>OW799233.1:61816785-63118706 GCA_941918925.1 Phyto melanocephala
AAATTGACAATAAAATTCACATGTTTTAACCGATTTTTATGGTTTATGACTTTTTTTATTTCCAAGATAAGTAGCTCTCAGAAAAATGTTTAAAATGTTGAATATTTGCCTTATATTTTTTAAATTGAAAAATATTACGAATTTTGCGCGAAAAAATTTTTGTTTTCTCCATTAATTTCTAAATAATTCCAAAACGATAGGAGATAGAGAAAAATTTTATTCCACTAAATAAATAAATACAATTTTGTTACACATTTTTTGGTGTTTTATTTTTGAAAATCGGATGACTGGTTCTCGAGTTAGGATGAAATAAGTCTCTGTACCTGACTAATTTAGGGGGAAAAATTTGCCACGCCCTTAAAAAAAATCCCGATCTGATGGAAAAAAACCGACAACGGATTTGAGTTCAGCGCGTCAAAATCCATATAGTTCACATAGTTTTATTAAATGGGAAGACAAAAAATGATTTTTTGCAGAGCAGTGTAATTGAGCCCCAGTGTAATGTAGATATTGCCAATTGTTTTGCTGGATTCTTTGTCTTTACTTTTTCTACAAAAACATTCTATAGCACAAAATATTCTTTTGAATACATCAGTAAGTATATTATATTTAGATATCAATTTTTTCTAATCCTATTACTGATGGTATTCGCAGCTGTATATTAAAAAATTGTGCCGACGTTTTGGTTACTCCCATAACTTATCTTTTCAATAGTTATCTAAAGCTTGTTGTATTTTTTAACTGCTAGAATGATTCATTTATCATCCTGCTTCATAAATCTGGTAGCCATAGTGATGTTACTATTTATAGGGCAATAAGTAAACTAAACTCTATTCCTAAACTGTTTGAGAAAATAACATCGGACATTCTAACTGACCAAATATCAACAATTCTTTCTCCAGTGCAACTTTCCTTTTTTGAAGATAGATCTACATCTACAAATCGAATGAGTTTATGTTCTTTAAGGCCATGACTGACTATCCTACAAAGTCGTGCGATTATGCCAAATAAAAATCTGATAGTTTTCTGTCCTACATGAAAAAATCGCAACAAAATGTGTCATTGGATACCACACTGTCTAACTTGCTTAGAAAAAGCAACTCTGATCGCACAGAAACTATTATTTTATGAAAATTTTCAAAAGATTATCAAATCGGACACACTTGTCAAAAAATCTGTCATACATGTGCACTTTGTGTCCACACTATCACACTTTCTGAACACACATACAATTTTTGACATATCGAACGACTAAATCTGATAGTCAGTCATGGCCTTTATCAATACACACAAGATTGTGTAATGGTAACTTAACCGATGTAGTCCATACTTACCTTAGTAAAGCTTTCGACAAGGTTAACCATGATTTATTTTTAATGAAGCTCAATATCTTAGCATTTCCGATTTACCTTTTAAAATAAATGAAATCTTATTAAAAGATTCAGGCGATTCGCCTGTGTTCTGCATTCCGAGTGAAATTAAATCCCTTGGAATTGCCATGAAATTGTTGTTATAAACAATAACACTACAATGTCAATTCCGAGTGTTTTAATTTCACTCGTGTTTTTTATAATGATTGTTTATCAAAATATATTGAAGTAATTTCTGGAGTTCCACAGGGAAGTCATCTCGGTCCAATCTTAATTTTATTACTTATAAATGGATTACAAATGTTGTGGTCAGTTTTCATCTCCAAACTAATTTGAATAATTAATTTAATTGGTGTACGGTAAATCGTATGGAATTTAGTTTTAGTACCAGCACCTATCCGCTTATTTTATTTTTGCTTTTTGTATAATATTCGGCATCATCTTTCTATTCGATTGAAAACATGCGTTTTACTACTTAGTCTTTAAGTTGCATGTATTAAAAATAAAATAAATTTGATTGCATTAAAATCCATCGATATATTCGAGTTTTATTCCCGATAAAGTGAAAGTATAAACAAAGGTAACATGTAGTTATATTTTAATCAACAAGATAACAAGGAATTATCTAAAAATAATTTCGACTTTTGTTTTGTCTCCTAAAATTTCCTGAGTTTGATTCCTTATAAGGAAAAAATCTCCCATCATATTTTCATTCAATAGTCCCTGATAACGTTGCTCCTGTTCTCAAGCTGTTGATGAAATCGTTCACTATGCTCGTCGGTTACGACACCAAGGTTTTCCGGAAAAAAGTCGAAATGCGAATGCAATAAATGTATTTTACTGAAATTTTTGCTCCTAAAATTAGAAATTTAGAAATACAAACATCGATAAGAAAATTTATTTAATTAATATTTACCGATTTTTGAATAGTTTTCAAGTAAATCACAGACGATATCTTTGAAATTTGGACTTCTGATGTTCCATAAAAAGTTAGAAGCAATTAGTCGAAATGAATTCCACGCAGCTTTCTCATCTGGTAATAATTTGAAGACCATCCAAAACTGCTTTACAATTTTTCGCAGATGTAAGATTTTGAAATATTGAAGTAGACCTATCTTGTTTCGAATCCTTTTTTATGTAGTGATTTTCACGATCTCGGCTATCCCAGAGGCATAGGAAATAACAATACTTTGTATAGCCACCTTGGAAGCCGGTTAATATAGCAACTACTTTTAAGTCGCAACATACTTTCCAATTGTACTTTTCATAGTTCAAGTTTGTTATTAAAGTGGCCATAGTTTCATATGTTTCTTTTAAATTCACGGCATGTGCAAAAGGTATAGATGGCTTCACATTGCCTAGATGTAGTAAAACGGCCTTAAGGCTTCCTTTGCTACTATTTATTTTATTTTTATTTAATAAATAGCCGCCACTCAATTGGAACATATTTTTGGCCGAGATTCTCAAAACGACCATTTATGTCATAACAAAAGCACGCTTTATCTTTTGTTTTATAGAAATTTGCATATAACTTATGTCGGTTTCGGTATTCCGTTGACTTGGCGTCGTTTCGCTCTCTTAAGCGAGATGCAAAAAGCTCCGATTTCTCTTTTTTTAGCTCGAGGTCTCTTATGAGATCATTAAGATCAAGTTGATTGTAAAGCTTTGGTCTTAGATCATCTGATGTACTACACATGCTGGAAGACGACGGTTGGGGTGATAATAAAACGTTACTACGTGAAATATCACACGGACTTTAAGTAAGGGACTTGCTATCTTGATTTAAAACCGGAAGCTTAAATCCAACGGCTGAAATGGTGGGCTAGGCCCGTTGCATATGTTTTTTTAGTGCTTAAACAAAAATAGCAATCAGATTCATGGCTCGATGTTTCTCTTCAGATCATAGGTTGTATAGTTTTCTTGTGTGTTCTGTAAGTAGCAAAACAATTGCATTGAGAAAAAGGATACATATATTTTTTTAAACTTTATTTAAAAGTACTTACTGAGAGTTCGATGAAGATGGATTTCTTAAAATAACCCGGCAATTATTATTATTTTAAATAAAAACTTGTCCACAATCTCTTGTTGAGTAATATTTAGTAATTGTACAAAGTGGTGCCTTTATATGACTTTTTAAAATCACAACATTTTTGGTTTTACACCAGCGTTTGCGGTTTATTCGCGGTAAACGCATCAGCATTTCTGTCTTATAGATGTGAGCCGAAACTAGAGTACACAATGAACTTGTGAAGTTCATTGCCGAAGAACTTTAAAACGAAAAAGTATTAAAAAAATAATTCTTGGAATTTGCTTGAAAACAATCCCAATATTATTTTGGACAGCAAGAGAAAACGTAAATACCCAGGCCATTCTATAATTACGGGAAATTCAGAAAGCGATAAGGATGCTGTTAATACATATTAATTCAATTTCTATAAAATTCCAAAAGAACAATTTATTTTAATACAAAATCTAAAACTTCAAAATAAAAATAAAAAAAGAAAACAAAAAAACACCAGACCAAATTATTTAACGTAAAAGAAAAAAAAAACACTTACACGACAAAAAATCAGTCATTTACCTCTACTAGTTTATTTTAAATTAAGTAAGTCATTTACCTTAAATTAAGTAAGTCATTTACCTTTAAAAAGGTTTTATATTACAATAGTGCAAAATAAGGCATTTATTAAAATTGCTAAAATTGTATATTTGATATTGTTATTGTTGTTAATTTTAATTTAGACGTAAGAAATTAACTTGTATAAAAGACCAGCAATAATAAAGAAATTTGGGCAAACAAAGATTAACTTTTCTTCTGATTGCTTGACTAAGTCTCGGTGTTTCTACCCAGACTCAACTTTTAATTAAAATTAGCACAAGGTGTTTCTACCTGGGCTAAACTCAGTAGCTAAATTTAGTTTTTAAACAATTCTGAACTCCAAGGGAAGCCTTTGGTGTTCAAAGGCAATTTATTGCGATCAAACATTTGGTGACCCCGACGGTCCTGAAACTATAAAAGGATCACTACAATACACGCAACAACTATATTTCAAGAGCGTTCCTAACGATAACTGAGAAGCAACGCAACTCAACTATGGCATCATTTGAAGAACTGGTAGCAGCCCAACAAGAAACGGCGGAGCAAATAAATACAATAATCCGTAACGTGAAAAAGGACCCGGCTACAAGAAAAAGTAAAGAGTACTATTTGGAGCGTCTACAACGGCTTAACACGGCATGGCTAGAATTTGAAGGCACTGACAACAAAATAAGGTGTCTGTCAGGTTTACCCTTGCATGACCAGTATTTTACGGATCTATACCTGCGCATTTCTGGCGACACACTAAAGTACAAAGAATTGTTTGAGCTCGAAATTAAAAAATTGTCACAACCAATAATCAAATCATCAATTAGACTACCAATAGAAACCGAAGGTGCAAAAAGCGGTATACAGGGAGAGCCGCACCTTGACGAAATCACAAGTAAGGTTCTTCGAAATCAACGGGCATTAACGAGAGCGCTAAGACGAATAATGGACGAAGTAAAGGCTGACGAAGATCGAGAGGAATCATTTTATCAGAGCAAATTAACACTCATTGATAAATATATGCATGACTTCTCGACAAACAACGATACGTTATGGCAGCTAACTACCAAAGATCAAATTGACGATTACACTTTGGATGAATTTTACGAAATGCAAGCTGAAGTGCACAACACTCGTTGTAAGCTGCAACAGTATGTCAACAGCGCCAGCGAAGTTACTCCACAAAAGGCCGGAGGAATTGGGCATTGCCAACCCCAGTTACCAAAAATTCAGATTCCAAGATTCAGCGGCAGTTACCTACAATGGGTAGCCTTTAAAGACCTTTACACTCAACTGATCCATAACACAAAAATGAGCGAAGTTGAGAAAATGTTTTACTTAACCACACACCTGGCAGACGAGCCAAAAAATTTAATTAAACATTTACCAATTGCAACAGCAAACTATGAAGTAGCATGGAAAATTTTGGTTAATAGATACGACAACAAAAGGCTTATTGTGACAACACTACTTGACAACTTCTTTGCTCATCCACAAATAAAAAACGAAACGGCACAAGCGCTAAAAGGCTTACATGATCTAACTAAAGAATGCATCCATGGTCTGAACGCACAAGAAATTCCAGTGAACAACTGGGACGCCATCATGGTTCACATATTGCTAAAGAAGCTCGATTACTCCACTCGAACACTATTTGAACAATCACTAAAGGACAATAAAGGCCTCGTGAGTCTACATGAACTACTAAGATTTATCGAGCATCGGTTTCAAGCATTGGAAACACGCGGAAAATCTTGCGAATTTGCTGGGGGGAAGGATAGAGCCAAACTTACAACAGCAGCTACAACAAATCTAAACTGTAAGGTATGTGGATCAATAGGACATCCCATATATTACTGTGAAAAGTTCCTCAAAATGTCTCCAGCTGAGAGACTACAGTGGACACAAAAGAGAAGACTTTGTGTCAACTGTTTTAAATCAGATCATGTTACCAAGACATGTACCTCACGGTCTTGTTCAAAGTGTACAAAAAGGCACAATACATTATTGCACTTGGAATTACCAAGAGAAAACACAACAGCAACATCAGCGGAAGGCTATCAAAAGGCACAAGGCCCAGCCTCTGCATCAAATAAAGGTACTCCAATCGTAGCCACAACTAACAAGCAACTCATCGACAACAGTTACATATTACTAGCCACTGCAAGAGTAAAGGTAATTGGAGACAACGGCCGTAGCTGCATATTCCGAGCTCTCCTAGACTCTGGATCGCAAGTTAATTTGGTTTCGAACAGAGTACTGAGCAAGTTATCGCTGAATGCTTCAGACTCTTCACTGTGCATTGAAGGAATAGGCCGAAAGACTCACAATGTCTCCCGACGGATCAATATAGAGCTACATGCATGTTCAGGCAATTACACTACCAGAGTCGAAGCATTTGTTCTTCCGACTATTGTAGCGCCTCAGCCTACCAAATCATTCGACACATCAGGTTGGAATCTTCCTGAAAACATTTATTTAGCTGATCCATGGTTCAATCAAATGGATAAAATTGATATTTTGATTGGAACAGAATTTTATCATCAGCTGTTGCGCCCACAACAAATAAGGATCAACCACAAACTACCAATTTTACAAAATACAGTCTTGGGTTGGGTCGTCACGGGTAAGCTACAAGAAAGCAATGCCAAATTAGTTACCTGTGCAGTGTTTACCACGGAAAAGCAAACTACAAACCAGCGTATTGAAAATTTCTGGAAGCTTGATGACTCGAATAGTACAGAACGAGCACTATCATTAGCTGAGAAACGTTGTGAAGATCACTTTGCTCAAAACGTAACGAGGAACAAAGACGGGAGATTCGTTGTTCGCCTACCATTTGCAGAAAATCCATGCATTCTAGGAAGTTCTAAAACAATGGCGTTCAATCGATTTCTAGCATTAGAAAAACGATTGAATCTTCCACAGGCCTTGTTGGCAGCCTCTAGAGCACAATTCTGGATTACGAACGGAAAATCATTAGCACGCAGTACCATCCATAAATGTATACGATGCACTAGAGCTAGGCCAATACTTTTCAAACAATTAATGGGAAATCTTCCAGCTGACAGAGTCACGCCAGCACGTCCATTCATAACTACAGGTGTTGACTACTTTGGACCAATTTGGATCCATCACAAAATCAGAGGCAAAAGACCAGATAAGGCGTACATAGCAGTCTTTTGTTGTTTCGCTACTAAGGCCATTCACATGGAAGTAGTGTCCAATTTGTCTACAGAATCATTCATTGGAGCACTACGGCGTTTCATCAGTAGAAGAGGCCATTGTCAGACATTGTATTGCGACAATGCCACTAACTTCGTCGGAGCAAACAATAAGCTCGTCGAATTAGAAGAATCACTATACTCTCAAGCAGCGCAAGAAAAAATAACACAAATATGCAGCAATCAGTCAATAAATTTCAAATTTATCCCACCAAGAGCCCCTCATTTTGGTGGGCTTTGGGAAGCGGCAGTAAAGTCCGCCAAACATCTCTTATTGAGAAGCGTCCATGCAGCATCACTTACCTATGAAGAATTGGAAACGGTAGTGGTTGAAATAGAAGCCATCTTAAATTCGCGACCGTTGATCCCTCTTTCATCAAACTACGATGATCTTCAAGCGCTCACACCAGGTCACTTTCTAGTAGGTGAACCCTTGACATCAGCAGTGGATGTAAATGCTCAATCTCCAAGACTGTTGTTAGATGCAAGGTGGAAAATAACATCAGAAATAAAACATAAATTCTGGAAGGAATGGACACAAAATTATCTACATGAACTACAGCAAAGAGGAACATGGAAATCACCTTCACCGAACGTCATTGAAGGCATGCTTGTTATCCTTAAAGAAGACAACACTCCAGTGCTACAATGGCCACTGGGTAGAATCAGCCGAATATATAAGGGAGATGATGGACTTATCAGGGTTTGCGACGTCAAAACGGCAAGGGGAACCTTCAGGAGACCAATTCATAGATTGGCTCCGTTGTTCAACGATTCCCACATAGAACACTCCGAATACGACAACCTGATTGCGCAAAAGAGGCAACATCCATCAGAAGATGATAATATGCAGCCAAAACGAAAGGTAGTACAATATTCTTCATTGGGAGTCATCAGTACAATTTTTATTTCACTCCTCCTGCTACCGATAATTCTAGCCTCTCCAATAAATATTACAGAACTTTCCTCCGATCCAGGATTGTATTTCGAAGGCATAGGGTCAACAAAATTAGTAACAGCTACCTGGAAAATTATTATATACTACGATCTAACACCAATTTGGGATAAAAATAAGGTTCTAGAAGCTGGAATAACATCATTTTCAAAGCTCTGCAAGCAAGCAATAGCTACGGAGTCATGTGAACCGCTTGTCCTACAACTTCGGCATACTTGGAACACCCTTATTCAAGAGTCAGATCTTATAACTCCAAGACGAAACCGGAGAGCTGCATTAGACATTGTGGGGAATATGGCCCATGCGTTATTTGGAATTCTTGACTCAGATTATTCAGAACAAATGGCTCAAACTATAACCAACGTAAAAGAAAACGAGGAGTATCTTCACCTGTTACTAAGAAACCAAACTTCAGTAATAGATTCGACAATCAACATTCTTAAGCAAAGCGAGAACAATACTAAGGTGCGTTTCTCAGAGCTTAAAAAAGGCATCTATCATGATTTAAACGCAGTTATAAATGAGACTTCAAATGTACGACAAGCCCAAAATCTAATGTCTCTGGCGATTCAATTAAATGCACTCGCGTCAGATTTACAACGAATTGAAACAGAGTTAATCGCTGCCCTCACACATACGAATCACGGTAATATAAGTCCACTTATCCTCACACCAAGACAGTTAAGATCAGAGATTACTAAAATTAAAGGACACCTTCCCATGGGTCGCGCATTACCAATTGAAGATACTTATTTGCTAGAGTTATACAAAATCATGACTATCAAGGGCACAGTAGCACAGGGGAGAGTTATGTTCATGATTGAACTACCTTTAGTGAATCAAGAACACTTTGAACTCTTCAAGGTGATCCCTATACCCACCAAGATGAACGACACAGCCATCGCTATAACAACCAATATAGAATATCTAGCTGTGAACCACCACCGAGATGAATACTTGACATTAAATACATTCCAATTCAATAAATGTACTTTAGTTCGGAGCGACATATACCTATGCTCTATGTTACAAGTCAGCGTAACTCGAGACTCAAGCAGCTTCTCCTGTGAAATTGCTCTCTTCAACAACAGAACATCTCCACTATGTAGCTTCGGTCACATACAGAACAAGGTTTATTTTGTCGCACTGAACACCATCAACCGTTGGCTTTATTCAACAATATATCCATTGGAACTAATTGCAGTCTGTGACTCTGAAACCATACACATTCACATCAAACATTTTGGCCTCTTGTCGATGAAATCAACTTGTATCATAAAGGGAAATATACTAACTATCCATGGGCATGAAACTAGTGTCTCTACTCTCCGTAATTCATATGCCATGGTTGGAAATATTACGGCAATTGGTAAACCGTCCGAGATTAAGAGACTTCTAGCACCAAATATTAATTTAGACACCAAACTGGATGAACTCACCGACATTCAAAGGCAATTAGCAGAGATGAAGAATCTTCCAAAAGAAATAAGTTATCCGGTTCTTCATCATCCATACATTAGCCTGTTGGCGCTACTTCTGTCATTGCTGATCATCGTGATTCTAATAGGATGGCGACTTAAATGCTACAAAGGGGCATCAATCAACCTGGCTCCAACACCACCAAGGCCTACACCACGACAGCGTAATTCTGAAGTTTAAAAATAGCTAAGTTAAATATCTATTATCTACATATTACATATCGATTTTATATATTCTTTCGCTATTCGCTCAAGACGGCGGAGAATGTTAATACATATTAATTCAATTTCTATAAAATTCCAAAAGAACAATTTATTTTAATACAAAATCTAAAACTTCAAAATAAAAATAAAAAAAGAAAACAAAAAAACACCAGACCAAATTATTTAACGTAAAAGAAAAAAAAAACACTTACACGACAAAAAATCAGTCATTTACCTCTACTAGTTTATTTTAAATTAAGTAAGTCATTTACCTTAAATTAAGTAAGTCATTTACCTTTAAAAAGGTTTTATATTACAATAGTGCAAAATAAGGCATTTATTAAAATTGCTAAAATTGTATATTTGATATTGTTATTGTTGTTAATTTTAATTTAGACGTAAGAAATTAACTTGTATAAAAGACCAGCAATAATAAAGAAATTTGGGCAAACAAAGATTAACTTTTCTTCTGATTGCTTGACTAAGTCTCGGTGTTTCTACCCAGACTCAACTTTTAATTAAAATTAGCACAAGGTGTTTCTACCTGGGCTAAACTCAGTAGCTAAATTTAGTTTTTAAACAATTCTGAACTCCAAGGGAAGCCTTTGGTGTTCAAAGGCAATTTATTGCGATCAAACAGATGCAGTTTCTGGAATTTGCTTGTGCAAGAGATTGCAGAACACTGAATTAACGTTTAATGAGTTTTGTGATTGATCGCACAAATTGAATAATACTATATTATCATCTTAATAATAATCTTAATAATAATCTTAATAATAATTGAATAATAATGTATTACCATCTGATAAGCGTTAGAGGGAAATATGAAGTAATACAAGAATTTTAACCCAAATAAGAAACGACCGAGAAGCGAAGCCAACATGACAATATTGGTGTATTTTGTTTTATGTTTTCAATTGAATAGAAAGATGGTTTTTTAAATATTATACAAAAAGCAGAAAAAAAATAAGCGGACAGGTGTCTGGTACTTTTTTTAAAATCGAAAGGCTTAGGGACAAAAACCGGTAAACACTTTGTCTTTGGTACTTTTTAAGGACTAATATAACTTCTAGACTAATTAACGCCGGAAACTATAATCAAAAAGTTTTTAGCTTTACACTTATTTGTGATGAAAAATATCAAAACTATGTATAGGGTGTTTTTTTACAGGTTTGTTTTTCGAATAGAGATAAAACTGGCATTTTGTGGTCAAATCTGGCAACTCTAATGTCATTTATGTTCAGTTTGGTTTGCCATTTCATCATGAACAGGTTGACAAAAGAACAACGCTTGCAAATCGTGCAAATTTATTTCGAAAATTGAGATTGATCTCGATGCTGATTTTCATCGCAAAATTTTGTTCAGTGATGAGGCTCATTTTTGGTTGAATGGCTACGTCAACAAGCAAAATTGCCGCATTTGGAGTGAAGAGAATCCACATACGACCCTTGAGACGCCATTACATCCACAAAAACTGACTGTTTGGTGTGCTCTATGGGCTGGTGGAGTCATTGGGCCATACTTCTTCCGAAATAATGCTGGAGAGACAGTTACCGTTAATGGAGACCGGTATAGAGCCATGATAACCGACTATTTTGTTCCCGAATTGGATGGCATGAATGTGGATGAGTTGTGGTTCCAACAAGACGGCGCTACATGCCACACAGCGCACGCCACCATCGATTTATTGAAGGAAACATTCGATGAGCGCATAATTTCGCGGAATGGACCTGTCAATTGGCCACCAAGATCGTGTGATTTGACACCATTGGATTATTTTCTTTGGGGATATGTGAAGTCGCTCGTCTACGCCAACAAACCAGAAACGTTAGGGGAATTGGAAGCCAACATTCGTGGCGTTATTGCCGACATACGGCCCCATATGCTCGAAAAAGTGGTTAAAAATTGGACCTGTAGAATTAGCTTTATTCGAACCAGCCGCGGCGACCACATGCCTAAAATCATATTTAAACATTAATGGCATAAAATTATCCTTCCAATAAAGCCAAATTGATGGTCATTAAAACGATTTTCTTGTGTTTTATTTCAATTCGAAGTTCTATACCACTGAAAAAAGCACCCGGTACTTTCAGTTTATCGAGAATAAAACACGAATTTATCCATGGATTTTCATGTTATAAAATTTATTTTATTTCCAATAAATGCAGTTTTAAGATTAAGTACCAAAACTGATAATTATTTGTTGCTTTATATTTTTTAATTTCAAACTTTTTTTAATTTTACCAAAAAAAAATTTTTTTCTCGTCTTGTTTCTCGATAACTCCAAAACTGATGGCTAGATCAGTTTAGACTATAATACAAGTCGTACGGCATGCCAAAAATTCGTGTAGAATGAACAAATTAGAATAGTCAAAGCAAATTGTAATCAGTAGTAGAAAACATGAGAGAAAAAACGCATAAAAATTTGGCAAGCGGACCTTAGGTTTTCATTTTTAATCGTTTTAAAAAATGGTTCACTTCATTAGATCAGAGGTGTATTTTAATGTATTCATTGGCAAACTCATAAAGGGCACATCAAGAAGGGCCATTATTATAACTTACCGATAACTAAAGTTAGGATGTTATCGGACAGATAACTAGTTTTTCGTTATTACAACTTCACTTTAACCTTAAAGTGTCCGATAAGTTAAAGGGAAGATCACTCTACCTTTAACTTTTAACGTGAGGCTTATAATTAAAAGTTTCCATATTTTCTACCGTATAAAAGAATTGTTTACTATTCGTTTGTCGTTGCTACTTTGTTTTTAAAGAACTAATTAATTTGTTCGGCATTTGCTCTGGTGCTGCCATATTAAAAAAAAAAATACAATTTATTTTACAGGTAGGTTGTAATAACGAAAAATACTTAATGGTCAGTTTATTGCTCACGTTAACAAAAGTTACCTTTTACCTCTCTACAAGCTTTACAAGTCAATATTGAACGTGCCATTCATGGCACTCGACTTGATTTAGTGAAAACAGTGCTCAAAAATTGGGTCCATCGAATTCGTTCCTGCAGAAGAATGAATGACGTTTTATTTAGAACTTAATTGTATCGATTATACTTAACATTAAATAAAAAACTTTTGAAGTTCCTTAACAAGAAGTGTGTTTTTTTTTTAAAGAAATCATACTACTCTTATTGCAAAACCTTTTATAAACGTATGTAGTCACTAAAATATCACAAATATAGTCACAACGTAATTGTCTATAATTTTTTAGATGAAAGGGTAAACGTAATAAAAAAAATGTGGGTGATTCACCGGTAGGTTTGATTTTTATTGGACAGACACATAAAATTAACTTAAAATATTTACTATCGGGTAAAAGAAAAAATTAAGGTATTTACTGTTTGAAAATTATATCATTTAAACGTTAGCCACGACTACGTCCACGTAATGTTAGCTTTCTTAGTATCTACCTTAGCTGGCTTATTCCTAAAGACCTCGAAATTTACATATCCTCAGATAAAATAGTCCAAAGATGTGATATCGCACGATCTAAGTGACTAATTTCCGGTAGCAAATTATGAAATCAGGTGGTCTCCAAAATGATTCTTCAACAAGTCTACTTTTTCACGTGCTGTATGTCTCGTAGCGCCGTTTAAACCAGAGCTTATTGAGATCATGCGCTTAAATTTCTGGAAGCACATAGTCCGTTCATATATGCAATAACGGTTACCATTGACGTAACATAATTGCCTAATATTTGAAAAAATGTGGGCCAATGATTCCACCATAAACCACATCATACCTTTATTTATTTAGGTCTATGGATTCAAGATCCTTACAGACTTTTAAGACAGTACAAATAGTTACATACTTTCAGTTATTCAAGATAAAAATTATTTTAGACTTTACAATATTAACATTAAAAGAAAAATCAACATATTGATAAAATTTATTAAATTCAGTACAAATTTTTAAAAACGGATCAGAATTGGCATAATTTCTTCTGAAAACTTTGATAGATAATGTATAAAAATAACGTGTAGAACGAGATGGTACATTAAAAGAGATATTGGAAATCAACAAATCAGAGCATGCATTTCCCTTTATTAAGTTGAGAACAAACGTGACATTTAGCATCGTTCTTCGACTTTTTAGCGTTGGCAGCTTTATAAGAGGATCCCAAATTATTAAACCATACTCAAGAATAGGGCTGACCAGGAAAGTTTATAATTGTTTCGTTATGTATGGGTCCTT
Source organism: Phyto melanocephala (assembly GCA_941918925.1). NCBI lineage: Eukaryota > Metazoa > Arthropoda > Insecta > Diptera > Rhinophoridae > Phyto > Phyto melanocephala. The sequence goes on from OW799233.1 coordinate 61,830,809, forward strand.
AAACTCCTTCGACCAGCGTTTTATAAATCCAAGTAAAGAATATAATGTTAGTTCTTGGTTATCTTCAGAATGCTCATCATCCGAAATACGGAAATTTTGTTCATTAATGTATCCATTGAGCCAGAAATGTGCTTTATCACTGAAAAAAATTTTACGACAAAACACTGGAAACCAGTTTTTACAGAACTCTTTTTTTTTAATATACTATTTGGAGACGCTGTTGTGGTGTCTTTCCATGATGACTTGCCAAACGATACTGACAAAAATCATAAAGCAGTTTGATAAGGGTCATGCGTAGAGATGGGTTTAGACTTGGGTATTTACCCAACGCTGGGTATATACCCTTTTTCATACCCGGGTATTTATTTAATTTCGGGTAAATACTCATTTGAATAACAAATACTCGTTTTTACGTAAAGTAACAGAAATTTTAACATTTTCGAATTTATTTTGAACATATTTTTTTAAGTGTATTTCTTGATGCGTTTTGCTCAGATAAGGTAGTTTTTACTACATCAAACACAACAACAATTCTTAATAAGAACCTTGTGCTTATGGGAATTCAATGTTATGAGTGGGAGCGAGCAATTAAGCAAATTAGCTGTTCGAATTTACAGCTTCCTGTACTTCAGCTGCTACTGAACGTTCCCTTAACAACACAGAGAGCAGGAAAAATAACATATATGCAATATCATGCAACTGGAACTTGCTTTTGAAAAATAGTTTACCACCTTTAGCAGAAAGCACGCACTCCACTCAATTTGAAAATGCATGAATTCTTCACTAGAAGGTAATCAAGACGATATTCTTTCAACTTCAACAGGAATCACGCACTCTACTCGATATGAGTTTTTATCGCATACGGACAGCGACAGCGATTAGGAATAAATTTAAAAATTATTTCATTTGTTATTAAAAAATCTATTCCTACTTATTTAATACTAGCCAATTCCGGCGCGCGTTGCTACGCCCCTTCATGAATTTTAATCGCATTCTAAATTTTAATCGAATATCAAGTGCAAGGCTAAAAACTATAACTTTTTCTTTATGAGCGTGGCACTGCCCACTTTTCTAATTACGAAACTGTATAGTCATGACAGCTCAATAAGTGTGCAAAGTTTCAGAAAAATCGGTCCAGTGTAAGTACCTCAAAGTGATACCTTTTTTTATGGGCGTGGCACTGCCCACTTTTCTAAATACGAAACTGTATAGTCATGACAACTCAATATGTGTGCAAAGTTTCAGAAAAATCGGTCCAGTGCAAGTACCCCAAAATGATACCTATTTTTTAATGGGCGTGGCACTGCCCACTTTTCTAATGACGAAAGTGTAAAGTCATGACAGCTCAATATTTTCGCAAAGTTTCAGAAAATTCGGTCCAGTGCAAGTAGCTAAAACTGATAACTAGATTTTTATGGGCGTGGCCCCGCCCACTTTTTCAACCACGAAATTATAAAGCCATGACAGCTTAATATGTGTGCAAAGTTTCAGAAAAATCGGTCCAGTGCAAGTACCTCAATATTAAAACTTTTTTAGGGGCGTGGCCCCGCCCACTTTTCTTATCACGAAATTATTTAGTCATGACAGCTCGATATGTGTGCAAAGTTTCAGAAAAATCGGTCAAGTGCAAGTAGCTAAAACTGATAACTAATTTTTATGGGCGTGACCCCGCCCACTTTTTTTCACCCATAAACACTCCCTGGTATGTGTCCAACAACTTGCCAAAGTTTGAGTCCGATCGGTTTTACAGTTTCGGAGTCTATAGCTAACACACACACACACACACACACACACAGAGTTTCACTTTTATATATATAGATATGTGAATATTTGTATGTTTGGATATTTGTTACTCAATCACGCAAAAACGGCTGAACGGAACTTAATGAAATTCGGCACATAGATGGGTCAATTTCAAAAAAAACGTACACATCGAGTTTTTTTTTTCTTATCTTTAAAGTTTTTCCAATTCGCCGGTAAGAATGGCCAATTTATGTAGAAATTGATGAAGATTCCGGTGGTACTTTTAGGCTCTCAAAAAGATCAATATTTTTTGAATTTTTTTAGGTTTTCTATGATTTCTATCTTGAGCGTCACACACCAAATATGTATAAAAAATCGCGCGTTGCTACGCCCCTTCATGAATTTTGATCGCAGCTCAATAAGTGTGCAAAGTTTCAGAAAAATCGGTCCAGTGTAAGTACCTCAAAATGATACCTTTTTTTATGGGCATGGCACTGCCCACTTTTCTAAATACGAAACTGTATAGTCATGACAACTCAATATGTGTGCAAAGTTTCAGAAAAATCGGTCAAGTGCAAGTAGCTAAAACTGATAACTAATTTTTTATGGGCGTGGCTCCGCCCACTTTTTTCACCCATAAACACTCCCTGGTATGTGTACAACAACTTACCAAAGTTTGAGCCCGATCGCTTTTATAGTTTCGGAGTCTATAGCTAACACACACACACAGAGTTTCACTTTTATATATATAGATTCAAGTTTACTACGATGTTCTTTTGTTTCTCAAGATTGACTTTTGCGAAAATCACCTTTACGATTATAAACACAAAATCACGATTCACCTTGATTTTTAATTTTTTTTTAAAGTGACTAGTTATTTTAAAATTTTAAGATGAAAATATGTAAATTTTTGGTAAAAAAAAGACTTGAACTTAGAGGTTACTTGCAAAGTAATAGGCTTGAAAGAATTTATTTAAAAAAAAATTAATTATAAGCGTTTTAAGGAAAAAAAAAACTTAGTGTGACGCTCAAGATATTTTGTGACGACATTACGCGCTTTATTTTCTCTCGATATCTTTGTGCTCTTTCAGCCGCCATTAATTTTGTTGTTTTACTCTTAAAAATTAAAAAATAAAATCATAATTAAGCATTTTAAGCTATAAAGCAATATGTATCAAAAGTGATGCTCATGAAATATTTGCCTATTCTGGTTTTTTTCGTAGGCAATTTATTTCTCAAACTCACAAATTATAAAAAAATGAGTTGAAACCATGTAAACAATGATTGTCAACTTCAATTTTTTACATTTAATATATTCACTTTTAAAAAAATTAGCGTGACGCTCATGAATTTTTACCGCTCCCTTACCATGGTGTTCACAAAAACTACGCAAACGCACACTTTTTTACAAAGATTTTTTTTCGCTTTTTCACTTTTGTAATAATTAAGGTTTGTACTTTCCTTACGTTATTTACTTTATTTAAATGCAAATTCAAAACTAGTAATATTACTTGAATTATAAAAAAGTGACGCTCAATGCAAATTGTGGGGACAACCTTTCTTTGCAACACCAAATTCGCACTAATTCAGTTTTGACGACTATAACAAATGAAAACACAAGAAAGAAACTTAATAATTCGAAAACTGTTATTAAATGTTGCATATTTACATTTTTCTGGATTTTATTTAATTTTGTTTACTAAAAATTCTAACGGGGGACACACGCTTTTGTATGGGAGGAGTCCGAGGGAGAAACAAAACACCATTCTGAATAAACAAAAAAACAAACATACAAATTTGAGAATTACGTTTTTTTGTTACATATTCCTCGCTGATCACTCTCAAATTTTTTATTTTTTTGTTGTTGTTTTTGTTTTACCTAAAATAGTAGTGTAAAGTGCGGGGACACAAAAAAATTGCGTTTTTTTTTTAAATTGACCCAGATACATAACAACCTAGATTAACACATAGGATACTCTTTATCACGATTATAACGTGAAGTCGTTGGCAATCTCATCATCACATATCCTAAACGGGTTGTTTATGTTGTAAATATTTTTATTTTTGTTGTAAATACTAAGTCTACCTTTTATACCGATAACTACGCAGACGAAGTCGCGGGCACAAGCTAGTTCATAATAAAAAATTTAATTCTTTTAATTTATTTACATTTTTCTTTATTCTGATTTATACCCAAATTTTGGGTAAATACCCAGGTGCTTGGGTTAATACCTGGGTATTTACATATAAATACCCAATTTACCATTTGGGTTTTTACCCTTGTCCCATCACTAGTCATGCGTGATCTGTCAAAAAAAAAGGCGTGTTAAAAATCAAACCTCACGAAGATAACACGATATTATTGTTGTAAGTTAATATTTCGCAAAAAGTGAACATTTTAAATTTTGATTTAAGACTTTGTCTACTTTTACAGTTGATCATGAAAGCACTCGTGTTTTCCCTAAATAATCAATTCTTGTTTTATCCGTTATAGTCACTGCAATAATCATCATTATTTGAAATTCGTATACGTCGTTCCAAAGTTACGACAAGATGATGGAACATCCTCTTCAGAAATCTTAAATTTTACATAATACCCAAAAGAATGGTGTGGGGTATATTCATTTTGTCATTCCGTTTGTAACACATCGAAAAATCCATTTTAGACCCCATGAAGTATATATTTTCCGTCCTTTTGTTGAAAGCACGATAGAGCTCGAACCGAAAAAGTTAGGGTTTTAAATTTTGCCGTATTTCTTATAATGGGCTAAATCAGTGCATTAAGAAGAAAGATAAAGCTCGTATGCAAGAGTAGGTTAAAAAAACAACGTCCTTCCTAAATCAAATGAAATGCAATTGTGTCTAAACGCATTGAAGTAAAGCGATGAAATTTCGAAAGTATATTATACAGAATTAGAGGTATGATGATGAAATTTCTCATATCTAACTTCCTATTCAAATTAAGGTGACACACCTACCTACCATATAACGCTTTATCTTAAATTCATATAATTTCGCTATGGACAAAGTTTTTGAAAGAGCAAGTGACTATATTGAAATATCTAAGTTGAATTTATTAGCAGAAACTACATTGCCACGTCTGTCTTAACGCCAATTTTTTATGTAATCTACTGCTAGTGAAATTTAAAAGCTCATAAAACCGACAGAAATAGAGATATGCTAATAAAATTTCGCACATATAGCTTTTAGATCAATGTAATTATAATCCCAGAAAATGAAGGTGACACTCACTTTAATTTCCACCTCCCATATAATGTGTTGCCGTTAATTCATGTGATCTATCTTAGGTCCAAGATTGTGAAATAATAAAGGACTTTTTATAAAAAAATATCTTTATTCCTTAGCAGAAACTACTTTGACACGCTTACTCTAACACCCGATTCTCACACATTTTTCTATGAATTAAATTTAAGCGATAGAATTATATGTATTAGAAAATTAAATTTTGCATATGTAAGTTTCTAATAAATTTTATTATAATTTGTTTTATTATATTAAATTCATATTATTTATATATGGACAACAGTTTTTAAGAAAAATAAATCTAGAAAGGATTGTATATGTGAAATTCAAACATTAATTATATTTGTTAAAAAGCAGGAGATGCCATGCCCACGTAAAGCTATTATTATTTTTAACTAGCTGTCAAATTCTCCAGTTTTGGTAAAAATACAATATTGTATTACTCCTAATGTAGAAATACTTATGGTTTTATTACAAGACTTAATTTAAGAAAATAAATTAATAGCAAACCAGAGATACACAAAGAAAGTAATACATATTTAAGTATAAGAGATTATTCTATAGCGATTACTGTTATTAACACAATAAAAAATTGGTAGTGGATATAAAAAACTTGGCACAGCCAAATATAGTGCTCTTACGTCTTTCAAATGATATTATTCATTGGAAAAATATTGACAATAAGTTTTTACGCTATAACTTCCTGTAAAGTTGTTCACAATAGTTCCAAATTCCGCTGTTGGTAGTTTTGAATTATGGGATTGCAATGGTGTATTATCTCAATTTAAGTTTATCGCGAATTTTTGCCACAAATATATAGTGTACTAGCATATTTCCAGCTACTTCGATAGCGCAGTTCTTACTATTTACTGAAAACTCAAATTCTTTTTTTAATTACTAAATCACTGGTGAAAATAATGAAAATTCGTTTCTCTGATCCATTTTAGTTAGAAAAAAGTACAGTGAGGATATATCGTCGATATATTTTAAATTCATAATATGCAAAAATAAGGCTGACTTCCAAAACGTTCGTATACAAAGTTTGTATACAGTGTTGCTACTGTATTTAAATCACATACATATGTAAAGTTCCGAAACACTGCAACAACTATAAAACCCATGCATTGTTTGCTTTCTTATTGCGTTAAAAATACTTGGCGGCGGCGTTTTGAAATGGTATACATTGTATAATTATTGTACTGCGGCGTTATGAAATATGATGCTTTGTTCAAACACAAAGCATTTGACGTTTTGGAAGTCAGCCTAACTATAAAAATTATAAAAGTAACATTTTGTCATTTACTATAATCTTAAAAGTAAACTTGGATTATTAGCACCTACTTTCAGAATTCTATGTATACAAAATATAAAAACTGCAAAAAAGCCATAAAAATAAGAATTTGTTTGGCGTCCATATCATTTAGAGTTTGAAATCGGATTAAAAATCACTCATTTTAAGAATCTATGTTTACAAACGTAATAATACAAAAAGTACATTAAAAATGCAAAAAGGAATCTTTGTTTCGCCTCTATCATATTTTTATACTCAATTCGAACCAATAGCCTTTATTTTAAAATTCTACCTCTATAAACGTAGAAAATACAAAAAGGACCATAAAAATTAAAAAAAATACCTTTTTGGTCGCACATAATGTTCTTAGTCTCACCTGGAATCAATAGTCATTTATTTTACAATTCTACCTTTATAAACGTAGAAAATACAAAAAGTACCGTAAAAATTCAAAAAGCTACCTCTTTGGTCGCCCATAACGTTTTTTGTCTCACCTAGAATCAAAAAGTACCATACAAATTCAAAATAGTACGTGGCTGGTAATCCATATAATTTTCAGTCTCACCTTGTATCAATAGTCACTAATTTCGGAATTCTAGCTTTGCAAACGTTAAAAATACAAGAAGTACCATAAAATTTCAACAAAGTACCTTTTTGGTCGCCTATAACATTCAGTCTCACGTATGAATAGTCACTAATGTCGAAGTTCTAGCTTCATTAACGAAAAACTTACAAAAAGTAACCAAAACTCAGAAAAGTTCCTTTTTTGGGTTTTCCATATCAATGTAGAAATTCCAAGTTTAAAATGTTTAAATATTTATGCAAAAAAAAAAATATAAAAATACTCTTTTTTGCTTATAAGAAATTATGTTCTAAAAAGTACCAAACTGTTTTCCCGAATTTTCCTTTTTCTACCGTGTTATTAATGTGGTTAAATTTAGATCAAATTACGTTATTTTGTATGTCTAGTGAAATCCCTGTTACAAATTTTATGGTTGGGTGGGCAAAACGGGAGTAAACACCTGACTCTCGTAAATTCTTCGTGTGGTGGAGTTTGTCGTAGTTTTTGATGTAGTAGTTTTTGTCTTGTTTTCAGTTTGTTTTATGAGCGGATGCGTGGCCAGTGAGAGGGTTGGAGCCTGCCTGAGCTAGCCGGAAACCTCACTGGGCCAAAACGGTTCGTAACATAAATGGCCCTGTAATTAAGAATTATACACATTTTCTGGTGTTTTTCCCTTTTTGTACCTTTTGTCCCCCTAAAACTTTCCAAACATTTCACCTAAATAATTGTTCATTTTCTATTAGGCAATAATAATTATCAAATTTTGTCCCATTGAATAATATTAGAAAAGTTTCTTTTAAAAAAAGTACCAAATTATAGATTTTATCCGTTTTTCCCCTGGGGTTGAAAAATTAAAAAAGGCCAGACACCTGTCGGCTTATTTTTTGTGCAAATTACAATACTTTTTCAATTAAATTTGTATCATTTTTAGTTTAGCAGATATAAGATTACCGATTTTACCCGTTTTTCTTCTTTTTTACTCCCTTAAGTACGAAATTCCAAAAATCCCTTCTTAAACATCGAAAGAAGAACTGATTGTCCAAATTGCATGTCTCTAGCTGTTTGCGTTTGGGCTGTGCGATGATGAATCAGTCACTCAGTCAGTCACGTTACTCTTTTATGTATATAGACGATATATAAAACTAATTATAACTTAAAAGTCGATAGCAATATCAGATTGTGAATGGTTATCGTTTATAAAAGCTTAATAATATATTACATTTATTTAAGGATTCTACGAAAAAAACTTTACGAAACTGTTTCGCTGTGGTCTAAAATATTTCAGGGTGGCAGTTGTTGTGAAACTATTGCCGAATACATGTTTCAAGAAATTCTTAGCGATGTTACTCCTAAACAAAGTGAATTAACATTGAAGGTGAATTATTAATAAAATAAATTTCATTTATGTCTTAATACCACTAAATTTTTAGGTTTTACGTGGCGCAAACAAACATATGTCGAAAAAGATCCGACGTCAGATTCAAAATTCTCAAAATGACAAATCGCATATGAACCAACCATATTCGAGTGATAGGAATCGAAAAGGGTACATTTCGGAGAAGAAGCATCAAGAATTGTGTATTTCAGCATTACGTTACCTGCAAGAAGTAATTCTTTCTGTTGGAAATTTTATAAAACCAACCATATTAAAGGTAAGACTATAAATATTTCTTTAAGGTGGATATAAAAGTATTATGATAGAAATTTATTAATGAATAAAAATTCATTCTGATTTTTAATTGAATATCAAGTGCAAAAAGGTAAAAATTATTACTTTTTTTAATGGGCGTGGCACTACCCACTTTTCTAATCACGAAGTTGTATAGTCATAACAACTCAATATGTGTGCAAAGTTTCACGAAAATCGGTCTAGAGCAAGTACCTCAAAATTATAACTTTTTTTATGGGCGTGGCTCTGCCCACTTTTCTAATCACGAAATTATATAGTCATGACAGCTCAATATGTGTGTGCAAAGTTTCAGACAAATCGATCTAGTGCAAGGAGCTAAAAACGATCACTTATTTCTTATGGGCGTGGCACTGCCCACTTTTAAAATAACGAAATTATAAAGTCATGACAGCTCAATTGTGTGCAAAGTTTCAGAAAAATCGGTCCAGTGCAAGTAACTCAATATTAAAACTTTTTTAGGGGCGTGGCCCCGCCCACTTTTCTTATCACGAAATTATTTAGTCATGAGAGCTCGATATGTGTGCAAAGTTTCAGAAAAATCGGTCATGTGCAAGTAGCTTAAAATGATAACTAATTTCTTATGGGCGTAGTCCCGCCCACTTTTTTCCACCCATAAACACTCCTCTGGTATGTGTACAACAACTTGCCAAAGTTTGAGTCCGATCGGTTTTACAGTTTCGGAGTCTATAGCTAACACACACACACACACACACACACAGAGTTTCACTTTTATATATATAGAAGATCTATTTATATATATATATATATATGTGACATACACAACATACCATAATAAAATAAGTAGCTCATGGATTTAATGCCGACATAAGCGTCTGCAACTGCATGCGCAACTGCCTTTGTTGGAGTTGTTGTGTGGATTTCTTTCTTTATATTTTTTTATTTACTTAAGATTTAATGCAAACTATTCATTTTTGTATACGTTTTAGCCTTAAGTAAAATAATAAAGAACATTATTAAGACAAAACTCCATTTATACATAAATGGCGCAATCGGTTTAAACAAACTTGCATAAAATAAGAAATATCAAAAAAAAAACATCAAGTGAAAAATTAGTAAAAAGACAGTCTAAAGTAGTGCACAAATAAAATTAAACAATTAAATTTATTAAAAAACAACACTATAAAACTGCAAAAATAAAACTTATAAAAAATAATAAAGTGATAGACAAATCAAATCCAGAGTAAATAAACAACAACACAACAACATAGAAGTAGATAATTGTAGAATATCCGGTATGCCAGACAACAAGGAAAAAAGAATGTTTGGCCTATAAAACCTCAACTTTATTGAACCATTTGAGGGAGACACCAATACACTGGCTATGTTCGTCGGACATATTAACTCGATTGCTGACATGGAAATCGAGGTGAAAAAGCTTTTCTTCAATGCAATTCAACAAAAACTTGTTGGACCTGCAGCAGATATACTCAGAAGAGAGAATCCAAACGACTAGAGGACGTTAAGAGCAGAATTAATAGAGGAATTTGGTAAAAAAGGATATGTCAACAGTGACACTGGAGTTGGGTAATGTTAGGTTTATTAATAGTTTTAAGTTGTTTAGTGATACGTTAAACAATAAAATTTGTAAAATTAAAGATTGCATAAAATTGAGAGAATAAACTGAAACTAGAAAGAACATATATAAATCGGAAGTAAATAGATTTAGCCTAGAAATTAAGAAAAAATTACCTTACCATATTACTGCCACACTTTGAGGGAAAGTGGTGTAGCGATATTAGTACAATATTCTACAGGGTAATTTACACATAAACATTTTTGTACTGCAGGGTAACTATACTCATACTTTCTTGTGTAAACAATAATATGAACCCTGCTGTGTTTGTATAAATAAATACATGGGAATTCCACCCAATAGTAAATGCACTTAGGAGTGATCGCATTACTTAAATTTGTCTGGCAAACCTCTGGCTTAGCGACACTTCACAATATCGAGTGCCTATTCGTAATGAACGTTGCCGCTTTGGGCAACAATATAAACACGCACTAAGCGAACTATTATGTGTATGTAGTGCAGTATCGGCACGCTTCATGTTACTTTAATATTTTGTATTTTTGGAACTGAACACTAATTTTAAGTGCTAACACATATTAATTTGATTATAATAAAAAAATAAAATAAGTACTTACCAACACTACTGACTACTAGACTAACGGTAAGAATCTCAAATATTTTATATAAGCGAGTATTTTTAAGAACAAATTCAATTAATAATTATTTGTCTTACAAGTTAGAGCGTACTAGAGGAGCTCCTTGAAATAAATAAAAAAAGCCAACTGTGGAGTAGCTCACAGAATATAAAAAAACGATTACTTTTTTTATTTACATGGCGATCCTGCCAAATTAAGAACTGCTCAAGAATAAAATAGCACCCTTAAAATCTTGCTTATACCTTGGAAGTGTTAGCATTAAAGAGCACCCAAAAATAAAGGCAAAAAAAAAAATGAGTGCTATGCACCCTTTAAATCCAAAGCACCAATATTAATTGTCCTGACGGAACAGCCAAGGATCCGTCAGAAGCGTGGCCAATAGAGATGAATAAGACGATTGCTGGTCCTCAGCCAATAACCCTAGAGGAATACAGAAGGAAGACCAAAAGAAGTGAGAAAAAATCAAAACACTGCCAAATACCATCTGTAAAAAAGCTAAAGGAGGATATCTCTTTCGCTTGAAGAGAGAACAAGCACTGCTGCTACGGGAGGTGAACCAAGATTCACCACCAAGATGGGCAGATGCCATTGCATGCCACAAGCATGTGGTCGAAAACAAGTAACTTTGAACAGCTATATAATTGATAGCATAACAAGTAATAAACAATAAATTCCTTTTTTTTAAGAAGTGCATTTAAATGCACTCTTAGGTCGGTAGGCGTTAACCGCCGTTGACAATTTTTATACCCTTTACCTGTGGTGCACAAGGGTATATATAGCTTTGTCATTCCGTTTGTAATTTCTACAATTTTCATTTCCGACCCCATAAAGTATATATTTTCTGAAAGCTTATGAATAGAGGAGTCGATTAAGCCCTGACCGTTTGTCCGTCTGCCCGTCTGTCCGTGTGTTGGTTGAAATCAACTTTTAGAAGCAACTATATGTTCCTCAAATCTGTATATGGTATCAATCTCTTGGAAATATCCAGGAATGAATCGCTATTGAAATTCAGCACAATCGCCCCATAACTTTCTGAGATATGAGCAAAAAACCACGACCACCTCGTTTTTTTTCACAATTACAACAACAACATACATACATACATACATACATACATGTAAAAAACATACCAAACAAAAAAAATTAAAAAAAAAAAAAAATATTAAAAATAAGAAAAAAATAATAAAAAATACTAAAAAAAAAAAATTTAAATAAAAATTTTAAAAAATTTTTTAAAAATTTTTCTAAAAAAAATTTTTAAAAAAAATTTAAAAAAATATAAAAAAAATAATAAAATATAAATAATATATTAAATAAAATAAAATAAAATTTTTTTGGCTCAGCTGGGATTCGATGCCACATTTATTCTAAAGCTCTAAACACATAGACGCCAGCAGACTTCACAACTTCAAGGCTTCAAATGCTGCTCTGAAGTCAGCTTCATAATTATTTTGAAGACAGCAACAACATAATAATCAGCTGATGTGCATTTTAGCAATACAAATTTCAGGGATGCCGCATATATATTTTATAATGAATAACATTAAAGTTATTGATAAAAAAATGTAATAATATCACGAAAAACTATAAAAACACATATACTTATTTCTTTATTGAATTTTTGTAATGTTCTTTTATGTTTAATATCAAAAATAATTTTTTTTTCTTTTTTTCCAATTTAATATATATAATGGCAACACTATATTTGTTCTTGCTGCCCGTCAAAATAGAAAATAGCCTAAGTTGGCAGCAGCAGCAAATGCTGTTGTGCAGTCGTGCTGCTGTGCTGCCGTCAAAATAATCGTTTTCATTTAAACACATGGATTTTATTTTTGACATATTGCTGCTTGCTGTCTGCTGTCGTCTATGTGTTTAGAGCATAACGTGTACGTATGCACGTATTTTATATGGGATGAATGGTGATACAAACAATTGTTATTGCATGACTACACGTTGTGAAGGATATATAAGATTCGGCACGGCCGAATATAGCACTGTTACTTGTTTTTTTTTTTTTTAATAAAATGAATAAGATAATAAACCAGAATTAGTAAGAGAGAAAGTAAATATACATATATAAATATGTTTTAACAAAAAAAAAAAAAATTTAAAAATAAAATATAATTGTAAATTTTTGGTAAATTTTAAAAGGTTTCATATAATGAATAACAAAAGAAAGACTAAATCTAAAAATTCAATTAAATGGGAAAATGATGAACAAGAAATGACAATTGAGAAACAGATAGATTGGTTAGCCAATTTATGGGAATTTTTAGAAATCGGTGGAATCCCTACTAAGAAATATATAGAAAATCACACATCTGTAGAATTAGAAACCAAGCTTATGATGAAGAAATTTGGTATAGATAGATATTAGTATAATGTACAAATCATCGACTAAACTTTAACGGCCAACAGCTAACGTTGTAAATGAGGTGGAAGTAATAAAAGAAAACTTAGATTTTAGATCAATAACAATTTGTTTAATAATAATAACAATTAGACTAATACTAAATTTTGTCTTTCGAATATATATGTGGGAATAAATTAAAATGCTATTCGCTTTTTTATTGAAAAACAAACAATTCAATTTATTTATTAATATTAAAGTTAACAATGTTTTTATTTATGAACAATGTTTTAAATAAACGTATTAAGATTTATTTCATTTGTGTGTGCGTTTTTCTTTTATTTTTTAAATCACTCGCGTCTAACCACAACCTTTCTCATTCAACTTCTTCTATCAACTGCGCGTGTCAAATGTCGTACGTTCATGCATGTAAGTGTAATTGTCCTCTCTCCGTTGTCGCCAAATTGGTCTCTGTCCCAAATGTCCGTTATCCCTGTTTATAGTCAGTCTGTTCGGATCAGGCAGGTACCCTACATTCGGCCCTCCTGACGGCAATTCGGCTCGGATTGCCACTTTTTCATAAATTCGGCCACGGTAGTTGTTCTTATCGGGCCTTCGTGATGACCGATCCTTTCTACCTCATATCTGCTATGTGGAAGTTTGCTGGTAATCTTGTATGGACCAAGGAATTTTCCCTTCAGTTTAAGTCCGCTGCCAAACTGAGTGCGCTTGATGGCGACTAACTCACCTACTCTATATTCCACTTCAGGCTTTCGTGTACTATTATAATTATTACAGTTCTCCTCTTGAATTCGCGCTATATTTTCTCTAGCTTCAGCTCGAACCTCATCTCTCTCTTCCTCGAAATTACGAACGACTTCCTCAGATAGAATCTCCCGTAAGTCAGGATAATCTGGCAACCTCATCTCTACACCGGTTGGAATCTTAAAAGGTGTAAACTTTGTACTTCATAGGGCTGTTGAATTTATTAGCATTTGGACTCGTCGCACGTGCCGGTACCAATTAACGGGATTTTCCCCACACAATTTAGTCAACATTGGTATCACTATTTTGTGCACTCGCTCAACTTGACCGTTACCACGAGGGACACCGGTAGCTATAAGCCAGTGTTCGATGCTTTCCTTAACACAATACTCCTTGAAAGTAAATGCCGTTCCGCGATCGGTTATGATCCTCCTTGAGTTACCAAAAATAGCTGATTGTCTTTCCAAACATTCAATAACTGTCTTGGAATCCGTCGACTTCGTTGGATAGAGCCAAACGAATTTAGTAAAACAATCTACCACTACAAACAAATGATTATATGCTTTCCGAGTCGTTTTCATCGGGCCAACATGGTCAACATGATAGGTCATAAAAGGTACGTCGTTTTTATCTATCGGATTGGGATAACCTTCCTTCTTCCCAGCTTTCGATTCGGTGATGATGCACTCGACGCAGCTCTTTATAACTTTCGGTACTTTCGTCGTCAATCTAGGTATGTATTTCGGGGAGTGTTCCACACCGGGCACTTCGGAATACGGAGGAAATTGAGCGGACGGTGGAGAGGGTAAACTCTACTGTCGGACTTGCCTTCGAGAATGCGTGTCCTCTCACGGTAGTGGATGAAAAGGATTCTACTCCATGGTGGAGTAGTGAATTGGAATCCATGAAGAGGGACACGAAGAGGGCCTTTAATCGTTACATGAGGGGGAGGAATCCTGACTTATGAGACGAGTATAAGGCGAAGAAGAAGGAGCTGAAGAGGACTATACGTCTTCGGAAACGAAGTACGTGGAGGGAATTCTGCTCCGGCGTGATGGATACATCTGAAGTGGGGAGACTGCAGAGGATGGTGTCTAGAGACCCTGTCTCCAGAATGGGGCTTATTCGCAGGAGCGATGGAGGCATGACGGAGACGATGGAGGGGACATTACGGTCGCTGATGGAGGTACATTTTCCTGGAAGCTTCATTTCGAATGACTCATGGGTTCCCGTTAACAGGGGAGCCAGTGAGGTAAGGCGAAGGGATGCTGAAAGGATAATAACTCTTAATGGGGTTAGAAGTGCGATTTTGTCTTTTGCCCCATTTAAGGCGGCTGGGATGGATGGGATATTTCCTGCATTACTACAGTGGGGTATGAACACTCTACTTGTGGTGATTAGGGAAATATTTGTTGCCTGTCTTTCGACAGGGTATATTCCGGTGGCGTGGAGGGAGACCAGGGTGGTTTTTCTTCCCAAACCGGGGAAGAGGGACTATACGGAGGCCTAGTCGTACAGGCCGATCAGCCTTACATCCTTTCTATTGAAGGCAATGGAAAGGGTGTTGGTTGACTACCATTGAGTGGGAGTCAGCACGCTTACAGAGCTGGGAGGTCTACTGAGACAGCCCTGCACGAACTGGTGAGGGTTGCTGAGAGGGAGATTTTCAATGGTGATCTGGCTTTGTCCGTGTTTATGGACATAGAAGATGCTTTTGATAGGATCTCTTTTGATAGACTGGGAAATGCTCTCGATGAGCGAGGGGTTGATTCTGTTGTGGTGAAGTGGATCGGCGCCATGCTCAGATGTAGGGCAGTGAATCTCAGGAGCGGGAGCACCAGGATTCGGAGAAGGGTGGTCAGGGGATGTCCGCAAGGAGGGGTCTTATCACCTCTGCTGTGGAACATAACTGTGGACAGCCTTCTCAGAAGACTGGAGGTAATGGGCATACATACGGTAGGGTATGCGGATGATGTGGCAATTATGGTTGGTGGTAAGTTCATGGAGACCATTTTAGGTTGCATGAGACGGGCGCTCAGAGTAACCGAGGAATGGTGTTGTGAACAGGGACTAACCATAAATGCTGGCAAGTCGGATGCTATGCTCTTCACGCGGAGAAGAAAGGGCATAGAGATTGAATCCTTAATGCTTTTTGGGACTGAGATCAATGTGTCCAGGAAGGTGAAATATCTGGGGGTAACGCTGGATATTAAACTAACCTGGAATGATCATGTTGAGACAAGGGTACAGAAGGCAAAGAGGATTCTGCATCAGTGTAAACGGGTTTGCGGTCGGAAGTGGGGAATCTCACCTAAGGCTGCACACTGGATTTACACAGTGGTGGTGAGACCGACGATCACTTACGCATCTGTTGTCTGGTGGCCGAAGGCCTCTCAGGCGGCGGTTAGGCGGAAGTTGGACGGGGTTCAAAGGATTGCTTGCATTGGTATATGTGGCGCGATACGTACCACACCAACGCAGGCGATGGAGGCAATGCTGGGACTGCTGCCGTTGGACTTATTTGTGAGGGAGACGGCGGCAAGATCGGCGATTCGGATGCGAAGCGATGGCATGTGGTATCGCTTTGGATCGGTTTTGGGGCATAGGAGAATCCTGGACCTCGTGGATAAAGAGGTTAGGGAGACTCAGATGCCGATGGAGCGCATGAGTCGCTGGAAGTGGTCGAAAGGCTACATCACACGCTCATAGCGGATGGATTCATGCACAATGAGTGCATGGAGAATGACATCAGTATCAGCATCAGTTACATACCATGCGTTCTATCCGTTGTTCCGTTTTATGCATCTGTCAAAAAGTAGAATCAGTGTAATTGTATGTGACATGTTACACGGCAAAACGCAAAGAATGCATAAACGTATCAACGCAGCAAAGTAGGTTTACTTTCTACTTTTGTATCCGTCGCAGAAAAGGTGAAAAAATGTCAGCTGTTGTTGATAGCCATGGATGACAAATAATATTTTTTTGTCGATGTTATCGATAAACTTGATTGTGTGGTGGATTTAGTTTTTCCATTTTTTTGTATTAAAAAATGTTTTTAATAAAAGAAAAAGCATTCGAAATAAAGTTTACAATTACTTTAAAGAAAAATATACATAAAAACTAATTTTAAACACAATTTTTTCATTACGAAAATTTCTATTTTACTTATCGATAACTATTATGTGCTGAGTGACGTCTCTGTTTGTTTATTATTAAAAGAAAACAAGTGCAATGGAGGAGATGCTTATGTTATTTTTTAACTTTTTGTTGCACAAAATATCATGTACATAAACTAAATGAATTCCATAAATTCCCTTTAAATGTCAATTTCACTTTCCATTTTGGCAAAATTGTTTTTAGTTAATAAAAATATAAACACAACAGCTGATTAAAACATAAGAGTTGATGCATAAAACGCATTGTATGTAACTTGAGTTTAGAAACGTATAAAAAGGTGAAAAAGTATCAAACGCAACAACGCATGAACGGATGTTATGTAACTCCACCTTTACTGATGGGTCCTTTATGGACGGAAGGGCAGGTGCTGGTGTGTACTCATCTGAGTTGGACTTATCTTGCACCCTGAGTCTGGGGGAGTACGTGTCGGTCTATCAGGCAGAAATGCTTGGTTTGCTACACGCGTTGGACCACCTGTTGGAATGTCGAGTGTATGGAAGGAAAATTCTTATTGCACTTGACAACCAGTCGGTTATAAAACGTATGCAGCGGATGGATGTGAACTCCTCCTTGGTGCTTGAGTGTGTTCTGAAGCTCAATAGGTGTGCCTCTACAAATGAGGTAACGCTGATGTGGGTTAAGGGACACGTGGGCATAGCTGGGAATGAGGCTGCTGACGAACTTGCGAGGAAGGGGTCTGAGGCTGCATTCTGCGGACCGGAACCCAGAATTGCTCTGGGCAATGGGTTAGTGCGGGCGAGGATCTTTCAATGGGTGAACTCTGTGAACTTGCGAAGGTGGACGGAGGGAACCACGTGTAGACAGGCTCGTATGGTGCTCAGGGAGCCACTTGGCAGGGGTGCAGTGAAGATACTCGGTTTTAATCGGAGTATGATGAGCTGGATCACTGCGTTGATTACAGGATGATGATATTTGTAGAATGTGCCTGGAGGGTGCCGAGACGGCAGCGCATGTGGTATGCGAGTGTCCGGCGTTGGCGAGCGTAAGATTGAGGATCACAGGCAAGCACACGTTGGGTGTGAGTGCGATGGGGGACCTTAGTCTTAAGGAGATGCTGGCGATTACAAAGGACTGTGCGATGAGGATTGTCGACAATCACCAGTCGGCAGTGTGAAATCGTTTTTCTAGTCCAGAGCAAACGCCGGTTGTGGCGCGGGACTCAGTGATTGAAGGTATACTGATCGGTGGACACGAAATCACTGAGGAGCGAAGGGGGTCGAAAAGGGACCCGTGATGGTAGTGGTCTGCTTCGATATTCCCCCTACATGTGTATAGGTATGTAATATTGCTTCTCTATCAAATCTATAGTCTTTTTGCTACCGTAGTGACCTTGATTGTGCGCCACCCTGATGATATCGTCCTCCATCTGAACTGGTATCACTATAAGGTCCTTCGCGGGATCCTTATACAGTACTCCATTTTGCATAAAATAGTCTTCGTAATCACCATATTCTAAAACCCTCCTAATAGCCTTCACACACTGATCATCTTCTTGCGCACATCTTATTCTATGAGTTAAACTGCCCTCCAACACCAGACATGCCATCCTACTTAAGGCGTCTACATGCTTTATCCGCGTGCCGGGTCTATGTTCTATCTCGTATGTAAATTCTTGTAAAAACATAGCCCACCTGGCCACTCTTGCCGGTATGTCATCCTTTTGCATGGTCATCTTAAACGCATTACAATCAGTTACGATCTTGAAAGGAATACCCAGTAAATAGACCCTCCACTTCTTTAGGGACTCGATGATTGTGAGGACCTCCAGCTCATAAGAGTGATACTTCTCCTCGTATGGCTTTGTTCGTCGGCTCATATACAGGGTTGCCCATATTCGACGGACCCATCTGGCAACGCCATAACTTTTGACAGAGATGTCAGATCGCTTAATGACATACCGCGTTTGAAGCGTCAGTCCAAGCAGATTTTTACCATGCAACAATACACGAGACGCGAGCGCTCTGAAATAGTTGAAATTTACATTCAACAGAACAAGTCAATTGTGAAAACTCAACGTGCTTTTAAAATATTAAAAAATGTGAGAAGTGCGCCTTCTAAGAACACCATTAAGCGTTTATACGAAAAATTTTTGACTGGTGAGGCTCTTTCTAATCCGAAGAGGCCAAATAAAAGTCGACCAAGGCGATCGGCGAGAATATCGCTGCCGTACGAGCCAGTGTTGAGAGGTCCCCAAGAACATCCCAAAAACGCCGTTCTCAGCAGTTGGGCATGGCTCGGTCCACTTTACAACGGATTATTCGCGTTATCGCGACATGATGACCAATTTTGTGATGCCAATTATTCGTCGAAAGTGTATGAGGCAGTTCTGGTTTCAACAAGACGGCGCTCCACCGCACACAAGTCGCATAACAATCGATTTTCTGAAGAATTTGTTTCCGGGCCGTTTGATGTCGAAAAGTGGTGATTTGGACTGGCCACCGCGTTCGCCCGATTTGACGCCGCCTGACTTCTTCTTGTGGGGATATTTGAAGTCAAAGGTTTACGTTAACAAGCCAAGGACCTTAGAAGAGCTCAAGGACAACATTCGTGAACAAATAGCCGCTATTCCGGCCGAAATGTTGGCGAAAACGATGGAAAATGCTGCAAAAAGGGCACAATACGCCATCAACGCCAGAGGCGGCCATTTGAGAGATATCATATTCAAAAATTGATGTAAACAAATCTACTTGGAAAAAATTAAATGATTAAGATTGCCAACCGCCAAATTTTTATTTTTTTCTTTGATTTTTTTAAAAAAAACATGGGTCCGTCGAATATGGGCAACCCTGTACTGGACTGGGTGCAGTTCTAAATCGTCTAAACTTCTTTGTAAAAGTACTGCTCCATATCCGAACTTGCTAGCATCTGCATGTACCTCTGTGACTGCATCTGGATCGTATAACTTTAAAACGGGTGAGCTGACAAGGGCGTCGTTCAACTGTTGGCAAGCCAGAAGCACTTCATCAGTAATTTGAAATTTAACATCTTTTCGTAGTAAGTTGGTCAAAGGCTTCGCCATCACTGCATAACTTTCCATGAACCTTCTAAAATACGAAGTTAGACCTAAGAATCTCTGAACCATCTTTCTATCCGTGGGAATCGGGAAATCCTTAACCGCTCTTATCTTCTCCTCAGATGCCTTTTCGAACCATTCTGAATAACATAGCCAAGAAAATTAACCGTTCTACATAAAATCTGACTTTTCTCTCATTTAATGCGCAAACCCTTTGAAGCAGCTACATATAATACCATATTAAACTTCCTCAGGCCCTCAATCACATCCTTAGAAGGAATGATGATGTCGTCCATATACACAATTACCGTTCCATCACGCGTTAAATCTTTA
This sequence comes from Phyto melanocephala, assembly GCA_941918925.1. Classification (NCBI taxonomy): domain Eukaryota; kingdom Metazoa; phylum Arthropoda; class Insecta; order Diptera; family Rhinophoridae; genus Phyto; species Phyto melanocephala. The sequence continues at coordinate 61,851,208 of OW799233.1, forward strand.
AAAACTGTAGAGATAAATCTGGTGAACACAGCTGGCGAATTACTGATTCCAAACGGCACAAACAAGAATTCAAACTGCCCGTTATGGGTCACAAACGAGGTATATTTTCTAGACGTTTCCTCTAGTGGCACATGGAAAAATCCGTTACGCAGGTCTAGAGTCGTATAGAAGCTCGCATCCTGTAGTTTATCCAACACTTCGTCCATTAACGGCATGGGAAAATGATCACGAATGATTTTCTGGTTCAACTTTCTATAATTGCAGCATAACCTCTTCGAGCCGTCTTTTTTCGCTGCTAGGACAATCGGAGACGCGTACTCTGAAGTACTAGGCTGCACTATTTTCTCTTTTAACCATTCAGAAACTTGATTGTCCACTATCATCTGGTCAGAAATTGGTAAATTGGGACGCTGATAAACTGGTATGTCGTCTTCCAAAACAATCTTCATTTTCACGGGACTATTGACGTTTCTTTCTGGCTGATATTTACTAATTGCCTCAACTACTTGGTTCTTAACGGATCCATGCAGGTGTTCAAGACTAATTGGGATCTCGGATTTGTTCTCGTCTGCGTTCAAACATATGCACGAAAACTCCTCTAACAGCAAATTCTTTTCCGTCGGTTTCCTAAACGTCACTTCACCATCTCTAATGGCTATTTCGGCCTTCCGAATCAAACTATTGCCCAACATAACAGAGTGCATAATATCACGTTCACTCACTACATAAAAAGTTACTTCGAAATCCAAGTCGTCGATTCGAACTATTTCATCAAAACGACCCAGCGTGACAATCTCGCTATCGCCAATGCCATACAGCTTTATTTTCTCCGGTTTGAAGTTAACTTCACCTAACACGAACAACATATCGAAACGCAATAGGCATATGTCGCATCCGGTATCTACTAACGCCGATAGCATCTTGTTACGTATGATGACATCTTTAAAAATTAACCCCGGACCTTTACGAACCATATTAGCCTGGCCACTTTCCGCCTTAGCGACTTTTCCTTCGTTTTTTCTTACCGGGCACTCAAAAGAACGATGGCCAAATCGTTGACATTTGAAACACTTGTATTGTCTTTCGGGACATTCTTTGGCGATGTGGGACTTTTCACCACACTTATAGCATCGTTTCTCCTTCTCAACCGGTTCCGCTCTAGGTAAGTGAACTTTCTTTTCGACAGCTACAGTCTCCTTTCCGCTGTATGATGACCGCGGGCAGAGTCGTGTTTTCTCGTAAACTTTAATCTGTCTTTTCAAGTCGCTGATGGTGTTTGCCTGATACAACACAGTTTTGTTGAGTTTAGAATCGGGGATGCCCTCTATGAAATATTCCACAACGCTACTCTCGTCCAGATTAATTTGAGCTGCTATTTCCATAATACTATATAAGTATTCAATAAGAGCCTCGTTCCTGCCTAAACGTCTATTACGAATCCGGCGAATAATCTCAGCCGCTGAAAACCGTGTACCAAATTCATCTTCGAGAGCCTTTTTCAATGAGCTCCAATCACATATACCTCTCTGACTTTTTATAAACATCTTTGCGGCTCTAACCAACAATTGCTTCCCATAAACATACATCTGGAGCGTCGACCACTTAAGAATGGTACCCATTTCCTCGAACTCGGTTAGCCACTGCATAATGTCAGGCGTTTCAGTACCCGAAAATTGTGATAAACTGTCCTCCACGTCTTTGAGAGTATACATACTCCTCTGAGTATAAAAATCATGGGCGTCCTTGCCTTTATCCCCTTCAGGAACGCCGACTGCACAAGCACCATCCTCCTTCTCCTCGTCCGTATCGTCAACACCGTAATGTGCAAAAAGTCTCCTTTGTAATTCCCCCTTAAGTCCCTGTGTATCTAGACCTAACTCCCCTAGATGCGCCCTCAACGCAGTAACACCTAACCCCAAAATCCCCTCACGATTCATACCAACACCCTCCTTAGAAATGATATCAGAAAAAAGTTATCAACAAAAAAAAAGATCAGCGAACACACAATTGCCTACAAGCTATAATGTTACAAAGGTTATAAGAATATAATGATAAAAGGATTATAAAAAGATAATGTTTTATTATTTTTCCTTCAAGTACTAGTTATAACTATAAATTTGGCAAAAGTTACAAAATATAAAAATTTATATTCTTCAATTTATTTAAAATATTTTCATTATTTATTCATCCCAAATTTTACTTAATTTTTCATCTTCAATTTCTATTAATCTTTTATCTTTAATTTTTATTCATCTTTCATCTTTAATTTTTATTCATCTTTCATCTTTAATTTTTTATTCGTCTTCAATTTCAATTAATTTTTCATCTTTAGTTTTTATTCATCTTTCATCTTTAATTTTTATTCATCTTTCATCTTTAATTTTTATTCATCTTCAATTTCAATTAATTTTTCATCTCTAATTTCAATTAATTTTTCATCTTTAATTTTCATTCATCTTTAATCTTTAATTTTTATTCATCTTTCATCTTTAATTGTTATTCATCTTTCATCTTTAATTTTTATTCATAATGGAAATAAAATACTTAACTTAACCTTCGCTACTCCACTGTAATTTTTCTGTAAATTTCCTTCTACGCAACCACTGTATTTATTTGCTTCTGTTTTTTAAACTTCTTTCTTTACTTCGTCGACTGCAACATGACACGCAGCAACAGCAAACACATATAGTAAACACCAAGAATGATTAAATAAAGATTACGTCATCACGCAGCCATAAAAAAAAAACATTTCTGCGCATGTAGGAATTCTGACGTCACTCAAGCTGTGTTTTCATTGGCTAATAAAATTCAGCTGTATAACTAATTATGTTTGTGTAAAAACATGACAGTGGGACAAACTGTTATTTTTCTAACTAAATGTTTTAAAAGCAAACAAATTCTTTGTATATATATACATATATATATGTTCATTATTTTTATAACAATATTTCACTATTATATTAGGTATAGAATTCATTTTGTTATTTTATCAAATTTTCTTGTTTGCTTATAAGTATTTTCAGCGATTTCGGCATTTGTTTCCTAATTCTAAAATACATTCGACACCTAAAAAAAAGTTTTTTCACGTCTTCACTGGCTTCAATTTCTTTTGCTTCCAACAATTGCTTTTGTAAATATCTGCTTGAAAGTAATAATTTGTTACCATTAAATTTGAAAAATATGGTGTAATTCTGGAGGCGATCTTCTTCAAAATTGGAGCCTTGGAGCATTTTCCGCGACCAATTTTTCTTCAAAACTATTTGGAATATCATTTAGTTTTCAGTTTCACGTAGTCCTTCATATACATTTGCAACTTCAGTTCCATTAGCAGTTTTCGTTTCACTTTCAATAGCACTAGTGTCTAAAGACGAAACTGCATGGGATTTTAAAATTTTTGCACGCCGTTTGCTAAATATTATTCATAATGCCTTACTAATGTACTGCAAAAATTAATTTTGTTTTAACTTACCCATTTCAAATTTCAAGTTTCTTTCAAAATCTTCTTGCTTGAAATGTAAAGCACAAATTTTTTCTTTATCCACATTTACAGGCTTCACTCGTTTGCAAAAAATTACCCATAACTTCCTTTGCGCTTCATGTTTTGGAAAATTGTAAAATGATACAGCTGTTTGAAAACACAAACTTTTTATTAAATATAGGCAAATTATTAATTTTTAATATAATTTATCACTTGTTTTTTTTGCTGTTACTTTGCTTGCATTTGCCCACTGCACATTTCATATTTGCTCTCTTTCTTTTCTTTTCACTTTATTTTGTTTTCTGTTTTTATTAGTTTTGCAGCTTTTAAATATCCAAATTTAAACACTTTTTGCATAATTTTAATATTATTTTTATGTATTTATTGTTAACAATGTTTTTATTTATGTACAATGTTTTAAATAAACGTATTAAAATTTATTTCATTTGTGTGTGCGTTTTTCTTTTATTTGTTAAATCACTCGCGTCTAACCACAACCTTTCTCATTCAACTTCTTCTATCAACTGCGCGTTCAAATGTCGTACGTTCATGCATGTAAGTGTAATTGTCCTCTCTCCGTTGTCGCCAAATTGGTCACTGTCCCAAATGTCCGTTATCCCTGTTTATAGTCAGTCTGTTCGGATCAGGCAGGTACCCTACATATATATGTATTGCACAATAGGAGATTAAAGAGAAAATACACCAGCAACGCAAATGATTTAGAAAAAATATAAATGGACAAATGGGAACTAGTAAAAACAGTAATTTTAAATGAAAAGGAAAAATTTCAGAAATCATATAAATGTATAAAAAAAAATATATATATTAAGTCAGAAACAGTAAGAAAACATTTAGGTATTATTATTTCCTCACTAGATCAAATAAGACAAGTTATACACACAAACAAAGGAAAGTTCACAACGGAACATAGACTAGAAGTATTGAATATATTTTGGTGCTACGGCACCAATTGATAAGAGTATTATCCAAAAATAATATACAACAGAATATACCGCACAGTATTGAGGAAAAAATAGAAATAGATTTAAACATAATACTGACATGGGAAATACAACCAAATGTAAAATTGCTGTAAGAGGAATTATCTGAAACGGACATTTCGAAGACTGCAACAGAACACGAAATAAATCAAATAGAATTTATAAACACGGCTTCAAAGTTACTTCGCGACTTTGGCGGTAAATCCGAAAATTCGCGCACATTTAAAGATTCACTACAACTAGTGAATACGATAAAGAATGATCACGAACAGATGGCAGTATCCCTAATAAAGACGAAATTAAAAAGGTCTTCAAGAAACCTCATTAACAATGAGACTTTAATAGATCAAGTAATAGGTAAACTAAAAACCAGCGTAAAAGGCGAATCTGTCGAGATAATATCTGCAAAAGTAACATATGGCAAAATAATAAGACCGCAAACGCATATTGCAGTAAAATAGAGAATCTAACGAAATTGCTGGAAACCGCATATATAACAGACGGTTTAACATGCGAGTTAGCATAAAAATATGCTGCTCAAGTCTCTGTTAAAGCGCTTACCAGAAACAGCACTATTGATAAGGTAAAACTTATCATGGAAGCAGGACAGTTTAATACTATGAACGAGGCTATAAGTAAATTCGTAAGTAGTTGCACAGAAGCAACAGGACAACAGAATACAGTATTGTACCTTAGTCGGAAACCAAGAAATAAATTCCGGGGAATGTCATGCAAATAAAAGCGATCGACAATATAACAACAATGGTAGCAATATTAAGAGAAACGGCTATCCACAAAATTACAACAGATACAACATCAGAAACAGATATAATAAAGACAATAATAACCGTAGAAACCACATTTACATGCCAGACGCGAATGAAAATAGTTCGGGAAACTTAAATTTACCCCTAATATAAAATCCTTAAATCGTAAGATATATAATCTCAACCTTAATTTGTGTTTTTTTTTATTAATATCCAAATAAATGATACTAAAACGAATATAACCTTACTAGTGGATAGTGAGACATTTTCTACCACATCAGATTATCACAAGAAAATACACAACATTAAGTGGTATAGGACACGGAAAAATAAAATCATTGGGAAATACATTTTTGGAATTGAAATACGAAAATTTTTTAATACCACATTATTTCTAAGTAGTACAAGATAATTTTCCAATACCTGGTGATGGAATCATTCGTATGGATTTCATTAAAAAATATAACTGTATACATATTGGATTTTAATACGAGTTCTGATTACCTAATAATACGTCCTTTTAATATGCCACGAACAATAGAAATACCTATTACGAATAATTGCGATAATATGATTTTGCCGCCAAGATTTGAAGTAATACGCGAGGTTAAATTGAATAATTCAGAAGAAGATATATTAGTCCCCAATCAGAAAATTGAACCAGGCATTTTTATTGCAAATACCTTAGTGAAATCAGGTAAAGCATTAATTCGTATTCTTAGCACAAATTACGTTATCGCCAAAGCTAGCCAGGATAAAGTAAAGACCGAGAGCATCGCTGATTATGATATAGTATAAAACAGAACTCAGACACGACAAAGAAAAACAGAAATATTAAAAATCTTAAATAAAAATTTTCTTCAACAATTTACAGATACACATCATATTTTCGGTTTGGAAACAGAACCAATATCCACTAACAATCTCTACAAATAAAAGTTAAGGGTAAAAGATACATAACCAGTGTACATTAAAAATTATCGCATACCACATACTCACAAAGAGGAAATCAATAAACAAGTAGAAAAACTAAAAAGTAATGGAATATAACAGTCCAGTGTTACTATTTAGTACCGAAAAAGTCACTACCAAACTCGAGCAGTAAAAGATGGAGACTAGTGATTGATTATAGGTAAATCAACAGAAAATTAATATCAGATAAACTTCCACTGCCTAGAATAGACGATATTTTAGACCAACTGGGTAGAGCAAAATATTTCTCTTGTTCAGATTTAATGTCGGGATTTCACCAAATAGCTTTGGAGAAAAATTCCAAAGATTTAACATCATTCTCAACAAATAATGGGTCATATAGGCTTAAAAATTACCGTATGGTCTTAAACTAGCCCCAAATTCCTTTTAAAGGATGATGACACTTGCTTTCAGTGGACTACAACCTGAACAGGCATTCCTTAATATGGATGATTTAATGGTGCTGGGATGTTCGGAAAAACATATGCTTTCGAATTTAACAAAAGTGTTCGACTTGTGTCGTAAACACAACTTGAAATTACACCCGGAAAAATGTTAATTTTTTATGAGGGAAGTTACCTATCTCGGACACAAATGCACAGATAGAGGAATACTACCGGAGGATAGGAAATTATAGAAAACTACCCAAAACCAATCGATGAAAAGAGTGCAAAGAGATTTGTAGCCTTTTGTAACTACTATCGGCGTTTCATAAAAAATTTTTCAGAGCATTCCAGACATCTCACAAGATTATCTAGGAAGGGAGTAAAATTTGAATGGACACATGAGTGTGATATCGCATTTCAAAACTTAAACAAAGCACTTATGAGCCCAACAATACTACAATACCCAGATTTTTAAAAAGAATTCTGTATAACAACAGACGCGAGCAAATATGCCTGCGGTGCAGTATTAACACAGGAATATCACGACAAGCATCTGCCAGTAGCTTATGCATCGAAAACTTGCGAAAGCATTAAATCTACGATTGAACAGGAATTAATAACAATATACTGGGCTATTACGCATTTTAGACCATATATAACGGGTGGCCCAAATAAGACCTAGTGATGTTGAACACATAACTCTTGTAAAAACGTTTTTTTTAAATAATTTATTTTTATATGTTAAATACATTTTATGGAAATTTAACGTGACTATATGTGAAATATAACATCAGACAAATGACCACCAGTTTGCTCGATACAGACATTGGCTCTTTTTAGCGCATAACACCGCACCAAACAGTGCATCTGATTGGGTGTGACTGATGCTGATGTGTTGCCCTTGGATTTTCGGTGCCCCACAACATACAGTTTTGTTTATTCACATAACCACTTAAATGGAAATGTGGGCGATAATTTCGCTGCGTCAGAACAATTGATCGTTGAGAAGAATAATAAAAATAGATAATTTTAATGCGTTGTTGTTGACTGTACGTATTCATTTTAAATTTCCAAGAGTTCAGTTATAATCTGCAAAAAGAAAAAAAAAATTTGTTAAAAAATAAAAAAATGCTTTTGTGTTTCACATCAGCTGGTTTTATTTGGCCCACCCGCTATAGATACATATGTATATATATGGAAAACATTTCCTTATACGTACACATCATAGATCATTATCCTATTTGTTTTCAATAAAGAACCCGAGCTCCAAATAAACGAGAATTCGACTTGATCCTGAGGAATTTTACAGTAAAGTATATTGGGGGAAAAGACAATCATATAGCAGACGCGCTGTCAAGAATAAATATAACAGAATTACAAGATATAAACCGGAAAACAAACCAAGTACTAAGAGTAAAAACAAGAACAATGACACGCAGTGAAAATAATAACAAAAAGGAAATCTTGAATAATAAGAAAAATAAGAAACATATAAATGATGAGCCACAAATACGACAGCTTATGAAGGACGAGGTCTTTAGAATGAAATTGAATGATGTAGAAGAAATAGCAAGGCAGCTTTTGTGAATATGTGACACAATTTTTTGGGAAACAAAAAAGCTGAAAACTACTATAAAATCATCGATCATCTTCGATGATTTGATTCATCCAAGACAAGGACAGCTTTTGTGAATGTGTGCCACAATTTTTTTGGGAAACAGAAAAGCTGAAAACTACCATGAAATCATCGAAGAACGTCTTTCTGCTTACAAAGCTCTTAAGTGTAATATGTCCCTTAAAATTAATTTTTTGGACTCGCATCTAGATTTTTTTCGGATAATCTTGGTGCTGTATCAGACGAACATGGTGAAAGCTTCCATCAAGATATGTTTCATATAGAGAAGCGTTATAATGGAAACCCATCGGAAGGAATGCTTGCAGATTTTTGTTGGTCGATTTGGAAAGAATCTCAAACTGAAAATATTAATAAAATAAATAAATATTAATTAAAGAAAACTAAAGTTGAATCTCCGCATACAACGTAACAGCTTAATCTACTTTTTTATTTTAACAATGTTTCCTAACTAAAAATGAATAATTATTAACAAAAATTTTGTGTTATTTAAAAAAAATATAGAGGCTGTAAATATTTTAATTTTTTATTGTAATTTGAAGTTATGTACGGGTGACGACAGTGTGGGTGCTTTAAGTGAGGCATTGCTACAAAATTACAATTTGGCAATTTTTTTTTGCTTGTTTTTGTTGTATGAAAATAGATAGTAAATAGTTGCCATTCATTGTTGCTACAAGGCGCTTTAGTGCGTCCTCTCTGACGTTGTTTGCTGCATTACACATATTTGGTCAATATTGGGTACCAGCGGTAAATTGACAATACAATCTAAATTTTTTAACCGATTCTATGGTTTATGGTTTTTTTTATTTTTAAGAAAAGTGCAAAATGTTGAATATTTGTTTTATATATTTTTTTATTCCATTTTTAAATTGAAAAATATTACGAATTTGGCACGAAACAAATTTTTTTCTCCATTAATTTCTGAATAATTCCAAAACGATAAGAGATAGAGAAAAATTCTATTCGACTAAAATAAATACAATTTTGTAACACATCTTCTGTTGTTTTTTTTTTTTTTTTATCGGATAACTGGTTCTCGAGTTAGGATGAAATTGTCTTCGTACCTGACTAATTTAGGGGGGGACATTTGCCACGCCCATAAAAAAATCCCGATGTGATGGAAGAAACCCGACAACAGATTTGAGTTCAGCGCATCAAAATCCATATAATTCACATAGTTCTATTTAATGAAGGATTTTGCTGCTGAGCAGTGTTATGTGGAGAAGCGTCTACAAAAATTTAGAATTTAAAATTCAAAATAAAAACTTATCCTTAGAATTCAAAAGTTTAACCATTTTTGTACTTAGGTATCTATGGTGCATCAAATCTATATAATGGTTATCAAAGCCCTTTTTTGCTGTTGACCTGTGTTATTAATAAACACAATTTTTAAAAATTTTTTCTTAGAACATTTTCATAACTTATAAGTAACGAACTCCATTTAACGTTGAAATAACAACCATTAGTAAATGGTACATTTTTAACAATCACGAAAATCACATTTAACTATTTATGGTGTGAAGGAACTGATAAACTTATTTTATTTACTTAGACTACTTTCATAATTAAGGGTACTACAGAATTTCCTTACGATGCTACACAAAAGAGTAACGAAATATTGAAATTAATTAATTTTGTAAAAAGTATTAATATTTACACACAAAAAAGATCGCATAATAATAGATAATTATATTTAATTTAATATATTTTATATATATTTATAGATGATGCAAACACGTATAATCCAAATTTGTGCTGCACTTTATGAGCTTCCTCCTAATTCTACACATCTATATAGTAATAGAAATTGTCGCATAGAAATTTATAACGTACTATATGCTATACTCATGAGTCCACATTATCTATGTCCGCCCCCAACGGAGATTGTATTAACAATTATTCAGGCTGCTTATTCACGCGATGATAGCCTTAAAGTTCGAATTCGTTGCGGATTTATATTAAAAAATCTGGAAAAAATCATTCATCCACAAAAGGAAAGTCTGCTTTTCAATATAGAGGCGCGTGATATACGCAATGCATTTATAAAGATGGGACAAGAAAATTTGCTAAACGAATTCGAATGTAATTCTTTTCAAACACCATTACATAATAATAAAAAAATGCAGGAAAGTAACGATTTGGAACAATTTGATGATAATTTTTCTGAAGATGTTAGGAAACAACCATCTAATGATTATACGAGTGTTGCTGATATGAGAGATCAAGAATCTGCAAAGGGTAACATCAATGATGAAAGCTTGTTTACCACAATTACAAATTCAACAACTAACAACGTTAATTACATACACCAAACAGCAGAACCAATAAAGGCTCAAATCAACGATAATAGAGAGCTATCCTCAGTAGAAATTACAATAATTTCAAACGCAGAATTAATAAATAACATCCCTAAATCTTCCGACTTTGTACTCCATGTTAATGAAGGTGAAAATATTGCCATAGTTGATGAAAACGAGCGAGACACTGATCCTAATGTTGATGAACCAATACAAAAGAAGCAAAAACTTGATAATGAATATGGTATAGCAAACAAATTAAAAATGGGTGAAAAAGAAATTGTTAGTCACATTATCAATATTGATGATGAAGATAACTTATTGGATGATATTGTATCACAATTTGTAGATGAATTAAATTAAAAAACCTACAAATTAAAATTTATTTATTGAATCTAAGCTGTTATTTATTGTTAGTTCATCTGTTTTTCTTAAGTGATATATGTATGTCCTTGTTTTTATACATACATATATCGATGGGGGTATCTCGATTTTTTTTTCAAAATCGTTTTTTAACGTTTTCTGATAGCCTACTAACAAACACATCTTTTCTGATAGTTGGTTTAAAATAATACCTTAAAAAACCCTAACTCATTTCATTATTTTAAGTCTTATTCAGGGTTTTTCTTCTCTTCTTCTTCTCTATAAAGTAACAGTGGTCCTAAAAAAATATCTTCCGTTAAAAGCTTAAATACTAATACTTTGTTTATTGTTACCCTTTCGTTATTAAAATAAATGCATACAGAAAAAGTAGAAATTAATTGGTTAAAATAATCCTAAATTAATTCTTAAGAACTTTGTCTGGAATTATATTTTCTGTTAATATTGCATTTTCGTTTTCGGAAGTAAGAAAAAATAAAATGTTACAATTAAAATTATTTGGAAGTAACAATTGGCAAAATATTAAAAAGAATTATGAAACGTCTTTGAAAATAAAGAAAAACATAAGTATGTACCCAGCAAAAGCTCTGATTACAAAATAATGAGTTGAATGTTGAAGTTTACCTACAACAAGATTTGGATCGCTTTAATAAGTGGTGCAAAATTAACCTGATGGAATTAAATATAAAAAAATGCAAATGTGCTTCTACCGAAGTTGCTGTTCTCCAGTTAATTATACGTTAAATGCAATTTACCTGGAATCGGTTGATGAATTTATGGATCTTGGAATTTTACTTGATCCTAAATTAGATTTCCGCAAACATATAACCATGATCGTTAACAAAGCGCGTGGAGTGCTCGCTTATATACATTTATATCATAAAAAACTTTTATGTATTTTGAATTATTGATTACAACTTCCATTTAGATCACTTTTAACACTTCACAATGTTAATACCTGCCTATAATTATAAATTTGAAAAATTCATATCCCAATAAAAGATATTTTTATATACCTGCTATACAAAACATTTTATGTTAAAAACTAATCATTAATTAATCACAAAAATTTGTTTACAAAGAACAAATACAGGACATAAAAAATACATGGGCACCCAGGTATCAGGCAGGCTACCATCCAATTGTCAGAAGAAGCTGCCGAGGTCAGAAATAAACACTTACGATTATATCGTACGAATTATTTGAGGAAATTCAGCAGAAGCAATACAAATCGAGAAGTCTTGAATAGGTTATTTCTGAGCAGTGATCCTTTTATAAGCTGCAGTACGAACGGATTAATAAAAAAGCTTTTTCATCAGAAACCATCACACTTCTTCTACCTGACACCGATGATGCAGCTAATAATGATATACGTACGACATGATAATTACACTGCTCGACAAAAAATCATTTTGTGTCTGCCCGATAATTAAAACTATGTGCATTGTATGGATTTTGATGCACTAAATCAAATCACTTATCAATTAATTATCGCTTTTTTTTCTATCAGATCGGGATTTTTTTATGGGCGTGGCAAATTTTTTCCCCTAAATTAGTCAGGTACGGAGAAATATTTCATCCTAACTCGGGAACCAGTCATCCGATTTTCAAAAATAAAACACATAGTTCTTGGAATTAAAATTTATAATAGTATTTATCACGGATTTCTCGATTCTTTATAAGGAAAATAAAACACAATTTATTTATTTATTTATTAAATATTGAAAAAAAGAATTAAAGTTTATTTTTGTGTCTTTCCTCGATAACGACTACTTAGCGACTGACTATTATTGTTTTTTACAGCATGCTATCCTCATGTATATTAGGCAGGGTTACCGTGGGTGACAGCTCGGCCTCTCCTGACATCGAATCGTCCTCGATTTCAGATTCGTCGTCTTCTTCGGTATTGTTTAATTCTGGGTAAATACCACACCATGGTTTAAGCTTATCGGATGAATGAATAGACACGTATTTTCTTGACGTAACTTGCAGGCTGGATGTCTTCTATTAGATAGCGATCTTTTCCAAGTACTCGTGTAACGGTGTATGGGCCTCTATACTTTGGCTCCAATTTATGCGTATCACCAGTAGCTCCAGGTTCGTGTTGAACTACAACTAGATCATGTTCGACATACTGACGGGGAGTAGTATGTTTCTGGTCAAAACGGTGTTTCCATTTATCGCGTTGCTTTTGGATATTATTCTAAGCTTTTTCGTATTTTTCGGCTGGCGTTATTGCGGTAGTGAATTCAGCAAGGTCATCTTGTAGTGCGGTAATCAGATGGTTTTGTACTACGTCCTTGATTTGGAAATTAAAAACGAGTTCGTTCGGTGTAAATCCGGTAGTTGCGTTATTTTGCGAGTTCACGATCCATTGAAATTTATTGAGATTTTCGTCCCATTTTCTTGAATCATTAACTTCTGTTCGTAAATAGTTCAATATAAGGGCATTAGCCTTTTCCACCTGTCCATTAGCTCGAGGCGTACGAACCGCATTTTTGGTGTGTCGAATGTTATGATCAACGCAATATTTCTCGAACGCCTTAGAGGTAAACGCTGTTCCTCGATCGGATACAAGTCTGCTAGGAACTCCAAAATATCCAGACATTTCGTTCAACAGATTTAAAACTGGTACAGTTTTGGTACTTTTAACGGCTTTTAAAATTAGAAATTTCGAAAATGCATCAGAAATAGCGATTATATGCGTGTTTCCTTTTCGCGAACGTATAAAAGGTCCTAAATGGTCGATATGAATCAAACGGAAAGGTATCGGCTCATGGGTTTCAAAATGCATACGTCCCTCTGGCTTACCTTTATGTGCAAGGTTATAACAGCACATTATGCAAGAAGCAATATATTCCTTCACGTATTTTCTCATTTTCGGGAACCAAAATATTTCTTGTATACGTTGTATCGTCTTGTCCGTGGCAAAATGTCCCATATCGTCATGAAAATGTTTCGCAATTCTGCATCGCACGGCCGTAGGAACAACAAATTTCATTTTACCATCTACTTTGCGATACAATCGATGATTAAGAATTTCGTAGTCAATTTTCAGTTGCGTCTCTTCCGTCGATTTCACCTTTCCAGAAAAAACAGCCATAATATAATTCAGCCTCTTATCCTGCAATTGCATCGTTAGCGCCCAATCGTCAATATCGTCGGAAACAGTAAAAACTAGTCCAGCTGGCTCCATTTCAACAGATGGTCGGCTACCTGGTCGATATACGGCTTCAAAATTATATTCGAGTAACTTTAACCACCATCGAGCGATTCTAGGCTTTAGTTCCTTCTTTTCTTTTACCTTCGCAACAGGCTTTAGTTTCTCAAATGCATTTTGTTGCTCATCGCCCCAACTAAAATTATTCTTCTCGGATTTTTGCGTCAGTTTTGTTAAAGGTTTCAAAATTAAAGCATATTGCTTTACAAATTTACGGAAGAATCCAGTTAGTTCAAGAAAACGACGACTTTCAGTCACGGAAATAGGTTGTTTAAAATTTTTAATCGCGCCTATTTTTAGTTCACCTGGCCTTATACCTTCACTATTTACGATGTGACCAAGATAACTGATTTCATCACGTAAGAAATTGTATATATCAAGTCTGAGAGTTAGTCCATATTTCAACAAAATTTTCAAAAACTTTTCTAGCAAATCCAGCCCATCCTCCACAGTACTACTAGGTATAATTACATCATCCAAGTACACTAAAATTTCGCCACGACTCATTTCAGCTGCAATCTTGTCCATCAACTTTTGAAAGCTTGCAGGCGCGTTCACTAGTCCAAAAGGCATACGATTGTATTCATAGTGTCCGTCTGTTGTTATAAATGCAGTGTACTGATTCGATGATTCGTAAATTTCAAGTTGGTGGTAGCCCATTTTCAAGTCTTAAGTGGTAAATATACGATTTCCAGCCAACTGCGCAAATTGCTCTTCTAACACAGGCATAGGATATGGCGTCTTTATTGTCACGCTATTGAGTAGTCTATAATCAACGCAGAGTCTATTTTCACCGTTTTTCTTCTCGACCAGCACGACAGGTGAAGCATATGGGGAATCGGAAGGTCTTATTATTTGACATTTTAACAAGTCACTTACAATATCGGAGACAATAGCCCGTTTGGCAAAAGGGATACGGTATGCCTTGAGATTTATCGGCTCATGTGTTCTTTAGCTTTATTTCCATTTTAGATATTTTGCACTTACCAAGTTCGAATACGTTACTGGCAAAACACTTACGATTTTTGGATATAATGCCCTTCAGTTTCATTAGTTGTTGTTGATCGACGGTTTCACTAACGTTTATTTTGTCGTCGACTTCCAACCAGCATTCATCACCTTTGATTACAAATTTACTTCCATCTCGGCATAAAACATCTCGACCTAATAAAACGTCCTCAGGAAGAAGATTATCGTCGACGATAAATAAATCTGTCACCAAATCGCAACCGTCAATGTTAAGCAACGCATTTATTTTTAACGAGCACACGTATTTACCGCCCGCGAAACCAGATAAGATTTTCGAGCAGTTCTGAACGTCACCAAAATCTTTAGCACGACTTTCGCGAATCAGACTAATTGAACTTCCCGAGTCTACAAAACACATTATTTTACATTAGGATTAGTTTAACAAAACTATCATTAGTTTTATCGTCTATAATTTTATTCACTTTTGCTCTGGTTTCGTTTGTCGATTTTAGCGAGCACTCTTCACTTTTATGATTTGTTCGCTTGCAGTGTTCGCATTGTAGTTTTCGTTGCGGTTCGGGACAATTTACGGAAATATGTCCCTTTCGGCGGCAATTAAAACACTCAACGTCACGGCTGTTTCGTTTTTCTGCAATATTTAGCGAACCCGAATCAACGTTATTTTTACTTTGGTTAACTTTATTACGTTTATAAAACTGTCCACTCTTCGCGGGGTTAAAGTTTTTATTTTGAGTATATTGATTTTTATTACGGATTGGATTATATTCAGTATAAATGTTTATATCGCGCAGTAGATCGTTTAAATTAACGTACTTTTTCGAAATAATTTTCCTTAGATCACTGTCGTTGATACCGTTGATGATGTGATAAGCAATATCTTCTTCGGGAAGAAAAACTTTGTTTCCGATTGCCATCATTCGATAAAAATAGTCTTGAGGTGTCTCACCCGAATTACGATGTGTGTTAGACATTCTAATGTGAGCACTAGCCACATTTTCATCACACGGAAAATCTTCTAGGAACTTTTGCTTAAATTGTTGCCACGTCACAAAAATTTCCTGCGAGTCAATCCATAACTTTACCAAACCGATTAATTTTTGTTGCACCACAAATAACAATGAATTATCAGACCACTTGTATGCTGTTTTAAGCCTTTATATACGTTTTACAAATTGTACCGAATTAAGCGAGAAGTCTTTCATAGGGTTAAATTCAGGCAACAACGATGCCATATCACGAATATTTTCGAAAGAATTACCGACCGTACTGTCTCTATTGTTTTCAACACGTTCTCTTACATTAAAAACTTCGGAATTGTTTACAGTATTTACATTTACAATATAATTTTGCACAACCGACATTAAATCTTTCATCATATTTGCCAGCGAGTTTACTTGTGTCTGTAAAATGTTTGTACCATTATTAACTGTTGGCTTAAAATCTGTAGCACAGTCTTTTATCTCCGACATTTCATTTGCAATGTATATTTCGTCACTTTTCAATTCCTTACATAAACGGTTCACTAGTTCCGCTTTATGTCCAGAACTTGACAAATCTTTTTCGCGTAAGAGGTCTTTTAGTTGCTCAACTTTTAACGAATTTATTTTTACTATTTTCGACATTTTATTATGTTTTAATTTTCTTTCTTTTCGTATTTATTCTATTAACAAAAATTACACACACAACTTTTTGAATTTGTCCAACGTTTGTTTTAATTTTTCCCACTGTGTTGTTAGTTTTCTTTTTTTCTTTTCGCTGTCTATAAAAACGACTACAACAACAAATATGCAGCTGCTGAGTTAAGACAAGAAGCAAGAAAATACACGCATGTGCACCGACACAAAAAAAAAACGTATTGCTGTACGCAGCAGGTTAAATCAACCACCAAAGAAATTCTGTTTCAATAACAACAACGAAACACACAAACAAAAACTATACACAAGTGCTCTCTTCGCACACTTATTTTCGTTTGTTTTTGTAAAGTACCGAAGGTTTCTTGCATGTGATTATGTATATATGTACGCACATAAATAAAACGTTTCACTTATTTATTTCGCTATTATTTCTTTACTAGAAAAGCCCGGCGCGCGTTGCTACGCCCCTTAATGAATAAAATGCATTCTGAATTTTAATTGAATATCAAGTGCAAAATGCTAAAAATTATAGTTTTTTTCTTATCAAGAAATTGTATAGTCACGAGAACTCAATATGTGTGCAAAGTTTCACAAAAATCGGTTCAGAGCAATTACCTCAAAACTATAACTTTTTTATGGGCGTGGCCCTGCCCACTTTTCTAATCACGAAAATATATAGCCATGACAGCTCAATATGGGTGTGCAAAGTTTCAGAATAATCAGTCCAGTGCAAGTACCTTAATATTATAACTTTTTTATGGGCGTGGCCCCACCCACTTTTCTTATCACGAAATTGAATAATCATGAGAGCTCAATATGTGTGTGCAAAGTTTCAGAAAAATCAGTGAAGTTCAAGTAGCTGAAAATTATAACTTTTTTTTAATGGCGTGGCACTGCCCACTTTTCTAATCACGAAATTATAAAGTTATGACAGCTCAATATGTGTGCAAATTTTCAGAAAAATCGGTCCAGTGCGAGTACCTCAAAACTAAAATTTTCTTTTCACGAAATTATTTAGTCAGGACAGTGCAAGTAGCTTAAACTGATAACTAATTCTTATGGGCGTGGCCCCGCCCACTTTTTGCCACCCATAAACACTCCCTGGTATGTGTACAACAACTAACCAAAGTTTGAGCCCGATCGGTTTTACAGTTTCGGAGTCTATAGCTAACACACACACACACACAGAGTTTCACTTTTATAAAGGGTGTTTTTTTAAGCCCGATAGAACTTGAAATTGTAAAAAATAACACAAAAAATTAAATTGTAATCAAAATTTTTTTTTTATTCGAAAGATCAATACGTGACATTAACATTTGAAAATGATTTCGGGCATATGGGCACCGCGGCTGTTCTTGACAAAGCGCATTCTGGACGTCCAATTTTGGGCCACTTTTTCGAGCACTGCTGGCCGTATGTCACGAATAACACGAACAATGCTGGCCTCCAAGGCGTCAATTGTTGCTGGTTTATCAGCATAAACCAGTGACTTCACGTAGCCCCACAGGAAATAATCGAGAGGTGTCAAATCGCACGACCTTGGAGGCCAATTGACAGGTCCATTTCTCGAAATCAACTTATCGCCAAATTTTGATTTCAATAAGTCGATGGTTGCGTTCGCCGTATGGCACGTAGCGCCATCCTGTTGAAACCACATCTCCTCCGGATCAATGTCATCCATATTTTCAAACAAAAAATCATTGATCATGGTGCGGTAACGATCTCCATTGACCGTAACGCGAGCTCCGGCCTCATTTTTGAAGAAATAAGGTCCAATGATGCCACCAGCGTGAAAACCGCACCAAACGGTGCATTTTTCTGGATGTAATGGAGTCTGTAGGGTCTCTTGTGGATTGGTCTCGCTCCATATGCGGCAATTTTGCTTATTAACAAACCCGTTAAGCCAAAAATGCGCCTCATCGCTGAACACAATTTTGCGATAAAACAACGGACGTCCAGAATGCGCTTCGTCAAGAACAGCCGCGGTGCCCATATGCCCGAAATCATTTTCAAATGTTAATGTCACGTATTGATCTTTCGAATAAAAAAAAAATTTTGATTACAATTTAATTTTTTGTGTTATTTTTTACAATTTCAAGTTCTATCGGGCTTAAAAAAACACCCTTTATATATAGATGTATATACGCGTTTATATTTGTTCTTCTCTTACATATACCCGCACTGTAAGAGTATTCCACTTCTGAAATTATCACGGATGGCTCGATTCTTTATAAGGAAAATAAAACACTATTTATTTACTTATTAAATATTGAAAAAAAGAATTAAAGTTTATTTTTGTGTCTTTTCTCGATAACGACTACTTAGCGACTGACTATTATTGTTTTTTACAGCATGCTATCCTCATGTACATTGGGCAGGGTGACATATTTTTCAATTATCTGTGATTTCAAATTAAGAACATTAGGGTAGATTCTAGTATTTATTGTATGTATAGAAGCTGATGGACAATAAGTGAGTCACTTTTAATTTGAATATCGTGCAGTTAAAATCGGCAACAGTAAATAGATCTTATTGTGTAAAGAAAGAATGATGTGGAAGAAAGACCATGGACAGCTTAAGCTACCTTTTTATTTTTACAATGTTTCCTAAATAAAAATAAATAATTATTAACAAAAGTTTTGTGTTATTTTTTGCTGCGTTACACATATTTGGTCAATATTGGGTACCTGCGGTAAATTGACAATAAAATCTACATTTTTAACCGATTTTTATGGTTAATGGCTTTTTTTATTTTTAAGATAAGAAGTTCTCAGAAAAAAGTTTAAAATGTTGAATATTTGCTTTATATTTTTTTCAAACCGTACTCTTTTCACATTGTGTACTCTGAAAGTACTCATTTGTATTGCAAAAAAATTTTTTTAGATTATTTTACTTCAATTTTATTAAATCAATATTTAAAAATATTTTGACAGTGATTTGAATTTCATGTGCAGATATTGCTTGCTATTTCCGGCACAATTGAGAGGCCTTTTTATTACCTGGATAGATGGATACTACAGACATCTTTTCCTAACAACGTCAAAATTACATTTGTGAAAAGATATGGATATTGGAATTAAAAGGTTGCAAGCCCTGTTAATCGTAAAACAGTAATGGTTGAATTAAAGGCTCTCGAAACACTATCTTCAATAGTCCTGCATCTCACTCTAATTTTGGTAAAAGATGTAAGAGTCAAATTCAGAGATGCCATATTAAAAAAAACTTTGTAGCCAAATTACTTGGAAATCATCAGCAAAGTGTCAAAAAATAAACAAAAGTACATTTCCAAATTTGATGGCACTTTTTTTTATTGATATGCTGCTTTAAATGTGTGTTTAATTTCTTTTTATTTCACCTATGAAATACTTGCAAAGTGTACTCTTTTTGAACAAAAAATAGTTGGTCACCTTAATAAAGAGATTATTGTATAGCGATTACTGTTAATAAGAAAATAATACATTTTGTGCTATAAAAGTACAATGGGATATTTTATATGCATATGTATGTTTTTTATATGTATGTAAGTATTTCATATGAGATAAATGGTAATACAAACAATCGTTATTGCATGGCTACAAGTTGTAAAGGGTATACAAGTAAGAGTGCTATATTCGACCGTATCGAATCTGATAATACCCTTCATCATAATGTACGTAGGTATAATCCCACATCGTTGCTTAACCCATATTTCAGTTTGTATGCCATTTTTCCGCCGTTTTGTTTTAGACGCCATCTTGGATTTTAAATTTTTTGATAATATACTATATTCTACAGCCCTTTTATTTAATACCAATATTGAGGGGGTTCTAAAGGTTACATTTTAAAATACCAGATTTTACCCATATATAAATTTATTGTCTTCCATTTTGTAGTGGGGGCCAACATAAATTTTAATGTTTTTACAATGCTTATATTGCGCTAGTCAAGTCCTTTCAGATGGTACCAATATTGACTCTCTCAGTTGTCTAGAAGCTAAAAACAATTGGTTTTCGTTTGTAAATTTTGAGAATATTGGCTGTCTAGAAAATGAAAAAATTGATTTTTGTTTGTAAGTTTTTGGAATATATATTAAAATTTCCCTATAACTTTACCGATTGAAATCAACTTTTAGAAGCAACATACATGTACATAATGGTGAAGGGTATTATCAGATTCGGCACGGCCTAATATAGCACTCTTACTTGTTCATTAGTAACATTGTTTCTTTCTGTGGAGTTAAGAGTTTTTGATATGAAGGTTATCTGTTTCACGTCCTGACTCAATACTCCTCCAATAGCTACGCTAGAGGCATCTGTCGTCAGAATAAACTTTTTATCATAATTGGGCTGAATCGGCTTCAATTGATTGGTCATTAAATGCATCAATTTCTTTCTTATGTTTACTTTTTGTGACATATCCTGAGAAACTCTACCATTTTCTCCTGATATGTAGTTGTTAAGGGTTTCGTTATTTGGGCCTATTCTTTATAAATTTACGGTAGTACCCAGTCATTCCTAAGAAGCTTCTCAGTTGTCTCAAAGTAATGGGTATGGGGTGTTTTTGTTTAGTTTCCAAATTTTTTGGGACGGTCTTAATGACGTTACTACAGCTATATATCCCAGAAATTCAACCTTACGTTGATAAAATTTTTACTTTTCAAGGGGCATTTTCCAACGTATTTGCTGAGTATATCGTCCATAACCATTTGAAAAATGCTAGGAGTATTTTTTAATCAAAATGACATTCTAAGAAACTCATATTTCCTACTATTTACTGAAAACGCGGTATTTTCTATATCGGTTTCCTTTATCAACATTTGATGAAATTTCGATTCAACGTCAATTGTAGAGAAATATCTCGCCTTTCCCAAGTTAAAAAGTATTTTTCTACAGTAGGGTAAAGGATGCTTTTCCTCGATTGTATATTCATTAATTTTTTTATAATCAATTACTAAGCGTAACTTTTGCGTGCGTAACATCAAACTCCCGTTCTAGACATGTTGTTTTGTAAGTGTAGTGTATTTTTGTTTTATGTTGAAAATATTAATTGTTTACTGTTCGTGGGCTAGAGTGTGGGATGGAACACACCCAGAGATTCCGGGACAATGAGCTAGGCGGTACACTCTAGTACCATTATCTTACGTAGTAAGGGAGCATGTAACAATAAACCTCTTTTTGGTACGACCCATATAGAAGAGTTGTATGCGCTTTTACTTCCTTATTTACGAAATCATTTGCGAACAAGGGATAGGGATGCTGCTTACTCCAAAGTGGAGTTCCAGCAGTTGTACGAATTTCCGCTTTTAAGTACATCCGTTCTAAATGGTAGTGTCATATTAACATTGGAATGGCATTTCTTAATTTCATTAACAATTTTATTTTCTACGAGTATAATTGACTCTTCCTTTTCATCTTAATCACCTTCTGTAGATAACGAAATTTCGTTCATGAGGCTTTTATTAAGTTCAAGCTTATCGTTTTCAATATTGTCAAGCTTTTCAGATCTCGTTTCACTTATTATGAATATTTTCTTAAAATCTAAAATTATACCAGCTTTTCTTAAGAAATTGTATCCTATCAGTAAATATATCTGCACTTAAATTTTCTATTTCAAAAAATATCTGCTTAAAGCCGTAGCTTCCAAGAAATATTCTATCATTGAACATATATCGATTGACAGTTATTACTCTTTGTCTTATTACTAATCGTTTCTTATTTGGAAAAGTATTCGGGGAACAATAGCAACAACTTAAAATTGTATATTTGCACCCGGTTGGTCCCTGTTTAACAATGTATGGAAGTTCGAGTTTTTTCCAAAAAAAATCAGATTCGTATAAGTATATTGTTAATACGCTGAGCCTTTGCTCGTGGCTGATAATTAGTACGATCACTATTCTCTCGCTTCAAGATGTTAATAAAACCAAAAGGCCTATTCTGTTGTTATGGTCGGTAATTATTGTAATTATTTTGTTAGTTAGTTATTTTGTTAATTAGTTATGTTAGCCAAACTACCTATGTCCATTGGCACTGGTTTGGGAAATTATGATTATTATTCGTCGACCTAGTGTTAAAATTCCCTACTCTTAAATTATTATGAAACTTATTATTAGTGTGGCCGTAAGCTGGTAGACATTCGTGTACTTCTAGAAGTGTGAATTAAACCTCCTCGTGGTGGCGGCTGGTAACAGACCAATAAATTAGGGCTCTCAAAAAACAAGTCTGAGCTTCTTGCATCCCAATTAAAAGAATGGAATTTGGTGCAAAAGGGCGTTAACATCTCGTACTTTCCAAATAGAGAACAACCTTTTTTGAGTTATTTCAGCAGAGAGGAAGGTTTGGTATTTTGTGATAATGCTGATGGACTTTTGCGACAACTGTGTTTCAGTCATAAATCTGAGGATTGGCGGCTTTTTATTGATTCATTCAAGAAAAGTTTGAAAGCCGTTTTACTCTACAATGGCAACAAATTTCCATTGGTCCTACTTGCGTATACAAGAAATATGAAAGAAAACTATTGTAGCATGAAGATGATACCACAAAAAATTTGTATATTCCCATTACTCATGGAATGTGCAGATTTGAAAGTCGTAGCAATGTTAAATGGATTGCAAAGTGGATATACTAAGTTTTATTGCTTTTTATGTGAATGGGATAGACGCGCAAAAGAAAAACACTACAATGTTAAAATTTGGCCGAAAAGAGTAAATTTTATTCCAGGAGAAAAAAATGTAGCAGAAGAGCCTTTAAATCAAAAAGAACAAACTCGTCTGTCTCCTCTTCATACAAAGCTAAACCTAATGAAAAATTTTGTCAAAGCAATGAGCAAGGACGGTGAAGGCTTTCTATACATTAAGAGCAAATTTCCTAGAATCAGAGATGCTTAGGTAAAAGAAGGCATATTTGTAGGTCCATAAATACGACAGCTTATGAAGGACGAGGTCTTCAGAACGAAATTGAATGATGTGGACAAAAGGGCATGGGCAGCTTAAGCTACTTTTTTATTTTAACAATGTTTCCTAAATAAAAATTAATAATTATTTACAAAATTTGTGTGTTATTTTAAATAAAATAGCCTGTAAATATTTTAATTTTTTATTGTAATTTGAAGTTATCTACGGGTGACGACAGGGTGGGTGGTTTAAGCGAGGCGTTGCTACAAAATTACAATCTGGCAAATTTTTTTGCTTGTATTTGTTTTTGTTGTACGAAAATAGATAAAAGTAAAAAGTTGCCATTCATTGATGCTACAAGGCGCTTTAGTGCGCCCACTCTGGCGTTGTTTGCTGCATTACACATACTTATTTGGTCAATATTGGGCACCTGCGGTAAATTTACAATAAAATTCACATTTTTTAACCGATTTTTATGGTTTATGGCTTTTTTTATTTCCAAGACAAGTAGCTCTCAGAAAAAAGTTTAAAATGTTGAATATTTGCCTTGAATTTTTTTTAATTTCATTTTTAAATTGAAAAATATTACGAATTTGGCACGAAAAAAAATTTTTTCTCCATTAATTTCTAAATAACTCCAAAACGATAAGAGATAGAGAAAAATTTTATTCCACTAAAATAAATACAATTTTGTTACACATTTTTTTGGTGTTTTATTTTTAAAATTCGGATGACTGGTTCTCGAGTTAGGAGGAAATAAGTCTCCGTACCTGACTAATTTAGGGGGAAAAATTTGCCACGCCCATAAAAAAAAATTCCGATCTGATGGAAAAAAACCGACAACGGATTTGAGTTCAGCGCGTCAAAATTCATATAGTCCACATAGTTTTATTTAATGGGAGATTTTGCTGCTGAGCAGTGTAATTAATTCTGTTTTATCGTTTTTTTATTTTGTTTTTTTGTTGATTTTGATTTGAAGTAAGCTTTAAAGGTTAAAAAGAAATTTTAAATATTATTTGCTTTGGATAATTGAAATAATTGTTAAAATACTAAATTAATGTTTCATTAAATTATACATTGCTTTTTTTTACCTGCAATAAACTACTTTTTTATAAATGTTTTCTTGAATTGTTTTGGTAGTTATTATTTCGGGATAATGAGTGAGTAAAATTCAGAGTGGGTAAGTAAGGGAGAATAAACGCTGTAGTAAGGCAGATATAGGGACATCTAAAACACCGAGTACGATGTCATGGTGAAGCCATATTGGTTTCCGTGTGGGTGGGCACACTCTTGGTAGAACCCCAGCCAAGACAGTTTTCGTGTGTGATTGTGTAGAATGGTAAAGGTAAAACGTAACTTGCTTCGGGTTCCAACAATTTTCCAATTATTTTAGTTTATCATTATACTTTTTTTTGTTTGTATGTAGCTGGCATGAACCTTTGTTTCGTGGCAGTATAATCAGAGCGGTTGGCAAGAACCACCCCAACACAGCGAGCTCTAGCCGGAGTAATACGCCAGCATGCTAGCTACGCCAACCATCTGGTAACATTCTTAGTTGGTGAAATCAACAACAAACAGCTGCTATCACGCTACGATACTACAAATGCGTATAAATCAACAAAATAACGTTACTGAAAGTGTGTTGTTTGGTAAGAGCAAGTAAACCTAGTTTTTGCTGGGTATGTATGAACACCCACCACCAAATTAATGTACTTTTATAGCACAAAATTTATGATTTTGTTATTAACAGTAATCTCTTTGGAATAATCTCTTTATACTAAAATATGTATCACTTCCTTGTATAACTTCGATATGCTAGTAAAATAGTTTAGTAAATTTATGCCCCTATTGCGGTTCTCCACTTTTGTAACAGTTTGGTTGTCTTTGGCAAATTGACATTGCCATTCTCAACTCTACTTACAGTTGACTATTCAGTTGTGTATCTATTTTTTCGTGGCATTACCGTTTTCAACTTTTAAAAAATTTTGTCGACAAAAACGTTGAAACGTTGTGAAACTCAACTAAAAACAGTTGATTATCACAATACCTAAAATGAGTTTGGTTGTGTATAAGTTGGGTTGACTCTCACACAACCAAACTGAGTTGAGTGGAGAATCATAATAGGGGTGTTAGTCTTTCAATAAAAGTGGGCATTAAAGTAGGCGTGTCAATATAGTTTCTGCTAATAAATACAACTTGATATTTCAATACAGTTTTTTATTCTTCAAAAATTTTTGTCCATAAAGAAATTATATGAATTTATCGGAGATGGGCGCAAAAGTGGGCGTGTCACATTTATTTTCTGGCATAACAATGACATTGATTAGAAAGCTATATGTACGAATTTTCATCATCATAACTCTAATTTTTCGTGGGCGTTAGAGTAGGCGTGTCGAAAAAGTTTCTGGAAATAAATCCAACAGATATTTCAATTTAGAGTCCTTTATTCTTCCAAAATCTTTATTCGTAGAGAAATGTGAATTTGAGCTAAAGCGTTATGCGGGAGGTGGGCGTGTCACATTTATTTTCCGTAAGCCTTTGACCAAAAGGCAATATTTGCAAAATTTCAGTATCATACAACTTATTTTGTTAGTTTTATTGCGTTTTGAATATACCGAGAAATACACTATACGGTATACATTTTCGTACATTTTGAGCTATAACTCCTTACTTAATGCATATAATTAAGCAATTTTTAGGGAAAAATATATATATTTTACTCAGGAAATATACATTCGAAATTTCATGGCTCTGCGTTGATGCATTTGGACACAATTGCATTTTATTTGATGTTAAAGAGACATGGTTTTTTGATCTACTCTTGCATTACGAATGGCTCTATGCTCCACACTGGAACGACGGGAATAAATATATATATATATTGCATTACGAGCTATTAGCCCATTTTCAATACCAAACAAACCTTTTTTGGTCCGACCTCTATCGTGCTTTAAACAGACGGACGGACATAGCTAGATCGTCATAAAATAAAACCCTGATTCAGAAAAATATATACTTTATGGGATCCCTAATGGATATTTCGATGTGTTACAAACGGAATGACAAAATAAATATACCCCCACCATTTTTTTGGTTGCAGGTATAAAAATACTTTTTGGGCTCTAAAATGGATATTTCGATGTGTTACAAACGAAATGACAAAATATGACTAAAATGACATTTTTTGGTGGCGGGTATAAAAATCAGTTGCTTGGGGAATAATGACAACCCTTGTAATCAGGTATACGTTGGAACAACAAAAAATAAACTCAAAACAAGGATTTTAGGATATAAATCACAAATGAAAAATTAAAATCAAAACTACATACAAAAAACAGCTCTATCAACCCACTATGCAGAAAAAGATCATAATCCAAATTTGATAGTGTGGAGATATTGCAAAGAGATGAAAGATACATTAGACGATACACACTTGATATGCTACAAATAATCAACATTCCTAAGCGCTTGTTGATATGGACGAGGTTGTGGCGATAGTTGTTGGTGGGTTCTTCCGTGATTGGAGAACACTCGTTGGGAGTTTCTTTCGTGGCTTAGGAATGGTTACAGAAGGTTCCTATATTGTGCGCTGTTTATATATTAGTGAATTCCCTTTTTATTAGGTTGTGTCCTGTTCCATAGCTTGCTGAGAATCTGTAGAATAGATTGGTAGGTTCAAGGATTTTACTTTTGAAGATATTGAACGCGGTGTTCTTATTCATCGCACTTTACCTAGTTGCTTCGGTTTCTCCAGTAATGGGGTTCCATCCGTCCTCTTTTCCCCGGACACTGTCCTCTTTTTTAGGGCATCCGGGGCAGTCCTACTTCTTTTTTAGCAAATGTCCGGGGTTGTCCGACTTTTTGCACCTTCTCTAAAGTTTTTTTCTTACATTTAAACTTTAAATCACAGGTCACAAAATGTATAAAAAAAGATTTAGGTGCTCGTACAATTTGTTTTGAAAAAGTAAAATTTTAAAACTTTTCTTTGTACAAAATTAGTTTTATTATCCTTAATTGTCGCTATTTATCGAAGTGGCCTATTTTAACTTGTGTTTTATTTTAAAAAAGTTCGGCAAAGGGGTCTGCTTGTCAGCTGTGTGTTTTTCATGAAGTTTGTTTTCCAGATATAGAAGTCTTGAACAAAAAATATAGTAAGGGTATATAATTTTGATATGAATTGCCTAGAGTTTTACAAATAGTTGAAGAGATGCGATGGTAATATATTTGCTCAAATTGGAAGTGTTGAAAAATATATGTAAAATTTTTGAAAGTGTACAATCACGATAATAAATGCAATGAATTTTTGTTGTTTTTTTTTTTGTTTTTTTTTTTATTTTCAACAATTAAATCAAAATGATATGTTCAGTTTATATTTTTGTAAATAAAGTTTTTTCGTAAAAACAAATTTTGTTTTTTAAATGGCGTCGTAAATTTTATTAAATTTAATTTTTTTTTAAATGTGTCCTCTTTTTTTGGGCAAATGTCCTACATTTTTTATGCTGGTGCCCTCTTTTTTTTAAATAGAAATGGCAACCCTACTCCAGAATAACAACCAGTTTGTTATATAATCTGTGTATCTTGTTCTTCACTTCGTTGTAAAAATCTAGTGTGTTTATCTGTCAGATCGTCTGTCCCAAAAGTTATTTTGCAATGTGTTTTGTATATCCGTCCAGGAAACCCTGTGGCAGTTAATTTTGATCGCCTGTATAACGTCAGGAAAAAGTAAATGGGACAGTTCATCGTACGTGCGTAAATGTCAACGATGTAGTGAAGGTCTGTATTTTTTTTTATTCCCACCGAATTCCGGTAAATTATTTAGATATTTTAAAATGTCTACAGTTAAAAATATTTATTAATTTTGAATAATATTAATTAAAATTAAAGTCTTACTCTCCTTTATACTTTTTGCTAATGATTAAGTTTTTGTCATACCCTTCACCTGTGGTGCACGACCCCATAAAGTATATATTTTCTGAAAGCTTGTGAATAGAGGAGTCAACCGTCTGTCCGTGTGTTGGTCGAAATAAACTTTTAGAAGCAACCATATGTTCCTCAGATCTGTGTATGGTATCAATCTTTTGGAAATATCCGGGAATGAATCGCTGTTGAAATTCTGCACAATCGCCCTTTAACTTTCTGAGATCGTGAATTTACGATGTTTTTTATTTCATCCATAATACTGCAAATTCATTCATCATTAGGCGATCTTGATGTCTTTATTTTATATAAGACGGTTTTAATAGAACGTACCATTCGTTCCCATGTCCCACCCATATGGGGGAGGATTGAAATTCCACTTAGTGGTAGCAGTTGTGAATTTTCGAACAAATTCATTAGAATCAACCCCTTTAATAGTTTCGCGTAATTCTTTTTCTGCTCTAACGAAGTTAGTCGCATTATCGCTGAAAAATTCCCTTAGTATACCGCGTCTGGCCATAAAATTTCTTATTGCTAAAATAAAAGAATATACTATATCAATGTGTATAGCTCGAATAGTTAAACAAGTAAATAAGGCTCCATATCTTTTCTCTTTGTGTCAATTGACGGTTACCAAAATCGGGCCAAAAAAGTCAAGACCATTGAATGTGAAAGGTATGACATGTGCTGATAATCGTGCTCTTGGATGTTTCGTCATTTGTGGATATACCGGTTTAGCTTTACTAACTTTATGCATTTGACATTTTCGTATTACCTTTTTAAAAGTTGTTATTAGCCGAGGAACAAAGTGGGTGCGATTAGTGATTCCGTTCCGCGGCTGTGGACAAGATTTTTTTTGCGGAAATAAATTTTGCAATTATTTATTCCGCAGCTGCGGTACCCTTCCGTTGTTGAGGTATCAACTCTACAGTTGCGTTATTGCCATATTATTGATTCCGCAATGTATATATTTTCCTCCATTTTGCTTACGCTCAATTTTTGTGACGGGTAATTAACGGAAAGAACAAAAATGTAAGGAACTGTTTTTAAATTGTGTAATTAATTTCTTTGAATATTTTTTACTATTTTTATAGGAGCAAATGAAAAAATATACGAACAAAATGCAAATGAAAGCATTGAAAAAAAAATCAAGACATTGCTTGTTCTGAGAAGACTTGACGCTAACCCTTGGTTGGTTGCGGACCGCCTTTAAAAGATTCCGGTGGTTGAAAAAAGGTACATAGTGTAATTGTATTTGTGAATGTTTTTATAATGTGATAATAACTTGGTCTTACATTATACTAGGTATAGATAGATTACAAAAGTGGTGAAAAAAAATAACCAAGAATAAACAGCTTTTAACTGGAACGGGAGGAGGTCCATTCCGGGAGGAGAAATTACGCTAACTGACACAGAAGAAGAGGAACCAAATATATGTCCTCAAGAGCAGTTCTTCCGTAAATATAACAACACGGCCGCTTAAAAGGGCAAGAAAAGAGGACAAGCCAGAGAAGATTAATATACAGAAAAAATAAGCTTTTGATGTCGCATCTGCTTTAGAAGTAATAAAAGAACAAAATAAAGAAAAACCATAAAGCTTTGAAAGATATAAAGAGGGCTATATATACACTTAGCGATGAAAAAAAGAAACAAACAAAAATCTTGGAACAACAGCTGGCAGAAGAAAAGGGAAACAACTACAAAATGAAACAGTTGTTAATGAAAAAGATTGCTCTCAAAGAAAGAATTTTCCAACTTGAAATTGAGAAGCTGGTCAAAGAGTTGCGGTAGGATCATTTAGCTGCACTTATAACACTGGTCTGTGAAATTTTATTTAGTATATACATACGCACATATATACATACATACTTACTACCTGAATTCCAAAAAAAATGAATTGTGATAATTTTTATTTACATATACATATTAGATCAATAAAATTGAATTACAAATTAAAAATTCTGTAGTATTTGATTTCTTATTTAATTTGCCTCCCCACTGAAATCATCTTCAACCGGATTGTTTATTGGATTTTCTTCAGATAATGGAAAATCAAGTTCCTCGTCTGTAATATTGTAATGTAGTCTAATGTTGTGAAGCAAATAATTATGATCTTGGCAGACCTTTTGGGATCGTAATGTAATCCCCGTTCATTATTAAAATTTGAGCACTCCAAAACTTCTTTCTACTATAATTCTTCCTTTAGAATGTGTGGTACTAAATCTTATTTTGTTGGGAGAGTTAACTGGCTCTCTGTAAGGTGTTAGTAGCCATGGTTGAAGAGGATACCCCTTATCACCTGCAACAATTTTTAAATTTGTTTACACAACTTTGTTGCTGAGAATTTTATAATTTACTTACCTAAAACAAGACAATTTCTTCTATTGCTATGTTTTGATTGAAGGAATGTTTTCGCAGCGTTCATTACCCAAATGTGGGAATCATGACACATACCGTATTTTCTGTTCGTGATCACATATCTGAATTTACACAATAATAAATAAATAATATATGTACAAGCCAAGTTAATTAAGATTTACTTACAATCATAACATTAATGCTGTAGTATACTTTACTATAAAAAAAGGTGGTTATTGCAATTTGGAGCAAAAATTTTTACATGGGTACCATTGTAATAGTTTTTCTTGGATATTTTGAATAATTTCCCTATAGCCCTTGGTTATTTTTCCTAGCTGTCAGGGTTTTAGCTGATTTGCAAGGCGTTCAAAGGAACTGCCTTATTATTTTTGAGGCTTTTCAATTAAAACAAGGCAGGTTGTTGCCAAATCAGTACGGTGATTTCAATTCTGACTTTATTAAATTTTACTTGTTCTTATATACTAAGTTTGAAATTAATTCTTAACCTTTCTAACTTATTATACTTATTGACAAAGTTCTATTTGTCTTTATCGGTACCATGAATATATCAAGATTTACTCTGTCTTTATTTGTACTAGCCAATCAGAATGTTGGTATTTGTAAATGTACTCATTTACATCAAAATACTCAATGTGGTTTGTTTGCATTCTGACGCTCAATCAAATTTTGGCACTTTTTCAAAGAAATGCTATAAAAAAAGTGTAGCTTCGGCTGTGTGGCACGTAGCGCCGTCCTGTTAAAACTAAATGTTGCCAATATCCTCCTCTTAAATTTTTGTGAACAAAAATTCGTTCAACATGGCCCAATAACGATCGCCATTGACTACGGCCACTCTTTGATCATTTTCGAAGAAAAATGGCCCAATTATGCCTCTGGACCAAAATCCGCACCAAACAGTGACTCGTTTTGGGTGTATCGGCTTTTCAATATATGCGTGCGGGTTTTCTGTGCCCCAAATGCGACAATTTTGCTTGTTTACATACCCGCCAAGATCAAAATGAGCTTCATCTGAAAATGTCGTAATATTCCCCAGCGTTGTTCAAGCGTATACACAACCATATTCGTTCAGCGGAAGGATAAAACTAATTATCTGTCAAATCAGACATGAGCTAAGTAATAAGCACTAGTTGAAAAAAAAACGTTAGATGGCGGACCCTATATGTATATATTTTTTATTAAAAAGAAATACATGCTTTTTCTTCCGGTTGTAAATACTACTAAAAACAGCAACAATGACACAAAATCCCCTTTCTGAAAGTATTAGTTCAAAATTAATGACATCCTACATGTTCAGGGTGGATTTAATAGAAGACTGCATAGGAAGATAATTTTTAACTCTGATTTTTATACCCACCACCAAAAAAAATAGTGGGGTTTTATTTATTTCATCATTCCGTTTGTAACACATCGAAATATCCATTTTAGACCCCATAAAGTATATATTTTCTAAGTCAGGGCTTAATTTTATGACGATCTAGCTTTGTCCATTTGTTTCTCATTCTCAAAAAATTACATATTAAATACATACATATATATATGTATGTATCTATTTAATAAATAATTATATTTATATAAAATTTATCTGTATAAATTTTTTAAATATTAAAGTCTGAAATTTTTTTTATGTATGTATATAATCAATTCGTATTAATAAAAAAACTGAATAAATGGATTTTTTAAGTAGCCATGTGTATATATTTGTTATGGCACTTTTAAATATATTTTGGCACTTTCTAGCTAAAATTTTAGCACAAGACTGAAATTCTCAAATACCATCACTGATTCCTATCCCACTTGTCCTATATTCTAGTGAATATGAGTTAATTGATAAATGCAGTTATTTGATCTATTGCATACCCTACTCTAATTTAAATTGTATGTATGAATTTCAGAGTGGGCAATGTGTGTGCAGTAGACACTTGTGAGGTACACTACACCATTGACAGCCATTACAACATTTGGAATACTACATTTTTCAAAGAGTCATTTTGGCTATTATTTCTTCGCCTGTATTCAAGTTAATGGATATCTATTTGCTGCACAACAAATTTTCTAACTTGCTTAACAATTTTTCCAGCACTTTAGAAAACGTTGATTGGGCTATGTTCACATTAAAATCCTTACCAACACTATGCTGGTTTATCTTTGGATGAAAGATCTCCTTAAAGACCCCTTTCTGGGCATGTAGATTCTAACTCAGGCAACACGTATTTAAAAGCTTAAACTCTTCTTTCCAATCGGATGTCCGAAGAATCACTGTCACAACTATCCTATTTATTTATCTATATTTAATTTATAACAATATTTAACACACGCATCTAAAACTTGTTGATTTTTTTCCCATCAGCTGACACAACTTTGGCTTATAATCACTTAAAATAGGGATGTTAAATAAAGTTTGCGGAAACACAGCAGGTATAAATTATTGCAATTTTCATATCGATCGATATTTCTTTCCGTTTAATTTTCCTTTCCGCGCGGAATCAATAATACCTCCCAGTATTTTCGTCGAATCTCATTTATGGCAGTTTCGTTATTTATGTGATGATATTGTGCATGGAAATGTAATATTATAAGTTAAGTGGTGTAACTCTGTTTTGGAATAATAGCTGGGTGTCTCAGTTCATCTAAAATGTAGGTATAGTCAGCTCGATTGTTAATGCGTAGAACTTCATCATTATCTAAATAGGCAGATAGCTTATAGAGAGGGCTACTTTTATGTATTTGTCCACTACCTTTAAGAGTTGTTATTTCGTCAAAATACTCCTCCCTTTGAGCTTGTTTAATAATAACGACTTCTGCCTTTTTAAGTTCATCTTGGGATAGATTATTTAAAGTTGTAATATTTTTAATTTAATTTACAAAATGCACTACATAAGCTACGGCCCTAAGCGCTCTACGCCACTGTGAAAATTGTTTAATTTCGACCAGATGGTCAATATCGTTTATATGAAGTAAAGGTTGTTTAATCTCACAATCAGTATAAGCTTTTATGTCGTTATCTAACGGCCACGAGCTTGGGTGTCTTTTCAAAAATTCTGGATCTTTCTTTCATCGACTGCCATTTGATAAGTCTGGACCACCTTTGGACCATTTTGTTGTTTCCCCTGCTACATTTAGTTTACCGGAGATCCATTGCCTTTCGTTTAACTTCGTAGTGTCGAGAATTTCACTTACACTAAGTGTAACAAAAACAAACAAAAACCCTATGACTTATATTTATTGTTGTACTTTTGACAATACTATTAGCAAAACGTGAAGCAATTACTGCAGCCATTAGTTCTAAGCGGGGAATTGTGCCTATTCTTAAGGGAGCAACTCTGGTTTTTGACCCGACAAGAGATACAACAACATCATTGCCATTCGAGATCCTAAAATATGATACTGCTGCGTAACCATTTTCGCTGGCATCAGCGAATGTATGCAGTTGCACATCGGTTTTGTTTGGAGATAACATCGTGTTATTGCGATACTTTCAATCTGTGAGAGGAATAACAACGATTGAGTTCACTTAGCCATGTGTTGGGGTTGGATTTCTTCATCCCATGTTACTCCACTTCTCCATACGTCTTGCAGTATTATTTGTAAGTACATCAAAAAGTGGCCGATAAGGCCTAAAGGATCATAAATTGACATTAAAAATCGTATTAGACGGAACCCTATTTTCCACCAGTATATTATCGGCAATATTTGGGGATATTTTGAACGTAAAAGAATCATTGGATGATTTCCAGTAAACCCCTAGCACCTTATTTGCTTCTAAATCTCCGCCTAGGTTAAGACTTTTATGTTGTTGACTTTCATCGCCACTTATTGCTACTAAGACCTTTTTAGTATTACATATCCAGTTCCTGATATTAAAACTAGCTTTTATTTGAATATACTTAACTTCCAGTGCTAATGTGATGGCCTCTTCAATATTATCTACTGAGTCTAAATAATCATTTACTTAATGATAATTTTTTATAGCCGCTGCAGCTGTAGGATATGTTTTACTAAATTTTTCGGCATTAATATTTTTTACGTACTGCGAAATGCATGGTGAGCAAGATGCTCCGAAAATCATCATATTCATAACATATATTGGTTTTTTTTTCGTCTTTACTACACCATAGAAACAGCTGAGCATTCCGATCTTCTGTTCTTATAAAGACTTGGTGAAACATCTGCTCTATATCGCCACAGATGGCTATGGTCTTTTCACGAAAACGGATGAAGATAGAGGTGAGGGAGCACAACATATCAGGACCTTTTATTAGCATATCGTTTAGGGATATTCCATAAGCTTTAGCAGCTGGATCCCATACAATTCTGGTTTTTCCTGGTTTGTTTTTATTTAAAACGGGAAATATCGGTAAATACCAGATCTTTTCTGTTTTTGTTGGCTCTTGATGATCCGGGTCGATCTTCGTTATATACCCTTTTAAACTATATTCAGAATTAGTTTTGTTGAAAACGTCGCTTAGATAGCTATCGTTTTTTAATTTTTTGTCCAAGCCCCTATATCTTTTTAGTGCCATATCATAGCTATTTGGTATTTCTATGTTCTCATTTCTCCACAATAATAAAGTTTTATAATGTCCATCCGATCATTGTATAGTGTGTTTTTTTAAATAGACATGGCCTTTTCGTCATCCTTATTCATTATCATTGTTGCATTATCCATGTAAGCAGTTTCCAGAATGTAAAATTTTCTCATTAATTCGACTAGTAGTTTATTACTACATTCGTCTACATGACTGTGATGGTGTTCTACAAAGGAATTTTTTCCTATTGTACCGTATACCAACCATCCAAGACGAGTACGAATAGCTGCTGACCTTGCCTTCTCTTATCTTTTTATAAACGCAAAGTCTGGAATTGTTTTAACCAATTAATAACCAACGGGTAGCATTAACATAACTTTCCACAGGCAATCCTACTACTTTGTAAGAGATAATGATGTTTAAACTAGCAATTATCAACACCACAGATGTTCAGATGTTATTGCATTTTCCAAAATGTTTACGTAAACATTATTTACACAGATTTAGTTCTCTCACTATATTCCATTTGTTTGTTCTATCTGCCTTTTTAAATTTCTGACAATTCGCAACATTGTTGCAGTTTCCATCACATACAATACAATTTTTTGTTCAGTGTGAGTGTGCAATCATTTCTCTGTTTGCTACGCGCGAGAGTCTATGTAGCCGAACTACTACTCTCTATGTTGACGCTGCTTGCTGAAATGCCGATGTTAAACAACCACTCAGAAAATTCTGACAGATTTACATTTTTATTTTGTTTTGCTAAGTTCAACTTATATGTTTCCCAATTAATCTGAAAATAAGAAGGCAATTTAACAATTAATTCCTGCAAAAGTGGCGGATTGTTGAGTTCATCGAGAAGTCCAGAGGCTTCTTTTGTTGCTTAAAGACCTTTTACCTGCACATTAAATGAGGTAACTGTTTCCAACTTATTGGCATTAACTGTTGGTAATGATCTTATTTTTTGTTTTAGTAAATGTAGAATTTTGTCTGGTTGTCCATACAATAATTTCAGTGTTGAGATTCCGGTTGGGACACAGGATGATGAATCAGAATTTCTTGAACTAGAGCATCTCCTCGCAGAGCTTTTTGTAGACGAATTAAGTTTTCAACGTCTGTTAAACCACATACTGCCGTGGACCAATCGTAGGTGGTGCTAAAAAGAGGCCACTCTTCTGGCATGCCAGTAAATATCGGCAAATCTTTTGGAACAGCCTGTCTCGCATTTATTTGCTGCTGGGTAAGATTTGAAGTTAAACTGCTGTGAGGAACTAACGAGAACGATAAGCGAAAGTTGTAATTAATTGGCGCCTGTAAAAAAGTGTTTGCATTTTCGGTTGTTGTAATTTGTGACGGTGCAGTTTTTTCTTTATTAATATAATAATTTTATTTACATAAAAACGAGATATATCGATATACTCGAGAACCACCAGTCCGATTTTACTGAAACAAATTTAAAAAAATTAAGAATTACAATTCCTTTAATCTGTTCATACAACGTTTCGCTACATAAGCAAGAGTTTCGCAGTTATAAATAAATGTATGAATAAAAAAACTATTTTTTGCCTAAAAAATTGATTTTTTTTATTTTTAATTCATAAAAAAAAAATCGATGAACGTAAAACTTATTTTCGTTTGTTTGCGCCCTTTACTTTCTTGCGTGGTTCTTCGCTCACTTGTTCAGAGTCTGTATAGGATGAGGATTTGTCTTCATCTGGAAAAAATCAATTGTTTTTAATCAGTCAGTTAACTTCATTTTTGTGACTTACCCTCGGAGGAAACTCCCATTGTATATTCTTCTTCTTCATTGCCGGGATCGTACGTCTTTTGCGATTACCAACATATTTCAATCACCAGAGAATCGAGGTTTTTGCCTTTATGTCGCGTTTCCATTGGCATTGCCACTTGATGGAAGTGCTCGCCATGTTCATCCGACTCTGAGGCTAGCTGCTTGCTGAAGTATTCGAGATGGTGATGCAAGAAGTGAATTTTGAGGGACATATTCACTTCAATTTTCTGGAAGTAGTGCAACATCTTGGTCATAAGAGCGGGGTAATTGTGTGCTCGCGTATGACTTTCTTCACTGCTCTTCACGCAAAGTAATCATTACCGTCTAAAGCACCTTTAAATTCCTTTGATTTCATGAGCTTTCGTATATCCGGCCCATTCAAAACACCTTCCTTCAATTTTGCTTCGATGATTCGTGGGAAAATATTTTCCAAATAATCAAGAATTTTCGGTTGCTTCACAATGGCCTTGATGAAATTTCTTACGATTAACAGTTTGATATGGAGAGGGGGCATGAGGACGTTCTCCATAAGCACCAGTGGATCATTTACGCAGTTGTGTCCTTTCCCCGTTGGATCTCGAGCAAGCCACTCATGCGTTTCGTATTGGTTTCCTCTAAATCGGGTATCCCAAAGACACAAGAAATACATGTTTTTCGTATAGCCTCCTTGGAGACCTCTTAGCACGACTTTCAGATCACAACTGATCCGCCACATGTGATCAGTGTAGCAAACTTTATCCAAAATTATTTTCATGGAATCGTATGTTTCGCTCATGTCTGTGCTGTAGCCAATAGGAATGCTTAGGTTTTTATTATATTTGTGTAGCAAAACGACTTTCAGGCATGATTTCGAAAATCGATGAACATTCGCCAATCAGCTGCGACATAATTAATAGCCATCGCCTCCATCAGTCTCTTTATATCGTGGCAGTTAACAAATGTGTTCCCTTCGTTGAGTGTGTAGTACCGTTGGAATAGCAATTGTCGTCTTCGATATCCGGTGACTTTGGCATTAGGCTCCAAATTGTTACCTTCTTTCAAAAGCTGGGCAAGTTTTTCTGCTTCACGTTGAGAAAGGTTTAATTCTGCAACAATCTTGTCCATTCTTGCTTGTGATATTGGAATTATTTTGTTCGATGGGCCGGCTTCTGGTGAAATCCGATTGATCCATTGTTTCAATAGAAAAAGAAGTTTCTCTGTCAGGAATTGGAAGCGGTGGAATTGGTATTTCATCCGAATGCGGTAGAGGTATTTATGCACTTTAACAGATATGTAAACTCTTCGTTTAAGGCCTTTACGATTTACTCCACATATTTTGTTTGAGCAAGCGTAATAGTTGTCGGAATTACACTCTCCTGGATCAGTCCAAATCATTGGTACACCAAAACGAAGTGAACTGCGTTTCCCTTGCATCCACATGTTAAGACCATTGTAGCACGTTTTACAAATTTTGTCTGGGACCCAAGAAACGCCGCGAATTATTTCGCAATCAAAATAAAGTTTAAAAGCGCGCTCCACTTGCTCAGTGAATAATGCAGCATTTGTTGAAAAAGCTCTCTTGCCACAAACGTAACAAAATAAATTGATATTTTTATTTATTTAATTAAGTCTATGGACATGTATCCTTACAGACTATTATATAAAATTGAATTTAAACATGTACATACAAAACATTTAATTATTCAAAAACAAAATTATATTACGTTTAAAAACATTAACATTCAAAGAAAAATCGATTAAATGATACATTTCATTAAAATTCTCACATAATTTTCTAAATGGATCGGCACAAGCATAATTTGTATGGGAAAATGGAAGATACAAAGGTATAAAGTAACGGGTTGTACGACGTGGAATATTAAAATTAATGTTACTCAAAAGAAAATCAGAAATAATGTCACCATTTACCAGGTTTATCAAAACAGACACACTAAGCATAGATCTACGGCTTTTCAAAGTAGGCAATTTGATTAAAGCTAGCCTGGTTTCGTATGGCGGTAGGTTCATAAGATAGCTTCCAAAAGATCTTCTGGACAATTTGCACTCATTTCGGTTTTATACTTTTTCGTCACTTAAAAAACCGTACTTTACGCGTTCGGAGACACTTTTTGAATGACAAAAATCGATCAGTGAACACTTATAAATTTTACGTAAGTTTCAATATTTTACTGAGAGGTACTTATGAATTTGCGCATCTTTTAAGGGTGGCTATATACCTGGGGGGTTACTATGTAACATGATTCGATAGTTAAATATTACGGATACGGATTTTTTCTACCAACTAACTCGAATTCATAAATACATTTGCTACTTTCGGGTTGCCGTATCCAATTATCGGATACTCGTACTCTACTTTCACTATGTACTTCGAATGTAGATGTCAAATTCGATCGAAAGTTGGCATTTTTACTCGTTTGATTCTGAGCTAACGGATAATACATAAAAAAACTTAAATAAAAAAAAAACATCGACACCAAACTTTGAATATGTAAGTATTTGTTAAATTTATGTTTATTAATAGATAAAAATTAATACAAGTCTTTTTCAATAGGGAAAATGCTACGAAAAATATTAATACGAAGCAAAGGCAATTTGAGATTATGCTCAACTTTATGACTGAGCATCCGCAGTTGGCTAAGGGCTATATAAAAGCGCCGAACGCCAAACAAGCCACCAACAATTTATGGACCCGATTTGCAGAAGATCTTAATACAGCCGGTCCACCAATGCGGAAAGTGGTCGGTTGGAAAAAAGTAGGTAATATATAGTTTACCCATAAATGGAAATACATTTTTTTTGTGTAGGTTTGGGCAGATCACAAGACTCATCTTAAGGCTAAATTGCGGAAGAACCGCATTAATTTTTCGGGAACAGGCGGTGGCCCGGCATGAGTGGAGTCCGGAAATTTGGTGCTAACAACAGTACCCCCACAACCGGCAACGACACTGGTACGGCAACAAGCAGTAACGACGTCGAACAAGATACACATATGCTCAACTGTATAACAAATAATATGAGGGAGACGGATGAATTGGTGTCTGTTCCTTCCCCACCGCGTTGTTCTTCTGCTGCCCGCACGCCCATCACACGACGATCACCATTCAATCGCGCTGTGCCAAAAAAGCAGACATTGCTGGAAAAGCAAGTGAATGGTCAAATGGAGTACCACAAGCGCTCCATATCACTCTTGGACGAAGTCAACAACAATTTAAAATCTTTAGTTAGGTACAAAAGAAGACAAGTGGATATAGAAGAAAAAAATTATAAGCTTGCAAAAACAAAATTCGACCATGATATGAAGTTAAGCGTAGAAAATCAAAAACTTAAACTTGCAAAGCTCAATTTAAAGAGAGAGATGCTAGAAATTGAAAGAAATCGAAATTAATAAGTTATATCTACCCTTGTTAGCTATCATTTAAGTATGTTATATTACTATTTAAGTTTTTTTCTTTCCTAAACCCACTATAAATTAATTAGTAAAAACTTCAGTGGGAATAAATGAATGAATATTTTATAAATTGTTTTTTATTTGATCTCTTTATGCTTGGGCTAAGACTGAGAACTGATTTCTGTCTTCAGAATCTAAAGCAGTTGTTGAGGCCAATTACATTTCTTCTTCATTATTCACTATTTCTTGAGGTAGTTCGACATTATGCTCTAAACAAATACTGTGTAAGGGCCTGTTAGTAAACGCATCACTGCGCTGCACAATATGATTACTTTGCGCTGCCACTGCAAATCATATGTTGCTGATGCTTCTTTTTGCTGCATTTACGAACGAGCGAACACTGCGGAAAAATGAAAAAAATTATTATAATTAATTTGTGAATTTGATAATACAATATCTGACATATATTTCACATTCGAGGCTAAAAATGTAAAAGTAAAATAATCAAAAATAAATCATAAAAAACCACATTCTTTATACTCACACATCTATTGCATCAGCCATTTTTGTGATTAGTTTTTTGTATTTATTTGCGCATAATAGACTTTAATGTTGCATTTACGAACAGATGACAGCTGCAGTGTTGCCAACGTTTGCATTTACGAACATTGTGCGCATAATATGCACAGCTGTGATGCATTTACGAACAGGCCCTAATGCACAGCATACATTCAATATTTGTGCGACCTTTTCCGGTACATAATGTAGTTCTCGTGCTGCGAGCAAACAACGAAATCTTCCTTTTAATACATCAAACACACGTTCAATTATTGATCTTGCCTTACAAAACCGCTTGTTAAATCTGCTCTCTGCAGAATGCTCATTGGCGCTCCTGTACGGTGTAAGTATCCATGGCTCCAATGGGTACCCAGAGTGTCCTATGGATAAAATAATTTTAAATGAAGAACTAAATAATGAAATAATTACATGACCTATTATCCACGATGATTTGTCGCCATTAATATATGCATCCTTCAGAAATTGACGTTCGTCCGACAGGCTCCATATGTGGGAGTCGTGCGATGCTCCTCCACAACATCCATTCACTGCTCTTATGCGCAATGTATGATCACATATCTAAAATATCAAAGAAAGTGCTCGTAAAAGGTGGGATGATTAAAAACAGCCCTCAATAAAACAGCTTATAATACCACATTTTCTACACACGGTGTAAGTATTAATGGCATTATTATATTTAGGGGATATCATGTTGGAATACTTACAACCATTGCATTTATGCTGTGTTTGAGTTTCCGGTTGAAAATCAAATGCTCGTTTTTAGATGGCCGGATTATTTGGATGTGAGTACGATCAACAGATCCTATTATCCCTGGAATTCCAGACGTGGAATAAACAAAATTTTTGGCAGCTCGTTTTTCATCATCGCTAATGACGAAATTTATGTGCATGGGACACAACACCTTTTCTATAGCATTGCACACTTCCTTGATGCAGTTTGTTGTGCCATCGGTCTTGACCGATTTGGTGTTGGTACCCACCTTGTCCGAGGAACTTAAGTGTAGCACCTAATTTTATTGATGGTGTTACAGCAGTCGATCTCAGTGTTGTTGGCAACTCCGCACTAATGCTCTCCAACACATATTTAAAAGCTTCCTTGTTAAGCCGAAAATTTCGCACAAACCTACAAATAAAAATATTTAATTACATACAACATATTTAATAAATTGTTACTTATATTACATCCGTCAACTGCATAAAATCTACACCATCGCGTAGGATTTTACGTTCCAACCTCTCGTCTTCATTTTCCATCCAAAGGGCAACCGAATCCATTTTTGTAACGTACAAATATTTATTGTTTACTTTTTTTTATTTTTATTTTCATTGTTTTGACATTTTGCGTAATAAATGCTGCCAATGTTGAATAATAAATTCGAAAGTAGTGTCATAATTATTTCAATTAGTGGCAGCACTTTTCGCTCGATCCGAAACTGTTACATGGTAAGAGTTTAAATTCGGATCGAATACAACTTTCGAGCTTTTCATACTTTCGAATCGAGTTACATAATAACCCCCCTGATTCGTGTGCGTTTCAAATTTTTCTAAACGTTCTAAAACATTACCACTCATAAATGTGGGTGCAATTTGTGTAAAAAAATCATGCAGGTAGCCAACGGAAAAAACCCAAATAATTAAAAAAAGTGCACTTTCCTTTTTTCCTTTTAAATTTCCACGCACATTTATGACCGTTTTTTAGTTTGTTACCGCTACCATAAAAATCAAATAACCTTTTGTTTATTACTTTTTTTTTCATTCTGAGAATGAGAAAAAAAAGTCATCAATGTTTTTTCCAAAGAATTTTGAGCATATCTCGAGCAAATTTTTTAAATTCATACCTTTACTTAATTGTGAATAAAACCGAAACGCGTCCATCGATTTTCATGATCTATGTCTCATTTTGTTTAAAGGTTATGTGACTTTACGTGAAAGTAATAGGACTTGACACTTTTTTACCGTTTTTAATTTTTTATGAATTAAAAATAAAAAAATTCAATTTTTTAGGCAAAAAATAGT
The DNA here is from genome assembly GCA_941918925.1 of Phyto melanocephala. NCBI lineage: Eukaryota > Metazoa > Arthropoda > Insecta > Diptera > Rhinophoridae > Phyto > Phyto melanocephala. The sequence goes on from OW799233.1 coordinate 61,894,429, forward strand.
TTTTTTCTTCATACATTTATTTATAACTGCGAAACTGTTGCTTATGTAGCGAACAGATTAAAGGAATTGTAATTCCTAATTTTTTTAAATTTGTTTCAATAAAATCGGACTGGTGGTTCTCGAGTTATGTAAAAAAAAGACCACCAAAGGTCACAATTTCCCCTATATGATAGTTAATAAACTTCAAATCGATATATCTCGATTCCTAGACGTGACACAGTGAAACGCCGGGACACGTATAACTTATTTTTTTACCGATATAACTTTCACCCGTAGTTTGAACCCTTCTCGATCACTGACCCCTACCATTTGTCGCACAGTGTTATTATTCACTCAGCCTTAAAAATAGTTTTTTTTTTGCTAATAGCATTCAATTGCTTTATCCAAGGCATATAAGTAGGGCCAGTGGCGTTGATTAGCGCCGGCAAATATTATTAGCAGTTTATTCTTTTACTCACCTTTCGTTTTCAATCACTACAAATTGAAAATTTTGCTGAATATTGTTCTGCAATTGAAAATATTTCAAAAAATATATGTAAATAAGTTTTACTAAATCCAATAAATTAACACTATTATTTTGACTTTATATATTTTAAAGCATAATTTTTTTATAATTACAATGTTAATTTTAATATTGTTTCACCTTCTTTCTGCGGCGTTCTCATATACATACATTAATGTTGTTTGTTGTTAAATTTTTTTTGCAATTGAATTTGACAGCTTGTGTTAAAAGATTATTGCTCAGCAATGAATTATAACATTTGATTCTAAATATGTATAGCCACACGTTAATATCTTGTATTGACAATAGAATTTGGCAATTGCTGTGGCAATTATTGCCAAACATATCTGTACAACAATTTTTATTTCATAGTTTCACACAAATGTAAAAAATTAAAAATATTCGAATATATCAAAGCCTTTTAATATCAGGCAGGCATCGCTTTACAAACATAAGTTCTGGCAACCAGAGAACGGTTTGATTGGTCTATTTTATGTCTTTGAATGCAATCTTAAAAACAGAGCCTTTTGTTGACAATTTAGTAAAGCAATGTATAACATGATTCACAATAAGGGAGTGTAACAAATTACGAATCATGCATTGCTTGTCTTCTACAGAAGTAAACTAACAGTCGCAAAAGTAACGAATACTGAGCAAATGGTTTTAATGCTGATCAGCGTTGCCGTTTTGGTTACTTTTAACCAAAATTGGTTATTTTTTTTTCTGATGTGTAGATGTGTACTTTTTTGATTTTGGTTACTTCTCACTGAAATTTTAATTTAAATTTTAATAATATATTTAGTCGCGCTTTAAAATATGTATGATTTACATTGCAATGAGGTAGCAAGTATGCAAGAAGGTAGCCTATCAAGCTTGCAAAAACATAAAATTCAAAAAGATATACAACAGTTTTATGTTGAACTTTTTAAGGAAATTTTGAAAAGCTTCGATTTTTCAAGAAAAGATTTTAAAAATCTTGAGATAATAACACCAAATAAAGTTTAAAGTAGTTCAACGATAATTTTGGAACCTTTTTTATTATCATTCCCAAATTTAACAGGTGGTAAATGGAAAAAATTGTATCTTATTTTTATCCAAACATAAAAATGCAATGAACGAAAATGGTTTCGAAGAACTTATTTATTTTGTTCAAAACTTAATGTCTTTGCCACATATTTAAGCTGCTGCATAAAGAATTTTTTTACTGCTTAGTTTGATAAAAAGCAAATTTAGAAATAAGCTTGAGTTTCAAACAATTGACATGTAATGCAATCAAAAGAATTGTGCAAAAATCAAAATAATCCCCATTATGTCCGGTCTCCCAAAACTTTGTTTTAAAAACTTTGAAATACTTGCACTTGACCGATTTTTCTGATACTTTGCACACATATTAAACCCTCATGACTGTATAATTTCGTGATTAGAAAAGTGGGCAGTGCCACGCCCATAAGAAATAAGTTATCATTTTTAGCTACTTGCTCTTGACCGATTTTTGTGAAACTTTGCACACATTTTGAGATATCATGACTTTATATTTTCTTAATTAGAAAAGTGGGCAGTACCGCGCCCATTAAAAAAAGTTATAATTTTTAGCTTTTTGCACTTGATATTCAATTTTAATTTAGAATCGATTTTTATTCATTAAGGGGCGTAGCAACGCGTGCCGGGCTTTTCTAGTATGTATAGATATTTGCACAACAAAAATTATAAACTTAACAAAATAACTTATGCAACGTAACTGACAATAGCATTACTAATGGCAAACAAAGTTTTTTTAAAGGAATATGTAGTCCTAGCTGCTTTCAGCTGTTGGCTATCGCCTAAAAACGAACGCAACTGGGATATACCTGGAATGCTTTTCACTTCCTGTCATTTCCTGCTTTGTGTTTGGCATTATTTCTGAAATTAAAAATCAAAATAAATTGTACGATAAATTCACAAATATTTAATAGGTATGTCATGAATAGTAATAAACTAAAATAGATAACAATAAAGAAAAAAAAATATTTCGTTATAAAAGTAGTTTGTTCGAAATTAATATTTAAAAAAAATATATATGATATATTCACAAGTATATTCATGACATACCTATTAAATATTTGTGAATTTATCGTTCTACTTGTTTTGATTTTTAATTTCAGAATAATGCCAAACACAAAATCTGCGCGCGATTTTTAACCTAATTTTAATGTATTTTACACAGAAAATGAGGATTTTGTGTTTGGGGATTTTGATTTTGGAAATTATGTGGTACACCGTTTTGTTTCGTCATCCTTTAACCTTTTTCTCCACCGTTTGCAGTTGGCTTTATTTTTTCCCCGTTGTTTTTGCTCATCTACATTCACAAGTTTTATATTTGGTATTTACATATTCAAATAGACATTTTAGAAACAAAAATAATTTGGAATTTGATTATGTTCCAGATTTTTTTTTAATTTGATTCGTGATTATAATGTCTGTTTGTTACTAAAATTAGATGCGCATTGTACACATACCTTCGACTCACTGATAAAAAATGTTATATTTCAATGTCGCACGCTACATCGAAATATACGGCAAAGCAAAACAAAATTAACCGTAATTGGTAATCGCATTATTCCTTTTATATTCTTTAAATATTAACCGATATTTTAAAGAAAAAATATAAATGCATAGTGTGGCCGACTTCCTAAACGCAAGTTGCAATTCATAATTTAAAAAAATGCATTTTATCGGCATTTAGGAACGCTCATGGATCCACTTTTTGTCTCTGCAATATAAAGTGTTTAATTATTTAAATTATTAGTCTGTGATTTAAATAAACTCTATCAATTATAAATAATTTATTAAAAATAAACAACGAAAATACTAACTCAGCCATTGCAGCTCAAATGTTTGCATACAAAATAAAAATGATGCGCGATTTTGACAGCTGATACTTAGTAAAATGAGTTGCCAAACGATTAGGAACATTGGACATTGCTAGAAAGTTTAAATATGCGTTTACGAAGTGTATGCATTGTAAATATGCATTGCAACTTGCGTTTAGGAAGTCGGCCTATCTCTCATTAATATTATTAATCTCAACAAAACATCCCATGAAAATGTTTAAAACAGAACTTTTGCACTTATTCGACTTTGCATTCGAATATTTCAAAATATGTTTATATTACATAAATTTGATAGATTCACTGTAAAAATATGTTTAAACAATATACTTTTTTATACTTTGGTTTTTTTGGTTGCGGTTAGGGTTTGGGATTTCCCGTTCTTTTTTTATTCCCGGGAAACGGGAATTAAAAAATCGTCTTCCCGGAAATTCCCGGGATTCCCGAAAATAATATTTCTTTTAAAATAAATAATGTTTGTTAACTTTAACATCACGATTTAGTTAATAATTCATTGTTTTAGTAGTATTTTTTTTTCCATTAGAGTCCTTATTGTGTCAGCATTAATTCTTCCGGAAATATAAACTTAACCCAAATTATAAAAATAATTATTGGCATGTAAACAGATATCTTTTTTGGGCAACACTACTCCACTTGTCTAATACAAGGGCAAACCTTAAATTGTCGCAAATTTGACTCGATATTGTTTTCACCATCGTATTTTTAACGGCGTTGTAATATTTTATTACAATGTTTTTAACATCAGTTTCATTTTGGTAACGTCATATTTTTACTGAAAAAACTTTGACGAATAAAAGAACTTTGTGTAAATGTTCGAATAGATATTCCATCGACTGCTGCCAATTTTGAAAAAATGTCTGGTAATGTTTGGGTGTCTAAAAAATTTTAATGGTGAAATTTTTTTTATTTGGTGCAGGTGTTGAAGAATCGTTTTCAAATTTTATTTTATGAACGAAAAGAAGATGCCGTATGAGACCACTAGTACTACCGCCCTTGAACATTAACCTTTTCGGGAAATATTACGTTGTCTACTTTTGAAAATAGTTCCAAACTTCAGACATTTTGCTTCTAAGCAAAGCGAATTTAAAAAAAAGTATTATTAGAAAAATTCAATCATAAATAAAAAAAATTATACTTACAAATTCTGTGACCACTTTTAAAAACAATTTGTGATTATAATTATAAAAATGAACCACGGAATCTACTGCTGGTTTTACGATTGTTATCAAAAACATTTATATACAAGAAAACATTTAATTATGTATGTATGTAATTAATTCACTGAAATTCATAATCACTTATTAAAAATAATTCCAGAAAGTCGTTAACTTTGGCGTTAAATATTTTTGACCGATGAGGTTTTTTTTTCATTTACATACTCCTATTTGAGAAAAGTTGTAAATACTTAACAAACAAAAAACGCTAACAAATTAAAAACCTTACTTTTTATTCAAATATTCTTTAAATTTACCAAAACAGATAAAAAATTAAAAATAAAATCAAATATATTTCCTGATATATTACATATTTTTTATTTCCCGTTTTCCCGGGAATAAGAGCATAATTTTTCCGGGAATAGTAAGTGGTTCATTCCCGGGAATTCCCGGTTCCCAAACCCTAGTTGCGGTTGACATATCTGTAGAAATGCCCATATATATATTTTGAGAAATTATTTAGATCGCCAAATATAAATGTGTTCATTTGACTTTATATTTTACCCAGCATTTATACATGAAAGTAATTTCATGAAATTCGCAATACACGCACATTTCTTCACTAACACACTTACATTAATTTTACTTTCCACTCAGATTTAAAAGAAAGTAAAGCGACAAATGGTAAACCTACTAATGGTAAACCTGTTGCCTACTAATAAAACTTATACAAATTTACAGGATTGTGGTTAAATTATAATTGTAAATATAATATATTTTTGTATATATAAAAAGATTAATAATATTTATTCTTTAAAAAAATATACATAAAGAATAATAATGATTTAATTTTAAAACAATAATTTTATTAAAAATTAACAAAAATTACTATTGCCTTTTAAGTTTGTGTATGAAATATTCTTGGTAACTCTAAAGGTTGTAAAAAAATTAAGGCAAATTAAACTCATCATTGTACAATGTATAGCAATTATTGCGACTCTACGCATCAACGATTTTTTTAAAATGAAATTCATCTCCAAGAAATTTACATGAAAGTGGTACATTTCATAGAAATTTTTATTTGTAATACATAAACAGAAATTTCATGAAATTACTTTCATGTGTTAATACGGGGTTATATCACATATTTTTGAATTATGTTAGTTTTCCGTTTGTATAATTAACAAAAAAATTTTTTTTATAAATTTCTCAGTTTATTGTTTTTAGCATTGGGCATATACTTATGTACATAAGCAAAACTGGCAGTTTACAAACTTTACACACAAATGTCAACAAATGTACACTGAAGGAATGGGGCGAATATTTTCAGTTATTTCATATGACATCATCACAAAAAGAGATTGTTAAGAGTGTAAGCAGAAAAGAAATTATCAATCAAAGGCAATACAAAAGCAATGAATTTGTTAATAGGCAGCTGGCAACCATGTTTAGACAATATCCCATTACCAACATGATTGGTCTACCAAAACAAATTCCTGAGAGCAGAAAAATGTTTTGATCTTCAAATAAATCGGTGATTAATAAAGACTTATTTTATTATTGGTGTTAGCATTGTACTTTTTAGATTTTAATAATTAAACACGCAGTGCTGTACATAATTTGATAAAAAAATGTTTTTTAAGACATATGTACATAAGCATATTAATGACACAAGTATACACGGTTTTGGAGCTAGAATCAGGAATCAGGGTTCCGTTTTACCAGATTGGTTCTAGTTTTCGAGATATTTCATAATAACCGTTATTTGCGTTTTTAAAAAGATGATGTCACTTAAATGCAAAGGATCCACGAAAAGCCCCCCAATGAAATAACGCCCAAACGAGAAATGAAATATTCTCCAAATTTTTTTCATACATTTTTGGGTGTTATTTCATATGTTAATTTTTTTGGAAATTGTTTTCATTTCTCATTTGGGATTTTCAAATTATGAAATAATCTCCAATGAAATAACACCCAACAAATTTTTAAAATTCGGGGCTTGTTTCATAGCATGTATAATTTGGGTGTTTTTTTCATTTTGTATTTGGGAGTTATTTCATTTTTAAAGTTGTTGGTTTTTGGGGGTGTATTTGCTTTTAAATAAATTATATAAAAATAGGCCTTTTACAAGAAAACTTTTAGCCTGTGAATATATTAAAATATCTTTCGAATGTTTACAGATATTTCCATTTGTGTTCATATTGACCAATAGAAAATCAACAAAATGCTACGAGCATTTTTTCAAATACATAAATGATAACGTTCTGGATTTGGATGGTGCGACCTTCGTAACGGACTACGAAATAAGTCTACGGATGGCAATAATGATTGCTTTCCCTAAATCAAAAGTAACCGGTTGTTGGTTCCACTTCTGCCAAGCAGTGAGGAGGTAATAACAAAATGTAACCAACTATCAGCATTTATACATACAACGTATATTTTCTCCATATTGAATTTATGAGCAACCATTTTGTTTTTTTACCATTCCTTACGTATAATGTATTAAATTTATTATTTATTTATATACATAAAAATAATTTTTTGGTAGTTGGTTTTTAAAAATAGATATATTGGAAATATTAAACAATTCTTTGTCCATACTTTCTCACATCTCCATTACAGAAAATTACTGCCTTCTTTACAATATTGTAACTATAATAACGTCTCCCATGAGTTGGATTTTCAAGCCATTCGTAAAGTTTTAGGTTAGCTCGTTGGTGGCTGATCTGAAATAGTATCCATCGTATAAGGGAAAATAACTGCACTTGACTTGCACCATTTACAAAACCAAAAGTAGTCACTATTAAACGAGCTTTGTGTTCCTTCACCACACTTTCGAAGTTTCATATATCCTTATTATGAAGAAGACGCCTGCGGGTCTCCAAACGATTCATTCCAATAATTTTGCGATTTTGCTGTTGGTCCATATTGACTTCATAAAATCCTTAGTGACACTGACTCTTTTATGAATTTCGGGCATAATTTCATTTTTGTTGCTGATAGGGTTTATTTCATTGGGGGTTATTTAATTTTCATCATTGGGAGTTAATTTATATAAACTAATTTGTTTTACACCAAACAATTGAAAATTTTTCTGTTCTATTTCAATACAAACATTTTGCGCCGAACAAAGCCCAGATTGGTGCAAAAATGACAAAGCTTCAGAAAATTTAGTGAATTTACCAACTTTAAGTTAAGTTAAGGTTAAGCTTGTAAGCTGTTTTGTTTGCACAAAGGTTATGAAAAGCAGTTTACGTTAAAGAATCGTATAAGTCCATGTATAAATAACTGTTGTATGCGGATACGCACCATTTCGTGTAAGATAACAAAACGAGAGATTATTTTTTTTTTATTAAATAAAAAGTGATTATTTAGAAATGAAGGGTCTTTGAACTTAGTCGTTTGTATTGTTTGGAAAATATTTCACGCATTATAGTCCAACAGTAGTCGCTAATCATACCCTCGTCCCGAAATCCTTGATAGCGTCTTTCTTGGTGGCCAAATCTTGGTGTAGTCGCTCTCCTAAGTTTTCAGGAAAAATTGAGATGGAAATAGAGGAAACGTATTTTGAAAGACAATCGAGCTCCAATCTTGCGATAATTTTGCAACAAAGTGTCGATTATTTTCTTGAAATCCGGGGACTTGCGTTTACCAAGAAAGTTGTGAACAACATCTTGAAATGATGCCCATGCTGCTGCTTCATTAGGCGTGAAACAGGTCAAACAAATATTCTCTCTTTGATTTTAGCGTATGACAATTTGGGAAACACCCCAAAAGCCGGTCACTCAGGTTTGAGTGATTTGACAAAGTTTTTAATAAGGCCAAGTTTTATGTGGAGAGGTGGCAGGAAATTGTTTTGTGGGTTCACAAGTGATGTAAAAGAGAAGTTTGGTTTTCCTGGTTCATAACTAGTTCGACTTGGCCAATCATATTTCACATAATATTGGTCAGTTGCACGGCTATCCCACAGACACAAAAAGCAGCAAAATTTCGTAAAACCAGATTGCATCCCCATTAAGAGACCAATGACCTGTTGGAATAGTATGTAAATAATTTATGCTTTAACATTGAATATGCATTTATTTTCAAACCTTTAAATCGCCACAAATTTTGGAATTGATGCTCATTGTATTTGATTTTGGTCAAAATTTTACACATTATATCGTAGCATTCCTTCGTTTGTACTGCATGAGCAATCACAATGGATGGTTTTAAACTTCCATTGTGTATCAGACCAGCCTTCAGGCTGTATTTTGAACCATCTATAAACAAACGCTATTCATATACATCGTATGGTGTATTCATCGGTTGAAATAAACCATTAATGTCTTCTTTTTTTTAAAACGGTAAAAGAGCCTGCAACCGTGATGCGAGCAATTCTGCTTTTTGTTTTGATAAATCCAAACCACATTCATCAAGCAAAAATAACAATCATCTACATGATTTTGCGGCTCTCTCCATAACATTGGCATTAAAAATGAAAAGTATACTTCTTGACCAAGTGACCACTTGTACAGTTGCGTGCTACACACTTTACAAAATAATTTCGGTACCCACTGATATATTTTTTCCACTTTTTCCGATAATATTACATTCGTTAACATAACAAAACGCTTAGAATCAACTTTGCACTCCTTTCTTTCTATTTTCACACGTTTTGGAACAAAAAATAACTTTAAGTTTACAATTGAAATGGCGTTTCTACCGATGCCAACAGCTGATTGCCGTTGTGCAGTGCAGCCAATATGCAAGAACCCGAAAACTAGAACCAATCTTGAAAAACAAATACCGGATTCGAATTCAGCGCCTCAAATAACGTTCAGATTTGTTCTCATCGGTTCAGCTCCAAAAGTTGACCGGAATTTGTAAACTTGTGTAATTAGCGTTATTACAAATAAAAAACTAGCTTAGATAAATTTGTTTTGCACTAACAAATAATGCATATTTGCTACGAAAAGTGAGATCCGCTTTTGCGTTTAAAAAGCATTGAAGTTGGTAATAAATCTGTAGCAAAAAGAAATACCTGCTTAAGTGGATATAAGCTAAAATGGAGATAACAACACTGCAATCCCGAAATTTAAAACGTTTTGCCTATTTTTATTAAAAACCTTTTTTTTACATATAGTTTAACAAAATATACGAAGCCCGATATGCTCTTTAAATTATACAACGCGGAATTAATATAATAGTCTTTATTTTTAAGGCAATCAATTTCTAAAAATTTACTTTCCTGAAAAACTATAACAGACATAAGCAGTTTTTCTTTAATGCCACAGAAATATGTATAAGTGATGCATAAATATTATATAAGTAATTCATATATTTTCTTAAGCTAAAAAATTAAGCACTAAAATTTAAAAAGTCCATGACTTAAGAGAAGCCACCGATGGGACAGCATAAGCCCAACTTGGTAGTTTACCCAGCATATTTGCAAATATGGATGTGTGCTCCTTATGGTACTCAAAATGCGTAGTCACTAATGATACATCAATAAGAGATCGCTTGAAATTCTTTTCAGCAGTCTGAAATTAAAAACATTACATTTGTTAAATAAAATTTGCATAATATAAGTGCTAGTATACTTCAGATCATGTTTTAAGATATAAAAAACATGAAAATTTTATGAAAATTATATTGTGCTAAAACTAATTTAAGAAATCAATATTTTAAACTTATAATTAACTTTTTTTTTTCAAAAAATTTTCGACGATTAATTTGTTGGTAATTGACCATTAAATTAATATTTTATTAAAACGTTGCCAAAGGTATATTTATATATCGTAAAAAACGTTGCATAGGAGCTGCAAGCTCGTAATTTACCCACATAGTAAAATTCTCGAAATTATACCTGATAAATAGATACCATATAAGATTCTCAATTATACGTGGGGCTTCAAAAAGTTGATTTCCAAATTTACACGGACACGCGGGCTTGGCTTAATCAATAATTACAAACGCAATGACAAACTTTAATATACCCTTTTACACTCTACCGTATGCAAAAAAACTTCATACAGCTTTACAAATCATTGTTAACAAAAATCCAATGCATATTTATTTGTCTGGTAAACGCAGTTCAAAAAGAACATTTTTGTTTATATTTTTTCATATAAAGTTGGCATTTTAAATAAATGAAAGGAGAGAAAAATATTTTTATCTATGAACTTTGACAGCTGAAATCTTAAGCAAGTGAAGAAAAAAATAATTAGCTAACGAATCAAGACTACCTGATGAATATATCTTTAATGTTATACGGAAAAACTCAAGAAGCTCGACATACCTTTATTACCTTTAAAAAATTTAATGTGGGGATATAAATACCTACTTTAGACCTACACTAGTTAGATCTTTTCTTTCTGTTGTTTACGTTTTATGCAGTTAAATGTTGTAAAACCTATTAAAAGAAGCAACATATGGTGTTAACTTGTTGAACTAAGAGTGCAAATATCAAATCAAGTTAGAAAAATTCGCAAAATAATAAAAGATTAATTAAAAATTGTGAAATTAATTGTATTTTGTTGTGTTTTTTAATGACGTAAATAAAATCCAACCAAAAACAAAATAAATAAGGGCTGTGCGAATTTGTGATACTCATCATCAATTTTATGTACTTTTATGGCAGAAAATTTATTATTTTGTTATTAACAGTATCGTTATCTCTTTATACTAAAATGTGTTTTACTTCCTTTGTGTAACTTCGATTCGATATTAATTAATTTCCTAAATTTAGTCTTACAATGAAACGATAATTATTTATACATTAGCAGTGATACTACTGACTCTTTATACACTTCACCTGTAATGCACAAGGGTATATATAGCTTTGTCATTCCGCTTGTAGTTTTACAATTTTCATGTCCGTCTGTTATTTGAAAACAACTTTTAAAAGCAACAATATGTTCCTCAGAACTGTGAATGGTATCAATATTTTGAAAATATCCGGTAATGATTCGATATTGAAATTCAGCACAATCGCCCCATAACTTTCTGATATATAAACAAATAAACACGACTGCCTCTGTTTTCCCCATATTTTTACCACAAAAATTAAAATTTTTCAGCCGTAGAATAATTTATAGGTCTATTATTTGTAGATATAATATGCCTTTAGAGATATTCGTGAAAATTTTTGGATAAAGCGTGCTCTAATCGGTAAAATTATAGGGAAAAATTTTTTTTAAATATATATATTCCAAAAATTTATAAACTAAAATCAACTTTTTCAGCTTCAAGACAACCGAGAGTTAATATTGGTATCATCTGAAAGGACTTGACTAGCGCAATATAAGCATAAATCTGGTATTTTAAAATGTAACTCCTTGAACCCCCTCAATATTGGTATCAAATAATATGGCTTGACCAGTAGAATACAGTTAACTACATAGAAATTCAAAATCGAGGATGGCGTCGGAAATAATAAGGAAAAATGGCGTATAACATGAAAAGTATAGTAGTAGTTAAAACACAAGTAAGAGCACTGTGCCGAATCTTTGATACCGAACACCAATTTTATGTACTTTTTTAGCACAAAATTTATTATTTTGCTATAACAGTAATCGCTTTGGAATAATAACTTTATTCTTAAATATGTATCACTTTCTTTGTGTAACTTCAATTTGCTATTAAAATAATTTTTTGGTGGTGGGTATAAAATCTCGTTCGAATACCACTTCTGCTCCCAAGAAAAAGGGGACTTTTAATTTTTGTTGTGTTGTTTTACTAAATCTACAAGAAATATTTAATTTTTATTTATTTGTTAAACTTTTCTGTTTTAACTAACATTCAAAATTTATTCCGGCTTGAGTTCAATTTTACATCCTTCACCTGCGGTGCCTGCGGAGTTTGTCACTCCTTTTGTAATTTCTACAAAATTGATTCCCGACCACTAAGTATATATTTTCTAAAAGCGTATGGTTGAAATAAATTTTTAGATACCCTCACATGTTACTCAGATATGTGTGTAGTGCCAATCTTTTGCCAGTATTCGGGAATAGTGTTGGGCATAATCTTTCTTTTCAATGAATCGTTCATGATCGGTCAGAAAGACTTGCTGAAATATTTCATTCTTTTCTTTCATCTTTCTTTTATGAAAGATGTAAGATGAATGATTAAAACAAGGCAAATGAACACATGACAGTTGGTTTTTGTTTATAAGAAACTAAATGCCAAAACGAAAATTGCTGGTACAAAGCTAATATTAAGTACTAATAATTAAACAAAAATAAGTTCAATTAAAAAATAAAAAAATACACACATTCATATTTTGAAAATAAATTAAAAGTAAAACCAAAAATAAAAATCTGTATTCCGGTTAGAATTTGGCACATAAATTCAAAATTAGATTTCGATGTCCAGGAAAAAAAAACTTAAAAAAAAAATTTAAAAAATAATAAATCAGGAAAATTAATATGCATATATTTTTATTAATTAATATATTTTATTTTAATAAAATTAAAAAACAATGATCCTTTTGTGAATAAAACTATAATTAAATTTTTTTTATAAAATTTTTAAATGCAATTAAATATAATTTTTTATATTTCGCTATTCCTTCACTTAGCACTATTAGGAAAATAAATACTTCCGATATAACAAAATGATCTTTAAAATTTGTATGCGTTAAAAATGGTATAATTTATTTTGAACGAATTTATATTTTAAATTATATTTTGGGCAAACATACACATGCATTTGTTATGGCAACATCCTTATCTACATACATTTTTGGCTGACTGAAATGTGTGAAACATGAAAGAACAATGAGAGATTTGAAAGAAAGAGTACGAACTATTTCATATCTTTCACCTTACTGAATCGTTCAATTGAAATATTTCTTTCATGACCGACACAACTCTATTCGGGAATTCATCGCTAATAAATTCCAGCACGATCGCGCCATAACTTTCTGAGATACTATGAAACAAACACGATTGCCTCTGTTTTTTCCCATATTTTTATTAAAAAAAAAAACTATTTTTTTAGACCGATGTTAATTTATATAGACAATTGTTACTTTTGATAGCTATGATATGCGTCTACGAATATTCTTGCAAAATTTTGTATAAATCGGTTACTAACTGACAAAGTTATAGGCAAAAACAATTTTGAAAAATTAACATTTTTTAAATACATATATCAAATAATAATAGAAACGCCTTATTAATTTATATTAATTAACTAGCTGACCCGGCGAACTTCGTACCGCCCTATAATCAAGAAATATCTGTTACCTTTTTATCTGAATTAAGTTTATTTCTTTATTAAGTATTGCTATTGGTATATTAATAAATCGAAGATATTCCAAAAACAAAGTGTTTATTATTCTAATGCTTTATGATACCCAATATTCTTAGTTTTATTTTCTGGCGCGACTTAAGTTTGTAGTCTAATTGCCGGCATTTTTAGAAACAAAAATTCAACTGAAAATAAAAAAAAAACTATAGTACCTATTCTTTTGTAAAAGTATCAAAATGGTCTATCAAAAGTTTCCAACACTATATTAATTTGACTAACCTTGTTGAACAAACACTTCAGAAAACAAGTAAGAGCGATATATTCGGCCGTGCCGAATCTTATATACCCTTCACAACGTGTAGTCATGCAATAACAGTAGTTTGTATCACCATTCATCCCATATGAAATACGTACATACTACATATAAAAAACATTCATATATAAAAACAACCCATTTTAAAATTATAACTTTACGTATGTATGTTAAAAAAAAAAAATAAAAAAAAAAAAATTAAAAAAAAAAAATAAAAAAAACAATTAAGAGCACTATATTCGGCTGTGCCGAATTTTTTATACCCACCACCAATTTTGTGTACATTTAAAGCACAATATTTATTATTTTGTTAATCGCTATAGAATAATCTCTTTATAATAAAATATGTATCACTTTCTTTGTAGAGGGTTGTTAAATTTGAAGGGCCATGTTTAAGGTGAACCACATCTAAACTTCAACTTTTTTCTTGTATTTCATTTGACATTTCTCAATCTCAGACTAACTCAATTTGAACCGTGGAAAGATACGCAATCGAACAACGCTTTTAAATATTAAAGATTTTTATAAAAATGGGCGTTCAAATCAAAATGCATTTCGTGCACTTCGTTATTCTTTTGGTCAACATAATCGTTCGAATTCGTCCACAATCGTGAGAATTGTAAAAAATATTTAAATGTCTGCAAAGCAGGTCTGTATGAAATGTGAAAACATCTGTGAATGCCATCTTAGTTCGTTGAATGGGAAACATTGTTGTTTTTCACGATAACGTGGCAAAAGAGCAAGCAACCTCGACTCATCATCGTGCCCAACAATTGAGCATCAACAGTGTCATTGAAAATATGGACTATCGGATCGAAGTGTGCCGCCTAGGTTGGGGGGCCATTTGGCCGATATTTTGTTCCATACATAATTGAAGCATACAAATATTATCATTATAAAAATAAATGATAATAATTTCATAATAATTTTATTCAAAATCAACATAGTCCCTTAAAATTAAACCACCCATTATAACTTCGGTATGCTAGTAAAATGTTTTCGAAAATTTAGTCTTTCAATGAAAGTGGCCGTTAAAATACGCGTGTCAATAAAGTTTCTGCTAATAAACATAACTTAGAAATTTCAATATAGTCCTTTAGTTTCCAAAATCTTTATTCATAGAGAATTTACATGAATTTAAGAGGAAGAAAGTGAATTTAATGTTAAATTTTAAGGGCCACAGGGTGATTTAAAATATACATGCTCTGCATTTTTCTAAAACGGGAAATTTATAAGTAAGATTTTTATTTTTAAACTTCTGTAACATTTTGCTTTTAAAAGATTTTCAAACGAAATAAGTTTTGTATAATTTTAAAATTTGTTAGTCATTACAACATGAAAATAAATTGTTTATAATGTTTAGAAATAATTTTTTTTTACTTAGGTCAAAATTTTCCTAAATTCCCATTTTTAATAGAGCATAATTTCAGGAGAACATAAGCATAAGTTGTTAGCATGCCATCTAGTAGTTGCTAGTAGAGTCATCTATCTTATCATCTTTATCTTATATTTAGCTACAGTACAATAAATGGCGCAGTGTAAGATGAATAAATGCTAATATATATGACTAATATATTTTTATAAAAATTTAAAGAAAAAAGTGTGCGTGGCACATCTATTTTCCGTTACGAAGACTTTGACCAAAAAGCCATGTTTGCAAAATTTCAGAATCGTACATATAGTTTTGTCAGTTTTATTACGTTTTAAATTTGAAATATACACTGTGCGGTATAAATTTTCGTACATTTTTATCTATAACTCTTTTCCTAATTCATAGATTTAAGCGATTTTCAGGAAACAATATTCTTTTGACTCGATAAATATATATTCGAAGTTTCATGACTACGCTTATGCGTCTGGACACAATTCAAAAGTGAAAGTGGGCGTTATAGTAGGCGTGTCAAAGTTGTTTTTGCTAATGAGTACAACTTAGGTGTTTCAATATAGGCCTTTATTATTCCAAAATCTTTATTAATAGAGAAATTATATGAATTTTAGGTAAAACGTTATATGGGAGGTGGGCGTAAAAGTGGGCGTGGCACCTTAATTTTTTGGCATAGTAATGAAATTGCCTAGGGGGATAGACGTACCAAAATTTATCATCATACCTCTAATTTTAGCGGTTTTATGAGCTTTTAAATTTCATTAACGGTAGATAACGTGAAAAGTGGGCGTTATAGTAGGCGTGTCAAAGTTATTTTTGCGAATGAGTACAACTGAGGTGTTTCAATATAGGCCTTTATTATTCCAAGATCTTTATTAATAGAGAAATTATATGAATTTTAGTTAAAACGTTATATGGGAGGTGGGCGTAAAAGTGGGCGTGGCACATTGATTTGCCGTTACAAGAAAGCGTGTCACCAAAAAACAAAGTGTGCAAAATTTCAGAGTCGTACATCCAATTTTGTTGCTTTTATGACGTTTTTGTTTTTAAATATACCGAAAAATACACTGTGCGGTATAAATTTTCGTACATTTTGATCGATAACTCCTCTCCTAATGCATAGATTTAGACAATTTTCAGAGGAAAATATTGTCTTTACCCAGTAAATATATATTCGAAGTTTCATGAGTCTACGTTAAAGCGTTTGGACACAATTCCATTTTAGTCGATGTTCGAAAGACACGGTTTTTTCGACCTACTCTTGCTTCTCGAGCTATAACTCTCTTCCTAATATTCCGATTTAGCCCATTTTCAATACCAAACAAACCTTGTCTATAAGAAAGATTCTGGCAAAATTTGAGCCCCCTAGCTTTTTCGGTGCGAGCTCTATCGTGCTTTCAACAGACGGACAGACGGACGGACATAGCTATATCGTCATCAAATCAAACCCCGATTCAGAATATATATACTTTATGGGGTCTAAAATGGATATTTCGATGTGTTACAAACGGAATGACAAAATGAATATACCCCCACCATTTTTTTGGTGGTGGGTATAAAAATTAAAAAAAAAATAATCAAAAAATATATATTATAAATATAAAACAATAAAAAATGAAAAAAAATATTTAAAAAAAAATATAAATAATATATTAAATAAAAAAAACATAAAAAAAATGTTAAAAAAAAAAATATAAAAATAATAAAAGAAATTTTTTTTAGCTCAGCTGGGATTCGATGCCACGTTTTCTCTAACCAGTATACACGTTTGTATGTATGCATGTTGTTGTTGTTATGTTGTTGACCACGAGGTGGTCGTGGGTTTTTGCTCATATCTCAGTTGTTTATGTACCGATGTTTCTGATTTTCAATACCGATCTACTCCCGAATATTTCTGATATTTTAGTACCTCACCCGGCTCCAAGCGATGTCGGGGGGCTTCAAAAAGTTGATTTCAACATACACACGGACAGACGGACAGACTGACAGAGCTTAATCGACTCCCCTATTCATAAGCTTTCAGAAAATATATACTTTATGGGGTCGGAAATGAAAATTGTAGAAATATCACACGGAATGACAAACCTATATATACCCTTTTTATACCCTTCACCTGTGGTGCACAAGGGTATATATAGCTTTGTCATTCCGTTTGTAATTTCTACAATTTTCATTTCCGACCCCATAAAGTATATATTTTCTGAAAGCTTATGAATAGAGGAGTCGATTAAGCCCTGACCGTCTGTCCGTCTGCCCGTCTGTCCGTGTGTTGGTTGAAATCAACTTTTAGAAGCAACTATATGTTCCTCAGATCTGTATATGGTATCAATCTCTTGGAAATATCCAGGAATGAATCGCTATTGAAATTCAGCACAATCGCCCCATAACTTTCTGAGATATGAGCAAAAAACCACGACCACCTCGTTTTTTTTCACAATTACAACAACAACATACATACATACATACATACATGTAAAAAACATACCAAACAAAAAAAAATTACAAAAAAAAAAAATATTAAAAATAAGAAAAAAATAATAAAAAAAACTACAAAAAAAAAATTTTAAAAAAATTTAAAAAAAAATTTTAAAAAATTTTTTAAAAATTTTTCTAAAAATTTTTTTAAAAAAATTTAAAAAAAATTTTAAAAAAATATAAAAAAAATAATAAAATATAAATAATATATTAAATAAAATAAAATAAAATTTTTTTGGCTCAGCTGGGATTCGATGCCACATTTATTCTAACGTGTACGTATGCACGTATTTTATATGGGATGAATGGTGATACAAACAATTGTTATTGCATGACTACACGTTGTGAAGGGTATATAAGATTCGGCACGGCCGAATATAGCACTGTTACTTGTTCACTGTGCGAAGGGTATAAAAACACACAGTACAAATTATCCTGTAGAAACCAATGTGAAAAGTACACTAAGAAATGGTAAATGAATTATGTAGGTATTTTGTTATTATAACTCCGACCGATATATTTGCATAGAGCATGTAAACTACGTTTCTTTGTTTTAATGTCAACTACGTGAATATTCCTGCCAGTGACACATTATTATTTTCTTACGTAAGAACCTTCTCCTAATAAGGTCAAGTGTTAGAAAACAGAGAGGAATGAAATGCATATCAAACGAAAGGGCTTGACTAGCAGATATAACACACTTAAAAACAAGTAAGAGCGCTATATTCGGCCGTGACGAATCTTATATACCCTTCACAACGTGTAGTCATGCAATAACAGTATATGTAACACGTATGTATTTTAAAAAAGCAAAAAAAAAAAAAATTTAAAAAAAAAATTAAAAAAAAAAAAATTTTAAAAAATTAAAAAAAAAAATTTTAAAAAAAATTAAAAAAAAAATTATTATGTATATAATATATATAAAACAAAAAAAAAAAATAAAAAAAAAATTAAAAAAATAATAAAAAATAATAATAAAAATATAAATAATATATTAAATAAAAAATAAAAAAAAAATAAAAAAAAAATTTAAAAAAAAATTTAAAAAAATTTTTTTTGGCTCAGCTGGAATTCGATGCCACGTTTTCTCTAACCAGTAAACACGTTTGTATGTATGTATGTTGTTGTTGTAATGTTGTTTTTGTGAAAAAAAAAATCGAGGTGGTCGTGGGTTTTTGCTCATATCTCAGTTGTTTATGTACCGATGTTTCTGATTTTCAATACCGATCTACTCCCGAATATTTCTGATATTTTAATACCTTACCCGGGTCCAACCTATGTCGGGGGGCTTCAAAAAGTTGATTTCAACATACACACGGACAGACGGTCAGACGGACAGACTGACAGAGCTTAATCGACTCCCCTATTCATAAGCTTTCAGAAAATATATACTTTATGGGGTCGGAAATCAAAATTGTAGAAATTTCACACGGAATGACAAACCTATATATACCCTTTTTCACTGTGTGAAGGGTATAAAAATTAAATTCATCATGGTCGCCACTACAAAATGGTGTGCAATTAATTAATATATGGGTCAAATCCAGTAATTAAAAATGTACCCTCTCCAACCCGCTTATTGTTGGCACCTAACGTAAGGCCTTTGCCAGTAGAATACAGCAAACACTAAAAAAGTTGCAATCCAAAATTTTTTTTTAACCGTAGCTCTGGCACTATTTACATATGTAAATTTATCGATTTTAAAAACGAAATAACTTATATATTTGTGATTCGATCTCAGCTTTTTTTGGACTCAGTGACTAATATTTTAGGTTTTGTGGAAAAATAGGAACAAAATTTAGAAAGTGAAATTTAGATCCATTTTTGGGCATTTTAACATCACTTGTTTATTTGTATGTATGTAGTTCAATTTATTATACCCTTCACACAGTGAAAAAGGGTATATATAGGTTTGTCATTCCGTGTGAAATTTTCTACAATTTTCATTTCCGATTAAGTTATGTCCGTCTGTCCGTGTGTATGTTGAAATCAACTTTTTGAAGCCCCCCGAACCAGGTGAGACATTAAAATATCAGAAATGTTCGGGAGTACATCGGTATTGAAAATCAGAAACATCGGTACATAAACAACTGAGATATGAGCAAAAAACCACGGTCACCTCGTTTTTTTAACACAACAACATACATACATACAAACGTGGTATACTGGTTAGAGTAAACGTGGAATCGAATCCCAGCTGAGCTAAACAATTTTTTATTTTTTTTTTTTGATTTTATATTTATATTTTCATAATTTTTTACATTTTTTTTTTAGTTTATATTTATTATTTAAATTTTTTTATTTTTTTTTTTAATTTTTTTTTTGTGATTTTTAACATATATATGTAAATTTTTAATTTTATAATGGGATGTTTTTATATATGCAACAAACTATTGTTATTAAATGACTACACGTTGTAAAGGGTATATAAGATTCGGCACGGCCGAATATAGCGCTCTTACTTGTTTTATTTATTTTTACATAGAAAGACAAAAGAAAAAAAATATTTAGTCTTTGAGGCAACCAGCATTTTGTTTGGACTTTGCTATGCTCAATGCAAACAGGTTTTTTACTTAGACTGCATGCTTTTCGAGTCGACGACCATTTTATTTTATTGTTCTCTCGATAACATATGTAACACGGGCGCTTTACTTTTGAAAGTCCACGGTCGTCCATAGGAACACCCATTATACACTCAATTGTATTTGGAAAGGGCTCGCTCACCTATTTTGAATTATTTTCTGAATAAGTATATTGTATAAGCTGCAAGAGTCAATATATCTGTTTGAAATCAGAGGGAATATATGGTTTATTTTTTTCATATTCTAACCATAGACAAGTTCCATTCTGTAAGTGTACTAGCTAACGAAAGGTTTGTAAAAAAGTTGTATCTCTCTACCTGATTTTTCTCTTTATTGTTACCCGATTCGCCCACTTGCCCAGTAAGTAGAAGTAGTAGTACGATTTTGCATCACATACCCACCACAACTTTATACCGTATTTAGCCAGTTTGGAAAGAATATATTGGAAAAATTTTGTGCGGCCCCTGAAAGGAAAAAGCGGTTCGTCCACTGTCAAATTTTCGATTGGCCTGTAGTTTCATTCAGCATATGAAAATTTAAAAAATTGGTACTGCTTTGTCTGTTAGAGAGTTCTCATTTCTCGTAATTTGATAATCAAACCTTGCCAAAGCACTTCTATCCTTTCGTTGGAATGACGAGATCCCATTGTTATTAGTATCCCAAAGTATGCAATAAGTTCTTCCTCAGTAATATCCCCCCATACATATTTTCTACAAACCATTTTAACTTATTTTTTTATTATGTCAAAGTGGAAACGATATTTTCCTACCTTGTATTTTGGATCGCCGCTCTGGAGCTTTCTTTATTTTCATACACAGCCTTGCCTTTTCTATTAGTATTACGACAAATAATAGACAATATTGTTGGGTGCATTAGAGCAAAAAATGTTTCTGTGATGGTCAAGTTCTTAGTGTTTGGATTGGGACCAAAAAAACGTCTTTCGAAAAAAATATTTTGTTGTCGTAGTTTTGTTCCATCCTTTGTAAGAAAAAACTTCCATCCTCATAAGAGCAAACTTTTGCTAGATTATGCCCTTATTCACTTATAAAAACTTCTACCTTATCTTCATCCTCTATACAAAAGTCATTTTCTGAGTAACCCATGACCTAATTCTACTGGATGTGCCGAGACTTCAATATCAGAGTCATCAGCATCCTCTGGAGGATAAGATATTGCCATATTAGATTCAGTATTAATAGACCTAGGGAGTGAATCAGCTACTGTTGCTTCCTTTTCGGACTCAGTATTCTCAATAAAATTTTCAAAGTATCTCATTTGCTTATCCAAAGATAAGAAGATATGGAAACATTCATATTTACAATATTCTTATCGAGCTACCGAAGCTAAACTCAAAATTTTACATTTATTATTATTAATTTCCATTTTAACTGAACACTTCAAAAATTTGCACATCAATATTTCACAACCGAGAGCTGTTATTAACAATAAAATTATACATACTACAAGAGCACGAAAATATAACGGTAAAAAAAAACATTATGCATAAAAACAACACAATTTTATTTTACAAATTTTTATACAAAAACAAAATAGTTTTCAAAACCACAAACGAAAAAATATTACAAATGTAAATAGTGCCAGAATTCATAGACAAAAATTGGTGCCAGAGCTAGAGTTAAACTTCCACAATATGGGTGACAAATAAATACAGTTAACTACATAAAAATTCAAAATCAAATATGACATCCGTAATAATTAAGAAAATGGCATATAACAGCTGAAATCTAAGCTAAACTATGATGTGTACATGATGGTGAAGGGTAGTATCAGATTCGGCACGGCACTCTTACTTGTTAATATTCTTTTATTTTTTTATTTTTTTGAATCTATGGATTCTAGATCCTTATAAAGGCTATAAAGCAGTACATACAAATTGTTTAATATTAGTTATTCAAAAACAAAATAATTTTACATTTCACAATATTAACATTTAATGAAAAATCTATGTGTTGATAAAGTTTATTGAACTCGGTACAAATCCTTAAAAAAGGATCGAAGTTGGCATAATTCGTTCTGAAGTTGGCAGCTTCACAAGTTCAAGTCTACTAGTATAAGGCGGCAGGTTTAACGAATTCTACTGTAAGCCACGACTACAAAATAACAGGAACTGTTTTTGCACAGATTAAGCGCTATTAATGTAAATTAATAAGTTGTAAGTTGGATCCCAAATTATAGAGGAGACAATATACATAAATGTGACGTGATGGCAAAGTTAGTTATAGTTTTCTCAAAAAGTTAAGGTATTGTGCTAAGGTTAGCAGTACCTCTGTAACTAGCGATATTATTTCTGCAGCCAGACCTAAATAATGGTACAACGAAAGAGTCCTTCCGTATAGTAGGAAAATAACTGGATTTAATAGACATATTGAAAAGTATTGTAAGAGGAGAAACGAAAGCCTCAGCACATCTAATAAGAAGGCTACCATCCAAAACAGAATCGTTATAATTTTTTAATAGCCTCAGCGTGTTCATCTCAAATGAATTTGGAGGGATATAAGAAGAAGTGATGAAAATTTTCTTACGATTCAACTTAATAACAACACCAAAAAATTCAGTATTTAAGGAAGAATTATCTAAAAACGCCTCAGAAGAAAGTTGACTGGAAACTGCAATTAGAACTCTGCCTCCTTTGATACCACAACCACGATCACGTCTATAAATCTGGTAATCACTACAGAGTATTTCAGTGTTTAAAACATTTTCCATAAGCCATGTAAACACAATAACGCTGTCGGTAAAAGCGAAGGTATTATTGAACAGGGCAGATAATTTTGTATTCAAGCCGCGAAAGTTTTGATAAATTACACTGCTCAGCAGCAAAATCCTCCATTAAATAAAACTATGTGGACTATATGGACTTTGATGCGCTGAACTAAAATCAGTTGTCGGTTTTTTTCCATCAGATCGGGGTTTTTTTTATGGGCGTGGCAAATTTTTCCCATTAAATTAGTCAGGTACGGAGACATATTTAATCCTAACTCGAGAACCAGTCATCCGATTTTCAAAAATAAAACACCAAAAAATGTGTAACAAAATTGTATTTATTTCGTTTATCGTTTTGGAGTTATTTACAAATTAATGGAGAAAAAAAATTTTTTTCGAGCAAAATTCGTAATATTTTTCAATTTAAAAATAGAATTAAAAAAAATTTAAGACAAATATTCAACATTTTAAACCTTTTTCTGAGAGCTATTTATATTAAAACTACAAAAAGCCATAAACCATAAAAATCGGTTAAAAAATGTAGGTTTTATTGTCAATTTACCGCAGTTACCCAATATTGACCAAATATGTGTAATGCAGCAAACAACGTCAAAGTGAGCGCACTAAAGCGACTTGTAGCAACAATGAATGGCAACTTTTTACTTCTATCTATTTTCGTACAACAAAAACAAATACAAGCAAAAAAATTTCCCAGATTGTAATGTTGTAGCAACGGCTCGCTTAAAGCACCCATCCTGTCGTCACCCGTAGATAACTTCAAATTACAATAAAAAATTAAAATATTTACACGCTATATATTTTTTTTATTTAAAATAACACAAAACTTTTGTTAATAATTATAAATTTTTATTTAGGAAACATTATTAAAGTAAAAAAGTAGCTTAAGTTGTCCATGCTCTTTCTTCCACATCATTCGATTTCGTTCTAAAGACCTCGTCCTTCATAAGCTGTCGTATTTGTGAACCTACAAATATGCCTTCTTTTACCGTAGCATCTTTGATTCTAGGAAATTTCCTCTTAATGTATAGAATGTCTTCACCGTCCTTGTTCATTGGTTTGACAAAATTTTTCATTAGGCCTAGCTTTATATGAAGAGTTTGTTCTTTTTGATTTAAAGGCTCTTCTGCTACATTTTTTTCTTCTGGAATAAAATATACTCTTTTCGGCCAAATTTTAACATTGTAGTGTTTTTCTTTTGCGCGGCAATAAAACTTAGTCTATCCACTTTGCAATCCATTTAACATTGCTACGACTTTAAAATCTGCACATACGTTCCATGAGTAATGGGAATATAAAAATTTTTTGTAGTATCATCTTCATGCTACAATAGTTTTCTTTCATATTTCTTGCATACGAGTGGGACCGATGGAAATTTTTTGCCATTGTGAAGTAAAACGGCTTTCAAACTTGTCTTGGATGAATCAATAAAAGGCCGCCAATCCTTAGATTTATGACTGAAACACAGTTGTCGCAAAAGTCCATCAGCATTATCGCAAAATATCAAACCTTCCTCTTTGCTGAAATATATTAAAAAAGGTTGTTCTTTATTTCGAAAGTAAGAGACGTTAACGTCCGTTTGCACGAAACTCCATTCTTTTCATTGGTATGCAAGAAGATCAGACTTGTTTTTTTTAAGCCCTAATTTACGAACTAAGTTATTCATATCAGTTTAATTCGGAAAATAAGGTGTACTCGTTGGACTTCCAAATGAATGCGAAGAAACACCCATGCTGGCGTAAGTGGATTCAGTTGCTGCAGAAAGCCCATCTTCTTCATCGTCTGTAGGAGGCAGTGGAGGTAAAAATTTACTTGTAAACTGGTAAACTGGTCGTTTGACGCATCTATTTGGATATGTAATTTTATTTTTGGTTTTTTTCGTAAACCCACGTGTTTTAGTATGGCAAAAGTAGCAATCATTTTGATGATTTTGTGGTTCACTCCAAATCGCTGGCTTCATAAACGGCAAAGAGTTATGACTTCCTTTTACACAACCTCTTAAAGAACTTGCACATCTACTACAACATATTTATGGCAGCTAATTTTTATCTCTGTCATCGATAGGAAACCCAAAATAACGGCGATAAGCATTTTTAATCTTGGAAGATATTGTCTCCCGTTGAGTTAGATCGCCACATACGTAACAAAATAAATTTGGAGATTTCTTACAAATCCTTGACATTTTGTAATATAAAAGCGTTTGTGGATTCTTTAATTGCTTTATTTCTTTACACAATAACGAAGAACACTATAAGATCTATTTACCGTTGCCGATTTAAACCGCACGATATTCAATATAAAGTGACTCACTTATTGTCCATAAGCTTCTATGCATTACAATAATTACTAGAATCTACCCTAATGTTGTTAATTTGAAATCACAGGTAATTGAAAAATATTGTTTTAAATTTTAATTCAAAGAACTATGCAAAATACCGTTGTACTTTACTTCCATTACCTGCTCACCTAACGAAATGTTACATATATCATATGTAAGGCTGGTTGCATTACAATATTGGGAACCTGTGGTAAATTGACAATAAAATCTACATTTTTTAACCGATTTTTATGGTTTATGGTTTTTTTTTATTTCTTAGATAAGTAGCTCTCAGAAAAAAGTTTAAAATGTTGAATATTTGCTTTATATTTTTTTTAATTTCATTTTTAAATTAATCGAATTTTGCACGAAAAAAAATAAAATTTTTAATTGATTTTTCAAGCTCGAGGTCTTTATAAATATTTGTTGATTTATTTATTATTCAATATTTCGCTACTCCTTTGTGTAGCTTCTTCAGGAAAGAAATTGTGTGTTTTTACAAAATTTTATATAATTTTCTAACATAAAAATATTTTATAAACATTTCAAAAAATTTTTTTTTTTTAAAACGTAGTATTACAAAAATTAACATAAAAATTATTATATTAAAAATGTAACATAACAAAATATTAACACAAAATATGTATTACTAAATTCAAAACTTGTGGGAATGTTTCTTGGGACATAAACATGCATTACCTATCAGGAGAGAAGAATTTCCAATTTTAAATATTGTAACAGAGGGGGAAGATTTTATACAGACAATACAAAATAGGGAAGAACAGGAAATAGTTAGGACAAAATTGACTACAATTATCAGATAATCATTTAAATAAAATGAAGTTGACGAATAGAAATAAATTTCTATTGGATACAGTAAATGAGACAAATAAATTATTAAAGGGAAATAAGGACATTCTTATTTTGAAAGCGGATAAGGGTAATACTACTGTAGCTTTAAGAAAACAAGATTATGATATGAGAATGGAAAATATTCTAGGAGATATTACAAAGTACGAATTAATTAATAGGGATCCAACAAATAGATTACAAAAGGTGAATAATAACATAGTTGAGGAACTTTTTAAACTAGAGATAATAACGAATACTGAGCGTAACATACTAAAGACAAATATTGCTACGGCACCTAGGATATACGGACTACCAAAAATTCATAAGGAGTAATATCCCTTAAGACCAATTTGTTTATTTGTTAATTCTCCTTCTTACCAACTCTGTAAATATGTAGCTAACATTCTGAAGAAGATTACTGAGAGTTCTAAGTATAATGTTAAGGATTCATTAGAATTTAAAGATAGAATAACTGACCAATACATAGAAGATGATGAAAAATTGATTTCACTAGATGTAGTTTCATTATTTCCAAGTATACCTGTTGACTTAGCTTTAGATATCATCATAGAAGGAAAATGGAATATGATAGAGAAATATACGAAAATGGAGAAGAATTTATTTTTGAGAATTATTAAATTTTGTATTAAAGAAATAGATTTTTTCAATATGATGGTAAAGTGTATTTGCAAAAACAGGGATTACCAATGGGATCTCCAGCATCCCCAATTGTAGCGGATATAGTTATGGATAAATTATTGGACACTTGTATGGGAAAATTAAGTATTGGACCGAAGATAATAATAAAATATGTGGATGATCTATTTTTCATTGTTTCGGAATGTGCAATTAATGAAATGTTGGATACACTTAATCAATTCAATCCTAATATTAAGTTTACAATGGAAGTGGAAGTTGGTTCGAAACTCCCTTATTTGGATACATTATTGATTAGGAGAGGTAACAGTATAGTAGTGGATTGGTATCAGAAACTAACTGCATCGGGGAGAATCATAAATTATTATTCTAAACATAGCAGACAGATTATTATGAATACGGCTAAAAATTTAATAAAAAGAGTATTAACAATTAGTGATAAAGATTTCCATATGGAATTAAGGAGATATTAATTGACAACAATTTTCCTATTCAAGTAGTTCAAAGTTTGCTAAATCAATTTAGAAGAAATCATAATAATAATAATCATAACAATAATAATAATAACAATAATAATAATAGTAATAATAATAGTAATAATAATAGTAATAATAATAGAAATAGTTATTCAGACATAACAGAACGGAAAATTTACAAGTCTATGACTTATGTGCCGCAAATTTCGGAACGTTTGAAGAAATCTAGAATCTTTGATTCTGAGAGATATGGAATAGCTTATAGGACATATAATACATTAGGTAGACTATTTCGTAAGACGAAACATAGAATAAATAAGTGGGACATGTCAAATGTAGTATATAGTGTAACGGTAATGATAATGAGAGTTGTAATAAGGTTTACATAGGTACGACAAAGAATAAACTTAAGACGAGAATAGCTGGACATAGATCGGACCAAAAGTATAGAGACAATATTAATTCACAGAAAACGGCTTTGGCAACACATTGTTCTAAATCGAATAACTATCCAAACTTTGAAAATGTATCAGTTCTAAACATTGAACATAATTACAAACGTATATATCTGTTAGAAATGCTACAGATAATAAATATTCCAGGAACACAAAGAATTAACTTTAAGGCAGACACAGATAATGTTGCTCAGAACTATAGGCATTTAATACACAAAAAATAACATTCCCACAAGCTTTAAATTTAGTAATACATATTTTGTGTTAATATTTTGTTATGTTACATTTTTAATATAATAATTTTTATGCTAATTTTTGTAATACTACGTTTTTAAAAAAAATTTTTTTGAAATGTTTATAAAATATTTTCATGTTAGAAAATTATATAAAATTTTGTAAAAACACACAATTTCTTTCCTGAAGATGCTACACAAAGGAGTAGCGAAATATTGAATAATAAATAAATCAACAAATATTTATAAAGACCTCGAGCTTGAAAAATCAATTAAAAATTTTATAAAATAAAGGTCAAATAAGAGCAATAAGAACGAAAAAAAATATTTTTCTCCATTAATTTTTGAATAATTCCAAAACGATAAGAGATGTAGAAAAATTTTATTTGACTAAAATAAATACAATTTTGTTACACATCTTCTGGTGTTTTATTTTTGAAAATCATATGACTGGTTCTCGAGTTAGGATGAAATATGTCTCCGTACCTGACTAATTTAGGGGAAAAAATTTCCCATGCCCATAAAAAAAAATCCCGATCTGATGGAAAAAAAACGACAACGGATTTGAGTTCAGCGCATCAAAATCCATAGTTTTAATTTTTTGGAGTCGTTGAGACACGTATTGGGAGACGTGCAGCAAGCCTGCGGTTTTCTCGCACAAATGTACTTACAGGCTAAAAGCTAGGATCAACTAGATGTTTAAAGAGATCTTCAGGTATAGCAATTTTTCTCGGTTGAGAGTTCATATATTTGTACACAGAGATTTCACTATTTGTTTGAAGTTTTGATCGAATGTAATATTCAACATCCTCAGTAGAGTGGTCCATGCTTACATAGAAAAAAAAAAAACTTCCAAGAAGAAGTTACGCCACCCTCTAGTTTTTTTACACCTATCATTCATACTATGTTTCTAAAAGTTCAGCAAGTTATTTTATCTACAATGGAGTGCTCATCGACCTTAAAATATTTGAATTTTATGAAAAAATCCTTAGAAAAAATGTAAACAATGTATCAAAAATAATTTTGTTTATTCAGATACAGTATTAAAACACACACAAAATAATATAAATAAAGAAATACTTAAAAATAGTATTAATTAATTTTTTTTTTTCAACTTAAAACTAAGTTTGTAAGCATCGTTTTTGAAGTAGAAATGATCTTTCTGTTCTGTTCAACGACATGAAGTAAAAATTGTTTTTCCTCCTCATTGTTAGTGAGTATCTTATTGTAATCTTCGAATAGTTTTACACCCCTCTCCGCAGCGTCGTTAATCACACGCAAATTTCTTATGCAACTTTTACCTTGAAGGTAATTAATATTGTAATCCCAAGCCTCAGGAGGTAATTGCAAGAAAGAGTCCATGATTTCTAGAACTGAGAGCATTTTCAGATTTCTTTGCGATGCAAAGGCTTCTAACGTGGCTTCCATGGATAATTTGGCAGAGTCACTATCCATCGAGAATGATGTATGGGTCCCGGAGTACGCAAACTAATCCTTGCGGGTGGTTTGTTTAGAACAATCATTGTGAGCTCTATTAGCTCGTTGTAGTCATATCGAACTTGTTTTTTTCTATCTATATTAGTGGTAAGACTCTCAAGAGTATTTTCGGTAAACTGTTTCTTGCTAGTACTGAAGTCAAGACAAACGTAGTGGTCTTTTGGTAATGTATCCCAAACATCGCTGAATTTTTGAGTAATGAAATCTTAGGAGATTTTGATGGCCAAAAGCACAGTGTTATTATTTTTGAAAGCATTATTTCAAACACGTGATGACGACAAACAAGCCATAAAAGATCACGACCCGTCTTTACTTCGAGGAGGGTGCACGCTCTTTCTTTGGCACCGGTGTTAGAAGCAGTAGTGTCAAAAGTCATACCTCGGACTTTATTTGTGACGTTCCACTGTTCCATTGTATCAAAAACAGCATCAGACGTGTTTTTTCCCGTTCCTGTAGTAAGTTTGGGTACGCCTAACAGTTGTTCGCAACCATTGCCGGCGACAAGAATGGGAAGGCGTTCTACTTTGTTATTACCTATCCCAATGTATTACAAGTGGATACTTCGGGTCGAATAGTTCTTATATATTCGCATTAATTTCTGTCCTTGATTTTTTCTTGTACGTCGAATTGTGCTTCGGGAGATTGGGAGTGCAGCAGGATTACAACCAAGTGCGGCAGACAATGGAATAATCAGCCGCTCTGCTTCTCTGTCGGTTATTTTGTTACGATCCAGAGCGCTGGTAACATGTTGTGTAAATATACCACTAGTCGATGGCTCAACGACATTTTTACTTGTAGCGACCTGTGTCTTTTTTGTAAAGTAACCACAAAATGATCTTCTTGCTTATCCTTCATATTGGTAGTTGCACTCGAAGTGCTACTGCAGCTTAAATCAAGTTCTATTTCTTGACTTAATACTAATGAAATTGAAGCATTGTTTAGCGGCATTTTTTCTTAATTCTTCAGCTCTTTGTTTTCGTTTGAGAGAACGTTCTTTGGTCTTTGCTAGTTTCTTGTAATAATTATAGACCAATCTCAATATTATCTGTGATCGAAAAAAGTTCTAGAAGAAGTAGTAGTACGCAGACTAAAAGAATTCCTTAGAAAGTTCAAGATTATAAACTCTAATCAGTATGGCTTTCAAAAAGGAAAAAACATTAACCAGCTATTAGGAGAATTCTCAAATCATATAAACACCTGTATGGGAGAAAACCAGCACTGCTTAACTATTTTTATAGATTTTAGTAAGGCTTTTGATACACTGTCACATGAGAACCTGTTAAACGTATTAGAGAGAAATGGCATTAGAGGTACAGTTTTGGAGTGGTTTAAAAACTACTTAGAAATCAGAACTTATCGCGTTAAAATATGTGACATACTGAGCAATGAATCTTACTCAACAAATGGTGTTCCGCAAGGATCAAAAATCGGGCCGATACTCTATCTAATATATGCAAATGAAATGTTAAACATACTGAAAGATTGCTCCACTTACGCATATGCTGACGATACAACGATAATAGTATCACATCATAATATAAATTCTGCCTGCGAAATTATGCAGAAACAATTAAACGAAATATCAAAATGGTGCCACGATAATGGACTTGTGATTAACGCCTCCAAAACTAAAGTAATGCATATTAAACCACCTCACCTGGCTAATTCAAAAGTTAACATAACTTTTCATAACAATAAATGTTTGCACAATACCAATAATAGTAGTATACATGTACATGTACCACCATAATAGACCAAGTCAAAACCTATAAATACCTCGGAGTGTACGTAGATGATAATTTCAAGTGGCTTTCACATATTCAACAATTGTCAAAGAAACTAAAAAAAGCAGCATACAGTCTATATCATCTGAGCAACTGTTCAACGTATGAAGTACTAAAGCAAGCTTATCATTCACTAGCCGAATCGTATATTAGACATGGAATAACTGCTTGGGGAAACTCGACATATTGCAAATCGCTTCAGCTAACACAAAACCAAATTCTAAAAATTTTATTGAAAAACAAACAACGCAACAAACAACAACTACAAGTAGCACTAATATACGAAAACATTCATAATAGCACGAACTCGAATAACTCTAATTTTAGTATAAATAATAACACTATTAACGTCAACACAAATTATGGCAACACCAACAATACAAGAAACAGCAACATGAATAGGGATCTATTCAGCGTTTTTAACCATACAAACAACAACAATAACTATGAAAATTCAATTGTCATCATCACAAACAACGTCAATGTCAACAGCACCTGCAACATAAATACAAATTCGCTCAGTGACATACACAATACATCTAACACTAACAAGTACAACAATAACAACAACTTAAACACAAGTAATTATTTTCCCAACAAATTGATCCACAACACTATTACAACTAATACAAACAACATTACACACAACAACAATACAAGCGACATCAATACCTACAGCGACAGTATTACAAGCTTACGTAACAATAATCCTAACTCATACTTCAACAACATAAACACAAATAATACCAATACAATGAACTACTCACTCAACAATAACAACACCACTTCCGATAACTTCGTTATAAACACTATCAACATATATAACGCCAGTAATAAAAGCGAAAATACAATAACACTATGTGGCAAGAACATTGCCAACACTTTAAAAGTCCTAAACGTTAAAAGCATATATAATAGCACGCTTATCAATGAGTTCTACAACCATAGTCGATTTTTGAAACCAATAAATCACGCATACAACACTAGACAACGTGCAGAAGGAAGGTTTAAAGTCGAACGTCACAAAAATAACTATGGAAAAAACTCTATAAACATTACATTACCAAATATATTCAACAATTTGCCTCTAAATTTATTAAATGTCAATAATATACATAAAAGAAAAAACCTTATTAAAAAACATTTCATAAATACACAATAGAAACAATGTATTTATATTATTATTACTTGCATACATATTTTTATAAAATTCTATTTTTAATTTATATTAGATCTTTAATATTTAAATTTGTATTCTTTTCTTAAATTTTAAAATTTATATCCTGCAGACAAGCCAAATGGCTTCGCGGGAATTAATTTTAATTTTAATTAATATTAATAAAAATGTTCTTTCTCTTTTGTTAAATAAAAAAATAATAAAATAATAATAAAATAATTTTTCCATCTGTTTGAGTGCAGCACTGTTAAAATCACTCTTCAGAAGTTTGAACAGTTTTGTTTCTCGGAAATGCGAGATCTATTTTTTAATATCCCGGAATCCCGCAGCAAAACAAATAAAAAGTAAATTTGTTTTTAATTAATAAAAAACTTTTTATTAAAAAGCACAAAATACTTTATAATGTAAAATAAACACTTCAAAACTATAAAAATTAATAAAGAAACTTGAATTTCAAATATAAAAAAAAAAAAAAAAAAAAATCGATGTCATGATCATACGCTCACTTCCTTGATCCATGAAAAACTCTCTGTCTTCTGCAATTTTGATTTAATTCATAGCGTTTGCATGGGCGATATCGAAAAGTTTGTCTAGATCTTCTGTAAACAAATACTCTTTATTTCTCTGTGCTTGCGAATCTCTTGTTTTATTTTTCTTTAAAAGCAGCCAGTTCTTATGAATTTTTATAAGTTTTTCAACGCAGTGATTTGGTTGCCTCGTTGGAATACCAAATTTGCTCCACACTTCTATGACTTCTTGAATAACCATATGCGCAGAATCTTTCACATTCCTTGATTTATTTAATGTGTGGTGATAATGACGTAGAACTTGCCGAAGAGTTGGAAGTTGGTAAATCCTTACCAATGACTCAAGAAAAATATCGTCTTTTTCGAGTTGATGAACTCATATTATTGCGCTGATTCACTGAGTCTGACCAAACATGTATGATTGCAGTAATAGTTCACAACATACTAAACATTTCAATTGCTCTGGCAAGTAAATTTG
The DNA here is from genome assembly GCA_941918925.1 of Phyto melanocephala. Lineage (NCBI taxonomy): Eukaryota > Metazoa > Arthropoda > Insecta > Diptera > Rhinophoridae > Phyto > Phyto melanocephala. Next base: position 61,928,156 of record OW799233.1, read on the forward strand.
CTTGTATACACAAAAAGGGAATTCCCCTAAACTTGTGCTATTTAAAAATGCTCTGACCAGTAAATTTTCTTGCATGTATTTATACACAAAAAAAAAACGAAAGAGTTACTTCGTGCTCTTTCTTGTTTTCGTATGGTTTCTAGCAGTTTGCGTTTCTATTTATTTGTGCTGTGTTATTTTGAATCGTGCTAAATGGAATAAAATCGGTTAAAAAAAATTAAAAAAATTGTATTTTCAAACCGTGTTAAATCAAAACCGTGTAAAAACAGAATTAGGTGTATTGCCTTATCATTGTCTAGCTAGTCGGGAAGGTAGTGAAAATTCGTTCGTAAGAATCCGGTACAAACATAAAAACAAACAGTCAAAAATTGTTAAATAAAAACATTTAAAAATAAAAATTAAGCATTTTTCTCAAAAATTTAAAAAAAAAGCACTCGATTGAGCACCCTCTTCCAGTACAGCTAGCCAACTGAAATTATGCAATTTTATTGCTATTGATACCTGTTACAAATTTATGGGGAGGCCAATCTGAACAACAAAAATTTTTTTTTTTGACCACACTAATCCTCAGCAGTAGTTTCCGCAGCAAAGCGTGATAAAAAAATATTTTTATTAGGCGGACTGGCTTTTAGCTTTAAACGACTTAGGTGCAAATTGAATATTGTAAGAAATAGTAGAAAATAAGTCAAAATTTGAGCATAATTAAGATTACGTTCAGGAGTGATTGATGAGTTATTAGCAATGGTTTAAATTCCAGAAGTGGCAGGAGTTAGGTGTATCAGCTACAGACACTGATGTGGATCCAGATGCAAAGCTATTTTAGGATTGTGAACTTATATCGACTAGAGGTTTAGATGAGTTAATAGAATTAGAAGTTATTTTGCACGAGTTTTGTGATGATTCAGATCTTAAATGCTCTTCTTTGCGTTTAGGAGATAAACTTTGTTGCATATTGACGAAATTTTCTAAATTGGGAAATTTATTAAATAGTTCTCCGAATTTAGAAAGTTTATTTTGTAGCAACAGAAATTCCTTGGTAATTGCATTAAACTCACCTTTAAAATTTTAAAAAAGCTTTTAAAATTCTATATTTACGTTTTTGCAGTTAAGGCAAGTCCAATTTAGGAATTTTAAAGAATCAGCATTACGTGCCTTAAAAAGACTTTTTTAAATAATACAAATTTTAAATGATACAAATTAAGACACCACCAGTACTTACAGAATTGGCACTTGAGCACACCATTGTGAAAAAGGTTGGACAAACAGATATATATTTATGTATGGCAATGTTCCAAAATTATTTTGTTATCAAAGACACAGTATCACCAGTATTACCAACATCAAGCAGAAAAACATATGTATAAATACAAACAAAAAACCATAAAATCGAAGTTGAATGTTGTTTTTGTTATTAAAAGCACCTAAAAATTATATTATAAAACACTTTAAAGAAGTGAAAATAGACACTATGTCAAACTGACAGTATATTATCTCACATAGAAATTCCAAGAAATTCAAAATTTGAACAGATATATGTCGTAAAAATTAATAACATATGTATACACATAAGCAATTTTATTGCGGAAAAGAAACACGTCAAATAGCGAACAGTGTTACCGAGTTTCTTCCTTTAGAAATGTATAATTTTATCAAACGCGGTAATCGAGAAGATCTTACTTAATGTAGTAGGTTAGGTTAGGTTGAAAAGGAGGGGTATAAAAGCCCAAACCCATGACAGGTATGCACTTATGCCCAGTTGGCATGTTGTGCGCTCCATATGGAAAACGGAATTCCCAAACAAAAACCATAAATATAATTTCCTATAAATAACGGACTAGTCCAAGAAACCAGTCCCCTCAATGTAACGCCTTATGGATCTCCAGTTCGAGTTCCCCAGGTATTCCAAGTTCGGCATAGTGTCCACTGTACAATTTTCGCGCCTAATATGCCCAAACGCAGGACAATGACAGAGGTAGTGTACCAAAGTCTCATCCTCTTCCTCGCATGCTCTACATGTTGGCTCCGCAGATAATCTCATGCGAGCTAAATGAGTTCTCAACTCCGAATGGCCTGTAATTACACTGGTTAGTGTACCTAAGTGTACTTAATGTAGTAAGAAATAAACTAAAGCAAACCACAAGTATTTAAGTAACTATGAGCAAACAAAGCCTTCTGAATATATTTTATATTTAGATGCAAATAACCCTAACGGTTGGGCTATGTCTGAATATCTTCCTTATGGCGGTCTTGCTTGGAGTAACATTTCATTCATCCAAAAGATATTTCACCGCATTCCGAAATCGGCTACATTTACGAAGTTGATTTGCCTTATCCCTTTAGTTTCCATGATCGTTACAATGACTTACCATTTTGTGTTGAAAATAAAATAATTTGTGGAAGTAAGCACGAAAAATAGGCAGCAGACTTATCCAATAAATCTTAATATATAATACACTATAAAACATTACAGCAATGTTTGAATAACGGATTAATTTTAGAAAAGGTTTATTATTAACTCCCTTTTAAATGAGTTTACGTTGCCTAAGTTTTGAATATGATTCGGTAAAGTATTCCAAAGACTTGTGCTGTATATTAAGAATTTTCGTTGTGACAAAAGGCTCCGATATCTTTGCTGAATAATCTTTCTTCCACGGTTAGATCTGGCAAACTGAATCCTGTTATATAAATACGGAGGTTGTTCAGATGTAACGATTTTATGCAAAAAGGTAAGGCATTTCAATTTTAAAAAATTCCTAAATTCCATATGAAAGATCTGATAGGAGCATAGCGATATATGATCACGGCGTCCCCTTTGGAATATATATATTTTGCGATATTATTATATGAAACATTTAGTTTATTAAAGTCATTATAGCCACAGTTCGCAAAAAGCTCACAACCATATAGAAGTGATGGGATAAGGTATGTTTTCGCTAATAGCATGCGTATAGAAAATGGAGTTGAATCTTTAACAGCCCATAGGTTACGAAGCATACCATATACTCTACCCACGACAACATTAATATGATTTGACCAAGTCAACTTATCATTAAACGTAACGTTATCAAACATTTTGTTTGACTTAGAAAGCAGAATACATTTCGATTTCAGGGGATTGATACATAGTCCATTGGCACTAGCCCAGTTATTTATCTCATTTAAATCTTTATTGATTTCCCTTACACAATGTTGAATATTTGTGGCATTAGTACTATGGTAAAGCTGAACATCATCTGCATACATATGTATTTTGCTATTAATTAACAAATCAGGCAGATCATTTATAAACAGACAGAAGAGAAGAGACCCAAGTATAGAGCCCTGAGGTACTCCTCTGCTGACGTTAAGTGGGTCTGATCTATTCCCATTATATTGAACTATTTGTGATCTATTGCTAAGGTAAGAAGATATAAGACTACAAGCCGAGCTAGAAAAATGAAATACCTTCTGAAGCTTTCTTATCAAAACTGTGTGGTCAACAGTATCAAATGCTTTACTGTGGTCCAGAAGAATTAAAAAAAACTACCATGTTCATATCTAGTTTAGATCTAAGGTCCTCTACTACATCAACCAGCGCCGTAATTTAACTTCTGGCTTTCATAAAACCTGATTGTCTATTAGATAAGTAATTCCCAGAAATCAGAAAATTTCTCATCTGTTTTCCCATAAGATTTTCAACCACTTTAGATAAAAAGGAAAGAATAGATATAGGTCGAAATTCGTTGTTAGCTTTAGCAGTGGGTATTATTTTTGAAAGTTTCCACTCTTCTGGAAAACAAGATGTCGTTAAAATAGAATTAAATAAATGTGTGAAGTAAGGTAACAACTTGGGAGTTATGGCCTTAAGGAAAAATGGATTCATATCATCTATACCAACTGCATTTGACTTTATTTCTGAAAAGGATTCAAGAACTTCACTCTGATCCACACAACGAAAACTAAAGGGATTTTTTATTGAAACATGACAAAGGTCATCATAAATGGTAGATGTAGGTGATGGCACACTACAGTTAACAAACTTGTTGTTCAAAATGTTAACGTCAACATCTCCTAGACATAATGAAGGACCTTTCTGTCCTATACCAATTTTACGTATTTCCTTCCATTTGGATTTGCTATCAATAGCGATTGAGAACTTTCTTTGAAAAAACAATGATTTTGCTTGTTTAATGTGTTTCGTGACATCCTTTCGAGCAGACTTATAACCTGCTTCAAGATCACTCGTTTTAAACCTTTTCCAGCGTCTGTAAGCAGCGTCACGTTTCTCTATTAAAAGTTTAATCTCATGACTAAACCAAGAGTTTTGGTTAGCTCTTACTCTTTGTCTTTATTGGGACAGATAAATCAAACAAGTGTTTAACATTTTCCTGAATAAAATATAAATGATCATTAACATTTCCATAAGTGTAAATTTGATCCCAAGGAATGCTGTCGATGTCATTATTAAGCGCAACGTAATCGATATTATGGAATTCACGATGTAAAATAAATGCGTCATTCCTATTTAGAGGCAGGTCATATGTTAAAAATAGCATATCATGTAATGAGAAAGCGAATGCTGCAAATTGATTATATAAGAGTACCCTGGATTTGTGGTTGACAAATATTAGATCAATCAGACTATTGGATGAAGTGTGAAAATGTGTTGGAGTATGAGTATTCACGGGATGAAGATCTTAAGTACACATGGATACTATTAACGGGTTTTCAGTTAATAGGTTATTATTTAAGTCACCAATTATAACGACATCATCATATTGCACAGATAAGTCCTATAGTATAGCGATGAGAGGATTAATATCCGTATTGCTTCTTGCCCTATACACACTACCCAACAGCATTTTCTTCCCATCCAAAGAAGAGATCTCAAGAAACAAATATTCTATTTCACTACCAATAATAGTTTTTAATTTCTCCTTACATTATACACCATTACGAACATATACAGCGACTCCACCAACTCTAGCTCTTGTTTCAATACTATCAACAATAATTCTCCTATCAGAACGGTAAATTTTATAGCCATTGATACTAAACGTAGCGTCATTTATATCTAATGGAAACCAGGTTTCAGAGACACATATTATATCTATATCAGTTGAGGCAAATAGATATCGAAATTCGTCCATTTTATTATTCAAACTTTGTGCATTTAAGTGTACGATTTTAAGACCAATTTTTTTGTCTAGAAAGAAATCTGAGCATATTATACGCACAGTCAGCGGAACGATAGCTATTTGAATCGAACATGTATTATTTTTAAATTGGCAACGCGTGCAAAAAGAGGCGTGAGGTAAGGTATCTTCAGACTTAAAAAGGAGTTAAACATGCATAATTGATTTAGACATAAATTGGTTTTGACAAATATAAACAAGATATTATTTAAAACAAGAAATAATTTAAAAAATTTTTGAGATAATATATTAATACTTAAGTAACAAAATGGATAAATGTTAAACGCATGTTGAACGTGTTAAGCGGCGTCCGATTCATCATCACCAGGAAATAACTTATGCAGATGACCAATATCGTTAATCTGCATGATGTTATCATTGGCAGTTTTTCTAATGTAAATGAAGCCTCACATTGAGAAAGCACTATGAATAATTTTTTTCTTTTTGAGACGAGTGGCAGCACGTAATAATTGAAAGTTACTTTTTGTTAAATTTTCATTTACATAAAATTTGCGGTTAGAGTTTAATCCAAGATGATTTAAGCAGAAAAAGAAATTTTTATTAGTTTTCTTGAAATTTCGGAGTGTTTTAAGGAAAAAGTAGATATAACTTCCTCTCTGTTGGTATTCATATTTTTATTGTTATTTTTTGAGATTTTTTTAATTTTATTTGTTATCTTTTTCGTACTTATCTTATTATTTTCTCTAAGATTATACATTTAGTAATTGAGTAATTGAGAATTGTCTTTCAAAGAGCAGTTAATATATCTTTATTTTAGTTTTAGTTCAATTTGTAAGAGAAATTAATATGGTACATATATTTATTAGTTTATTTTACACGTCGGTACGTATGAACTTAACTGAGTACAAACAAGTAGCTAAGTGTTATTGTTGTAAAATGTTTATTTTTAATATTAAATCAAAGATTTGTTATTTCAAGATCTGTTTAAGCACTGTTGTTGTCCTCGTGGGTGTTGTTGTAATACGTATGATTTTTAAGTGCACAACAACACAACACACACAACTCTGGCAGCAAATAGAATAACAATACTTATTGCTATTTTAACCAAAGCAGTGATCCGACTATCACAATATTTTTGTTTGAAATACCATTTAACTTTGGTCTTGTAAATTCAAAAGTTCTGGGTATGATGAAAAATAAAAGTGAAGATAAACTTATTACAGAATTTGAAGATTTAGCACCTAAAGATTACTTGTATAAAGTTGAACGCGAGAATGATGTTAAAAAAGCTAAGGGAGTTAAAACAATACATTGTAAATAACTATAATATAGATATTTGTTAAAGTTTTATTTACAAAAGAAATCGTTGGAGCGTGTATGTATGTACATATATATTAACGTCTAAGCTGCACACAATTTTAACTAAAAAAGTAAATAATATATCTCTAAATTTTAATGATACTAAACGTAAAGTTATGAATGATTGGCACCATTATCAATTAGATAGCGGTAATGGTAATTTAGAATTAGATAGGGTAAATAGTGAATTAAAAGAAAAATATACTATTAATACTCGTAGTGAGTTGGAATTTAATCTATATATATAAAAGAGCAACGTGACTGACTGACTGATTCATCATCGCACAGCCCAAACGCAAAAAACTAGAGACATGAAATTTGGACAATCGGTTCCACTTTCAATGTATAGCTCCATTCGGAAATTCGTACTTTAAGGGGGTAAAAAAGGATAAAACGGTAATCTTATATCTGCTTAACTAAAAGTGATACAAATTAAATTGAAAAAGTATTGTAATTTGCACAAAAAATAAGCTGACAGGTGTCTGACCTTTTTTTGAATTTTCAATCCCTAAGGGGGAAAACGGTTAAAAACTGTAATTTGGTACTTTTTTGGTACCCTATGTAACTTCCAAACACATAAAGCTAGGAAAAAAATTTAAACTGTATTAGTTAATCCGCGAAAAAATATTAGTAGGATTTCGCAATCTTTTTTTAATTCACATGTATAAGGGGTAAAAACTGTCCCTTTTTTGGTACTTTTTTTAAAAGAAAGTTTTCTAATATTATTCAATGGGACAAAATTTGATAATTATTATTGCGTAATAGAATATAAACAGTTATTTAAGTGCAATTTTTGGAAACTTTTTTGAAGCCAAAAAAAGTACTAAAAAGGGGAAAATACCGGAAAATGTATATAACTCTTAATTAAACGGCCAATTTTTATAAAATTTTTAATTGGGATGCCACCAGACATAAAAAATTATGTAATTTAGTAAAAATTTAAGCACATTCATAACAGGGTAGAAAGCGAAAAATCGGGAAAACAGTTTGGTACTTTTTAGAACAAAATTACTTTTATGCAAAAATGAGTAGATTTACTGACTTTAAGTCATGTCTATTAAAATATTTTGTTACATAAAACATTTTAAACGTAGAATTTGGAACTTCGACCAAAAATGCACTTTTTCGCATTTCTATGGTACTTTTTGTATTTTCTACATTTATAAAGGTAAAATAAAGGACTATTGATTTCAGTTGAGATTAAAAATGTTATGGACGACCAAAGAGGTACTTTTTTGAATTTCTATGATACTTTTTGTATTTTCTACGTTTATGAAGATAGGATTGTACAATCAAGGACTATTGATTCTAGGTGAGATTAAAAATGTTATGGGCGACATAAAAAGTTATTTTTTGAATTTTTATGGTACTTTTTGTACTTTCTACGTTTATGAAGGTGGGATTGTACAATCAAGGACTTTTGATTCCAGGTGAAACTGAAAATGTTATGGGCAATCAAGAAGGTACTTTCTTGAATTTTATGGTACTTTTCGTATTTTCAACGTTTGCGAAGCAAGAATTACGAAATTAGTGACTATTGATACAAGGTGAGACTAAAAATGTTATGGGCGACCAAGAAGGTACTTTTTTGAATTTTAATGGGACTTTTTGTATTTTCTACATTTATAAAGTTAAACTTGTGAAATAAAGAATTATTGATTCAAGTTTAGAATTAAAATGATATTGGAGACACAAAAAAAGCCTTTTCGTATTTTTATTGTACTCTTTGTATTTGTACGTTTGTAAACATAGATTCTTAAAATTAGTGTTTTTTGATCCGAGGTATAATTCCTATTTTTATGGACGACCAAAATTACTTTTTCTCATTTTTTTTATATTTTTTATAAACATAGAATTCTGAATGTAGGTAATGATAAACCAAGTGGAAGTTTTAGTGAAGGAAAAAATTTTACTTTTATTATTTTTAGCGTAATTTTTGCAAATTATTAACCTTAATTTTTTAAACTCGGTAGCATTGATCTTGCTTTTAGTTAGGAAATATATGCCCTTAGAGTAATCGACTCGGTTTTACAACCGGTGGAAAACCCGGTTTTTTTCCTTTTTCAGCTGGCGGTTTTTTCTAAATGTTAATTTTTCGAATATTGAATACACCGGTTTTTTTATCCGAAAAAGTCGGTTTTTTATTTTTTAAATTAATTTTCATATATCTTTGTAACCAATCGTACCATAGTATATTAAGTACGCGAAATGTTTCCAAAAATCAGAAAATAAAAACTATTAAATAGTCTTCCATAATATTGTACGAAATTAATTTTTTTGTTTAAAAAGCAAATGTAAAATAAGAAAAATAATTGAGCTTAAATATTTTTTTATAGGATATAAAAGTAACATTAAAATTTAAAGGTAACTAAAATAAAATTAACTGATCGATCACTTTTAGGTAAAAAGTGTAGTTACAATAAAGAAAAACCAATAATCTCTCCTTCCAGATCCTAATTTTAATTAATGCATTCAGTGTCTGTCAACTTAAATTTCAATAAAACCATCGAACAAACTAGTTTATGCCTATATTTGTATGTCTGTCAGGGGTATAAGAAATAATTTTTAAAATGGAATATTAATGATTTTCTCCCTAGCCTTTCAAATGTATTTCAAATTACAGAAATCATTTCAAACAAAATACGTTGGTGCATATTAGTTTAAAAGATCTATTAAACACTTAAAAAATGTACAGAAGGAGCTACAAAAATTTATAACAGCCTTATAAAAAGTCTTATTAATTTATGTATTAATTTATTGTATTTATTTATTTTACTTGTAAAGAGTACCTTTTGTCCTTAAATTCAACTAGTTCAAGTTTTTTTCTGCATTTCATTTGACATTTCTCAATTTCAGACTAACTCAATTTGAACCATGGAAAGATATACAATCGAGCAACGCGTTAAAGTCATTATTGAAAATGGGCGTTCAAATCAAAATGCATTTCGTGCACTTGGTGATTCTTTAGCCAACATAATAGTTCAAATTCGTCCAAAATTGGAAGAATTGTGAAAAATATTTAAATTTCAGCAGAACAGTTCTGTATGATGTGTGATAACATCTGTGAATGCCTTTTACTTCGTTGAGCAGTCAATCTCGACTCATCATCGTGCCAAACAATTGAACATCAACATTGTCATTGAAAATTCGGACCATCGAATGAATGTGTGCCGCTGAAATCGCGGCGGCTATTTCGACTATAATTTGTTTTATTCAAAATTAACATCAGCCCTCAAAATTTAACCACCTTTTACTTAAAAAATAATGTATTCATAATTGTGTTTATTCACTATCCTCTAAAACTTTCTTACTTTAAATTAAATAGTTACAATTTTAGTTAAAAAAAATAAACACTTGCAGAATTAGACGGTCATAACGTCAAACTAAACAAGTAACAGTGCTATATTCGGCCGTGCCGAATCTTATATACACTTCACAACCTGTAGTCATGCAATAACAATTGTTTGTATCACCATTCATCTCATATAAAATACGTATGTACATACATGTAAAAAACATACCAAAAAAAAAGTATATTAAAAATAAAAAAAAATAATAAAAAAAATTAAAAACAATTTTTTTAAATTTTTAAAAAAAAATTTAAAAAAAAAATATAAATAAAATAAAATTTGTTTGGCGGAGCTGGAATTCGATGCCACGTTTACTTTAACCAGAATGTATGTAGGTTGTTGTTGTAGTTATGAAAAAAAAGAGGTGGTCGTGTTTTTTTGCTCATATCTCAGAAAGTTATGGGGCGATTGTGCTAAATTTCAATAGCGATTCATTTCTAGATATTTCCAAGAGATTGATACCATATACAGATCTGAGCAACATATAGTTGCTTCTAAAAGTTTATTTCAACCAACACACGGACAGACGGTCAGAGCTTAATCATAATGCATAAGCTTTCAGAAAATATATACTTTATGGGGTCGGAAATGAAAATTGTAGAAATTACAAACGGAATGACAAAGCTATGTATACCCTTGTGCACCACAAATGAAGGGTATAATTAAGAATTTATGTACATCTGTGTGCCTGCATGTTTGTATTAAACACGCAAAAAAATAATGTAAACATATATATTTTTTTTAAATATTACTTTGGTTTTCATAATACACTATATTCGGATGACACCATTAAAAAATAATAATAATAAAACAGGAATTTTGTTTACAAATAATTTTTTTTTTATAAACAAAAATATTTTGTTTATTTTATGTTATTTTTAGATTTTTTTCCCGCAGAAATAATTACGATATGCTGTTTTTGTTTTTTTGAAGATTAATGAAGAAAAACAAACAAAAATCATTTAAGTTAAATCATCTAAAATATATCAATTATTTATATAAAAAAGGTAAGATTAAAAAACTCAAATTTATTTAATCCAAAACGAATAAATATTCCTTAAAATAAATTTTTTTAGTTTTAAATTTAAAATAAATCCCGCATGTTCGCTGGGTTAGTATTGCTGAAAAACCATCAAACATATCCGGCATAACACTGTTCGTTGTTTCATCAACCACTAAACGAAAAATCGAGTGTTTAAAAACTGTCAGCAAAAAAGCAAGCGTTTAAATAAAAACGCTGCACTATGGGTTTATTTATTTATTTATTTTTATTTTCAATTCTATACACAAGACTTATAGTTTCTTATTACAGTATATAATGCTTTAATATCAAAAAAAAAGAAGTTTAATATATAAACGAATTATAAATGAATGAATTAAAATATAAGAAATATATGAGTAGGTGAGATGCAAAACTCGTTGGTTACATTTTAAAAAAAATTTTAGAAGCGCACATAATCAAGGTGCTGCTGGCGAAATGCAGCAATTTAGGGTATCGTTTTTGACCCTAAAATAACATGACATTCATAGTTAAATATTTGACATTTGAAAAATCAAAAATTGAGGAAATATAAAAGAATAATGAATTAAAGTTTGAAGCGAAAAGAGTTTTTTTTAATTTTGTAACGAACGAGTTTTGCATCTCACCTACTCATATATAAGATAAACAAAGTTTTATGGTAACATGATAAAAAAAAATATACATATGTAACTAAAACAAAAATACAGTTTTATGTTTAAAAACAAATTTAGTTTGAAAACAAATTGTATAATGCTTTTTTAAAGCTCAGTGCGTTACTAATAATTTGTATATTATACGGGAGGGAATTCCAAAGACGAATTGCATTAATAAAAAATTGCCAATCAGTTGCATTATAAATTTACGTATGTGTGTTAACAAAATTTAAAAAAAAAATTAAAAAAAAAACAAGAAAAATAAAAAAAAGATAAAAAAAATATTAAAAACAAATATAAGAACAAAAAAAGAAAAAACATTAAAAAAAATTAAAAAAAAATATAAATAATATATAAAACAAAATAAAAAAAAATTTTTTGGACTTAGCTGGGGTTTGATGCCACGTTTACTCTAACTAGTATACCACGTTTGTATATATGTATGTAGTTTTTGTGTTAAAAAAAACGAAGTGGCCGTGGGTTTTTGCTCATATCTCAGTTGTTTATGTACCGAAGTTTCTGAATTGCAATACCGATCTACTCCCGAATATTTTTGATCTTTTAATACCTCTCCCGGGTTCAGGCGATATCGGGTGGCTTCAAAAAGTTGATTTCAACATACACACGGACAGACGGGCAGACTGAGAGAGCTTAATCGACTCAGAAAATATATACTTTATTGGGACGGAAATGAAAATTGCAGAAATTTCACACGGAATGACAAACCTATATATATCCTTTTTCACTCTGTGAAGGGTATAACAAGCCACGAATATTGCACCCTAGTATTTGTAATAAAAAAATTTTGCATACCTTTTGGCTTAACGTTTTAAAGAAATTTGAGTTATTAATTATAACAACAATTTGTTAATAAATTGTTGACAGCTGTTTTTAAAAGCGAATAAGAATAAAAAAAACAAAATCAAATGTTTTATTTAAAGAAAATGTATAGAAGAAAACCGATTTAAATGAAAACAAAATTTGCAACGAGTGAAAAGTTAACGTTAATAAATATTGCAATAAAATTTGAAGTATAATTCTAAAAATGATTTTATTTTCTGTGTTATATAGTGAATTGTGCCAGGAACTTATTGATTGTGCTAGCAATGTCGATTTGTTAACAAATTTTATAAAACAGGAAAATTCGGTGCTTACTATTGATGACATTGAAATAGTGAAAAATGCAGTTTAAAAGCGGTTTTTTTGTTATATTTAAAACGTTGAAGAGAAGCGCACAAAATCAAATCTTATTTCTTTCGGAAAAATGCGACTTGGTTGAAAAGTAAATACATCTTTAAAAAAACAAATTAATTAAAAATAATTAATTTTTAATAATATTAATTTTTTTTAGATATATTCGAAGTATCTCTTGCTGATGACCATGATGATGGAAAAATGGAGGTCCAAGGGAGGTACCCTAGGAGTCTACGGATGTCAACCAAAATTTGTAGTGCTCTTTTTTAGATCAACTTATGGTCATCTGCTAAAATTTTTTAAATTCCGTTGCGAATTGCGGCCCATATGTTGAGAAGAAAAATAAACGAAAAAATGGGGGTCCAAGGGAGCTACCCCTTATAGTAAACGGATTTCAACTAATATTAGCAGAACTCTTTCTTGGATCAACTAATAGACGTGTGCTAAATTTCGTGAAATTTTATGAAGAATTGCGATCTATACATTGAGGACAAAAACTCGTGAAAAAAATTGGCGGTCCAAGGGAGGTACCCCTAGGAGTCGACGGATTTTAAAAATTTTTTAAATTTTCTACTTTTTTACTCCAAATTGAACAATTGTGCAAAATTTCATCGTTGTAGGATCACTACTTCTATTTTTTGCAGTTAGATGTATGAAGAATGCCACTGTGTGACATGAGAGTTGAAATTTATTTTTACATCAAAGAGAGGCAACAACATTTAACCTTTGTTGACTCGATTTAGCCTTTGGATGATCGTTTATAAATAATAAAAATAAGATAGGGCCGAAATGACTTCCCTGTGGAACTCCAGAAGTTACTTTAATATATTTTTAAAAACAGTCCTTAATAAATATATATTGCCTTCTATCCTTTAAATAAGAACTAATCCATTTTAAAAGGTAAACTGGAAATCCTATGGTATTAAGATTCACTAAAAGTAAATCATGAATAACCTTGTCGAAAGCTTTACTAAAGCCAATATAGAGGACATCGGTTTGGTTAACATGACAAAATCCTGTATTATTAAAGGACGTAAATCAATATTTACAAAAACCATGTTGAACTTTAGAAAGACTTGTTGAAAACTGGTTAGAACGTCTGTTATTATTTTCTCAGACAAATAAGAAATGGAATAAAATTTAGCTATTGCTCTATAAATAACAGGATGATAAAACCGACAAAATTAGCTGCATGCCTCTGAAATTTTGCAATAATTGTTCAAATTTAAATTATTTTTATATGAACAAATATTAAAAAAAAAAGTCCGTAATAGATTATCTGAGTTAAATTCAAAATTTTTAACTACTTCTGGGTACTCTTTAGATTCCGTAAAAATAAAACATTGTTGAAAAAGAGAGTCAGTAGTATCATTTCTAATGTGGCAATTCTTAGTGTTTCATTCTAAGACTAAATTTATGAAAATAAATTAATAGCAAAGCGAAGTAACACGAAGAAAGTAAACCATATTTTAATATAAAGATGTTATTCCATAGTGTTTACTGTTCGTTTGGTATTGAAAATGGGCTAAATCTAAATATTAGGAAGAGAGTTATATTTAGCTTGTAATGCAAATGTAGGTCGAAAACACCGTGTCCTTCCAACATCGAATAAAATGGAATTGCGTCCAAACGCATTAACGTAGAGTCATGAAACTTTGAATATATGTATGTTTCCTGATTAAAAAATGTATACCGCACAGTGTATTTTAGGGTATATTTAAAATTTAAAACCTAATAAAACTGACAAAATTAGATGTACGATTCTGAAGTTTTGCAAACATTGCTTTTGGGCCAAAGGCTTTGTTGTAACAGAAAATAAATATGACACGGCCACCTCCCAAATACGTTTTATCATATAATTTCTCTAGAAATAAAGATTTTGGAATAACAATGTTCAATGTTGAAAAGTCTAAGTTGTACTCATTAGCAGAAACAACTTTGACACGCCTACTATAACGCCCACTTCTCACGTTATCCACTGTTAATGAAATTTAAAAGCTCATAAAAACGATAAAATTAGAGGTATGATGATGAAATTTGCTACATGTATCCTTGCAGTCAATGTCATTGTTATGTCAGAAAATTTAGGTGACACGCCCACTTTAACGCCTACCTCCCATATAACGGTTTTTCTTAAATTCATATAATTTCTCTATGGACAAAGTTTTTGGAAGAATAAAAAACATTATACATATATGTATATATCTCGGTTTTATTAATTAGCAGAAACTATATTTACACGCCTACTTTAAGGCTCACTTTCACTGAAAGACTAAATTTACGAAAACATTTTACTAGCATATCGAAGTTATACAAAGAAAGTGATACATATTTTAGTATAAAGAGATTATTCCATAGCAATTACTGTTAATAACAAAATAATACATTTTGTGCTATAAATAGGGTTTTTTCGGTTATTTAATTTTCCCGATTTCCCGGAATTATTTTTCGGGATCCCAGGAAATGAAAAAGGTGGCTACGATTTGAAAGCAGATGTTTATATTGTAACATTTTTTTTCATAAAAATTTTTTCTTCAAGGTTTTTTTTTAAACTTTACATTTAAAAATATTTTCACAAATAATTTGATATACTTTTTGTGGTAATGTGTTAAAAAATTCAAAAAAACTCAGCCCACGTTACCAATACTTCAAAATTTCCGTAAAGAAAGAGTTAAAATTTTTTGAAGGAAGTGGTCAAAAAACTCAAATATTGTATATAAGTATGTTAAATGAACTTTTAAATATTCATCCAACATCGTTAAAAAGTGAAAGAGTGTTTTCTGTAACAGGGCAATCTATATATATAAAAGTGAAACTCTGTGTGTGTGTGTGTGTGTGTGTGTGTGTGTTAGCTATAGACTCCGAAACTGTAAAACCGATCGGGCTCAAACTTTGGTAAGTTGTTGTACACATACCGGGGAGTGTTTATGGATGAAAAAAAATTAAAAAAAAATTAGTTATCAGTTTTAGCTACTTGCACTTGACCGATTTTTCTGAAACTTTGCACACATATCGAGCTGTCATGACTAAATAATTTCGTGATAAGAAAAGTGGGCGGGGCCACGCCCCTAAAAAAGTTTTAATATTGAGGTACTTGCACTGGACCGATTTTTCTGAAACTTTGCACACATATTAAGCTGTCATGACTTTATAATTTCGTGATTAAAAAAGTGGGCGGGGCCACGCCCATAAAAAATTAGTTATCAGTTTTAGCTACTTGCACTGGACCGAATGTTCTGAAAGTTTGCAAACATACTGAGCTGTCATGACTTGACACTTTCTTCATTAGAAAAGTAGGCAGTGCCACGCCCATTAAAAAATAGGTATCATTTTGAGGTACTTGCACTGGACCGATTTTTCTGAAACTTTGCACACATATTGAGTTGTCATAACTATACAGTTTCGTATTTAGAAAAGTGGGCAGTGCCACGCCCATAAAAAAATTATAGTTTTTAGGTTTTTGCACTTGATATTCAATAAAAATTCAGAATGCAAATTGATTCATTAAGGGGCGTAGCAACGCGCGCCGCGTTTGGCTAGTTTATTAATAAAATCAGAAATAGACTTTCTAAGCAGTCAATAAACGCTTTGAGCGTATTAAAAGATTAAAAATTGTTACGTTATATTTTTTTAATAATACATTGTATTTATGTACATGTTTTTGAAATTTAATTCTAATGATTTTATTTTTGATCTCATAGCTCTCATGTACGAAATATTAAAAGTTAGTAAACAATATATATATAATCATGATAATTAGATTCGTAATATGATTTCTGTACATTTTGGTCACATAGCGGATTCATAGTTTTCTTTATTATTTTTAAGTTTAGCAAAAGTACCTTAAGTGTTATTGTGATATTGATGGCCTCGTGTTCCAATCCATGTGTAATCATGACAAAATAGCATTTCTGTTTATTATAAACTGTCTCAGGTGGCAAGCGTGGAGTTAAATTCCAACTATCAAGTGCTACTGATTCCCTTGGACGAATTTTTAAAGATATCAAATAACTTCCAGTTATCATAAAATGCATTCGATGACGATTCAGAGTAAGTTTTTCATGAGCAACTAGTTGAAGATGTCCAAACTCTTGAACCACAGGCGCTGGTCCAGGCACCCAAAAGCCACTAAATAAACAATTTATGATTAATTAATATGTAAATATTTTATAAAAATGTTATGATTTGTTATGCATTGTTAAAGGTTATTATTATTTGTATATCCTATAGCTGTGGTGCCAAGGGTATATATTACATATACATACATAGCTTTGTCATTCCATTTTCAATTTCTACAATATTGATTTTAGACCCCATAAAGTATATATTTCCTGAAAGCTTATGACTATTGCAAAATTTGTCGGTACATATGACCGTGAATATGTTAAAATCAATTTTTTGCAGCCCTCACATATAATTCAAACTTTTATATGGTATCAATTTATTATATACATATGTATGCTTTCAAGAACTTTGCTATTGGAAATCAATTATTTAGATATGAGCAAAAGAACACGATTGCCTCTGCTTGTAATCCAAACAAATTTAGATTTTTCAGCTCCTATGGAACTTCTTGCAACGTTTGTTAACTATGTACATATATAAAAAATATTTACTTTTGACCACATTTACAGAAATTCAATGGGTCAACTTTGGTAATTACTAGAATATACTTTTACCCATAGATGGGACCGAAACTAAAAAAAGTCGATCAGGACAGCTATAATGTTGTATAACAACAGAGTTTGTTGCGTGCATATCAAATGCAGTTTTATAATAAAAGTGTATAGCAATAACTTAAAAAATAAAGTACTATATAAATTATTGTGTTAAAAATTAATTAAGTGCTCTAATGCACTACAAAAGCAAGCAATATCAATTAAAACGCAATACTTGCTTTTTTGGAGGAAAAAATGGAAACAAAATCCCAGAAAGTTCCTGAACTTCTTCTAGAGCGAATAATGCAAAATTATTAGTTTACAATCAAAAACTATTAGTCGAAATGCTCTTTAAGAGCTAACAAAGAATAAGTTCAAGAAATTTTAAGATATAATAATGGAAAACGTAAGCCAAAGAATATTTTGAAAAATGTTTTAGAGCTAATTATAAAATATTATCCGCTATTTAAGAAAAAGTTGAGTAAGCTACGAACGATAAAGCAATGATGGTATTATAAATCAAGTTAGTAAAATTAAAAAAAACAGCCTGACCTAGAAAATGGCACAGTACTACAAGCAAGTAATTTCAATAGCAAATTGTAACTAAATGTTGAAGAAATATTTTGACATCTCTAAATACAAAATGATTTTTTTTTGTCATGAGACTCTAGTACATATATTTCCATAAAGTTCGAAAAGAATAAAGGCCCCTACTTTTGTCGGTAAAAAAAAATGGTGGGGTATATTTGTTTTGGCATTCCGTTTGTACATCGAAATATCCATTTTAGACGCTATAAAGTATATAACATCGAATAAAATGTAATTGTGTCCAAACGCATTAACGTAGAGCCATACAATTTCTAATGTATATTTTCTGAATGAAAAAATTATTTTTCCTAAAAATTATTTTTCCTAAATCAGGAATGAAGTTATAGACCATTCATAGGTACATTCAAAATTTAAAACGTAATAAAACTGACAAAATTAGATGTATGATTCTAAAATTTTGCAAACAATGCTTTTTGCTCAAAGGCTTTGTTCTAACGCTTTATCTCCAATTTATATAATATCTCTATGAAAGAGATTTTGGAAGAACAAAGGACTTTATTGAAATACTTAAGCTGTATTTATTAGCAGAAACTACTTCAACACGCCTTCCATAACGTCCACTTTTCACGTAATCTACTACTTATTAATAAAATTTAAAAGCTCATAAAACCGACCAAATTAAAGGTATGATAATGAAATTTCGTACATGTAGCTTTCTAGTCAATGTCATTGTTACGCTCACTTTAACGCCTACCTCCATATAACGCTTTATCTTAAATTCATATAATTTCTCTATGAACAAAGTTTAAAAAAAACAAGTAACAGTGCTATATTCGGCCGCGCCGAATCTTATATACCCTTCACAACGTGTAGTCATGCAATAACAATTGTTTGTATCACCATTCATCTCATATAAAATACGTACATACATGTAAAAAAAAATACCAAAAAAAATTACAAAAAAAAAATATATTAAAAATAAAAAAAAAATAATAAAAAAAATTACAAAAAAAAATTAAAAAAAAAATTTAACAAATTTTTTAAAAATTTTTTTAAAAATTTTTTTTAAAAAAATTAAAAAAAATAATAAAATATAAATAATATATTAAATAAAATAAAATTTTTTTGGCTCAGCTGAAATTCGATGCCACGTTTATATCATATAGAGATCTGGGGAACATATAGTTGCTTCTAAAAGTTGATTTCAACCAAAACACGGACAGACGGTCAGGGCTTAATCGACTCCTCTATTCATAAGCTTTCAGAAAATATATACTTTATGGGGTCAGAAATAAAAATTGTAGAAATTACAAACGGAATGACAAAGCTATATATGTATACCCTTGTGCTTCACAGGTGAAGGGTATAAAAACAAAGGAATATATTGAAATATCTAAGTTCTATCTATTAGCATAAACTATATTAGACTTAACTTACGAAAATATTTTACTAGCATATCGAAATTGTACAAATAAAGTGATACATATTTTAGTATAAAGAGATTATTTCATAGCGATTACTATTGATAACAAAATAATAATTTTTTTTGCTATAAACGTACAAATTGTTGGTGGTGGGTATCAAAAATTCGGCAAGCCAGAATATAGTGGTCTTGCTTGTTTTATTTCACTTTGAGATAAGCTGCCGATTGAAATATATAGGACAATGAAGAAAATGCTACTGAACTAATTTGCCATTAACAGGTAACGGAGGAAAGTTTGACGACATAATGGTTGCACTACAACGTATCTATGGTGTCAGAAAGCCAACGAATCGTTACAAGATTTCGCAACAGATATACAACGCTTGGTGCAGCTGACATGTCAAGTTGAAAATCATTAATTTTTGGATCAGTTTAAAATTGAACCGTTTGTGAATGCAGGGGTTCATAAGAACATGCGATGTTTGACACACATAAATAAACATTTGCATAAACTGTCTAATATTGACTGGATACTGCGAAATTGCTCTCTTAATCGCAAATATGTAATCGGCAAAGTATTGAAATTTCTATAGAAAAAAAACATATGTATTAAACAATTTAAAAGCCCGTATACAGGCGCTACAGAATAATAAAGGCAAAATAAGAGTCAAATGAGTCAAATTTAGCTGTCCAACTTTCTATACTCCAATCAGTTAATTTGTCTCTCAAAAATTATGTCAAACAACACATGACTTTTTTGTCACAGAAAAAAATTATCTTTATTTTGGAATTATTCCTTATATTATTATGCAGTTGGCGTAACCATTCTGTTTTTGAACAGCTAATGATGACATGGCCAATACGTTGTCCCGTTCTTGAATGAGAAAAATGTGTTTTTGAGCTATACTTTCGCAAGAGGTATCAAAATTTGCATAAATTTACACAGATTACGGTAAAATAGATAAAAGTCAAATTACGTGCCATCTTGAGGGCTCTACTTTCGAAAACGTTTTTACATACATACCTATACCAT
This sequence comes from Phyto melanocephala, assembly GCA_941918925.1. Lineage (NCBI taxonomy): Eukaryota > Metazoa > Arthropoda > Insecta > Diptera > Rhinophoridae > Phyto > Phyto melanocephala. Next base: position 61,948,531 of record OW799233.1, read on the forward strand.
ATGCTTATAATAATAAAAAAACGAGATACAAATTTATTTTATTAACGTATATTTTGTATTTGCAAGGAATGCACAAGAAAATAAAACTTTTAATAAATGACTAAAACTTAAAATTTAAACCTATTTTTTTTTGCTCGTGATTTCAACCTGGTTCTAACTAATAAGGCTATCTCTAAAAGCAGCGTTAGTTACTTTTTGAGCGGCCTTTGTTACCAGTTTAACACAGCTTTTGTGAGACAAGAAATGTCAACAAATTCCAAGCTGTTATATTTTTTTATGATTTGAAGATCCTCATTAAAAATATGCCGAAGAGCCGGCGCAATATGCTTCGTCTCATAGACAAAAATCAAAAAAAAATTTTTTTGTGTCCAATTGCGTTTAAATATAGATTTTTTGAAAGATAAGAAGGTATCTCAAATAAACATTAACAAAAATATTTTTTTTGTTTGCTTTTGCAGCCACGAGAGGGCGCCAAACTCAGAGAATTTTATGCAAAAATGACTTAACAGGAAATTGCTTTTTAGTTGTTTCACAAAAACTATTCTCAAAAATTCATTTTTTCAAAGACTGGTAGGAAATTTTGTTTTCAAGTACTTTGATATATTTGTAGTTAAACTAAAATAAAGGACTTAGTATATTTTTACAAAATAACTTTTTTTTATTGCATCGAAAAAATATTTTTTTTTGTTAAAAATCCAAAAATTGTTTAAGTTTGATGGAGTAAAAAAAAAATTATATAAAATTAGATATTTTTTTCTTCTTTATTTTGTAAGTTTATACTCTTATCTAACAAAGTTTTTAAAAATTAGTGCCTAATTTTTACCACAACTTAAACAAAAATTCATTTTTTTAAATGCCTAAATTCATGATTTTTACTTAAATATTAAGCAATTATTAGGACTCGTGTTTAATATCATTGTGCAACACGATTTAATATTTTGAATGGTTAAAAAAATTAATGTATACCATTAATAGACCAAAACCCCCGAAGGATTTTGAAAATTGTGCTCTAGTTTTTTTAAGGCCCACTGAAATTTTTAATTTTTTTAAAAGGCGTATTACTCTATTAAAAAAAATTATGATATCTATTTCTGTGTTAATAAATGAAGTTAATAAATGTTTTAGTGAAATTTGAATATACAGTGTTTTGCGGCAAGTAATTAATGAATTACATCCAAATTGTTTTTCATCTTTGTATGCGTTGCGAACCGAAAAGAAAAAATTAGTACCACCCATATTAACAACGGAAATTTCGGTAGAAAAGGACTTAAAAAGCGTAATGCATAGAACAGCAACAAGTATATTTATACTTTGTGATGTTAAATAAGTAAAATATCGTTAGTTTGTAAGTGGGGTATGGATGGTAGCTCCGGTCATAGCCGCTACAAACAAAAATTTTAAAACGAAAACCATACAGATGAGTTTATGCTTTTTGTAGCAATTGTGTTACTAATGTAAGTACATTCGAGTATTTACTTAAACCATAGACAGACGACAGCGTTAATTTGCATTAAAAGTCTTAATTCAAATTAACTAATGAATTATCCCCATTCCAATGTGTATTCGATTTCACGTAAATGCACTAAATCATATTGAATTTATACTGCATTTAGCAATTTCAATATGGCAACACGGTCGGCAATCAATCAATCAATCAAACAATTAAAAAACCAAAAATGTAAAATAAAAATAGATTCGATATGTTAAAATCTTTTACATATTTTTTGGAATGCCTTTCTGTTTAGGCGAATGTTTTCCTTAATACTGGTATGATCCATCGTAAGCACGTCACTCTCCCAAAAAGTGCTGTTACGGTCCTTTAATAAAATACCACATACCTAGTACATACATATGTATGTATGAATTATAACCTCCATGAAAAAATACCATTAAACCTACGAATTTCCACATTTTCCTTTCTCTTATTTCAGAGTGTCCTTCTGCCATCCCAACTTGTAGCAACATGTTCAGATTTGTGATTGCTAGGGCATTAACAATTTTTATAATTTCTACTAAATGCAAAAACTGTCGTCTGTCACAGCAAAATTTTAATTTGCATTAGTGAGATTTTAATGCAAATTAACGCTGTCGCCTGTCTATGGTATTAGTTATAGATATTTGCTATTTTAATAAATTTTAAATTAAAATTAATTTATGTTTTTAAGAATTGTAAACATGACAAAAAAAAAACATAATATGGGATAATAAAACACCATCTTCAACGCTGTATTGTAGGCCTATTAAATTTGTTTTAGAAAAGGAGAAGCCTGATCTAGTGAAAAACTTTTCGACGAAATTGATGAGAAAATTAAAAATATAGAATGTGATCTTATTGAAATGAAAGGTGCACCTGTAAAAGTTTCTTACGAAATGCAATTTACAATAAAAGATGGTGCAGTTATAAATATTTTAAGCAATACAAATTCATCAAGTAGGTGTTTTATTTGCAATGCAAGTACGACGGAAATGAACAGCATAAACCTTCAAATGTGGACAATTACATATATGGACTTTAAACGCTTCATTGTTGGATAAGATTCTTTATATGTTTGCTACATATTGCTTACCGAATCCCCATTAAAGTTTGGCGGGTAGATAAAGAAAACAAGTGCCACGACGAACATAATTATAACCGCAAAGATGGTCAGAGAGGCTGTAAATAGTTTCTTGCCATATAAGGCACCAGGGCCGGACGGTATTTTTCCGGCTCTCCTACAAAGAAGCATTGACCTAATCGATATAAGGCTGGCGAACATTTTTACTACTTGCCTAAAATATGCGTATACCCCTGTGGAATGGAGGGAGGCGAGAGTCGTTTTCATACCTAAACCAGGGAAGGAAAATTACGCAAATCCTAAAGCTTATAGACCCATAAGCTTAACATCATTCTTATTGAAAACCATGGAGCGTATTGTCGATGGAATAGTCAGAAGATGAATACCAGGCGATTCAATGAATTTCGGACAACACGCCCTTATTAAGGGCAGATCTACTGAGACTGCTCTTCAGGAAGTTGTTTATCATATAGAAAGATCCTTTGACCTGGGTGTGTATACCATGGGCGTATTCATAGACATAGAAGGAGCTTTCAATAACGTAATGACCTCAAGTCTTATCGGTTCCTTAGAAAACTTAGTGTAATATATAAAGGGTATAAACACCTAATTTGTAGTTTTGCCGGCGCTAATTAGCTCCACTGGCCCTATCTTATAGTTAATTCCTGGCAAGTTTATATGCCAAGGAGTGGTTTTCCAAGCAGTTGGATGCTTTAGAGAAATAAAAGCCAATTTTAAGGCTGAATAATTACACTATGCTAGTTGAAAAAACAGACAAGCCGGGCACCTGGCGTTTTAGCATAATTTGGGTACGCTGAATTCAGTGGTGCCCACGGTTTTTTAAGATTGGCTCTGGTTTTCGAGATATACCGTTATTTCGAAAATGGAGGAGGTTGCACAACATATGTTCGCGTAACTCAAAAACGCTTTAGCATATTGAAAAAACTTAAAAAACCGAAATTCCGCAATAAAATTTCCTTTAAGAAAAGTAAAACTTCTTTCTAATATCTGCTGTCGTTTTAGAAACATAATTTTTTTTTTTTTTTAATTAATTTTTTTATCAAAATTTCGAAATTTTTGGTTTTTAAAAATTCATAAAAAATCAAAAAATGCAGCTAGGCTTCTAATTTTTTGCAGACATATAAAAAACGAAGCTGATAACAAAAAAAGCCACAAATCTTTAAAATCTGTTAGCAATTTTTTATTCTATTCACAAAAGTCGACAAATTTTAGTTAATTTAAGAATTTCATAAAACGCAATATTTGTATGGGAGCCCCCCTAAGAAGTGAAGTTACCGATTAAAAAATTCTTAGAATTAAGAAATAAAGTCATAAATGCTTACATCTTTGTATTTTATTGTGCTTACAAAACCATACAAATCGGTCTTTTATTGTGCAGTCAAAACCGCACTAATCGGTCTTGTAAAAAACTTAAATAACATATTCTGTTGTTATACCTGGAACAGGTAGAAATATTATTCGTCCTGGTTTTTTTTTTAAAAAACATGGTCATGAAGGTATCGACAGGTACTTTGATTAAAACAATTACAGTATAAATAAGAGTTCCTTAACTCCTAGCATAATAATATGTAAACAATTTGTTTTTACAAAATTTCCAATTGAGTTAATATTGGGTGAAAACAATATTATTGAGTTACAATAAAAAATATTAAAATTCTATAGGTATATGGTGGTATTATAAATACCCTATACTTATACATACTTATATATTAGTTCTAATTCAATATTACTCTACACCCTAACCCTTAAGAAAAATTTAACAATTTTTTTTTAAATTTAAATTTTTTTTTTTTTTTTATATATGTTTTAATGCTTTTTTAAATTATTATTGTGATATTCTTTTTGTGTTTTTCCTAAGTCCAAGACAGAGTTTACTCCTTTGGTTTTTATTATTCTATATGGACCATGGTAAGGAGGTTGATTTTTTTTCTGTTTAAATTTCTTATTAGAACCAAGTCGCCTACTTTCAAATTTGAAGGATTTATAAATGATTGTTGTTCAATTCGTTTTCTTTTAACTTCCTCCATTAGCTCCTTTGCTTTTTTTTAAAGAGAATTTCAATCTTGTTTTTAATTCATTTACGTAATTATCTATGTTATAAATTGGTTTGGAATTTAATATTCTATCACTTGGTAAATTTGGTAATCTTCCGAATATCAGTTCATATGGTGTATAATTTGTATCTACGTGAGGCGTTGTGTTGTACGCAAAGCAAAAATATGGGATCCAATGGTCCCATTCATCATTCTTACAAAAGTTTAAGAGAAATTCATTAAGTACTCTGTGGTTCCTCTCAATTGAACCCATAGTTTCATGGTGGTACGGTGTACTAAAAATTTGCTTAATTTCTAATAGTTTACAAATTTTGGACATTAATTCACTTATACCTTAATTCGGTACCTTTGTCTGATTTGAGGATTTTGAAGTTACCATATATTACAATTAAATTTTCGACTAGAGCTTTCGCAACTATTTTAGCATCTTTTGATTCAATAGGGCATGCTATAATATATTTTGTTAAATCATCCTGCATTGTTAATATGTATCTAAATTGATTTGAAAATCGAAGAGGACCTACTGTGTCTATGGAGACAGTTTCAAAACTAGATCCTGGTCTATATGTAATAACTAACTTTTCTCTAGTATGCTTAGTTTGCTTATTCATTTTACACTCATTACAATTCAAAATATACTCCTTAATCATTTTACTCATATTCTTCCATATATAACGTTGTTTAAGTTTTAATGTCGTTTTCCTAACACCTTAGTGTCCTCCTAAAGCTGTATTGTGGTACTCAGTAATAAGATTTCCCTGTAAACTCTTTTAAGTTACCCTTATCGGTTCTTAAATATTAAAATCTTTAAATCCTCTCCATTTCCTCATCCTAACGTATTGAACATATTTTTAAATTGTTCAATTGGCATCACTTTGAATATATCGTCATCCTCTTTTAAAGCTAGTTTTTCTATACCAAGAGATAGCATTTTCAAAAGAAGTTTCTCCATGGACATCTGTGTGTCTCTTGGATTATCACTACATTTGATTAATACCTCTCCATCATTAACTATAAATTGTGTCCCTTTAAATTCGGATCCTATCTGAAATCGAAGTTTCCTCAGGTTTTTCACATCTGAAATTGACGTACACTCCCATATAAAAAGTTGATCAGGCTTTTCAATAGTAATGTTATGTTCTCTATTTTCATTGTGCAAATTCATATTTTTCTTCATATTACGTGTTATAGCTAGAATTTCCTTCGATTTCTGTTCACTCCCAGTGGGAATCATTGATTTCAATATTTCACTATCAATAACTATTCTCGATAATGCATCTGCATTCGTATTCATTTTCCCTTGTTTGTACGATATTTCGAAATCATAATCACACAGGTCTAGTCTAATACGAGTCATCTTAGATGACGGATTTTTGTGAGATAATAAGGACACCAATGGCCTGTGGTCTGTGACTACGTAGAATTTTCTGCCGTATAGATACGGGCGAAAAAAATGTATTGCCCATTGTATGGCTAAAAGTTCCTTTTCTATTGTTGGTTTATTCAAATCATGTTTAGATAATGTTTTGCTTGCATACGATATAGGCAAATCTAAACCGATTTCACCTTGAGATAATACTGCCCCTAGTGCAAAGTTTGATGCATCGTTCGTTAAAATAATTGGTTTCTCAAAATTAGGGTATTGCAGTATCGGTGGACTAATTAATTTTTATTTAAGCGTTTCGAATGATTTTTGACAATCTTTATCCCTTATAAAAGGTTTATTTTTCTTTAACAACTGATTTAAATTTTTCGCTATTGATGCGAAATCTTTTACAAAACGACGGTAATAATTGCAGAAAGCTATAAATCGTCTGACATCATCTGCATTCTTAGGAACAGGATAATTTTCTATTATATTATTTTTATTAGGGTCAGTACATATTCCTTTATCGGTTATCAAATGACCTAAATATACAACTTCTGTCTTCATAAAATGGCATTTGCTTGTATTTAGCTTTAAATTATATTCCCTTAATATTTCCAAAACCTTTAATAAATTATCGTGATGATGTTTTATACTACAGCCAAACAGTATAATATCATCCACATATAAAAATGCTTCTGAACTTAACCCACTCAACGCTATTGTCAACATTCTCTGAAAACTATTGGACGATATTTTTAGACCAAATGGTAATCTAGTATACTGGAAATGACCATTTCTTGTCGAAAACGAGGTCAATGGTCTGGATTGTTTATCCAACTCAATTTGATGGAATGAACTTGTCATGTCTAGCGTAGAAAAATATTTAGCTCTACCTAATTTATCAAGAACATCCTCAATCCTTCTCAACGGAAATTTGTCATTCACAATCTTCTCATTCAGTTTTCTAAAATCTACCACTAAACGCCATTTCTTTGTATCATCAGAGGTTTTCTTCGGGATTACTAGTAACGGTGAGTTGTAAGGACTTACGGATGGCTCAATAATTTTGTCCCTTAATAACTTATCAACCTGTTCATTTATCTCATTCAACTGAGTTTCAGGTAGTCTATACGGTTTAACATATACCGGTGTTGAGTCTGTTACTTGTACATCCTGAGTATAAAAGTTATTAACGGTTAATTTATCACCATCCATATGAAATATATCACTAAACTCTGTAATTATATCTTGCAACGATTTCTTAGCTATTGGATCTACCGACTCAATATTCAAATTCTCTAAAATTTTTTGTACACGTTCCTTTTCCGCTGACATACTGATGTAATTATATAAAGAGTAGTCTGCTAAATCCTTTTTTTCTAAATCCAAATCAGTTAACATTACCTCCTTCTCAGTTGTATTCAATATTCTTATGTGTTGTATCCCATTTACTGGTATTATACTATTTCCTATAAAAACTCCTGGAACTATTTCCTTGCTTAAAATAATGCTTTCCTTTTTCGTATATACATTAATAGGTGTAATGATTTCCGAACGTGCCGGTACGCATATGTTAGCTTTACAGGTGCAGCTAACTGTCATTGGCAAAATAATCTCCTCATCATCAATATTGAAAGATATTATGAAAGTTTCAAAGTCAATTTTACACCTATATTTTTCGAAAATATCTCTCCCAATTATTCCATCAGTTGGAATTGAAAAATCATTCTCAACCATATGGAACTTATGTGATAAGTGTTTATCTTCAAAATGTAAATTCAATTGTGCTGTACCCACACTTTCAATGGTATCCGGTGTAATTCCACTTAATATCAAAATATTGCTTCTATCAACATCCTTTATGTTTCCTAACTTACATATAGATATTTCAGCTCCAGTATCTACCAAAAAACAGAGATATCCAGTTATAGTTCTACATTTAACAATAATCGAATTATCTCCACTCATAGATAGTCTGAATAATTTTGGCTTTGGATAACAAAAGTTGTTATCCCGCCTCATTAGTTTCCCTGACTACTACCTCGATTAGGGCCAATGTTCCTGTTATTACTTGCCCTGACCATATTATTCCTATTATTGTTGTTACTATTATTAATATTATTATTATTTCTATATACATTATTATTTCTATTATTATTTCTGTTCGTACTATTATTATTACTATTATATGACCGATTGTGACTATAAGCATTACAACTATTATCATTAATATGATTATTATTATAAAATCTATTTCTGTTTTCAAAATTGCGATTTCCAAAATTTCCTTGTGATCTATAACTCTGATCGTACCTACGCCTTTCAACTCTAAAAATACTATTATTATTTTCTCTCATATTCCTTTCTAGGGTTATACATTTCTCTACCGCTTCTCTAAAAGTTTTAGGACCACACGCGATTAATACATTTTGATAATCTAAATTAACCCCTTTCATGAAAACATTAGGAGCCATACTCTCACTCATCTTATACACTGCCGGCGCTAATTAACGCCACTGGACCTATCTTATAGGTAATTCCTGGCAAGTTTATATGCCAAGGAGTGGTTTCCAAGAGAAATAAAAGCCAATTTTAAGGCTGAATAATTATTGATTCTTTATTTACAAAATTTTGTGTTTTTATACAAAAATAACGGGATCCTTAAAACTATAATAATAATAATATGTAAACAATTTGTTTTTACAAAATTTCCAATTGAGTTAATATTGAGTGAAAACAATATTATTGAGTTACAATAAAAAAAAATAAAAATTCTATATGTATATGGTGGTATTATAAATACCCTATACTTATACATACTTATATATTAGTTCTAATTCAATATTACTCTACATTAGGGTTAAGCCATGTCTTAATTGCATGGATTAGCAATATCTTAAGGACTAGATGGATAAATTGTGAGGCAAATGGAGTGAGAAGAAGGGACAAAGTATGTCGAGGAACCCCGCAGGTAGGTATTTTATCTCAATTATTATGGGTAACTACCATACATAGTCTACTGAGGATTCTATCGAACGAGGGATTCAAGCCTATCTGTTACGCAGATGATGTTGCGATACTGATTAGGGGGCAAATCCAAATTCTTTATGTATGAGAGCAATGGAGGCTTTAAATATATCCTATAAATGGGAAAAGCGAGCGAGGGCTCAATGTCAACCCGGAAGAGACTGAAATCTGTTTATTTACGAGAAAGAGGAAGATACCGGTGCATAGCTATCCCATCTTTCGGAATAAGACAATTAAGATTGATAAGAAGGTCAAATACCTAGGAATAGTCTTGATTGGAGACTATCCTGGAAGGACCACATTGAATGTAAAGTGGAAAAAGCTCAAAGAATATGGGCCCTCTGCAGAAGAGTGATAGGCTCAAAGTGGGCATAAGCCCAAGGATGACACATTGGCTATATACGAGTGTACTGCGGCCTACAATTACGTATGCTTCGTTAGTGTGGTGGACATCCTTAGAGAAGAAGGTGAATATAGAACCTCTTCAAAAGATTCAGAGAAAGTGCTGCATTAGTAAAGGGTGTTTTTTTTAAGCCCGATAGAACTTGAAATTGTAAAAAATAACACAAAAAATTAAATTGTAATCAAAATTTTTTTTTTATTCGAAAGATCAATACGTGACATTAACATTTGAAAATGATTTCGGGCATATGGGCACCGCGGCTGTTCTTGACGAAGCGCATTCTGGACGTCCGTTGTTTTATAGCAAAATTGTGTTCAGCGATGAGGCGCATTTTTGGCTTAACGGGTTTGTTAATAAGCAAAATTGCCGCATATGGAGCGAGACCAATCCACAAGAGACCCTACAGACTCCATTACATCCAGAAAAATGCACCGTTTGGTGCGGTTTTCACGCTGGTGGCATCATCGGACCTTATTTCTTCAAAAATTATGCCGGAGCTCGCGTTACGGTCAATGGAGATCGTTACCGCACTATGATCAATGATTTTTTGTTTGAAAATATGGATGACATTGATCCGGAGGAGATGTGGTTTCAACAGGATGGCGCTACGTGCCATACGGCGAACGCAACCATCGACTTATTGAAATCAAAATTTGGCGATAAGTTGATTTCGAGAAATGGACCTGTCAATTGGCCTCCAAGGTCGTGCGATTTGACACCTCTCGATTATTTCCTGTGGGGCTACGTGAAGTCACTGGTTTATGCTGATAAACTAGCAACAATTGACGCCTTGGAGGCCAGCATTGTTCGTGTTATTCGTGACATACGGCCAGCAGTGCTCGAAAAAGTGGCCCAAAATTGGACGTCCAGAATGCGCTTCGTCAAGAACAGCCGCGGTGCCCATATGCCCGAAATCATTTTCAAATGTTAATGTCACGTATTGATCTTTCGAATAAAAAAAAATTTTGATTACAATTTAATTTTTTGTGTTATTTTTTACAATTTCAAGTTCTATCGGGCTTAAAAAAACACCCTTTATTTGCGGCGCCATGAGGACCACATCGACAATGGCCATTGAGAATAAGTTATCCATTTGGCCAATTGAGATACAGGTAAAATATGAAGCGGCCTTAGCTGAAACAATATTAATGGCAATAGATGAGTGGCTTATAAGAGAACATAAGACCAGATACCAAAGAATAACGGATATCTTACCGATGGGAAATATTACGGAATTAACATGTGATAAAATCCCGATGAGATATGAGAGTACTAACTGCATCACCATAATACTGGAAGAGGGAAAATGGGATGAGATAATCAGGATGGGAAACACCCATGGAATCCATCTTTATACAGACGGTTTAAAGATTGGTGACCAACCTGGAATGGTCTTATACGACATAAGCCGAAAAAGAAGCAAATACTTCCGTCTACCAGATCACAGCACTATTTTTCAGGCTGAGATCATGGCAATTACGGAAGGAATTAAATGGATAAAGGAAACGTATAGCGAAACCCCGATTCGCATCTTTACGGATAGACAATCAGTGATTAAGACATTGAGAAAGGAGAAAGTTGAATCCCGGAACGTTTTGCAATGCAAGAGTGAGATAAACTCATATGCAAATTGTGAACATCTGGAGATAATATGGATACCAAGCCATCACGGGCTGATCGGAAACAAGAAAGCAGACAAATTATCCAAAATGAAAGCTCTTCTGAGTACTATAACTTTGGAAAACGCCAAACCCCTTAAACGATTTAAGGATGAACTTAAACGTTAAGCGACGGACGAACATGTCTGAAAATGGCAAAGCAATGTCGGTAAGGTGACAAGAACACTATGGGGTGACCCAAATCTTGGGAAATCAAAAGAGATTCTGAGATTAAGTAGACCTACAATTAGGAAACTAACCAGTGTAATTACAGGCCATACGGAGTTGAGAACCCATCTAGCTCGCATGAGATTATTTGAGGAGACAACATGTAGAGCATGCGAGGAAGAGGATGAGACTTTGGTACACTACCTCTGTCATTGTCCTGCGTTTGGGCATATTAGACGCGAGAATTTTACAGTGGATACTATGCCGAACTTGGAATACCTGGGGAACTCGAACTGGAGATCCATAAGGAGTTACATTGAGGGGACTGGGTTCTTGGACTAGTCCGTTGTTTATGGGAAATTATGTTTATGGTTTTTGTTTGGGAATTCCGTTTTCCATATGGAGCGCACAACATGCCAACTGGGCATAAGTGCATACCTGTCATGGGTTTTAGCTTTTATTGTCCCTCCTTTTCAACCTAACCTAAAGAAAACAACAAACAGTTTTTGGAAAACAAAAAGATAATTCAAATTGCATTCAAAAAAAGAAACGGATTAATAATAAACCAAGCTAAGTCTGGATTTGGCAATACTAATGACAGAAAAACGTCTCGCCGATTTTTTTCTTACAGTGAAGTAGCGGCGGAAATAATAGGAATTGATAAGCGACTTTTTGATAATTTTGCATTGATATTGAGAGTGTTATCTTGTGGGTCGCCAATTAATGTACAAACTTTCAAGGGACTAATAATAATTAATAGAAATATGTATTCAATTCACTATGGGTGGTATTATATGCCTAGCATAGTTCATAAGGTTTTAGTTCATGGATGTGATGTTATCGAGTTTTTCAATTTACCAATAGGTATTTTAACATTTTGTTTTACTAACAAAAAATTACATTAAAAACTAATTAGCTTTTTTCATTCCAGGGTGTTTGTCTGAAAAAGCATTGGAAGCCATAAAAATGTAAGGAAAGTGCGACTGTCTCATACCAGTAAAACGTCTCGAGAAAACACAAATAAAAATTTAATGGCACATTTGTATCTGTCTTCAGATATAGTATTATCATCAAAGAGGATTATTAAGTTTAAAAATAAAATAATAGACGCTGAAATTGAGAAATGTATTCTTAAGAAAAGTGCTGAAATCGAATATGATATAATAGCAGACGAGATGACTTCTTTATTAAGCAAAACTTGGTTTTGAGAAGAATAAAGTAGCGATGATGCTTTTTTAAAAGTTTGCATTTATATTTTTTTCTTTAAACGTTTTTTTTTTTTTATTTTAGATGTGATCATATAAAATTACTAAGTTAAGCTGTTATAATTTTTGTTTCAAAATCAAAAATCTAATACAAATAAAAATGTTTTTTTTTTATTAAAACATTTTCTTTTTTTATGGTTTTTTTAATGACGCTAACACATTGCTAGTTTTCCCCTTCAATTTTTTTCATTCATTTTATCTTTTAAATACCCTTATATTTTTTATTTTTGCTACAGCATTTTAAGCGTTTTTAACCTATTTTTCAATAAATGACGTTTTTGTATTTTCCACATTAATAATGCGAATCAAAAAAAATTTGATTATGATTGGACAATTTTTGTAGGTGTTTTAGCGATTTTAAGAAAAAGGATATATGACAGGACCTCGAGTCCTTGGTGCGATTTGAATAACAAATTACACACACGTTGCTAGTTGTATGTGTATCACGATGACCCCTTTTTGTAATTTTCTACACATTATTGAAGCTAAAATTACATTTTTTCATTTCAGGACACATGGGAGGTAGTCGTGTCCTTGGGCCGATTTTTAAAAAATTTATATTTTTATTATCTAAGCTATTTTATGCTAGTGTACCAAATTTCAAAAATATCTGACGACTCCTTCTATGTTTGTCCATTGGTTATATGGGAACGAAGCACAGTGCGGCGGTGCTGTAACCCTACACTTGTGTCATATAATTATTTTGGTGTTATCTTTATCAGAGAAGTTAATTTTTGGTGGTTTATATATTCTGTGTTTAGTGCTACTTTCAGTTTCTCTAGCTTTGATTATTCTTTGCAATGCCAGCTCCCGAATGTGGTCTCTATCATCAAATAGTATACTGACAAGTAGTTTTCCGGGTGAGCCAAAAACCATTTCATTCGATAACAGAATCTACAACTGACCTCAAATTTTTGGGAAAAAAAGGAGATCACATAATCAGATGACAAATACGTTTGGCTCATTCTTTAAAGACGTTTATTGTTTAATTAAGAACCAAATCAAGTACGTATACGTTAACAACGTCATTGACAAACAGTTGAAACATTTCTGATGGATTAAGGGTACTTACGCAAACTCTGAGTAGACGATTAACGGAGGTAAGCCATCTCGAGTGGCTACTTTTGCAGGTTTATGGTTTGCCAGCTCAGGACTACAATTACCCGATTGTACAGCTTTACATATTTCATAAAGATATTTATTATCCGTACTTAGTTCACCGACTACACTTTTCGGCAAGTCAGGCAAATTACCAGCCACTGCAAAGACAAGTAGCTAATTGTTTTCCTAATAAGTCCAGAATATTCTCTAGGTCCCGAAGTGTTTTATCTATTACTAGAGTTAAATTTTCGGTAGAAAATTAGCAAAAATCAGTCAAAACCGCAGAAGCAACAGCAGCAGCAGAACGAGTCGATAAACCGTATCTATTACAGACCTTAGCAGCTGCTGGCAATATATTCCGATTTTTCGTTGAAGTCGAAGATGTATCTGTCGAAAGTGTGCTAGTGGGAGATGCCTCCGTTATCGGATACGTTTCCAGGGGAGATTCACTCAGTGAAACTTCACCACAATTTTCTGGGATAGAATCGTTTTGTTGGGTAGAACGCGTCTTTTTGCTGCCCTTATAGAATATTCAGTTTATCTTTGCTTTCGTTTTATTAATCGAACTGTTTCTTTTTTATTACTCCACATATAACCATTTTTTGTACTTTCTTTGATCCAACAAACAAACATCTTTCATTGATTGAAGCTTTATTAGGTTTTAAACAGAAACAACATTCAAATAAAGTGCATTTACAAGCAGCAACGTCGAAAAGCTTCTCAGATGACTCCAAAAAAAATTAGTTTGTTTTCAAAACCACAATTTTGTTTATTTTTGGGGTATCTTTTCAAATCGAGGTACTGTTTGAAATAGGATTTGAGTAAATAACTCGTTCCTTTGTTACGATTGGAATCGAAGCTTTGGCCCAAATATTGTCAATCTCTTCAAAAACAATCTCATATATGTATATCTGAATTTGATGGATCTTTTCCATTGTACTTTAATTTCATGTTATACGCCGCGATCTCATTTATTTAAAATCACAAACAATTCTCGTAATACTGCAACTATCACAATAGTATATACTATATAACGTATTATAAATTAGTTTAGTTCTTGTTTTTTTTTTAGTTTACGTATTTTGGTATTAATAAATAAAGGGTCCGCCATCTTACTTTTTTTTCAACTAGTGCTTATTTCGTGAATGGTAATACTTAGCTGATATCTGATTTGACAGATAATTAATTTTATCCTTCCGCTGAACGAATATGGTTGTGTATAAGCTTGAACAACGTTGGGAAATATTGCGACATTACTTTGGCCGATTTTGCCAAAAAAAATCATCTTTTCAGATGAAGCTTATTTTGATCTTGGCGGGTATGAAAACAAGCAAAATTGTCGCATTTGGGGCAAAAAAAAACCCGCACGCATACATTGAAAAGCCGATACACCCAAAACGAGTCACTGTTTAGTGTGGATTTTGGTCCAGAGGCATAATTGGGTCTTTTTGCTTCGAAAATGAGCAAGGAGTGGCCGTAGTCAATGGCGATCGTTATCGGGCCATGTTGAACGAATTTTTGTTCACAAAAAATTGAACAGGAGGATAGTGGCAACATTTGGTTTCGACAGGACGGCGCTACGTGCCACACAGCCGAAGCTACACTTTTTTTATAGCATTTAAAAAAAAAAAGTTATTTGGCGGATCCTTTATAACAGGTGATTTTGTTGACAGATTTTTTATTTTTTTTTATTTCATGTTTAATGCATTAAACTCTTAGACGACAGCAGGCTACCGACTACAGACTACTTATTATGAAAATGGTTATTTTGACGATAACACAGCTACATGACTACACGACCACCGATGTAGCTGTAGTCAACATAGGCCAATTTATATTTTTGACAAGCGACAATAAATAGAAAAGTGCTACCAATACAATAAAAAATTTAAATGAAGTGAGGGTTAAGAGACATTTTATTTTATTTAATAAAAAGAACATCACAAAAATAAAATAATTAAATGCATTAACATTCAAGATAAAATAATAATTAAAAGTACTTAATTTTACCCTTTCACGTATGTATATTTAAATCAGTAATTATAATTTTTTAAACTTAAAAATATTGCGGCAAATATAAATACTCAATATTATCGTCAAAAAATAGGTAAGGTGTACATCACTTAAACTCAAGTTTATTAACAACGAACAGCTGTTCATATTTTTGAATTGATTAAAATAGTTTTCTTTGCGCTTGTTCAAGTTTTTTTCGTAATGGATGAAGTGCTAATTGAGGAAGTTCGCAACGACAAAGTTTTGTATGACCTGGGGCACCCAGATTACAAAAACTTAAGGAAGAAGGAACAGGCTTGGAGGGAAGTTGCAGCCAGTGTTAAGTGGTAAGTTTGAATTTGACATCAATTTATTTTTTACATATGTATGTAAGTATGTATTTTGATTGAAAGTGCTTAAACAGAAATAGAATGTAAGAAAATATGGAAAGGACTTCGGGACTACTACAAGCGGTGCAAGCGGCTGCAGCAACTGCATTCTGGAAGTAGTGCAGAACTTCCCAAAAAAAAGTGAAGGTATTTTGAGGCATTGTCGTTTTTAGAAAATGTGACAAGTTCTAGACGGTAAGTACCAATTTGCCAGTAAAAATGCAGATTCCGCATACACCAAAGGTCGTCACCAATGTGTTATGTCGGGCTCTCCCCATGGGAATACCGACTAAAAAAAACCCCCTGTCTTCCACCCTTGGAAAGCAATCCACCCCGGAACCGCGTCCAGCATTACTTCGGGGTGGTTTCCTGATGGCTGTAACAGCCCCGTCCTTATAAATGCCTGCGTCCAGGCCTCCGCTTAATCCTTAATCCGATGCATCCAGATCCTTCTTTTTCATCCGCAGTATATCCTCACAGTATCGCTTCACTGCGCTCCAGTTGTTCTCGCTGTTCAGCATGATGGGGATTATATTCTCCACAGTTATTTCACCTATTTTCCTTTCCAGCTCTTGTCGCTGCTGCGACCATTTGTTGCACTTGAAAAAAGTGTGTTCGGCGTCATCTATCTCCTCAGCCTCCTCGTATATGCAGTAGGGCGTTCCACATTTGCCAACCTTATGTAGGTACTTTCGGAAGTACCCGTGTCCTGTGAGCATCTGTGTCAGGTAATAATTAACTTCTCCTTTTGTTCTTCCAATCCAGTTTTCAAGGCGTGAAAGTAGTCTGGCAGTCCACCTTCCCTTGGTTTCAGCTGTCCATCTGGCTTGCCAGGCCTGCAAGGTTTCGTGTACTATCCGCCTATGTTCCCCTTGCTCTAGGGTATTTGCCCGCTTCTTTTGCCATATCTTCCTTCGCTCTCGTATCCTAAGGTCAATAGGAACTGCTCCGGCTATTACAAGTGCAGCAGCTCCAGAGACTGTGCGGTATGCAGACGTTATCCTCAATGCGGACGTTCGTTGAACGGCCAGTAGGGCGTTTGCTCTCTTCCTCCATTTCATTGCCCCACCCCATACCTCGCAGCCATATAGGAGAATACTGTTGCTCGTCTCCATCAGCAATCTACGTTTGTTCTGAGTTGGGCCACCTACTGTCGGCTGAGCTGCGCTGTTATTTTCGCCGCCCTTGTGACTGCATGCTGTATCTGGTTAGAGAAAGTCATCCTCGAATCCAGACTTATGCCCAGATATTTTATACACCTTCTAGTCCGTAGTGTGATCTCACCAACATTGAATTCTAATTCAGTCGGTATATGTCGTTTGGTAAGTAGAATCAGTTCCGTCTTCTGAGTAGCTAGGCTAAGTCCGTGTGAGTCCAGCCACGCCTGTGTCCTTATCATCACCTGTCTGAGCTTGCGTTCCGCTCCCTCGATATCCCTAGCGTTGATCACCGCTGCTATATCGTCCGCGTAGCCCACGAGAAACGTGTCATGCGGCATTTCCATCCGAAGTATGTCATCGTAGCTAATGTTCCACAAGTCTGGCCCAAGAATGGAGCCTTGTGCTGCCCCCGAAGTGATGTGCATCCTTCGTTGCCCGTCGGTTGTGTTGTAGATGAGCTCTCTGTTGTTGAGGTAGTCTCCTATTATCCGTCTCAAATATATAGGCACTTGAAAACGAGACTCCAGTGCATGAAGAACGTCCGCCCACCTGAGGCTGTTAAAAGCATTCCTTACGTCCAAAGTCGCCAGTAATATCAGAGGCCTACTGAAGTTGCTTTGCCAGTACCATAGAAATATAATATTTATGTATATTGTATTGTACTTGTTAGCACTATTGGAAATATTTGCCAAGATGAAGAAATGGAGGACGTTTGATTTCTGGTAGATGTGGATGATTATTCAACCCACAGCGTCTTATCAGCTCCAAAAAAAAAAGTACGTAGTATGGATAATTTTTATTTTTATGCCAAGTATCGTAATTGTTTTAAAATTTATGTTTTCAGATAAAGGACAGTGACAAGTTTCAAGATTTTCTTGATTTAGCTGCATCTAGCATTACGGAAACTGTTAAAGCTTTTGCAAAACCATGGAAGGAACAAGATGCAACGGAACTTCATTTCGCAAGCATGGCAAAAAAAATTAAGGAAGCAAACATGCCACCAAATATTGTAAACAATATAGAGACAAAAGTTTCCGCATTAGTTTTTAGTGAAATAGAGGCATATTATTTGTCCAAAAAATAAGGGAAAAAATTGAAATGTGCCTGAATTTTTTTTATTTTTTAAATTTTGTTAAATTATTGTAGAGCAATATTTTGTTATTATTAAATTTTTTATTATTGCAAAACAATATTTGTTTTTTAATTAAAAATACATATGTATGTGTATATTACACAGCATTACATAAAAAAAATTTTTTTAATATATCTCGTAGTTGAAATGCAGTTGCCGATGAGCGGTTAGCTGATCTAGGTTAGTATGATAGCAGAGAATTTATTTGTTCCCTCCACTGACCCTGAATTTCTCTACTGTCAATTGAGTGGTCAACAAGCTCAATAGTAAAGTAGTTAGTTCCTGTTATTTTGCAACATTAAAAAGTTATGAAGCAATACAGACAAGACAATTTTGTCTGCATTTTTTGGCCACATATGCAGCATTGTATGTAATACCCTCCATCTGCTGGCTAAAATGCCGAACGCATTTTTAATATGCACTTGAGCCTTAGACAAAATTGTATTGAATTTGTCTTGTGGTAAGTTATGTCCGGGAAATGATCGCATTAAATTCTTTTTAATGGGAATGCGCTATCGCCGCCAAATAATAGGGAAAATTTGTAGAAGTTCCGGGTTAATTTGAATAGCGAGGAACTTCAAAAGTATCATTTAATAATTTTTTTCCAAAGCGATTGAGAGCATGTACGCCACCATCACTCTGGCTACCTAAAGCCCCAACATATGTGAAAGTGTAGTTAGCTTCACATGCTGTGATTAAATTATGCTGAACGTTTTTTTATAATTATAAAACAATGAACCACTTTTCTTCGGGCAAATTATACGTACATATGTGTTTCCCATCAATAGCTCCTAAGCAATTTGGCATGCTAGGGATGTGCAAAGTGGAAAAATCTATCGATACTTATTAATTTAAAATATCGATATTTCGATATATCGACTGAAACATATTTACCTAGTTATTGTTGAAATGATTTACATTTGAAAATTAAATACACCCACTTATGTACATACAAACAAAAATAGATGTATGTTAGGCTTCGTAGTAACTTTTTATTCCAATTTTAATAATAAATAAACTAGATATTATAATATATATTAACAGTGTAAATGCTTGCTCTTATGCGTGAGCTTATAAAAACGAAAATTAGAAAAAATATTTACGATTAAGGATAAGATCAGTTATATGACTAGATCAAACAAAAAAAAAACAGAAAATAAACCAAAACTTCATCAGAAAATCTTAAGTTTAAAGTTAACAATTGAGGTATTGTTTACATCAAATCTATAAAACGAATTCTGAAAGAAATAAAATGTTATCACATGAGAAACAAGATGAGAAAGTATAAGTATATAAAAAGTATACTAGTATAATTAAAACTAAATTCGCCTTTGCTGCTGTACCTTCTTTTGGAAAACTTTTAAAGATATCGGCTCCGATATTACTAAATAAATATCGATGTATCGATATTGAGGTATTTAAAATATCGGCGAATAATATCGAAATTTTTTAAACTAAATATCGATATTTTGATATATCGATATACTTTGCCCAACCCTATGGCATGCCAATCTTGACATTAAATTTGTTTGATATGGTTTAAGCTAGCTAACATTTGGAGTTCACAAATACGCATCGTGCAGCTCATCCCAAATTGCATCACATGTTTCATAAATAATTTTGTATATTACATCCTTGCGCCAAGTACTGAAATTATGCATTTTTTTAGTATAAAATACTGAAAACTCTAATCTTACCTTACATTATGGTTACGGCCAAGCGTGTCTCGGCATCTATTGCTTTTCTGTTAGAAAATCGCTCCAATCTTCCCTTTAACATTGTCAACAACAAATTAAAATGCTCTACATTCATCCTAGTTGACTCAGAAAAATGTTTTTCATCCTTTTCTTTAAGCTGTTTTATACAGGTTTTGTAGAATCCTTCTTCATCTCGAGTTATATTCACAGGACGAACCCACCATCTTCAGTTTCTTTTTTCACGAAATTTTTGGACTTCATATACCGAAAATGTTATGCTCGCTATTTTAGCAATAGCTGTTATAAAATTAACCAATCATTCTTGACACATTATTGCACTTATACAAATATTAAGAATTTTTATTATTTTTGTTAATTTTGATATACTTCAAATATTTAAACAGCTGATTACAATGTAGCTGGCTACACGGCGAAATTTGTAGCCAACGGCATTTGAAGTCGTGTAGTCGTGTAGCCTGCTGTCGTCTAAGTGTTTAAAGCTTAAGGTTTTCTATATTTAAGGAAGTGAGCTGTGACTATAGGAGGAACTTAAAAACTGGTTCCTTGTGCCAAAAATAGTTAACTGTATTTAGCCTCTTTTTAAACTGGGTTAAAACGGAATTGCAATCGAACGTGTTAAGTTTACCTAAAATATTGCGTATGCTGATTGGACAATATGAGTTTAACGCTAAACGTTTCGTTGTTTGAGAGGATCGGCAGATCTAGGACAACCGTTGCACTAAAGTATATTTTGCAGATCTACAACGTCAGAGTGGGCGCACTAAAAGGCCTTGAAGCAACAATGAATGGCAACTATTTACTTCTATCTATTTTCGTACAGCAAAAACATATACAAGCAAAAAAATTTGCCAGATTGTAATTTTGTAGCAACGCCTCGCCTAAAGCACCCACCCTGTCGTCACCCGTAGATAACTTCAAATTACAACAAAAAATTAAAATATTTACAGCCTATTTTATTTAAAAAACCATACAATTTTTGTTAATAATTATTAATTTTTATTTAGGAAACATTGTTAAAATAAAAAAGTGACTTAAGCTGTCCATGCTCTTTCTTCCACATCATTCAATTTCATTCTAAAGACTTCGTCCTTCATATGCTGTCGTATTTGTGGACCTACAAATATTCCTTCTTTTACTCTAGCATCGCTGATTCTAGGAAATTTTTCTTTCGCGCGGCTCTCCCATTCACATAAGAAGCAATAAAACTTCGTATATCCACTTTACAATCCATTTAACATTGCTACGACTTTCAAATCTGCACATTCCATGAGTAATGGGAATATAAAAATTTTTTGTAGTATCATCTTCATGCTACAATAGTTTTCTTTCATATTTCTTGCATACGCGAGTGGGACCGATGGAAATTTGTTGCAATTGTGAAGTAAAACGGCTTTCAAACTTGTCTTGGATGAATCAATAAAAAGCCGCAATCCTCAGATTTATGACTGAACGCAGTTGTCGCAAAAGTCCATCAGCATTATTACAAAATACCAAACCACTAACAAATCAGAAAAATTTTTTAATTCCAAAAAATTCTTTTATAATTTTTATCTTATTTTATTTAATAAAATCAACAATAACACAAATTGTGTAAAATTCAGAATCATTAAACTTAAACAAACAAAAACGTAAGTATTTTATAATAAATATAAATAGTTAATATTAATAGGAACATCAAATATTTCATATTTAACTATTTTAGTATTTAGTTTTAAATTTATATTTTTTATTACTTTTCGCAGCTTTTATTAAACCTTTATTCGAAGTAACTCAACAAACTCAGCACATTTTAAGTTGAAAGCAAGCATTCTAGAGCGAGTATCCTGCCATTTATTTTTCATTACGCTGACAACACGCTCTACATAGCAATTACTAGGAGGTACTATAAAAATATGTTGTACTATCGTAATCAAATTTGGGCTTTCCCCGTTAGCGAAAAATTTTAACCACTTTTGGATTACTTTATCACAATCTTGAGACATATAGCTACGATTATGCATTACACCATGATACGTTAATGCTATTTCACATATTATAGCTTTGTCCTCTTCAATTGTGCTGTTTTTTGTAAAAAGCTTTTTCAACCTAGTACTAACGTTCGTTGCATTTATAAGTAGTATATGTTTTTTTTTTGGAATTTGCATGCCTCTTTATCATTGAAACTCCTTCGAATTTAACTGAAAAAATTAGCTTGCATATACTACAATAAGCACCCATTTCATCGTCCGGCGTATTTCTTAGCCAACATTGGAAATCCGGTAACTTTAACCAATCTGGTTGATATTTGCAATACCTTTTTGTTATATTTTTTTTCCTTTTCGTGTGTTACTGCCAATTCATTTACATCTGCAGTCTTTTTCTGTTTATTTTCCTATGCAAAACTTTAGTTTTAACATTTTTGCAAAAATATTGGAATTAAAACTTACTAAAAAATTAAAATAAATACACGTACCTCTGCAATTAATCACATTCTGTTACGTTAACCTGTAATTCATTTGAAAGTTGACAAATGAAATAAGAAAGTCAAAGAAGAATCAAAATATTCAAGTGTTGCTAATCAATTTAAAAAATGTCGGTGTTGTTAATTAAAAAAAAATAGTAATACCAAAAAAAATTTTTGACAATTAATGAAAAAGTTACTTTAATTATAATCTTTTTATTCTATAATATAACAAAACAAGTAAGAGCATTATATTCGGCTGTGCCGAATCTTTTATACCCACCACCAATTTTCCGTTCTTTTATAGCTAGGGTTTTTTTCCCGAAAATTTTTGTTTCCCGGGAATGCGAGATTTATTTTTTAATTTCCCGGGATCCCGCAGCAAAACATATAAAAGGTAAATTTGTTTTTAATTAATAAAAAAAGTTATTATAAAATCATAAAATTGTTTATGCGATAAAGCTATTCAGGCTTATTATAAAATGAGCGTTTAAACTAAAATGCATTTCGTGCACCTTGTGCACTTCAACATAATTGTTCAAATTCGTCCACAATTGGGAAAATTGTATTAATTAATAATTAATAGAAAACTTTTTATTAAAAAGCATAAAATAGTTTTTAATGTAGAAGAAACACTTCAAAACTATAAAAATTAATAAAAAAAACTTGAATTTAAAAAATAATTTGAGTAAACATATTTTTTATTGAAAAAAATATTATTCTCTAGATACGAGATCAAATATATATGAGCACAAAAGAATAAAAATACAGGTACTTCAGCTATGAGATCAAAAATAAAATCATTAGAATTCAATTTCAATATAAACATCTCCTTTCGATTCGTAGCCACCTTTTTATTTCCCGGGATCCCGAAAAATAATCCCGGGAAGTCGGGAAGATTAAATAACTTGAATTTCCGGAAAATAACCCAATTTACAGCACAAAATGTATTTGTTTGTTATTAACAGTAATCGCTATATAATAATCTTTTTATACTAAAATATGTATCACTTTCTTTGTATAACTTCGATATGCTAGTAAAATGTTTTCGTAAATTTAGTCGCTCAATTAAAGTAGGCGTGTGTAAGCTGTTTCTACTAATGAATGCAACTTAGATGTTTTAATTATTATTCCCAAATCTTTATTCATAAAGAAGTTATATGAATTTGAGGTAAAACCTTATATGGGAGATGGGCGTAAAAGTGGGCGTGTCACATTTATTTTCCGTCAGTGCAAAGCCTTTGACCAAAAAGCAATTTCTCCAAAATTTCAGAATCGTACATCTAATTTTGTCAGTCTTATAAGCTTTAAAATTTTGAATATACTGAAAAATACACTGCGCGGTATAAATTTTCGTACATTTTGATCTACAACTCTCTTCCTAATGCATACATTTAAGCAATTTTTGGGGAGAAATATTGTTTTTGCTCAGGAAGTATATATTTAAAGTTTCATGACTCTACGTTGATGCTGGTGGACACAACTCCATTTTATTCGATGTTGGAAGGACGCGGTTTTTTCGACCTAATCTTGCATTACGAGCTATAACTTTCTTTCTAATATTCCGATTTAGTCCATTTCCAATTCCAAACAAACCTTGTATATAAGACATATTTTGGCAAAATTTGAGCCCTCTAGCTTTTTCGGTGCGACCTCTATCGTGCTTTCAACAGAGGGACAAGCGGACGGACATAGCTAGATCGTCATCAAACCCCAATTCAGAATATATACATATATACAATTTTTTTGGTGGCGGGTATAAGAACTAAAAAACTTAAAAAAAAAACATTACAAAAAATTTTTTGTTTAGCTCTTTTACTAAAATTTTGCAAAAAATATTTGACCTTGTGTCACAAAAATTGGTCTGGTGCTCACGGTCGGATCGTCCCGGGTATATGATGGGGTATAGAGGTATAGAGGAGAGTTTTATCTACTAAATGGTGCTAATTTCTTTTTGTTATCTTATGTTCTCTAGAAGTTATGTTCTATTAAAAATGGGAATTTAGGAAAATTTTGACCTAAAAAAAATTATTTCTAAACATTATAAACAATTTATTTTCATGTAATAATTGCTAACAAATTTTAAAATTATACAAAACTTATTTCGTTTGAAAATCTTTTAATAGCAAAATGTTATAGAAGTTTAAAAATCAAAATCTTACTAATAAATTTCCCGTTTTAGCAAAATGCTGAGAATGTCCATTTTGAATCACCCTGTGGCCCTTAAAATTTAACCACCCTTTACAAAAGAATAGATAGTAAAAAATATAATTTGGTTTAAAACTGTATTTTAAATATTCAAATTCTTATTTTAAATCTACTGATGCACATTTACATATTTTTAAAAAATTTTAAATCTTAAACCTCTTAAGACTGTGGGTAAAGTTGGGCACAAATCATTACTCTAGTTAATTTTTGTAAACACACTGCGGTCATTTTCGTTTTCACAAACCCCTATAAAATTCTTGTAGTTTGTGCAAAAAATAAAAGAGTTTGTTAACAAAAATGTTATTAGAGTAATCTAGTGTTCTACGTGATATTTAGCAAAGACATTATCCTCATTGTTTGCAAAATGTATTGGCGCCTTGAACAGATGTTGCCGTCTGCAGTAAATAAATGCTAATGAATATGACTAATATATTTTTATAAAAATTTAAAGAAAAAAGTGGGCGTGGCACATTTATTTTCTGCTATAACGAAGACTTTGACCAAAAAGCCATGTTTGCAAAATTTCAGAACCGTACATATAGTTTTGTCAGTTTTATTACGTTTTAAATTTCAAATATACACTGAGCGGTATAAATTTTCGTACATTTTGATCTATAACTCCTTTTCTAATGCATAGATTTAAGCAATTGGGAGAAATATTCTTTTGACTCGAGAAATATATATTCGAAGTTTCATGACTATACGTTAATGCGTTTGGACACAATTGCATTTTATTCGATGTTAGAAGGACACGGTTTTCTCGACCTACTCTTGCTTTACGAGCTATAACTCTCTTCCCAATATTCCGATTTAGCCCATTTTCAATAACAAAAAAACCTTGTCTATAAGAAAGATTCTGGCAAAATTCGAGACCCCTAGCTTTTTCGGTGCGACCTCTATCGTGCTTCCAACAGACGGACGGACATAGCTAGATCGTCATAAAATCAAACTCCGATTCAGAATATATATACTTTATGGGGTCTAAAATGGATATTTCGATGTGTTACAAACGGAATGACAAAATGAATATATCCCCACCATTTTTTTGGTGGCGGGTATAAAAAAACGGGACAAATGGCGTCCCGTTCAGAGTATCACAGGGACACGAAACATTGCACTCTAAAACTAGTCTGTCCCTACGAAAACTGGACGGGTGCCAAGTCTAGAACTGAAAGTCCATATAGTCAAATAAATAGCCGTTTACGTAAAAGTAAACAGTCATCATCTTGATGTGTCGTACAGACGATCTCGAAGAATTTTCATCCTTTTCAAGGGTTCTGCGCGTCCTTTGTTACCGAATGCGTTTTATCAACCGTTTATTGAAAAGGCCGTTTTCTACCAAAAATTTCATCACTGTGCAGTAGATAAGCGCCATGAGAATTCGATGCTTTCGTTGGCTCAAAAAGCATATTTCTATCGCGAATATGTATGCTTAACGAAAAAGAAACCAATTAATAAGAAAAGTAGACTACTCAACCTGAATCTTTCTATCGACAAGGACGACCTTTTAAGAGTTGGTGGCAGGCTAGCCAGTTAAGAATTAAGCTACGAAACTTTTAGTAAAATTTGCCCATCTGATTTTTCTGCACTCTGAGCACCATATTATGTTGCGAGCTTTTCGACAAGGGTTCTATATTCCTCGGCTAAAAAATCTTGTGCGAAAATGCATACGAAAGTGTAAAGCGTGCGCTGTAATTTTTATTTTTGTATGTATTTCGTTTTTTCTCTTTTATTTCCTACACAGACAACTGGCAAACCAAAATTCCATTTCTGCGGAAAAAATCATCCGCTGAGATATTGTATGGTATTCCGGTCATTTGATGTAAATTCCAAGAGGGCTAGTATCGTCAATAAAGAAACCGTTGCAAAGTAGAGCTCGCACCCAACAAACTGTGCAACGCTCAAAGCTACTCGATGCTTCATAAAGAAATAGGAGATCCCCAATTCATCAAGCTTTGAGAACATTCCGCCCTGTAACAACTATAGTGATGAAGAACCTGACGCATTACCATTAAACATTTAAATTAAGACGTAATGGTAATGTTAAGTAATATGCAGGAATAATAAAAGTGCCTAAGAGTGTGCTGCACATAATAACTCACCTCGGCTGCATACAACTTAAGAACATGTTCGAACAACAAGCGAACCAAACGAAACGTAGACAAACTAATACAGAACGTAGACAAACTAATACAGACAAAACTATTGTAACTTAAACTACTGTAAATATAACTAAAATAAAATTATAATGTAAATTAAGCCATTTAAAATAAATCTGTAACAATATGTTTTGTTTTTATGTTTTATTATAACTCCGAAACTAATGAGCCGATTGAAACGCAATATATAAACGGATTAAAGGCTATGTAAATCTAAATTTTATTTATTTAATAATATCGGACGAACCTTTTTTGAGTCATTAATTATGTGAAGAAGCGTCTAAAAAGATAATTAATTTTACTTAGAATTAAAAAAAAATCGATAGAATTGAAAAATTTAACTATTTCTTGCACTAGGTACATAGCTATGATTCATCAAATCTATATAGTGGTTGTTAAAGCCCCTTTTTGCTTTTGACCTGTGTTATCTCTCTGCTTTAACCTTTCAAATTAGAAACTCATGTTTTAATTCATCACAGATTAATTTTAAAATACGTCAAACGGGTGGCTAGGCAAAACTAATCAAAATGAAAAATTATTAAAACCGAGAAACAAAATTACACTGAAAACTAAAAAACAAACAGTTTAAATAAAATAAAATTGCAAAAAAACAAAAAACGGTTCACGTAAATACAAATTTATGGGCACAAAATTTGAAAAAATATAGTTCCAATACATTATCAAAAAAAGATCCAAAACTTTTGTATAAAAAAAAGAAGAGACGTAATTGAAAATTACGTGAAATTGAAAAAGTATAAAATTCCACAATTTGTATAAAGAAAAACAAATACCAAATTACAGTTACAAAATTAAAAGGAAAATTACACAATTTAGAAAAACAGAAAATACCTAAAAATAAATTTAAAAAAACAAAAAAACAAGGGTATACATTTTAGGAGAACAAATCAATATAAAATAAATTAGACACGACGAATATATAAAGCTATAAATGTAAGTACATACATGCATGCATATGTACATACATACGATAGGGCTGAGCTCAGGCTACTATCGGGGTCAGTAGGTGGCGGATAAAAACAGTCCACTATGAATGAGCAGCAGCCGTATTCTGTAATTCGCAAAAGCTAAAACTCTATCGCTAAAACTCTAACATATCTATTTAGAGATGTTTGGCTTCAAATGAAATTCTCTAATGTATATTGCTAAATTTGGCAATGTCTTATAATTCAATTCGCCGCAATTCTAGTTAAGATTATTATCGTTAAAATTCTCTAATTTTGTATGCTCTAAAACAAATAAGCGATTTCATCGCCAAAAAGAATTAAATTTTAGCAACGAATATTTTGGAGTGCTTAAATGTATATGTATGTATATATATATATAATTATATATTTATTTATTATTCTTTTATGAAAGCTTTTTTTTATTTTTGCAAGCAAATGTGAGAAAAAACAAAATGGATAATAACAAGTAAGAGCGCTATATTCGGCCGTGCCGAATCTTATATACCCTTCACAACGTGAATTCATGCAATAACAGTGGTTTGTGTCACCATTTATCCCATATGAAATACGTACATACATATAAAAACATACATATATAAAAACGTCCCATTGTAAAATTATAAATTCACGTATGAATGTTAAAAAAAACAAAAAAAAAAAAAAAATTTTAAAAAAATTTAAAAAAAAAAATTTAAAAAAAAAAAATTTTTTTAAAAAAAAAAATTTTTTAAAAAATTATTATGTATATAATATATATAAAACAAAAAAAAATTAAAAAAAAAATAATATATTATATAAAAAATAAAAAAAAACTAAAAAAAAAAATTTTAAAAAAAATTTTTTTGGCTCAGCTGGGATTCGATGCCACGTTTTTTCTAACCAGTATACACGTTTGTATGTATGTTGTTGTTGTAATGTTGCTTTTGTGAAAAAAAAATCGAGGTGGTCGTGGGTTTTTGCTCATATCTCAGTTGTTTATGTACCGATGTTTTTGATTTTCAATAGCGATCTACTCCCGAATATTTCTGATATTTTAATACCTCACCCGAGTCCAAGCGATGTCGGGGGGCTTCAAAAAGTTGATTTCAACATACACACGGACAGACGGTCAGACGGACAGACTGACAGCGCTTAATCGACTCCCCTATTCATAAGCTTTCAGAAAATATATACTTTATGGGGTCGGAAATCAAAATTGTAGAAATTTCACACGGAATGACAAACCTATATATACCCTTTTTCACTGTGTGAAGGGTATAAAAAGCGAGAAATGCATATAGACGAAATTTGTATGTATATTTTAAATTACAATCTGAAATTCCACTTGCATATATACTTGCGATAAATACTGTATGTTTGTAAATGTATGTATGTATATAGAAAAAATAAATTTTTTATTCCGTTTTTTTTTTTTAACTCAAACACAAAGAAAACAAAGCTTTTTCTTAAGAACAGGTTATGGGCCATTTGTGTTGCTTAATAACGAAATCTATACAGTGGCAAAGATGAATACGGTTCAATTAAAGAAATTAAATGGATCAGAGGATTGGTCTACATGGTGTTTTGCCCTTAAAGCTTAGTTCGAGTTGGATGACCTGTGGGCATATGTGGAGGGATCAAATGAAGATGCTGTTAAGGAAAAACAAGTTAGATTTAATTCTTTTGCTACAATAGCAAAAGAAATTTTTTAAAAGCTGAAAAGTTTGTTTCAAAACTCCGGCTTAGACAGACGTATTGGTTTGTTGCGTAAGTTGTGTTCTATTCAATTGGAGGAATGTGATTCTTCAGAGCATTAGTTTCCGAGGTTATGTCAGCAGCGCGGAAATTAAATACCGTTGGATTTATGGTATCAGATAAATGGATTGGTTCGATTTTGTTAAAAGACGGCGATAAAACCAACAACATCTATAGAACAGAAGAACAGCCAGAAACAGTTGCGGAAATTCAAGATAAACAAAGAAATCAACAAGAAGATAATGTGATAGCAAATAACATAATCATGCCAAGACGAAGTGAAAGAATTGCAAAGAAAATTCAAACTGGTCTTGTGGTAGAAAATGAAATAACAGAAGATCCCATAACGTATGAAGAAGCATTAAATCGCCCAGATAAGGATAAATGGTTAGACGCGATCAACAGCTATATAAATTCGTTGAATGGATCAAAGCGTTACAAAGCTCGTATAGTAGTAAAGAGGTTCACTCAAAAGAAAGGTAAGAATGTTAATGGCCCTTAAGCTCGTTATAATTTAGAAATAGAGCAGATGGATGCCGTAACTGCATTTTTGCAAGGTGAATTACATGAGAATATATATTCAACAACCAGAAGGTGTCATATGTAAAAATCCTGATTCTATTCTCAAGCTAAACAAAGCTCTATATGGTTTGAAGCATTCTAGTTTGGTATGGAACAACAAGTTGGGTCAAGTTCTTAAGAAGATTGGCTTTAAAAGGTCTGGATCCATGTGTATATTACCATATAACTCAGGTTAGTAGAACATATTTAGCAATTTATGTTGACGACATGTTGTTGTTAAGTAATGGCGATATATTTCGTGAGACAGTAAAGAGCTAAATATAAAGCTAATGGGAAAAGCAAAGAAGTGTTTAAGTATTATTAAGAAAATGGAAATATTTTGTTGGATCAGGTGCAATATCTTGAAGCAGTAAACGCCCACAAACAGTTGCATTATCGTCGACGGAGGCAGAATATATGGCACTATCTTCGGTAACACAAGAAGTACTTTAGGTAAGAGGCCTTTATTATGAACTTGTCCCAGATGATGAAAAGGTCCCAACAGCAATATTTTGTGACAATAGAATCGCGATTGTATTGGCATCAACAAATAGTTATCACCCACGATCAAAACATATAGATGCCGGTCATCATTTTATATGCGAGAAAAAGAGCGCAAATATAGTTGAGTTCTATTCTACTAAAACAAAAGAGATGATTGCGGGTTTATTAACGAAGGCTACTACAGCACTAAAGCATAAATATTGTTTTCAAGAAATGGGCTTAACAATGTAAAGTAAATTTAAGTGGGGGTGTTGAAATACTTTAACAAATTGTATTTTACAATTTTTATAAAATTATTATCTAGTGGCATATAACAAATATGTTTGTAAATTTATATAGCAAAAATAAATTTTTATTATTCCGTTTTTTTAACTCAAACACAAAGAAAACAAAGCTTTTTCTTAACAACACGAAGCACAGTTGCGAACCTGCAAATACTGATAGTGATAGTGTGCTTAAATTTTGACACATTAAGCAAGATATGATACAGTGGATGTGCATGATGCCACTCTTGAACAAACTAATGGGCAACAAAGAAAGCCGTTAATATGAATACTTTAGACTGAAATTCAAATACATTCCATACAAATTAATTAAACAAATTTCCTACAGAGTTTTGTAACAATAATTGTAGATATAAAGATAATGCTTATATCGATTCTAAAAATAATAATAATGCTTATATCTATACAAATTGTAATGTTTCAATTATAAATTATACCGTATGCAAAAAGTTTAAAGATAGTAATTAACATGATTATAAAGTTTTAATTACAGCAAATCTAAATGATGTAATTCATAAGAAAATATTTTATAAAATATATACATATAAAAAAATACAAAATTGGTAAATTAAAATTTTGGTGGGCGACAAAAACGAGCGCCGACTTTTATCATCACAGAAGTTGTCGGCGCGAAAGTTTGCCTCTTTATGTGATAATTCAGGTTGATACCTATATGTGCGATTAATTTTATTTAAATCCGTTTAATTAGTTTTTATGTGATTGAGTAAAAATATCAAAATATTTAAACATAAAAACATTCATTTTTATTAGTTTAGTGGAATATGATTTAATGCAAATAAATATTTAAGACTAAATACGTCTATGACGACTTTAGTTGATTTAATTTTTTTTTGCCAGTACGTAAAAATGTTTGACACAAAAAAACTTTAAATAACAGATTAATTACAAACAAGTAAGAGCGCTATATTCGGCCGTGCCGAATCTTATATACCCTTCACAACGTGTAGTCATGCAATAACAGTAGTTTGTATCACCATTCATCTCATATGAAATACGTACATACATATATAAAAACATCCCATTGTAAAATTATAAATTTACGTAAGTATGTATGTATGTAAAAAAGAAAAAAATTTAAAAAAAATTAAAAAAAAATTTAAGAAAAAAAATGGAAAAAAAATAATTAATATAAATAACACTGCTTTACAAATTTTTAATTTGGAAAAATACCAAGAACGCCACATGCCTAAATAAGTTAATTGGGACCTCCTGAACACGAAAAACGTTGTAATTTTTTTTTTTCTAAGTACCGTTTTTTAGATAACGGTACTTTTGTGTTTTTCGGTATATGGTCTCACTCAAACCCTTGTGGAGCCCAAGTGTGTGAGCAATGAAGATGAAAATATTGTCGTTCCACAAAATCCTTAATAAAAACTTTATTTTTTATCCGATTTTTTTCAAATTACGCTTAAAATGTTTATAATTAAACAAGCTATTTGGTAAAAAAATAAAACATTCCAGATCTTTACTATAACGTAGAAAAAAAACGAAGTAAAAATGAAAAATTTTGAAAAAAACGTAAAAAATAGGCAAATTTTGAACTTTGAGGTGCCATAACTTAGCCATTTCTTATCAGATAGAAATTTTCAGCATATCGACGGAAAAGGCATTTAATTACCTTTCTAACGATATGCCACTTATCTCGAGACTTTTCGGTTGGGCTCCACAAGGGTTTGAGTGAGACCATACACCGAAAAACACAAAAGTACCGTTATCTAAAAAACGGTACTTAGAAAAAAAAAATTACAACGTTTTTCGTGTTCAGGAGGTCCCAATTAACTTATCTAGGCATGTGGCGTTCTTGGTATTTTTTGGCTGTAAACCAGTGTAATAAATAAAAAACAAAAAAAAAACAAAGAAAAAATTAAAAAAAAAATTTAAGAACAAAAAAATATTTAAAAAAAAATAATAAAAATATAAATAATATATATAAAATAAAAAAAAGAAATAAAAAAATTAGAAAAAAATATATATAAAAAAAAAAAATTTTTTTTGACTAAGCTGGAATTCGATGTCATGCTTACTCTAAGCAGTATACATGTTTGTATGTATGTATGTTGTTGTTGTAATGTTGTTTTTGTGAAAAAAATCGAGGTGGTCGTGGTTTTTTGCTAATATCTCAGTTGTTTATGTACCGATGTTTCTGATTTTCAATACCGATCTACTCCCGAATATTTCTAATATTTTAATATCTCACAGGGGTCCAAGCGATGTCGGGGGGCTTCAAAAAGTTGATTTCAACATACACACGAACAGACTGACAGAGCTTAATCGACTCCCCTATTCATAAGCTTTCACAAAATATATGCTTTATGGGGTCGGAAATGAAAATTGTAAAAATTTCACACGGAATGACAAACCTATATATACCCTTTTTCACTGTGTGAAGGGTATAAAAATATACATATTGCATATATTCGCTAATTTGCTTGATTATCGTGATAGAAGGTAGTCTATGTCTTTACCTAGGTTGTTGTCTATCTGTGTGCCAAATTTCATTATATTATTATAAAATAATATATTGTTAGTTTTTTTGTTTGAAATCATAGTAAAACAAGAGCGATATATTCGGCCGTGCCGAATCTTATATACCCTTCACAACGTGTAGTCATTCAATAACAGTAGTTTGTATCACCATTCATCCCATATGAAATACGTACATACATATAAAAAACATACATATATAAAAACATCCCATTGTAAAATTAAAAATTTACGAATGTATGTTAAAAAAAAAAAAATAAAAAAAAATTCGAAAAAAAATTAAAAAAACAATTAAAATACAATTAAAAAAATTTTTTTTTTAAAAAATAATTAAAATATATATAATAAATATAAAAAAAAAAATAACAAAATAAATAAAAAATTTTTTTGGCTCAGCTGGGATTCGATGCCACGTTTTCTCTAACCAGTATACACGTTTGCATGTATGTATGTTGTTGTTATAGCCTTCACCTGTGGTGCACAAGGGTATATATAGCTTTGTCATTCCGTTTGTAATTTCTACAATTTTCATTTCCGACCCCATAAAGTATATATTTTCTGAAAGTTTATGAATAGAGGAGTCGATTAAGCCCTGACCGTCTGTTGGTTGAAATCAACTTTTAGAAGCAACTATATGTTCCTCAGATCTGTACATGGTATCAATCTCTCGGAAATATCCAGGAATGAATCGCTATTGAAATTCAGCACAATCGCCCCATAACTTTCTGAGATATGAGCAAAAAACCATGACCACCTCGTTTTTTTTCACAATTACAACAACAACATACATACATACATGTAAAAAACATACCAAACAAAAAAAATTACAAAAAAAAAATATTAAAAATAAGAAAAAAATAATAAAAAAAACTACAAAAAAAAAATTTAAAAAAAATTTAAAAATTTTTCTAAAAAAATTTAAAAAAAATATAAAAAAAAATATAAAAAAAATAATAAAATATAAATAATATATTAAATAAAATAAAAAAAATTTTTTTTTTGGCTCAGCTGGGATTCGATGCCACATATATTCTAACCAGTATATACATTGCACGTATTTTATATGGGATGAATGGTGATACAAACAATTGTTATAGCATGACTACACGTTGTGAAGGGTATATAAGATTCGGCACGGCCGAATATAGCACTGTTACTTGTTGTAATGTTGTTTTTGTGAAAAAAAAAATCGAGGTGGTCGTGAGTTTTTGCTCATATCTCAGTTGTTTATGTACCGATGTTTCTGATTTTCAATACCGATCTACTCCCGAATATTTCTGATATTTTAATACCTCACCCGGGTCCAAGTGATGTCGGGGGGCTTCAAAAAGTTGATTTCATACACACGGACAGACTGACAGAGCTTAATCGACTCTATTCATAAGCTTTCAGAAAATATATACTTTATGGGGTCGGAAATGAAAATTGTAGAAATTTCACACGGAATGACAAACCTATATATACCCTTTTTCACTGTGTGAAGGGTAAAATAATAAGTGTGGCCCATATAAGATCTTGTTTAGTTTTTTGATTACAGTAATTTAATTCATTATTTATATAATAACATATAATAATTTAATAGTGCAGTTTTAGTAACATACCCTAGCATTAATTGGCGAGCAGAAAATAACGGTAGACCACAAAAAATTTCGGCTTTACAAAGAATATTTTCATCTTGTGGTATAGGCTCTTCTGGCATGGTTAAACTTTCAATAGTTTTTCGAGAGTTCCGATCCATTTCCAAAAACCAAAATCCTGAATCTGTGTAACGAATATTACCTTCCTTGTCATATAACGTTCGAACGGAATGCTGCAATTAGATTATTTAAAATATTTGTACTGAATATACAGGCAAAATGGCCCAGCACGATATGAAATAATGTCTATATACAATTTATGTTAAAGAACAGTATTTTTATATTATTAATATATTTCATTTTAAATTAAAAATAAAAAGTTATACCAATGTTTAGCTCACCGTAAAAATGGCGACACATTTCTTGTTAAAAATATTTTTTCATTTTTACATATGACCGATAACAGAATGGATTCAACTATTTATTTTTATACCTTTCACCTGTAGTGCACAAGGGTATATATAGCTTTGTTATTCCGTTTGTTATTTTTACAATTTTCATTTCCGACCCCGTAAAGTATAAGTATATATGAAAGCTTATGAATAGAGGAGTCGACTAAGCCCTGTCCGTGTGCTGGTTGAAATCAACTTTTAGAAGCAACTATATGTTCCTCAGATCTTAGTATGGTATCAATCTCTTGGAAATATCCGGGAATAACTCGCTATTGAAATTCAGAAAAATCGCCTCATAATTTTCTGGGATATGAGCAAATAAACGCGACTGCCTCTGTTTTTTTCCAATATTTTTACCATCAAAATTAAAATTGTTTAGCCATAGAGTAATTTATAGGTACATTTGTCACTATTTGTAGATATAATATGCCTCTAAAGATATCCGTGAAAAATTTTGGATAAATTTTTGGCTCTAA
Organism: Phyto melanocephala; assembly: GCA_941918925.1. Taxonomy (NCBI): domain Eukaryota; kingdom Metazoa; phylum Arthropoda; class Insecta; order Diptera; family Rhinophoridae; genus Phyto; species Phyto melanocephala. The sequence continues at coordinate 61,984,408 of OW799233.1, forward strand.
TCGGTTTATTTATAGGCAAAAATTTTTTTTGAAAAATATATATTCCAAAAATTTACAAACGAAAACCAATTTTTTCAGCTTCTGGACAACCGAGAGAGTCAATATTGGTATCATCTGAAAGGACTTGACTAGCGCAATAGAAGGCATTATAAAAAAATTAAAATTCATGATGGCCGAAACTACACAATGGCGGACAATAAATTTATATGAGTCAAATCTGGCATTTTAAAATGTAACTCCTTTAACCCCCACAATATTGGTATCAAATAAAACGGCGAAACCAGTAGAATACAGTAAATTACTAAAACATGTAAAATCCGAGATGGCGTCTTAAACAAATTGGCGGAACAAATTTGTTTAGCCCCATCAATATGGGTATCGAATATTTTTTCTTTCTATCACGCCAGCTTTTCTAAGCATTTTTCGTTGCATCTAATATTTAAATCTTCCATAGTTATGTAATTTTGACGCACTTAGTAATAATAATTTTTTTCTGGAGCATCCACCGATTGTCCCTTGAAAAAGATTTTTTTTTTAAATTTTGTCTTCATTTTCTTTCAAAAATAGAGTTCTGAAGCACTTACATATATGTAGGATTGAGAAAAAAGTCTTAATTAAGTAAATGTAGTAGAAGTAAAAAAAAAATTATCTCTGAAATTAACTATGCAAAGAATGATTTTATTTTGTGTCAAGTTCTTAGAGCTTTTTTTTTCCGATGGGCCATTTTTACTATGAGATAAAAATATATATTTTATCTATAACCTTTTGTAATTATGTTGAAGTAGTAAATAAGTAATGTTTTTGCTACCCAATCCAACTTTTAATAGTATTTATTTTAATTCGTATTTTAAATTTCACAAATATTCAAACATAATAGTTATAGAAAATGCGCCATTTATATATAAGTACATATGTATATATATATATATATGATATATAAAACGACCTTACCGTTATATAATGCCTTTGCACTCTGGGATCACCATTTTTATCATCTTTATATGGAAACCCGTAATGAGTAAACGTAATGAAATAAAATCGGGTTATCACGTAGGTAGCGAAAAGTATAATAAGGTAGTTTTTGCATTTTTTCAAAAGAATGACCAATGGAGTTAAATAACTGGTAGTGATAAACGTAAATGAGCTGCAAATAATGGCGATAATAACATCTGGGTTTTTTCTTCCACCAGACCGACCAGTTGTTGAAATAAAAACATCCACAACCATATTGTAATAGTTTAAGGTCCATAACGCAACTAGTACTTGTCCAGCTAAATGAATATATAACCAACGTCTAACTAAAAAACAAATAGTAGTTTATTAAAGAATGATTCAAATTTAAATATTTTGAGCTTGTATGAAATGGTAGCAAAGTCTGTTTAACATTTTCGTCATACTTGAACGGCGTACAGAGGAGTATTTGACCTCAAAAGCTGGACAAAAAGGCAAAACTGAATTTTAAGAAATCTTAAAAACTAAGTACGCAGCTCGACAGACAACAATATTTTACATTATATTGTAAATTTTAGTTGCGATTTGTAGCTCTGAGACCCTGCTAAAGTCAGGAAAGTGAAGAAATTTATATAAGATTTAAATGTTTTTTTCGGTTTCTGGATGTTTATTTGTTATTTTTTTTGCGGCCAAACGAATAAAGGTTTAACAATATTTTTTTTTTCGCTGAAAGGTTTGATCAAAAGTTATTTCAAAAAGTAAAAAAAAAAATTATGCACTTTTTTTGCAAAAAAAATAAAAAGAAGAGGTTTTTGAAAGTGAGGTTAGCATTTCTACGAATTATGTTTGATACCACAACAAAACTAATTTTAGAAACAAAAAAAAAAGTTTGCGCAAGTTTGCGTCATTATTTTTGACGATTTTTTTAAATTTTCACATTTCTTCCATTTTTGCTCATCAAGCACTTTTTCTTATAGATTTATATCGTCATAAACTTTTATGTATTTTGAATTATTGATTTTAACTGTTATTCACATCACTTTTAACACTTTACAATGTTAATACCTGCCTATAATTATTAATTTGAAAAATTCTTTATTATCGATAATAGTTATAAGGGAATGTCCCACGCATCCCCATAAAGGATATTTTTATATACCTGCTCTACAAAACTTTATATGTTAAAAAAATACGTACCTTATAAGAAAAATTATTAAAAGCATTTATCACAAAAATAAGTTTACAAAAAATAAATACAGGTAAAAACAAAAAAAAAATACATGGGAACCCAGGTATCAGGCTACCATCCAATTAACGCATAAGAGCATGCGCTTGAAAATACTTATAAAGGGTTATTGCACACAATCTTTATCAAAACCGTTTTATAACTTCAAGAGTCAACATGGAACAAGTTTTCACAAGATTACAGCTATTCCAAATAGTGATAAAATCGAATGCTGGAACCTTTGACGAGAAATTGGATTTTTTGGTCAGAAAATTGAGCAAAATGTCAAGGGGATGGGGACATATTAGCACTGAAGCAGTGTTTAAAAAATTGTTTCAAAAGATATTGGCTTTTGGCACAACGTAAAGAGGACCGCTTTTTAAGCACAAACGCTAAATGGCTGGAAGGAACTGTAACAATACCAGTATTTGGCAGTTCGTCTTCAGGACGACCACGAAAAAAATTTAATGCAGCTAGTGAAAGAACAATGCGAAGAAAAACGGAAGAAGTTCGTAACCAATTAACATGACTCATGCATCCATGAGTCAAAGGGCAGCGGGACATAATGATGCGGCTAAATTAATAATGGATATAACGAGATCCCCAAGAAAAGCAAGAACTTGCAAGCAATCATTAACAACTTCTGAAGTCAACCCTGTGAATAAAGGAAAGGAGCTTTGGCACTCTTTGTAAATGCAGAGCTCACGAAAAAGCAATATGAATTTTATACAATGCCAATAAAAATGTGTATCCATGTTACTTAATACTCATGCAAAAAAAAAAATGTTGTCCCAATGAAGATGCCACAACCGTTAGTGAAACATTAGCGGAAGGGAAGCTCCAAGCTCTTCTCGACCATACAACAACATTTTTATGTATATGCCTTGAAGAGGTTTTGCAGCAGTTTAAACCTTTAAAATCAACATTTGTTAATTGAGTTTTACTATTTATACCGACTTTTATTCCTTAGGAAAAAATTTAATTTCCTTTTGGAAAAATCTTAAAAATTTAAATTTTTGGTTCTTAAATTTTTTTATGGCATTTTGAAAACAAAAAATTTGACGAATTTTGCAGGAAAAAAATGTTGTTTCGCCATTACATTTTTAAAAACTACGAAATAGTAATAGATAGAAAAGAAATGTGTTTGTTTCCGGTGCATCTTCTGATCCTCCTCCTAATAAAATCGGAGAATCCGTTTACAAGTTATGATTAAATATATTAGGCAACCCAACGATTTAGAGAGTGAAATATGCCACGCCTTTAACAGAAAATCCTTACGTACTAGAGAAAAACGGAAAACTGATTTGAATTAAAGGCATCAAAACTAATATAGTCCATATACTTTTATTTCTAGCAGAGACAAAAAAATTTTTTTTCGCAGTGTACTTTTGTTGCGCAGCACAGAGGAGTATTTGGCCTGAAAAGCTGGCCAAAATTATTAAACGTGTTTTTTTAATTAAAAGTTCTGGTTTTTGATAGTTTTAGTTGTAGTATGATATAAGAAATCTAGAAGCAGATTTTGAAAAAATTACACTGCGCAACAAAAGTACACTGCGCAAAAAAAAAAATTTTGTCCCTCCTAGAAATAAAAGTATGTGGACTATATGGATTTTGATGCCCTTAATTCAAATCTGTTTTCCGTTTTTCTCTAGTACGTAAGGATTTGATTTTAAAGGCGTGGCATATTTCACCCCCTAAATTATTGGGTTGCCTAATATATTTAATCATAACTTGTAAACGGGTTCTCCGATTTTATTAGGAGGAGGATCAGAAGATGCACCGGAAACAAACACATTTCTTTTCTATCTATTACTATTTCGGAGTTTTTAAAAATGTAATGGCGAAACAAAATTTTTTTCCTGCAAAATTCGTCAAATTTTTTGTTTTCAAAATGCCATAAAAAAAATTTAAGAACCAAAAATTTAAAATTTTAAGATTTTTCCCAAAAGCCACATTCCTAAGGAATAAAAGTCGGTATAATTAGTAAAACTCAATTAACAAATGTTGATTTTAAAGGTTTAAACTCATTCTTAACAGACTGTATGTACATGCATACATATGATTTACGGTCTAGTTATAAGTACTTATATTTATTTTTTGTAAACTTATTTTTGTGATAAATGCTTTTAATAATTATTCTTATTAGGTACGGTATATATTTTTTTTATATACATATAATGTTTTGTAGAGCAGGTATATAAAAATATCCTTTATGGGGATGCGTGGGACATTTATTTATAACTATTATCGATAATAAAGAATTTTTAAAATTAATAATTATAGACAGGTATTAACATTGTAAAGTGTTAAAAGCGATGTGAATAACAGTTAAATTTAATAATTCAAAATACATAAAAGTTTATGACAATATAAATGTATAAGAAAAAGTGCCTGATAAGCAAAAATGGAAGAAATTTGAAAATTTAAAAAAATCGTCAAAAATAATGGCGCAAACTTGCGCAAACTTTTTTTTTTCTTTCTAAAATTAGAGATTACAAATTTTATTGTGGCATCAAACATAATTCGTAGAGATGCTAACCCCACTTTCAAAAACCTTTTCTTTTTCTTTTTTTTTGCAAAAAAAGTGTATAATAATGAATATTCAACATATTTAAATTTTTTTTTTCTTTTTTAAATAACTTTTGATCAAACCTTTAAGCGAAAAAAAATCATTGTTAAACCTTTATTCGTTTAGCCGTAAAAAAAGATCATAAAAACATCCAGAAACCGAAAAAAACATTTAAATCTCATATAATTTTCTTCACTTTCCTGACTTTAGCAGAGTCTCAGAGCTACAAATCGCAACTAAAAGTGTTAAAAATTTACAATATAATGTAAAATATTGTTGTCTGTCGAGCTGCGTACTTAGTTCTTAAGATTTCTTAAAATTCAGTTTTGCCTTTTTGGCCAGCTTTTCAGGTCAAATACTCCTCTGTGCGCTGGATACATGGCAAGTTACATATTTAATGCCGATGAAACGGGACTACTTTTAAAAGCGTTGCCGTTATCAACACTCGATAGGAGTGGTTTTAAAATTTCTGGAATGACGTCATCGAAAGAACGTAAAACTATAATCCTTTTGTACAATGCAACTGATAACTATGTTTGCCATAGGTAAACTAAAACAGCCTCGATGTTCTAAAAATAAAAAAAATAAAGTATTTTTCGCAAAACAAGGCATGGATGCCACAGGACATTTGGACTGAATAATGCTAGCTTTTGATAAAAAAAAATAGAAAAGTAATCTTATTCATAGATAATGTCACAGCCCATAAGCAGATAAGATAAAGAACGTTGACGTTCGATATTTACCAGCATATAGCACCTCAATTTTACAGCCTTTAGATCAGGGGATCATTCATGCTTTCAAGGTATATCATCGACAAAATATAATACGTAAGCAAATATGATTTTAGAGATTTCAAGAAAAGCCTTCATATGTTAGCAGCATTATATACAGCCAAGCGAGCATATTGGATGGTAGGTCCTAGTACCATTTTAAACTGCTTTAAAAAGTTGATTTTAAAAGATACAGGCTTATTTTTTCAAATTTATATGACTTTTTATATATTTCAGTGTAAGTTTGTTTTGGAATCTTACAAGCTGACAACGATGGAAGATCGCGAAGATGAAATAATTATAACTGCTGACTTTAGTTTAGAATTTGGAGCTTAATTTAAAAATTTTGTAACTCAGGACGAAAATTTACCTTGTCATGCACCAACTAACGAGGAGGAAATCGTTTCTGAGCTCCAATCAAAGAGGATGCTAACGAGGATGATGACAATGAGTATCCATCTGTAAATAATGCAGTGGAATATTTAAGTAGTTTACGGTGTTTTCTTCAAGCAAGAAATGAATTAATTGATGAATTGGAAAAAATTGAACAATTTAGTTTTGAGAGCTGCTGCAAAAATATACAAAAGAAAACAGATTTTTTATATTAGTGTGTATTAGACGAAGTACTTTAATTTACCTCAGCAATTCCAAATTCAAGTTTCCATTGCTTGTGAATTTATTAGCAATAATATGGACGTGACAAAATCACTTCTCACTTCGCTAGTATTGGAACTGCTGGGGTAATTCTAGTAAGCAATGAATTTCTAGTTTTTATACCCGCCACCAAAAAAAATGGTGGGGGTACATTCATTTTGTCATTCCGTTTGTAACACATCGAAATATCAATTTTAGACGCCATAAAGTATATATATTCTGAATCAGGGTTTGATTTGATGACGATCTAGCTATGTCCGCCCGTCTGTTGAAAGCACGATAGAGGTCGCACCGAAAAAGCTAGGGGGCTCAAAATTTGCCAGAATCTTTCTTATAGACAAGGTTTGTTTGGTATTGAAAATGGGCTAAATCGGAATATTAGGAAGTGAGTTATAGCTCGTAATGCAAGAGTAAAATAAAATGGAATTGTGTCCAAACGCATTAACGTACAGTCATGAAACTTCGAATATATATTTCTCGAGTCAAAACAATATCTCTGCCCAAAAATTGCTTATATCTATGCATTAGGAAAGAAGTTATAGATAAAAATGTGTTTATACTGCGCAGTGTATATTTTAAACTTAAAACCTCATTAAACGGACAAAATTAGATGTACGATTCTGAAATTTTGCACACTGTGCTTTTTGATAAGAGGCTTTTTTATAACGGAAAATCAATGTGCCACGCCCACTTTTACGCCCACCTCCCATATAACGTTTTACCTAAAATTCATAAAATTTCTCTATTAACAAAGATTTTGGAATAATAAAGGACTATATTGAAACACCTAAGTTGTACTCATTCGCAAAAACAACTTTGACACGCCTACTATAACGCCCACTTTTAGCGTTATCTACCGTTAATGAAATTTAAAAGCTCATAAAACCGCCAAAATTAGAGGTATGATGATGAAATTTGCTATGTATATCCATCTAATCAATGTTATTATTGTACCAAAAAGTTTATGTGACACGGCGACTTTAACGCCTACCTCCCATATAACGGTTTATCTTAAATTCATGTAATTTCCCTATTGACAAAGTTTTTGGGAAAATAAAGGACTATATTGAAATATCTATGTTGTATTTGTTAGCAGAAACTTTATTGACACGCCTACTTTAACGCCCACTTTCACTAACAGATAAAATTTACGAAAACATTTTACTATCATATCGAAGTTATTAAGGGTGGTTAAATTTTAAGGGCCGATGTTGATTTCAAATGGTTCCCATTCAACGAACTAAGAAGGCATTCACAGATTTTCTAACATTTTATACAGACCTGTTTTGCAGAAACATAAATATTTTTTACAATTCTCCCGATTGTGGACGAATTTGAACGATTATTTTGACCGAAAGAATTACGAAGTGCACAAAATGCATTTTGATTTGAACGCCCATTTTTATAAAAAACCTGAATAACTTTAACGCGTTGCTCACTTGCGTATCTTTCCACGGTTCAAATTGACTTAGTCTGAGAGTGAGAAATGTCAAATGAAATGCAAAAAAAAACTTGTTTACGTATAGTTCACCTTCAACATAAGCCCTTAAAATTTAACCACCCTCTAGTGATACATATTTTATTATAAAGAGATTATTCCATAGCGATTAACAAAATAATATATATTGTGCTTTAAATGTACACAAAATTGGTGGTGGGTATGAAAGATTCGGCACAGCCGCATATAGTGCTCTTACTTGTTTATGTTATCAACCTAGTTGACTGATCTCAGTAAAATGATACTTTTAGTACAAACTTCTAAATGTACAATAATATTTTTTATTTAATTTAATATTTTTAGTTTTTTTTGTCAAAATAAATTTTTAATAAAAACTGATACATACATACGTACTTATATGTATAAAAATTTGGATAGAAATTGTCTACTTTTTTATATGCACTCTTTATGCAAATATCGGAGTTTTTATATATGCACTGCTTATGCATATTAACGAGTTTTTTTAGAAGCATATTTGCATTTCGCGCTTATATGCACAGAAAGCTGTGCATTTTCAGAAATGCATATACACCTAATTCTGTTTTTACGCGATAGATATGTTCCTCGAAAACTCGCGTAAAAAAAATAGTGTAAAAAAATTTATAGTATCCATATAAAAAGTGGAGATTGGTTCCACGCACATATTAAATATCAGATTAAATAAGATAACTGTTGTTTTATACACATATTTTATTTTAACAAGAAACAATAGAAAAAACAGTTCATTAAGAAAAAGAAATCACAAAAATCATGCATCTTAAAAACATATAAAAATCAATTTTTAATCAGTATCACTTTCTGATAACCGCATTCGTTTACGAAAGACATCACTTTCATCGCTAGAAATAGTTTCAAAATCATGATCAATTGTTGGTGACGGATCAGCGATTTGAGTCACAAATTCCGTTATCAATCGTTGACTTCCCATTAAAAATTTAACATCACGTTGAAACTTCGCGGCTCTTTCTTCATTAGGATTATGCTTGCGAATATGATCGCCCAATTTGCTGCCATTTGGAGTCCTTCTTTGGAATTGGACATTTGGATGCTCTAAATGTGGATGACCTGGTGTATTGCCTATAATCAACAGAACTTTAAAATCAAGGCCTTTATCGCTCATATAGCGCCGAACTTCCGGTACAAAATATTTATTAAGCCATTCAGTAAAAAGCTCAGTTGTTACCCAAGCCCTTTTATTAGCTGCCCAGTGAACGGGTAATGAGTCCATATTTACGTCTTTCATCGACCGTAGTTTTAAAGCTTGATTTACAAGTAAGGGTTTTAACTAGGGTGATCGATTCGGTTTTACAACCGGTGGAAAACCCAATTTTTTTCTCTTTTAGCTGGCGGTTTTTTCCAAATGTTAATTTTTAGAATGTCGAATACACCGGTTTTTTTACTCACTGAAGCCGGTTTTTTCATTTTTAGTTTTATGTTCATTCATCTTTGTAACCAAACGTACCATACTATATTTATTACTCAAAAAATTTCAAAAAATCAAAAAATTTATTAAGTACTTTTCCATAATATTGTATGACATTTTTTTGTTGTTTTAAAAACAAATGCAAAATAAGAACAAGTAAGAGCACTATATTCGGCTGTGCCGAATCTTTTATACCCACCACCAATTTTGTGTACATTTAAAGCACAATATTTATTATTTTGTAAATCATTATGGACTAATCTATTTATAATAAAATATGTATCACTTTCTTTGTAGAGGGTGGTTCCATTTTGAAGGTGAACTACACCTAGTCTTTAAATTTGTTTTCTACATTTCACTTGACATTTCTAAATCTTAAACTTACTCAATTTGATCCGTGAAAGATACGCAAATGAGCAACGCTTTAAAGTTATTTAGGTTTTTATAAAAATGGGCGTTCAAATCAAAATGCATTTTGTGCACTTCGTAATTCTTTTGATCAACATAATCGTTCGTCCACAATCGGGAGAATTGTAAAAAATATTTAAATACATAATTGAACCATACAAATATTATAATTACAAAAAGAAATAATAATAATATCCTAAATAATTTGTGTTTTATTTTAATTCAACATCGGTCCTTAAAATTTAACCACCCTTTATAACTTCAATATGCTACTAAAATGCTGTTGTAAATGTAGTCTTTCAATGAAAGTGGGCGTTAAAGTAGGCGTGCCAATAAAGTTTCTGCTAATAAATACAACTTAGATATTTCAATATAGTCCTTTATTTTCCCAAAAACTTTGTTAATAGAGAAATTACATGAATTTAAGATAAACCGTTATATGGGAGGTAGGGGTTAAAGTGGGCGTGTCACATAAACTTTTTGGCACAACAATTACATTGATTAGGAGGATATACGTAGTAAGTTTGATCATCATACCTCTAATTTTGGCGGTTTTATGAGCTTTTAAATTTCATTAACGGTAGATAACGTGAAAAGTGGGCGTTATAGTAGGCGTGTCAAAGTTATTTTTGCGAATGAGTACTACTTAGGTGTTTCAATATAGCCCTTTGTTATTCCAAAATCTTTATTAATAGAGAAATTATATGAATTTTAGGTAAAACGTTATATGGGAGGTGGGCGTAAAAGTTGGCGTGGCACCTCAATTTTCTGGCACAGTAATGACATTGCCTAGGGGGATATACGTAGCAAATTTTATCATCATACCTCTAATTTTGGCGGTTTTATGATCTTTTAAATTTCATTAGCGGTAGATAACGTGAAAAGTGGGCGTTATAGTAGGCGTGTCAAAGTTATTTTTGCGAATGAGTACTACTTAGGTGTTTCAATATAGCCCTTTGTTATTCCAAAATCTTTATTAATAGAGAAATTATATGAATTTTAGGTAAAACGTTATATGGGAGGTGGGCGTAAAAGTGGGCGTGGCACCTCAATTTTCTGGCACAGTAATGACATTGCCTAGGGGGATATACGTAGCAAATTTTATCATCATACCTCTAATTTTGGCGGTTTTATGAGCTTTTAAATTTCATTAGCGGTAGATAACGTGAAAAGTGGGCGTTATAGTAGGCGTGTCAAAGTTATTTTTGCGAATGAGTACAACTTAGGTGTTTCGAAATAGTCCTTTATTATTCCAAAAACTTTATTAATAGGAAAATTATATGAATTTTAGGTAAAACGTTATATGGGAGGTGGGCGTAAAAGTGGGCGTGGCACATTGATTTTCCGTTACAAAAAAGCCACTCACCAAAAAGCAAAGTGTGCAAAATTTCAGAGTCGTACATCCAATTTTGTTGCTTTTATGACGTTTTTGTTTTTAAATATACCGAAAAATACACTGTGCGGTATAAATTTTCGTACATTTTGATCGATAACTTCTTTCCTAATGCATAGATTTAGATAATTTTCGGGGAATAGTATTGCTTTTACTCAGGAAATATATATTCGAAGTTTCATGAGTCTACGTTAATGCGTTTGGACACAATTCCATTTTATTCGATGTTCGAAGGACACGGTTTTTTCGACCTACTCTTACTTTCGAGCTATAACTCTCTTCCCAATATTCCGATTTAGCCCATTTTCAATACCAAACAAACCTTGTATATAAGAAAGATTCTGGCAAAATTTGAGCCCCCTAGCTTTTATATATATATACTTTATGGGGTCTAAAATGGATATTTCGATGTGTTACAAACGGAATGACAAAATGAATATACCCCCACCATTTTTTTGGTGGCGGGTATAAAAATAATTAGGCTTAAATATTATTTGTTTTAAATGGAAAGCAGGTATTGTATACGTTGTTGGGCTTATAATTTGCTGTGATAATCAGCTGTTAAGTTAAGTCTTTTGACCTAATTATTGTACTTTGAAATACTTTTTGATCTCATTTTGAAATTTCATAATATTGTGCTTCTACGAAATCTAGGGACTTGTACCATAGACTACCCGTAGCTTAACTAATATCGCTGATAACATATGACTTGTATACTAAAGTAGTTTGGCACACAAAGGGTCATTATTACAACTTGCCTATAAAGTTAATGTTAATAAAAGGTAACTTGCCTACCGTGAGCATTAGAGTGACTTTTAAATATTTTGCATTATGACAACCTCTTTGTAACCAATTTTTTTTTTTTTAATATGGCAGTACCAGAGCAAATACCGATTACTTTTAACAAGTTAATTTAGTTCGTAAAAAATGTAGTGGCAACAATGTAAATTTATAAATTTTATTTACAAAACGAAATAAAATTTTTGATGATTTATTAACTGTTTTGTGTCACTAATATTAGAAAATTAAAACTTAAAATAAAAATGATCAGTAGAAAAAAAATTTATCAGAGTTGCCATATTTTGTTTCATGAAGAGAAACAATGGCATTTTTAAATTTAAAAACGTAACCTTAACAGTTAAAGGTAGTTGAAGCATAAACATAACCTTTCGGTCACTTTTAGGTAAAAAGTGTCTGTCCTTTAACACTTATTTATAGTAACTTCTACAAAAAGACATTGGCCTTAATTTTTTTTATTTATTTATTTAATTTAATCAACATAATAATATTTACAGTTGAGCATTTTTAATTTAATTACAAAAATAAAGAAAAATAAAAACAAACATTAAACGTATGCATTAGAGTTTAGAAATCTTATCAGCTTTCCACTTGTTACAGCAACATTATCAGAAAAGTCAATGTGAACATAGAACTTATTTACCTCAGCACAAATTCTTCTAATTGGATCAAAGCTAATGTAGTTTGATCTATGAAATGGTACATATAACGGTTCATAAAATCTAAGCTGCCTATTAGGAACATTGATGCATATTTTATGTCGAAGATATGTAGAATCAATTTTGCCTTGAATTATATTTATGACAAATGCAATATTGGAAACAATTCTTCGGCTTTGTAACGTTGGGAGCGCAATGAGTAGTAAACGACTACGGTATGACGGTAAGTTTGTATTAGGATTCCAACGAAGGTTACGAAGGCAGAACAGCAAAAATTGTTTTTGGACTGATTCAAGTTTTTGAATATAAACATCATATTGGGGATCCCAAATTACTGATCCATATTCCAGTAAAGGTCTTACCAATGACGTGAATAGATTTTTTGTTACATAAGGATCATTAAATTCCTTCGCCCAACGCTTTATGAAACTTAATACCCCATAAGCTTTATTTACTGTCATTATTACATGTGAGTTGAAATTAATTTTTACATCAAAGAGAATTCCAAGATCCAAAAACGAATCAACAATAAGTAGAAATCTTATGTCGTTATAATCAAAAATGGTTTACAAGAAAAGGATGCAAAAACAAAAAATAGATATATATGTATATATGCAAAAGGTTACAATTATAACTAATTAATAACACTATACTACTGAAATATAACTGAATACAGATAACAAAAAAAAAACTAATACAGAAGAGTAATTATTTTGGAAAACAAAAATTTGTACACAAAAGCATAACTAAAAAGGAATAAAAAAAGTAGTAATAATAATAATAGTTATTAGTTAAGAATAAAACATAAACAGTTCTTTTTTGAAATGTAGAGCGTTGCTGGTTTCCTTAATTGTAGTTGGAATACGTCCAGAGACGTATTGCAGTTATAAAAAATTGCCATTCAGAAACTAATGTGTGATGCCGGAATTGAATAAGATTTTTGTTCCTTCTAAGTCGACTAAAAATTATGCGGTTAAAAAGGTATAATGGTTCTCGAGTGCTTATAATTTTATGCAAATATACCAGTGTTTTAATTTTTGACAAATCCTCGAATAACACGCCGTATATATTTTTGGTGAAAGGAGTTATGTTGATGTAAGTACCATTTGTGCCATAATTTTTTAGGCCATAGACGTATCTTGTGATGTTATTATAAGTAACTTTAAACTTATGCTTACTGCTTGAGTCACAACTTGCAAAAATTTCACAGCCATAAGTTAGAGTTGGCACCAAATATGTCTTAGCTAGTAACATTCGTATCTTTTTGGCGTAAAACATTGTGTTGGCCATAAAGTTCTAAGCATTGAATAAGTTTTACCACTAGCAGCTATTATATGATCTGACCAGGTAAGGGTGTTATTAAAAATGAGACCAAGATTTTTTGCTTTATTGACGATTTCCATTTTTTGGTTGTTAATACAAACATCCATATGTTGAACATCTTTCAGAGTTCTTCCGCGTATACATTTAGATTTTACAGGATTTATGCTTAATCCGTTTACATCTGCCCATCGTGAAACACAGTTAAGGTCGTAGTTTAATTTGGCTGTGCATTCCTTAATATTTTGTTTTTTGTCACTTACACTAGGCAACAGCCATTTTGTTATTTGGTTCTAGCATACTTTTTCTCATGGATTTGGACCTACTGAACACGAAAATGAATTTTAAAAATTTTTCTGTCGATTGGTTTGCGAGATACAAATTTTTTAATTTTTTTTTTTTAATTTTTGGAGGTACACTTACTATTTTGAGCATATCTTTAGTCTTCTTTGACCTATTTTATCCTACTACTACTCAAATTAAAGACAATTGAGCCGTCTACAACTTATTCTCAGAAAATTTTCAAATCGGGTTAGTAGTTTTGATGTTGGCGGCTTAAAAAGGTTAAAAAACTGGGTTTTTTTAGTAAAAATGTGGCTGAAAAATTCATATAAAAATTCATATAAAACGCGATGTTAACAGCGGTTTTAATTTTTTTACGTATAGCTGACACTTTTCCAAAGAAAATAAGCCCTTACTTAACAAAATTTGATGACAAATGGCCGACTTATTATTTTTTTGGTAAACGACCGAAATTCCGCTATTTCACGATTTTTTGATTTTCATTATTTGCACAGCTTACCTACCCAACGCAAACGAATAAATACATTTGAACTTAATTTAAAATAAACAAATTAGTCTTCGTATATTATTTTTTAATTTATTTACAGCACTACATGCTCAATGTATCGCACAATTAGCTAAACTAACGAAATTAAACTAACTAATTAAATTAAGCAAATCAACGCACAAAAAAAATGAGTAAAAACAAAGATATAAGTGTACATTTTATGCCATGTGGAAAAACTGCTGACTTCTTCTTTGTTTTTTGTATTCGCTGCAATCGGTCTCACGTATTAGGGTCCAAATATAGTCACCCATCATAGCCGTGTCATAGATGCCCTGATAGCGTCGTTCCATAGCCTTCAATTCCTGATGAAAGCGCTCGCCGTGTTCGTCGCTCACGTCTCCTAAATTCTCAGGGAAAAAATCCAAATGAGAATGCAGAAAGTGTATTTTAAGTGACATGTGCACTCCCATGGCTTCATAGTTCTTTACCAGATCCTCAACTATGTCCTTATAATTCGGGCTTTTGTTGTTTCCTAAAAAGTTTTCCACAACAAGCCTGAAGGAATTCCATGCTGCGGCTTCGATGGGTGATAACAGCTTTGGGAATTTTTCATCTTTCAAAATTTTTTTTATCTCGGGTCCTGCGAAGACTCCTTCTTTAATTTTTGCCAGCGAAAGGTAAGGGAAAATTGACCGTAAATAGGCAAAAGCTTCACCTTCTTTGTCTAATTTTTTGGCAAAATTTTTAATCAAACCCAATTTTATGTGCAGCGGCGGAAGTATTATATTTTCACGGTTCTCTATTAGTGGTTTGCGCTGAACATTCGCTTCTCCAACTACAGGTTTCGTTCGTACCGGCCATTTTTTTTTTATATAATGCTGATCATCAGCGCGGCTATTCCAAAGGCACAGAAAACAGCAATGTCGCGTATAGCCTCCTTGGAGTCCACACAGAATGGCCACAACTTTAAGGTCGGCGCATATTTTCCAATTGTATTTCCTATACTCTATGCATTTCAGCAAAATGTCCATAGTTTCATAGTTCTCCTTTGAATGAACCGCATGAGCAATAGGAACAGATGGCTTTTCATTCCCATTATGTAAGAGAACTGCCTTCAAGCTCTCTTTGTTGCTGTCAATAAACAACCTCCATTCGTTGGGGTTGTGAATTTACTCATTGTCTTCCTTGCGTTTTCTAAATATTAACTTCTTTACACTTTCACAGACAGTTTTGAAATGCAATTGATAACCGTGTCTCCTTATGTTTAAATATGTATGAGCATGTAGTGCTGTAAATAAATTAAAAAATAATATACGAAGACTAATTTGTTTATTTTAAATTAAGTTCAAATGTATTTATTCGTTTGCGTTGGGTAGGTAAGCTGTGCAAATAATGAAAATCAAAAAATCGTGAAATAGCGGAATTTCGGTCGTTTACCAAAAAAATAATAAGTCGGCCATTTGTCATCAAATTTTGTTAAGTAAGGGCTTATTTTCTTTGGAAAAGTGTCAGCTATACGTAAAAAAATTAAAACCGCTGTTAACATCGCGTTTTATATTTTATATGAATTTTTATATGAATTTTTCAGCCACATTTTTACTAAAAAAACCCAGTTTTTTAACCTTTTTAAGCCGCCAACATCAAAACTACTAACCCGATTTGAAAATTTTCTGAGAATAAGTTGTAGACGGCTCAATTGTCTTTAATTTGAGTGGTAGTAGGATAAAATAGGTCAAAGAAGACTAAAGATATGCTCAAAATAGTAAGTGTACCTCCAAAAATTAAAAAAAAAAAATTAAAAAATTTGTATCTCGCAAACCAATCGACAGAAAAATTTTTAAAATTCAGTTTCGTGTTCAGTAGGTCAAAATCCATGAGAAAAAGTATGCTAGAAACAAATAACAGACACAAGTTTGTTATTTGTGACCTAGTGTTATGTATAATTGGATGTCATCAGCATACATTCTCATGCGGCAGTGATGTAACTGGTCAGGTAGATCATTTGCATAAATTGAAAAAAGTAATGGACCAAGAATCGAGCCTTGAGGAACACCTCTGATAACAGGCAAGAACTGTGAGGAAATAAAATTTTTTGTTTCAACACATTGCATTCGACCATTAAGATATGATGCAATCAACTTTAAAGATGTAGAGGAAAAGTTCATAATTCGTTCAAGTTTTTGTAGTAATATTGTATGTCCACGGAATCAAAGACTTTGGAGTGGTCTAACAACACAAGCATTACTATATATCCATCGTCAATATCTTTCCTAATATCCTCTGCTATATCAGTTAGAGCAGTAACGCAACTATGATTAGCTCGAAACCCAGACTGTCTTTCAGTTAACAGATTATAATTAGTTATATATTCAACCATTTGCATACGCACAAGTTTTTCAAATGCCTTCGACAAATATGGTAAAATAGCAATAGGACGATATTCAGCCGATGATTTTGGTTTTGGTAGAATTTTGGCATGCTTTCATCTAAGTGGATAAGTGGTACTCATTATTATTATTATTATTGTGCATTCGACTTAATTGAAAGATAGCTTTTAAGAACGTCAAACTGATTCACGCATTCGAAATTAAACTTAAGTTGTGGAAGATTCTCAGAATGGTGGTTTATATAGTGCATGTGATCTGCTTGGATCAAAGGTATATTTACGAATTTTTGATTCAGTTCATTTGGATCTGGTATACTGTGTAAATGTGTAGGGTTGTTATTATTTACAGAAAAAAGGTTGAATAATTCCATGTTTAGGGCCAAATTCTTTATTCTTTATTTTAAATAACGGCATTTTATAATAATGCCATCGAATGTGTGTCAACTTAAAATGCAATTAAACCATAGAACGAACTAGTTTATACCTATAAATGAATCTCTGTCATGGGTATAAGAAAAAATTATATTTTATGAATTCGACCGGTTAACCGGTTTTTTCTAAATTTTTAAAAAAGCAACCGGTTTTGTTTTAATTCTAAATTTCAAACTATTTGAAAACCGGTTTCTTAAAAATGTCGAATAATCGATCACCCTAGTTTTAACAACACAAAACAAGAAGAATAAAAAACAATAGTTTACTCAGTAAGTAATTTTATATATCTATATAAATTGATTTTTAAAAAAACATTGATATTTTAATGATCATTTAAATTTTTCTTTTTATTCTCACATAATTTTTGAAAATTCTCTCATACGCACCATATTAATTTCTCTTTTCTAATCACTCTCTTCCTCAAATACTTTTTTGAGTATTCAAAAGCAAATAAACAAAAACAATTGACTTTATTTTGCGAATAAGGCACGATAGTGTGACCGTATTTTATTAATTACTGTTGCAATTGCGTTTTGACCGATATGAGCCGAAAAAGATTGTCACAATATGCAACGATAATGGGACCGCTCAAATACGCATCGTTAAATTTTTTTGAATGTGTACCGATTAAGCACGACAAAAATCGGTACGCATTTTGCTATTTGCGCCGATAGTGGGATCCCGGCTTTAGACGCCACCTTGTTTCTGTTCAATTGAAAATCTATAATAGCCTTCTTACACTTGCTCACATCTTTTATCAAATCAACAAGATGTTAACATCTTCCAATACAAATTGTACAGGTTTGTGTATCAACATTTTCCAACATGTTTTAAAGATGTTCCTAACTCATTTTGTTCCACTCAACATCTTTCGATTATTTTAGTGTTTTCACTAGAAATCGCTGTAAAAATACATACCAATTCTAGAGAAAAAAATAAAGGCGCAAAAAAAAAATACATACTTTTCAAATAATTGCTTTCCAAGGGCAATAATTAATACAGATTTTTTAATTCCATTTTTTTATACCCTTCACACAGTGAAAAAGGGAAATTTTCATTTCCGACCCCATAAAGTATATATTTTCTGAAAGCTTATGAATAGGGGAGTCGATTAAGCTCTGTCAGTCTGTCCGTGTGTATGTTGAAATCAACTTTTTGAAGCCCCCCGACATCGCTTGGAGCCGGGTGAGGTATTAAAATATCAGAAATATTCGGGAGTAGATCGGTATTGAAAATCAGAAACATCGGTACATAAACAACTGAGATATGAGCAAAAACCCATGACCACCTCGATTTTTTTCACAAAAACAACATTACAACAACAACATACATACATACAAACGTGTATACTGGTCAGAGAAAACGTGGCATCGAATCCTAGCTGAGCCAAAAAAAAAAAATTTTTTCTTTTTTTTTATATTTTTTTTTATATTTTTTTTTATTTATTTTTTTTTTTTTTCTTTTAACATTCATACGTAGTTATAATTTTAAAATGGGTTGTTTTTATATATGTATGTTTTTTATATGTATGTACGTATTTCGTATGGGATGAATGGTGATACAAACTACTGTTATTGCATGACTACACGTTGTGAAGGGTATATAAGATTCGGCACGCCCGAATATAGCGCTCTTACTTGTTAAATTTTTATTTGCGCAAACATTTAAAATAAATTTTATGACAGATGAAGGATGAAAGATATTGCAAATGTAAACAAGTTTTTTTTTCATTTTCAACCTCTTTCATGCATTCCGCTAAGATGTGAGCAAGTGTAAAAGGGCTATAAAACTGAATTATGTTTATTTTATAGCTATTAATAAGTTATTAGCATTATTTAAAGCCATATTTAGCAGCAAACATTTTTTAGATGTGGTTAGACTATTTACAATGGGTTAGTTAAGCCGGAAGATCATTTACGTATAATGAAAATAGCGGTTGCAGTTGAGTCTTATGGAGCTCTTCTTTAATGCAGCAGTGGATAGGAATAAATTATTAATACAGACTTACTGTGTGCGATTAATAAGATACGTAAAGATAAATTTGCAAGTGTATAATGAAAAATTATAAAAGCTCTCTTCTCCTAATGACTACCAAATTTTCTTATCGTAAGCATTATAACGTAGTATAGCTGTTTCCTAAACTGATTGATAATTGATATGTGTGTGTGTGTGTGACTTGCCATATATTCTTCTACTTTAAGCAAAAAAAATTTTTTTTTTTAATTCAATATAATTTATGATAAAAATGATCAATGCAATGATTACACTGCACTACAAAAAATTATTTTTTGTCTTCCCATTAATTAACACTATGTGGACTATATGGATTGTGATGCGCTGAACTCAAATCCGTTGTCGGTTTTTTTCCATCAGATCGGGATTTTTTTTATGGGCGTGGCAAATTTTTTCCCCTAAATTATTAAGGTACGGAGACATATTTCATCCTAACTCGAGAACCAGTCATATGATTTTCAAAAATAAAACACCAGAAGATGTGTAACAACATTTTATGCAAATAAAAGTTTTCTACATCTCTTATCGTTTTGGAATTATTCAAAAATTAATGGAGAAAAAAAATTTTTTCGTGCAAAATTCGTAACATTTTTCAATTTAAAAATGAAATTAAAAAAAACATGAAGCAAATATTCAACATTTTAAACTTTTTTCTGAGAGCTACTTATCTAAGAAATAAAAAAAACCATAAACCATAAAAATCGGTTAAAAATTGTAGATTTTATTGTCAATTTACCACAGGTTCCCAATATTGTAATGCAACCAGCCTTACATATGATATATGTAACATTTCGTTAGGTGAGCAGGTAATGGAACTGAAGTACAACGGTATTTTGCATAGTTCTTGGAGTTAAAATTTAAAACAATATTTTTTAATTTCCTGTGATTTCAAATTAACAACATTAGGGTAGATTTATTGTAATGCATAGAAGCTTATGGACAATAAGTGAGTCAAGTTTATATTAAATAAAGTGCGGTTAAAATCGGCAACAGTAAATAGATCTTATAGTGTTCTTCGTTATTGTGTAAAGAAATAAAGCAATTAAAGAATCCACAAATGCTTTCATATTACAAAATGTCAAGGATTTGTAAGAAATCTCCAAATTTATTTTGTTACGTATGTGGCGATCTAACTCAACGGGAGACAATATCTTCCAAGATTAAAAATGCTTATCGCCGTTATTTTGGGTTTCCTATCGATGATAGAGATAAAAATTGGCTGCCATAAATATGTTGTAGTAGATGTGCAAGTTCTTTAAGAGGTTGTGTAAAAGGAAGTCATAACCCTTTGCCGTTTATGAAGCCAGCAATTTGGAGTGAACCACAAAATCATCAAAATGATTGCTACTTTTGCCATACTTTAACACGTGGGTTTACGAAAAAAACCAAAAATAAAGTTACATATCCAAATACTTTATGCGTCAAACGACCAGTTTACAAGTAAATTTTTACCTCCATTGCCTCCTACAGACGATGAAGAAGATGGGCTTTCTCATTTGGAAGTCCAACGAGTACACCTTATTTTCCGAATTAAACTGATATGATATGTTGGGCTTTAAAAAAAACAAGTCTGAACTTCTTTCATCCCAACGAAAAGAATGGAGTTTGGTGCAAAAGAACCTTAACGTCTCTTACTTTAAAAATAGAGAACAACCTTTTTTGAGTTATTTCAGCAGAGAGGAAGGTTTGGTATTTTGTGATAATGCTGATGGACTTTTGCGACAACTGTGTTGCATTCATAAATCTGATGGCGGCTTTTTATTGATTCATCCAAGACAAGTTTGAAAGCTGTTTTACTTCACAATGGCAACAAATTTCCATCGGTCCCACTCGCGTATGCAAGAAATATGAAAAAAAACTATTGTAGCATGATGATACTAAAAAAAATTTTTGTATTCCCATTACTCATGGAACGTATGTGCAGATTTGAAAGTCTTAGCAATGTCGAATGGATTGCAAAGTGGATATACCAAGTTTTGTTGCTTCTTATGTGAATGGGATAGCCGCGCGAAGGAAAAACACTACAATGTTAAAATTTGGCTAAAAAGAGTAAATTTTTTTCCAGAAGAAAAAAAATGCAGCTGAAGAGCCTTTAAATCAAAAAGAACAAACTCTTCTACCCTCTCTTCATATAAAGGTAGGCCCAATGAAAATTTTGTCAAAGCAATGAACAAGGACGGTGAAGGCTTTTTATACATTAAGAGCGAATTTTCTAGAATCAGAGATGCTAAGGTAAAAGAAGGCATATTTGTAGGTCCACAAATACGACAGCTTATGAAGGACAAGGTTTTTAAAACGAAATTGAATAATGTAGAAGAAAGAAAAGAAAACAATGTTTCCTAAATAAAAATTAATAATTATTAACAAAAATTTTGTTTTTTTAAATAAAATTGGCTGTAAATATTTTAATTTTTTATTGTAATTTGAAGTTATCTACGAGTGAGCACCCACCCTGCTTTATGCGAGGCGTTGCTACAAAATTACAATCTGGCAAATTTTTTTGCTTTTATTTATTTTTGCTGTACGATAGATAGAAGTAAATAGTTGCCATTCATTGTTGCTACAAGGCGCTTTAGTGCGCCCACTCTGACATTGTTTGCTTCATTACACATATTTGGTCAATATTGGATACCTGCGGTAAATTGACAATAAAATCAATATTTTTAACCGATATTTATGGTTTGAGGGTTTTTTTATTTCTAAGATAAGTAGCTCATAGAAAAAAGTTTAAAAATGTTGAATATTTGCTTTATATTTTTTTAATTCCATTTTAAATTGAAAAATATTACGAACTTTGCTCGAAAAAAAAATATTTCTCCATTAATTTTTGAATAATTCCAAAACGATAAGACATAGAGAAAAATTTTATTTGACTAAAATAAATACAGTTTTATTACACATCTTCTGGTGTTTTATTTTTGAAAATCAGATGACTGGATGAAATATGTCTCCGTACCTGACTAATTTAGCGGAAAAAATTTGCCACGCCCATAAAAAAAAATCCCGATCTGAACGAAAACAAGTAACAGTGCTATATTCGGCCGTGCCGAATCTTATATACCCTTCACAACGTGTAGTCATGCAATAACAATTGTTTGTATCACCATTCATCCCATATAAAATACGTGCATACGTACACGTTAGAATAAATGTGGCATCGAATCCCAGCTCAGCCAAAAAAATTTTATTTTATTTTATTTAATATATTATTTATATTTTATTATTATTTTTTATATTTTTTTAAAATTTTTTTAAAAAATTTTTTTTTGAAAAATTTTTAAAAAATTTTTTAAAATTTTTTTTTTTAGTTTTTTTCTTATTTTTTTCTTATTTTTAATATTTTTTTTTGTTTCGTATGTTTTTTACATGTATGTATGTATGTATGTTGTTGTTGTAATTGTGAAAAAAAACGAGGTGGTCGTGGCTTTTTGCTCATATCTCAGAAAGTTATGGGGCGATTGTGCTGAATTTCAATAGCGATTCATTCCTGGATATTTCTAAGAGATTGATACCATATACAGATCTGAGGAACATATAGTTGCTTCTAAAAGTTGATTTCAACCAACACACGGACAGACGGACAGACGGTCAGGGCTTAATCGACTCCTCTATTCATAAGCTTTCAGAAAATATATACTTTATGGGGTCGGAAATGAAAATTGTAGAAATTACAAACGGAATGACAAAGCTATATATACCCTTGTGCACCACAGGTGAAGGGTATAAAAACCGACAACGGATTTGAGTTCATCGCATTAAAATCCATATAGTCCACATAGTTGTATTTAATGGAGGATTTTGCTGCTGAGCAGTGTTATAATTTAAAATTAAATTATATAAATTCATAAATACTTCTTTTGTAATATGCGATTTCAGAGAAAATAACTATAACAAATGTACAAAAATTATCTCGTAATAAGTTAGAAACATGTCGTCCCCATTACTCTGCATTTGGCTTCCTTTTGTGTATACTAGCCACCTTTCAGTTTTTGATAATGCTAGTATTTTAACCGGAATTTCTCTGTGAACGTTCTCTTGGTCTTTCTTTCCGCTCAGTGCTGGAGTGTTTATGGAGAGGACATGGTTTTTGTTATCGTCTTCGCGCTGTTTCATCCAGACCCTTTTTGTCGTTGTAATCGTGTTTTTAGCTACTTCTGTTTCTTTCAAACGCTTTATTCGTAAGGGGTTCTTCGTTATTTCGGTGTTGCAACCAAATTGGCATTGGTTTTATTTGTGACCGTCTTGACTCAAGCTGCTGCTTGGCAAGGCATTGAAAGAGGCGAGTGAGTTATGTGAGAGGCCGCAAGAAAGCCGGTATATGTTTTGGCATGACAATGTTACGCAAATAACTTTTTATTTTGTCAAGCTCTAAAGGTCTTAACCCGTTTACGTTCAATGGGTGAACTGTAGGGATTGTGTGAGGGTTCTATGATTAATTGAATTCGTTTACTTCCTGCATCTTAGATTTTAGGGGTTTATATCATTGCTTGTCTGACCGATTATATTTTCTATGGACGACATTTTCCCTTACATTGCACGATCCTTTCATTATCTCAAAAGATTCTCTAACCGAGAATATAACGGATATAAAAAAAAAGAAAAAAAAACAACTGTACCAATATTTGCTGCACTGCGTTAAGAAAATTACCTTTAAATTATTTTGTATTTTTTTTTAATTGATTGACAAACAAAGGAGAAAAATCTTTCTATATGTTTTACCTTAGCCTTTTTATATTTATATAGATTATCCAATGAGCTATATGTAGTGTAAACAAAACTTTTAACAACCATTTCAAGTATTTTTTTACCAACTGTAAATTAATATAAGACTTACTTTTATTTTCTAGCTTCAGTGCTCCTATTACTAAATTGGTAATTAATGTTATGAGGAGAGGTACAATCAGAACATATGCTGTGCGTATACCTGCTCCTGTTAATGCGGCTGAGAGAAGTGCCCAGAAAAAGCTAGTGCCTATTAAACGAGCTTGTGTTTGCAATGCTAAACTTAGTGGTGTCTGTACAAAGAAAATATTTTTATAAATATAAGTTAAAAAAGTCCATAATAACATCATACTTACTTTTTGATTGCGATTAAAAATTAAGTGTGCTATACTCTGCACAAAAATAGTCACTAAACAATAACTTGGGACACATAAAATTAGGTTTGAGTACCTGCAACAGATATAACATTGAAAATAATTATTAACAAAAATGTTGACGATCTTTTTGCAATAGTTGAAATAGACAAGGTTAATGATAATAAAACTTTACAAATATTAAATAAATTTGACAAAGCAATTTAATTTACTATGGAACTGGAAAATGATAACAAATTGCCATATTTAGAAACAATCGTATTAACACAAGAAGATATACTTAATCTTGATTGGTACCAAAAACCAATGCACAAAGGAAGATTAATAAATTTTTATTGCAAACATCCTAGGATGATTACACAGGTCAACAGCAAGAAAAGGCTTTGATAACCACACTATAGATGAAATCGAAATTGATACCTGAGTACAAAAAAGGTTAAGTTTTTCAATTCAATGGAAATTGTTTTTTTTTTATTTTTTAAATAATATTCAAGATTTTTTTATTGCGAGAGCAAAGTTATAAACGCTCATAAATGTGCGTGCACGCTGAATTGCTACTGTAACGGATAATTTTTTTGCATAAAATTCCTCAATATTTTTTTATGAGTCTTGGGAATAACAAACAATTTACAGAACACACAAATTTTCACATCAAAAATGAGTTATATAGTAACATTAGTCTATACAAGAGTGATTCTATTTTTCGGAATAACATTTGAATTGAATAAGTTAAAGTGTATAAAACAGCTGAAAATGTAGATTTTTTATTTAAGGTGTTATAAGAAAAGAAATAAAAAATAAGAAAACAAATAATTCTTTTAAAATAAAATCTTTTGCTAATTTTCTTATTTTTATTGTTGAACTTTTAACAAAGACTTTATTAATTTTATTTTGGCTCTAGTTCCTTTTTAATATTAAATTTCTAATCATTAAATGAAGAAATCAATTTTTTATTTGTGATAATGAAAGAATATGTTGGAAAAGTAAGTTTTAATCCCGACACCAGCCGAGTGGAATGCATTTTCGAAACCAGCTACGGTTTCGTCATCAGCACTCTTTGATCGGAATGTCTTAGTGTTGAATGTAAATATCATCTATTTAACTCACAAGTTTATACGAAAATTGATTTTGTAAATTAAACTTCACAAACAAATTCATATTTTTGCTGTAGTGAGTGAGAACGAAATTTACCAAACTTAAGCTTTTCCCCTTTGTGTTATTCATTTCAATTATCACATTTGTTATTCTTGCTTTAAACCATCAGTCTGATGGTAATGAATCCCATGAATTCTTCTCAATTTCTGACATTGAACTGCCAAAATCTGTATCTTTAACCAATTTGCGAATTTGTGGGCCGTTAAATATGCCAGCTTTCAGCTTTTTCATACTTAGATTAGGAAACTTCCTTGAAATATATTGGAAACATTCCCCATCTTTGTTAAGGTCCTTAACATGTAAATAGGAGGTAATGTGATGCGATCTCGGGGCGCTAGAGCCACATATTTGGCACACCTACAGCCAGTGTTTCCCTAGGAAGCCATTGTTTTCTTTTCCAATGTTTTGTTTTAGCTCTGCTGTCCCAAAGGCATATAAAACAAGTAACAGTGCTATATTTGGCCGTGCCGAATCTTATATACCCTTCACAACGTGTAGTCATGCAATAACAATTGTTTGTATCACCATTCATCCCATATAAAATACGTGCATACGTACACGTTAGAATAAATGTGGCATCGAATCCCAGCTGAGCCAAAAAAAATTTATTTTATTTTATTTAATATATTATTTATATTTTATTATTTTTTTTATATTTTTTTTTAATTTTTTTAAAAAATTTTTAAAAAATTTTTAAAATTTTTTTTATTATTTTTTTCTTATTTTTAATATTTTTTTTTTTGTAATTTTTTTTGTTTGGTATGTTTTTTACATGTATGTATGTATGTATGTATGTATGTACGTATGTACGTATGTATGTATGTATGTATGTATGTATGTATGTTGTTGTTGTAATTGTGAAAAAAAAACGAGGTGGTCGTGGTTTTTTGCTCATATCTCAGAAAGTTATGGGGCGATTGTGCTGAGTTTCAATAGCGATTCATTCCTGGATATTTCCAAGAGATTGATACCATATACAGATCTCAGGAACATTTAGTTGCTTCTAAAAGTTGATTTAAACCAACACACGGACAGACGGACAGACGGTCAGGGCTTAATCGACTCCTCTATTCATAAGCTTTCAGAAAATATATACTTTATGGGGTCGGAAATGAAAATTGTAGAAATTACAAACGGAATGACAAAGCTATATATACCCTTGTGCACCACAGGTGAAGGGTATAACAAGGATACTTGGTAAAGTTGCTTTATTGACCTAAGAGGAAATTTACTATCTTAAGATCAACACAAATTACCCAGTTTTGTTCATAATACTTTACTTTCTTCATGACCAATGCAATTACGGAGCATTCTTCTTTTGCTCTGGTTGAATGTTCGATCGGCAAGGAAATTTATTTCCATTATGCAAAAGGACACACTTCAAGCTGAGTTCTGATGAGTCGATAAATAAACGCCATTCGTTTGAATCGTATCTCTGAAAACCATCAAACCAGAAATATTTGTGCTATACACAATATCACCCTCTCAAAATAATGAAGTAAGTCTGCTTCTCGAGTATGGTAATACGAAACTTTAGTTTCTACAGTTATGAGAATTGATTCTTTCATACAGGACTTAAGCAATTCAGAAGATTTTTTTGATGATTCAAGGTCTCTAAGTACATCATTAAGCTGGTCTTGATTTCACGGTATCGGTGAGAAATTTTTGTGTGGAATAAGCTCGTCATTATCAAGTGTAGATGGTAGTGCTGGATCTAAACTAAAAGGTTTAACAGGCACGCTACAAAAGTAGACCGATAGGGACAGCAAACGGTGCCATATTTTTTGCCGCTCTTTTGACATTTCTCTTCAGTAAAGTTTGCCATTTCATGAGCCAACAACGAGTCGAAATTATTAAAATTTACTACCGAGATTCGAAGTCAGTGGCCTCAACGTTAAGAGCGCTATGTCCAATTTATGGTCGTCATAATTGTCCTACCAGATCAACAATTAAGCGTCTAGTGGAAAAATTTGAATCCACATGCACAGTACAAAATGTTTTCGTGCCAGTGAGACAAAGAAGTGCCCGGAGTGTAGAGAATATTGCTGCCGCTGAGGCTTCAGTTGAAGAAAGCCCAAATGCGTCTCTCACACGTCGTTCTCAAGCGTTGGACATCTCTGTGTCGTCGTTGTGGCGAATTTTGCGAAAAGATCTTGGCCTACATCCTTACAAGATCAAATTGACACAAGAACTGAAGCCGCTTGACCACCAGAAGCGTCGTATGTTCGAGAATTGGGGTGAGCAACAACTTGAAAATGATTCGGATTTTTATCGAAAAATTATCTTCAGCGATGCGGCTCATTTCTGGCTGAATGGCTTCGTCAATAAGCAAAATATGCGTTATTGGTCAGACAATAATCCACACGTACTCCATGAGTCATCATTGCATCCCGAAAAACTTACGGTTTGGTGCGGTTTATGGGCCGTACTTCTTCAAGACCGGCACGTTACTGTAAAGGGGAATCGCTACCGTTCAATGATAACAGAATATTTTTGGCTCCAATTGTATGATATGGACTCAGAGGACATGAGGTTCCAATAGGACGGCGCCACAAGGCGAATTTCACAATCAATTTATTGGAAACCAAGTTTGGAGAACGTGTTATTTCACGAAATGGTCTACTCGATTGACCACCTCGGTCGTGCGATTTGACGCCGTTAGACTATTCCTGTGGGGCTACGTCAAGTCTATGGTCTATGCCAAGAAGCCAGCGACGATTGATGAACTTCATACGAATATCGAACGTGAAATGGCAGCAGTATCGCCCGATTTATGCTTGAAAACCGTCGAAAATTGGGTTCAGCGTCTGGACTTCTGCAAGCGTGCCCGTGGTGGACATGCAAAAGAAATCGAGTTCCATTAATAATAGCATCGAACGTACTTTCGCAGGAATAAAGAATTTCATTGATATCCAAAACCGTTTTAGTAGCATACTTAGGGTTGAGTGTCCTGGTGAAGATGACACCATATCCGAAATATCCAATCTAGAGGCGCTTTGTTAATAACTCCAAAAACATAAAAAATTGTGAATGATTTTTTTTTTTTTAATTTATATATATTTAAATAAAACAATTCATTGAATTTTAAAAATTGTTTGTTTTTAAAAGTATATGGGTAGATCCATGTATAACCAACCAATAAAATAGGCATTTTGGACCTGACCCTCTCCAAACTTGACGAAATTCGGTACGAAAATTGTATTCTACATGGTTAAGACAAATACAAGCTTTAGGATTGCTCGACAAAATGGTTCCGGAGATACCAGGTCATGAAAAGTTGAAAAATCATCAAAATCTTTCCTAAGTAGTTCAACGTTGTTCGCTATATCTTTCTCAATTTTTAAGCAACGACAATAAACAAAATCTCATTTTAAAGCTAATGAGGTTTCTATTAAAATGTTGTCCATCAAGATTTGTTTGTAAAGGGTCAAAGGTCATATTTACCATGAATTTTTAAAATGTAAGAATGTAAGAAAAAAAAACTATTCAGAGTCGGATCTTTCAGAATTAATGCTGTCAGGTAGGTCATTTATATTTAACAGAAGCTGCTTGACCTCATTATCTATTTTGATGTGTTTTTTGGAGTATTTCGAGGTGCTTTTTGATTTAGATGTAATGAAAGGATCCGACGAAACCAATAGAGCGTGAAGTAAGTCTTCCATTGTGTGCAATCTCGATTCTTTTCGGGTGTGGTTCAGCCTATAACAGCGAAAATCTTTATTTCTTGCCTCAAGTGCCTCTTCTGACATCATTCCTATTGGTAAGGAAACTTTTTCAATAATATCTGCTCCATGTATTAATATTTTATGTACTGATGGAGGCATATAAAACCAAGGGTATTCGGAAACAAATATTTTTGCTGTTTCCCAGGCATATAAGCGAAAAGCCTCTACGTTAACTGCATACCCACATGCCATTGTACGCAATATTAAACCAAACCTTTTTATAATTTCCACTTGTACGCCAGTTACAATAGAGGCCAAGGTTGGCTGCTCGAAAAACATTCTGGCGGTATTCCCAGTGTTTGTATTCCCCGAACCTGTCGTTGGAATGTCCACCAAAATACCCATTTGTTGTCTTAGTTCACGTTGAATTTTTCTTTTGGTTTGTTGAGCAATTTCTTTATTTTTTCCCCGAATTTGCCAATTTTTTATTGGTATTCTGTAGGCAATATGAATTATACACTCGAAGTACCGTATCCAAGCATGAAGTGTCGACAATCCATATTCATACAAGTGGTTTTGTGGCTGCCTCAGTTTAACTAAATTTAGATTGTTTATCAATTTTGGTGTCGCCCCACAAATTCCACAAGCCAGTGATGATGACTCCGCTATGGTATTAAACACTTTTCCATCGATCATGGTCAAATGAAATTCGTGCGCTACTTCAAACAAACTTAATTTTGTCGGCAGAATTTGTGCAATTTGTCTATTTACATTTTCTATCTCAGCCCTAACTAAATCCGCTGACTCTTTTTCAAAAATTATTTTTATAGGTCTGCAGAACCCAGTTGAAGAAGGCCGGCTATTTTGTCATAGTATTGCAGATCCTTTTCTAATTTGTATAGGAACAGTGCTTACAGCAAATAAATGCTCATCAATTGGTCCAGTATCAGAAACACTGAAACGTTGACGGTAAGTAGAGTGCCCACTGCTACCGTCACAGCCCCATTTAAATATTGCTTTTATGCAATCGTTACTATTGCCTACAGTCATGAGATCCTCAAAAGCTGTTGAAAAGCCTTGTATTATACGTGCAACAGTATGGTCTACGAGACTTTGCAAGCCAACTTCGGCTGAACGTTCAGTTACGTGTATGTCACTGGGGTAACACTCTGTTTTAGTTTTAACCAAAATATCGTAGCTTGGATAAATACTGCAGTTTCGTTCTTTGGCACCATATTGCATTAGTCTGTATGACCTTTTTGAGCATCCACCATCAATATAAAGAGCTAAGGCTTCCTCAGGTGTATACGGAATAGGTGTTTTTGGTTCAGAGTCTACAGATTTAAGCATTTTTGTAGCTATTGCAGATTCTAAACAACCTGCGACGCACTTCTTTTTCCAGCTTTGTAAAGACTCACGCTCGCCGCTACCATTAACTCTTGGTTCGGTGTTTCATTGGCAATTGATGAAATTTTTTTTTTTTGAGTCTTATTTGTGCACTCTGAAAACGGTTTCTCTTTACGTTGAGCAACTGCTGGATTAGGGAAAATAATGTCTTCATCCAACCACAGCTTATTTCGCTCTTCAAATACAGCCAAAACTCTGTGACATTCTTTCCACTTTTGTATAAGCTTGCTAATAAAATTTCTCAATTGTTTCTGAATTTGGTGGTATTGTTCTTCGCTATATTTCGAGCGATCAATGACATTTGAATATATATGATTTTCAACCATTAAAAATTTTTTTGTTGGCACTGGTTGACTATGCCATATTAAAAAAGGGTGCGTTTAGATTCGGCCATTGGAACTAAAAAACGAAAAAAATAAAAACTTTGCAAGAACTTGCAGCCTATATTTGAACTTGACATAGATAACAACCCATTTAAACAAACTATACAAAAAGTGAACCGAATACGGTCGAATCCACCCTACTTTTATTCCACACAAAATTGGATTTAATATCTAAAAACACTTTCACAAAGGACATTTTCTTTTTCCACTGTTCAGCACTAAAACAAACAATCACAGATCACAAAACTATTTTTTTTTTTATTTAATACATACCTTTTAATAAAAATTAAATCCCAAATCTTATTAAAAAATTAAATATTTAATTTTTTGCTGTCAACAAAATTGCACTTGAAAAAAACTCAAAAATAGTTATTGCACTTGCTGAAACATGTGTAAAATTTAAATGATCACAGTTGTGCGAATATAAGGAACAAAACAAAAAAGAAAACAGAAAAAAACCCGTTGAGGTTTAAATTTTCAAAATTGCAAATGAAGCTTGCCAAATTCTTAATTTTAAAATTTCGCTAAAGCGACGCTAGATTGGGTATTTCGGCCACGGTGCACTGGATTAAAAATTGGACCACAATCTTGAGTATATTTAATGTCTTGTGTATGAAGAACTTCAAGTGTAAACCTATCAGCAGACCTCGTGGGGTAAGGCCATCGCATATTTTTTGCTAAAATTTTTTATTATAATTTCGAAATTGCTGGTCTGATTGGAACGTAGTACTTAAACGAATCAAGGTTATGTAAATCTAAAATTTTTAAGTGTTTTTAATAATATCGGACTAACCGTTTTTGAGTGATCATTGATTATGTGGAGAAATGTCTAAAAAAATCTTTAATATTACTTAAAAAATAAAAATAAACCTCTCCATAGTATTCAAAACTTGGACGATATTTGTACTAGTGGAACCACAATACATAAAAATAGCAGTGGTTTTTGAAGCCTTTAAAATTTTTTAAAACTATTGACAACTTTTTAATGTAGGTAAGGGCTCCTAATATATATAAATCCGAAATTTATATTGTTAAATTCTTGAAAAGACTAAAACAATCAAACGTTTACAATCGCAAAATAACTGAATTGGCTCTAAAAACTTGGAACACAAACAATAGATTATTTAGTAAAACAAAAACAAAATTGAACAAGTAACAGTGCTATATTCGGCCTTGCCGAATCTTATATACCCTTCACAACGTGTAGTCATGCAATAACAGTAGTTTGTATCACCATTCATCCCATATGAAATACGTACATACATACATATAAAAAACATACATTGTAAAATTATAAATTTACGTATGTATGTTAAAAAAAAAATAAAAAAAAAAAAAATTAAAAAAAAATTAAAAAAAAAATTTTTTTAAAATATTTAAAATATATATAATAAATATACAAAAAAAAAAAATTAAAAAAAATTAAAAAAAATAATAAAAATATAAATAATATATTAAATAAAAAATAAAAAAAAA
Source organism: Phyto melanocephala (assembly GCA_941918925.1). NCBI lineage: Eukaryota > Metazoa > Arthropoda > Insecta > Diptera > Rhinophoridae > Phyto > Phyto melanocephala. The sequence continues at coordinate 62,016,879 of OW799233.1, forward strand.
TTAAAAATAAAAAAAATTTTTTTTGCTCAGCTGGGATTCGATCCCACGTTTACTTTAACCAATATACAAGTTTTTATGTATGTATGTTGTTGTTGTAATGTTTTTGTGAAAAAAAAAATCGAGGTGGTCGTAGGTTTTTGCTCATATCTCAGTTGTTTATGAACCGATGTTTCCCTATTCATAAGCTTTCAGAAAATATATACTTTAATGGGTCGGAAATGAAAATTGTAGAAATTACACACGGAATGACAAACCTATATATACCCTTTTTCACTGTGTGAAGGGTATAAAAATAATAAAATATAAATAATATATTAAATAACATTTTTTTGCTCATATCTCAGAAAGTTATGGGGCAATTTATTATACAAAAAAAAAAAAAATATTAAAAAAAACATTTAACAGTGCTATATTCGGCCGTGCCGAATCTTATATACCCTTCACAACGTGTAGTCATGCAATAACAATTGTTTGTATCACCATTCATGTCTTATGAAATATGTACGTACATACATATATACATATAAAAAACATACCATTGTAAAAGTATAAATTGAGTTTACGTATGTGTTTCTAAAAAAAAATTAAAAAAAAAAAAAATAGGTAAGTAAGGCCGGTGTGAAGTAACCTTCACACCCTCACCCAGAGACCAATACGGTCCATTGTGATGCCCTGAAGTAATAAGAGATCGAGGAGAGAAGAAGAGAAGGGGGAAGAAAGAAAGAAGACAGAAAAAGGTGAGAAGTGGACAACAAACTAAAGCCAAAAAATAGAGCCAAAACCCTACAAACGACCCATTCCCGGTCTCAAGTCACGAAGCCAGGTCATTCCCATTACGAATCCTATCAGATTCTCGGGTCCACAGCTCGAGACATCACCCAATTCGCCGAGAACATGCAGTGGCCCGTAATAATCCCTATCATGGTCCTCACGCAGACCCTATCCCTGACCAGAAGCAAATCCGAATCAGATTTGCTGAGTATCGGCCACAGCGTCCGTGATACTCTGCAATCCGTTCGGTTACTCCAGTCCCGATTAGTCTCGCCTAGAACCCATTCCCTTATCCTACCGAAATAGAAACCTAATGGAGGCCTAACCGCCTCCACCTCAGGATCCACTATTACCGAGCCCAGTTTCGCCAACTCATCAGATATCTCATTCCCGCCAATGTTTGAGTGACCTGGCACCCAGCATAGTCTCAACCTGTACTCAATTAAGATCTCCCGTAGAGCTCTCCTACAGTCATCGACCAGCCCGGAATTCACATGATAGCCCCTCATGGCACTAAGAGCCGCCTGGCTATCCACATATATAGTGACCTCCGAGACCGCGTCGATGTTACCCCTAACCAGTTCCACGGCTTTCATGATCCCTAGAACCTCCGCCTGAAACACACTACAGTCGTCAGGGAGTCTATATGATTTCCTGATATCCAGATCCTCAATATAGACCCCCGCACCAGTGCCCCCCATCTTCGAGCCATCAGTAAAGACAGCAACGCCACCAAACAGTCTGCTCTTGCCCACCCAGTCCCCTCTAACCGGCATGACCACTCTTGGCAGACTCCCAAAATCGACCCTAGCACCCACATAATCTGTGGAGCCGGGAAAACCCAGGCAATGACCCCCTCCACTAATTTCACCCAAGATCCGTGAATGACCCTGCCTGAAATTACCCAACAATCCTAACTCCCTTAGTCTAAGAATGCCCCTGGCTACCATTCCCCTTACATACTGCTCAATAGGCAGAAAGTGAAGAATAACATCCAGGGCTGCCTAAGGAGTACTTCTCATGGCACCTGTCATGCCGATCGAAACATACCTCTGAGCCTTAGACAGAAGGTTCCTATCTATATATGTATATGTATAAAAGTGAAACTCTGTGTGTGTGTGTTAGCTATAGACTCCGAAACTGTAAAACCGATCAGACTCAAACTTTGGCAAGTTGTTGTACACATACCTGGGAGTGTTTATGGGTGGAAAAAAGTGGGCGGGGCCACGCCCATAAAAAATTAGTTAGCATTTTAAGCTACTTGGACATGACCGATTTTTCTGAAATTTTGCACACATATCGAGCTCTCATGACTAAATAATTTCGGGATAAGAAAAGTGGGCGGGGCCACGCCCCTAAAAAAGTTTTACTTTTGAGTTACTTGCACTGAACCGATGTTTCTGAAACTTTGCACACATATTGAGCTGTTATGACTAAATAATTTTGTGATTAGAAAAGAGGGCAGTGCCACGCCCATAAGAAATAAGTTATAATTTTTAGCTACTTGCACTAGATCGATTTTTCTGAAACTTTGCACGCTTATATTGAGCTGTCATGAATATATAATTTCGTAATTAGAAAAGTGGGCAGGGACACGCCCATAAAAAAAGTTATAATTTTGAGGTACTTGCACTGGACCTATTTTCCTGAAACTTTGCACACATATTAAGCTGTCATGACTAAATAATTTTGTGATTAAAAAAGTGGGCAGTGCCACGCCCATAATAAGTAAATGATAGTTTTTAGCTCCTTGCACTAGATCGATTTGTCTGAAACTTTGCACACACATATTGAGCTGTCATGACTATATAATTTCGTGATTAGAAAAGTGGGCAGTGCCACGCCCATAAAAAAAGTTATAATTTTGAGGTACTTGCTCTAAACCGATTTTCGTAAATTTTTGCACACATATTGAGTTGTTATGACTATACAACTTCGTTATTAGAAAAGTGGGCAGTGCCACGCCCATTAAAAAAATAATAATTTTTAGCTTTTTGCACTTGATATTCAATTAAAAATCAGAATGCATTTGGATTCATTAAGGGGCGTAGCAACGCGCGCCGGGCTTTTCTAGTAATAAATAAATAACTAAATTAAATTTTTTTAAAAAATTAAAAAAAAAATAAAAATAAATATATAAACAAGTAACAGTGCTATATTCGGCCGTGCCGAATCTTATATACCCTTCACAACGTGTAGTCATGCGATAACAATTGTTTGTATCACCATTCATCCCATATAAAATACGTGCATACGTACACGTTAGAATAAATGTGACATCGAATCCCGGCTGAGCCAAACAAATTTTATTTTATTTAGTATATTATTTATATTTTATTATTTTTTTTATATTTTTTTTAAATTTTTTTTAAAAATTTTTTTAAGAAAAATTGTTAAAAAATTTTTTAAATTTTTTTTTGTAGTTTTTTTTATTAATTTTTTTCTTATTTTTAATATTTTTTTTTTTGTAATTTTGTTTTTGTTTGGTATGTTTTTTACATGTATGAATGTTGTTGTTGTAATTGTGAAAAAAAAAACGAGGTGGTCGTGGTTTTTTGCTCATATCTCAGAAAGTTATGGGGCGATTGTGCTGAATTTCAATAGCGATTCATTCCTGGATATTTCCAAGAGATTGATACCATATACAGATCTGAGGAACATATTGCTGCTTCTAAAAGTTGATTTCAACCAACACACGGACAGACGGGCAGGGCTGAATCGACTCCTCTATTCATAAGCTTTCAGAAAATATAAACTTTATGGGGTCGGAAATGAAAATTTTAGAAATTAAAAACGGAATGACAAACCTATATATACCCTTTTTCACCACAGGTGAAGGGTATAAAAACGAAGAAAACGTTGTTTACAAAGTAAACTGTCTTGTAGACGGGTCTAATACATGACAAAAAGTTTATGTTGGTACTACAACAACAAAACTAACAAGTAAGAGTGCTATATTGGGCCGTTCCGAATCTTATATACCCTTCACAACGTGTACTCATGCAGTAACAATTGTTTGTATCACCATTCCTCTCATATGAAATACGTACATACATATAAAAAACATACATAAACATCCCATTGCAAAATTATAAATTGAGTTTACGTATGTACATATGTTAAAAAAAAAAAATACAAAGAATAAATAAAAAATATTAACAAAAAAAAAAAATAAAAAAAATTAAAAAAAAATTTTTTCTTTAGCTTAGCTGGAATTCGATGCCGGTTACTCTATATATGTATGTATGTTGTTGTAATTGTTTAAAAAAACGAGGTGGTCGTGGTTTTTTGCTCATATCTCAGAGCAAAATATTCCCGGATATTTCCAGAAGATTGATACCATACAGATCTGAGGAACATATAGTTGCTTCTAAAAGTTGATTTCAACCCACACACGGACAGACGGTCAGGGCTTAATCGACTCCTCTATTCATAAGCTTTCAGAAAATATATGCTTTATGGGGTCGGAAATTAAAATTGTAAAAATTACAAAAGGAATGACAAAAAAATGTTATACATCACATAATAAAATATGAAGTCTCTACTATTAGACTAAAAACCGTAGCATATTTTTGCGCCATTTTTTTAATGATTTTTTGAAAATATCATCTTTTTTCTGTTTTTGTGAGTCATAAAATATTTTAGTTTTTTATAATTTTACCTGTTTTTTTTATTTAAATGATGTGTAATTTTCACCCACCCCTATAACGGTATTTCACAACCTTCGCAGCTGCAATATAAGTGTACCTGTCGTCAATTAATCTTAAAATTATTAAAAACAAAAAAAAAATAATAATAAAATTGTATAAATTGTAGTTATTGCTATCTTTAGGAGCTTCGAGGGTAAAATGGATAAATGTATACAAGATTAGAGTTATTCCGAATCATACAGGAATGTAATGCTAAACGTGCTGAAGATAAATTGCAATTTTCAGTTAGAAAATTGTGCGAAATTTCAAAATGTGATAAATCAGCAGTAAAGCGGAGTTTAAAGGATGTCAAAAGAAAAAATAATATATATTGGTATTCAGCACAAATAAAAATAACCGATTTTTAAGCATGCATATCACAAGGCTGGAATAATATTTGGTGGGGTGTTGTGGTATCGGAGGATACAACCCTTTACCCATAAACTTATGCGGACGATAAAAGATGAATTATCTTGGCAAAAATTTCATTGATCTAGGTGCACTCAACAACTTTTAAGAAGCAATATAAGCTAAAACAAGTAACAGAGCTATATTAGGCCGTGCCGAATCGTATATACCCTTCACAACGTGTAGTCATGCAATAACAGTAGTTTGTTACACCATTCATCTCATATGAAATACGTACATACATATAAAAACATACATATATAAAAACATCCCATTGTAAAATAATAAATTTACGTAAAAATAATATTTTCTGATTTTTGGAAACATTTCGCGTACTTAATATTCTATGGTACGATTGGTTACAAAGATATATGAAAATTAACTTAAAAAATAAAAAACCGACTTTTTCGGATAAAAAAACCGGTGTATTCAATATTCGAAAAATTAACATTTAGAAAAAACCGACCGCTGAAAAAGGAAAAACCCGGGTTTTCCACCGGTTGTAAAACCGAGTCGATTACCCTAAGTAAGGATATATCGGGCATATATTTCCCAACGAAAAGCAAGATCAATGCTACTGAGTTTAAAAAATTAAGATTAATAATTTGCAAAAATTACGCTAAAAATAATAAAAGTAAAATTTTTTCCTTCACTAAAACTTCCACTTGGTTTATTATTACCTACACTCAGAATTCTATGTTTACAAAAAATATAAAAAAAATTAGAAAAAGTAATTTTGGTCGTCCATAAAAATAGGAATTATACCTAGGATCAAAAAACACTAATTTTAAGAATCTATGTTTACAAACGTACAAATACAAAGAGTACAATAAAAATACGAAAAGGCTTTTTTTGTGTCTCCAATATCATTTTAATTCTTAACTTGAATCAATAATTTTTTATTTCACAATTTTAACTTCATAAACGTAGAAAATACAAAAAGTCCCATTAAAATTCAAAAAAGTACCTTTTTGGTCGCCCATAACATTTTCAATCTGACCTTGTATCAATAGTCAGTAATTTCAAAAGTAATTTTTAGTTTCACCTGGAATCAATAGTCCGTGATTGTACAATCCCACCTTCATAAACGTAGAAAATAGAAAAAGTACCATAAAAATTCAAAAAAAAGACCTTTTTTGTCGCCCATAACATTTTTAGTCGCACCTGAAATCAAAAGTCCTTGATTGTAAAATCCTTCCTTCATAAACGTACCTGGAATCAATAGTCCTTTATTTTACAATTTTACCTTTATAAACGTAGAAAATACAAAAAGTACAATAGAAACGCGAAAAAGTACATTTTTGGTCCAAGTTCCAAATTCCAAGTTTAAAATGTTTAAATATCTATGTAACAAAATATTTTAATAGACATGATTTAAAGCCAGTAAATCTACTCTTTTTTGCATAAAAGTAATTATGTTCTAAAAAGTACCAAACTCTTTTCCCTCCCTTTTCTACCCTGCTATGAATGTGTTTCAATTTTTACTAAATTACATAATTTTTTATCTTTAGTGAAACCCCAATTAAAAATTTTGTGAAAATTGGCCGTCTTATTAGGAATTACATACATTTTCCGGAATTTTCCCCTTTTTGGTACCTTTTTTGTCCCCAAAAAAAGTTTCCAAAAATTTCACCTTAATAGTTGTCCATATTCTATTAGGAAATAATAATTGTCAAATTTTGTCCCATTCAATAATATAAGAAAAGTTTCTTTTAAAAAAAGTACCAAAAAAAGGGACAATTTTTCCCCTTATACATGTAAATTTGAAAAAAGTGCCGAATTCCTATTAATATTTTTTCGTGGATTACTTAATACAGTTTAAATTTTTTTTCCTAGCCTTATGCGTTTGGAAGTTACATAGGGTACTAAATTATAGTTTTTACCCGTTTTTCCCCTTAGGGGTTGATAATTCAAATTAAGGCCAAACACCTGTTTGCTTATTTTGTGGGCAAATTACAATACTTTTTCAATTTAATTTGTATCATTTTTAGTTTAGCAGATATAAGATTACCGATTTTACCAGTTTTTCCCCCCTTAAATCACGAATTTCGAAAAATCCCTTCTTAGTGGAGCTATACATTCAAAGAGGAACCGATTGTCCAAATTTCATGTCTCTAGCTCTTTGCGTTTGGGCTGTGCGATAATGAATCAGTCAGTCAGTCACGTTATTCTTTTATACATATATTTATTTATTTATTATATTTGTCTATGGAAATAAATCCTTACAGACAATTAAAAACAAGTAACAGTGCTATATTCGGCCGTGTCGAATCCTATATACCCTTCACAACGTGTAGTCATGCAATAACAATTGTTTGTATCACCATTCATCCCATATAAAATACGTGCATACGTACACGTTAGAATAAATGTGGCATCGAATCCCAGCTGAGCCAAAAAAATTTTATTTTATTTTATTTAATATATTATTTATATTTTATTATTTTTTTTTATATTTTTTTTAAATTTTTTTAAAAAATTTTTTTAGAAAAATTTTTAAAAAATTTTTTTAAATTTTTTTTTTATAATTTTTTTTTTGTAGTTTTTTTTATTATTTTTTTCTTATTTTTAATATTTTTTTTTTTTTAATTTTTTTGTTTGGTATGTTTTTTACATGTATGTATGTTGTTGTTGTAATTGTGAAAAAAAACGAGGTGGTCGTGGTTTTTTGCTCATATCTCAGAAAGTTATGGGGCGATTGTGCTGAATTTCAATAGCGATTCATTCCTGGATATTTCCAAGAGATTGATACCATATACAGATCTGAGGAATATATAGTTGCTTCTAAAAGTTGATTTCAACCAACACACGGACAGACGGGCAGACGGACAGACGGTCAGGGCTTAATCGACTCCTCTATTCATAAGCTTTCAGAAAATATATACTTTATGGGGTCGGAAATGAAAATTGTAGAAATTACAAACGGAATGACAAAGCTATATTTACCCTTGTGCACCACAGGTGAAGGGTATAAATATATATGTACGTTACATAAAGTTATAATTGAACGTTTAAAACAATATAAAATAAGACAATTATATTTATAAAAATTATGAATTTAAATAGACTATTATTTTGTTCTTAATTGTATTTGAAGTTAAAGAAAAATCTATAAATTTAAAATATTTGTTGAAGTTATTACACATTATTACTAAAGGGTCCATATTAGAATAATTGACTCTAGAAAATGGAACCACTAGAAGGGTAAAACTACATGATGGGCGTTGTGGTGCATTAAACGAAATATTGTTGATTAGGAAACTAGATCCTATCTCGCCAGTAATTATGTTGAAAACAAATGATATGTTGAGTGTAGTTCTACGGCTTTTCAGAGTTGGCAGCTTAATAAGAGAGAGTCTAGCTGAATACGTAGGCAAATTCATCGGGTTAAAGTTTAACCCACGAAGACAAAAAGCAGAAACTGCTTTTGAACGGATTCAATAGCATCAGAATGTATTGTATATATGGGGTCCCATATTATAGATCCATACTCTAGAATAAGCCTTACAAGCGCACAGTACAAACTTTTAGTGACGTAAGGATCATTAAACTCTTTAGCCCAGCGTTTTACAAAACCAAGTACGCCTCTGTCTTTATTGGCAGTCATGGTTATGTGTGGAACGAAATTGAGTTTTGAATCAAGCAGAATTCCAAGATCAATGAAGTTATCTACCAATTCCAACTGATAGCCATTAATAACATAATGTGCACGAATCGGGTTCATTCTTACAAATCGCATATATTTACATTTTTTGAAATTAAGCTCCATCAAATTTAACTTGCACCATGTGTATAACGAACTAAGGTCCTCTTGAAGACGTTTTTGCTCCGTTACTTGACGATAACTTAGGAAAACTTTAACATCATCTGCATACATCAAAATATTGGAATTTTGAATCGCATAAGGTAAGTCATTAATGAACAATGTTTTTTAAATATTTTAGGTATAATGCTTAATTTTGCTATGCCACGATAATTTACAATATCAGATTTATTTCCTGATTTATACAAAGGAATAATAAAAGATTCCCTCCAAACGTCAGGAAAATTACCGGATTCTATTGATGTGTTAAATACAATTGATAAGGTAATAGCAATAGCTTCAGCACAGTTTATTAAAATATTGCTGGGAATTTCATCAGGGCCGAAGTTAAATGAAAATTTAAGATTCTTTAATTCCATAGAGATTTTAGAAATATCAATTAGTGGAATACATATCGTCTGATATTTTATAACGGTAAATTTCAGAATCCATATAAGTTGAATCCGAATAAGTTGTTGAGAAAAAATCAGCTGCTTATAATGGCATCATCGGTGGATTCGACTAGTTGAAACCTCATAGAAGAAGGGTATCCAGTAGTTTTTTTCTTTGAATTAACAAATTTAAAAAATGATTTCGGATTACGTTTACAGTTATATTTCACTTTATATATATAATTATCATAACATAATTTATTGAGTGATGTGTATACGGCACGACTCACGGAGTACCTGAGATAGTCAACATGGGAACCAGATTGTTTAAATTTATTATAGCATTTATTCTTAGCACGGCCACGTGTTTACTATTCTATGGTGGACCAGATAAATGTTTAGAAATTTGTTTTGGGACACATAAATTTAAAAAAAGAGTAAAACTTTTTGTATAATGCATTACACATTTGATTTACATCATTATAAGATGATAATATGTTGTTCCAGTTTGTATCCATAATGAATTTAATTAACATGTTATAATTGGTATGTTTGAATGCAAAAACTTTTTCATTTTTATCCATCAAATGAATACCAGATTTATATGGATTGGATGACACTAATTCAGTTGTAGGATGGTAACAATCTTCCGGCGTTGTAATGGGAAATGAGCGTCCAACGAAACAATCAGCGACATCGTTAACAAATACTAAATCCAAAATTTTAGAATAATTGTTAGGAATGCCATTAATCTGGAAAAGGCACATGTCATATAAAATATTAAAGAATTCATCGTAGTTTAAATTTTGCCTCGTTTGAATAAAATAATTATCATCCGGTAGATATTTCCAAGCTATTGAAGGTAAGTTAAAATCACCAAAAACAAAAACGGAGTCAGCACCACAAGCAGAACGAGTAATAGATCTTAAAGCCTCGGCATGATTAATATATATAATCGGAGGAGAAGATGGCGGGATATACGAACAATTTACAAATATTCGTTTACAATTAAGTTTTATCAAGACAAGATATAAATTCAATATCATATGAGGAGTCCATTTCAACAAGTCCAGATGACAAATTACGAGAAACTGCAATAAGGACGCCACCACCAGTAATTTTGCTACCACGATCACGACGATAAATATTGAACTTATTACATAGAATCTCGGAATTTAAAAAATTTGCATTAAGCCAAGTTTCTGTAAATACTAAGACATGATGATCGATATTAAAACTATTTATATATAAAGATGAAAATTTAGTTCTTAAGCCACGAACATTTTCGTAAATGATAGAAATGTAATCATTAGATGATGTTAGTTTTTTGAACGTAAATGATCTGGTACTGGAATAACACCAACATTTTGAGATCTAGTCTTGTATACATATTCCCGCACCAATGTGTTCTCTGGCCAGAAATTTGGATCGAGTATAGTTGCAAAAATATCAGCGGAAACCGTTATTTTAAAAGATGAGATAGAACGTGGTTGAGAAAAATTAAACTTTTGTATTAAAATATTAACATCAGTACCAATTTTTTTATATAGTAATCAATAGCATCGGTGGTAGTATCACTTGTTAAACGAGAAACGTATAGTGTTCTTTGCAGAAACAGCACGTAGAGTATTATGAACTAGTTCATCAGTATTTGCATGTGAGTGATTATTAACAGTTATATCATTATTGGTGACAGAATTTAAAATGGTTTGGGCATTATTTAATTGAGAATTCGAACAGATGGAACTGATTCAGATACAGTTACAGCAACAACAGGAAGATTATCACGTTTTTCTTTATTATTATTTCTTGCTGACTTACGACGTTTTGGAGAAGGTATATGTGGCGATTTCAAGTTATCCAATGATTTAAAATCATCAAACAATTTACCATACGCATTAATGTGTTCATTTAATTTGGTAGCTTCATTTTGTAATTCAAGAAATTTAATTCTAGTATCTTGGAAAAATCGATAGAAGTTAAAGCCAATTTTTCTACAGTTTTCACAACACCAATGTAGTGCCTTGTTTTTGGGTATAGCTTCTGCAACTAACCCTGAAAGACCACTGCATTTAAAGTGGCAACATTCATGGCACAGCCAACAGACAATCATCCTTTCATCTTCACTTTTAATGGAACAATTTTTTATTAAACATGTCATTTTCGGATTATGTTGTGAAAGTAGTATATCAATCTAATTTCACTCGAAAATGTTCGATGGGATAAAATAAGTTCAAAAAATAACGGACTAAATTTGATATGGCAATACCAAACAATAGCATTCACTATAGTGACTTTCAAACTGTAATACAATTTGACAGTAATTTTCAATTAAAACAGTTTAAGAAAAACAGCTGTTGTTATTGTTTATTTTTTCTCGTTTGTTTTTTCAGATGTAATGCAGTTTTTGTTTTGAATAACTTACAATTGTTTAATTTACTTATCTATTTATGGTATAATTCCAGATATAAGAACACCATTCACATTCCACAATAAAATTCTTCAGTAAGTTTTAATGTTTTAAATGTTTTTATCAAATCCGACGAATAAAAAAAAACAATATTGTGAAGAGCAGAGTAAAAAACCACAACTATAGATATATAAAATAAAAAAAAATTTGTTTGGCTCAGCTGGGATTCGATGCTACGTTCACTATAACCAGTATATATGTATGTTGTTGTTGTAATTGTGAAAAAAATAGGTGGTCGTAGTTTTTTGGTCATATCTCAGAAAGTTTTAGGGGATTGTGCTGAGTTTCAATAGCGATTCATTCTCGGATATTTCCAAGAGATTGATACCATACACAGATCTGAGGAACATATAGTTGTTTCTAAAAGTTGATTTCAACCAACACACGGACAGACGGTCAGGGCTTAATCGACTCATCTATTCATAAGCTTTCAGAAAATATATACTTTATGGGGTCGGAAATGCCGGTGGGTCCATGGCAGCGAACGTGTTAATGCTATAGACTATAGACTTTCGCGAGGACGACGAGTCATTAAAAATTGCATTGGGATATTATGTGCACGTTGGAGGATATTGCTAACAACAATTGAAATGTCACCGAACAATGTCGACGTTATAGTACTGGCATGTACTGTATTCCACAATTTCATAATGATGAATGACTTCCAACGATGGTATTGTCCAGATAGCTATGTGGACCAATACAGCGAAGACGGTACTACTCAAGAAGGAGACTGGAGAAACCAGCTTAGAAGTAATGGTGAAAAGCCTATGCGATCGATCTCTACAAATATTCGACAGATCTGAGGAATAGGTTGGCACTACCATACAAGTACCGCATGATATGAGGTATTTTAAACTATAATTTTTTTTCTTATTTTAAAAACTAAACCAAAAGTCATTTTGCAATATAAATATTAATACTTACATACATGTGAGTTAAATAAAAGCGTATTAATAAAATGCATTTAATATTAATTCTTTTATCGTTAAAAAGATTTGTTAAATAAATTAATTTATAAAAAAATCACAATGGAATTTGTACTTTTAGTGGAATTCTGCACTGCTATTCAAAAGTAAAAAAAAAACATAAACATTCAAATTCATAAATATCTCTTTGATGAAATATCTTTAAAAAAAGACATTTGTTGCATCTTCAGTCATCTGGTTCCAATTTCATCTCTATCACTACTGATGTCACCCTTTGCATAGCTTTAATCTGCTTTACAGAGCTCATGCTCTTTATTGTCGATACTATCATCTGTCCAAAACCATAAAGAGGATTTTTCTCTTCTCCTTTTTCTTCCATTTTCTTTTTGCAAAGCTATTAAAAAACTCCAAGGGCTTCGGAAAAGCTATTGTCGTCGATTGAGTCTGAAGTATTCCATTTCCGCTTGTGCACTGTTGAAGTAATTGGTGATTGAGCTATTGGCGTGAATACGTTTCTTTGTGAATCATCAGGCAATGGTGCTGAAATTAAATCCGAAGAACCTGACGATGGCTGCGACGAAGGTGGTGGTGTGGGCTAAAAATTTATTTCAATTGTAGTGGTAGAGTCAATCTCATCAATTTCTAAAATATTGTACGAACAGCGGGTTCTAAAAAAATAACAAATTTTTAATTAAGAGGCATTAAATAAATATTACTTTTTTCTTACGCTCGAGGAACTATATGTGCTGCTATGAACTCCATTGTTTTTATCAGAGGCCAATGTGATTCGTGCTTTGCACCACTGCCAGAAGGTAAGTTTAATTGGCGCTTCTCTCTGGCATATCGGTCTCGCAGACATGCCCATCTTTTAATGCATATTTCTTCTACAATTAAATCAAAGTTTCATCAAAAATGTGCACATTGTAAATACATAACTCAAGTTTCGAACTTACCTGGGATCTGCATCTTTAAAGAAATTTGTTTCCAAATATTGTTCTTCTTTTCAGATAACTTATAGACTGAAAAATACTTATTATAGAGGCATTTATTTGCCTGTACTAACAGTATTAATTTTTTTGTTTATATTTTTGTTATATTTTATTAAAATAAGCACTATTACTTTCTTTACAAAAAACACAATATACATAGGTAGTATATAAATAAAAATACAATTAGCTGTTCGCAACAGTGATGGTAATAAAAAACTTGTTTCGTTTATTGGGATCTACAAGGGGATGTAGAAAACGTACCAAAATGAGAATAACCGTTTTTAAGTTGATAAATTTCTTTCGATGCTAGATATAAACAAAACTTTTGTTACACAAAGTTATTAAAAGGTTTTTAAAATGTTGCCTATTTTTGTAAATAAAGTGTACATATTTATACATATGTATATGCTTATGCACATTTTTATCAAAATTTTAAATTTGGGTTGTATATTCTGCAGTATATGTAGGTAGGAGATTAACTTCATCTATATGTATGTATATTGTAAAATTACTTTTGTTTGTTTAAAATAAATTATAGTTAAAAAAACTAAAAAACACACTTTTATAGAAAATCAAACTTAAAAGTAGAAAATAACTTTAAGCATAAAAGGCTTTGTTGTAAAAAGTGTTGGGCGATTGACATCAAAATGTTTCAAAAACGACACCGCAGACCCAAAATACTTTAAACATACATATGTATATGTACAAATACAATGTATATGCAAATATGAATTATTTTTAATTTTTTTGTCAAAATTTCCCAGATATTATATAAAAAGAGTACCAAAACAAGAGCTGAAATACCCTTATATCATAAGCTCATCACTGACTTACACATGTCACTTAACAACAATAGGAATTTTTGTTTTGTACTGATTGGAACGTAACAGCAAAGTGACGTTTAAATTCGGTAAGCTTTTGTATTGCTTTTCCCATGCTATACACGAACAGCTGACACGTTTTCTTAAAGAAACGGTACGGTACGGCTCGCTATTTTTACCTTTAACTTTTCGGACATTAAATCCACCAATCCTATTCTTTCTCTCAAAAATCCAGTTATTTGAGGTCACCCGCCCTCTCACATACCAATTACGAATTTTAATAGTTCCAAATTCTATTTATTTTTAGGTCTCAATTTAATTCGTGTAATATGTTATTTAATTCAATTCGTAAAATTTTTATTGGCATCCCTGTATTCGCATTCCAGATTTATCTTTCATGCCCCGCATGTTTTACCGGAAGTGTTATCAAACTTTATCATCCTTATGCGCGATCACATCCTTTATAGAGGTCGAAGCTATCCTCTATAATAATCATTCATTCATCATACATATATGTTAAAGGCCTGCAACTGTTGCACTATACAACATAGCAACATGTGTCACATAATGCAACTGCTAGTTCATGAAATGTTGAAAATGCATGTTTGACAAAGACATATAAAGGCAGTGTATAATTAGTTTAATTAAATCTGTACATAGTTCTAACAGTGATATTGCATACATGAGCATAGAAAATGAGAAAGTCAACACATGCGACACGTGTGACATATGCAGCACATGTTTTTTATTCCCGCCACCAAAAAAAAGGTGGGGGTATATTCATTTTGTCATTCCGTTTGTAACACATCGAAATATCCATTTTAGACCCCATAAAGTATATATATTCTGAGTCAGGGTTTCATTTGATGACGATCTAGCTATGTCCGTCCGTCTGTTGAAAGCACGATAGAGGTCGCACCGAAAAAGCTAGGGGGCTCAAATTTTGCCAGAATCTTTCTTATAGACAAGGTTTGTTTGGTATTGAAAATGGGCTAAATCGGAATATTGGGAAGAGAGTTATAGCTCGAAAGTAAGAGTAGGTCGAAAAAACCGTGTCCTTCGAACATCGAATAAAATGGAATTGTGTCCAAACGCATTAACGTAGACTCATGAAACTTCGAATATATATTTCCTGAGTAAAAGCAATACTATTCCCCGAAAATTATCTAAATCTATGCATTAGGAAAGAAGTTATCGATCAAAATGTACGAAAATTTATACCGCACAGTGTATTTTTCGGTATATTTAAAAACAAAAACGTCATAAAAGCAACAAAATTGGATGTACGACTCTGAAATTTTGCACACTTTGCTTTTTGGTGAGTGGCTTTTTTGTAACGGAAAATCAATGTGCCACGCCCACTTTTACGACCACCTCCCATATAACGTTTTAACTAAAATATATATAATTTCTCTATTAATAAGGATTTTGGAATAATAAAGGACTATATTGAAATACCTAAGTTGTACTCATTAGCAAAAACAACTTTGACACGCCTACTATAACGCCCACTTTTCACGTTATCTACAGTTAATGAAATTTAAAAGCTCATAAAACCGCCAAAATTAGAGGTATGATGATAAAATTTGCTACGTATATCCCCCTAGGCAATGTCATTACTGTGCCAGAAAATTAAGGTGCCACGCCCACTTTTGCGCCCACTTACCATATAACGTTTTACCTTAAATTCATATAATTTCTCTATTAATAAAGATTTTGGAATAATAAAAGGCTATATTGAAACACCTTAGTTGTACTCATTCAGAAAAACAACTTTGACACGCCTACTATAACGCCCACTTTTCACGTTATCTACCGTTAATGAAATTTAAAAGCTCATAAAACCGCCAAAATTAGAGGTATGATGATCAAATTTGCTACGTATATCCTTGTAATCAATGTAGTTGTTGTGCCAAAAAGTTTAGGTGACACGCCCACTTGAACGCCTACCTCCCATATAGCGGTTTATCTTAAATTCATGTAATTTCTCTATTGGCAAAGTTTTTGGGAAAATAAAGGACTATATTGAAATATCTAAGTTGTATTTATTAGCAGAAACTTTATTGACACGCCTACTTTAAAGCCCACTTTCATTGAAAGACTACATTTACGAGGTTGACTGCTCTTTTGCCACTCTATCGCAAAAACCAGCAGTGGTTCCCATTCAACGAACTAAGAAGGCATTCACAGATTTTCTAACATTTTATACAGACCTGTTTTGCAGAAATTTAAATATTTTTTACAATTCTCCCGATTGTGGACGAATTTGAACGACTATGTTGATCAAAACAATTACGAAGTGCACAAAATACATTTTGTTTTGAACGCCCATTTTTATAAAAAACCTGAATAACTTTAAAGCGTTGCTCATTTGCGTATCTTTCCACGGATCAAATTGAGTAAGTTTGAGATTGAGAAATGTCAAGTGAAATGCAGAAAACAAATTTAAAGACTAGGTGTAGTTCACCTTCAACATGGACATGAGTAAGTTTGAGAATGAGAAATGTCAAGTGAAATGCAGAAAACAAATTTAAAGACTAGGTGTAGTTCACCTTCAACATGGGCCCTTAAAATTTAACCACCCTGTACAAAGAAAGTGATACATATTTTATTATAAAGAGATTATTCCATAATGATTAACAAAATAATAATATTTAAATAAAGTCAATTTGTTTTGTCGGGTTTGGCTGTTTTTTTTTTTTGGGTTTGCCTTTTTTTCCGCAAAATATAACGTTCGTCCTGCTCATTAAATATTTTATTCGGTGCCTTCCTGCCTTTGTTATGAACCCGATTTTCATGTGTGAAACGCTCAATGATTTTTTGGACCGTAGAAGAATTCATGTAAATCATTTCAGCTATTTTTCACTGTGAGTGGCCATTTTTGAAATGGTTTAAAACCAATTCTCTTTGAGTACGCGGACTCATTTGAATTTTTGTAAATTGACACTCCAAGGAACGAATCTAAACTAACAATTCAACAAAAAACATTGCTAGAATTAAAAATACGAAAAACGAAACCAAAAACAAAGCTGCATTGAAGTACCGTTACAGTAAAGAAAGACATGGTATTAAACACAACAGCGTACAACAGCTTGCCTAAGTTGCAATGACATGCTAATACAGTATGTTTGAGTTGGCATAATATGTTATAACCAGGGACCGTAACAGTTACGACTTTTTAAAAAAAGTCAAAATATAATAGTTATTTTTTGACTTTTATTCTTTTGGTCAAAAATAAAAGTTAAAATTTGACTTTTTTAAGTAAAAAATATAAGTTAAAATTTGATTTTTATTTTTTAAGTCAAAAATTAAAGCTAAAATTTGACTTTTATTTTTTAAGTCAAAAATAAAAGTTAAAATCTGACTTTTATTTTTTCGGTCAAAAATAACAACACTGATGACAATATTATTTTACCGTTATTTATACTTTACTAATTCTAAAAATAAAAACTGTGTTAATATTTAATTACAATTTTATTTAAATTTTTTAACATCTGCTTTCAATAGGAACAAAAGTCAAATTTTAACTTTTATTTCTGACTTAAGAAATAAAAGTCAAATTTTAACTTTAATTTTTGACTTAAAAAATAAAAGTCAAATTTTAACTTTAATTTTTGACTTAAAAAATAAAAGTCAAATTTTAACTTTAATTAAAATAATTATTATAAAGTGACTTTTTGATAAAAGTCAAAAAATTAAAGTCTTTTAAGTTTATTATTCCTTAGCATAACAGCATCAATATGCTGTGTTCAAATATCTGATAGACAAATTATATCCACCTGACTTTTTGATTTTAAATTTTAAAAATAACTGTTATTTTCGGTCCCTGGTTATAACACCTTGTTTAAATTCGCATGGCATAGCAAAGCATGAAATCTTTGAAAATTACATTTTTACAGAAAATGTTGAATTGTGCAGAAGTCTAATATATGTATGTATATCTCTATGACTGGCATCTCTTTAGATGTAAGTACTTTGCATAAGTTTTAGATGTAAGAACCTTACATAAGTCTTGTTATATTTTGTCATTTCATTTCACTTGAATGGTAAAAAAAAATAATCAATCTATTATTAATTACTAGAAAAGCCCGGCGCGCGTTGCTACGCCCCTTAATGAATAAAAATGCATTCTGAATTTAAATTGAATATCAAATGCAAAAAGCTAAATATTATAATTTTTTTAATGGCCGTGGCACTGCCCACTTTTCTTATCAAGAAATTGTAAAGTCATGAGAACTCAATATGTGTGCAAAGTTTCAAAAAAAACGGTCCAGAGCAAGGACCTCAAAACTATAACTTTTTTTTATGGGCGTGTCCCTGCCCACTTTTCTAATCGATTTAGTGCAAGTACCTCAAAATTATAACTTTTTTTATGGGCGTGGCTCTGCCCACTTTTCTAATCACGAAATTATAAAGTCATGACAGCTCAATATGTGTGCAAAGTTTCAGAATAATCAGTCCAGTGCAAGTACCTTAATATTTAACTCTTTTATGGGCGTGGCCCCGCCCACTTTTCTTATCACGAAATTATAAAGTCATGACAGCTCAATATGTGTGCAAAGTTTCAGAAAAATCGGTCAAGTGCAAGTAGCTAAAAATGATAACTAATTTTTTGTGGGCGTTGCCCCGCCCACTTTTTTCCACCCATAAACACTCCCTGGTATGTGTACAACAACTTGTCAAAGTTTGAGTCCGATCGGTTTTACAGTTTCGGAGTCTATAGCTAACACACACACACACAGAGTTTCACTTTTATATGTATACATAGATTCTTTCCATAAAAGGGAGGTGCAGTGTGTTTGACTTATCAACTAATCATGCCTTTTGTATGGTAACCAAATATTTATAATTTATAAGAATACTAATGTAAACAAAAAGTCCACACAAGCAATCGAAATTAATAGTTTTTTTTAATAATTTCATTACAGTGGGTTAAAAAACCACGTCCTTCCAACATCGAATAAAATCCAATTGTGTTCAAACGATTTAACGTAGAGCCAAAAATTTTCAAATGTATATTTCCTCAATAAAAAAATTTTTTCTCTGAAAATTGCATTACGAAAGGTGTTATAGATCAAAATGTACGAAAATTTATACCGTACAGTATATTATTCGGTATATTCAAAATTTAAATCGTAATAAAAATGATGTGATTCTGAAATTTTGCAAACATTGCTTTTTGGTCAAAGGCTTTGTACTTACGAAAAATAAATGTGACATGTTCACCTCCAAAACTCGTTATCTGAAATTCATATAATTTCTATATGAATAAAGATTTTGGAAGAATAAAGGACTCTATATTGAAATATCTGAGTTGAATTTATTAGCAGAAACTTTATTGACACGCCTACTACTACTGAAATACTAAATTTACGAAAGTATTTTAATAGCATATTAAAGTTATACAGAGGAAGTGATACATTTTTTAGTATAAATAAATTATTCCACAGCGATTACTGTTAATAACGAAGTAATAAATTTTGTGCTATAAAAGTACATCAAATTGGTGGTGGGTATAAAAACTTTCAGCAATAATTTTCAAGGCCACGGTTTGTATTCTGGTATCCAGAAATTTTTAAGGATATCGCTAGAGGCATATTACACCTACTAAAAGTAACAAACGTCAATATAAATTTACCTGGGGCTGAAAATTTATCGTCAAAAAATGTGATGTTAACAGAGGTGTTTGTTTGCTCATATCTCAAAAAGTTATGGAGCGATCGTGGTGGATTTTGCAAAAGATTGTTACCACATACAGATCTGTGTAATATGTGGGATTTTTAAAAGTTGATTCAAACCAAGACACGGATAGACGAACATGACACAATTCACTCCCCTAGTCACAAGCTTTCAGAAAATATATACTTTGTGGGGACGGAAATCAATATTGTAGAAAAGAGAAATAATAAATTTTCCAACTACAACTACAATAAAGATTAACTAAAATAAATAAATGAAAATATTACTAACTAAATTAAAAATTTTAACACAAGATAAGAACTATTTACTATGTAATCATCTGCCATCTACCGCCAATGATACACTATATTTAATTCAGTTTGACTGCCAACAAGTGTCAAAGAGGGATATCTTAAAAATTAGATATTTTACTAATATTGCCGTTTGCTGGAGCAGACCACTCAAGGGCAGCAAAGGACCTACACAATGCACCAAATGCTCTATGTATGGTCATGGTGCTAGGCACTGTAATAGAGTAGCAATGTGTGCAGCATGTGCTGGTAATCATGAATTTACAGTTTTCCCATTGAAAAAAGCTGCTAATAGTGAAAACATTGTTTACAAATATCACAACTGCACTAAGCAGAATTTAAGAAATGTGAAGCACAGAGCTGACGACCCCAAATGCCCATGTCGTCGGGAATATATGGAGATTCGACAACGTACCACAGCCAGAATGAAAGTGGCGCAAAGAACTTCATATATGTTTAACTTCAACGTCAATGAAGTTTATTTTTCACAACTGCCCGGTAAGGAGCATCAAAATTATTCACTTGACGCTAGTGTCAATCACAACATCCTGTACTCAGATGTAACAAAAAGTAAAAATCTTGTTAACAGAAAGGAATATATTTACAATAAGATATTGACGGCGCTTCAAAGATGCCAAAATAAGTAAGACAAGCTACGTGTGCTGGGAATGATGCTTCAACATGCCATATTAATCAACAGTTAGTCACAATGTTCACGTTATGCAGGAGCTTCAGAGCTGAAAAAAATTTTAAGCGGCAAGGATGTTAACATTCTCCAGAGTCAATTAGACATTTCTGAAACCCCATCATAAAATTGAACTTAGAGGCTACAAAATTTACAGACCCAACACATGGCGGAGGTGTACTCATCGCAGTAAAATATAATGTTGAACATGAATTACTAGCAACAATAAAAACGTGTTTGGCTGAAAATATTACGGTACGAGTAATAAAAAAAATACTTCCTGTGATTTTTACATATATCACACGCTCATTGCAGATAAATTTACCCACAATAAGTGTGTGGATAGTGACATCAGTATATTTTTATTTTTTTTATTTATTTAAATTTCAGCAACCAAGCCTCTAGGCCATAATTGGCTACAAACTTCTACTAATAGTTCCCTTATGGACGGAAGGGCAGGAGCTGGGGTCCTAAGTCTGGGGGAGTATGTGTCCGTATATTAGGCAGAGATGCTTGGATTGCTGCACGCGTTTGACCACTTGCTGGAAGATCGATTGCATTGGAGAATAATTATCATAGCACTTGATAATCAGTCTGTGGTTAAATGCATGCAGCGTACGGATGTGAACTCGAAACTGGTGCTCGAATGTGTTCCGAAGCTCAACAGGTTAGCCTCTGTGAACGAAGTAACGCATAGATGGGAATGAGACGTCGAAAAGGCAAATGCAATAGCTGACGTATTTGCTAGTTTAGATAACATTACTTTTAACAATCCATTACCCATGGACTCGGTTGTATCAAGATACATTAATGACCTTGATCAACTCTTACCGACAATAAAAGTATTGAACTTACAAATTTGGCTGAAGTCAAATTGTTTGTCCATTTGTTAAAAAATAATAAACCCCCTGGTTTATATGGAATTAACAGCATAATACTTAAAAATATACCCGATTACTTTTTCGAAATCTTAAGTAAACTATATAACTTTTGTTCAAGCAATGGATACTTCCCACTAGTTTTTAAAATGACTAAGGTCATTCCAGTCTACAAATCTGGAATGGTTCCTAAATTACCCTCCAGCATTAGGCCAATTAGCATTCTAGGCTTATTGGATAAGGTGAAAAAATTATTTACGCCAAAAATTTAGATTTTTCACATTGCAATAATATCATAAATCGATAACAATTTCGTTTCCGAAAAGAGCACTCTACTGTACATCAACTTAAAAGAGTCAATTTTTTTTGTTTGATATCGAAAAAGCTTCTAATTCAATCTGGCAAGATGGACTAGTGTATAAATTAAATACGTTTAATTTTCCAATTTATCTACAAAAACATATGTTGTATCTGTCAATAACAAATTTTCTAGTGAAAGGCAAGACGATGGTTAAAAGAATGGAAAATAATCTTAAATTAACTCGTAATTACTATGACAAATGGAAAAAAAATGTCAATGACGATAAAACTCAACAAATCACGAAAACGCTTTCCTACTATATATTTATTGTCTAGGGGAACAATTATCCCAATTAGTCGAAATTAAATATTTAGAAATAACTAACACTTGACAAAAAAACTTGTTAATGTTAATTACATTTGTGAGATAGCGATTAAGTGTAGCTGTGTCTTATACCCCTTAATTAGCCGAAGATCTAAACTTAATATAAAGAACAAGGTACTTATTTACAAAATGTGTATTCAACCGATTATGACCTATTGTTGTCAAATCTGATCTAAAAAGGCTGCAAATTATTCAGAGAAAAAATTTAAAAATAATAATCTATCCTTTGGGATATCTCACTTATCTTCTACATAAAAACATTGACTTCAAAATGTTTTATTCATTGTCAAGGGAACTGACTCTGTAATTTAATGAAAAATTCAGAACATCAAATTTTGACATAATAAGAATTTTACTACAACCACTGATGGTCTTTTGTTTAAAAAGACACATTTTAGGCCTATTAACATAATATTCAGTTAAATAAATTTAACGTAAAAGTTTACTAACATTCAGTAAGCTTTAACTGAATTTATAGTTAAATAAATTAAAATTGTTCGTTAACAATAGGCAAGAGTTAGTTAACTTGTAGTTATCAATTATTATGAATGAATTTCAAAAAGAAGAAGAAATGTATACATATATACATATACAGTGCACTCGCGAAAACGTGAACACTCGAAAGTGTGCACGTCTCAGAAACGTGAACAAATTTATTTTTCCACAAAGTACTCTAAAACGTGAACAAAATCTGAAAGCTCTAAAACGTGAATACTTTTTATTTATTGTTATACCCTTCACACAGTGAAAAAGGGTATATATAGGTTTGTCATTCCGTGTGAAATTTCTACAATTTTCATTTCCGACCCCCTAAAGTACATATTTTCTGAAAGCTTATGAATAGGGGAGTCGATTAAGCTCTGTCAGTCTGTCCGTGTGTATGGTGAAATCAACTTTTTGAAGCCCCCCGACATAGGTTGGACCCGGGTAAGGTATTAAAATATCAGAAATATTCGGGAGTAGATTGGTATTGAAAATCAGAAACCGAAATCAGAAATCGGTACATAAACAACTGAGATATGAGCAAAAACCCACGACCACCTCGATTTTTTTTCACAAAAACAACAACAACATACATACATACAAACTTGTATACTGGTTAGAGAAAACGTGGTATCGAATCCCAGCTGAGCCAAAAAAAATTTTTTTAATATTTTTTTTTAAATTTTTTTTTTTTATTTTTTATTTAATATATTATTTATATTTATACCCTTCACCTGTGGTGCACAAGGGTATATATAGCTTTGTCATTCCGTTTGTAATTTCTACAATTTTCATTTCCGACCCCATAAAGTATATATTTTCTGAAAGCTTATGAATAGAGGAGTCGATTAAGCCCTGACCGTCTGTCCGTCTGTCCGTGTGTTGGTTGAAATCAACTTTTAGAAGCAACTATATGTTCCTCAGATCTGTACATGGTATCAATCTCTTGGAAATATCCAGGAATCGCTATTGAAATTCAGCACAATCGCCCCATAACTGTCTGAGATATGAGCAAAAAACCACGACCACCTCGTTTTTTTTTCACAATTACAACAACAACATACATACATACATACATGTAAAAAACATACGAAACAAAAAAAAATATTAAAAATAAGAAAAAAATAATAAAAAAAACTACAAAAAAAAATTAAAAAAAAAATTAAAAAAAAAATTTAAAAAAATTTTTTAAAAAAATTTAAAAAAATATAAAAAAAAAAATAATAAAATATAAATAATATATTAAATAAAATAAAATAAATTTTTTTTTGGCTCAGCTGGGATTCGATGCCACATATATTCTAACCAGTATATACATATGCACGTATTTTATATGGGATGAATGGTGATACAAACAATTGTTATAGCATGACTACACGTTGTGAAGGGTATATAAGATTCGGCACGGCCGAATATAGCACTGTTACTTGTTTTATTATTATTTTTTTTATTTTTTTTGTTTTATATATATTATATACATAATAATTTTTTTTTTAAATTTTTTTTTAAATTTTTTTTTTAAATTTTTTTTTAACATACATACGTAAATTTATAATTTTACAATGGGACGTTTTTATATATGTATGTTTTTATATGTATGTACGTATTTCATATGGGATGAATGGTGACACAAACCACTGTTATTGCATGACTACACGTTGTGAAGGGTATATAAGAATCGGCACGGCCGAATATAGCGCTCTTACTTGTTTTTTAATCTGTTTTTAAATTGGGAAATCACCGAATTACATGTTACTTGTTTGTTTACATACGATTAAACGTTTTTTTTTCATTTATGTAAATTTTCCAAGTCAGCATGGATGACATGTACAATTTTTTTGACTGGTTTCATCAATGTTTTGTTAAAGAGGTAGATTTCAAATGACAAATTAAAAACTGAAAACTTTGTAATAATTTTTTGCTTTAGGTTACTGAGTTCTTGACTAAAAAGGGGCTACCAGTTAAAGCCCTTCTGTTAATAGACAATGCTCTTTCACATCCACCGGAATCCCAATTGATTTCTGATGACGGATCCATTTGATCAATGTTTCTGCCTCCCAACGTCACATCGTTAATTCAGCCAATGGACCACAATGTTTTTAAAATAACAAAATTGTATTATAAAAACAGTCTCTTAACATTAATGGCTGGAAAACAAACAGAATTGTTAGATTCTATTAAGGTGTTAACTATAAAAGATGCAATTATAGCCTGTTTCTATATAACAAGTCACTCAAAAAAATTACACAAATGAGCAAATAAATTTACTTTGCGCTTCCATATGACAAGCGTCAAGTTTTGTTGAGTGAAAACGTAAGTGTAGCTTTTGTTGTAGTTTCTACATAGCAATTTCACTTGGCGCAACTGTCAAAAGCAAACAAGTAAAAAAAGTGCTTGTGTAGTCACAAAATTGTATTTTTATAGACAAAAAAAGTAAGTAATTATGGATTTAAACAATAAAAAATTTTAAGTATTTACATATGTACATATTATTATATAAAATAAAAAATTAATAACCATTTGGAATTACAGCGTCAAAAAAACAAATGTCAACCAATTTCACACCTTGGTTGGATTAATGGAGGAATACCCACAACTTGCAACAGGCAGTCCTTCATTTGGAAGCAGCAGATTGGTTGTGGAAGAAACGTGGGATAACGTAGCAAAAAAAGTAAATGCTTTTGGGCCTCCAGTGAGAAGTGGATTAGAATGGAAAAGGGTATTGTTTTATATTAATGTAATTTTAATAAAGTATGAACTACTTATATCTAGACTGAAGAAAAAAAATAAGCGAAAACAACAAAAGCCTTCATGGAACTGGTGGCGGTCCTTGTATGGTAAATAACCTGACGCAGTTAGAACTGCATATTGACAGAATATGCCATCTCTCGTCAGCAGCAGCACCTGCTGGTAATAATTTAGGTTTGCCCTCTGCCCATAAAACTATAGATATCACACCACCTAGACGTCCCGTGCAAATAGCCGTTGTAACACCTACTTCTTTAACAAAACACGTCAACTCCAGAAACGGCAAGACCACTTCTAAACAATAGAAAGAGAAAACACATTAAAATTTCTTTGGACAGGCAGACAGACTTCAGACATCAAGCGTTAGATGTAATGAAAAAGCACGCGGAAGCAGCCAAAATTCAAGCCGATGCAGCAAACGTTCAAGCTGAAGCAGCGAAAGTTCAGGCTGAAGCAGCAAAAGTCCAAGCTGAATTAGCAAGAGCTCAAATTGAAGTAGCTAAAGATCAGGCTAAAACCCTAAAAGAAATTGCGAACTCAACAAAAGTTATTGGACAAGCATTAATTGATATTATTAAGCACCTTAAAGATGAATAAGTATTTATTTCTTAATTAATTTTACGTTTCCTTTTTTACTTTTAGCTTTCATTTGAATAATTTATATTTACAAATTCGTTACCTCTCTAATGTACTTATACAAATAATGCAATAATGTACTTTGACAATCAAAAAGAGCAACGTAACATAACGTAACTTAGACAAGAATGTTATAAATACTCATTTTCTTACGTACTTGTCTGTGTACCGCTTGCTTGCTTGGTTGCTTGCCTGTTATTCAGAAACATGCTATTAATCTTTTGGACTCAGCATGGAGTAGAATTTCGCAACAAATTTTAAACAAATACTGGAAAAATATTTTGAATTTAGTTTCGGAACAAGATGACACCGATGATAATATTCCCTTAAGTGTTTTAAGAGAGAGGATATCTCCTCCAGAAATAAGACAGCTAGAAAGTACAGCGCTTTTATTTCTTCAGGCGCTGAATTCTCAGGTTTGTTTTATTATAGGTTTCAGTGTTTTTTATAGAATTTAATTAAAATTTAATTACAGATTGATGTTACTCTTTCCACGGTCAAAAATTTGAACAACAATCCTGAAGAAAATTGCAAAGAAGTAGGAAGTATTGAAATTCAGGATGATACCGATGATGATGATGATTCGATTATATTCCAGCCAGAAGTTACAATTAAATCCAAGGAAGCTGTAGAAGCTTTGGATAAGGCTTTGATATGGGCTGAAAACGATATGGTAGACCAAAGTGACATTAGAGTGCTGAGAAACCTTAAAGGAAAAGCTCTTTTAAAGATGGCAAAACAAAAAACTTACCAAAAAAAAAAGACTGATTTTTTCCTTTAAACTTTATTTAACTGATTCTTAATTATCCAATCAAAAGAATTTACCTGTTAGTTTTAGTTTATTTTTTTTGTTGTTTTTGTTAATTTAACTTGAATTTCTTGTATCCTTTATTTTATATTATTTTTTTGTTATTTATCGAATGCAAAGTGAACGAATATACATATTGCATTTTATGTTTTGTTATTAAAAATTAATAAAATAATTAATTTAAAATAGTGTTTAGCATTTTTTCTTATTATATATCGTCTAAATTTCTTGATCTTTTTTAATTGATTATATTTGATTTTTATTTAAGCTTGAGATCACTTTTTTGTTTTTTTTTTTATACAAAATTATTTATTAACCAATATTTCGCTACCAAACAATGGGTAGCTTCTTCAGGGTAAATATGTATACAAATTATATTAACAAAAAACAAAATTCAAAAACAATTACAAATTGACAAAAAACTATTTTGTAAAAAAGGCGGGAAAATATTTTTTCAATATAAACAATTTTTGAAATATACAAAACAAACGAAAATAATTCATTTACATATTATATAAGTTATGATTTTGCGTTATGCAAAATCTAAAAAAAAGATTTTTTTGTTTGGGTTTTATGGTCTTTACGACCTTTCTTTATTGAGTTAAAATTTAAAACTAAACTTAAATTACAATTTCGTTTATTTATAATAATGATAATGCCCTAATTAACTAAGTGGCGTGATACCAATTCTTATTAAATATTATTGATTTGGTAATGATTGCAAATGCTGAATATTGCAATTATTACCAAAAATAAAATTAATCGGAATTTACAATATTCTTAAATAGGTTAAAATAAAATTAATCGGAATTTACAATATTCTTAAATAGGTTAAAATAGAATTAAGTGGAATTTATAATAGTTTTAAATGAGTTTGCAATTTATTGTGTGTTGCATAAATTTATAATTAATTTTGTGTTAACTCTTCCCCTCTTAAGTCGATTGCCCACAATCGTTTTGGCTTAGCAGGGGGGTTAGTAAATTCATGTGTTGCAAGCTGAAGAAATGGCCCATTTGCATTTGTACTGCTTGCAACATTGTCTATTGGTTGAGGTGAAATATAGAGTTTTTGCTTATACTTTATTGTGTAGTAGAAAATTAATGTGGATAATATAACAACTAATATTATTACTATGTCTGAACTTAAACTAATTATATGTGTATTTTTATTTTTATTAATTAACAATTTTATATTATCTTCATTGATTAATTGGTTCACATACAGGCTTTCTAATTTAAGATCTAATTTGCTAACATTTTTCTTTTCTTTAATTTTTGTTATTAAGTTAGGCAAAATAAAAGTTTCATGTATTTTTATATTTGTATTGGTATATGTTATATTAAGGGTTTTAATATTACAATTTTCAAACTTAATGAGAAATGTTCCTTTTTGTCTTACTTCTAATTCATTACAATCTTGAGTAATATTTTCATTAAAATTTTTAAATACAAGTATTCCTGGCATTACTTCTACAATAGAGGATCCTTGCACTGTTTCTAATTCACATTGTGCTTCCTGAAACTTTAAAATATTTTCCATACATTTATTTTCTATTTTTACTAAATTTCTTTCCAAATCATCTCTAACATTTTTATTGAAGATATTCGTATTATTATCAATTAATATTTCATATTGGTTTAAGACTAAAGATTTATTCATGGCGTTAGGAATGGGTACTAACTTTATTTCGGAGAGGACATTGGTAGAGAATTGGGGTATTAATAAGGTTAGGATAATGTTATTGTCTTCGGCCATAACCGCAATTTTCATTTTGCTGTAACTGTCAAAGTCAGTAATTAAATTGATTTCCTTATCCGTCAGTAAGTCAGAGGGAATGATACCTAATTTACAAGAAAATATGATCTGTCCGATGGCATCGATATGATTTCGAAGGAGGGATATATCGTTGTCGATTCTATATGTCTGTTCTATAAATTCTACTTCGTCTTCTAACGTTTTTATCCTATTCTGTGAATCGTCCTTAAATTTATTTATGTAACTACTAATGATTGTCTGTTGTCTATTTATATGGTTTGTGATATTTCTAATATTTTCTGCCATACCATTATTAATGTATATTAATTTATTCAATGTCATGTTGGTACTGTGTTCACTGCCCTGAAGGTCCGATATTGCTTCATTAATAGCTTTTTCGTCGTCACTGTCCATTGATCCTGCAATGTATTTTAGTCCCTTTCCGAAAACGTTAATCAGTCCTCGCTTTTGTTTCGTGTGTATACGAAGGCTGCTTATCTTTGCCTTCAATAGAATAAGGTTTTTGTTAATAGTCTCCAACAGTCGTGTGTCCTCAAACGTTGTCGCTTTCAGTGTTCTTATATTTTCAGAGATTAGAAGTATGGTTTCATCGTAGGTAGTCATATTAATAAAATGTAGTACCTTGTCATAAGTCCTTATTGTCTTAGTCTCTCCTACTTTAATGGGTATATATCCGTTGTTGTTAGTCAAGTCGTGTATGTGAAATTGTTGGGTATTTATCACTGTAGCTAGGGTGAGGATAATTATTAAAGTCCGCATGATTGGTCCTAAAAAAAAAAGAAAAGAAAGTGTTTTCTGAATACAATATTCTTAGGACGGCCTAATGTCCTTCTTGTGTACAATCCTACCAGATTGTGTTTTAACAGTTGTGTTATAATTCGCTGCCACTATTTCCCTTTTATACCTAGCAGATAATTTATTCCCTAATCTCCTATTTATTTTGACAAAAATTTCTTCTCCCTGTGCATATTCCTTTGGGGGAGATCTGTGCGCATTGTGGTAGGTAAGGTCGGCCTCTTGTTTTTCCAAAAGTTTTTTGATAGTCTCATTTCTATCTTTTTCTAACAATCTGGGATCGCTATTTACACGTCGACCAAAGAATATTTCCAAAGGTTTTTTCCCAGTAACCGTGTGAATAGTATAATTGTATTCTTTTACCGACCTATCTAATAATTCTTGAAATGTGCGATGAGTTTGCTCAACCTGAAGACAACGCATAATTTCCTGAAGTGTTGAGTGGAATCTTTCCACCTGACCATTAGAGCAACTCGTGTATGGGGGAGTCCTAAAAATTGAAATACCTAGCTCATTTTCTATCATAAACTTTATTGACTCGGAATTAAAGGATTTCTCGTTATCGAACACTATTGACTCTGGTAACATGGAAAACAGGATGTCTCTTAGAGGTTGCCTTATATCCTCTGCTGCTCTAGAGTTTATTAATTTTGCCATAGCGTATTTCGAGAACTTGTCTATGGCCGTTAGCACTAATGTTTTTCCCATTAATAGTATATCCATGTGAACTAACTGTCCTGGATATTGGGGAATGGGCGTTGCTTGTATTTGCATTTTGGTCGGGTGACGCTCATACTTGTTCAATTTGCAGATTTTACAATTTTTAATGAGTTTTTTCACTTTGTTTGCCATTGCGGGAAAATAGTATTTTTCCAAGATTTGAGCTCTATTTTCTTTGGCATTCCTGTGCGCTCTGTTATGGATTCTAATCATTATATCCTCTTGTTGCCGACTGTCCACTATATCTTCGACTTCCATCTGCGTAAACCTTACTTTGTATTTATTAAAATACAAGGGGTATACTTCCTGGATTTTTCCCATTATGCTTTCATCAGCCTTTATACAGTTTATAACCGAAGGGTTAAGATAGCGCTTCAAAATGGAGGTTAGTGTTTCCTCTGAATAGTCTGGCTCTGTGATTATATGTCGATGGTAAGTAGGGAATATAATTTTAAATTGATATGTTGAAGCAATGTCCTTTTTTAAAAATATCTGATTTTTAAATGCATTAATGGGGGCTTCCACACTGACTACTAATCCGTGGGATGAGCTGTCATCCGAATTTGTAGCTATTGACAATGTGTGCAGGGGTGATTCCCGTGGCGGTATTCTGGACAAAGCGTCTGCCACGATATTTGTTTTACCGGGTTTATGAAACAATTCGTAGTTGTACTCCTCCAAGATCGCCTTCCATCTTTTCATTTTACTGTTGTGGTTTTTATTGCTGAGCGCATAAGTTAGTGGCTGATGATCTGTGTAGATCTTAACCTTAACAGAACCGTATAAATAATTTCTAAGTGAGTTCAAAGCCCAAATAATGGCTAGCATCTCTTTCTCGTTTGCGGCGTAATGTTCCTCCGCTTTGCTTAGTGTTCTTGATATAAACGCTATGGGCTTATCGTCTTGGGACAGAACCGCGCCAATTGCAAAATTAGAAGCGTCAGTTACAAGTTCGAAGTCCTTCCCAAAGTCTGGATAGGCGAGAACCACGTCCTCAGATATAAGGGAATTCTTAATTTTTTCAAAAGCTTCTACAGCCTCTTTGCCAAAAGAAATTTTTATATTTGCTGATTTACTCTTGGGGATTCGACCTCCTTCCCCTCTTAAAAGGGATGTCAGGGGTTTTGCGATTTTCGCATAATCCCTTATAAAGCGTCGATAATACCCTGACATACCCAGAAAACTACGAAGTTCTTTTAAAGTTCCGGGTTGAGGAAAATTCGCGATAGCATCTACTTTTCCGCGATTTGTTTTTACGCCATTTCGAGATATTACGTAACCTAAAAATTCTACGTTCTCTTCAAAAAATTTACACTTATCGAGTTGTATTTTCATGTTTGCGTCTTCCAGCGTTTTAAATACTTTCCTAATGTGTTGGAAATGCTCTTCCTCTGTTTGGCTAAATATTATAATGTCATCTATGTAGACATAGCAACACTCTCCAATCAACTCACGTAAAATGTCGTCGAGGGCACGTTGAAAAATGGATGGAGCGTTTTTTAGACCAAACGGTAAACGTGTAAATTCGTATTTACCGTTGTTTATGGAGAAAGCAGTCTTCTCGATGTCAGATTTTTTTAGTGGAATCTGGTGAAAACCACTTTTCAAATCGAGAACTGAGAAAAAACGACTATTACCAAGGTGGGATATCACCTCAGTTATTTCCGGGATCGGATATTTGTCCGCGATTGTAACCGTATTCAATTTCCTATAATCAATCACCATGCGGTATTGCTTGTTCCCCGCTGAGTCCGGTTTCTTCGGTACAATCCACACAGGTGAATTGTATGGTGATCTAGATGGTCTTATGATTATGATGATGGTCTTGTGTAAACTGGAGTCTCTGACGTAGTTCTGATTTCTCCAACAATTTTAGTTGTATAGGTTAATTTTTCATTAGGGGCCGAAAATAGTTTTGAGTGTTCCTCCACGATAGAGTTCATCTCTTTTCTTTGTTGATTCGTAAGATTATCTAACTTAATATCTATACTGTTTACTGCTTTTGACGCTAATTGCTTAAGACCTATTTTCATACCATTTTTCAGAGACATATAGCTGTCTCCCGTATGAATTACAGCTTGTAATTCTCTGAGGGTGTCGTTCCCTAAAATTCCATCGAAAGTTTTAAGAGAAGGCATTAAGAAAAATTTTATTTTATTTTCTAAGTTAAAAAGTCTAACAAAGGTAAATTCTGTTATTTTAATATCCCCTACCACCGCTCTTGCAAAGAATGGTGTTTCGTTTTTAATCCTTTTTTTTTGCCAAATGCGGCTGTAGATAGTTTTTGCTAGATCCCGTATCTACAAGGAATTTTAGAATTTTTCCGCTCTCCGTTCTCACCTCAAAGTAGGGTAACGAAGAGCTTATTAGGCTAAAAAATAGATGTCGGTTGGTTCTAAGTAACTTCCATTAGGGTCTGCGCTGGCATCGTTTTCCTCTGTATACGTATAATTCCTTTCTTGATGCTGTCGTGGGAGGGTTTCGGTGTTTATATGGAACGTTCTTTGCGTTTTCCTCTGTTGATTCGATACCGACGGTGGTCTCTTGCCGACAAAATTATTCTGGTGTGGTCTGTTTATGTAGTTTATATGCCTGGAACGTAAACTTTGGTCTACTTCCATTGGCTCTGGCCGTGGTTGTGGTTTAGAGGGTCTTGGGGGATTGTAAGAGTTAAGTTGAAAAGTCTGCTGCCTAGGTTGCCATGGCGATTGGTTTATCTGTGGCATATAGGCCAATTGGGGGTAGAACGGGCGTTTCTGCGTTGAATGATGGTTCCTCTTTTGAGGTAATGGTGGAGGTTGATATTTTCTTGCACTGTATGCCTGATTTGCCCTAAAATTTTGGTTCTCTAATTTCAGACAAAGATGCAGAGCTTGTGGTAAGTCCACAGGTTCTCTCATCCCTAGGAGACGGGGTAAGTCTCCGTTAAGACCTCTAATAAAGGTATCGAGGGCCCTTTCTCTATATGACTTTGTGAGTAATGTCAATAATTCCTTACTTGTCTCTAGGCATCCTATTTTGTTCAAAATAAGAGAAAGGTGTGTGTATACATCCTGGTTAAATTCGGAAACAGTTTTGTTTCCTTGTACCAGAGTTGACATCTGGTGTTCTAACGTTGAAACGTCTCTTTTATCGCCATAGTGCGATGTTAGGCACTGCGAAATGGCTGGCCAATTTAGAGGCGTATTATACGACTCTAACGCAATATCAGCGTTATCTGTTATTTTATTCCTTATAATGCTCAATATACCGAAATACTTAGGGGTTCCCTTAAGAGGTTCATAAATCGAAAGTATTCTGTCCACACTTTTCCTCCAGGAACTAAATTCTCCTGGTTGCCCCGAAAATTCTTTCAGACACTTTACAACATCGGGTATTTTGTTAAGATCGGCTAACCTATCCCTATGTCCGTCCTCAATTTGCTGGTCCCTAGCATTGCTCAAGTCCACGTTTGGGTTGAGCACCTCCTGAACTACTTGTGGTCCTTGACTCCTAAGGATGTCCGTGGAGATTCTCGAAATAAGTAATGTCAAGTCTTCTATAGTTAATTGTGCGTTTGGCTGATTAGGATTGGGATTTGAGGAAAGCACGGGGGGTCTAATTAAATTGTTTTCATTTGCCATTTTTTCAAACCTTTGTCTTTTCTATTTTTATTATTAGTATATTTTATGTCAGATTATTCTATATAGATTTTCTTACTAAATTATTAATTAAAATTTTTTTTTAAATATTTTCTACCTTTTTCCCGTATTCTTTTGTTAAAATGTATAAAATTTTGTTATTAGGGTTTAAGCAAATTAAAAGGATAAATTTATTACAAATTTATTTGATAAGTTTTCCTTATTAAATACGCATTTTCTTTTATAAATTTAATTATGAAATTCTTTAGAAATTATTTTATTAATCTTAATTTAAAATCTACCTTATTTTATTAACCTTCCGTTGAGTTGATGAAAATTTTATTCTGTCTTCTGTTGATGGGATTCAGTTCTTCTGCTTTCGTTTAGTCGATAAAGATTTTATTCTGTCTTCTGTTGATTGGGATTCAGTTCTTCTGCTATTTTTTGACCTTCCGTTGCACTTTTCTTTTATTTGTCTTTTGCTGCACTTTTTATTTATTTTCTGTTGCACTTTTTTTCTTCATTTATGTTTAGTCACTTTAATTGTTAAGTTGTTTCTCTTTTTCTCTTTTTTTTTGTTTTTTTTCTTAAGTTTTTAGTTTTTTAATGTTTTTGCACCAAATTTGTTGAAACTTCTTCCGTTCATGTAATAAAAATCTTTAAGTATTTTTCACTGTTTAATATTTAATGTTTCACTGTTTGAAATTTTTCTCACTTCATTACTTAGTTTTAATGGATCCTTTGGGCAGGCTGACACGTAATGTCCCCGTTTTACTGAATTATTCCAGTTACTCTGGAGCCTTTTTCCCAAAAGTTTAAAAATTTGCTCGGGCGCCAGTTATGATTTTGCGTTATGCAAAATCTAAAAAAAAGATTTTTTTGTTTGGGTTTTATGGTCTTTACGACCTTTCTTTATTGAGTTAAAATTTAAAACTAAACTTAAATTACAATTTCGTTTATTTATAATAATGATAATGCCCTAATTAACTAAGTGGCGTGATACCAATTCTTATTAAATATTATTGATTTGGTAATGATTGCAAATGCTGAATATTGCAATTATTACCAAAAATAAAATTAATCGGAATTTACAATATTCTTAAATAGGTTAAAATAAAATTAATCGGAATTTACAATATTCTTAAATAGGTTAAAATAGAATTAAGTGGAATTTATAATAGTTTCAAATGAGTTTGCAATTTATTGTGTGTTGCATAAATTTATAATTAATTTTGTGTTAACTTATACATACATAGTAATAATTTCCAAAAATAACAAATACTAAAAACAAGTACTAAGACTACCGTTTTCATATCTTATCAACTAAATATCTATAATTCTGGGCAACATTTGCTGTATCAGTCTTATAGTTAATTCGCTGTGTAGGTGGTACTTTAATAATTTGTAACATTTCTAACATATTCCTGCGTCTGTAATTGTTTTCTCTATTTAAAATTAATGTATTATTGAAATCTGGATAATGATTAGAATTAGCGCAATGTAATGATAATGCTGTCTTTTGTGTCAATGTAGTGTTCCTGTATTTCTGATCAGATCTATGTCCAGCAATTCTAGTTTTTAGTTTGTTTTTCGTCGTTCCTACATAAACCTTGTCACAAATCTCAGTATCATTACCTTTACATGGTATTTTATAAACTAAATTAGACATCTCAAATTTATCTATTTTATCATTTGTCTTACTAAATAGTCTACCTAACGTGTTATATGTTTTGTGGGCTATTATATATTTTTCATAGTCGTAAATTTTTGAGTTTTTCAATTTTTCAGATAAAAGAGGGACATAAGTTAATGATTTATAAATTTTAGGTTCAGTCGTCAAACTTGTGCTACTATTTTTCCTATTTTTATATTGCCTTATCAATCTACAAATTACCTGGATTGGATAATTATTATCGTCTAAAATATTTTTGATCTTTTCTATATTCCTTTTATGAAATCTTGTATCACTAATCTTTAAAACCCGCTCAATTAAATTCTTCGCCGTATTAATAACAATTCCCTTGGGGTGTTTTGAATAATAATTTATGATTCTTCCAGATGAAGTAGGTTTCTGGTACCAATCTATTAACAAATTATTACCCCTTCTTATTACTAATGTATCCAAATATGGAATTTTAATTAATTTAATTAATTAATTAATTTAATTAATTAACTATAAGACTGATACAGCAAATGTTGCCCAGAATTATAGATATTTAGTTGATAAGATATGAAAACGGTAGTCTTAGTACTTGTTTTTAGTATTTGTTATTTTTGTAAATTATTACTATGTATATAATATGTAAATGAATTATTTTTGTTTGTTTTTTATATTTCAAAAATTGTTTATATTGAAAAAATATTTTCCCGCCTTTTTTACAAAATAGTTTTTTGTCAATTTGTAATTGTTTTTGAATTTTGTTTTTTGTTAATATAATTTGTATACATATTTACCCTGAAGAAGCTACCCATTGTTTAGTAGCGAAATATTGGTTAATAAATAAATTTTTATAAAAAAAAAAAAAACAAAAAAGTGATCTCAAGCTTAAATAAAAATCAAATATAATCAATTAAAAAAGATCAAGAAAAAAAGAAGAAACAATATCAATTTCTACAACAATTTCAAGGCAAATAGTGAAATAAGAAGAAACATCAATAGGTACAAAACCCTTAGGGATAAGTTAGTTAGAATACAGGCATCTATAACTTTTGTAATCCGCTGCCGAAACACGGGTATAATTCCAAAATTTATTAAGAATTCTACTAAAACTATTTTTAATCTTTTTGAGGAAAATGCAATACCAACAATTCAAGGGACAATCTCAAGATACATTTCACTATTTCAAAACAAAATTCTGAATTTGGCAATTAAGCAGAAGCATGGATTATTTAAGCAAGTTTCACAAGAATTGGAATATATCACCACTAATTTTTATTATTATTTTAATAGAGATGTTTTCCACTCATTCATTGAACACCAGGATAGGTTATCCATGTTTTTCAGTTCGCAGATAAAGGAGGTACATAAGAAAAAGTATGATTGTTTAGTTAATTTACAAAGAAGAGAACTAGATATTAAGCAGAATAGAAAATGGTTTGTGAATAAATCAGATTTTGAGATTCCGACAGATGTACAGTGGGTTTTATCATTAGGCAAAAAGTTTGCATTACCAGTTAAGAAGGAGAGTGTACCTGTTTTAAAGATTATTGCAGATGGGGAAGATTTAATACAGACATTAGAGGAAAAGGAAGGACAGGAAAAAGCAAGGAATAAATTGACAAATGTTGTTGATCATCATTGAAATAGGGAATGTCTTACAAATAGGGATAAATTTATTTTACATAAAGTGAATATGACTGAACAATTTTTAAGAAATAACAGAAATTTACTTATTTTAAATGCTGATAAGGGCAATACAACGGTTGCAGTTAATAAATGTGACTACATTTTGAGAATGAATGATATTGTGGGAGATGTAACCACCTACCAATTATCAAATAGGGATCCGACAACTAGATTACAGACTAGAAATAATAATTTAGTTGATGATCTTTTCAAATTAAAGATTATTACTTTGTTTGAGAAAAACCAACTGAAAACGAACATATCTACAGCACCTAGGTTATATGGAGTACCAAAGATCCATAAAGAACATTTTCCTTTAAGACCAATATGTTCATTTGTGAACTCTCCGTCTTATGAACTTTGTAAGTATATTACGAATATACTTAGGAAACTAACTGAAAACTCTAAATATAATGTAAAGGATTCTTTACAATTTAGAGAAAGGATAGAAAAGTTAAAGATACGATCTGATGAGAAGTTAATTTCACTTGATGTTGTATCTTTATTTCCAAGTATTCCGATGGATATAGCTGTAGATATTATTGAAGGGAAATGGGAAATTATTGAGAAACATACAGAGATGGGAAAGGACCTTTTTCTAAGTATTTTAAAATTTTGTATCATAGATAACAGATATTTTAAATATGAAGACAGAATTTATATACAACAAAAAGGACTCCCAATGGGATCTCCGGCTTCTCCAATTATAGCAGATATTGTTATGGAGAAGTTATTAGATTGTTGCATTGAACAATTAAATGTAAAGCCAAAAATAATAACAAAATATGTTGACGACTTGTTTTGTATTGTCCCAAATCATTCAATTGATAATATTTTGGAAACATTTAATTCATTTCATGATGATATTAAATTCACGATTGAGATGGAATGTGACTCTAAAATTCCATATTTGGATACATTAGTAATAAGAAGGGGTAATAATTTATTAATAGATTGGTACCAGAAACCTATTTCATCTGGAAGAATCATAAATTATTATTCAAAACACCCCAAGGGAATTGTTATTAATACGGCGAAGAATTTAATTGAGCGGGTTTTAAAGATTAGTGATACAAGATTTCATAAAAGAAATATAGAAAAGATCAGTTAGAAATCCGCAAATAATTTTTCCAATTAGGCATTTAAACGCTTTTGCGAAATCATTTCAAATTCGGTTATCGAGAATTCGGAATGCTTTGCCGAGAAATTTAAGAATGTTTTCTTACTCGGTTCCTAAATTCAAGTCTCTTTTACTGGAATATGCACAATCTCATATGCTAACGAATCGTTAACATTTACTTTTTTTTTTTTCTCTTATAAAACCTTGAAGATTAATTAAAATAGAATTAGTTTTGTATGTTACACTTATTGTAGAGTATGATACACATATTTTTTACATTTGTAATATTTAAGTTCTTTTTTTTCCTTTCCTTTCCTTATTTTTATTTATTTTATTATTTTTTTTTTTTTTTTATGTAATATTTACATATTATTTATTGTCTATATAGAAATATTTTTTTTTTATAATAAGTAGCTTTTATTAACCGTATATGGCCTTATAGGCTCGGTTATGTAAATGAAGAATTAATAAAAAAAAAATATTTTAGACGATAATAATTATCCAATCCAGGTAATTTGTAGATTGATAAGGCAATATAAAAATAGGAAAAATAGTAGCACAAGTTTGACGACTGAACCTAAAATTTATAAATCATTAACTTATGTCCCTCTTTTATCTGAAAAATTGAAAAACTCAAAAATTTACGACTATGAAAAATATATAATAGCCCACAAAACATATAACACGTTAGGTAGACTATTTAGTAAGACAAAGGATAAAATAGATAAATTTGAGATGTCTAATTTAGTTTATAAAATACCATGTAAAGGTAATGATACTGAGATTTGTGACAAGGTTTATGTAGGAACGACGAAAAACAAACTAAAAACTAGAATTGCTGGACATAGATCTGATCAGAAATACAGGAACACTACATTGACACAAAAGACAGCATTATCATTACATTGCGCTAATTCTAATCATTATCCAGATTTCAATAATACATTAATTTTAAATAGAGAAAACAATTACAGACGCAGGAATATGTTAGAAATGTTACAAATTATTAAAGTACCACCTACACAGCGAATTAACTATATTTAAGACTGATACAGCAAATGTTGCCCAGAATTATAGATATTTAGTTGATAAGATATGAAAACGGTAGTCTTAGTACTTGTTTTTAGTATTTGTTATTTTTGTAAATTATTACTATGTATATAATATGTAAATGAATTATTTTTGTTTGTTTTTTATATTTCAAAAATTGTTTATATTGAAAAAATATTTTCCCGCCTTTTTTACAAAATAGTTTTTTGTCAATTTGTAATTGTTTTTGAATTTTGTTTTTTGTTAATATAATTTGTATACATATTTACCCTGAAGAAGCTACCCATTGTTTGGTAGCGAAATATTGGTTAATAAATAATTTTTTATATAAAAAAAAAAAAAACAAAAAAGTGATCTCAAGCTTAAATAAAAATCAAATATAATTTTTTCTTATTAATATATAATTTTTATACCCTTCACACAGTGAAAAAGGGTATATATAGGTTTGTCATTCCGTGTGAAATTTCTAAAATTTTGATTTCCGACCCCATAAAGTATATATTTTCTGAAAGCTTATGAATAGGGGAGTCGATTAAGCCCTGTCAGTCTGTCCGTGTGTATGTTGAAATCAACTTTTTGAAGCCCCCGACATCGCTTGGACTCGGGTGAGGTATTTAAATATCAGAAATATTCGGGAGTAGATCGGTATTGGAAATCAGAAACATCGGTACATAAACAACTGAGATATGAGCAAAAACCCACGACCACCCCGATTTTTTTTCCACAAAAACAACATTACAACAACAACATACATACAAACGTGTATACTGGTTAGAGAAAACGTGGCATCGAATCCCAGCTGAGCCAAACAAATTTTTTTTTATTTTTTTTATATTTTTTTTTTTTATTTTTTATTTAATATATTATTTATATTTTTATTATAATTTTTTTTTAATTTTTTTTTTAAATATTTTTTTTTTGTTTTATATTTATTATATATATTTTAATTATTAAAAAAAATTTTTTTTTTATTTTTTTTAACATACATACGTAAATTTATAATTTTACAATGGGATGTTTTTACATATGTATGTTTGTTATATGTATGTACGTATATCATATGGAATGGTGAGACAAACTACTGTTATTGCATGACTACACGTTGTGAAGGGTATATAAGATTCGGCACGGCCGAATATAGCGCTCTTACTTGTTTATACTAAATAGGGTAACTTTTTGTTTTAAATTTAGGTACTCGATAACGTGAACAAACTCGTAAATGTGAACTGCCTTGGTAAAAATTTGTTCACGTTATCGCGAGTTCACTGTATATAAATTCTTAATGTGCACCCATCTGCTAATAAATTTATTAAAAATTTAGTGTATTTTGAAATAATTTTTGCTATAAATTTAACAATTTTCTTAGATAAACGATATCTCATGAAAAACTCAGCATCAGGTAAATTAAAATGATCCATTCGACTTTTGTGGTTATATTTTCTTTGCATACCATAAGAAATATTTACTTTATATAAATTATACAAATGTGTAAATCTTTTTAATCGTAGAGGCATCTTTCAATTGTTTAAAAATAT
This sequence comes from Phyto melanocephala, assembly GCA_941918925.1. Classification (NCBI taxonomy): domain Eukaryota; kingdom Metazoa; phylum Arthropoda; class Insecta; order Diptera; family Rhinophoridae; genus Phyto; species Phyto melanocephala. Next base: position 62,058,026 of record OW799233.1, read on the forward strand.
CAAAAATATAATATATTTAAATTCAAACATCAAATATTTTCTTCCAGTTAAGTACTTAAACGACAAATAGTACTCGGTTAAATTTAACTGAAATTTGGCAAAATAATCTAAAAGTTATAAGATAACTTAGTGTTAACTGTACATTAATTTTTGTATTGTTAACGGCCCTTAGTGATTGTTTTAAAATTTTTTATCTTTTTTTTTTGATTAGAGGTTTTTTATGAACAAATTTTTCCTAAAACTGCGATATTATAGTTTCTTTATTTAATTATTCAGATGTTAATTGTTGTAATACTATCTGTAAATTCTCATAACTTTTTTAAAAATATTAGTAAAATGAATAAGTTTTAACAAATAATAACTTAAAAAAATATTATGTAGAAATCAAGGCGAATTCAATCAGGTGATCTCTTCCCTACAACAACACTAAACTACATGTATTTTGTTTTTGTATATTTGAACCTAATTGTCAAAAATTTTCTGACTAAACACAAACAAACCCCCCATTTGTTTACATTTTTATACCCTTCACACAGTGAAAAAGGGTATATATAGGTTTGTCATTCCGTGTGAAATTTCTACAATTTTCATTTCCGACCCCATAAAGTATATATTTTCTGAAAGCTTATGAATAGAGGAGTCGATTAAGCCCTGACAAAACAGTTTAAGTAAATAAACAAAAATGAGTAAATATAATAGAAAACACATAAATTTAGAACTAAAATTGGAAATAATTAAACGTTTTAAATCAGGAGAAAAAGCAGTTGACATAGGGAGAGCCCTTGGGTTAGCCCCCACAACAATAAAGACAATTTGCAACAGAGATAGCGCTGAAATTACTCAAAATGCTTAAATTGCGACACCATTCCAATGTAAGCAAGTTTCAAAAGTGAGAAGTGCATTAATAGTTAAAATGGAGTCCCTTCTTTCTATTTGGATAGAAAATCAAAACCAGCGACAGATGCCACTGAGCAAGGAGCTGATTAAAAACAAAGCGCTTAGCATATTTAGCGACCGTAAAGAAAATTCTCCATCTAGTACCAATGAGATTTCTGAAGATTTTGAGGCAAGCAACGGTTGGTTTAGTCGTTTTAAAACACGAGCGAATCTGCATAATGTTGCATTAAAAGGAGAGTCAGCCAGTGTAGATATATTAGCTTCAGAAAAGTTCAAACTTGATCTCAAGTCCATAGTTATATTAGAGGGCATTCTGCTAAGCACGTTCTAAATGCTGATGAAACAGGGCTTTTTGGAAAAGGTTACCATCAAGAACATATCTGCCAAAAGCTGAGAAATCGTGCCCTGGATATAAGGCTGCCAAAGATCGGCTTACACTTCTTTTAGGTGAAAATACAGAAGGAGATTTCAAATTTAAGCCTTTTTTGATTTACCAATCTGAAAATCCAAGAGCTATGAAAGTTGTCAAAAAAGTGATCTTCCTGTACACTGGCGGGCAAATAAAAAGTCTTGGATGACTGTAACCCTGTTTCAAGACTGGTTCGAAAACTGTGCTGTTCCGGAATATAATGCTATTGCTTATCCCAAAACATTGAGTTTAAAATGCTTTTGTTAGTCGATAACGCACCAGGACATCCAATTTTTTTTAAGATGATTTGTCAGATCATATAAAATTTGTTTTTGTGCCGCCTAACACAACATCCATTATACAACCTATGGATCAAGGTGTAATATCTAATTTTAAAATGTATTATTTACGGCGAACTTTTCGTCAACTTCTTGAAGCAACCGACAAAAATGATAAATTGTCCATAAAAGACTTTTGGAAGAATTACAACGTTATAATGGCTATAGGAAACATAAATTTATCTTAGAAAGTAGTTAAGGTTTCCTGTATGAAAGGAAGGTGGCCAGAATGCATTGGTAGAGAGGTAGATGCTGATAATGAGGTTCCAAATATTTGCAGAGAGCTGGTTAATTTAGCTAGAGAGGCTGAATTTGAAGGAATGGAGGAAGATGACATTATTATCTCACAAAAAGGAGCTTGATAATGAAAGTTTATTAGCCATTAACTTTCACAGTGCATTAGAAGATGTTGTAATAAATTATGTTACTCTAGAAGAGAAAAAATTAACAACTGCCAATATTCCCAAAGTCATGCAATTGATTTCACAGGCAATGGATATATTTAGTAAAAATGATCCCGACGAAAATCGTTGCTTAAGTGAGTAGCATTTGTTAATAACAATCAGTTGCTACAAAGAATTTATGCGCAAAAGAAATCTTTAACTAATCAGCAAACTTTAGACAGATTTGTTAACAAAACTGTATGATCACCTAACCTAATGGAAACGACTGTTGTTAATTAAGATTTATTATCTGAATAAGATTTAATAAGCTATTTTTTTTTTCTTTAATGTTTATGTAAATGGTACATGTGTTGTTTTTATGTAAATTTATTATTATTTTTTAATTCTTACTTTAAAAATGGTTACTGAATAAAATGAATTAATTAAAAACGTATTCATAGGACTAGTTATACCCTTCACCTTTATGCCTTTGTCTTCTGAAACTAAGTTATGCCGTAAGGTGAAGTAGTATAGTCATGTCCTGGGTTAACTTAAACATAAATAAATAATAATCACTAGTAATTTACGTCTTTTTTATACCCTTCACCTGTTGTGCACAAGGGTATATATAGCTTTGTCATTCCGTTTGTAATTTCTACAATTTTCATTTCCGACCCCAGAAATAATATATTTTCTGAAAGCTTATGAATAGAGGAGTCGATTAAGCCCTGACCGTCTGTCCGTGTGTTGGTTGAAATCAACTTTTAGAAGCAACTATATGTTGCTCAGATCTGTGTATGGTATCAATCTCTTGGAAATATCGCTATTGAAATTCAGCACTATCGCCCGATAACTTTCTGAGATATGAGCAAAAAACCACGACCACCTCGTTTTTTCACAATTACAACAACAACATACATATATACTGGTTAGAGTAAACGTGGCATCGAATCCCAGCTGAGCCAAAAAAATTTTTTTTTTTATTTTATTTTTTTATTTTATATATTATTTATATTTTATTATTTTTTTATTTTATATATTATACATATTTTATTATTTTTTTATATATAATTTTTTTTAATTTTTTAATTTAATTTTTTTGTTTTTAATATATTTTTTTTAATTTTTTTTTTGTTTTTAATATATATTTTTTATTTTTTTTTTAAGAAACACATACGTAAACTGAATTTGTAATTTTACAATGGTATGTTTTTATATATGTATGTTTTTCGCCAAATTAATGCAAAATTAGAGCATTTATATAGAAATTCGATTTGCGTCGTTTCGATTTGCGTCCCATTTCTCTAGTCCCCATTATGGCGCTCTAGTGTATATGTATATACATAGTTATCTTTTTCTCTCTTACTATAATAATTTTGTTTACTTTTTATTCATTACTAATAACTGATTTATATTTTAATTTAAGTTACTTGTTCAATTCTTTCGTAAATAACAAACATTCAATTATATTTGTAAGATTTTCAAATAATGAAATTTCAATTTTGCTGCAAAAAAAAAAAAATGGTTCATATGGGATAAATAACAAGTATGAGCACTATATCGATGCCTTACTTCCTCAACCTCGTATCCTAAAAAATACGGTTTTGACTTTTTCATATCAAACGATTGTTTTAGGCTTTAACTAAAAAAAATTGGTATATTATTACTACTAATATACATAACCAAACACCGAAGTATAAAAAGATGAACCGTTTTTTTGTCTCTCCTGAAAAATTTTATTTTTTAAGATACGAGGTTGAAGAAGCTGTGCCAAATCTTTTATACCCACCACCAATTTTATGTACTTTTATAGCACAGAATTTATTATTTTGTTATTAACTGTAATCGCTATGGAAAAATTTCTTTATACTAAAATATGTATCACTTTCTTTGTATAACTTCGATATGCTAGTAAAATATTTTCGTAAATTTAGTGTTTCAATATACATAGTTTCTGCTAATAAATAGAACTTATATATTTCAATATAGTCCTTTATTCTTCCACAATTTTGTTCATAAAAAACTTATATGAATTTAAGATAAAGCATATTTGTGCTTGAATCTAAATATTGTTTTTTTACGCACTGGCACAGATAGACATGTGTTGGAAATAATATTATCTATACTCAAGTTTCAATATAAATTTTCTATCAAGTTAGTCTTTGTACAATATTTCATTTTTAGTCTTTTAATATATATTAAAATATTTTTTCCTGTTGACATGAGTTTATATATTAAATAAAGAAAATATTAAACAACATGAACATTTATAGTAATACCAAAGAGAATTTTATTTTATAATACTAAATATAAATTCTATTAGTAACGTTTCTTAAGAGATGTTATGTAGTTATGTTGATTTCAAGGTCAAACTATGTCTACGTTTATATTGAACAAGTTTTCTTGCTAAAAGTTTCGTTTATCCTTTTTAATTTTACTTTTGCGTTCACAAAAACAAAATGCAACTAACTTTCAAATTTAATTAAAATTAAACTATCAAAACGAATTTGGTCGCGGATTTCCTAAATCAATCAATCCCTATCATCCGTCCCAACCCAAAAATATTACCATTGCCAAGATTAAAACATGATATCTACTATATTATAGTGTAAACAATAAAAATATATTTTTAATGTAAAATAGAACAAGTAAAAGTGCTACATTCGTCCATGCCGAATCTGATAATACCCTTCACCATCATGTACATAAGTATAATACCATATCGTAGCTTAACTTATTTTTCATCATTTATGGGGCGATTGTGCTGAATTTCAATAGCGATTCATTTCCGGATATTTCCAAAAGATTGATACCATACACAGATCTGAGGAACATATGGTTGCTTTTAAAAGTTGATTTCAACCGACACACGGACAGACGGTCAGGGCTTAATCGACTCCTCTATTCATAAGCTTTCAGAAAATATATACTTTATGGGGTCGGAAATAAAAATTGTAGAAATTACAAACGGAATGACAAAGCTATATATACCCTTGTGCACAACAGGTGAAGGGTATAAAAAAGACGTAAATTACTAGTGATTATTATTTATTTATGTTTAAGTTAACCCGGGACATGACTATACTACTTCACCTTACGGCATAACTTAGTTTCAGAAGACAAAGGCATAAATGTCTTTAGAACCAATTCGAAAATTTAAAACAGAAAAATATACTATATATATAATACTCTTTTAATTGTCTTACCATGTCATTGGTTTTCCCATTAAATCCAAATCATATGCAATGGCATAGCAGCAGCCACATGATGCTACCAAACTTATCATTTTAATTAGGAACCCTAAAAATATTTCGTATCTCAGATGTTTTTTATTAATTCCTTTAGTAGCTCTTGATAAGATAATGTACGGCAATAAAACTGAACAAACTACTACAATGTAATTAAAAATCGTTGCAAAATCTACGGAATATGTGACAAAGTAGATTCCAAATATATCAAAATATACAGAAGATTCATCATAGTCAGGCTTAAACATAAAATAACAAAATTTTAATTGAATTAATATGTTTTTATAAAAATAAATAAATTGCAACATTATTAGAAATTAATTACTTACTTTAGAGATGCCTAACTCATCAGAGTCGGCTATTATTTTGGCTAATTCTAATATATTATATCCCGTATGCTGTATGCTTCCATTTGGTAAATAGTCCAAAGAATCAAATTTTGTGTGATAACGCTGCCCATTAATAATATGAGCAAAGTTCAGTCCTGGTAATGCACCAAATTTTGTAAAAATTCGGTAATCTGTTTCAGAAGGTATAAGACCAGAATCAAAAATTTCTTCAGCAGCAACTTGTGCACTTGGATACGGTGCTGCTTTGGCGTACATCTAGAAATATATACATTTTAAAATGATAATTAAAAATACATACATCCAAGCAGGCGCGGATCCAGCTTAAGCTTTTGGGGGGGTGGAAAGTATAAATGAAACCAAAATTTTTAATAGTTCAACCAAAATAAATATTTATTAAACAACAATGAAAAAAAAAAACAAGTAAGAGCGCTATATTCGGCCGTGCCGAATCTTATATACCCTTCACAACGTGTAGTCATGCAATAACAGTAGTTTGTGTCACCATTCATCCCATATGAAATACGTACATACATATATAAAAACATCCCATTGTAAAATTATAAATTCACGTATGTATGTTCAAAAAACGAAAAAAAAAAATTAAAAAAAAATTTTTAAAAAAATTTAAAAAAAAATTATTATATATAATCATAATTATTATATATAAAACAAAAAAAATAAAAATAAAAAAATTAAAAAAAATAATTAAAAAAAAAATAATAAAAATATAAATAATATCTATATATATAAAAGTGAAACTCTGTGTGTGTGTGTGTGTGTGTTAGCTATAGACTCTGAAACTGTAAAACCGATCGGGCTCAAACTTTGGTAAGTTGTTGTACACATACCGGGGAGTGTTTATGGATGAAAAAAAGTGGGCGGGGCCACGCCCATAAAAAATTAATTATCAGTTTTAGCTACTTGCACTTGACCGATTTTTCTGCAACTTTGCACACATATCGAGCTGTCATGACTGAATAATTTTGTGATTAAAAAAGTGGGCGGGGCCACGCCCACAAAAAAAAGGCTATTATTTTGAGGTACTTGCACCAGACTGATTTTTCTGAAACTTTGCACACATATTTAGCTGTCATGACTAAATAATTTCGTGATTAGAAAAGAGGGCAGTGCCACGCCCATAAAAAAAAGGTATAATTTTGAAGTACTTGCACTGGACCGATTATTCTGAAACTTTGCACACATATTGAGCTGTTATGACTTTACAATTTCGTGATAAGAAAAGTGGGCAGGGCCACGCCCATAAAAACAATTTCAATTTTAAGGTACTTGCACTGGTCCGATTCTTCTGAAACTTTGCACACATATTGAGCTGTTATGACTTTACAATTTCGTGACTAGAAAAGTGGGCAATGCCACGCCCATAAAAAAATTATAATTTTTAGGTTTTTTCACTTGATATTCAATTAAAATTCAGAATGCATTTCGATTCATTAAGGGGCGTAGCAACGCGCCGGGTTTGGCTAGTATTAAATAAAAAATAAAAAAAAAATTTTTAAAACAATTAAAAAAAAATGTTTTTTGGCTCAGCTGGGATTCGATGCCACGTTTTCTCTAACTAGTATACACGTTTGTATGTATGTATGTTGTTGTTGTAATGTTGTTTTTGTGAAATAAATCGAGCTGGTCGTGGGTTTTTGCTCATATCTCAGTTGTTTATGTACCGATGTTTCTGATTTTCAATACCGATCTACTCCCGAATATTTCTGATATTTTAATACCTTACCCGGGTCCAACCTATGTCGGGGGGCTTCAAAAAGTTGATTTCAACATACACACGGACAGACGGACAGACTGACAGGGCTTAATCGACTCCCCTATTCATAAGCTTTCAGAAAATATATACTTTATGGGGTCGGAAATGAAAATTGTAGAAATTTCACACGGAATGACAAACCTATATATACCCTTTTTCACTGTGTGAAGGGTATAAAAATATAAATAATATATTTAATAAAAAATAAAAAAAAAAACAACAAAAAAATTAAAAAAAAAATTTTTTAAAAAATTAAAAAAAAATTTTTTGGCTCAGCTGGGATTCGATGCCACGTTTTCTCTAACCAGTATACGTTTGTATGTATGTATGTTGTTGTTGTAATGTTGTTTTTGTGAAAAAAAATCGAGGTGGTCGTGGGTTTTTGCTCATACCTCAGTTGTTTATGTACCGATATTTCTGATTTTCAATACCGATCTACTACCGAATATTTCTGATATTTTAATACCTCACCTGGGTCCAAGTGATGTCGGGGGGCTTCAAAAAGTTGATTTCAACATACATACGGACAGACTGACTCCCCTATTCATAAGCTTTCAGAAAATATATACTTTATGGGGTCGGAAATGAAAATTGTAGAAATTTCACACGGAATGACAAACCTATATATACCCTTTTTCACTGTGTGAAGGGTATAATAAAAAAAAAAAAAATTTCTGACAAATTTTAAAAAAAAACACTTATATTATGAAAGTAACACTGCTCTACAAAAAATAATTTTTGTCTTCCCGTTAATTAAAACTATGTGGACTATATGGATTTTGATGCGCTGAACTCAAATCCGTTGTCGGGGTTTTTCCATCAGATCGGGATTTTTTTTTATGGGCGTGGCAAATTTTTTCCCCTAAATTAGTCAGGTACGGAGACATATTTCATCCTAACTCGAGAACCAGTCATCCGATTTTTTCTGAGAGCTACTTATCTTAGAAATAAAAAAAGCCATAAACCATAAAAATCGGTTCAAAAATGTAGATTTTATTGTTAATCTACTGCAGGTACCCAATATTGACCAAATATGTGTAATGCAGCAAACAACGTCAGAGTGGGCGCACTAAAGCGCCTTATAGCAACAATTAATGGCAACTATTTACTTTTTTCTATTTTCGTACAGCAAAAACAAATACAAGCAAAGAAATTTTCCAGATTGTAATTATGTAGCAACGCCACGCATAAAGCACCCACCCTGTCGTCACCCGTAGATAACTTCAAATTACAATAAAAAATTTAAATATTTACAGCCTATATATTTTTTTATTTAAAATAACACAAAATTTTTGTTAATAATTATTAACTTTTATTTAGGAAACATTGTTAAAATAAAAAGGTAGCTTAAGCTGTCCATGCTCTTTCTTCCACATCATTCAATTTCATTCTAAAGACTTCGTCCTTCATATGCTGTCGTGGACCTGCAAATATGCCTTCTTTTACTTAAGCATCGCTGATTCTCGGAAATTTGCTCTTAATGTTTAGAAAGCCTTCACCGTTCTTCTTCATTGCTTTGACAAAAATTTTCATTAGGTCTAGCTTTATATGAAGAGGAGGCAGAAGAATTTGTTCTTATTGATTTAAGCTCTTCTGCTGCATTTTTTTCTCCTGGAATAAAATTTACTCATTTTGGCCCAATTTTAACATTGTAGTGTTTTTCTTTCGCGCGACTATCCCATTCACATAAGAAGCAACAAAACTTTGTATATCCACTTTGCAATCCATTTAACATTACTACGACTATCAAATCTGAACATACGTTCCATGAGTAATGTGAATATTTAATTTTTTGTGGTATCATCTTCATGCTACAATAGTTTTCTTGCATACGCGAGTGGGATCGATGGAAATTTGTTGCCATTGTGAAGTAAAACGGCTTTCAAACTTGTCTTGGATGGATCAATAACAAGCCGCCAATCCTCAGATTAATGACTGAAACACAGTTGTCGCAAAAGTCCATCAGCATTATCACAAAATACTAAACCTTCCTCTCTGCTGAAATATTAAAAAAAGGTTGTTCTTTATTCCGAAAGTACGAGACGTTAACGTCCTTTCATTCTTTTCATTGGAATGCAAAAAGCTCAGACTTGTTTTTTTAAAAGCCATAATTTACAAACTAAATTATTCATATCAGTTTAATTCGGAAAATAAGGTTTACTCGTTGGACTTCCAAATGAATGCGAAGAAACACCCATGCTGGCGTAAGTGGATTCAGTTGCTGCAGAAAGCCCATCTTTTTCATCGTCTGTAGGAGGCAATGAAGGTAAAAATTTACTTGTAAACTGGTCGTTTGACGCATGAAGTATTTGGATATGTAATTTTATTTTTGGTTTTTTTTTGTAAACCCACGTGTTTTATAATGGCAAAAGTAGCAATCATTTTGGTGATTTTGTGGTTCACTCCAAATCGCTGGCTCCATAATCGGCAAACACTTATGACTTCCTTTTACACAACCTCTTAAAGAACTTGCACAGCTACTACAACATATTTATGGCAGCCAATTTTTATCTCTGTCATCGATAGGAAACCCAAAATAACGGCGATAAGCATTTTTAATCTTGGAGAATATTGTCTCCCGTTGAGTACTTAAAGTTAGATCGCCTCATACGTAACAAAATAAATTTGAAGATTTGTTACAAATCCTTGACATTTTGTAATATGAAAGCGTTTGTAGATTCTTTAATTGCTTTATTTTTTTACACAATAACAAAGTACACTATAAGATCTATTTACTGTTGCCTATTTTAACCGCACGATATTCTAATTAAAAGTGATACGTCAACAAGCAAAACTGTCGCATCTGGGGTGAAGAACAGCCACATGCCGTACAAGAACTACCGATGCATCCCGAAAAAACGTGGTGTGATTTATGGGCTGGTGGCATCATCGGTCCATTTTTCTTCAAAGACGACCGTGGAAAAACGTTAGCGTTAACGGCGAACGATATCGAGCTATGATACGCGACTTTTTTTTCCCCCAATTGACTGAGTTGGACTTGGTTGTTATGTGGTTTCAACAAGACGGTGCCACATACCGCACAGCTCGTGAAAAAATAAACATATTGAAGGATGAATTTGGTGAGCAGTTTATCTCTCGAAATGGCCCTGTGAGTTGGCCGTCAAGATCATGTGATTTGACGCCTCTTGACTACTTCTTGTGGGCTTATGTGAAGTCTTAGAGTATAACATAACACGTGTTATTCAAGGAATTCAGGCCGAAATGCTCGAAAAAGTGGTGCAAAATTGACCATACGAATAGACCATTTAACCCGGAGCCACATTTAAATGAAGTTATTTATAAAAAGTAAATGGCAAAGACCAAATTTATCGATTACAATAAAAAAATTTAATATATGATGCAAGTTCGAGTGTTTTATTAGAATTAAAAAAAAACTACGCTTAAAAAATCACGCTTTACATACCTACTTTACTGGCACAAATGCTATGAAAAGCATAAGCTCACTTATAAATTTACAATATTTTATTTATATCTTCTTGAACACCACAGAGTTCAAATATACTTGTTGCTGTTTTACGCATTATGCTTTTTAAATCCACTTTTGCCGAAATTTCCGTTGTTAATATATCTGGTACTAATTTTTGCTTTTCGGTTCGCAACGCATACAAAGATGGATTTGGACGTATGTAATTCATTAATTGCTTGCCGCAAAACACAAAATTTTATAATTTCACTTAAACATTTATTAACATCATTTAGCATAGAAATAGATTTCATAAATTTTTTTAATTTACTCTAACGCATTTTAAAAATAAAAAAAATTTCAGTGGGCCTTAATAAAACTAGAGCTAAATTTTCAAAATCCTTCGGGGATTTTGGTCTATTAAGTATACATTAATTTTTTTAACCATTCAAAATATTAAATCGTGTTGCACAATGATATTAAACACTACTCGTATTAAATGCCTAGTATTTGAGTAAAAATCATTTAAGATAACGGATTTTTTTTAGTTGTGGTAAAAATTAGGCAATAATTTTTAAAAACGTTGTTAGATAAGAGCAAAAATCTACAAAATAAGGAAAAAAAAGTCTAATTTTATATAATTGAATTTGTGAGAATAGTTTTTGTGAAACAAATAAAAAGCATTATTCTGTTAAGTAATTTTGCATCAAATTCTCTGAATTTAGCGCCCTCTCGTGGCGGAAAAGCAAACAGAAAAAATATTTTTGTAAATATTTATTTGAGATACCTTATAATCTTTCAAAAAATCTGTATTTAAACACAATTTGAGACAAAATTTGTTTTTGATTTTTGCCTATGTGACGATGCATAGTGGGGGTTGAGGTTGGGAGTAGTTTGGTTAGTATGGGGGATAACAGGTCAATTGGTGCTGTCGTGCAGTAAAAACGAATGTCACTCAAACCAAACACGATGTCATCCGGATTTTGTTTATTTTGCACATGGCACCATTAAACTTGGCTCCACGACTCTGAAATGTCAACTACGTGGTTCGAAACGAAAGTTGTAAGCGAGGATGGATAGAATTTCATCCAGTACAAAGCCATTTCTGAATCTGTCTATAAACTAACACTTAATTTTACCATACATTTAATTCGATTCCACAACTAAGCCAGCAGGTTTGGAGAGCAACTATAGATTTTGCCGTAAGTAGTCTCGAATTAATTTTATTTAAATCGGAGCTTTTAATATAAATGCAGCAACGATGTGCCCGAATTAAGGCGTCAGCAAGCCCCTGAATTTAAATTTTTGGTGTAGCAGTTGCGTGAACAAATCTTGGGATTGTAATTGAATCAGTTTTGAGTAAATTAGATTTGAGAAATTGAAACTAAAATGAATCATTCTTCATGGCCCAATGCTTTAGTCGAATTGGATTCGATATGCAACAATTTTTTTATTTTGTAATGAACTTCTAAATTCCGTACGATTTAAAAATTTACTAAATTTGAATCCAGTACCCATGTTCTGTAACTTTAGTGAGAACTTCTCGCATCGAAAAGTCATGAAACAAAATATCCCACCGTTTCTCGATGTGTGAGAAAAAAGTGTATCTGTAACTCATGGCGAAAAATACCATTTATGATTACGTTGTTACGTTAGAGCTATCAAAAATTATACTTAATTATAAGAAGAAGAAGAAAAAAAAATAAACTTTAGAAGTGCGGAAATAATAATACATATAAAATTTAGAAAATAAAAGTGTTTAAAAAAATACGTGCAGAAGAAAGAAATAAAATGTACAATGCAGCTTTAGTTAGAGCGGTTGGGGATGATGAAAGGAATATGTTGCGGATTCATCGCAAAAGGTTGTGCGATTCAACAGACTCTTTTGAAATGCCGGAGAATTGATTTAAGGAACTATGTATATCGCTTAAGCAGATCATCAGCAATGGTTCTGCTTGAAGGCACCTTTTATGAGAAAAGGTGTAAGGAATACAAATTTGCCTTCACCTTCCAAGACATTGGTAACATTGTTTCCTTTTGATGATAAACATAATGATGATGGTGGTGTATTTAGGATTTTTGTTTAGGACACACGACATACAAATTAAACAATTTGGTTCAACAATAAACACTTTTTGTAAATATTTAAGGTGTAAATAAAAAAGGAATAAAAAAATTATAAAATTTTTTTCGAAATTGAAATAAAAAAAAAAATAAATGAAAAGAATTTAGCAATTTTATTTAGTTAGTTAGTTTTTTTAAACTTTAAATGACTTTGATGATTGTAAAAATATAATCAATATAAAATAAAATCTATCTTTTTTAGAAATATAAAAACTTTTGTAAATTAAACAAAGATAGTTACCATAAATTATTTCCCGTAGTAAGAAAATTTATAACCTCAAATTTAAAGTAATTAATTTTTCATTTCCTGATTTCTTTCTTTTACATACATAAAAGTTTAAAGCACAAAAAAAAAAACATTTCAATTACAAAATATTTTATAGAAGGTTCGATAGTTTAAACTCGATATCTAATTTGTCTTTTTGTTGCTTTGAAACCCGCATATTTTTCTTAACGATAACAAACTTATAATATTAATACATACATATGTATGCATTAATAATAAAAAAAACATTTAAACTTTACATTTTCCATGTTTTTGTCACTGATTTTTGACTTTTTATATTTTTTGGCTCAAAGTTTTTGCAATCTCGCGGTCTTTTTGTTTGTGATTTATTTTGACAGTTCAAAGTGAGAAGTTCTCGCCTGAAAACTTTACAGAAACAATTTTTTTATGGCTTACGAGTATTTTTCTTACGTGACAGGTATTTCTCGCATGAATAGTTACAGAAACAGTACAGTGAGATAAAACAGCTGTTTGTTTCGATTTGTTGTATTTCTGTACCAATTTACATGTTTCAAGTGAAAAGTTTCTCGTAGCGAGAGTTACAGAACATGGGCACTGGTGAACTTAAAATTTCAGTGACCTGAATACGAATCAAAATAAGGTTTGGTAGCTTTTAACTCCAGTTTACAAATCATGAATATAAAAATCAATGGGATAAAAATTTCACCCTATAGGTAAAGTCTCTTTATATAAATAGCTAAAGAAAATAAAAAAAAAATGGCGTGCCATAAGAACAGTATTTAAACGAAATACTTGTAAAGAATCAGATTGACTCTGCTTCCAAAAAATTATTTGATAATTCCAATCACATTCGTTAATACTATTTGCAGTGATAAGATGAAAACGAAAACGGATACGTGTCGAGAATAATTCTTCCTGCACCGTTGGTCCAACCATTAACTAATCGATAAGTGACAATTGTGTGGAAAAACATTGAAGTGTGATAAAATAGTGCGGAGAATCTGGTATTTTGTCCACAATACTGTTCCGGAATACTGTTTCATAAAATCATGTGTCTTCGTTTCAGTAAACGGGTATTTGTTTTAAATATGAAAAGCAAAGTAACTTTAAATCGTACTGACGGTACACTTCGTAAAAATTTCACCTTTTTACTGTTTCTCGGAATATAATTTTGTAAATTTATTTGGCAATTCTTCTAACTTGCATAATTTTTTAACAATTGAATCAATAATGCTCTCGTTTTCTATTGAAGTAGTAATATGAAATGTTTTATTGTTTCCATTATAGCTCTTTGAGTGGTTATATTTTCCAATACAAGTCCAACACTAATGAAAACGACAAATATTTCAACGCCAATAAGTAAGTCAATATTTTTTTAAGTTTATGAAAACAAGGAACAGACAGTTTTATATTTCCAAAAATGTTATGGCAATTTGTACTAATTGTATTGTTACGTTTATACCTTTAATAAACGTTGGATTATTTCCTTTAAACAAACCCCTAGAGTTCTTTTATTGCAGTCAAAAACAGTTGAAATTCGTTATAAAATTAAGAGCACTTTATTTATTTAAATACACTCAAATATTGTTCTTATATCACTTTACTTATTACACTTATAGTTATACACTTTTATTATCAAACTCACTTTGATACGCACTTTACAAGCTCTATTGTAATACTGATTACGTTAGCTGTGTTGTTCGGCTATTTATAGTAACATAGTGGTGTTCGGTAACATTCGACAAAGTTCTCGTATGTTCATTCTAGTACATTCGAAAACCGTTAAATTTAAATTAAGACGTTAAGTAATAGGTACGAATAATAGAAGTGCCTAAAAGTATGCTACACATAACAACAAACATCATGTTCGAAAAACCAGAAAAATAAACTAATACAAATACAACTACAGTAACTTTAACTGTTACAACTAAAATAAATTATAATGTAAATTAAGCTATTTAAAAATAAATCTGTAACAGTATATTTAGGTTCGTAATTGAACTCAATGCCCAAAATTCGATGTCAATGAACTCAATGCCCAAAATTTGATGTTAATAGAGTATGGTTTACCCTCGACTTGACAGTTAACTTTACAAATTTTAACCCTTTTTACTAATACCTCCTTCTGTTTTTAATCGTAGCAATTGTGTAAGAATAACTCTTTCATCAGAAGGCGAGTAATGATGTGTAAGAAGTTAATGGTTGGTAGCAAAAAATTAGTGCAAAAATGCTACCAAGAGTAACTTCCGCTATTAATTATTACAAAGTTTTATTTTGTAAAATATATATTCTGCTAAAAATATATATTAAAATAATGGCAGATGGAGATAAAATAGAAGTACATGACATTAAACGCATTACACGTATTGGAGCACATTCTTGGATTAGGTCTAGACGATGTCTTCGAGGAGCGTTCTGTTTCACAAGGTATGGTGGGGCAGAAAGATGCTCGTTTCGCTGCTGGTGTTGTCGTACAAATGGTGCGTGAAGACAAAATAGCTGGTCTTTTTATTTTCTTGGCCGGTGAGCCAAGAACTGGCAAGACTTCTATAGCTGTTAATATGACTCAAGCCTTGGGTACAAAAACGCCTTTTATTAGCATGTCCGGCTCGGAAATATATTCCTTAGAAATGAATAAAACTGAGGATCTGCCAGAGGCTTTACGTAAAATTATTGGTGTACATATTAAGGAGAAGACTGAGATAACATTTTAATTACCTGCAATAACAGTTTAATAAAAATTTTAATTTTTTTAAGGTCACCCTAAAAACCACCGAAATGGAAATCAGTTACGGTTTAGGTAACAAAATCATCGAGAGTTTTATTAAGGAAAAAATTCAAGGCGGTGATGTAACTATTCTGGAAAAGTAAATAAATAAGGACGTACTTTTAACAAAAATTTCCACAGATTGTTTACATTATGGCATACAATTGATTACCACAGCTAATTTAGTGTGTCGTCGTCGTAAGGTTACCGAAGTCACAACAGATGATGTAAAGAAAGTATATTCAAGTTCAAGTCAAATATTGAAAGAATACCAAGATGAATATATGTTCAATGAAATCGAGAAAGAGATCAAAGTGGACATAGACGCCGTCGCAAAGCGAGATAAAGATACGGGCGTTAATGTCCAACCAGTGGTGATTATTAAGGAGAAAATTCAAGGCGGTGATGTAACTATTCTGGAAAAGTAAATAAATAAGGACGTACTTTTAACAAAAATTTCCACAGATTGTTTACATTATGGCATACAATTGATTACCACAGCTAATTTAGTGTGTCGTCGTCGTAAGGTTACCGAAGTCACAACAGATGATGTAAAGAAAGTATATTCAAGTTCAAGTCAAATATTGAAAGAATACCAAGATGAATATATGTTCAATGAAATCGAGAAAGAGATCAAAGTGGACATAGACGCCGTCGCAAAGCGAGATAAAGATACGGGCGTTAATGTCCAACCAGTGGAACATTAGAATATAGACTCTTACTTGTTTTTATTAAAATCGGTTGTATAATATGAGCATAAACTGTGTTACAAGACTTGGCTATTTATATACAATATTTAAAAGGTATATAAACCCAAAAGGAATTCGTCAACAATATGAAGTTTAATTTCGGATACTAAGCGCATTACATAGTAAAAAAATAAATAACTAAATAAAAATTTTAGGATTTTTAAAAAACAAAGTTAAAAAACTTTTAATTTTTGAACACTTTAGAATATAAAACAAAAGTAGAAAAATAGAAATGGCGCGCTAAAAATGTAAACAAATTTTGACAACTGTGGTATGTAAACATAAGGGTGAAAAAAATTATCAGCTGATTAGTTGAACAGACCTTATTTAATAGACCTTGAGTGCTAGCTTGTTAAAAATTTCACTAAAGTTTGGTACCATCATGTTGAGACAACTTATCAGACGCAAGCCCAGAATTTTCATCAAAATAATTAATAACGATTTGTGGTGGTTTGGACCATTGCGGCTATAATTCCCAAAACAACATAACCTAAACAAATATTTGCTAGTGACAGTAACCTATAAGAAAAAAAATTACCTCAACTACAAGAAATGAAGACCTGTTGGGTCGTTTTTCGTCATTACCACGTGCTTAACGTCTAATGCTAGGCTCACAATTGGGACGAACGACGAATTTTTCGTCGCGAATATTCGTCATCAAAAATAAAACACAACAATTGTGGCGTCAGTCGAAGTTCGCTATACGTGGCGAACTCTGCATTAAATTTATTTCTATTTCTTACGCCGGCGAACGACGAACAAAATGGTACGAGGTGACCATTTTTTGTTAAATTTGGGTTTGCTTCTCAACTTTTTGAGAAAATAAAGTTAGTTTTTACTTTTATAATTGTGTTATTTTTTATTTCAAACCATTTAAAATAAGTATAAAAAAGTTAAGTAAAGGGTGTTTTTTTAAGCCCGATAGAACTTGAAATTGTAAAAAATAACACAAAAAATTAAATTGTAATCAAAATTTTTTTTTATTCGAAAGATCAATACGTGACATTAACATTTGAAAATGATTTCGGGCATATGGGCACCGCGGCTGTTCTTGACGAAGCGCATTCTGGACGTCCAATTTTGGGCCACTTTTTCGAGCACTGCTGGCCGTATGTCACGAATAACACGAACAATGCTGGCCTCCAAGGCGTCAATTGTTGCTGGTTTATCAGCATAAACCAGTGACTTCACGTAGCCCCACAGGAAATAATCGAGAGGTGTCAAATCGCACGACCTTGGAGGCCAATTGACAGGTCCATTTCTCGAAATCAACTTATCGCCAAATTTTGATTTCAATAAGTCGATGGTTGCGTTCGCCGTATGGCACGTAGCGCCATCCTGTTGAAACCACATCTCCTCCGGATCAATGTCATCCATATTTTCAAAAAAAAATCATTGATCATGGTGCGGTAACGATCTCCATTGACCGTAACGCGAGCTCCGGCCTCATTTTTGAAGAAATAAGGTCCGATGATGCCACCAGCGTGAAACCCGCACCAAACGGTGCATTGTTCTGGAAGTAATGGAGTCTGTAGGGTCTCTTGTGGATTGGTGTCGCTCCATATGCGGCAATTTTGCTTATTAACAAACCCGTTAAGCAAAAAATGCGCCTCATCGCTGAACACAATTTTGCGATAAAATTGGACGTCCAGAATGCGCTTCGTCAAGAACAGCCGCGGTGCCCATATGCCCGAAATCATTTTCAAATGTTAATGTCACGTATTGATCTTTCGAATAAAAAAAAAAATTTGATTACAATTTAATTTTTTGTGTTATTTTTTACAATTTCAAGTTCTATCGGGCTTAAAAAAACACCCTTTACAAAAAATTGTTTTTATTTGTGTTTTTGCAAATTTTTAAGTTTATTAAGTAATCTTTTTTTCATATGGTCACTCTATTAGCTGTTATACACAAACAAAATTTTTATTATTGTTTAATGCACGTACCCACGACATTCTTTGCAAACGTTTGTTTATACGTAAACAAGTTTTTATTATTACAGAAATTATATATATTGTTTTGAGTTTCACAAAAAAAAAAATTCTTCATTGTATTTTAATTTTTATGAACTTTTTCAATTTGCATTATATTTAAAATGTTTAAATTTTAGGCTATAAGTTCAATGTGATAACGACAAGAATATTAAGGAAAAATTAGTCATCCGATACTAGCTGAGTGGCAATGACGTGCAAAAAAGAATACAGGAAAAACAGATGTTGGTAAATTTCGTACTAACTCAATGATATGTATTTGATATAACATGAAATCAATTAGAACAAATAATTCTATATTTCAATTTTCAATACATTACTGAGTTAAATAATTGATATTTACACACAACACCTGTAGTTCTGATCCAAAGAGTGCTGATGATGAAACCGTAGCTGGTTTCGAAAATGCATTCCACTCAGCTAGTATCGGATGACTAATTTTTCCTTAATAAATTTAAAATATAAATTCTTCATTATTTTTGTTTTTCCTTTGCACAAACAGTAAACAATTTTATCAACTATAAAATATGTTACTTTTTCGTCGTTGTTGTGCTTCACACGATGAATTTGCACAGCGAATTTTCACCGAAGAGTTCGTGTGTTGGGCGAAATTCATCGTTCGTCCCAATTGTGCGCCGAGCATAATGGCCGATATACTTAAACAAAGCGAATGTTAATATTTCTAAAAAGTTAAACACTGTTTAATCATGTTAACCTAAAGAAGTAAGAGCACTTTATTCCAATTTTATGTACTTTTATAGCACAAAAATAATTATTATACCCTTCACACAGTGAAAAAGGGTATATATAGGTTTGTCATTCCGTGTGAAATTTCTACAATTTTCATTTCCGACCCCATAAAGTATATATTTTCTGAAAGCTAATGAATAGGGAAGTCGATTAAGCTCTGTCAGTCTGTCCGTGTGTATGTTGAAATCAACTTTTTGAAGTCCCCCGACATCGCTTGGACCCGGGTGAGGTATTAAAATATAAGAAATAATCGGGAGTAGATCGCTATTGAAAATCAGAAACATCGGTACATAAACAACTGAGATATGAGCAAAAACCCACGACCACCTCGATTTTTTTTTTCACAAAAGCAACATTACAACAACAACATACATACAAACGTGTATACTGGTTAGAGAAAACGTGGCATCGAATCCCAGCTGAGCCAAAAAAAAATTTTTTTTAATTTTTTTTTTATTTTTTATTTAATATATTATTTATATTTTTATTATTTTTTTTAATTTTTTTTTATTTTTTTTTTTTTTTGTTTTATATTTATTATATATATTTTAATTATTTTTTAAAAAATTTTTGTTAAAAATTTTTTTTTTTAACATACATACGTAAATTTACAATTTTACAATGGGATGTTTTTTATATGTATGTACGTATTTTATATGGGATGAATGGTGATACAAACTACTGTTATTGCATGACTACACGTTGTGAAGGGCACGGCCGAATATAGCGCTCTTACTTGTTTTTTTTTTTTAAATATTGTAATTACTATGAAATAATCTCTATATATGACAGCGCATAGAGAAAGGGACCTAAAGATTAAATGATTTTTCTATTTTTTTAAATTGTTCATAAGGATAAAAATAAATTTTACCGTTAGGTCCCTTTCTATTTGCGCTTAGAATCGTCGACTTCACTTTTGAAAAACGCGCATTTCTCTAGGAGGGAACACTTTTGGGGCATGGGATCGGTCTCATTCGATGCTCAGATGTTTTTTTTTACCCTTAGGTCCCTTTCTCTATGCGCTGTCACATATACTGAAATATGTATTACCTTCTTTGTGTAATTTCGCTTTGCTATTAACTTATTTTCTTAAATTTAGTCTTAAGGTGGGATCACATGATTGCACAATTTTTTTTGTGCTAAATTTGCGCACAATAATGAGATTATTCCAATTAAATACTTTGTAATCACACGATTGCCTCACTTTATAAAAATTTGATTGTTGCAAGATGGCGTAAAATGCTACAGTGACAAAAACCGTCACATTCCACGTCAGTCACACGATTGTTCTTGTTTGTAGCAAAGAAACAAGTAAGAAAGCTATATTCGGCCGTGCCGAATCTAATAATAGCCTTCAACATCATGTAAATAGGTATAATCCCACATCGTAGCTTAACCTATATTTCATGTCATCCTCACGCCATCCTCGATTTTGAGTTTTTACGTAAGTATCTGTATTCTACTAGTCAAGTCCTTTCATTTGATACCCATATTGATGGAGTTAAAAAATGTTTCCGCCATTTTGTTTTAGCCCCCATCTTGGATTTTATTATTTTTTTTTAATAAGCCCTTTCACTTGATACCAATATTGTGGGGGTTCAAGAGATTACATTTTAAAATACCAGATTTGACTCATATATAAATTTATTGTCCGCCATTTTGTAGTGGCGGCCAACACGAATTTTAATTTTTTAATAGTGCTTATATTGCACTAGTCAAGTCTTTTCAAATTATACCAATATTGACTCTCTCGGTTGTGTAGAAGCTGAAAAAATTGATTTTAGTTTGTAAATTTTTGGAATATATATATTTAAAAAAAATGTTTCCCTATAATTTTACCGATTAGAGCACGCTTTATCCAAAAATTTTCACGAATATCTCTAAAGGCATATTATATCTACAAATAGGTACCTATAAATTATTCTACGGCTGAAAAATTTTAATTTTTGTGGTAAAAATATGGGGAAAAACAGAGGCAGTCGTGCTTATTTGCTCATATCTCAGGAAGTTATCAGGCGATTGTGCTGAATTTCAATAGCGATTCATTCGCGGATATTTCCAAGAGGTTGATACCATACACAGATCTGAGGAACATATGGTTGCTTCTAAAAGTTTATTTCAACCACGGACATTGCTTAATCGACCCCTCTATTCATAAGCTTTCAGAAAATATATATTTTATGGGTTCGGAAATGAAAATAGTAGAAATTTAACACGGAATGACAAACCTATGTACATATACCCTTTTTCACTTTTGTGTGAAGGATCTGAGAACGATAAAAAAAACTGAAAACAGATTTAAATTTATCGCCTTAAAATATCTATAGTCCACATATTTTTATTTAAAGGCCAGAAATTTATTTTGTTTTTGGCAGACGAGTGTAATCGCAGTGTGGAAAGATTTTTTTTTTGTTAAAATCCTTTATCAACGAAGATAAGAAATAAGTGAAGAAAATAATTGACTGACGATTCAAGCTTACCTGATGAATAAATATAGATCTGTTAAAATCTTGATTCACAATGAAACGTTTAATGCTGAATTAAATTACGATGAGTTTTGGATTTTCATCTATGACAATATTTCCTTGATTGTCACATACATATACTGTGAGCGTCAAAATAAAGTAAACACCTCGTATGTTTTTAAGGTATTATTTATTAAAGAGAAACAAAAAAAGATTTATAAAAAATATTAATTCAGTATTGATTGCTCATTTAAGTTGCACGCAACTTTTGCGTGCAACATTTTGTTTGTTAGGAAGAGAACACAGAGAAGCATAAATCGAAAACTGTCACAATAAATGCTCGAGAAAAAAATTGTAATGTAAATGTGAAAAGATTTTCAAAGCAACTTTAAAAGAGAATAACGAAAAAAACTCGGCGTTAATTGCATAGTATAAATGCGGTCTAAATACATTAAAACAATAATCAAAAAAATAAGGCACATGGAGAAATATTTCACTTTTATTAGAGATGAAATGTTTTTTCGCGTTAAAATAAACAGGGTTATTATTAAGTGGACAATCTGAAGATTTAATATTTAGTTTGTTTTCCTTTTGGCTTTATAACAGCTGCTAACCTTCTGGGCATTGATTCAACAAGCTTTTGTGTAAATTCGGTTGGAATTTTAGACCATTCCTCCCGTAGTGCCACCTTTAAGTCATCTTGGGAAGAAATATTCCGTTCTCTGATTTTTTTTATCCAGATACTCCCACAGATGCTCGATTGGGTTAAGGTCTGGGGATTGCGAGGGATGATCCAGAGTTTTAGGTGTACGATAGAGTAACCATTCCTTCACAATTTTGGAGGAATGCTTAGGATCATTATTCTGTTGATATATCAATCCATGTGTCAGGCCCAATTTCAATACACTAGGGGCTACATTTTGATTCAAAATGTCAAGGTAATCTTCCTTTTTCATTGTTAATTCAATGAAAACGAGATTACCCACACCCGACGCCGCCATACATCCCCAGACCATTAAGGAGCCTCCATCATGCTTTATAGTTTTGGTAACACATTTATCATTGAAAGGTTCGTTTTTAGTTCGCCATATCTTTGGAGGTTTTTTGACACCAACAATTTCAAACTTACTTTTATTCGTAAAAAGTATGTTTCTCAAAAAGTTTAGAGGCTCATTGATACATTTTTTGGCGAAATCCATACGCTTACCTTGGTTAATCTTCAATATGTACGGCTTTTTGCGTGGTACTCTACCATGTAACCCATTTTGATGCAGTGCTCTTCTTATCGTGCTTGCACTTACAGATTTTCCTAAGCTTTGGGTGATATCCTCTGCTATTTTAACGGCACAAGAAGTAGGATTTTGTTTCACCTTTCTTATAACAACTCTGACTTCTTTGTCTGTTAAGCGCTTTGGCCGTCTTGAATCAGGCAAATTGTTTAACGTATTGTATTTGGCTTGCTTGTCGATGATCTTCTTTATTGTACAATAGTTTCTACAAACAATTTCACGTAAAGATTTGCCTTTTTTTATGTAAATCTAATATGATTTGACGTATTTCAATTGAGGTTTGCTTTCCCATTTTAAGTTTTTTGTTATTTTATGCTGGGTATAATGTCTTTTGCTAGGAAAGTTTGTGCTTTGTAATTATTTCGTATGGAACTTTACCGTTATACAGCCAAGCGTTAAGTTGCCACGATTTTTACAGTGCTTAAACATTTTGTGCAAGAATTATGCTACTGTTTACTTTATTTTGACGCGAAAATAACAGTTAATCTATAGAAAAAGTGATTTATTTTTTTATGTGTATTATTTTTTGCTTGTTGTCTTCATGCATTAAACTAAGCTTAAATAAACAATTAAAATATTTTTTTTTTTTTTAAATTGTTGTTGTGTCTTTATAATAAGTTTTGTATTCAAATAACACCAGGTGTTTACTTTATTTTGACGCTCACAGTACATGTTTCTTCTTTTTTGCTAGTCTTACACGCAATTTACCATTAAACCTATTTAAGTATTTTAAATTATTAAAAAAAAAAGATTACCTTTATGAGCCATGAATTTTTCCGGTTGCTTTGAAAAAGAAGTTCTTTCCCTCCAGATCCAACAGACTCCAAATTAATAAAAGCTATTAAAGAAACAATACAATACTTAATATGCAATAAAACCATAAAGAACAGGAATCGAAAAAAAACACACATAACAGTGTTGTAAAATTTAAATATTTAAAAAAATAAATTAGCCATTTCTACACCGAATGACTGACGGCGTGGAAGGTTAATAAATTTTAAGGGTAATTTATATGAATTACTCAGGACTGAAGTAAAGATATTACATCTCAGACATGTAAAGTTTCTAACGTAAATCTATTTTTTTTCTTATCGAAAATTTGCAACTTTCCCTATGTTAGTTTTATTTATCCCTTGTGAGTATAACTTATTTAAAAATGTTTTAAATTTCTGAAATTGAATTTGTTGGGTAAACAAAATTAAATAGATTAAATTTTTATTTATTTATCGAACTTTTCTGTTTTAACTAATATTAAAATTTTATTCAGGCTCGAGTTCATATTAACATTCTTTTTTTAACAAAGAATTTTTTTTTAATTGTGATAAATGAAAGAATAATGTAAAAACTTATATTTTACTGGTGCTAGCCGAGTGAATCGCATTTTTGAAACTAGCTACGATTTCATCATCAGCACTCTTTTGATCGGTGGTTACGCTTATGATGTAAATATCATCTATTATATTACTCCTGCATTTCGTATTTTCTTGTCACAACGAATTATATCGAAATTTACCAAACAACAACTCTTTTTCTTTTGTGTTATTATCTTTCATTTTTTCACTATTTTTGTCCTGTTCTAGCTACCAGGTTAAAAGCTAAAATATCAGATGATTGCTTTTAATGGAACAAATCAATGTTTATAATTATTTGTTTATTTTCTGTTTTGCCAGTATTCAACATAATGTTAATTGAGCAACAGTGAATTGTTTGCACAGTGCCCAGTGCTTATGTAAATTCAATTTTTATCGACACTAGCTGAGTGGAATTAATTTATCAAACCAGCTACGATTTCATCATCATCACTATTTTGATCGGTGGTTACGTGTTGGATGTAAATATCATCTATTTATTTTTCGGTTTTTATACCCTTCACACAGTTGAAAAGGGTATATATAGGTTTGTCATTCCGTGTGAAATTTCTACAATTTTCATTTCCGACCCCATAAAGTATATATTTTCTGAAAGCTTATGAATAGGGGAGTCGATTAAGCTCTATCAGTCTGACCGTGTGTATGTTGAAATCAACTTTTTGAAGCCCCGGCATTCGCTTGGACCCCGGTGAGGTATTAAAATATCAGAAATATTCGGGAGTAGATCGGTATTGAAAATCAGAAACATCGGTACATAAACAACTGAGATATGAACAAAAAACCACGACCACCTCGATTTTTTTTTCACAAAAACAACATAAATACATACAAACGTGTATACTGGTTAGAGAAAACGTGGCATCGAATCCCAGCTGAACAAAAAAAAAAATTTTTTTATTTTTTTTATATTTTTTTTTTATTTTTTTATTTAATATATTATTTATATTTTTATTATTTTTTTTAAATTTTTTTTTTAATTTTTTTTTTGTTTTATATTTATTATATACTAGAAAAGCACGGCGCGCGTTGCTACGCCCCTTAATGAATAAAAATGCATTCTGAATTTAAATTGAATATCAAGTGCAAAAAACTAAAAATTATAACTTTTTTAATGGGCGTTGCCCTACCCACTTTTCTAATCACGAAACTGTATAGTCATGACAGCTCAATATGTGTGCAAAGTATCAGTATCAGGCGTGGCCCTGCCCACTTTTCTAATCACGAAATTGTATAATCATGAGACTTCAATATGTGTGTGAAAAGTTTTAGAAAAATCGGTGAAGTTTAAGTAGCTGAAAATGATAACTTTTTTTATGGGCGTGGCACTGCCCACTTTTCTAATCACGAAATTGTAAAGTCATAACAGCTCAATATGTGTGCAAAGTTTCAGAGAAATCGGTTCAGTGGAAGTACCTCAAAATTATAACTTTTTTTCATGGGCGTGGCCCTGCCCACTTTTCTAATCTCGAAATTATAGTCATGACAGCTCAATATGTGTGCAAAGTTTCAGAAAAATCAGTCCAGTGCAAGTACCTCAAAATTAAAACTTTTTATGGGCGTTGCCCCGCCCACTTTTTTCCACCCATAAACACTCCCTTGATGTGTACAACAACTTGCCAAAGTTTGAGCCCGATCGGGTTTACAGCTTCGAAATCTATAGCTAACACACACACACACAGAGTTTCACTTTTATATATATAGATTTTTTTTTTTATTTTTTTTTTAACATACATACGTAAATTTATAATTTTACAATGGGATGTGTTTATGTACGTATTTCATATGGGATGAATGGTGATACAAACTATTGTTATTGCATGACTACTCGTTGTGAAGGGTATATAAGATTCGGCACGGCCGAATATAGCGCTCTTACTTGTTAGAGATCTATTGTTTCATAAATAACTCTATGGAACAAGCAAAAATTAAAAAAATAATTACTTTTTTTTATCCGTTATAATTATTTTTTTTTTTAATTTTATGTTAAGGTTCTTTTTCATTTTCTTTGTTACGCAATTCGTCAAATAACTTAAAATTACGCCAGCTTGAAGTCTTTATATTGAGGAACAAGTCGAATTTTGTTTTTTGTTAAATAACATAACTTTTAAATTTAAAAATTAAATTAAATTCGTAAAATAAAATAATTTAAAAAAATACCAGTTTTAGTACTTAATCTTAAAGCTGAATGTAATAGAAATTAAATAAATCTTATTCCATGAAAATCTATGGATAAATTCTAGTTTTATTCGCGATAAAGTGCAAGTGAAAAAACTTTTTTGGAATTTAAACAAGTAAGAGCGCTATATTCGGCCGTGCCGAATCTTATATACCCTTCACAACGTGTAGTCATGCAATAACAGTAGTTTGTGTCACCATTCATCCCATATGAAATGCGTACATACATATAAAAACATACATATATAAAAACATCCCATTGTAAAATTATAAATTGACGTATGTATATTAAAAAAACAAAAAAAAAAAAAAAAATTAAAAAAAAAATTAAAAAAAAATTTAAAAAAAAAAAAATTATTATATATATAATATATATAAAACAAAAAAAAATAATAATAAAAATATAAATAATATATTAAATAAAAAATAAAAAATAAAAAAAAAATATAAAAAAAAATTAAAAAAAAAATTTTAAAAAAATTAAAATGAAATTTTTTTGGCTCAGCTGGGATTCGATGCCACGTTTTCTCTAACCAGTATACACGTTTGTATGTATGTATGTTGTTGTTGTAATGTTGTTTTTGTGAAAAAAAAATCGAGGTGGTCGTGGGTTTTTGCTCATATCTCAGTTGTTTATGTACCGATGTTTCTGATTTTCAATACCGATCTACTCCCGAATATTTCTGATATTTTAATACCTTACCCGGGTCCAACCTATGTCGGGGGGCTTCAAAAAGTTGATTTCAACATACACACGGACAGACGGACAGACTGACAGGGCTTAATCGACTCCCCTATTCATAAGCTTTCAGAAAATATATACTTTATGGGGTCGGAAATCAAAATTGTAGAAATTTCACACGGAATGACAAACCTATATATACCCTTTTTCACTGTGTGAAGGGTATAAAAATGTACAAAAATAGATATTTTAAATCGCAAATTTGTGTACTTTTTATTACGTTTCAGAAATTATATTGTTTTATTTATCCCTTTGCAACAAAGTACAAAAATAGGTACTTTCACTTTATCGGGAATAAAACTAGAATTTAGCCATCGATTTTCATGCAATAAGATTTGTTTCTAATACATGCAACTTTAAAATTATGTACTAAAACTGGAAGTTGTTTGTTTCCTTCTATTTTCTTTATCAATTTTTTGAATTTAAAAATTTTGTTATTAAACAATAAAATTTTCTTGTTCGTTTAATTTCGTTATCAATGGAATATTTTGCAAAACATTTTTTTGTAACTTTCACTTTATCAGAAATAAAACTTAAATTTATCCAATGCAACAAGATTTATTTTATTTCCAATACATACATGCAGCTTTAAGATCAAGTACAAAAACTGGTAGTTATTTGTTGTTTTTAAATTTTTTTGATTTTAGAAATTTTCTTATTATTTTATTTTTTATTTATTTATTTAAATTTTGGCAACCAAGCCTCTAGGCCATATTTGGCTACAAACTTCTACTAAAAAAATTTACAATGCTTTTTACTTAAACTATAAAAATATAATGTAATAATTTAAATATAAATATAAAGGAATGAAAAATATAATGACAAGAAAATTGCACAGAAAATATAAGCCAAACTAACCAAACTTGAGACCAAGATTGAAATATGTAAATGGATAGAGAATGGTCATTCAATATAGTACTATTTTCAGACAACTCGCGAAAAAGTTTTTTCCTAAAGGAATCAATATTAACATCAAACGTCCTTAAAGTATCCGATAACCTATTATAAGTTCGTGCCACTCTCACACAAAAAGATCGTTCCAAAATTGAGGTCAATCTTGCTTCGGTGTTTGGTTAAAAGTTTAAATGCAATTATTAAGGAATTGATTGTATTTATGTATATTAGTAGTAATAATATACTAATCTTTTTTAGTTAAAGCATAAAACAATCGTTTGATATGAAAAAGTCAAAACCGTATTTTTTAAGATATGAGGTTGAGGAAGTAAGGCATCGATATGCTGACCAAATCTGACAGAGTACAGAGTACAGCATGAACAACTTGTTTCTTTATATTAAAAGGCAGCGATAAATTTAAACTGTATAACTTACGTAAAGTAAAGTTAATTCTAGATATAACAAAATTGACATGACTCTCAAAATTCAGACCTGAGTCAAGAATAACACCAAGGCATTTAATTTTATCAACAAATTCTATCAAAGTACCATCCAACGTTACAGAAAAACTATTTTTAATGATTTTACCAAAGATAATTGCCTTTGACTTCCTAACATTAACTGAAAGACCATTATCAGAAATCCAGCATGATAACAATCCAGATGTATAATCAATCATGTTCTGGAAAACATCAGGGCACTCTGTTCTGCCTCTAAACAACAACTGAACATCGTCAGCAAATGAAAAAGGGACACACATATAACACGATCAAAAAGATCATTCATAAACATTATAAAAAGCAAAGGCTCAAGGACAGATCCCTGAGGAACACCACTGTGAACTGAAAGCATTGAAGAAGCACGACCACCACTAGGTTAGGTTAGGTAGAACAAGCAGCTGTTGGGCAGCTCACTTGGGTCCATTATATTGATCCCATTGTGATACCTGAATAGAAAAGTAAGAATAGAATAGAAAAGAGAGAAGAGAAGCAGACAACACCAGAGTCTCCGGCGGGAATCGAACCCGCAACCCCCAAACTAACAGACCAGACTACTGACTAGTCCACCGGGGCACCCTACGACCACCACTATATACAAACTGCTTTTTACCAGAAAGATAAGAAAAAATTAATTTACAAGCAGACCCCGAGAAACCATAATACATATGCAGTTTTTAAACCAAAATGGAATGACTTACTTTATCAAAAGCTTTAGCTAAATCTAAGGATAACAACACACAAACACCCTTGTCAGAAACACTTTCTCTAATATGCTCAGTTAAACTAAGCAATAAAGTAGTACTCCTATTACATCTGAATCCAGACTGACAGTCATGAAGCAATTGACTATCATCAATATGCTCTACAAGTTGGATCTTAATTAAATACTCAACCATTTTAGATAAAATTGGTAAAATAGATATTGGTCGAAATTCATCCAACATATTATTTTTTCGCAAAGGAATAATTTTCGCAATTTTCCATAATAAGGGAAAACTAGAAGTTGTCAGTATAGTGTTAACCAAACATAAAATATGATTACCAATAAATGGCATTAAAAGCTTAATAAATTTAAGAGTAAATCCATCACAACCAACTGCCTTTGATTTAATTAAATCAAATGCCTTAAGCATTTCAAACACATCCAGACAACGAAAAGAAAAACCACCACAAGTATTAAAAGGCATTTCACCAATGTCATTAGCATCCATCGTCTATTTGAAGGAGAAAACATTATTTAAATAATCAGGATCACCACAACCAATATTATCCACCGTATCTGCTACACCATTTTTCCTGAGAATATACCAAATTTCACCACTGTTTCTTCCACAAAAAGTGAAGCATGCGCATTTCTTTTAAACTTTCTCATCACAGAGTTTGCTTTATTTCTACATCTACAAAATATTTTCCAATTATTATCAGTTTTGTTGACCAAATATGTTTTATAAGCAAGGTCTCTAATCGACAAGTGATACTTAATCTCAGGAGCATTAATCCAGTTATCCCTACGATTATAAATAAATCGCTTTCACAAATATAGCTCTGTTCCACATGCATAACGAAACAGTCCGAACTTGCCCAAAGTTACCCAAAAGCGTTCCACATAACAATTTTTGTTCAATTATGAGAGTAATTGAGAGAGTAATTTTTTTCATTTCCTGTGCAAATTTGCACGAACTTTTTCTTTGGGTAAGTTCGGACAAGAATTTAACAATCAGCTGTTTTTTGTTTACATATGAAACTGAAAATTAATCAAAAAATTTGCAAGCAAAAGAAAAAGTTTAGTTTTTGTTAAAAAATATATTAAAAAGCAAAATGGAAGGTTTTAATGAAAAAGTTAAAGTGGTAAATACATTAGTGAATAGATATCTCCCTTGTTCTTTCAGTTCAGTTCAGTTTCTGCTTTTCTTTCAGTTCTTTTTAAATTATTTTTAACATCTGTTGGCAATGATGCAAATGTTTTGTTTTTATAATGTTATTGCTCACTTAAATCACTTAAATAGGTTTTAATTTCAAAAGTAAGCACCATTAGTATTACAAGAAGTGCAAAAATGGTTTTTTGCGTTCCAGCAATTTTGGGTAGTTTTGGCAAATTTAGAGAGTAATTTTCATTTTACTTTCATTAGTCCGAACTTGTCCGAGATCTTGTGGAACACACCTTATATATATATATATATATATATATATATATATATATATATATATATATATATGTGTGTGTATATTTAAGTATTATTTTAAAGTTGCAAAGTTAATACTAATCACTTACCTTTAATTTCTGATGACCACTTGTGTTTTGTTATAAAACCGTGAGATGCCTGTAAGCCAGTCTCTTCTGCCCCATTAAACAAAAATATTATGGAATGTTTAAGTCGGTTTTCACTTCGAGACAAAACCCTTAGTATCTCCAGCATTACAACACAACTTGCGGCATTGTCACTAGCTCCTGGGCTGCCGGGGACAGTATCAAAATGACAATTTAATAATAGAGCTTTATTATTCGTTTTAATATCTTTATGTATTTCGTTCGGTTTGTAATGTCCATGTAATTTTACAACAACGTTCTGAATATTACGATACATAGTTGTCATTCCATAAGGTTTAAAACCAGTCCAATATGCACCGCTGACCACCTGATGGATAATTAAAATTAATTATTACATTAATTAAATTGTTAATTATTATTAATTATAATATAATGCAGAATTTTTACAGGGGATGAATAAATTTAGTGCAACGAATCTGTTTAAATCTAAAATACGCAACCTTTTGTCTTTTATATTTAGTATGATTAACCTTAAATGTGCTCAAACAGGAAAATTTTGTCTTGTTTTTGGTCATATAAAAAAAATAATTTTCGCACTGAGAGGAAAAATGGCCGAGAATATGAAATCTACAATTTTTAAAATATACCAAAAGCGTGCGAGTTACTATAACTACTGCTTATCTATATACTTATGTATATAAAAGAGTAACGTGACTGACTTATTCATCATCGCACAGCACAAACGCAAAGAGCTAGAGACATTAAATTTGAACAATCGGTTCCTCTTTGAATGTATAGCCCCACTAAGAAGGGATTTTTCGAAATTCGTGATTTAAGGGGGGAAAAACTGGTAAAATCGGTAATCTTATATCTGCTAAACTAAAAATGATATAAATTAAATTGAAAAAGTATTGTAATTTGCACAAAAAATAAGCTGATAGGTGTCTGGCCTTTTTTTTAATTTTCAACCCCCAATTTTCCACAAGGGGAAAAACGGGTAAAAACTATAATTTGGTACCCTAAGTAACTTCTAAACACATGTATAGGGGGTAAAAATTGTCCTTATTTTAGGTACTTTTTTTTAAAAGAAACTTTTCTAATATTATTCAATGGGACAAAATTTGATAATTATTATTGCCTAATAGAGTATGGACAATTATTTTGGTGAAATTTTTGGAAACTTTTAGAGGGACACAAAATGTACCAAAAGGAGGAAAATACCGGAAATTGTGTATAATTCCTAATTACAGGACCAATTTTCATAAAATTTGTAATTGGGATTTTACCAGACATAAAAATTATGTAATTTAGTAAAAATTTAAACACATTAATAACAGGGTTGAAAGGGGAAAATTCGGGAAAACAGTTTGGTACTTTTTAGAACATAATTACTTTTATGCAAAAAAGAGTAGATTTACTGACTTAAAATTATGTCTATCAATTTTGTTACATAGATATTCGAACATATCAAACTTGGAATTTGGAACCTGGACCAAAAATGTACTTTTTAGTATTTCTATGGTAGTTTTAGTATTTTCTACGTTTATAAAGGTAGAATTGTAAAATAAAGGACTATTGATTCCAGGTAACACTGAAAATGTTATGGGTGACCAAAAGGTACTTTCTTCTCTTTTATTATACTTTTGGATGTTTTCCGTTTACGAATCTAGAATTTTAAATTGGTGACGATTGATACGAGGTGAGACTGATAATGTTATGGACCAAAAGGGTTTTTTATTGAATATTTTTGTGTTATACGTTTATTAAGAGACTATTGGTTCAAATTGAAAATAAAAATGATAAGCATATATTATTATTCTAACTTTAAATGTTATGGACGACAAAAAAATATAATTTTTATGGCTTTTTTTCAGTTTTTATATTTGGTATACTTAGAATTCTGAAAGTAGGTACTTATATTCCAAGTTAACTTTGAAGATTATAGTGAAGGACAAAATGTTACTT
The DNA here is from genome assembly GCA_941918925.1 of Phyto melanocephala. Taxonomy (NCBI): domain Eukaryota; kingdom Metazoa; phylum Arthropoda; class Insecta; order Diptera; family Rhinophoridae; genus Phyto; species Phyto melanocephala. Next base: position 62,091,146 of record OW799233.1, read on the forward strand.
TTATTATGTTTATAATAATTTTTGCATAGTGTAAATTTATAAATATTTCCGATATATCCTTACTATCCTTTTTTTTCAAACTAAAATGTATCAGAGAAACAAATTTTCATAATTTTGACAAGAAAACATTTAGAAATTAAAAAAGAAAAGAAATAGTAAGAACTGCGCTTTCGAAGTAGCGGGTAATATGCTATTCTAAAGATAAAATTAAATCGAAACATAAATATAAAAAGTGTTCCAAAGAACATAAAAACTTATAAGCAAAACTGAATAAACTCCTTTACTTAGAAGAATAAAATTATAATTAAGTGAAAAAAAAACATATTTTCCAGTTAACAAATAATAATTAAAATAATAAAAAATTAAAATGAAGTGATACAACAAAGGATCGAACAATTAGAATGTACCAACCTAAAACAGGATAGCACAATAAAAGAGCAGCAACAACAAAATGCTGCCCTCCAAAACCAAATAGAAACCCACTTGTAAATTATGCAACAACAGAAAACGGAGTATAACATGAAAATCAAAAAAACCGAAGCTATTTTACAACAGCTTCAACAACAATATCAGTCATAGTCACAACACATTTGGCTTGGATACCAATCAAATTATAAATTAATTTAACCAAATTAAACCATTTGGTTCAAAAAACAACCTATCATCTTTTATAAAAACCGTAAAAAATCTGATTGCATTATGTGGCAATAACTATGAACTTCAAAAGTTTAGAATAAAAATTATAAAAAAAAGGTGGCAGATCCAATTAACCTTCTAGCAGACGACGAACTGTGCTTCGTTTCCATAAAACCAATGGACAAAAATAGAAGGAGTTATCAGATATTTTTGAAATTTGGTACACCAGCATAAAATAGTTTAGATAAGAAAAATACATATAAATTTTTAACAAAATCGGTCCAAGGACACGACTACCTCCCATGTGTCCTGAAATTATAAAATGAAATTTTTGCTTCAATGATACCTATAAAATTACAAAAAGGGGGCATGCTGATACACATACAACTAGCAACGTGTGTGAAATTTTTTATTCAAATCGCACCAAGGACTCAAGATCCTGTCATATATCCTTTTCCTTAAAAAACGCTAAAACACCTACAAAAATTGTCCAATCGTAATAAAATTTGCGGATATGACCGGAGCTACCATCCATACACCACTTATAAACTAACAATATTTTACTTATATCTTCTTGAACATCACAGAGTTCAAATATACTTGTTGCTGTTTTACGCATTATGCTTTTAAAGTCCACTTTGGCCGAAATTTCCGTTGTTAATATATCTGGTACTAATTATTGCTTTTCGGTTCGCAACGCATACAAAGATGGATTTGGATGTATGTAATTCATTAATTGCTTGCCGCAAACCACAAAATTTTATAATTTCACTTAAACATTTATTAACCTCATTTAGCATAGAAATAGATTTCATAAAATTTTTTGATTTACTCTAACGCATTTTAAAAATATAAAAAATTTCAGTGGGCCTTAAAAAAACTAGAGCTAAGTTTTCAAAATCCTTCGGGTATTTTGGACTATTAAGTATACATTAATTTTTTTAACCATTCAAAATATTAAATCGTGTTGCAGAATGATATTCAACATTACTCGTTTTAAATGCCTAACATTTGAGTAAAAATTTTAATGTGAACCATTTTTATTTAGGCTTAAGTTCATTTATTATTTTTTATTTAATTTTTATAATTCAAACTTAATTCAATTGTAACCATTTTTAGGAATATTCTTTCCAAAATTATTTCCGATATTAGCCGAGTGGAATGCATTTTCGAAATCAGCGGCACTCTTTATCGGTATACTACTATGTAATTTTTAAAATTCCTATTTATGTTACAATTCAATGAAATTTTAATTAGTGAATCTTAGTATTAATTATCAAATTTGTTGAATCTACTTCACCTATCAAATGACAATTCATAATTCAACATGTTCATATTCTTCTATATTCTATATCCATCCTTTGGCTGGAGTTATTGAAAACAAGGTTGTATTTACATTTTCATTTATGTAAGTCCATCTAGGTGATAGACACTGAACAATTAAATAAAGAATAATAAATGAACTTAAGCCAAAATTAAAATGGTTCACATTAAAATTTAATGTATAGAAATAAAGTTCGAATAAAATACAGGGTGGGCCAAAAGAAACCAAGGGATGTAAAAGTTTAATAACTTTTTCGTTTATTAATTTTTTCTTTCAGACTATATAGACAACACTTGAAGAATTTATAATGGAGAGGTTCATAACTGAACAGAGGACCAGAATAATAGAATTTTATTATTTAAACCAGAGATCAATTATTTTAACGCAAAGAGCATATCAGTTACGATATCAACGATACCCCCACATAAAATAACTATATAAACAAACATACGCATATATATACATGCAAACCCAGCAAAAAATAATGATAGTCATTCTTTTTGTACTACGTTTAAATCCCTTCTAAAGTAGCTAATATAACTTTTTTTTATTTTGAAGAAGTCATTTTTAAGCACTTCTCAACAGTCATTTTAAATTACTACTATTTTGAAAAAATTTATCATAAATGTGTTGTCAAAAAAAACAACGTTAAGTTGGCTGTAGTAATTTTTCTCAGATAAAAACAATTGTTATTAGTGTTGCGTGTTATAGTGTTTTATTATTCGGCTACTCATGTCTATAACTGATATTTATGTAAACTCATAAACATATAAATCGTAGTTTATTTGAAGTCACGGGCACAAGCTAGTTATGAATATATATCTTGATTTGTTTTAATATTAAAATAAAAACAGTAATTTTAATACTTGTTAAACAATATTATTTGTTTACCATTGTGCAAAAAAAAATATTTATATGTGTATTATATGTACGTGATTTCTGCTAGACAAGCGGTTACTCTTACTCGTTAAAAGTGTAACTTTACTTTTTGAATAAAAAGTCATCACTAACTTAAACTGAATAAGAACACAAGAGTGAATAAACGTGCAAAAAAACTTTAAATCGTTTAAAAATTTTATAGTTTAAACAAAATAAAGAAAAACTAATAATTTGAGTGTTATTTGTAAGTAAAATGAGTTCTAAAAGATCATTTAAGAGACAAACAAAAAAAAAGAAAGAGACCGACTGACTGAAATTTTAAATACAACTCCCCTTAAAATGCATGTATAACCGGCATCTTTACTTGAACAGGTTGAAAGTAATGACCAAGACAATATTGATCAGCAACTTCAACAAAGTCTACGGCAGAAGCTACAAGAATGGTACATCAAATTTACTCTATCAGTAAAATGCTGCAACAGCCTTCTAAAAATTTTGAAAGAAGAAAATATGGATGTCCCTATTAGTGTTGGAGGATTAATGAAACGCAAAGAAAAATGCGTGGTAAGAACTGTCGCGCCTGGGTACTACATCCATATTGGAATTGAAAAACAGATTTTAAAAATATAGGAAGTGTTGTTGCAGCGTTCTAATGCTGAAGTATTATTAGATATCGGCATTGATGGATTACCCCTTTTTAAAAGCTCTGTCTTAGGTTTGTGGCCAATTTTAGCAAGAGTTGTAGACGAGCCCCTTGTTGAGGCTTTTATAATAGCAACGTATATAGGCAAAGCAAAGCCATTTAACGTTAACATTTTTCTTCATGATTTTGTGGAAGAATTTAAATTATTAAAAACGGGGTTAAAAATAGAAGACCGGATATTTTATATCAAAATCCGAGCGTTTATTTGTGATACTCCGGCCAGGTCGTTTCTTTGTGGTACAAAGGGTCACAATGCGTTAAATGGGTGTTACAGGTGTAAGCAAGTAGGAGTCCGTATTGGACACAGAACGGTTTTTTCAGATTTTGTGGGGTCACCCCGTACTGACACTGATTTTAAAAATAGGAGTGATAAGAGCTACCATAAAGATTTATATTCAGAAATTGGATCAAGCTTAGAAGGCTTAGGAATAAAAATGGTCACGCAGTTTCCATTAGACTGCATGCACTTATTAGATCTTGGAGTGACAAAAAAGATTTTAAATATACTTTTAAGCAATCAAAAAGTCAATTGTTCAGTAAAATTTTCAATGTCAACTGTTTTGGTTTCATTCGCTTCTTTTATAACAAAAGAATTTGCGAGGAAACCACGAACACTTAATGAAATAGCGAGGTGTAAGGCTGTAGAGTACAGGCAAGTAGCTCTGTACACTGGAATAGTATGGTTAAAAGATTTTGTTGATCCAGATTTTTATAAGCATTTTACATTATTTGTTGTAGGTTATAGACTACTTGTAGGGTCAAAAATATATAACCCAAATATATCTTCTGCAAATGCTCAAGAAATGTTTAAGCTGTTTGTTCAAAAGTATTCCTCTTTTTACAAAATTGAAAATCGTTCTTATAATATTCATTTTGGGAACCTAATGGGGTTTTCAGCCTACGATTTTGAAAATTTTTTGCAAAAAATTAAACGATGTGTCAAAATGCCGAGGCACATAAATAGATAAACAAATATTTAACAAATTTTCTGACACTTCTATAATTTTAAAATCAGAAAAGAAATATATTTAAAAAAATTCAAATGGTAAAATAATATCTTTTAAAATAAACGGTTTTATATACAGAACCAAATTCCCCGACAATGTTTGCTGTATAAGCAATACCACTTATATAACGATTTCAACAATTTTTGAAAACGGAAATTTTACTGGAAAAAAGTTTATAAATTTAAAAATTTTTTTTGAATATCCAATAAATTCGTTAGCAATACCAATTGCTTTAAGTGATAATCGGACGATATAGAGAGCACGTTCTCCTTAAAAGATTGTAACAAAATTCAGCTACTTCCTTATAAAGAAGGTGCTGTATTTATTAAATATTATTCTTCTCAGCCTAAAAATGAACAAATTAACCAAAAAAACATCATCCCAAAGCAATGAACATCTGGCTGAAATGATTCGAGTAATAAGCAATAAAATGGATTTGTTAAGAGGTAAGTAGTTCGATTTTCATATTTTTAAATACATATGTACATAATTAAAATTTAATTTTTTCAGAAAGTAACGATATTTAAAAAAAAAACTTAATGGTAATCTATATTTTTATCTAACCCTTATATGAGACACTATATATACCATTTTTAACCTCCTCGTCTCAGACAATTACAAATATAAGTTGTTTAAAGCTTTTTTTTTTTTTTCAGATAACAATGAAATATTGAAAACTGAAATAAAAGGTATAAAACTCTTCTACAAATTATCTGATTGTTAAAACTTTTTATTTTTTTTAGCAATGCAAAATCAAAACTCTTTAATACTTAATGTGTTAAGTGAAAATACAATTGCAATTAAAAACTCTTTAAAAGATAGAAACCCAAAACATACCAACATTTTTCCCATAAAAACTATAGAAGATTTGAAGAGTTTAGAAGATAATATAACTGAAAAAGAATATGTATGTAAAAAAAATATTAATAGCATATAACAAAAAACTTTTTCAATTGTATTACATGCTACATAGAGTTCGTCCATAAGAGCCCTTACTGGGAATCGTGGATTAAAAAAAGGCCTATCGGATATAATTTCACCAGCATTACTGGTTAATTTCAATTTGGACGGAAGCCACAATAAACAAGGGTTTTTGAACTTCCCTAGGCTTGTCAATGTTTTATTTCGTAAGTTAATAGTGTACTCACATATTTATTTTATGTTTTTTAATTTTTTATTTTATTTATTTTAGATGGTACATATGATGAAAATTACACTGAAAAATCCTTTAAATCTCACCTAAGAGATGCATTAAAGTTGTCAAAAAATAGATTTTTTAAAGAAAAATGGACATCCAAAAAGGAAAACAATGCTAAGGAAATTATTACACCTACTATACCTGAAGATAAAAATTCTTTAAAACCTTCCGTATCACAAGAAGTCTTGCAAAGTCAAGTTGATATGTTATTATCGAAATATCCATCAATTTTTTAATATGTTTAATATATTAAATATATTTATATGTACGTGCTTTTATATTATAAATTAATACGTATCTCATAATACAAAACAATTTTTTTTTTCTTTTTATATGCAGAAGAATTGTACCAATTATTTTTTATTTTGTTAAACAAAAAAAAAACATTATTTTTTAAAATAAAAAAATTAATTTACAAATGGACGGAAACAAAAACATGTTGTCTTTTAATTTCATTGTCATTTAAATATTAAATGAATTAGGAAAATTGTAGGCACAGGAAGCTATGTAAAATTAATGCTAATATTTGGATTAATATCACTTCGAAAGTTAGCATTTTCATTACTTCCTAGAAGTGAATTTTTTTCACACTAAAAATGCAAAAAATAATAGCATTAAATTATATAATAAAAAATAGAATCAGATTATCGAATTTTAATGGGATTTTTTACTTAGATTATATTGAATATAAAGTTGTCAAAAAAGAATGGCATCTTTCCAATGACACGCTAACGTATAATTCATAGGTTTTTCCTTAGAATTAGAAGTACTTCGGGTTAGTCAGATGTAGTCTTTTTACTACTTCTTTTTCCTCACTTTTTTTACTGGCTACTTAAAACAATTTAGTTTCTTTTTATTTTTGTTTTGCTTACATATAAGAAATTAAAATAACTTTGTCATAAAATTAAAACAAACACACACTCATGAATGCATACAAACATTCATACATACTTTTTCGTAAACAATTTAAGTTCTTTTGCTGTTTGACAAATAACTACTTTTTGTGTACTTAACTGTGGCCAATGAACCCCTAAAAACCAATAAAATACAAAATCATTACAAAATATTTCTTAAGAATTTATGATTGCAACAATTGTAGCCAATGAACCCTTTAAATAAAATCATTACGAAATACTTCATAAAAACTTATGATTGCACTTTTGTTTATAGTTATTAAGAAATCCATTTCTATTTTGTAAAATCGGTTTTTATTTTATGACTATGAAATTTTTGTATTTAAGATTAATAAATTTGTAAAACAACATTCAGTAATTCATTCCTATTCTTGGAGTCAATAAAGATAATTAAAGCAAAACCATTGTTTTATTTATAACAAAACAAAAAACTGAATTCATTTCTGGCGACGAGGATGGGATATCGCGGGAAAAATATCCTTTATAATATTAAAGCACTGTTTTTTCTTTATTTTAATAATTAACCGCAAAACGAAAAAAAATTTTTTTTTTCAATAAAAATCCTTAAAATATTAAGGTAGTGGTCGTGTATGTATACAATACATATAAGTGATTTTCTCTTTAATCCTTAAAAACATTAAGGATCTATTTGAATAATAATCGTTTAAAATTTTTATGAACTCCAACAAAAATTATAAAAAAAAAATCTTTTTAAGTGGCAATAAATCAAAGTGAAAAAAAAAATCCTGAAAAAAAAGAAGAAAAAAAACATTTTTTTTTCTTTCTCAACAAGAACAAAGAAACAACATCATACAACTAGAAACAACATTTTTTTTTTCAACAAGAACAAAGAAACAATATCATACAACTAGAAACAACATTTTTTTAACAAGAACAAAGAAACAACACCGTACAACATTCAACTGGAACCAACCCTCTCAACAAGGACAACAATCCTCGTCGCCAGAAATGAATTCAGTTTTTTGTTTTGTTATAAATAAAACAATGGTTTTGCTTTAATTATCTTTATTGACTCCAAGAATAGGAATGAATGACTGAATGTTGTTTTACAAATTTATTAATTTTAAATACAAAAAATTCATAGTCATAAAATAAAAACTGATTTTACAAAAAAGAAATGGATTTCTTAATAACTATAAACAAAAGTGCAATCATAAGTTTTTATGAAGTATTTCGTAATGATTTTATTTAAAGGGTTCATTGGCTACAATTGTTGCAATCAAAAATTCTTAAGAAATATTTTGTAATGATTTTGTATTTTATTGGTTAAGGGGTTCATTGGCCACAGTTAAGTACACAAAAAGTAGTTTTTTGTCAAACAGCAAAAGAACTTAAATTGTTTACGAAAAAGTATGTATGAATGTTTGTATGCATTCATGAGTGTGTGTTTGTTTTAATTTTATGACAAAGTTATTTTAATTTCTTATTTGTAAGCAAAACAAAAATAAAAAGAAACTAAATTGTTTTAAGTATGCATGTATATATATGGGTATGTTTGTTTATATAGTTATTTTATGTGGGGGTATCGTTGATATCGTAACTCATATCGTCGACATTTTAACGTCAGAATTTCGCCCTCTGAAGCAATAATTCGTTGCTTAATTGATCGTCATCACCAACATGGCAGCGTAACAGATTTGCCTCGAACCGGTAGACCACGTTTAAGTCGCACTGCGGAAAATATTGAACGAGTACAGCAAAGTGTTAACGAAGCACCAGAAACAGCTTCCATAATGCGTTCTGCTCAGCTAGGAATGTCTCAACGTCAGTACGGCGCATTTTAAAAAAAGATTTACAGTTATACCCATATAAGGTGCAATTGGTGCAAGAATTAAAACCCGCAGATCTTCGGCAACGTATAAATTTTGCAGTTAAATTTCAAGAGTTGGCCAGAAATGAAATCAACTTTGTTAAAAATTTGATTATGAGTGATGAAGCTCATTTTCATTTGAATGGCTTTGTTAATAAGCAGAACTGTAGGTTTTGGGGTTCTCAAAATCCAAGAGCCATTCATCAACGCCAATTGCACCCCATCAGTAGTACAGTATGGTGTGGGATCACATCTGAAAATGTCATTGGGCCTTATTTCTTCGAGAATGAAGATGGAAGTGCTGTAACCGTAAATGGAGAGCAGTATCGGTTTATGATATAAAATTTTTTAGGCCCTGCTTTTGAAAACAGACCTGGTATGTGGTTTCAGCAGGACGGAGCCACTGCCCATACTGCCCGAGACACAATGGCACTTTTAAGTAAAATTTTTGGAGGGCGAATAATTTCCAGAAATTCGAAAATTATTTGGCCAGCGCGATCGCCAGATTTGACAGCACAAGACTATTTTCTTTGGGGTTATTTGAAGGAGCGAGTGTATGTGAACAAGCCAGAGACAATCCTTGAAATCAAGGCTAACATTGTTGCAGAAATTCGAACGCTACAGCCACAAGTTTTGAAAGATGTTATGGAAAATTCTCTAAAAAGAGCCCATCAGTGCGAAGCTGAAAACGGTGGTCCTTTAAGAGACATCATTTTTCATACTTAGTGTAAAGAAATGTGCCTTTTGTATATTACATAATCTGAAAGAAAAAATAAAAAAAATTAATAAACGAAAAAGTTATTAAACTTTTACATCCCTTGGTTTCTTTTGGCCCACCCTGTATAAATATATAATTTAAGTAAAAATCATTTAAGAACACGGATTTTTTTAGTTGTGGTAAAAAGTAGGCAATCATTTTTAAAAACTTTGGTTAGATAAGAGTATAAACATACAAAGAAAAAAAAAAAATTAATGTTATATAATTTGTTTATGCTCCATCAAACTTAAACAATTTTTAGATTTTTAACAAAAAAAAAATTGTTTTTCGAAGCAATAAAAAAGTGATTTTGTAAACATATACTTATTCCTTTATTTTAGTTAACATACAAATATTTCTAAGTACTTGAAAACGACATTTCGTACCAGTTTTTGAAAAAATGAATTTTTGAGAATAGTTTTTGTGAAACAACTAAAAAGCATTTTTCGGTTAAGTCATTTTTGCATAAAATTCTCTGTGTTAAGCGCCCTCTCGTGGCGGCAAAAACAAACAGAAAATATATTTTTGTAAATATTTATTTGAGATACCTCACATTTCAAAAAATCTGTATTTAAATGAAATTTTTTTTTTTTTGTCTATGGGAAGAAATTCCTGTCTAAAACCCATACCTAACCGAAAAAATGTTGGAGACTATGGAAGAGCCACTAGGAATATTGATAAAGGCACACTTTCAAACAGGAATGGCAATACAATTATAACCGCAAGGATGGTAAAAGAAGTGGTCAATAGTTTCTTGCCATATAAGGCAACGGCTCAACAGGAAGTTGTTTATCATATAGAAAGATTCTTTGACTTGGGTGTATATAGGAGTTTTCAACAACATAATGACCTCAAGTCTCTTTGGTTCATTGTAGAACTTAGGGTTATTGTAGTGAGAATAACGCTGAAAGTACGTCGAAGGACCCTGCAAGGAGATATTTTATCTCCTTTGCTATAGTATCCAACATATACTACTGAAGATTTTATCAACCGTGGGTTTCAAGCCTATTTTTTACGCAGATAATATTGCGATACTGATCAGTGGGACAAGTCCTAATCTTCTATGGAAGAGAACAATGGAAGCTCTGGATATATAGTGGTTATCCGGACAAGACTGAATTCTATTTGTTTATAAGGAAGAGGAAAATACACAGCTGTCACATCTTTCGAGATAAAACAATTCGAAAGGTTAAATTTCTAGAAGTAGTACTTGAGTGGAAGCTATCCTGGAAAGACCACATTATGAGCGGAGTGGAAAAAGCTTAGAGAATATGAGCCCTTTACAGAATAGAAATAGGCTCAAAGTGGGGCATAGACCCAAGGTATGACACATTGACTATACACGAACGTACTACGACCGGTCATAACATATGTTAGAAAGAGGACGAGACTTTGGAAAATTACCTTTTTCATTGTCCTGCGTTAGGGTGTATAAGACGTTAAAACTTTGGCCTGGATACTATGTCGAACTTGAAATACCTTAGGAACTTGAATTAGAGATCCATACGGAATGACATTAAGTGGAATGGGTTCTTGAACTGATTGATTTTTATTAGAGAAATTTCGTTTCCACACAGTGCTCACAACATGCTAATTGGGCATATGTGTATACCTGTCATGGGTTTGCGCTCTTAGAGCCCATCTTTTTCAACCTTATTTAAGAAATATTGACTATTTTTCACTGGATCGCGTTCGTTTACATAAATTTTCATATAAAACGTAAACAATACAGTAAAAAAAAAAAGGAAAAAACTTTTAGTAAACGAACGAACCCATTAAAAGTAATAAAACTTATCATTTCTTAACAATATAAAAAGTTATGCTTCGTATTTGGTGGATTAAATATTAAAATGCAAACGTTTGTTAAATTTAAGTTCTATTTATAATCATAAAAAACTCATTTTATATGTTAAATAATTCAATGACAGTAAACAATTTAACATCTTTCACAATAAGGACCAACATGTATGACGGCTTTATGATAAATTTACATTTTATTTTACCTGCACATCTAATTCAATCCGTTGATTTTTGTGTGCTAGTTGTTTAATGTATGATATTTCTCGTTTAAGAAAGTCCACCGCTAACACTTCATTGGTATAAGTACCAACTACACGGGGTCCAAAGTTTGTTAAAATTTTTAGATCTTTAATTGCTCTTTCTGCAATAAACGAATGTGGATTGTGTAGAAGATTAGAGTTTCCCAAAGCTTTTGGTAGGTTCTCATGTAAATTGTAACGGCATCCATAACCTAATAATATCAACACTCCAAGTACAATAAAACTCCATCCTTCCCATATATGATGAACGTTGCGTTTACTGTAAACTGTTAAAAAATTTTGCATATTAAATATGTTTTGAATATAAATATGTATAAAATTACCGTTATCAAAAATATTTTTCGGTCCAACAACCTGACGTCTACAATCCTGTTAATGAAAAAAAAAACAAATAAGATATAATATAAATATAATCTACATATTATTATCAAACTGTAAAAAGAACCAACAGTTCTTAGTTTGTCCGACTGTCTTTACATCTATCTTTTTCAACTCATTAAACAAAAAATAAAAAATACTAGATGAATTTCTATGTTCAACTAAAAATCATTATAAAAACTAGCTTTAAAAATTAGGATTGGAATATTTCGCAGCAAATATTCCATTTTTTTTAGTAATTGCATGATTTTAAATTGGTGTAAAACCTTTTATTTTTGTTGCTATAGTATATGTAGTACAGAAAAAAACTTTTATATTTAAGAGAATGAAAGATTATTGAATTACGTTTTTCTCTATCTATTTGACCCCTATCTGACTAGGCAAGTCTCTTGCGCATGTTAGTTTTTTATTTTCTTTTATTTTCCTTTGAACTTGCTCTCATGTTCATACTCAGCAATTCACTTGCCCAAGTTTCGTTCCTTTTTACTTATTATACCCTTCACACAGTGAAAAAGGGTATATATAGGTTTGTCATTCCGTGTGAAATTTCTACAATTATCATTTTGATGAAATCAACACTCTGAAGCCCCATGACATCGCTTGAACCCGATATTAAAATATCAGAAATATTCGGGAATAGATCGGTATTGAAAATCAGAAACATCGGTACATAAACAACTGAGATATGAGCAAAAAACCACGACCACCTTGTTTTTTCACAACAACAACAACAACAACAACATATACATACAAACGTGGTATACTGGTTAGAGTGAGCCAAAAAAAATTTATTTTCATTTTATATATTATTTATATATTATTTATATATTTTTTGTTTTATTTTTAATTTATGTTTTTTTTTTGAAACACATAAGTAAACTCAATTTATATATATATATGTTTTTTATATGTATGTACGTATTTTATATGAGATAAATGGTGATATAAACAATTGTTGTTGCATGACTACACTTTGTGAAAGGTATATGGGTCAATTTAAAAAAAACGCAATTTTTGTGTCCCCGCACTTAACACTACTATTTTAGGTAAAAAAAAACAACAACAAAAAAATAAAAAATTTGAGAGTGATCAGCGAGGAATATGCAACAAAAAAACGTAATTCTCAAATTTGTATGTTTGTTTTTTTGTTTATTCAGAATGGTATTTTGTTTCTCCCTAGGACTCCTTCCATACAAAAGCGTGTGTCCCCCGTTAGAATTTTTAGTAAACAAAATTAAATAAAATCCAGAAAAATGTAAATATGCAACATTTAATAACAGTTTTCGAATTATTAAGTTTCTTTCTTGTGTTTTCATTTGTTATAGTCGTCAAAACTGAATTAGTGCGAATTTGGTGTTGCAAAGAAAGGTTGTCCCCACAATTTGCATTTAGCGTCACTTTTTTATAATTCAAGTAATATTACTAGTTTTGAATTTGCATTTAAATAAAGTAAATAACGTAAGGAAAGTACAAACCTTAATTATTACAAAAGTGAAAAAGCGAAAAAAAATCTTTGTAAAAAAGTGTGCATTTGCGTAGTTTTTGTGAACACCATGGTAAGGGCGCGATAAAAATTCATGAGCGTCACGCTAATTTTTTTAAAAGTGAATATATTAAATGTAAAAATTTTAAGTTGGCAATCATTGTTTACGTGGTTTCAACTCATTTTTTTATATTTTGTGAGTTTGAGAAATAAATTGCCTACGAAAAAAACCCAGAATAGGTAAAAATTTCATGAGCATCACTTTTGATATATATTGCTTTATAGCTTAAAATGCTTAATTATGATTTTATTTTTTAATTTTTAAGAGTAAAACAACAAAATTAATGGCGGCTGAAAGAGCACAAAGATATCGAGAGAAAATAAAGCGCGTAATGACGAATATAAAAGAAAGAAGAAAGAAAGGTATAATCGTGGTATATTTGAGTTTAATCGTGCTTTTGCAACTTAAACCTCTGGGGGACCGGAAATTTATGCAACTGCCACAAGCTTAATTCGAAACTGGTAAAAATTAATGAGAATAAAAAAAAAACAAAGCCGCTTGTCATTTCATGAAGTTTATACAGATTCAGAATAAGAATTCGAATGAAAATAAAAAATTAATCAAGTTAAGTTACTGTTTTGCGTCAAATATTTACATATGTGTCTAAGTTTCTTCAAGAATTACTTCCTTTTTTCCATTTTTGTTAAAGACATCAAAGAATATGTATATGTTTAGTTTTGTATGAAATTTTTTTTTTAAGATTTTTTGTTTTTTTTTTACTTACTTTTTGTAAAAGAATAAACTTATTTAACTTTAAATTTGGCATTATTTCTTGTTTACGTGCAACAAAATCTCTTGATCGTCACAAAATATCTTGAGCGTCACACTTAGTTTTTTTTTTTTTCCTTAAAACGCTTATAATTAATTTTTTTTTTAAATAAATTATTACAAGTCTATTACTTTGCAAGTAACCTCTAAGTTCAAGTCTTTTTTTTACCAAAAATTTACATATTTTCATCTTAAAATTTTAAAATAACTAGTCACTTTAAAAAAAAATAAAAATCAAGGTGAATCGTGATTTTGTGTTTATACTCGAAAAGGTGATTTTCGCAAAAGTCAATCTTGAGAAACAAAAGAACATCGTAGTAAACTTGAATTTCAAATATTTTTGCATTTTTAGCGATTTTTTATACATATTTGGTGTGTGACGCTCAAGATAGAAATCATAGAAAACCTAAAAAAATTCAAAAAATATTGATCTTTTTGAGAGCCTAAAAGTACCACCGGAATCTTCATCAATTTCTACATAAATTGGCCATTCTTACCGGCGAATTGGAAAAACTTTAAAAATAAGAAAAAAAAACTCGATGTGTACGTTTTTTTTTTTGAAATTGACCCATATAAGATTCGGCACGTCCGAATATAGCACTTTTGTTTGTTTTTAATTTTTTCATATTTCTTTTTTGTTTTTGGTTTCTCAATAAAACTTGCTCGTACTTGCCGAGTACAGGCAAGTGTATACTCAAATATGCACAAGTTTCTTCCTCTTAACCCGACCTTACCCCTTTTATCTATAAACACAAGAGACTTGCCTAGTCAGAAAGGGGTCTTTGCGTTCTTAATTTGGTGCGTGCAGTTTAGTAATTTTGCATACATATGTAAAATGTACAAAATTTTTCAATTACTTCTTTAATTGTAGTGTAGCAGGTAGTGTACATGGTACGTGAGTTTGTGAAAAAAAAACAAATACTGTATCGCACAAACCAAAAATACTACAAGAACATCCAATTACACACAATCATAAATTCTGTCAGATCAAAGACTATAGACCAATGCTGTCCAAAACTCTCAATAACTGAATTGCGTCTGTATTGGATATGATAATATTGCCCAGCAAACACAAAACTAAGCATTACAAATGTAATGAATTTTACTTTTAACAGCAAAATAGAAATTATGTTTAAAAAAAGTTAATAAAATTAAATACAATTTTTAATTTACAATTAAAACTTAAAAAATTAAGTGTATTTACGCATTATAAATTAAGTTTTCCAAATTTAAGGTTTCGTAACAATTTCTTAGTAACAAAATATGTTTTAAATTTGAAGAAATTAATTTATTTCTCTGCTTGGAACAAATAAATTTTAAGTCGGAAAAAATTTGTTCGCAGCAATATGTAGAAGGAAAAAGGGATAACAATTTCAAAGCATTGCTTTTTAACTCTGGAAAATCGAAATCATTCACATTTTTCCAGAATTCTATCTCCATTTTTAATTTTGCAAAATTTCCTCATTTTGTTCTTCTTGCAAAACCCATTCTTTAATTTTTTTGCATATAAAGGTTTTTTTGCTCAAGAAAAAACATTTTCCTTTTTTCCTCTTTTAATTTATTTATTTCTTTGTGAAAAAGGTCAAAATGCCTTTTAATTGAAAATGTTTTCTTTGTTTTAAATGTTTGGTAACATAAAATGCATTGCATGTTACCAAAAGCATTTTTAATGACAAAACAAAAATTTTTGTCTTCCATTATACTATTTTGTTTGCTGGTTTATTTTGAAATTAAATCAAAGCTGAAAAAACAAAAAAAGCTGAAAAAAAGCGTAAGCATCCGCACATGTGCACTCGTTAACACTCAATTAACGACTGAAATCAAACTGAAACAGAAGAGAACAAGTGTCGGTGTGAGTTTTTTTATTGTTTTTGTAGCACAATTGTGCACAGAAAATGAAGATTTGGACAGCGTTGCTATAGACTATAAAGATGTTGCACTGCCATACAAAGTTGTGTCGGTGTTAATTTCTATGTGGGATTTTTCATAAATCCCAATTTTTTTATACACATTGAGAGAATTCCAACATGTGAGAGTAAGAAAACAAAAAGAGAACAAGTTCTTAACAAAAACAAATTAAATGTGATGGACTGTTTATGTATGTGTGTAAATATTACCAAGCGTGCTGCCCAGCAAACACGCAGGTTTGATTTCAAATTAATAATAATTAAGTATATTATGCAATTAAGCTCTCTCCTGAACGATTTACAATTAAAAATCATTTGGATGTAACTGCTTTATCAGTAAAAAGGTCATATTTTATTTTAACTTTAGTCTTAGTTAGCAAAAAAAAAATGTTTGATATATAGTAAAATATAACCACCCCACCGGAATTTAAAGACTTAACGTCAGTTTGCTGGGATATGCAATTCAATATATTGATATGAACATATGTTGTAGAAGGAACTGAAATGATCGCCTGCGCTGCCGTATCGAACGCATACATATTTTGTTATTGTAAAAATAAAACTGCATTAAATTTGGTTGAATTCAAAATGCCCTAATGAGAAGAATTTTTGTATTAATATTAACTATATGTATATATTGATTTCAATAAAATTTAATATATTAAAATAAATATAAAATTAAAATATTAATGACCCTTTCAGTTATTGCATAGGTACATACCTACATACATATGTCCATAAAAACATTTTATGTTATAAATTGTTATTTTTGGGATTTTTGTAAATTAAGGATATAAATTGGGAATAAACTAAAAAAAAGTAAAGTTCAATATGTTTGAGTTACCGTTATTTTACTTAAGCACTTGCTTTTTACATTTTTCTTACTTGTGAAACTTTTCATCAAACATTTTTGTATCAAAGTGATATGTAATACAGTGGGCCAATTCAAAGTGGTTGCATATCAGTCATATTTGTACTATTTCATATTATTTTATGCATGCATAAAATTTTTGTTAGTAATTTCCATAAAAAAAAATAATATGACTTTACACAATTGTTTCCTATGTATAAGAAATTGTTTATGTTATACTTTTAACCATACTGTCTCTCAGAGAGAATTTCTTCGCTTCTCACCTCTCAGAGAGAATATTTTCTATTTTGTGTACATACAATTTTTAACAGCGTCATCTCTTTGTCTTCTTTCTTGTATTAAATACATAATTTGTTAACAAAAGGTGTTCAAAGTCACTAGTCATATTAATATGAATTATATGACATAGTACAATATGAGAGTCTGCTTTGAATTGGCCCAGTGTTTTGTTTAAGTTATTATGAGTTATCCAAAAGAAAAAAAATATAAATTTAGCAGTGGTATCAAAAATAAAACGGTCATAATAGAGCCCATACACAACACCATAATAATTGTGCAATCAAGTGATTGTGCAACTTCTATTTATCCGTAATTTACTTAATTGTTTTAATATAATAATAATAGTTCCAGAAGAAGGTGCAGAAATAATAGCCCTAAGTCTTTTTTATGATAACCTCGATGCAGAAGAATTTGAGTCAACTTGGTGCGCTTGTAGCAATTACAGAATTCAGCAGATTTTCGAAAAGTGTGGAAATCTTAGCAAAATTTTTAAAATTGGGCCACATTACAATAAACCAAACGGGTTTAAATTGGTGAGTTTTATATTATGAACTTTTTTTACGAGTGAAAATTGACATACATATAAATTTTTACATAGATTGACAAGCACTTTTCTTTCCTTTATAAAAAACACGACTCTTTTTTAAGCTGGGGTGCTGAAAAAATAACGCATTTATATAATGGCCTTACTAAATTAAAAGTTGGAAAATGCCATGACATGATTACACTTTTTGATGAGATTAGTATTGCAGATGAAAGCAAAGGTAAATAATAAGAAATCTTAACTTTATACTGTTTAATTTTTATTAATATATTAAATTACTTTTTTGATCCCGATTTGTTTGCATTTAAAGTTATATGGATTTTGCACCACTTTCTTTCCCCCAACAGGGAAACACGCTCGAAACACCATATTAGGAAAAAAGGAAGTGTCTCGTTTTTCTGTAAAGGACTCTCAAGAATCGTTTGTTTTTGTGGGAAATACAATGCAGGAAATACAGGATCATATAGATTTTATTGTTAAAAAAGGTGAAAATATCCAGCCTTTTATACTAGCTATACAAAATCTTGAAAAATCTGAACAATTCTTTGTGTGTCTCGATGGAACTTTGTTGCGGTTTACAAATTTCTTTAGATCTCTCGAGATTTTTTTTTTAAAGCCTTTCACTTATTTCATTTGCAATATCCAAAAGCTTCTGAGTTGGTTTGGACTTTTATCGAAATATATTTCTATACTTTAAATATTAATTCAAAAAAACATTGTAAAGTTAGCATCCTTCTTGAGGATTTAAAATAATTCTTAAATATATGTTTATTCATTTTATTAAATTACATAAATAAAAAACGCATAATATTTAAAAACCAAATTTTAATGTCATATATACATTGTTTGAGACAAAAATGAATTTCTTTCAAGTATACATTTATTTATAAACATACATACAAACATACATACATACATATGTACTTAAAATTAATTTAAATAAGAAATTTGTTTAAAAATAAAATGTTTTTTTTTTTAATTAACTATTATTAAAAATGTTTTTTTTTATAACAAAGAAATAAAATAAAAGTAAGAAGTATATCTTCACCTTAAATGCAAACGGAAGTAATTACACATTTACAAAAATCGTTATGAAATCAATAATAAAGTATTTTTTGAGATTTATTCAAATTTTACTTGAAGAATCTATATTTAAGTAAAATTTAAAAAAATCGCAAAAACATACATTATTATTATTGATTTTATAACGATTTTTGTTTCTTCGGTTAAAAAAAGTAAATGTGTAGTTACTTCCGTTTGCATTTAAGGTAAAGATATGAATATTTATTTTTCACAGGAACAAATAAAACTTTTCACTAAAACAATGAAATACATTTAATATTTTGTTTGCCATTTTACATCAAAACTATGAAAGATGTTCATTAAAAAAAATTTTTTTTTTCTTCTACTTAATGAAATATTGCATAGAAATAAGCATCTATTTCAATAAGTTAATGTAAAATCTTCATTAGAAATATGAGCTTTTATCATTATAATGGCGAATATTTTCATAAATTCTATGAACTTTAATTATTTTTTAAATGAAATCATGCATTTTTTTCATTTAGTTATTCATTATAAACGTGATTATTTTTTGTCAGACCAATGAACTTTTTCATCAATTTCATGAATAAAAAGAATTGATTTTTATGAAAATCTTTTCATTTATTCAATGAAAATGTTCATAAGTAATTCATTATTATAGTTTTAATGAAACGTTCTTCATTAAAGCAACGAAGCGTGACGTTGGCCGAATTTTAATGTAATTTTTCATTAAAAGAATGTCAAAATCCATTTCCCACATGAAGAAAATGTGTTCAGTGTATGAACACGTAGCTCAGTTGATTTTAATCCGATTTTCAATTTTTAAACGCTTTATGAAAGACAAGGAATAGGTCTTTCAAACTATTTACATTTTATGTTATAGTAATTAAATATTGGTAGTAATTTTTGTAATAACATTTGAAATTTTTTGTTTTTTTAACTTTGAGTTCTTTTTTTATAATTTTTTTTTATAAAAGCATATATATTTGTATAAAAATTTTTCAATAGAATTTTATTAAAAATAAAATGATAATATGTTATAAAAAGTATCAATGGCAACTTGTTTCAGATCTAAAAGTTCTGACAATCTTATTCGGAATGCAAGGAGGCTATACTAAATTTCCTTGCTATATTTGCGAATTGGACAGTCGTAGGAAAGATCAAAACAAGCAAAAAAATAACTGGTCATCAAGAACAATTTTTGAAATTGGCAAGAAAAACGTCTTAAAAATTCCACTAGTGAGTACCGAAAAAATAATTTAGCCACCATTACACCTCAAATTGGGATATATGAAGCAGTTCGTGAAACGCCTGGATAGGGAAAGTGATGCCTTTTTACACTTAAAATCAGTTATCCCAAGAACAAGTGAAGCAAAAATAAAAGAAGGTACAAATGTTTATTGATTTCTAACCAAAATTGTATTGGTTTTTTATTTTTAGGTATTTTTGTTGGACCTCAAATCCGCAAAATCATGCTTGACGAAGAATACAATGAAATTAAATGTTGTGGAAAAAAGAGCATGGAAAAGCTTTATTAGTTTATGTGAAAATTTTTTGGGAAATAAAAAAAAGTGAACATTATATTGATGTAGTAAATTAATTTCTTGAGGCTTATGCAGAATGTCCATAAAAGTTAATTTTCTGCATGCACATTTAGATTTTTTCCCAGAAAACCTAGGACAATTTAGTGATGAGCAAGGTGAACGATTTCACCAAGACATTTTGAATATCGAAAAACGCTTCGAAGGAAAAAGCCAAGTAAGAATGATCTCAAATTACTGCTGGTCACTTAAGTGAGTAACAGACGACTTGATGTACAAGCGTAAAGCTGGATTCACCCATAAAATTTTAGTTCAGAACAAATTTTTTTTGTATTGAGTTTGATGTTTTACTTTTGAGAGAGAGAGAGATTATTTTGTTCAGAAAGATTTTTCTTGAATTGGTTTAATTTTAATTCTTGTTCAGAAGAAACTGAATTGGGATGCCACTATTTTTCAATATTTACATGAAAATTGAATTTGGTTGCCACATCACACAGTGTCAGTACATTTATTATACAAAAATTGTTTTTGCCGAAAATTAACAATTAAAATGGAATTTAATGAAAATATTGCTCAAAAATTAATAGAAGAATTAAAAAACCAGAAAGAAAATGTTTGTATGACATGAGCAATAGTGCATACAAAAATAATTATTTAAAACAGGGTTTATGGAGTGAAATAGAAGCGACTCTTTTTATTTTCGATTTTTTTTTATAAATTTCTTTTGCAAACAAATTGACTTTATGCACTTCAATTAAAAATAATAATTTTAGTTTTCTTCTATCCGACATTTTCTTCACATATATTTTAATGAAATAATTTACGTTTGTATTTATTTACATAGTTTGCTAGCGGTGCTTCCACTTTGTACAACTGTTTGCATTTTATATTATACTAGAAAAGCCCGGCGCGCGTTGCTACGCCCCTTCATGAATTTTAATCGCATTCTAAATTTTAATCAAATATCAAGTGCAAGGCTAAAAACTATAACTTTTTCTTTATGAGCGTGGCACTGCCCACTTTTCTAATTACGAAACTGTATAGTCATGACAGCTCAATAAGTGTGCAAAGTTTCAGAAAAGTCGGTCCAGTGAAAGTACCTTAAAATTAAAACTTTTTTAATGGGCCTAGCCCTGCCCACTTTTCTAATCACGAAATTATATAGTCATGACAGCTCAATATGTGTGCAAAGTGTAAGAAAAATCGGTCCACTGCAAGTAACTCAAAATGATACCTTTTTTATGGGCGTGGCACTGCCCACTTTTCTAAATACGAAACTGTATAGTCATAACAACTCAATACGTGTGCAAAGTTTCAGAAAAATCGGTCCAGTGCAAGTACCTCAAAATGATATCTTTTTTTAATGGGCGTGGCACTGCCCACTTTTCTAATGACGAAAGTGTAAAGTCATGATAGCTCAGTATGTGTGCAAAGTTTCAGAGAAATCGGTCCAGTGCAAGTACCTCAAAATTAAAACTTTTTTAGGGGCGTGGCCCCGCCCACTTTTCTTATCACGAAAGTAGCTAAAACTGAAAACATATTTTTTATGGGCGTGGCCCCGCCCACATTTTTAATCACGAAATTATAAAGTCACAACAGCTTAATATGTGTGCAAAGTTTCAGAGAAATCGGTCCAGTGCAAGTACCTCAAAATTAAAACTTTTTTAGGGGCGTGGCCCCGCCCACTTTTCTTATCACGAAATTATTTAGTCATGACAGCTCGATATGTGTGCAAAGTTTCAGAAAAATCGGTCAAGTGCAAGTAGCTAAAACTGATATTTAATTTTTTATGGGCGTGGCTCCGCCCACTTTTTTTCACCCATAAACACTCCCTGGTATGTGTACAACAACTTACCAAAGTTTGAGCCCGATCGGTTTTGTAGTTTCGGAGTCTATAGCTAACACACACACACACACACACACACACACACACACACACACACACACACAGAGTTTCACTTTTATATATATAGATAGATAGATAGATAGATGGCAGCTTTGTTTTTTCGGACAAATTTTCTTAAATGGGTGAATCGTTCTGCAGAAAACTCTCAGTAAAAAATTTTATTCTCCGGAAAAAATTTTGTTCAGAACAAATGGGTGAATTCACCTTAAGAGGTCTAGCAAACACTTTTAAGCAAATATTTTAAATTTCTAAATAAAATAATTTGTATACTGTTATTTTAAAATAATCATATCATCATAATATATCATCATATCATAATAATTATATAATCATATCATTATAAAACTAAAAAAATATAGTAAATAAATTAGTTCTTGATCAACATTTATAAGAGTTAAATTTTTCACCCTTGAAAAACCTTAATAACTGTTTTATTTTTTACTCGATTTTATTTATTGAAAGCTGGTTCAACTCAAAACTAAATTGGCTTTAAAGAAATATATACATAAGAGTATGATTCTAAACAAACTAATTTAAAAAAATGGCGCCAAAAATTTTATATACATACCAGACTGTGTATATATTTGGAAATGCACATTTTTCTTCTTTCTGAAACCTCTTAAAAAATAAATATCGGCTAAAAATCAACTGAGTTACGTGTTCATAAGTACTCACACCTACCCGAAAATGGCTTTTTCGGAATAACTCCGAAATTTGAGGGTGTTTCAGAACTTGATTTGATTTATGATCTACTCAATAAGGTCTACACTAGGTCGTTTTTCAAGTATAAAAATAAAGTGCTCATTTGTAGCACCGTGATATTATAGTTTATTTTGCGGAAGTTCGAATTTTTGAAAAACTTACTTTAAATATTAAATTATTTATTAAAGCTTATTTTTATAATATTGTGTAAGCAGTGTTTATTATTTAGTTATATATATTCAAGCCTATCTGTTACGCGGATGATGTTGCGATACTGATCAGAGGGACGAACCCAAATTCTTTATGTATGAGAGCAACGGAGGCTCTGAATATATCCTATAACTGGGCAAAAGAGCGAGGGCTCAATGTTAACCCGGACAAGACTGAAATCTGCTTGTTTACGGGAAAGAGAAAGATACCAGTACATAGCTATCCCATCTTTCGGAATAAGACAATTAGAATTAATAAGAAGGTCAAATACCTAGGAATAGTGCTTGATTGGAGAATATCCTGGAAGGACCACATTGAGTGTAAAGTAGAAAAGGCTCTGAGAATATGGGCCATTTGCAGAAGAGCTATAGGCTCAAAGTGGGGCATAAGCCCACGGATGAGACATTGGCTATATACGAGTGTACTGCGGCCGATCATGACGTATGCCTCGTTAGTGTACATCCTTAGAGAAGAAGTGAATATTAAACCTCTTCAAAAGATTCAGAGACAGTGCTGCATTAGTATTTGCGGTGCAATGAGGACAATGGCCATTGAGAATATACTATCAATTTGGCCAATAGAGATACAGGTAAAATATAAAGCGGCTTTAGCTGCTACAAGATTAATGGCAATAGACGAATGGCTTATAAGAGAACATAATACCAGATACCAAAGAATAACGGATATCTTACCAATGGGAAATATTACGGAAGTAATATGTGACAAAATCCCGATGAGATATGAAAATACTAACTGCATCACCATTATAACGGAAGAGGGAGAATGGGATGAAATAACCAGGATAGAAAACACCAATGGAATCGATCTTTATACAGACGGTTCAAAGATTGGTGACCAAACTGGAGTGGGCTTATACGACATAAGCCGAAACAGAAGCAAATTCTTCCGTCTACCAGATCAAAATACCATTTTCCAGGCTAAGATCATGGCGATTACGGAAGGAATTAAATGGATAAAGGAAACGAATAGCGGAACCCTGATTCGTATCTTTACGGATAGCCAATCAGTGATTAAGACATTGAGAAAGGAGAAAGTTGAATCCCTGAATGTTTTGCAATGCAAGAGCGAGATAACTCATATGCAAATTGTGAACATCTGGAGATAATATGGATACCAAGCCATCACGGACTGATCGGAAACGAGAAAGCCGACAAATTATCCAAAATGGGAGCTGAGTACTATAACTTTGGAAAACGCCAAACCCCTTAAACGATTCAAGGATGAACTTAAATGTTGGGCGACGGAGGAGCATGCCAGAAAGTGGCAAGGCGCTGATGTCGGTAAAGTGACAAAAATACTATGGGGTGAACCAAATCTTGAGAAATCAAAGGAAATTCTGATATTAAGTAGACCAGCACTTAGAAGACTAACTAGTGTGATCACAGGTCATACGGAGTTGAGAACCCATTTAGCTCGCATGAAATTGTCTGAGGAAACAACATGTAGAGCATGCGAGGAAGAAGAGACTTTTATACACTATCTCTGTCATTGTCCTGCGTTTAGGCATATTTGACGCGAGAATTTTACAGTGGATACTATGCCGAATTTGGAGTACCTGGGGACTTCGAACTGGAAATCCATAAAGAATTAAATTGAGGGGACTGAGTTCTTGAGCTAGTCCGATATTTATTGGAAAATTTTGATTATGTTTTTTGTTTGGGAATTCTGTTTCCCACATGGAGCGCACAACATGCCAACTGGGCATAAGTGTATACCTGTCATAGGTTTGGCCTTTTAGTGCCCCTCCTTTTCAACCTAACCTAACCTATAACTGTTATGTGTGTTGTTGTAGTGTTATTAGTAGTGTTCACAGAATGGCTAAGTGTTATATGTGTGTTTGTAGTTCATAGAATGTGCTAACTCCCCCCTTTTTAAGTGTCAGTGTCCCATTGATCAATTATGACAAAATTTTATGGGTAATTAATTTTCAGCTCAGGAAAATGTGATGGAAGTTGTAAACTTGCTTGGCGATTTTTGCATTTGGAAAGTAATCGAGCAAAGATTATTATTGAAAAACCAATGAAAAGTAGGCAGAAGTTAGAGCTTATTGAAATTAAGCTCTTGTATAAAAGGTTATCTAAATGTTTGATGTTTTCAATATGAAGGTGGTGAAGATATTGAAGATATAATTTGATTTATTTTTCTGTTAGGTTGCCCTGTAGTATTGGTGGGAGCATTTGGGAAGAAGTGGTTTGCCAATTTGAGTATTTTGATTGTCGAAGTTTATTGTTTCGCTAAAAACATTTATGATATAGGTACCATTTAGAATTTGTGAGGTGTTCCCGTATGTAAAATTTCCGATCTAATTTGTTAGAAATATCGTACCATCCGATATAAGTTCTATTATCGGCTGTTTGGTTATTTTGGTATTCGCAGGTTGCATTTCCTCCATTTAGTATATTTACAATGCAATGATTATAATGATATGGTTAAATTTTCGTGTGAGATACGAGTAGGTTAGTGAAACTGAGATATATTCTTTTGCCATCTTTAATTGTTGCGCGCAGAATTATTTTGTTAAACAGGGTATCCTCTGTTTGTGGTAAGGAATAATGTATAAGAGAAGGGAATCTTTTATAACCATTGAAGGTTTAGCAAATTGAAGAGCTTGTAATTAATTTTTATATGGGAGTGTTTCGATTTAAGGGAGTATATTTGCAATATCTTTTATTTATTTAATATTTGTGAATGTACTATACCTTTCTTCGCTAATTGGCCTGACATTACAATTTAGGCTATTTCATCCTTTATTAGACCTAATTTATTAAAGAGCGTTTCAGCGAACCTGATGGTGTCATCTGCGTCGGCTTCTGAGATTATTCTATTGTAGTCATATATTAAATTATTAGTTGTCCTTATCAAATATTTGTTGATGGTGTATTGCTTATTGTTGTTATTTTTAATGGTATCTGTTTGTTTGATAATTTTGTCCCAATCAGTAGCATCAGGGTTACATGCTATCCACTTCCATGCGGATCCAACCTAGTTTATTGATCTCTTGTTTTTGGTGATGTGTAATTTGCCTAATACACTCTCTATTTTGGCGAGTTAATGGTTTATCTGTAGGATCAACGTTCCCGTTTTTTTTTTGTTCTATTTTTTTTTTGTATCGTAGATTTGATGTCTACAACAGCCTGTTCATATTCCCTTAAGTCGATTGTATGAATTATTTTGCAATTTCCGTTGCAAATTTTCCCGACACCTTGTTTTATTGTAACTAGTGGTCATCTACAGTTGCCTTTGTCAAGTGTGTTATAAGTCTAGAAATAGATTTTAGTTTTTGATATGAGACTCTTGGATTCTTTTGTTAGCAGTGGTTGTAATCGTAACAACATTATCTTCTTGAACGGTTTGTTTTACAAAACAAGGTTTATTTTTACCTTTTATTTGTTTGTTCTTTTTTAAAACTATATCTCCTAGATTATATTTTTTTGGTTTCTTTTTTGCGTTTTGACGATAAATTTGTATTTTTTGGTTTCTAGCTATTTCACTTCTCAAATCGTTATTAACTAGTGTTTAAAAATCTTTGATGGAGTAGTCCGGGTATTCCTCTCTAAGGCATCCCAATATTTCGATAATTGTGGAATGAGCTCTTTCAATCGTACCATTAACTTCTTTGGTGGTGCAAAGTATGTTTTGATTCCTAATCCTTCGATATAATTCAATACTATTTGACCGATAAAACTACCTTCGTTATCCATTACTATTTTCTTGGGTGCAGAAAAGAAATTAAGTAGTTTTATTATTTTATTTAGATTTATTTTTAATGTGAACAAATTTTGCATATTTGGAGAATTTATCGACGCATGTAATAAATTTCCCCTTTTGTATTTCCATTATGTCGATATGCAGGATTTCTGTAGGGTATGATGGAATTGGGGTTGGTTGTAATTTCGGGTTCGGAGGGTGTCTATCGTACTTATTTTTGTTGCACGTCTCACAAATCTTTGTAACATTCCTTATTAGTTTTGAAATTTTCGGAAAATAGTATATATGTATGTATACATATATACATACATAAATACAAAAAAATTTAAATTATTATTTAAATGTAAGCAAAAAGAATGTTAAAACAATAAGGTCAGGGGTTAAAATACAAAGTATAATTATTAAGTGAGCCACCAATATTTTTTAAGATTTAAATTAGGTTTGGTATTTTTATCAATAAAAATGCTTGTGTCAAAACGACAATTTTCTGACGTTAGTTCGTTACACTTAATTGCCTTAATATTTGCACGTCTATAAAAGTGATAAAGTATAGGAATGCCCTCGTCATTTTGAATGAAACCATTTTTATCAAGAAAAACAAAAGCCTCAGGTGGAACGTATCCATTTTGTAACGTTTTTGAAATGTACTCTCCGGAAACATAGTAGGGAGCCATAATTAAGTTATTATCCTTTGTATTCATACTGTTTAGGATGTGATTTCTTATGATATTAATAATGAAATTATCAAATCTAGCTACATATTTTAATTTGTTCATAAAGAATTTTGTTTGGTATATATTTTTTGTAATTACTACTTTGAGATCTGTATAATGAACTGCAACACCTGAGGCATTTTCTTTCGAATTTACGTATTCTCTCCATATAAGATGGGGATATCGTCGTGCGGGAGTTTATGTGCTCTATCCGCCATTTTACACATTTCGAGTTAATTATGCCACTTTAGGTTTTCGACCCCAAAATTTTCAAATATGTAATCCGTTTTCGGCTATCTCATCTAGTTTCTGAGATAAATAGTGTCTGTTTTGTTCTATATCCCTCAAACCAGAATTTTTGTGTGTTTTTTTGCTCTATACGCCATTCAGTGGCATATAGAGCAAAATTTCAATGTAAAAAGTTGAAATTGATTTTTGATTGTCATTTTGCTCTACGTGTAATTAATATTGCTGAATATAAATATTTTTCAAAATATTTTTCTCTTATAAAGAATTTATAAGAGTTTTTTCTTTCCAAACAGAATGCTATTGTAAAGTATACTCTCTCTTTCTCATTAAGAGAGGGATGTACAATTTTTGGCAAAATATTACCCAGCGGAGAATGAAATTGAAGAATTCAATATTCATAGAAATGAGACGAACGGTCTTAAAAGGGAACGTGATGTAGATCGAAAGAATCAAGACCCTTTTACAGTTGTTGTATGTTTTTATTTGCAAAGCACTTTTAACCTTCCTAAAGGTTTTACATCTTCATTTTATTATAGGCGTAAAATTAATGTTTATAATATGACCGCTACAGTTATTTTCTCCAATAAGGAAAAATTTACTTATTGTTGCGTTTGGGATGAATTTAATAACGGTCGTGGAGGTAACGAAATAAGTAGTTGTATATATAAAGTACTAAATAATCTGGTGACGGAATACCCAACTATTGCAAATATAGTTATGTGGAGTGATTTGTGCGTTGCCCAGAATAAAAATCAAATGATATCCACGGCAATTTTAAAATTTATGTCGGACCACTTACAGATCAAAAGTATTGTTCAAAAATTTTCTGAGCCTGGACATTCACAAATCCAAGAGGTCGATTGCGTTCACAGTGCCTTAGATAAATATCTGAAACCTTTGGAAATTCACAGTATTTTGTCCCTTGTTAATTATTTGAAAAATTTTTAAACAAATAAAATAAAACCTTAAATTATTGAAATGCAATTCTCAGATTGTAAGAATTTTTCCAGGATATACAACCAATTAAATTTTTCGTTTGCTTCATTTACTAAAATAAAACTTATTCAATATATCCAAAATAACTTATTTCAAATATCATATATAAACTCAATCTTGCAGCCCTATTTTCAATTAGCAAAAATATTAAAAAAAGGGTATCGAAACCAATTACACTGCTCTGCAAAAAATAATTTTTTGTCTTCCCATTTAATAAAACTATGTGGACTATATGGATTTTGACGCGCTGAACTCAAATCCGTTGTCCGTTTTTTCCATCAGATCGGGATTTTTTTTTTATGGGCGTGGCAAATTTTTCCCCCTAAATTAGTCAGGTACGGAGACTTATTTCCTCCTAACTCGAGAACCAGTCATCCGATTTTCAAAAATAAAACACCAGCAAATGTGTAACAAAATTGTATTTATTTTAGTGGAATACAATTTTTCTCTATCTCTTATCGTTTTGGAGTTATTTAGAAATTAATGGAGAAAAAACAATTTTTCGTGCAAAATTCGTAATATTTTTCAATTTAAAAATAGAATTAAAAAAATTATAAGGCAAATATTCAACATTTTAAACTGAGAGCTACTTGTCTTGGAAATAAAAAAAGCCATAAACCATAAAAATCGGTTAAAAAATGTTGATTTTATTGTCAATTTACCGCAGGTACCCAATATTGACCAAATATGTGTAATGCAGCAAACAACGTCAGAGTGGGCGCACTAAAGCGACTTGTAGCATCAATGAATGGCAACTTTTTACTTCTATCTATTTTCGTACAACAAAAACAAATACAAGCAAAAAAATTTGCCAGATTGTAATTTTGTAGCAACGCCTCGCTTAAAGCACCCACCCTGTCGTCACCCGTAGATAACTTCAAATTACAATAAAAAATCAAAATATTTACAGACTATTTTATTTAAAATAACACAAAATGTTTGTTAATAATTATTAATTTTTATTTAGGAAACATTATTAAAATAAAAAAGTAGCTTAAGCTGTCCATGCCCTATCATCCACATCATTCAATTTCGTTCTGAAGACCTCGTCCTTCATAAGCTGTCGTATTTGTGGACCTACAAATATGCCTTCTTTTACTTTAGCATCTCTGATTCTAGGAAATTTGCTCTTAATGTATAGAAAGGCTTCACCATCCTTGTTCATTGCTTTGACAAAATTTTTCATTAGGCCTAGCTTTATATGAAGAGAAGAGTTTGTTCCTTTTGTGTTAAAGGCTCTTCTGCTACATTTTTTTTTTCCTGAAATAAAATTTACTCTTTTCGTTCAAATTTTAACATTGTAGTGTTTTTCTTTTGCGCGGCTATCCCATTCACATAAGAAGTAATAAAACTTAGTAAGTATATCCACTTTGCAATCCATTTAACATTGCTACGACTTTCAAATCTGCAGATTCCATGAGTAATGTGAATATTTAATTTTTTGTAGTATCATCTTCATGATACAATAGTTTTCCTTCATATTTCTTGCATACGCGAGTGGGACCGATGGAAATTTGTTGCCATTGTGAAGTAAAACGGCTTTCAAACTTGTCTTGGGTGAATCAATAACAAGCCGCCAATCCTGAGATTTATGACTGAAACACAGTTGTCGCAAAAGTCCATCAGCATTATCGCAAAATATCAAACCTTCCTCTTTGCTGAAATAACTCAAAAAAGGTTGTTCTTTATTTCGAAAGTAAGAGACGTTAACGTCCGTTTGCACCAAACTCCATCATTTTCATTGGGATGCAAGAAGCTCAGACTTGGTTTTTTTAAAGCCTTGATTTACAAACTAAGTTATTCATATCAGTTTAATTCGGAAAATAAGGTGTACTCGTTGGACTCCCAAACGAATGCGAAGAAACACCCATGCTGGCGTAAGTGGATTCAGTTGCTGCAGAAAGCCCATCTTCTTCATCATCTGTAGGAGGCAATGGAGGTAAAAATTTACTTGTAAACTGGAAAACTGGTCATTTGACGCATAAAGTATTTGGATATGTACCTTTATTTTTTGTTTTTTTTCGTAAACCCACGTATTTTATAATGGCAAAAGTAGCAATCATTTTGGTGATTTTGTGGTTCACTCCAAATCGCTGGCTTCATAAACGGCTTCATAAAGACTTATGAAGACTTATAAATTTGGAGATTTGTTACAAATCCTTAACATTTTGTAATATGAAAGCGTTTGTGGATTCTTTAATTGCTTTATTTCTTTACACAATGACAAAGTACACTATAAGATCAATTTACTGTTGCCGATTTTAACCGCAAGATATTCAATTTAAAAGTGACTTACTTATTGCCCATTAGCTTCTATATATACAATAAACACCAGAATCTACCCTAATTTTCTTAATTTAAAACCACAGGTAATTGAAAAATACTGTTATAAATATTAATTCCAATAACTATGTAAAATACCGTTGTACTTTAGTTCCATTACCTGCTCACCTAACGAAATGTTACATATATCATATGTAAGGCTGGTTGCATAACAATATTGGGTACATGCGGTAAATTGACAATAAAATCAACATTTTTTAACCGATTTTTATGGTTTATACCTTTTTTTATTTCCCAGATTAGTGGCTCTCAGAAAAAAGTTTAAAATGTTGAATATTTGCGTTATATTTTTTTTAATTCCATTTTAAATTTAAAAAATATTACGAATTTTGCACGAAAAAATTGTTTTTTCTCCATTAATTTCTAAATAACTCCAAAACGATAAGAGATAGAGAAAAATTGTATTCCACTAAAATTAATACAATTTTGTTACACATTTGTCGGATGACTGGTTCTCGAGTTAGGAGGAAATATGTGTCCGTACCTGACTAATTTAGGGGGAAAAATTTGCCACGCCCATAAAAAAAAATCCAGATCTGATGGAAAAAAACCGACACCGGATTTGAGTTCAGCGCGTCAAAATTCATATAGTCCACATAGTTTTATTAAATGGAGGATTTTGCTGCAGAGCAGTGTTATCAGCAATGTTTAATATTTTCAAAATAGAGTTAGATATTAATAAAAAGAAAGAAAGAGTTAAAAATGAAAAAATTTCCGATCTAAAGTTGTTATTCAATTTTATATCTGAAATAGACAAAAATTATTATCTGAGCCAGATAAACTAATCTTAATTTAGTGCTTTTGTTAACTTTGTTATAATAATTTGAATATATTTAGTATTTACTTTGGGAATAGTTTTCATTTTTGGTTTTATCAAATGAATATATCGTTTTTTTTTTACAAAAATTTCAATTGTGTTTTATTTCTTTGTTAATGTCGTTTTGCTCTACGTGTATGTATTTGCAACGAAATTTGTTTAAGATGGCGTATGGAGCAAACAGGATTTTTATTAACTTTAGAAAATATCCCGTTATAAATGCCGTCGAGAAATAAAAAACATTTCGTCAGAATCATCTTTTCAAAAAAAATATATGGTGTAAAAATTTCAAAATTCTATCGTATAGTTTTTTAAAAAATTATGTTAAAACTTCAAGATCGATTTTCTCAAAATACACTTTTGGCATATAGAGCACATAAACTCCCGCACGACGATATGTTAAACCATATTTGGCAGCCATATGATAAGATTGGTCTTATTAAAGATTGGTTCATGATAGTTGTATATACTTTGAAAAAAATAAATTCTTATATATGAAGAACGCATTTCTAGCTTTTATAAGTTGTTGATTTATGTATGTGGTTGTTTAAATACAAGAATTTAATTAACTGTATACCTAATAATTTAACTGTTTGTTTAACTGGAATATTTATATTATAAGCAGATCTTATACCAAAAGATTTCCACTTTCTTCTTATGTTACTGTTACATTTCCCTACAGGTGGCCTAAAAAGAATACACTCGCATTTTTTAAAATTTATTTTTATATTCCAATCTGTGGAATATTTTTCAATCGTTAAAAACTTATCTTGCAAATTGTTATTGATTTTCTTAATCGTACTATCTGCGTGGTAGATAGTTATGTCATCTGCGAAAGCAATAATGTTGTCCGTTTTCTCTAGTAAATCAAATAAGTATAAATTAAATAGTATTGGCGAATTAACGGTACCTTGTTGTAAACCATTTACAATTGTAAATTTTTTCGTACCGACTATTTCTTTATTGTAAACGGAAAAGGTTTTGTTATTCAACATATTGTGTATAAGAATTACAAAATGTAGTGGGAATTCAAACTTTAATAGTTTGCATATTAGGCCAGGTATCCAAATACTATCGAATGCTTTTTCGAAGTCTACTAAACAGGCACCAGAATATAACGATTTGTTTAAATTCCACTGGATATTTGAAACAAGCATATGGATTGCATGTATCGCTGCGTGCTTGTATTTAAAGCCAAACTGTCTTTCACTTACTATATTTTTGACTTTGCAGAACTGTACGATGTTAGTATTGATGCAGACTTCGAATACTTTGCTAATATTTGGTAATAAGCCAATTGCCCTAAGATTTTTTGGATTGCTTGTACCTATCTTTTTTGGGTAAAATTATCACCTTAACTTGCTTCCAAGCACGAGGAAAGTAGGCATTATTCAACATGTTGTTAAAAAGTACCGTATATTTAGAGATTAGCAAATCTGGTATATTACGTAATACAACGTTTGGAATATTATCAACCCCAGATGAAAGTTTTGGTCTTAATTTTCTAAAAATGTATAAAACTTTATCCTTCGATATAAAGAAATCCTCTAACTGAGATTCTTTTAAGTCGTTGCCCTTTTTGATGCTGAGAATGTCGTTATCGTTGAGTCATTGCCTTCATACTGATTTTTTCTTTCTAAAAATTCAGAGAAACAATGATTTACTTCAATGTGTACTATATTATCAGAATCAAACTCTTTAAAAGAGTGAACCGATTCAAGAAACGAACCAATTACGTTTAACTTTTGTATTTCCTCAGTAATCAGGTAATTAGTATTTCTACTTTCCTTTTCTAAATCTTTAGGATCAATTCCTGCATTTCTTATTATGCTTTCGATTTCTAAAGGAATTTTGAGGGTATTCAAATTGATAGGCTGTGTGAACATAAACTGTTTTTTAACTTCATTAAACATATTCGAAGATTCCGATGGAGAGATTCGCATAAGCCTGTCTTGAAAATGTCTGTTTACCGAAATGGCGAAATTATCGTTCAAAAGTTTCCTAATTAGTTTTAATTTTACTTTAAGTAAATTGAGTTCAGAATGTGTTAAAAATATTTCTAGTCTGTTAAAACGTTTAATCGTTGCAATCTCCTCACACTGTAGTTTTTATACCCGCCACCAAAAAAATGGTGGGGGTATATTCATTTTGTCATTCCGTTTGTAACACATCGAAATATCCATTTTAGACCCCATAAAGTATATATATTCTGAATCGGGGTTTGATTTTATGACGATCTAGCTATGTCCGTCCGTCTGTTGAAAGCACGATAGAGGTCGCACCGAAAAAGCTAGGGGGCTCAAATTTTGCTAGAATCTTTCTTATAGACAAGGTTTGTTTGGTATTGAAAATGGGCTAAATTGGAATATTAGGAAGAGAGTTATAGCTCGAAAAGCAAGAGTAGGTCGAAAAAAACCGTGTTCTTCGAACATCGAATAAAATGGAATTGTGTCCAAACGCCTTAACGTAGACTCATGAAACTTCGAATATAAATTTCCTGGGTAAAGACAATATTTTTCCCCGAAAATTGTCTAAATCTATGCATTAGGAGAGGAGTTATCGATCAAAATGTACGCACAGTGTATTTTTCGGTATATTTAAAAACAAAAACGTCATAAAAGCAACAAAATTGGATGTACGACTCTGAAATTTTGCACACTTTGCTTTTTGGTTACACGCTTTCTTGTAACGGCAAATCAATGTGCCACGCCCACTTTTACGCCCACCTCCCATATAACGTTTTAACTAAAATTCATATAATTTCTCTATTAATAATGATTTTGGAATAATAAAGGCCTATATTGAAACACCTCAGTTGTACTCATTTGCAAAAATAACTTTGACACGCCTACTATAACGCCCACTTTTCACGTTATCTACCGTTAATGAAATTTAAAAGCTCATAAAACCGCTAAAATTAGAGGTATGATGATAAATTTTGCTACGTCTATCCCCCTAGGCAATTTCATTACTATGCCAAAAAATTAAGGTGCCACGCCCACTTTTACGCCCACCTCCCATATAACGTTTTACCTAAAATTCATATAATTTCTCTATTAATAAAGATTTTGGAATAATAAGGACTATATTGAAACACCTAAGTTGTACTCATTAGCAAAAACAACTTTGACACGCCTACTATAACGCCCACTTTCACTTTTGAATTGTGTCCAGACGCATAAACGTAGTCATGAAACTTCGAATATATATATTTATCGAGTCAAAAGAATATTTTCCCTGAAAATCGCTTAAATCTATGAATTAGGAAAAGAGTTATAGATAAAAATGTACGAAAATTTATACCGCACAGTGTATATTTCAAATTTAAAACGTAATAAAACTGACAAAACTATATGTACGATTCTGAAATTTTGCAAACATGGCTTTTTGGTCAAAGTCTTCGTAACGGAAAATAGATGTGCCACGCACACTTTTTTCTTT
Source organism: Phyto melanocephala (assembly GCA_941918925.1). Lineage (NCBI taxonomy): Eukaryota > Metazoa > Arthropoda > Insecta > Diptera > Rhinophoridae > Phyto > Phyto melanocephala. Next base: position 62,126,437 of record OW799233.1, read on the forward strand.
AAATTTTTATAAAAATATATTAGTCATATATATTAGCATTTATTCATCTTACACTGCGCCATTTATTGTACTGTAGCTAAATATAAGATAAAGATGATAAGATAGATGACTCTACTAGCAACTACTAGATGGCATGCTAACAACTTATGCTTATGTTCTCCTGAAATTATGCTCTATTAAAAATGGGAATTTAGGAAAGTTTTGACTTAAGTAAAAAAAATTATCTCAACATTATAAACAATTTATTTTCATGTACTAATGGCTAACAAATTTTAAAATTATACAAAACCTATTTCGTTTGAAAATCTTTTAAAAGCAAAATGTTATAGAAGTTTAAAAATCAAAATCTTACTAATAAATTTCCCGTTTTAGAAAAATGCAGAGAATGTATATTTAAAATCACCCTGTGGCCCTTAAAATTTAACCTTAAATTCACTTTCTTCCTCTTAAATTCATGTAAATTCTCTATGAATAAAGATTTTGGAATACTAAAGGACTATATTATTACTAAAGGACTATTAAGCACGATGATGAGTCGAGGTTGCTTGCTCTTTTGCCACGTTATCGTGAAAAACAGCAATGTTTCCCATTCAACGAACTAAGATGGCATTCACAGATGTTTTCACATTTCATACAGACCTGCTTTGCAGACATTTTAATATTTTTTACAATTCTCACGATTGTGGACGAATTCGAACGATTATGTTGACCAAAAGAATCACGAAGTGCACGAAATGCATTTTGATTTGAACGCCCATTTTGATAAAAATCTTTAATATTTAAAAGCGTTGCTCGATTGCGTATCTTTCCACGGTTTAAATTGAGTTAGTCTGAGATTGAGAAATGTCAAATGAAATAGAAGAAAAAAGTTGAAGTTTAGATGTGGTTCACCTTAAACATGGGCCCTTCAAATTTAACCACCCCCTACAAAGAAAGAAATACATATTTTATTATAAAGAGATTATTCTATAGCGATTAACAAAATAATAAATATTGTGCTTTAAATGTACACAAAATTGGTGGTGGGTATAAAAGATTCGGCACAGCCGAATATAGTGCTCTTACTTGTTTAATGGTGGGATTGGTGAATTTTTCCATAGAATCATATGATTTATATCTCGGAATTGATATGTCCATGGCCTTTATAATATAATTATTCAATTCACGTTAATAAAAAACTATTTCACTATTATTCAGATTTCTATCGCTCGGAATAATTATATTCCTGTTCGTCTCGCTTAATAAGAAATTTTGGAATTTTTTCCATTTCGTTTTTTTAAATTTAGTTTCGTTTTATTAGATTCATTAAAGAATGCAAGTGTGTGGTCATTCTCAGCACCTTATAGTTTTATTTTCACCGCTTTGTAGTCGCTATCATAGTCAATTGTCTCCAAGCAAATTATGGAATTATCAAGTTTATGAATTTTCAATCTTGAATCAATTATACATAAGTCTAAGTACGAATTTCATCGTGGATATGAGGGTGTACGTGTCGAATATAGTTTACATCTATATCTTATTTCGTAGTCTTCAATCCTTTCTTTCAAATAATTCCCTTTAGTGTTTGCTATTAAATTTTTCCAGTCAGTATGTTTACAATTTAGGTCTCCAGCAAGGATGTAATAATTTTCGGTGTTCTCGAGATTCAAAGATTGAAAAAGTTTTAAGAGGTCCGACTTAAAAGAACCACAATTATTTCCTGATGGGTAATAGGCAGTAACAACATAAAGTAACCTATTTGGAAACAATGGTAAACTGATTTTCCTGTTTTCATGAATGCTATATTTTATTCCGTTTCTAACCAGAATAGCTGTCCCTCCTCCCATTTTGGCATCTTTTCTATCATTACGTATAAGTGCGTAATTTTTAAAATTTATTTTATGTTTTGAGTTAAGTTTCGTTTCGTTAATTAAAACTAAGTCTGGATTATGATTATTTAAAAATATACTAAGATTGTGGCCGACTTCCTAAACGCAAGTTGCAATGCATACACTTCGTAAACGCATATGTAAACTTTCTAGCAATGTCCAATGTTCCTAATCGTTTGGCAACTCATTTTACTGCGTATCAGCTGTCAAAATCGCGCATCATTTTTATTTTGTATGCAAACATTTGTGCTGCAATGGCTGAGTTAGTATTTTCATTGTTTATTTTTAATAAATTATTATAATTGATAGAGTTTATTTAAATCACAGACTAATAATTTAAATAATTCAAGTTATCGTTTTCAAACTTTTTTAATTCTTTAAATATTTTATTACGATCTATATTGACAGTTAAGCCCTTCAGTAAATAGGTTTTTGTTTTTAAATTTTTAGGTGTAAAAGAGAAAAATTTTGTTTTAATTTCAAGTAAATATGCTCTTATTTTAGAGTAGTCTTCTATCGACGACGTAAGTAATTGAAATTTATTATTATTAAATTCTCTTATCTTAAATTCATTTACGTTTAAACGTGTTTTTACGAATTCTATACATCAAATATATATAATGGTGGAGTTTTTTTATTTTTGTTTTGTGATATTTCCGTTGTTTGCACATTGTTGATATTATTATTTTTGTTTTTGTTCTCACCAGTTGAGGAGATTATATGATTTGCATTTTTTGATGACGTGGGTTCTTCTCTCCCTTGCACATGCTTTTTAAATTTCTGTATTATTTTGTTATTGCAATTTTTGCCGTCGGCAAGAAGTGCCCAGTCATTATTTTTTAAATGTTTTGGTTTTGATTCGAGTTTTGAAACACTTTTTCTTAAATTTTCTATTGTTGGTGTGTCAATAGACATATTACTTGTATGATTGTTGTCATTGTTTTCTAATCAGTAAAGAGCTTTATGCTCACTCATAACTAAATGTTTTTTTTTTTTTTTTTTTTTTGTTTAGAGTCTATTTCTCTAGGAATTTATTAAAAAAAGTTGTACACAAGAATATAAGTGTTTAAAAAAAATAGATGGCTTCTCTTCTTTTAGAAATTGCTGTTCTTCGAACTTTCGAAAACCTACTCTTAAAAACATCTTGGGAGTAATGCAAGGTATTTTTCGGGAATTTTGATCCCATTAAACACGAAAGGATTTAGTTTTTCTTTCAATGTTTGGTCAAACTGTCTTTGTTTAGTTTCTTTATTTTCACATAATGCCTTTGGAAACCATTATGGGGATTTTCGAAATGGTTGGAGTCTATTTTTTAGGAAGAGATAATTTGATTTTTAAAGACGTTTATTGGGGCCTCGCAAGAGGGGTACTATCCTCCTCGGCGCTAAGTTGCGAGTTATCATCTGATGATAACGCATTGATTTCAAGTGGTAACCTTCAAAGTGCATCGGCAACGACATTTGTCTTTCCAGGCTTATAAATTAATTTGTAATTGTATTCTTCTATTCTGGCTTTCCACCTCTTTAGTTTTGCATTATTATTGGCGTTACTTAATGCGAAAGTTAGTGATTGGTGGTCGGTTAGTATCTTAATTTCCCGAGCTCCGTATAAGTAGGAGCGAAGCTTGTCCAAGGACCATATGATTGCTAATATTTCTTTTTTTATAGTTGAATAACTTTCCTCTGTTTTGTTACCAAGTTCACCTTGGTAGAGGACGGCGCCTATTGCGTAATCAGAGGCATCGGTCGTTAGAATAAATGGTTTATCGAAATCTGGGAAAACCAGTACTTCCGATAATACTAACATTTTTTTTAATTTTTGAAAGATTTAAGGTCCTCATTGTCTAATGTAACAGCGATTCCTTTTGATTAATTGGCTTTAACTTGTGCATTTGAACCTCTAGTCAGATTTGTTAAGGGTTTTGCCACTGCAGCGAAATCTCTTCTAAATCTTCTGTAATAAGAGGCTAGTCCTAGAAAATTTTTTAGGTATTTTAAATTCTTTAGTGGCAAAATATGTTGTATTGCAGCGATTTTAGCAGGATCGGGTTGTATGCCATCTTGCGACACAATGTGTCCCAGAAATTCTACGTTTGTCATGAAAAACTTGGATTTTTCCGATTTTTTAAATTGGCTTCGTTCAATAGGGAAAATACTCTCTTGAGGTTTTCAATCTGCTCGTTCTTCTCCTTGCCAAACACGATGATATCGTCTATGTAGACGTAGCAGGCTTTTCCAAGAAGCGGTTGTAACACGTCGCACAGAGGAGCATGAAAACCTGGCCAAAAAGGAAAAACTGAATTTTAAGAAATCTTAAGAACAAAGTACGCATCTCGACCGACAACAATATTTTACATTATATTGTAAATCTTGACGACTTTTAGATGCGATTTGTACACTCAAAATATTTTATGCATACAATTACGAAATTTATTTTCGTGAAATTTTTTTTGTGCATTATACGAAATTTTCGTATATTACAAGAAATTTGTACAAAAAAAACTTTTTGATACTTTTACAAATTTTGTACATTTACAAAAGAGTTTCGTAAATTTTTTTTCGTGAACTTTACACATTTTCGTACAATATACGAAATTTTCATACTTAGGTGACGTCAACAAATTTCGTAAATTTAGAAAATTCGTGAACAAAAAAAGAGCATCGTAAATAATTTGTACGAAGTTTTTGTAAAATGTAAGAAATTTTCAGTTTCAATTTATATAAAAATGTCAGTACTTTCGTAAGTTTTTCGAACATTTTCGTAAATTATCTAAAATTTTTTTTGCTTCGATCTCTTTTGCTCTCTTTGTATGGGTTTTTTGAAATATAACTGTAAAATACAAAGTTTGATTTAATAAATAAAAAAACAAAGTAAAGTGCAGATGACTGTGTACAGTTGAGTGTTTAATACATACATTAAAAGTCAATTAAATCGCGCGTAATAAAAAAGTAAAGAATTGGAATATATAATAAACATTTTATTAATTTACAAAACTGCAGGACCTCCAGTATATTGTCATAAGATTTGTTCTGGGAAAACAATGATTAGAATAAAACAGTTTTAAACAAAAAAAAATCATAAAACACAATAATAAAATGAATACTCTTAATGATAATATAAGTAATAATATTATAATAACATCATCAACACCAATAACAGGAAAATATATTGAAAGATATGCTAATAAAAATGAGTTACAAGAACTTCTAACAAAATGGAATATGGTTGACTTGTTGGATTATTTTATGGGTAAGTAAAACCTTATTTATTTTTTTTTATAAAAAAATACTTATTTCTGTTATTAATTTATTAAGAACAACAATTGTACGTAGAAGTATTAAGCCATTTAGACGTTAACTTGGCTATAAATATGCTATCTAGAAGTAACCTATCATGGGGTGTACAATCTCAGTTTCTGTACCATTGGTCAAAATGGTTAAAACAAAGTCAAAATGAACCTCTAGATCATACTACTTCTTTAGCCTCTGATAGTATGCATAGTACATTAAGTTTGGAGGCAATTTTAAATTCAAATCCGTATGGACAGAGTGTGCTTAAATATTATGGTGGTGAATCCTCCTTAAATGAAAATATGCGTAAGCTTCTATGCGAGTCAATAATACATTTTTGTATTCACACAGAACACTCAATGTCAGTAAAAGATTCAGAAAACTTAGCAAAGCAGATAACTTAAATATTCCCAGGTGAAGAAATGGTATACATAAATATACAAAGTATGTATTTTAGCAAAATTTTAAAAAGCACTATTAAATATTTTTAGGCTTATTACCACGTCTCTCGACAAAATGCTGCACCCCTAGGAAAATTGTACAACAAATACAGAAACTGGAAGAGCAACAGAAAAACTAAATCAAATAGAACTTTCTAAAACAATTCGATCAACGCAGGAAGAAGGACATTTAAGAATTCTTAAACACGAATTCAATATGCTGCCGTATGAAGATATGCTTAAGAACTAGAATGGCTGTTTTGAATATCGGCAAAATGCGTCAAGAGAACTTTGCGACCCCGGCTCAAAAAAACATATATTGGATATCTGGCCAATGTATAAGGAACCGAAAGGATTTCGTTTAGTATGTATTGCTAAATTTAAGCTTTAAAATGTTTTTAATTACTTTAATATCTGTTTGTTAATTTATATTAATAATGATTTCGAATGATTTTGACGACCTTTCAAATTTAATGATTAAAACTATATTTCCAAAGAACATAAGTAAATTTAAAGACGAAGACGATCAAAAGGTTTGGCATTTTGTACTCGAAAATAATTGCATTGACTATAGTAAGTAAAACAATTGTATTACAAACACATATGGTTTTTGCTAATATAATTTCTTTTTAGACAGCAAATTTCAAATTTACATTCATTGCTTCCATTATCAAGAACTAAATTCAAAGCTACCGGTAAAGTAAATAAATTTTATAGCCTGATGGAATCAAAGCGCTCTTTTATGTCCTTTTCGCCCACTGAAGAGTCCTATAAAGAGCAGTTAGATACTAAAGTAAAAGCTGAGGGCTCTGTAGCACCTTTTATTTCCATAATTGGAGATATTTATAAGCCTCAGGCATTTTTTTTGTGATTTTGACAATATTAAATACAAATTTTATAGCTTAAATAAAGCCATAGATATATGTTTTAAAGCATATCATGTATTTTCAATCCAGTATCCTCAAGCGTCCAGGCATATGTGGGATTTTTTAAACTTACAATTTTATAGAATAGAAACAAGTAATATCAACCCAGTCATACAAATGTTGTCCAAAGGTGAGTATAATTAAAGCTTAAATTAAAAAAAAGTAGTTATTAATACCATTATTTTTTTTAGAAACTGAAACCAATCCATAAGCGTCAACTTGATGTTTGCAAGAGTAATTTCTTTTACATAATGCATTTTTTATATCATTTGTTGAAATCATTTCTTCAAAAATGGTTATTAAAGCTAGTAGTTATTAATTTATTTATATTTTGTGATTGAATTTTCTTGCCACTTTTTTTGTTTTTATTACTTAAAACATACTTGGCCAATTCAAAGTAGACTCTCATATTATACTATGTCATATAATTCATATTAATATGACTAGTGACTTTGAACACCTTTTGTTAACAAATTATGTATTAAATACAAGAAAGAAGACAAAGAGATGACGCTGTTAAAAATTGTATGTATACAAGAAAGAAGAAAATAGAAAATATTCTCTCTGAGAGGTGAGAAGCGAAGAAATTCTCTCTGAAAGACAGTATGGTTAAAAGTATAACATAAACAATTTCTTATACATAGGAAACAAATGTGTAAAGTCATATTATTTTTTTTGTATGGAAATTACTAACAAAAATTTTAAGCATGCATAAAATAATATGAAATAGTACAAATACGACTGATATGCAACCACTTTGAATTGGCCCACTGTATATAAATAATTAGTGTTAAAAAATGTTTGCTCTATATTCAATATACATATCTATATAAATAATGTATTTATTTATGTACAGAAATAAATTTTTATTTTAATAAATTAATTATAATTTTAGAAAACGTATCGTATTGTTACGAATTTTCGTAATATAAACAAATTTTTGTTTTTATATTTACAAAACTTATACATATTGCCATATTACGAAAGTTCGTAACATTTACGAAATAATATTATTTGCAGACTAATTTTGCAGATTTTTTTACAAAATAATTCGTAAAATAAACAAAGAAATTTCGTAATGTTTTTAAATTTTTTGTAATAATATAAAAAAATTTTGTATTTTAAAAAAATTTCGTAAAACTAAGAAAATTTATTTGCTTTATAAGCAAAATTTTTTCGTGAAAAAAAATTTTTTTTTGTTATTTAACAAAACAAACATTGTAAAAGTACAAAAATTCGTTAAATACAGAAAACAAATATTTTGCAAAATTAACGAAGATCATTTGTGCATAGCACGAAGGGGTTCGTGCCGTCAAAATAACGAACATTTTCGTGGAATGCACTTAGATTTTCGTTTAATATACCATAAAAAATTTTCAGTGTAGTTGTGAGACCCAGGAAAAGTGAAGAAAATTATATGAGATTTAAATGTTTTTTTTTTCGGTTTCTAGATGCTATATGATATTTTTTGCGGCTAAACGAATTAAAATTTAACGATGATTTTTTTTCGCTGAAAGGTTTGATCAAAAGTTATTTAAAAAAGAAAAAAAATTAAAATACAGTAAACTCGCAGAAACGTGACCTAATTTTTACCAAGGTTGTTCACGTTTTCGATTTTGTTCACGTTTTAGATTACATTTTTTCTAGAACATATTTTAGTCTCTTTTATCTTTTATTTAATTTAAAATAAAGTATTTTTACGTTATTTTTACCTATGAAACATGTTTTGATTTAACTTTTAAGCTACTATGGTTTGCAAAAGGGTTTTTAAGATACTTATTTCTCAATTATTTATTGAATTCATCTAAAATAGAGGTTTAGCATGATTATTTTCCTTAATTTGATTGTGCAATTCAATAGCTTTCTATTTATCATAATGCCGCTAACCGATAGGTTTTTATTTCGAAGTTGGGTATCCCATTTGTACAGAAATTTTTCCATTTTTGGAAGCTCCGAAGTATGCAGTGTTTTCCGTTTTCCAGGACTCAATAATGTTTTATTAACGTAATTCGAAATTGCATCTTTATTGTTTCCTATTGAACAAATCGTCGTTTAAGCGACATACTTTTTCGACAAACCAGTTACAGATGAACCTTTGCGTAAAAGCTCTAAAATATGTGACTTTTCTTGAAGATTTAACACTTCTGGTTTTTTATTAGACATATTTTCAATAAAAAATATTTTTACAGATCACTTGTTTATATTATTTATATACCTATATGTATAGTCAGCATAGAGAGATGCTTCCAGAAGAACTGCCTCATTAATACTAAAGCTACTTATCATGCAACAAAAGTTGTTTAAAACAAACAAACTACGAAATTCTTCTGCGGGGAGTCCCAAAAATTTTAAAAAAGCTTACAAAGTTGAATTTTAACGTTCGATAAAAGTTCACGTTTAAAAACTTTCAGCCTTTGTTCACGTTTTAGAGTAGTCAATGTAATAAAAAAAATGTTCATGTTTTTTGGGTAATTCATGTTACTGGATGTTCACGTTTCTGTGAGTTCACTGTATGTTGAATATTCAACTTGAAACAATTCGTTTAAAAGCTAAAAAAAAAATTATACACTTTTTTTGCAAAAAAATAAAAAGAAAAGGAGGCTTTAAAAATAAGGTTAGTATCTCTACGAAGTATGTTTGATACCACAATAAAATTTGGAATCTCTAATTTTAGAAACAAAAAAGATGTGAGCAAGTTTGCGCCATTATTTTTGACGATTTTTTTTTCAAATTTTTACATTTCTTCTATTTTCTTCTATTTTGACACTTTTTCTTATACATTTATATCGTCATAAACTTTTATGTATTTTGAATTATTGATTACAACTTCTATTCACACCACTTTTAACACTTCACAATGTTAATGCCTGCCTATAATTATTAATTTGAAAAATTCTTTATTATCGATAATAGTTATAATAATATATATAATAATAAATAATAGTTATAATTTATACCTGCTAATGAGGATATACATACGACATAATAATTCTTAAGGAATTTTTATTAGTTTAACGTTTTCGCATATTAAGTATCGTACTAATATAATAAATGTGAATGTTTGTATGTTTGGATGGTTGGATATTTGTTACTCAATCACGCAAAAACGGCTGAACGAAACTAACAGGATGTTTATAGAACACAATTTACCGACAATGCGCGTATAAACGTTAACGTTTTTCATTTTTGCGTTTATAAATGGCGAATATGTCATATTTTTTTGCATAGAACGTAACAACAGCCTGTTTGATTGGTTTGTGTATAACGCATTGGCACGAATGAAATGTCAAAACAAAGCGAACACTTAATTCAATTCGTCAGAGAAAATTTTCCCAGAAGTTTGAAAATTAATTAAATAGAAAAAAAAATAAAATATAATTTCCTTGCAAGCAGTTAAACATTTAAAAACATTTTAAAATTTTATTAATAATATAATGTATATTTACTTTTATTTTCACAAATGTTTTTACTTTAATATTTTTTCTTTGTTTTGTTAACAAAAGTCAGCTGTTCGTTTTTTTTCTACAGATAAAGGGTTACCAAGTTTTGTGTTAAAAATGTAAATTTTGCACGACAGAAATTAACAAAATCTTATTAATAGCATATTGGCAATACTACCATTTGACACAACATTCGTGTTGACCACATATAACGTAAGTCAGGCGAAAAGAATTAAACGTGTTACACGGACCAACATTATTACGTTTTCGTGCATGTATCATTCGGTTTTGACTTACATTAGACGCGTTCTATAAACATACTGTAAATGAAATTCGGCACATAGATAGATAACAACCTAGATTAACATATAGGATACTTTTTATTACGATAATAGCGCGAAGTCGTTAGCAATCTCATCATCACATATCCTAAACGGGTTGTTTATGTTGTAAATATTTTTATTTTTATTGTAAATACTAGGTCTAGCTTTTATCCCGATAACTACGCAGACGAAGTCGCGGGCAGAAGCTAGTTAAATAATATAAAATAAATATAATAGACTTTTTTCATAAAAAATAATGTTTAATAAGAGCGTTACAATTTTCAAAAAAAGTTTTTTTTAATTAGACCGTATATCATATGTATGCATGTACATACAGTCTGTCAAGAATGAGTTTAAACCTTTAAAATCAACAGTTGTTAATTGAGTTTTACTATTTATACCGTCTTTTATTCCTTAAGAATGTGGCTTTTGGAAAAATCTAAAAAATTTAAACTTTTTGGTTCTTTATTTTTTTTTTTGCATTTGAAAACAAAAAATTTTACGAATTCTGCAGGAAATTTTTGTTTTCGACATAAAATTTTTAATAACTCCGAAATAGTAATAGATAGAAAAGAAATGTGTTTGGTAAGTTTAAGCAGAATTTTCCGGTGCACTTTCTGATCCTCCTGCTATTAAAATCGGAGAACTCGTTTTCAAGTTATAATATATTAAGCAACCCAACGATTTAGGGGGTGAAATATGCCACGCTTTTAAAAGAAAATCCTTACGTACTAGAGAAAAACGGAAACAGATTTGAATTAAGGGCATCAAAATCCATATAGTCAACATACTTTTATTTCTAAAGTAGACAAATTTTTTTTGTTGCGCAGTGTAATTTTTACAAAATCTGCGACTAGACTTTTTATATCATACTGCACCTAAAACTATCAAAAAACTAAAACTTTTAATTCAAACAAAAACGTTTAATAATTTTGGCCAACTTTTCAGGCCAAATACTCCTCTGTGCGTCGTTCATCATTCGTTGGAATATGGCTGGAACATTTCCCAGCCCAAAAGGTAATCGTAGAAATTCGAACTTGCCGTTAGGTGTCGAAAAAGCCGTTTTCTCTATATTTTTAACCCTCATCCTGATTTGATGAAGTCCAGATATTAGGTTCAAAGTAGTGAAATATCTTCATTCTCCTAGATTAGCTAGTGTATTGTTAAAATCAGGGATTGAGTACGCATTTGGAATAGTTACCGCGTTTAGTCATTTAAAATCTATAACTACTCTGTATTGTCTTTCTCTGTTTGGTTTAGGTTTTTTTTTCGACTACCCATAATGGTGAATTATATGTTCTTTTTGATCGTCTTATTATGCTATCTTCAAGCATTTGGTTGACTAGTTTCTCTATCTCAACTCTAAGGTGGTTTGGAAAAGGGTATTGTTTAGTGTAAATTAGCTCGTCTGTAGATGTTCTTATTTCTGCTCGAACTGATGTTTTAATAAATCCGCAAGTCTTCGTCAAGATTCTTTAGTTGGCTCGATATTGTTTACTTGTTTAGATAGTTTATTTTAAAGAGGAATCTTAGCTCCGTTTTTCAACTGTAAGGTGTTGTCTTTCTGGTTAATTATGGCTTCGAGTTCTCTCAGGGTGTCATCGCCTTTAATACCATCAAATGAGTGGAGTCCAGGGAGGACAAAGAAAACAAGGTAATTGTATATATTTAGACTTTGGAAAAACTTTCCACGATTTTTACGTGAGATAAGTACTTCGCCGGCGGCTTAATAAATTTTGAATGGTGAGTTTACGGGTTTTGAATTGAATGATATTTTTTCTGAGATAAAATTTTTATTAGCACCGGTATCTACGAGGAATTTTAAGATTTTACCACTTTTTAGGCGTAGTTCTAGGTATGGTATGTTAAAGAGGCTTCCGTAATAAAAGTTAATTCACCGTGTACGTATTCTAGGCTTGGTTCGTCATAATCTTCTTCATCTTTTTGGTAACTTTGCAGTGAGTCCATCGTAGAGCCCGTATAGCTCGCCAGTAGTTTGGTTTGTTCCAGTGAAAAGTTATTACGTTCGGTCTCCACTCCGCTCCTGCAACCTTGCAACAAATTCTGGATAAAGTCATCGGTCCCGACTTACACCCACATATCTTAGCGAAATTAAGACGACATAATTGTGTTAGGACAATTGTTCCACTAACATCTGAAAACGCTTCAGATGGTATTCACCCGACTTCTGGATGCAAACTTACAAATAAATTTTGACAAGTGCGAATTTGTGCGCACAAGTTTAAAATATATGGACACGTAATATTCTCTGTGGGCATTCACACGGATCCGGGAAAAATTGAGGCAATAAGGGATATATAAGCCCTGAAGAATATTCGAGAATTGAGAAGAGTCCTCGGTGTCGATTTTTCAACCCATGACCCGGCTTCTTACGAAAAGAAATCCGAGGCAGTGGAGACATGAGCAGGAACAAGCATTCGCGACTCTCAAAAAACGATTAACCGAAGCTTCTATCCTGAGTTGTCCAAACTTTGAATTATTATTTTTCTTGCAAACTAATGCAAGCAAAGGACTTGGAGCCGTACATTTCAACGTCAAGGAGAGCAAGAAAGGGTTATAGCTTACGTTAGCAGGACGTTGAATGATTTATAACGGAAGTATTCGTCGACCGAACCAGAATGTCTAGCTGTTTTGTGGGCTAGCTGGAAAATGAGGCCCTATATAAAGGGTGTCCCAACTAGAACGCAATTTTTAAATTTTAAATAAAACACAGATATTTAAGAAAAAAATCGTGAAACTTTATTATATCGTAAAGTAGACAGAATGAGGTTATGTATAACAATATATCGTGCAGATGGCCGCCGCGGCTTTGCTGGCACACACGCGATCTTTAAATGAAATTTTCAATGACCTTTTTGCATAAATGCTGCGGTATTTCATTAATGCAGCGTCCAATTTCCTCTTTTAAGGCTTGAGTCGTCGTCGGCTTATTCGCGTAAGCCATCGACTTCAAAAAACCCCAAAGAAAAAATCTAAAGGTGTTAAATCACACGATCTAGGCGGCCAATTCTTGTCTCCAAAACGCGAAATAACACGACCGGGAAATGACTGATGCAGCAATTGAATTGTTTCTCTGGCTGTATGACATGTGGCGCCATCTTGTTGAAACCACATGCCCTCCACATTCTTTTCTTCAATTCTAGGCAAGAAACAACTGGTTATCATTTCACGATACCGAACACCATTGACTGTTTGCGCTTGACCTGCCTGGATGGAGTTTGAGCGACATCATCACGTACAGCTGCGAAAGTTTCGGTCGATTGACCTGGTCGAAGGCGCGTTGTTGTCTTTACATCACTAACAGACCCAGTTTCGGAAAATTTATCAATTAATCTCTTTACAGTTGACTCTTTTGGAGCATTATTGTAACCCCAAATAGATCGCAATTTGCAAACTGTAGCCGCAAAACTTTCACCATTTTGGTAAAACAATTTCACAATGAAAATGTGTTGTTCATTCGTGTAGCGCTCCATTTTTACTAACCTCGTACCTTCTACTAGCAAACAATAACAATTGTTCAAATGTCAAACAATGACACTTCGAATGGCGCCAAATTTAAAAATTACGTTCTAGTTGGGACACCCAATAGAAGGATATCATTTTACAGTTAATACCAATCATTGAAGTGGTTACATACCCTTCAGAACCCTTCGGGACGTTTAGCACGTTGGGCTTTAGAAGTTCAACAATACAATTTTGGGAAAGTACCGACACGGAAACCCTAATGTTGTCGCCGATGCTCTATCTAGAAGCCCCTTACCCTTGGAAATTCCAGCTGACCCACTGGCAACAGTAACCGCCGATAACAATAGTTGGTACTGTAAGAAAGTACATCAACTAAGGTCGAATGATCAACGATTCCCCGACTACCAGGAAACTAAGGGACGATTGTTCTGACATTTTACTCGACTATATCCAGTGTGCCTGAATGGAAACAATGCGTACGACCGAATGAAGAAAATCAGGTGTTGAGAGAAGTAAACGATGTACCGACTGCAGGACATTTGGGAACGCATAAGACCATTTAAAGAGCACAAAAAAACTATTATTGGCCCGGGATAGTGCGTGACATTCGACACTATGTTCGATCGTGTCTGACTTGTTGCCGGTATAAATTCGAACAAAAGAAAAGGGCAGATTTAATGACAACAATGACAAACTCGCGACCCTGGAAGATAGTTTGCATGGACTCGAACTTTTTCCCCCTCTTATCTTCGGGACGAAGCTGGTTGTTGGTTCTGGTTGACAAATTTAGTCGCTGGGTGGAGTTGGTTTCCTTGCGAAACGCAACATCAAGTGCGGTAATAACGGCGATAAGGGAACGAATAATTTACCGATTTGGATGTCCGAAAATCATTGTTTCTAATAATGGCTCCCATTTTATCAGTAAGGCGGCTCAAACGATTCTTTCCGAATGTTGTATCAAGCATCGCCTCACTGCACCCTATACCCCGTAGGTAAACCCGACGGAACGAACTAACCGAGTGATTAAAACGCTGATTTACAGAATACCGAGAATAATCACCGACGATGGGACAACCTGATCAATGAGGTCGCATTTGCTATTAATACGGCAAACCATGAAACAATCCCCGGCAGAAATTTTGTTTGGGAGGAACCTTATTCCTACAGGTCAGATGATAAACGAAGGCGAAGTTCCGAGTTGTACACAACCGAAACCTCCGGGAACAACGTAATGGAGATGTGTTTAGCAGCTCATTACAAAAGCATCGCAAACACAGAAACGCTACTATGGTCTGCGCCGTCGCGAGTGGCAGCCCACAATCGGAGATGTAGTTTTTAAAATTTATAATGCATTTTTATTCATTAAGGAGCGTAGCAACGTTCGCCGGGCTTGGCTAGTATTTAATAAATTCCTAAATGATACACCATATAATGTTCTTGCGTATATAGAGACATCGTCTCTTCTTCTACAACTATATAAGTACATATCTTGTTACGTTATTGTATAAAACTTTAAGTTTTCGCATAATGACGTTATCGCCATAAGAAAACAGTTCACAACCATAAGTGAGAGTTGCAACTAAGTAAGCTTTAGCAAGAAATAATCTTATTCTCAATGGTCTGACATATTGAACAGAACAGAACGATCTCAACTTACTATCTGTTTTAGCGACTATCATGTTGACTGACTTGTCCATGTTAAATTGCTATTAAATACTATTTCACGATTTTTTGCAGTACTATTTCCGAAACATTGACCAAAACAGTCACCGGAATCCTGATTCTTTATCAGATAACAAATTATTAACTTCAAGATGAGTAGTTATTTGCAAGGGTAAAATTTTCTCAAAGGATTTTGAAAGGTAGCTTAATATGGCTATTGGGCGATATTCATTATTTGATTTGGGAACTGGAATTATTTTCGCATGGTTCCAGTTCACAGGAAAACATCTTGTGTGTGCTGACTGATGCAAGAAAAACCGAAAATGCTCGGCCCAGAGGTATTAAAGTTATTCATAGCTAAAATTCTGTTACATTTTGCCGTGTAATACATTGCGGGTGTATTATAGCAAATACGTTGTAAAGGTTATCAATATCTGTATTAAGCCAGGTTTTAATGAATAACAAATATAAACGTTGTTTTTAAAAATAATATTTATTTAACAACTTATCTGTTTGCCTGCTAATACTTGAATGCCTATATAATATTATCTTCTATTATAGTGTTGCCATCTAATAATTATAATGTTATTTATAATACGTTTGCACAGTTGCACTTACTTATTACATGCTTCTTTTTTTTTTTTTTTTTTTTTTTTTGTTTTAATACTAATAATAATAATAATAATCTTCACAAAGCAGTTCTAAATTAATAAGGTACATTATTCACAAAATCAATTATAAATAAGCTTCAGACCAAGGCTTACAGTATTTGATTCTCAAAGATCCATTCGACGTACCGGACGGCTTATCCGACCACTGCGTGTCATGTACTCCCTCGAACCCGGTATAAAAGAGTCGTCAGTCGATACCGTCCTATTGCCCAAATATCCTTCCGAATCTTCACTCCTATCAGTGACATGTTCATCAGACACCTCACTTCCACCACGGACGACTGGTAATTCAGATTCATACACATGTGCACTACCAGCCCCCCCATCAGGCGTCCGCAATATCCGATTGCCATAAAAATCCCGACTATCATCGTCATAAGACACATCTCCCTCTTCAATCCCATTACCTACAGTCTTGGCAATAAATCTACGATTCCTTCTAAAATGTCTGTTAATCCTATCTCTTATAATATACGATCTACCACCAACAGCCCTTACAATAGTTCCATAATGCCAATCCCTACAATTTTTCCTAAAAATAATACGATCTCCTATATGCAACACTGGTAAATCTCTTGCATTCCGATTATAATAGTACCGCTGTCTACTCATCTTTCGATTTAATCTTACTTGGACCTCGCTTTCACTTATGTTGTTCCTACATAATAGAGAATCCCTAATTGGCAACTTAGTTTTAATCATCCTACCGAAAAATAATTGCGCCGGTGCCAAGTGCATACCGGCCACCGGTGTTGCGTTATATTCCAAAATACGGTACTTAAATTGATCTAACTCATTCGCCTCATAGCAACGTTTCAAGATATTCTTAGCAATTGCCACGCCCTTCTCCGCTAGTCCATTACTTTGAGGGTACCTCGGACTTGAAAATCTAATTTGACAATTGTGACTATTCGCAAAATTTCCAAACTCAAAGGAACCAAATGGGTTATTGTCACATCTTATGATTGAAGGATATCCTATCTGATTAAACAATCGGGATATTGTTGCAATAATATGAGTTGTAGTTTTGTCCTGCAGACTCTCTGCCAATAAAAATCCCGAATAGGAGTCAATTATTGATATGAAATCGCGACCTGCGTATTCAAATAAATCCATACCGACTCTATGAAATGGATATTTCGGCACTTCGTCCTGGACTAGTGTCTCTTTTCCGCTGTTACGGGTAAATTTCTCACAAATATGACAAGTACTAACGACTTCCCGAATCATTTTATTCATCCCCGGCCAAAAATACAGCATTCTTGCTCGTGCTAATGTCTTTTCCATTCCTAGGTGCGGTGAATGTAGCCATTTTGACATTTTCACCTGTAACTTTGTTGGTATTACTAGCCTATGGTCACGGAATAATAACCCATTCTCGTAGTGCATCTCTGATTTGTATTTAAAAAATTCTCGACTTAAGTCATCTAGTCTATGAAAATTTGGCCACCCATTTTCAACATATTTACATACTCGCCGATATCCTTCGTCGTCTTCAATTATTGCACGATAATTTCGATAGCTGTCTTCTGATATACATACAGATTTTGTCAACGAGTGAATTATGGCCTCCATCTCTTTATTTTCTACTACTTCTAGCAGCTGCGCACGTGAAAGGCAATCGGCTACGAGCATTTCCTTTCCCGGCTTGTATATAATTTGAATTTTAGGATATTTTAACAAAAACATTAGCATTCTTTGCAAACGAGCCGTTACATCATCAATATCCCGTTTTATAAGAGTTTCCAGTGGCTTATGATCACTCTCGACAACAAATTCTCGTCCATATAAATAAAAATGAAACCTTTCACATGCAAACACCACTGCCAGCAGCTCTTTTTCGATTTGTGCCCACTTTTGTTCGTTTTTGCTCATAGTTCTCGAGGCATAAGCCACAGGCTGTCCATTTTGCATTAAAACACATCCCAGTCCGTCTTTTGATGCATCCGTTTGTACTATGACAGGTTTTACTGGATCATAAACTACTAACACTGGGTCGGAACTTATAACCTCCAATAAATTTCGGTATTCACTCTCATGTTCACTGTTCCATTGAAATTTTTCACCATTATGTGTTAGTTTACGTAACGCAGCAGATTTCTTTGACAAATTTGGAATGTATTTTGCGAGATATTTCAATAGGCCCAGAAATCGCAAAACATCACTTTTGTTTTCCGGTTTTTTCATACCCGAAATTGCTTCACGATATTTCCCATTTGGCTTTATAGAGCCATTTGTTATAATACTTCCCATGAAATTTATTTCCGCTTTTCGATATTGGATCTTATCCGGATTAAATTTCACTCCATTCGCACGAGCACGTTCAATTACTTTTGCCAGTATATTATCATGTTCCTCTCCGGTTTCCGCTACAATAGCCATATCATCAAAATATATTAATACACCTGGAATATCACCAAAAATTCGTACCATCTCATGCTGGAACATTTCCGGAGCATTGCAAAGACCGAATGGTACCCGCAAAAATTTAAATCTACCAAACGGTGTCATAAAAGTTGTTAAATTTGAACTAATCTCATCCAATTCCATATGCCAAAATCCACGCGATAGGTCTAAAACAGTAAAAATTTTCTTCCCAACTAATCTACTAGTAAAATCATCAATTGTCGGTATCAAGAAATGTTCACGTTGTATCTGTTCATTCAACAATTTTGGGTCTAAGCAAATCCGTAGATCTCCATTCGGTTTCTCGACCACCTGAATATTATTCACCCATTCCGTAGGATAATCTACATGTGAAATAATTCCCTCACCCACCATTTTATTTATTTCCGACCTAACTCTATCAACCAAACTCAATGGTATCCTTTTCTTATAATGCAACGCCGGCTTAGCACCATCCTTCAGTGTAATAGAAAATTTTCCTGGAAATTTACCCAATCCACCAAAAACATCCTCATACCCTCCAACGAACTCCTCCTTTGTCCTTGGTATACTCTCGACTGATCCTACATCAACCCTCCTAATTAACCCAAATTCAATAGACGTAGCCAAGCTAAGCAGAGGCTCCCGTCCATCATCAACAACAATGAATTCAGCTACACGTCCAAGATTCGTATCCAAATCAATACAATTTAATTTCATTGTACCAAATACTTTAACAACATTACCATTATAATCAGATACAGAGAATTTAGTTACTTCATTCTTCAATTCAACATTAAAATTCCTAATTAACTTCATGGGAATGCAATTCACATCCGATCCTGTGTCAATTTTAAATTGAACAATCCTATCACATATACGGTATGCCTTGGTCCACCTTACATAATCATGCTTCATTATAGTAGAGCTTATTCTAAAAACACAAGTATCATTTACATTATTCAAATTAAATCTACTCTTACGATGGATACCTGTATCGTCCCAGCAAATATTGTAAACCTGCCCTTGTTTGCTATTACTACCTCTGTTAGCTGCATCCTGATTATAATCCATTCTCCTCATTGTTTTCTTATTTTCTATCGCGGACGCTTTTGGCTGCTTGCAAAATTTTTTGAAATGTCCCTTACGGCCACAATTAAAACAAGTAACAGCTATTGCTTTAACACTCGAATATGAGTTGGAGTAAAATTGCTTCCACAGTTGTAACATTTTTTTGTTATTGCCTGTACTTGGGCGCTTTCTTCAACACTGTTGACAACATTCGTTTCGCCTTGTAAAATTACCTTATTGGCATTAGCTGCTTCAATTATTTTACATTTTTCAATGACTACATTAAGTGGTTCATCCTTGCCATTTAATAGATTTACTTGCAATGCTTTATCACAAACACCAATAATTATACGATCACGGAGCATACGACTTTCATATGACTGACCGCATGT
The DNA here is from genome assembly GCA_941918925.1 of Phyto melanocephala. NCBI lineage: Eukaryota > Metazoa > Arthropoda > Insecta > Diptera > Rhinophoridae > Phyto > Phyto melanocephala. Next base: position 62,146,391 of record OW799233.1, read on the forward strand.
GCACTTGAACTCGCAATGTTGTATTTGTTTGCGTAATTCAGTTTCAAATTCAGCAAATGGTTGGTGATTTTTTTGTACAATTGAGTGAAACTTAAATGCCTCCATTGCAATATTTTTCTGAGGTGAAAAATATTCATCAAAACGCTTTAAAACATCGTTAAGTGTACGTTGCTGCTCTGCAGGTTTTCCCCCGGGAGTCTTTTCCCGCGCCGGAGTGCCAAGCAATGCTTCAATAGTACCATTGTTCGGGTATAACGCGTTGTAAATTTCAATTATGTGTTTATCACCAATCATTAAAAATTGAGCAATTTTCACATTTTCCGATTCATTAAGCAGTTGCTTTCCTGCCATATATATTAAGAAATGTCGTTTCCATCCAGGCCACTGAAGTGCTAAATTCGAACCATCAATTGGCGGTGGCATGCGGTCATTGTTCATTGCCGCCATTTTGCTTAAACAAATACTTTATTTTCCCTCCAATATACTTTATTTATCCTCTGTAGAAGTAATAAGATATTACTCTAGTTAAAACCACCTTCTGACACCATGTATTAAGCCAGGTTTTAATGAATAACAAATATAAACGTTGTTTTTAAAAATAATATTTATTTAACAACTTATCTGTTTGCCTGCTAATACTTGAATGCCTATATAATATTATCTTCTATTATAGTGTTGCCATCTAATAATTATAATGTTATTTATAATACGTTTGCACAGTTGCACTTACTTATTACAATATCAAGAGAGCAGTCTTTATTGGTATTAGTCTACCAATTCCAATATCCCTTATAGTTCGCCAAGTGCGGTTTGATTCAAGAGCAGAACCGAATCTGGTGTAAAAATATTGAGATTTAGCAGTTTTTATCATTCTATTTGTTACTTTTCTGGCAGAACAGAATAAAGCCAATAATTCTGGTGTTCGGAAACACTTCCACCTCGAGTACGCCAAATCTCTAAGTTTAATAGACTAACGTATATCCGAGGTAAACCATGGCTTCTTTGTTGTTGGTAGCCAACTTTAATTAATTCTCATCTTTATCGAACTTAAAAATAAGAGCTGCAATCAAAATATATTTTAAACAGAAATTAAAAAAAATTTCCGAAAATGTTGTTGATTCGAAAATGTTTAAAATAACAAAAACACATTTATTGTATCTGCTGTATAGGTCAATAAAGTATGACATTATAACAGCGGGTAACTTTAATATAAATTTGTATAAAAAAAGTTTTTATACTTTTATATTAACTACTAGCCTGCGACTTCGTATGATTAGTTATCGGCACCAAAGGTAGCCTCTTTATGTTTTTTTTCTGTTTTGTTTTAAAAATATTAAACCATTTAAACGTACATACATTTATATTTATTCAAGGTATTAGTGGAATAGAACTTAATGCAAATATTTAAGTGGAATAGAACTTAATGCAAATATTTAAGAAAAAATACTTCTACAGACGACGTTGAATGAATATTAATTATTTCGCGAGTACGTGTAAACTTTAGACACTCGAAACGTTTGAACAACCGACTAACAAAATACAAAAAAAAAAAATTTCGCATAATTCTTCGAATTCCCCTAATTATTGTGATAAAAGGTGGCCTATCTGTTAAAATGGCGGTTGTCTATCTGTGTGCCAAATATAATGTAGTTCCTTTCTGCCGTTTTTGCGTGATTGAGTAAAAAACATAAAAACATACAAACTGTGTAATGACTATCTTAGCACATTTAAATCACCTCAAATGATTTAGAAAAAAGGAAACTAAAGGAGGCGGGAAATAACACGTAGGCTGGGAAAATGCCTTTTAAAAAGGGACAGGACGGGATTCCTGATGTTTTTAGGGTTTTAAATAAAATGCACACTTTGACATTCGATGTACTTACATATTTTATTAATCAAAATACTTATTTTGTATAGCTAAAATGAGCAAAAGAATGTTGTGACGAGTCAAAGCCAGAATAAGGAATGAAAATTAAAACTAATCGATACGATTAAAATCAATAATTCACAATAATCGATCTCGAAAACTAATAATTCACATTTTCTATAAATCAGAGCCTTAAAACTATGTCCAAAAATAGAGAACTCTTTTGAACACAAACATTCACATTTATTAGTAGCGTGTTAAACAACAATTTAACATTAAAATACAAAATTAACATAGAATAAACAACAATAATGATCTGAACTACAACTTAAATCTCTTCGATGAATATTTGAAAAACATATAGAGAAAACTTTAAATTTAATTGGTTTACCTATGAAATACGACGAATAAAAAGAAAAACAATTAATAAATATTAAATCGCAAGATACGAAAATACAAGCAAAGCATGGACAAATTACAAAACAATTTGCAATTTTTACAAAGTTAAAGTTAAACCCAAAAACCAGATTTATTTCATTTAAGCTGAAAGTCCACACCACTCCTTCTACGCTTTTTTGCGTTGTATGCCTCTCTCAAAAAAGTTGAATCAATGTAGTTATCATAGCTGCCAGATTTGACGATTTATCGTCATGTTGACGATTTGACGAATAATGTTATGTTTTTGACGATTTTCGAAATTCAAGTTTGCAACTTTTTTCATTACCTTAAACAAAATAACAATAAATTGTAACGGTTTTTTATGTTATTAATAATAGAACAGATTGAAAGAGATAAATCTATCATTATTAATGTGTTTGTGTGGATAATTTTTCCACTTTGTACATTTTTAACACAGTATATGCCACATTTTATCAACTGATACCTACGGCACGAACAAATATAAATTTGGAAACGCGTTTAAAACAATTTTGGTTTTTTAAGTAAATTTATTTAAAAACAAGTGACAAATTAATAGCTTAAATACTTAATAAAAATGGTAATTTCTTTTTAATTATACATTAAAACCTTAAAAATCAAACATGATATTTTCAATAGAGAACCAAGATGATGAAAATAGTAGCAGCTTTTACTCTGTAAGTAGAAATTTCAACCATTTTTTATACAAAACTTTGTAGTAGCTAAAATGAAATTTTAATGGTGTTTTTCACAGATAGCCAACAAGAAGAAAATTAAGGAAGACTGGTTTACAGGTCCAGAAATAAATTTATGGGCTGAAAAACGAAACGATGTAGTTTATTTTGGCGTTGTGGTCGTCCTACGCTTGTCTAAATCGGTAGAAACTTTAGGAATAAATGATTATAATTATTTGTCAAATAGTCCAAAAAGATGCAGCCAATTTACTAATTATTTAATTTATTTAATGGTGGGGGTATATTCATTTTGTCATTCCGTTTGTAACACATCAAAATATCCATTTTAGACCCCATAAAGTATATATAAAGAATGAGATCGATACAACCCTAACACGAATAAAACGCAATAACTTTGAACCGAATTAATCCATTTTAATGAAAATAGCGTGGTTTAACAATAAAATAACAGTAAATTAAAATATTAATACTTTTTGTAAAAATTCAGCTTTTTTTGATGAACTGTTTCACCTTTTCCGGAATTGAGACCATGAGGGTTTTGATGGTATCCTTAGTAACTTTATTGCTGGAATAAGACCATTTCTGGGAAAAATTTTTAGTAGTATTAGCAACTTGTTTTGTATCCTTCAGCACTCTTTTGACTAAAGCCCAGTAACGTTCGATGGGCCTTAGTTCTGAACAATTAGGTGGATTTGCTTCTTTTGGCACTACCACTATATTATTTGTTTCATACCATTCTGCTGCAGATTTACTATAATGACACGACGCTAGGTCGGGCCAAAAATATGTTGACTTATTGTGTTTTCGTATGAATGGAAGCAACCTCTTCTGCAAGCACTCCTTGATGTAAATATCAGTGTTGATAGTCCCAGTAGTAATAAATTTACTGCTTCTTTCTCCGCACGTGCATATAGCTTGCCAAACTAAGTACTTCTTTGGAAACTTTGTCTTTTTTTGGAACTTAAATTGGTCATCGACATTACCTCTTCCATCGGCCACATAATAACTTCGCCCTGGGAGCTGAGAAAAATCGGCAAGAACGTAAGTCTCATCATCCATAATACAACACTCATATTTGTTGATAAAATTTCTAAGCAGTTCTTTGGCACGATTTTTTGCATCCAAGTTTTTCTTCGAATTTTTGTCTGGCACTTTCTGAACCTTGTAGGACTTAAGGCCTTCATATCTTTTAACCTTCCTTACAAAAAAATCGGAACAGTTTGCTTTTAAGGCGGCTTTACGGTTTGAGAGGTTGGGATTTTGGTTTAGAAGACTAACAATCTTTGAATCTTATACCTTTTTTAGCTCCACTTCCAGCTTTCCTTTTAATACTACGACGTTCGTTATACACTTTTATCACACGCGAAACTGTTTGTCGTGACACCTTTATCTCATTTGCAATAGATTTGTTAGTACGACTGGGATTTTTTAAAAAAATTGTTATTATTTTTTCACGCACTTTTTCTTCGGAATCCATTTTCAAACAAACTAATAATCCGATTATGCTATTATTTAGTACACATAATTTGACAAGTTTTTAAATGCAAACTTGATCATAAACAGTTATATTTTTTGTGCATGAAGAAAGGTGGAATTAAAAATGTGTGTTAAGGTTTCACTGATCTCATTCTTTATTCTGAATCAGGGTTTGATTTGATGACGATCTAGCTATGTCCGTCCGTCTGTTGAAAGCACGATAGAGGTCGCACCGAAAAAGCTAGGGGCTCAAATTTTGCCAGAATCTTTCCTATAGACAATGTTTGTTTGGTATTGAAAATGGGCTAAATCGGAATATTAGGAAGTGAGTTATAACTCGTAATGGAAGAGTAGGTTGAAAAAACCGTGTCCTTCGGACATTGAATAAAATGGAATTGTGTCCAAACGCATTAACGTACAGTCATGAAACTTCGAATATATATTTCGCGAGTCAAAACAAAAATTGCTTACATCTATGCATTAGGAAAGGAGTTATAGATAAAAATGTACGAAAATTTATACCGCGCAGTGTATTTTTCAGTATATTTTAAATTTAAGACCTAATAAAACGGACAAAATTAGATGTATGATTCTGAAATTTTGCACATTCTGTTTTTTGGTAAGTGGCTTTTCTGTAACGGAAAATCAATATGCCACGCCCACTTTTACGCCCACCTCCCATATAACGTTTTACCTAAAATTCATATAATTTCTCTATTAATATAGATTTTGGAATAATAAAGGGCAATATTGAAATATCTAAGTTGTACTCATTAGCAAAAAACAACTTTGACACGCCTACTATAACGCCCACTTTTCACGTTATCTACCGTTAATGAAATTTAAAAGCTCATAAAACCGACAAAATTAGAGGTATGATATATATATCCTTCTAATCAATGTTATTGTTGTGCCAAAAAGTTTAGATGACTCGCCCACTTTAACGCCTACCTCCCATATAACGGTTTATCTTAAATTCATGTAATTTCTCTATTGACAAAGTTTTTGGGAAAATAAAGGACTATATTGAAATATCTATGTTGTATTTGTTAGCAGAAACTTTATTGACACGCCTACTTTAACGCCCACTTTCACTAAAAGACTAAATTAACGAAAACATTTTACTATCATATCGAAGTTATTAAGGGTGGTTAAATTTTAAGGGCCGATGTTGATTTTAAATAAAACACAAATTATTTAAGAAATTATTATCATTTCTTTTTATAATGATAATATTTGTATAGTTCAATTATGTTTTCAACAAAATATCGGCAATGTTTCCCATTCAACGAACTAAGAAGGCATTCACAGATTTTCTAACATTTTATACAGACCTGTTTTGCAAAAATTTAAATATTTTTTACAATTCTCCCGATTGTGGACGAATTTGAACGATTATGTTGATCAAAAGAATTACGAAGTGCACAAAATGCATTTTGATTTGAACGCCCATTTTTATAAAAAACCTGAATAACTTTAAAGCGTTGCTCATTTGCGTATCTTTCCACGGATCAAATTGAGTAAGTTTGTGATTGAGAAATGTCAAATGAAATGCAGAAAACAAATTTAAAGACTAGGTGTAGTTCACCTTCAACATGGGCCCTTAAAATTTAACGACCCTCTACAAAGAAAGTGATACATATTTTATTATAAAAAGATTTTTCCATAGAGATTAACAAAATAATAAATAATGTGCTTTAAATGTACACAAAATTGGTGGTGGGTATAAAAGATTCGGCACAGCCGAATATAGTGCTCTTACTTGTTTGTATTTATTTTTCTAAATTGTGTTATATTTATTGTCATGTTCTTAATTTAAAAGGGTATAATAAAACCACTGGTCTCTCTAGATTTAAAAAGTTTGTTATGTTATGCATTAAATACAAAATGTATTGTTTTGAAAAAATGCGTTTCTTTATTTTGAAGTTTTTATGACGATTTGAGTGAACCATTTGACGATTTTGACGATTTTTTTTCCCAAATTAGACGATTTTACCCCTATTTTATCTGGCAGCTATGGTAGTTATATGTTGTAATTTACAGAGCACAAAGCGTAGGACACTCTCACACATACAACGCAAAAAGTAGGTTTACTTTCTACTTTTTTTAGCGTCATGAGCGACAAGAGAATAACTCAACCTAGTTTAAATGACAATGATGACAAATTATATTTTATTTTTAACCATAGTACGCAAAAAATTATGATTGCGAATGCAATTTAATTTTTTCTATCGTTTTTTTTAATTATGCTCTGAATTAAGCAAATAAAAGTTGGGAGATAAACTTAATTTTGGATTTTTATGTTTTTTATATTTTTTTTTTATTTAATTCGATTGCAATAAAAATTTTAAAATTCAACGCATTTTATTCCTCTCACAAATTAAATATATTTCATTCTAAGCAAAATAGAATCAAAAATTTCGTCTTATAATTTGTTGTTGTTTGTGGTACTTTGTAAAAAATCGTAACATTAAATAATGCGCTCTTAACAGATTGGATTTTTCCATACACACGGGCAGACACGCTTAGCTAAATCAATTCCTCTATTGATAAGGATTCAGAATATGCCGGTGGTCACAGCTAGAAAGGCCCTAACTTAAATATTTATAACTTTACAGGAGAATATAAAAACGTAATAAACTGTCACCCGATTTACACGATGGTTTAAATAGTCACCACGTTTTTTTGTGAACGAGAATGGCAGAAAATAAAGACTTTATATATCTCTTACTCACATACGTTTTCTCATTAGCTTAATTATTTCTTAAATTGACAAAAATAAGAGATTTAATTGATAAAAATAAAAGATTTATTGAAAAAATATTTTGCATTACAAATATTTATATTTCTCTAAATACGAGCGATTAAGTAATGACAAATCAATTATAAGTTAAAACAAGTAAGAGTGCTATATTCGGTCATGCTGAATCTGATAATACCCTTCACCATCATGTACACAGGTATAATCCTACATCGTAGCTTAACCTACTTATATTTCATGTTATATGCCATTTTTCCTTATTATTTCCGATGCCATCCTTGATTTTGAATTTTTACGTAGTTTACTATATTTAATTTGATACCCATATTGATGGGGTTAAAAAAACTAATCCGCCATTTTGTTTTAGACGCCATCTTAGATTTAACATTTTTTAATAATTTACTGTATTCTACTGGTCAAGCCCTTTTCATTTAATACCAATATTGAGGTTGTTCAAGAAGTTAGATTTCTGGCTAATTTTGTACGGATGTGTGGAAGGGATATTATTTATTTTTGTTTACCGACATGTCTGATAGATTTCTGAGAGCTTTCGTACAGATTTGTTAAAATTTTTGTATTCCCTCTTGTTTTCGGAGGGGATTTAATAAGTTTATGATTGTGCACATCTACAGGAAAATATCTTTTAAGTGGTATTTTTATACCCGCCACCAAAAAAATGGTGGGGGTATATTCATTTTGTCATTCCGTTTTTAACACATCGAAATATTAATTTTAGACCCCATAAAGTATATATTTTCTGAATCGAGGTTAAATTTTATGACGATCTAGCTATGTCCGTCCGTCTGTTGAAAGCACGATAAGAGGTCAGACCGAAAAAGCTAGAGGGCTCAACTATACACAAGGTTTGTTTGGTATTAAAAATGGCCGGAATATTAGGAACAGAGTTATAGCTCGTAATGCAGGAGTAGGTCAAAAAACCATGTCGTTTCAACATCGAATAAAATGCAATTGCGTCCAAACGCATTAACGTAAAGAATTTAACTTCTAATGTATATTTTTTCTGAATAAAAAAATTATTTTTCTCAAAAATTGCTTATATCTATGCAATAGGAATGGAGTTATAGATCAAAATGTACGAAAATTTAAACCGCATGTTGTATTTTACGGTATATTTAAATTTTAACACCTAATAAAACTGACAAAATTAGAAGTACGATTCTGAAATTTTTCCACCATTGCTTTTTGTTCAAAGGCTTTGCACCAACGGAAAATAAATGTGACACGCCCACTTTTACGCCAACCTCCCATAAAACGTTTTATATCAAATTCATATAGTTTCTCTATGAATAAAGATTGTGGAAGAATAAAGGACTATATTGAAATATCTAAGTTGTATTTATTAGCAGAAACTTTATTGACACGCCTACTTTAACGTCCACTTTGATTGAAATACTTAATTTACGGAAAACATTTTACTAGCATATCGAAGTTATACAAAGAAAGTGATAAATACTTTAGTATAAATAGATTGTTTCATAGCGATTACTGTTAATAACAAAATAATAAATTCTGTTCTATAAAAGTACATCAAATTGGTTTTGGGTATAAAAGATTCGGCACAGCCGAATATAGTGCTCTTACTTGTCTTTATTGAATTGTTTGCGGAAATAAATATTTAAAATAAGAACATATGTATGCGTTTGTTGATGTGTGTTTTTGTGGGTCGGTCTGATTCTTTTTTTGTTTGAATTAAAACACTTTCTTTCTTTTAATTTCAGTGTTATTTGTTCATTGTTTAACTTCCCTTTTTTCTTATTTTACAATTGAATTTTATTTATAATTTATATGTTAGTATTTTTGTCACTATTTGTTGTTCTTGTTATTCACTTTGTGCACTGTTTAATTGTTTCTTGTTGGAGTTCTAAAATATTACTGCCGCTGCGTAGCGGTTAACAAAAATTGATAGGCTAAAATTAAGGAATTTAACAGTGGCAAACAAATGTAAACAAGGATTGTGAACAGTATGTAATATGTGTATTTGATTTTTATACTTGGAATATTTTAACAACATTGCTAGGTAAATACGTTTAGATATATTAAAATATCGATGTTTTTAAAAAATACATATCGATATAGTACGACTAAATTAAAGAGCATAAAAATGAGAGGTGGGTTTATATTATACTTTATAACTTTATAAACAACTGTTTGATGAATGTGCACTAAAATAAATAAATGTGACACGCCCAAAATAATCAGCTTGGCTGGCACAGCTACCTGTATACTTGTACACTGACTCCATATATTAAAAAAAAGAGACGAAAATACTCCATCTTTACGCTATCACCTTATGTAAAGAAGCTAATACACGGCATGTTTTTATACCCTTCACACAGTGAAAAAGGGTATATATATGTAGGTTTGTCATTCCGTGTGAAATTTCTACAATTTTCATTTCCGACCCCATAAAGTATATATTTTCCGAAAGCTTATGAATAGGTGGGGGAGTCGATTAAGCTCTGTCAGTCTGTCCGTCTGTCCGTGTGTATGTTGAAATCAACTTTTTGAAGCCCCCCGACATCGCTTGGACCCGGGTGAGGTCTTAAAATAGCAAAAAAAACAGCTGTTTGTTTCGATTTGTTGTATTTCTGTACCAATTTACATGTTTCAAGTGAAAAGTTTCTCGTAGCGAGAGTTACAGAACATGGGCACTGGTTAGAGAAAACGTGGCATCGAATCTTAGCTGAGCCAAAAAAAAAATTTTTATATTTTTTTATATTTTTTTTTAATTTTTTTTATTTTTTTTTTTAAATTTTTTTTAAAAAATTTTTTTTGTTTTATATTTATTATTATTATTATTTCTTAAAAAAAAATTTTTTTTATGTTTTTTATATGTATGTACGTATTTCATATGGGATGAATGGTGATACAAACTACTGTTATTGCATGACTACACGTTGTGAAGGGTATATAAGATTCGGCACGGCCAAATATAGCGCTCTTACTTGTTTACATCTGACTTGTCAAATTCTACACTGCTTCATACGAACATTTCGTGTGTTACCTTTTAAACATTACTTCTGTAAAAAACATGTGTTGAAACTGACAAAGTTTCAATTAGAGCGCGTTTTATCTTCTTCTGTCAAAACATCTGACAACAGCCGTTGACAGAAATATCTGCTGCTGCTGCAAAGCAGTTAGCGACGGTTGCCTATAAAAGTACAATTTTGACAGACATGCAGATTTAAGCTCTAAACACTTAGACGATAGCAGACAGCAAGCAGCAATATGTCAAAAATAAAATCCATGTGTTTAGATTAAAAACTATTTTTTTGACGGCAGCACGATTGCACTACAGCATTTGCTGCTGCTGGCAACTTAGACTATTTTCTATTTTGACGCGCGGCAATAAACAAATATAGTGTTGCCATCATATATATTAAATTGGAAAAATAAGAGCAAAAACTTATTTTCAATACTGAACATAAAAGAACATTACAGAAATACAATAAAGAAGCAAATTTATGTACTTTTATAGTTCTTCGTGATATTATTACATTTTTTATCAATAACTTTAATTTTATTCGTTACTAGCATTTAACCCGCTACTTCGATAGCGCAGTTCTTACTATTTATTGAATACTCAAGCTCAATTTCTAATCTAATCTAAAAGTGAAATTCTGTGTGTGTGTGTGTGTTAGCTATAGACTCCGAAACTGTAAAACCGATCGGATTCAAACTTTGGCAAGTTGTTATACACATTCCAGGGAGTGTTTATGGGTGGCATGGGTTTATGTAATTTCGTGATTAGAAAAGTAGGGGGGGCCACGCATATAAAAAAAGTTATAATTTTGAGGTACTTGCACTGGACCGATTTTTCTGAAACTTTGCATACATATTGGGCTGTCATGACTATTTCTTAATTAGAAAAGTGGGCAGTGTCACGCCATAAAAAAATTATAATTTTCAGCTACTTGAACTTCACCGTTTTTTTTTTTTTTAACTGCATACATATTGAGCTGTTATGACTATGGGCCTGTTCGTAAATGCATCACATCTGTGCATATTATGCTCACAATGTTCGTAAATGCAAACGTTGGAAACACTGCAGCTGTCATCTGTTCGTAAATGCAACATTAAAGTCTATTATGCGCAAATAAATACAAAAAACTAATCACAAAAATGGCTGATGCAATAGATGTGTGAGTATAAAGAATGTGGTTTTTTATGATTTATTTTTGTATATTTTACTTTTTAAACATTTTTAGCCTCGAATGTGAAATATACAATGTCAGATATTGTATTATTAAATTCACAAATTAAATTTATAATTTTTTCATTTTTCCGCAGTGTTCGCTCGTTCGTAAATGCAGCAATAAAATAAGCAAAAAGAAGCATCAGTAACATATGATTTGCAGTGGCAGCGCAAAGTAATCATATTGTGCAGCGCAGTGATGCGTTTACGAACAGGCCCTATAGTTTCGTGATTAGAAAAGTGGGCAGTGCCACTCCCATTACAAAAAGTTATACATTTTATCTTTTTGCACTTGATATTCGATTTAAATTTAGAATGCATTTTTATTCATTAAGGAGCGTAGCAACGCGCGCAGGGCTTTTCTAGTTATTAAATATTTTTGGTTCAATTTATGAAAATTTGTATCTCTGATTCAATTTACTTAGAAAAATAAAAAGTAGAGTCAGGATATATCGGGCATATATTTGCTAACTAAAAGCAAGATCAATGCTACAATGCTATGTATACAAAATATAAAAAAATGAGAAAAGCTAATTTTGGTCGTCCATAACATTAGGAGTTAGACCTTGGATCAAAAAACACTAATTTTAAGAATCTATGTTTACAAACGTAAAAATACAAAGAGTACAATAAAAATGCGAAGAGGCTTTTTTTGTCTCCAATATCATTTTAATTCTCATATTGAATCAGCAATCCCTTATTTTAAAATTAAAGCTTTAGAAACGTAGAAAATACAAAAACTTCCATTAAAATTCAAAAAAGTACCTTTTTGGTCGCCCATAACATTTTTAGTCTCACCTGGATTAATAGTCCTTGATTGTACAATCCTATCTTTAAAAACGTATAATATACCAAAAGTGCCATAAAAAATCAAAGAGGTACCTTTTTGATCGCACATAACATTTTTAGTCTCACCTCAAATCAATAGTCCTTGATTGTACAATCCTAACTGCATAAACGTAGAAAATACAAAAAGTACCATTCCAATACCGAAAGCCTTTCGGTATTTCGACATTTCGGTATTAATGAAATCTCTATACCGGTATTATCGGTATTTTCGGTTTTATTTATTTTATCTAATTACAAACCCGAAGAATAAAATAATTTAACGAAGTTGTGGTATTATTTAATTCAATTTTTTATTAATTTAATATAGTTATTAAAAAAAAAGATAAAACAAAATAATTAAAAAATTTATACAGCAATTAATACAGAGGTAAAGGACTATTTTTTTTTTAAATTCCTTCTTTTAGTGAATTAAAATATGTTCGCAAAAACATAAACTGTCGATGCTTTCATGCGAAAGGCGTGCCCTTATTTTCGTACAGCATAGACATTTGCCAAATATTTCCCTTTTATATTTTAGGATTCGAAATATGAGATCTCCCTTTGAATAATTTTGGTGAGATCGCGCTTTTTTTGTTGGGTTTTCTCAATCATAATTTTCTGCAGCTTTATATATTTGTCATGAACAGGATTTTCTGGTTCAATATTAACCAGCACGGGCTGTACGGCGTCATCGTCGGACTTATCTGCCTGTCACTGCTTCGACTATGTTAATGGTTTGATATTGCAAACGTTCAACCAACTTGACAATTATTTGTATTAAGGCTGTTTTGCTTACTTGGTTAAATATTTCGTAATTGTCATCAGCCCTATAGTAAGATGGATTGTGCAAAAATTGTAACACATCTGAAATGTTCGTACGCCTTTCAAAATTTCTACATTTCAATATAGTTCCTAATGCAATACTAAGTGATTTTTTTTTCAAGCTCATCCAACATAAATTTTAAAGTAATATCTGCTTTATAGAGATTTGAATCTGCGCAGCACAAACTCTCAACTGCAACCTTAATAAGGGTTAAAGCTGATATTATTGAAGAGAGAAGATGGAATTCATCTTCCAAAATACAAGTATTATTATTTAAATCAATAAGCGCTTTTCTGATACAATTTTTAAGCATATAAAATCTTTATATCATATATAATAAACTGCTCAAACAAGTTTTAGAGTCCATTATCAACATCAACTCCTTAGCAAATTCTTCCTTAACATATTTTTGTAATGTCGCATCATTTTTTGTTGGCGAACGGCGAAACAATTTAACTACACTCCGAATCTTTATAACCAATGCATATATTTCAGAACTTAAAATTCTGTCAGGCATGTTCTTCTTACATAAATTTTCTTCGACTATTAAGATCCCATCATAACCATCATCATCTTCGTTGTCTGTCTTCTTCATTTTCTGTCCCACTTTCGCAGGGAAATAATTATCGTCCATCAGAAATATTTTGCTGATATAGCACGCTAATGACCGCTAGTTGTATGCCATGTACCAGACATTGTTGATGATCTGCCTTCAGAAGCTTACCAACTTTTTTCACTACAGAAGCGCCATCCGTTGTCAGCGCAACAATGTCTGTCTGTAATAAAATACCATGATCTTTCAATTTTCTATCAACTAACTCAATGCATTTGTCTGATGGCATAGATCATGAAATACGACTTAACCCAAGGTTCCAAAAGCTTTTGTCAGAGTGGACATTTATGTTAATATAAAGCCGATTTTTCAATGAAGTCGATTCATCGAGTGTAATGCCGAACTTTTCTCTCCTGAGTTTCCTAGACAACAGTTCATTTTTAACTCGCATTCTAATTTTTTTGGAGTAAGTCATTACTATTGATTGAATAGAAGTTGACGATGTAGGAATTTCACCAAGTCCTCTTGCTGTTACAGCTCGTCTTAAGTCAATTGAAGTACAAAAAATACTAAAAGCTATATCATCTTTAGCTGTCATTCGAGCTAGAACAGCAGGCAATGTATTATCTTCTTCAGTTTCAAAATATTTGGTAATTCTTCCACCATTTTTATTCACATTTGAAGTACAAGAAGAATTTTTGGTAACACTCTAAACACATCTTTTTGATTTTAACAAATTTATTCCACGAATAGTTTTGAGATGTGTGTGCATCCCACTTGTGCTTTCACCACAAACTTTAATAATTTTCATGCATTTGTTGCATCTACCAAGTTTTCCACTTCGTTCCCGTAGAAAATAGTACCACACTGGTCTTGACTTCCCTGGCAATTTTTTACAAAAATGTGATTGTCCAAGACTTAAAATTTTGTATTTAATGTAAATTAAACACGCACTACTGAAAAGAAAAAAGAATTTGACCCTTTGTGTGTCGACCATAACATTTTTAGTCTTACCTTGTATTAATAGTCACTAATTCATTATTATAGCTTTGCAAACGTTGAAAATACAAAAAGTACCATAAAAATTCAAAAAGGTACATTTTTTGTTGCCTATAACATTTTTAGTCTCACCTTGAATCAATAGTCCTTGATTATACAATCCTGTCTTTATAAACGTATAAAATACAGAAAGTAGCGTTAAAATTAAAAAGGTATCCTTTTGGTCGCAAATAACATTTTTAGTTTCACCAGGAATCAAAAGTCCTTGATTGTTCAATCTTACCTTCATACACGTAGAAAATACAAAAGTACCATAACTTCATACACGTAGAAAATACAAAAAAATTTTAAAAAGTACCTTTTTGGTCGCCCATATTATTTTAAGTTTCACCATTACAGTACCATACCAATTTAAAAAAGTACCTTTATGGTCGCCCATAACATTTTTAGTCTCACCTGGAATCAAGTCTTTGATTGTACAATCATATTCATATACGTAGAAAATACAAAAAGTACCATAAAAATTAAAAAAGTACATTTTGGTCGCCTATAACATTTTTAGTTTCCCTAGAATCAAGTTGTCATTAGAAACGAAATAAAATTACCTTACCAAAAAAATGTATGTATTTTAATCATACGATTTAATTATATAAACATATTCCGAAATTCTTAATCATACGAATTTATTATTATTTTAAATATTCTGTTAAGATTAAAATAACACACTTAAAAAAAATTCCTCATTCTTTCTTTTATTCGTTTGCCTATTTAAAAATAAATTTTAAAAATCCTTAGTTTTGTAAATAAAAAAATTTAAAAACAAAACCCTCCTTTTCGTCTACCATGCTTATAACGTTTTACACTATCTTGTGAATAGTGTAAAATAAGGGCGAGGATATTATTCCGCCTCATCCATTTCTGTTTTCACATTTCATTTTTATATTCTTTTAAAATTTGTAAATCAATACACCTAAATTTAAAAAAAAAAAAAGTATATTAAAATGTGCAAAACAAATACTATCTGAAGTTTAAAAAATATTATACTTAGTTTCTATCAGTATGTTGTTACCAAGAAATATCTTTTTCTAAATGCAGCCTTCGCTTCTAATTACATATTTGAAATTAAAAATGTTTAAAACTTTGTTAAAACAAAATACTCACAATATATGTTCCATCCGTTAAGGCCATTCCACAAATACAAAATCGATATTCAACGCAGATACAAGTTTATTTAATTTCTAATGTTTTGCAACACTTTTACCAACGAGCATTGTTTAAAACTTATTGTTATTCTTATACTACCTTTTATCGATTATCTATAACAGCAACTCTAGAACAAAACTGGACAAAACCACATAATTATACTTTGCAAAAAAAACAAAACCGCAGAATAATAGTCTGTTATATAGTCTGTGACAAAACTCCCAAAAGCTTTTAACCAATTGAATAAAGTAGAGGTGACAAAATATCGATTGCGATATCGAAGTTTAAGCATACATTACTCTTACGTAAACGTAAGAGTTTTAATTACAACGTTTCTTGTTATAGCATGTTTTCACGGCAAATTCAATGACTTGTTTCGCTCTTTAAATTACTTAAGTGAATTAACCTGTTTCCACGACATATTGTTAATTTGATTTGAAAGTTCTTTTTTGTGCTATTTTTATTTAAATTGTAGTTTTGTTATTTTGCGATAAACATTAAGAAATTTAAAAATGTTATATAGAAAATTATAATTATTTTATCAATGGAGGCAAAAAGTAAGTAATAATAGTAAAAATATTGTAAATTTATAGGAAATGTATGCAAATAATAAAACTATTTTTTTTAATTACTAGAAAGAAGAAAAAAAAAGACAACAACTTTCTTTAAAAATTTCTTTTGCTCCCATTTATTTTTTATATATGAAATTTAACTTTTTTCTTTTCACTTTGCTATGATTTTTTTGCCAGCTGAATATAACAAACTACCGATAAAAATTAGAGCAGATACTGATTTTATTTTAATTCGGATGGTAATATTAACCTACCGTTGCCACATGCAAGTGCAAGTGAAAAAAAACCAATACACTAACACTTTTTTACTAACACAACTACACTTTGGCAACCTGCGACTCAGCTTGCGAAGAAATTGTTAAGCAAGTAAAATTTTTACAGTTACGGCAAGTAAAGTGACAAGCCGAAAAACAGTGTTGTCTAATACTGAGTTTTTTGTTAACTCAACAATATATCATACAATTGTGGTTAATAATTCAGCTAATTTTTTTAATAAATATGTATATATGTATATGAAGAATATTAAGAAAAAAATATAAATATTCATTTAAAATGTAAGTTTTAATATAAATATCAATATTTAATAAAAAAAAAATTATATTAAAAAGTTACATGTCTAAAGGTAACGTTCAATAGTGGCTATTGACAACACTTAATTACTAATTGAAGCAGCGCCATTTGTTTTAAATTTGTTTGAAGTTTATTTGTTGACGACATTTTAAAAATGAACTTGCACTGTGCTGTGTAGCCACTCAAAAAATGTTTGTGTTTTTTTTGGCATTTCTCCTGATTTTCGTTAGTAATACGTATACACTACTTGCAAGTAAATACTTGCCTGTGGCAACGTAGGGTAAATGAGCTACAGTCAAAAATAGTTATTTTCTTACTGCTGTATTCATAAAAAATATTTTAGGTTTTTTATAAGCTTATTTGACAGATGCTGCATAGAAATTTGTCAAATAAGTTTTCAATAAACCTAAAATATTTTTTATAAATACGGCAGTTAAAAAATTTTGCATTGGAAAACTATGTACTTTGGTTCGTAATTAGGCTTTGAATCTATATATGTATATAAAAGAGTAACGTGTCTGACTGGCTGACTGACTGACTGACTGATTCATCATCGCACAGCCCAAACGGGGGGGGTGCTTTAATACCATGTGAGATAAGGCCATGATGGCTTTATCTCTCATTCAATAGAGAGATAAAACCTTTTTTATTTTTTTTTAATTTGAATGAGAGGTAAAGCCATCATGGCCTTATCTCACATTAGCAATATTAGAAAATGGCTTTATCTCTCATTTCAGTTTTGAAGGACTTTTGCATTTTACATTTATTAATACTTTTCTTATTTTTATAATTAATTAATTTTTATTCTTGTGACGCACGCAGGAAAACTTTATTCAGCGAAGCCACCTGCCGCGTCCAACTGGAGGAGAAAACCCGTAAGCACGGCCGCAGGTCGCCACGCGGAAAAACTTTAGTATGCGAGGCCAGATTTCAATACTTAACTTTACTGTTTCCAAGAAAAGACATTTTTTTATTCTTGTGACGCACGCAGGAAAACTTTATTCAGCGAAGCCACCTGCCGCGTTTAACTGAAGGAGAAAACCCGTAAGCACGGCCGCAGGCCGCAACGCAGAAAAACTTAAGTATTAGAAGCCAGATTCCAATACTTTACTTTAGTGTTTCCGGGAAGACATTTTTTTATTCTTGTGACGAACGCAGGAAAACTTTATTCAGCGAAGCCACCTGCCGCGTCTAACTGGAGGAGAAAACCCGTGAGCACGGCCGCAGGCCGCAACGCAGAAAAACTTTAGTATGCGAAGCCAGATTCCAATAATAATAACATTCTGTTAAAAAATGTCTTCTCGGAGACTCTAAAGTTAAGTATTGTAATCTGGCCTCGCGTACTAAAGTTTTTCTGCGTTGCGGCCTGCGGCCGTGCTTACGGATTTTCTCCTCCAGTTGGACGCGGCAGGTGCCTTCGCTGAATAAAGTTTTCCTGCGTGCGTCACAAGAATAAAAAAATATCTTTTCCCGGAAACACTAAAGTAAAGTATTGGAATCTGGCTTCTCATACTAAAGTTTTTCTACGTTGCGGCCTGCGGCCGTGCTTACGGGTCTTCTCCTCCAGTTAGACGCGGCAGGTGGCTTCGCTGAATAAAGTTTTCCTGCGTTCGTCACAAGAATAAAAAAATGTCTTCCCGGAAACACTAAAGTAAAGTATTGGAATCTGGCTTCTCATACTTAAGTTTTTCTGCGTTGCGGCCTGCGGCCGTGCTTACGGGTTTTCTCCTTCAGTTGAACGCGGCAGGTGGCTTCGCTTAATAAAGTTTTCCTGCGTGCGTCACAAGAATAAAAAAATGTCTTTTCTTGGAAACAGTAAAGTTAAGTATTGAAATCTGGCCTCGCATACTAAAGTTTTTCCGCGTGGCGACCTGCGGCCGTGCTTACGGGTTTTCTCCTCCAGTTGGACGCGGCAGGTGGCTTCGCTGAATAAAGTTTTCCTGCGTGCGTCACAAGAATAAAAATTAATTAATTATAAAAATAAGAAAAGTATTAATAAATGTAAAATGCAAAAGTCCTTCAAAACTGAAATGAGAGATAACGCCATTTTCTAATATTGCTAATGTGAGATAAGGCCATGATGGCTTTACCTCCCATTTAAATAAAAAAAAAAAAAAAATGAGAGATAAAGCCATCATGGCCTTATCTCACATGGTATTAAAGCCCCCCCCCCCCCCCCCCCCCCTTTCGATGTATAGCCCCCACTAAGAAGGGATTTTTGGAAATTCGTACTTTAAGTGGGTAAAAAATGGTAAAAACAGGTAAAATCGGTAATCTTATATCTGCTAAACTAAAAATGATACAAATTAAATTGAAAAAGTATTGTAATTTGCACAAAAAATAAGCTGACAGGTGTCTGGCCTTTTTTGGAATTTTCAACCCCCCATTTTCCACAAGGGGAAAAACGAGTAAAAACTATAATTTGGTACTTTTTTGGTACCCTATGTAACTTCCAAACGCATAAAGATAGGAAAAAAATTTAAACTGTATTAAGTAATCCGCGGAAAAATATTAATAAGAATTCGGCACTTTTTTCAAATTCGCATGTTTAAGGGGTAAAAATTTTCCCTTTTTTTGGTACTTTTTTTAAAAGAAACTTTTCTTATATTATTCAATGCGACAACATTTGACAATTATTATTTCCTAATAGAATATGGACAACTATTTAGGTGAAATTTTTGGAAACTTTTCGGGGGACAAAAAAGGTACCAAAAAGGGGAAAATTCCGGAAAATGTAAGTAATTCCTAATTAGACGGCCAATTTTCACAAAATTTTTAATTGGGATTTCACTAGACATAAAAAATTATGTAATTTAGTAAAAATTGAAACACATTCATAGCAGGGTAGAAAAGGGAGGGAAAAGAGTTTGGTACTTTTTAGAACATAATTACTTTTATGCAAAAAAGAGTAGATTTACTGACTTTAAATCATGTCTATTAAAATATTTTGTTACATAGATATTTGAACATTTTAAACTTGGAATTTGGAACTTGGACCAAAAATGTACTTTTTCGCTATTCTATTGTACTTTTTGTATTTTCTACGTTTATAAAGGTAGAATTATAAAATAAAGGACTATTGATTCCAGGTAAGACTTAAAATGTTATGGGTGACCAAAAAGGTACTTTTTTGAATTGTTATGGTATTTTTTGTATTTTTTACGTTTATAAAGATAGGATTATACAATCAAGGACTATTGATTCTAGGTGAGACAATAAATGTTATGGGCGACGAAAAAGGTACTTTTTTGAATTTGTTTGGTACTTTTTGTATTTTCAACGTTTCCGAAGCTAGAATTTTGAAATTAGTGACAATTGATACAAGGTGAGACTAAAAATGTTATGGGCGACCAAAAAGGTACTTTTTTGAATTTTTATGGTACTTTTTGTATTTGCTACGTTTATGAAGGTAGGATTGTACAATCAAGGACTATTGATTCCAAGTGAGACTAAAAATGTTATGGGCGACCAAAAAGGTACTTTTTGTATTTTCAACGTTTCCGAAGCTAGAATTTTGAAATTAGTGACAATTGATACAAGGTGAGACTTAAAATGTTATGGGCGACCAAAAAGGTACTGTTTTGAATTTGTATGGTACTTTTTGTATTTTCAACGTTTATAAATATAGGATTATACAATCAAGGACTATTGATTCTAGGTGAGACAAAAAATGTTATGGGCGACGAAAAAGGTACTTTTTTGAATTTGTATGGTACTTTTTATATGTATATTCTACGTTTGCGAAGCTAGAATTTTAAAATTAGTGACAATTGATACAATGTGAGACTAAAAATGTTATGGGCGACCAAAAAGGTACTTTTTTGAATTTGTATGGTACTTTTTGTATATTCAACGTTTATAAATATAGGATTATACAATCAAGGACTATTGATTCTAGGTGAGACAAAAAATGTTATAAGCGACCAAAAAGGTACTTTTTTGAATCTTTATGGTACTTTTTGTATTTTCAACGTTTGCGAAGCTAGAATTTTGGAATTAGTGACAATTGATACAAGGTGAGACTAAAAATGTTATGGGCGACCAAAAAGGTACTGTTTTGAATTTGTATGGTACTTTTTGTATTTTCAACGTTTATAAATATAGGATTATACAATCAAGGACTATTGATTCTAGGTGAGACTAAAAATGCTATGGGCGACCAAAAAGGTACTTTTTTGGATTTTTATGGTACTTTTTGTATTTTCAACGTTTGCGAAGCTAGAATTTTGAAATTAGTGACAATTGATACAAGGTGAGACTAAAAATGTTATGGGCGACCAAAAAGGTACTTTTTTGGATTTTTATGGTACTTTTTGTATTTTCAACGTTTGCGAAGCTAGAATTTTGAAATTAGTGACAATTGATACAAGGTGAGACTTAAAATGTTATGGGCGACCAAAAAGGTACTTTTTTGAATTTTTGTGGTACCTTGTGTATTTTCAACGTTTATGAAGGTAGGATTGTACAATCAAGGACTATTGATTCCAGGTAAGACTAAAAATGTTATGTGTGACCAAAAAGGTACTTTTTTTGAATTTTTATGGTACTTTTTGTATTTTCAACGTTTGCGAAGCTAGAATTTTGAAATTAGTGACTATTGATACAAGGTGAGACTGAAAATGTCATGGGCAACCAAAAAAGTACTTTTTTGATTTTTATGATACTTTTGGTATTTTATTCAATAAATAGTAAGAACTGCGCTAACGAAGTAGCGGGTTAAATGCTAGTTATAAATAAGACATCGATTTACGAATATCGTTGTCATGGAAACATGCCATTACCCAATACAAGAGGTAAAAAAATTTTGCATCTACTTCTTCGCTTGAGCACGTAGCTTATACAAATAATTGAAGATTAGAATAAAACGAGTATAGTTTATTTATACAGTTGCTTTTTATATCGTTGGTCACAAGTAAAAAGGCCCTAACTCAAAAAATTGTAACTTTAGAGAAAAAGCTATAAACATAATAGAAGCTGTATTATTTTAATGCAATTTCTTTTGTAAAATTACTTTTAAGACTGCATTTTTTATGCTATTGCGTTAAATTTTTGTTTCAAGGTGCATTTGTGTGATATGTATTGGAATCGCGGAAAACTTTAATTTCGTAAAAAAAACACCAGTTTGAGCTTTTCTACCTGTGAACATCGATATATCATAAGTTGGAAAAAAGTCTCAATAAAGATTTACTTTACATGTGACTATCAAAACATTAAGAATAGCTTGCAACAATGTCAACCTCAGAGCTTAAAAACGATTTGAATACTTATATTTACATATAATCGATCAAATAATAACAAAATAGAGGTTCTTAAAGTATAGATAAAAAATTTAATAGTTAAAAAGAAAAAAAATTAATAACATGAATACCCTACAAGAAATTACTGTGCTCTAACACTTGAACAATTTTCATTCTCTAATTCTTACCAAGGCGAATTCAATAAGGTGAACTTATTAGATCAGCTAATCATCAGCTGTTGACTACTTCTAGGGACCACTTGTCAAATTTTTGTGTTTGTGTGTGTTTTTTTATTGTTGACATTTGTGAGCGGTGTTTTATTTAATATTACAAAAATTTTTAAAAAATTGTGAAAAACCGTAAAAAAATCTTAAAGAATTTGCAAGCAAATATTGAAAAAAGTTAAAAGTTGTAAAAAAGATTTAAAAAAATTGTGAGCATATTGTATTGTTAACTTTTTAATTGTTAAAAATTTGTAAAAAACGTTGTTTTTCTTTATAAGTATTTGTGAATTTGTCAAAAACTTTTTGACATATCGTTTTGTTTTACACTAACAAAATACACGTTGTATTTTTTCACTTTGTAGTTGTTTTAGCGACGAGTTCACCTTATTGAATTCGCCTTGATTCTTACCCTATTCTTGAAAAAAATGGTACTGTAGCCTTTACATTAAAAAGTATTTTTAAAAAACTGCTTTTTAATACTCATTTTTATCCTAAAGTGTTACTAATCGTTACTTTAATTTTGATTTTTCGCGTTTTTTAACAACTTATTTAGTAGTTTGATAAAAATTATAAGATTTTTTGGTGTTTTGGAAGTTTTCAAAAGCAAGAATTTGTTAACGGAAAATATTGAGCAGCGATGCCACAATTTATATTGGCGAAAAAAAATATATGTAAGATAAAGACAACTATAGAAGGCGAATTAAATTATTAAGTGGTGGTAATTCCACAATAACTCATTAGAAAATTGTTGTTTTAATCGTTGCGTTCCTTTGCCGATGTGTCAAAAAGTACATTGTTTTTGGTTGTGTTATTTTAAAAAAACTTGTGCGGTAAAAATCAAACAATGTAAACATAAATAAAGGAGCTAATACACGGCATGTTTTTTACATCTAACTTGTCAAATTCTCCACTGCTCATACAAACATGTCGTGTGTTACCTTTAAAACATTTCTTCTGTAAAAAAACATGTATTGAGACATCTGACAAAATTTTAATTAGAGTGCGCTCTATTTTCTTCTGTCAAAACATGTGACATCAGCCGTTGGCAGAAATCTCTGCTGCTGCAAAGCAGTCAGCGTAAAAGTACAATTTTAACAGACATGTAGATTTACATATGTCTCACAATTTTTAAAGTCAGATGTAAAAAACATGCCGTGTATGATAGCCTTAACTTGGGCAACATTGATGAATCTATATAGATAAAAGTGAAACTCTGTGTGCGTGTGTGTGTTAGCTATAGACTCCGAAACTGTAAAACCGATCGGACTCAAACTTTGGCAAGTTGTTGTGCACATACCAGGGAGTGGTTATGGGTGGAAAAAAGTGGGCGGCCCACGCCCATAAAAAATTAGTTATCATTTTTAGCTACTTGCACTTGACCGATTTTTCTGAAAATTTGCACATATATTGAGCTGTCATGACTTTATAATTTCGCGGTAAGAAAAGTGGGCGGACCACGCCCATAAAAAAGTTATAATTTGAGCTGTCATGACTTTAAAATTTCGTGATTAGAAAAGTGGGCAGGGCCACGCCCATAAAAAAAAGTTATAATTTTGAGGTACTTGCACTGAACCGATTTTTCTGAAACTTTGCACACATATTGAGCTGTCATGACTACGATTTCGTGATTAGAAAAGTGGGCAGTGCCTCGCCCATAAAAAAAAAATTTTTTTTAGCAACTTAAACTTCACCGATTTTTCTAAAACTTTTCACACACATATTGAGGTCTCATGATTATACAATTTCGTGATTAGAAAAGTGGGCAGGGCCACGCCCATAAAAACTATATAATTTTGAGGTACTTGCTCTGGACCGATTTTTGTGAAACTTTGCACACATATGGAGTTGTCATGACTACAATTTCTTGATTAGAAAAGTGGGCAGGGCCACGCCCATTAAAAAAAATTTTTAAATTTTTAGCTTTTTGTACTTGATATTCAATTTAAATTCAGAATGCATTTTATTCATTAAGGGGCGTAGCAACGCACGCCGGTCTTTTCTAGTAGAAATATAAAAGTCAATTGAGTTGTCAGCACCAACTGATAATTGAAAACGCCTTGAAAATATGCATAGTGTACTCTTTTACAGGTATCGGTGCGAGCAGCTGACTATTTTTTTGTGTGCCATACAAAACAAGTAAAATCATTATTTTCGACTAGCATTTAACCCCCTACTTCGTTAGCGCAGTTCTTACTATCTATTAAATAAAATACCAAAAGTATCATAAAAACCAAAAAAGTACTTTTTTGGTTGCCCATGACATTTTTAGTCTCACCTTGTATCAACTGTCACTAATTTGCAAATTCTAGCTTCGCAAACGTTTAAAATACAAAAGGTACCATACAAATTCAAAAAAGTACCTTTTTCGTCGCCCATAACATTTTTTGTCTCACCTAGAATCAATAGTCCTTGATTGTATAATCCTATATTTATAAACGTTGAAAATACAAAAAGTACCATACAAATTCAAAACAGTACCTTTTTGGTCGCCCATAACATTTTAAGTCTCACCTTGTATCAATTGTCACTAATTTCAAAATTCTAGCTTCGCAAACGTTGATGTTCACAATCCTTGTTCACTTTTGTTTGCCACTGTTAAATAATATTCTTAATCTCAAACAATCAACATAAAACAGTGCACAAGTGAATAACAAAGACAACAATTAGTGACAAAAATAATAACATGTAAAATATAAATTAAAATTAATTGTTAAATAAAAAAAAAAAAAGTGAAGTTAAACAATAAATAAATAAAACTGAAAATTAAAATAAATAAAAAGTGTTTTATTTCTGCAAGGACCAAAAAGGAACCAGACCCACAAACACACAACAACAAATATTTGGTCCTGTTGAAAATACAAAAAGTACCATAAAAATTAAAAAAAATTACCTTTTTCGTCGCCCATAACATTTTTTGTCTCACCTAGAATCAATAGTCCTTGATTATATAATCCTATATTTATAAACGTTGAAAATACAAAAAGTACCATACAAATTCAAAACAGTACCTTTTTGGTCGCCCATAACATTTTTAGTCTCACCTTGTATCAATTGTCACTAATTTCAAAATTCTAGCTTCGCAAACGTTGAAAATACAAAAAGTACCATACAAATTCAAAAAAGTACCTTTTTCGTCGCCCATAACATTTTTTGTCTCACCTAGAATCAATAGTCCTTGATTGTATAATCCTATATTTATTAACGTTGAAAATACAAAAAGTACCATACAAATTCAAAAAAGTACCTTTTTGGTCGCCCATAACATTTTTAGTCTCACCTTGTATCAATTGTCACTAAATTTAAAATTCTAGCTTCGCAAACGTAGAATATATAAAAAGTACCATACAAATTCAAAAAAGTACCTTTTCCGTCACCCATAACATTTTTTGTCTCACCTAGAATCAATAGTCCTTGATTGTATAATCCTATATTTATAAACGTTGAAAATACAAAAAGTACCATACAAATTCAAAACAGTACCTTTTTGGTCGCCCATAACATTTTTAGTCTCACCTTGTATCAATTGTCACTAATTTCAAAATTCTAGCTTCGCAAACGTTGAAAATACAAAAAGTACCATACAAATTCAAAAAAGTACCTTTTTTGTCGCCCATAACATTTTTTGTCTCACCTAGAATCAATAGTCCTTGATTGTATAATCCTATCTTTATAAACGTAAAAAATACAAAAAATACCATAAAAATTCAAAAAAATACCTTTTTGGTCGCCCATAACATTTTAAGTCTCACCTTGTATCAATTGTCACTAATTTCTAAATTCTAGCTTCGCAAACGTTTAAAATGCAAAAAGTACCTTTTTGGTCGCCCATAACATTTTTAGTCTCACCTGGAATCAATAGTCCTTGATTGTACAATCCTACCTTCATAAACGTAGCAAATACAAAAAGTACTATAAAAATTCAAAAAAGTACTTTTTTGGTCGACCATAACATTTTCAGTCTCACCTTGTATCAATAGCCACTAATTTTAAAATTCTAGCTTCGCAAACGTTGAAAATACAAAAAGTACCATAAAAATTCAAAAAAGTACCTTTTTGTTCGCCCATAACATTTTTAGTCTCACCTGGAATCAATAGTCCTTGACTGTACAATCCTACCTTCATAAACGTAGAAAATACCAAAAGTACCACAAAAATTAAAAAAAGTACTTTTTTCGTCGCCCATAACATTTTTTGTCTCACCTAGAATCAATAGTCCTTGATTGTATAATCCTATATTTATAAACGTTGAAAATACAAAAAGTACCATACAAATTCAAAACAGTACCTTTTTGGTCGCCCATAACATTTTTAGTCTCACCTTGTATCAATTGTCACTAATTTCAAAATTCTAGCTTCGCAAACGTTTAAAATACAAAAGGTACCATACAAATTCAAAAAAGTACCTTTTTCGTCGCCCATAACATTTTTTGTCTCACCTAGAATCAATAGTCCTTGATTGTATAATCCTATATTTATAAACGTTGAAAATACAAAAAGTACCATACAAATTCAAAACAGTACCTTTTTGGTCGCCCATAACATTTTAAGTCTCACCTTGTATCAATTGTCACTAATTTCAAAATTCTAGCTTCGCAAACGTTGAAAATACAAAAAGTACCATACAAATTCAAAAAAGTACCTTTTTCGTCGCCCATAACATTTTTTGTCTCACCTAGAATCAATAGTCCTTGATTGTATAATCCTATCTTTATAAACGTAAAAAATACCATAAAAATTCAAAAAAGTACCTTTTTCGTCGCCCATAACATTTTTTGTCTCACCTAGAATCAATAGTCCTTGATTGTATAATCCTATATTTATAAACGTTGAAAATACAAAAAGTACCATACAAATTCAAAACAGTACCTTTTTGGTCGCCCATAACATTTTAAGTCTCACCTTGTATCAATTGTCACTAATTTCAAAATTCTAGCTTCGCAAACGTTGAAAATACAAAAAGTACCATACAAATTCAAAAAAGTACCTTTTTTGTCGCCCATAACATTTTTTGTCTCACCTAGAATCAATAGTCCTTGATTGTATAATCCTATATTTATAAACGTTGAAAATACAAAAAGTACCATACAAATTCAAAACAGTACCTTTTTGGTCGCCCATAACATTTTTAGTCTCATCTTGTATCAATTGTCACTAATTTCAAAATTCTAGCTTCGCAAACGTTGAAAATACAAAAAGTACCATACAAATTCAAAAAAGTACCTTTTTCGTCGCCCATAACATTTTTTGTGTCACCTAGAATCAATAGTCCTTGATTGTATAATCCTATATTTATAAACGTTGAAAATACAAAAAGTACCATACAAATTCAAAACAGTACCTTTTTGGTCGCCCATAACATTTTAAGTCTCACCTTGTATCAATTGTCACTAATTTCTAAATTCTAGCTTCGCAAACGTTGAAAATGAAAAAAGTACCTTTTTGGTCGCCCATAACATTTTTAGTCTCACCTGGAATCAATAGTCCTTGATTGTACAATCCTACCTTCATAAACGTAGCAAATACAAAAAGTACCATACAAATTCAAAAAAGTAAATTTTTTGTCGCCCATAACATTTTTTGTCTCACCTAGAATCAATAGTCCTTGATTGTATAATCCTATCTTTATAAACGTAAAAAATACAAAAAATACCATAAAAATTCAAAAAAATACCTTTTTGGTCGCCCATAACATTTTTAGTCTCACCTTATATCAATTGTCACTAATTTCTAAATTCTAGCTTCGCAAACGTTGAAAATGCAAAAAGTACCTTTTTCGTCGCCCATAACATTTTTTGTCTCACCTAGAATCAATAGTCCTTGATTGTATAATCCTATATTTATAAACGTTGAAAATACAAAAAGTACCATACAAATTCAAAACAGTACCTTTTTGGTCGCCCATAACATTTTAAGTCTCACCTTGTATCAATTGTCATTAATTTCAAAATTCTAGCTTCGCAAACGTTGAAAATACAAAAAGTACCATACAAATTCAAAAAAGTACCTTTTTCGTCGCCCATAACATTTTTTGTCTCACCTAGAATCAATAGTCCTTGATTGTATAATCCTATATTTATAAACGTTGAAAATACAAAAAGTACCATACAAATTCAAAACAGTACCTTTTTGGTCGCCCATAACATTTTTAGTCTCACCTTGTATCAATTGTCACTAATTTCAAAATTCTAGCTTCGCAAACGGTGAAAATACAAAAAGTACCATACAAATTCAAAAAAGTACCTTTTTCGTCGCCCATAACATTTTTTGTCTCACCTAGAATCAATAGTCCTTGATTGTATAATCCTATCTTTATAAACGTAAAAAATAAAAAAATACCATAAAAATTCAAAAAAGTACCTTTTTCGTCGCCCATAACATTTTTTGTCTCACCTAGAATCAATAGTCCTTGATTGAATAATC
Organism: Phyto melanocephala; assembly: GCA_941918925.1. Taxonomy (NCBI): domain Eukaryota; kingdom Metazoa; phylum Arthropoda; class Insecta; order Diptera; family Rhinophoridae; genus Phyto; species Phyto melanocephala. The sequence goes on from OW799233.1 coordinate 62,175,252, forward strand.
CTATATTTATAAACGTTGAAAATACAAAAAGTACCATACAAATTCAAAACAGTACCTTTTTGGTCGCCCATAACATTTTTAGTCTCACCTTGTATCAATTGTCACTAATTTCAAAATTCTAGCTTCGCAAACGTTGAAAATACAAAAGGTACCATACAAATTCAAAAAAGTACCTTTTTCGTCGCCCATAACATTTTTTGTCTCACCTAGAATCAATAGTCCTTGATTGTATAATCCTATATTTATAAACGTTGAAAATACAAAAAGTACCATACAAATTCAAAACAGTACCTTTTTGGTCGCCCATAACATTTTAAGTCTCACCTTGTATCAATTGTCACTAATTTCAAAATTCTAGCTTCGCAAACGTTGAAAATACAAAAAGTACCATACAAATTCAAAAAAGTACCTTTTTCGTCGCCCATAACATTTTTTGTCTCACCTAGAATCAATAGTCCTTGATTGTATAATCCTATCTTTATAAACGTAAAAAATACCATAAAAATTCAAAAAAGTACCTTTTTCGTCGCCCATAAAATTTTTTGTGTCACCTAGAATCAATAGTCCTTGATTGTATAATCCTATATTTATAAACGTTGAAAATACAAAAAGTACCATACAAATTCAAAACAGTACCTTTTTGGTCGCCCATAACATTTTAAGTCTCACCTTGTATCAATTGTCACTAATTTCAAAATTCTAGCTTCGGAAACGTTGAAAATACAAAAAGTACCATACAAATTTAAAAAAGTACCTTTTTCGTCGCACATAACATTTTTTGTCTCACCTAGAATCAATAGTCCTTGATTGTATAATCCTATCTTTATAAACGTAAAAAATAAAAAAAATACATAAAAATTCAAAAAAGTACCTTTTTCGTCGCCCATAACATTTTTTGTCTCACCTAGAATCAATAGTCCTTGATTGTATAATCCTATATTTATAAACGTTAAAAATACAAAAAGTACCATACAAATTCAAAACAGTACCTTTTTGGTCGCCCATAACATTTTAAGTCTCACCTTGTATCAATTGTCATTAATTTCAAAATTCTAGCTTCGCAAACGTTGAAAATACAAAAATTCAAAAAAGTACCTTTTTCGTCGCCCATAACATGTTTTGTCTCACCTAGAATCAATAGTCCTTGATTGTATAATCCTATCTTTATAAACGTAAAAAATACAAAAAATACCATAAATATTCAAAAAGGTACCTTTTTGGTCGCCCATAACATTTTTAGTCTCATCTTGTATCAATTGTCACTAATTTCAAAATTCTAGCTTCGCAAACGTTGAAAATGCAAAAAGTACCTTTTTGGTCGCCCATAACATTTTTAATCTCACCTGGAATCAATAGTCCTTGATTTTATAATCCTATATTTATAAACGTTGAAAATACCAAAAGTACCACAAAAATGCAAAAAAGTACCTTTGTGGTCGACCGTAACATTTTCAGTCACTCCTTGTATCAATAGCCACTAATTTCAAAATTCTAGCTTCGCAAACGTAGAATATATAAAAAGTACCATAAAAATTGAAAAAAGTACATTTTTGGTCACCCATAACATTTTTAGTCTTACCTGGAATCAATAGTCCTTTATTTTATAATTCTACCTTTATAAACGTAGAAAATACAAAAAGTACCATAGAAAAGCGAAAAAGTGCATTTTTGGTCGAAGTTCCAAATTCTACGTTTAAAATGTTTTATGTAACAAAATATTTTAATAGACATGATTTAAAGTCAGTAAATCTACTCTTTTTTGCATAAAATTAATTATGTTCTAAAAAGTACCAAACTCTTTTCCCTCCCTTTTCTACCCTGCTATGAATGTGTTTCAATTTTTACTAAATTACACAATTTTTTATGCCTGGTGAAATCCCAATTAAAATTTTTGTGAAAATTGGCCGTGTAATTAGGAATTACTTACATTTTCCGGAATTTTCCCCTTTTTGTCCCCCGAAAAGTTTCCAAAAATTTCACCTAAATAGTTGTCCATATTCTATTAGGAAATAATAATTGTCAAATGTTGTCCCATTTAATAATATAAGAAATGTTTCTTTTAAAAAAAGTACAAAAAAAAGGGACAATTTTTACCCCTTAAACATGCGAATTTGAAAAAAGTGCCGAATTCCTATTAATATTTTTTCGCGAGTTACTTAATACAGTTTAAATTTTTTTCCTAGCTTTATGCGTTTGGAAGTTACATAGGGTACCAAAAAAGTACCAAATTATAGTTTTTACCCGTTTTTACCCTTTAGGGGTTGAAAATTCCAAAAAAGGCCAGACACCTGCTTATTTTTTGTGCAAATTACAATACTTTTTCAATTTAATTTGTATCATTTTTAGTTTAGCAGATATAAGATACCGATTTTACCCGTTTTTACCCCCTTAAAGTACGAATTTCCAAAAATCCCTTCTTAGTGGGGCTATAATTCGAAAGAGGAACCGATTGTCCAAATTTCATGTCTCTAGCTCTTAGCGTTTGGGCTGTGCGATGATGAATCAGTCAGTCAGTCACGTTACTCTTATATATATATAGATTGTAACGTATTTTTTACACCACCACAAAATTTATAATTTTGTTTTGAACGGTAATCGCTATGGAATCATTTCTTTATAGTAAAGCATGTATTACTTTCTTTGTATAACTTCAATTTGCTATTAAAATTTATTCGTAAATTAAGTCTTGTAATAAAAGTAGGTGTGTCAATATAGTTTCTGTTAATAAAAACAACTTAGATATTTCAATATAGTCCTTTGTTTTTCCATAGAGAAATTATATGAGTTTTAGATAAACCGTTATATGGGAGGTAGGGGTTGAAGTGGGCGAGTCACATTTATTTTCCATTAGTACAAAGCCTTTGACCAACAAGTAAGAGCGCTATATTCGGCCGTGCCGAATCTTATATACCCTTCACAACGCGTAGTCATGCAATAACAGTAGTTTGTGTCACCATTCATCCCATATGAAATACGTACATACATATATAAAAACATCCCATTGTAAAATTATAAATTCACGTACGTATGTTAAAAAAACAAAAAAAAAATAAAAAAAAAATTTAAAAAAAAATTTAAAAAAAAAAATTTAAAAAAAAAAATTATTATATATATAATATATATAAAACAAAAAAAAAATTTAAAAAAAAATTTAAAAAAAAAATAATAAAAATATATAAATATATTAAATAAAAAATAAAAAAAAAATAAAAAAAAAAATTTTTTTGGCTCAGCTGGGATTCGATGCCACGTTTTCCCTAACCCGTATACACGTTTGTATGCATGTATGTTGTTGTTGTAATGTTGTTTTTGTGAAAAAAAAATCGAGGTGGTCGTGGGTTTTTGCTCATATCTCAGTTGTTTATGTACCGATGTTTCTGATTTTCAATACCGATCTACTCCCGAATATTTCTAATATTTTAATACCTTACCCGGGTCCAACCTATGTCGGGGGGCTTCAAAAAGTTGATTTCAACATACACACGGACAGACGGTCAGACGGACAGACTGACAGGGCTTAATCGACTCCCCTATTCATAAGCTTTCAGAAAATATATACTTAATGGGGTCGGAAATGAAAATTGTAGAAATTTCACACGGAATGACAAGCCTATATATACCCTTTTTATACTCCATAAAGTATATATTTTCTGTATATAAGATTTGGCACGGCCGAATATAGCGCTCTTACTTGTTCACTGTGTGAAGGGTATAAAAAGCAATGGTTAAAAAATTTCAGAATCATACGTCTAATTTTGTCAGTTTTATGAATTTTCGTACTTCTTTCATAAATTCAAGCAATTGTCAGGGAGAATAATTATTAAGGAAATATACATTGGATATTTCATGACTCCTCTCCCTTCCTTATGTCCCGATTTAGCCCATTACCGAACAAACCTTGTGTATAAGACATATTCTGGCATATTTGAGCTCCCTAACTTTATTGGTTCGAGCTCTATTGTGCACTCAACAGACGGACGGAAGTAGCTAGATCGTCATAAAATGAAACCATGACTTAGAAAATATATACATAACCATTTTTTTGGTGGCAGGTAACAAAAGAAATAAGCTTAAAAACAAACATTTATTTATACAGTAAAAAGGTTTAATAATTAAAGGAATAATTATTGGATCTGTGTATATTTTCAACAGATATCCATTTAATCTTTCTTTAATTTGGTTATATACTTAAATAAAAATTTATTTGTTAGACTTATTATATCCTTTATACAGTGAACAAGTAACAGTGCTATATTCGGCCATGCCGAATCTTATATACCCTTCACAACGTGAAGTCATGCAATAACAATTGTTTGTATCACCATTCATCTCATATCAAATACGTACATTTGTATATACTGGTTAGAATAAATGTGGCATCGAATCCCAGCTGAGCCAAAAATTTTTATTTTATTTAATATATTATTTATATTTTGTTATTATTTTTTTTTTAATGTTTTTGAAAAAATTTTTTAAAAAAATTTTTAAAATTTTTTTTTAAATTATTTAAAAATTTTTTTTTGTAATTTTTTTTATTATTTTTTTTTTTATTGTTAATATTTTTTCTTTTTGTAATTTCTTCTTTTTTTGTATGGTTTTTACATATATTTATGTATGTATGTTGTTGTTGTAATTGTGTAAAAGAACGAGGTGGTCGTGGTTTTTTGCTCATATCTCAGAAAGTTATTGGGCGATTGTGCTGAATTTCAATAGCGATTCATTCCTGAATATTTCCAAGAGATTGATACCATATAGAGATCTGAGGAACATATAGTTGCTTCTGAAAGTTGATTTCAACCAACACACGGGCAGACGGACAGACGGTCAGGGCTTAATCGACTCCTCTATTCATAAGCTTTCAGAAAATATATACTTTATGGGGTCGGAAATGAAAATTGTAGAAATTACAAACGGAATGACAAAGCTATATATACCCTTGTGCACCACAGGTGAAGGGTATAAAAAGGGTATATATAGGTTTGTTATTCAGTGTGAAATTTCTACAATATTCATTTTCGACACCGTAAAGTATATATTTCCTGAAAGCTTATGAATAGGAAAGTCGATTAAGCTCTGTCAGTCTGTGAAAAAGGGTATGTATAGGTTTGTCATTCCGTGTGAAATTTCTACAATTTTCATTTCCGACCCCATAAAGTATATATATTCTGATAGCTTATGAATAGGGGTGTCGATTAAGCTCTGTCAGTCTGTCCGTGTGTATGTTGAAATCAACTTTTTGAAGCCCCCCGACATCGCTTGGACCCGGGTGAGATATTAAAATATCAGATATCAAATATCAGCCTTATAACGTGAACAAATTTGTCGGTTATATAAATTGTTTTCATAAAAAGGGATATCCCCGTAAATGATTGCACAGGTTTAGTTTAGTGCGTGCTGCTGATTTAGCATGATCTAATCTAAAGTTTTTCGTGAAAAATGTCACAAAAACTACCAAAATTCTAAAGTTAAATTTCTTGTAGTTAGAAAGGCAAAAAATCTTCGCTCTTTTAGAAATTTTGAATCTCCTGTAGCCTACAATTGCTCCAAATTGTAACGGACAGCTGCAATTTTAAAAGTACGCTACTGGCTATTTAAATTCAACTTGGCAACATCTTAAAAACAAAACAAAATAGCAAAATGCTTTCTGAACATTTTTAGCTCTTTAGGAGATGAAGAAGACTGTGAAGAGGATATGACGTTAGGTTTTTTGAGGGAAAGAATTTGTTCAGCAAATAAAAATTAAAAGATAATACAAAAAAAGGTAAAAAATTTTTTAAATTAATTTTAAGGTACTTTTTTTCTTTACAAAACATACATAACAATCCGAAATACATAAAAATATATGAATTTGAGTTAAATCACATATCTAATTTATTTGAATATTTTAAAAAGTTAAACCTTCGTTAACATGAACAACTTCGCGAACGTGAACACGCTCGGTTTTTAATAGTTCACCTTAGCGCGAGTCTACTGTACATACAATTTTCGGAATTTTCCCCTTTTTTGGTACCTTTTCTGTCCCCAAAAAAGTTTCCAAAAATTTCACCTAAATAATTGTCCATATTCTATTAGGCAGTAATAATTATCAAATTTCGTCCCATTGAATAATATTACAAAAGTATCTTTAAAAAAAGTACCAAAAGTGGGAAAATTTTTACTCCTTATTCATGTGAATTTGAAAAAAGTGCCGAATATTTATTAATATTTTTTCGCGGATTACTTAAAACAGTTTGAACTTTTTTCCTAGCTTTATGTGTTTGGAAGTTACACAGGGTACCAAAAAAGTATCAAAAATATAGTTTTTACCCGTTTTTTCCCCTTATGGGTTGAAAATTCAAAAAAGGCCAGACACCTGTCTGGTTATTTTTTGTGTAAATTACAATACTTGTTCAATTTAATTTGTATCATTTTTAGCTTAGCAGATATAAGATTACCGATTTTACCCTTTTTTACCCCCTTACAGTACGAATTTCAAAAAAAATCCCTTCTTAGTGGAGCTATACATTGCAAGAGGAACTGAAATTTCATGTCTCTAGCTCTTTGCATTTGGGCTGTGCGATGATGAATCAGTCAGTCATTCAGTCAGTCACGTTACTCATTTATATATATATATAAGAATAAATGAATCAGTTACAAATTAGTTGAATGTATATATATAAAACAGGATGTGTGTATTTATGTATGTAACGTATGGACTTCAAAACGGCTAGGCCGATTTTGATAAAATTTTCAGGGAATCTTCAGAATATTTAAGCGGGTGACACTGTGAAGTCTGATTTTGGCTTTTTGGTCTGAGAGTGGAGGGTCGTGGCAAAATCCAATTTTCACATTGCACCACCAATGACATATACATATATTTATTTTGTTTGCTTCTTTATACCCTTCACCTGTGGTAGTGGCTTTGTCATTCCGTTTGTAATTTCTACAATTTTCATTTCCGAACCCATAAAGTATATATTTTCTGTAAGCTTATGAATAGAGGAGTCGATTAAGCCATGACCGTCTGTCCGTCTGCCCGTGTGTTGGTTGAAATCAACTTTTAGAAGCAACTATATGTTCCTCAGATATGAGTATGGTATCAATCTTTTGGAAATATCCAGGAATGAATCGCTATTGAAATTCAGCACAATCGCCTCATAACTTTCTGAGATATGAGCAAAAAACTACGACCACCTCGTTTTTTTCACAATTACAACAACAACATAAATATATACCGGTTAGGGTAAACGTGGCATCGAATACCAGCTGAGCCAAAAAAAATTTTTTTATTTTATAAATTATTTATATTTTTATTATTATTTTTTTAATTTAAAAAAAAATTTTTTTTTTAATTTTTATTGTTTTTTTTTTTTTTTTTGTTTTGTTTTAAATACATATTTTTTTGTAATTTTTTTTTGGAAACACATACGTAAACTCAATTTATAATTCTGCAATAGGATGTTTTGTATATGTATGTATGTACGTATTTCATATGAGATGATTGCATGACTGCACGTTGTGAAGGGTATATAAGATGCGGCACGGCCGAATATAGGACTTTTACTTGTTTTAATTAATTTTTTTTAACCGTTGTCATGTTTTTCAGAATGAGATATCAAACTCTTAAATCGGTTATGTAGTTCCAAATATACTTACAAAAAAAGCCAGCAACGCGGACCAGGTCAGCTAGTTAATGTATATTTACTTATTACGTAAAATTAGGTACGTTTTGTGATTAAAATATTAGGTATAGTTATTTAAAAAGTTTTGTTTCTATAATTTTTTGTATAACTAGTGCTAAAACATTTGTTGTATTTAATGTAATAATTTTTGTTTGTAATAAGCACTGTTTTTGTTAAAAATACATTAGTTGTATTTAAAAGTATTCACTTTTGCTATTGATGTTACACTGTAATTCGGTTGAGAACTCCAAGCACTTATTGGAATCTTCAAAAGTTCTAACCCCCCGACCACACGAGCGATTGATTATGTCCTAATATAAGCAATAAAGCCGGCAGAATAACGGCATCAAATTGCCAATGTTCAAGCTTATACCTATGGTGGTGAACACGTAAATATCTTAAAACATAAAATTAGAAATTTTTCTGGTGATTGACCTATAATTTAAAATTTTATAAAAAATATTCGAAAATAAATTTCACCAAAAGCACAAGATTAAAACGATTCTTTTACCATTATATATTTAAGTCAACTAGGAACCCTCAAATTTTAATTCCAAGGATAAATAATTCTTTGTTTGAAAAATCTTTTAGTGTTAGAATAGCCCGTATTTGGAATTTTTTACCCATGGAGCTTCGACTTTTTTCCCACTCAAATAATGCTTTTCGACTAAAAATGTTATCTTTTCTTACCAATTTGTAGTATTAGATTTATTTTATATAGTTTGAATATGTTTTTGTATGCATATGTATAACTATGTATGCATGTATATAATGCTTTCTTCTTAAAATTAATTTTTACTTTCTGGCTTTTTCTGTTACGATGTATTGGGATCGTTAAATTAACTATTACACTTGTTTGATTTCTTTTCAAAAGATTGGGAACCAATGGTCATATATGTTAGGTTTTTATTTGTAGATAATTTTTATAATATTAATGTTCAGGATTTAACTATGTAATATATTTTAATTGGCCTAATGAGGCTTTATATTACGTTGAATAAATAAATAAATAAATAAATAAATAAATAATTAAAAATCTTAAATTTTTTTATAATAACAATGTTAATTTTAATACTTTGTTTTCTTTTTTTCTGCCGCGTTCTCTTATACATTAGTGTTGTTGTTACATTTTATATGTTTGCAATTGAATTTGACAGCTTGTGTTAGAAGATTATTGCTCAGCAATGTATTATAACATTTATTGCTAAATATCACCCCTTTCTCATTAGGCAAGTGTTGTGTTTATAGACAAAAGGGGTAAGGTCGGGTTAAGAGGAAGAAATTTGCTCATATTTGAGTACACACTTGCCTGTACTCGGCAAGTACGAGCAAGTTTTTGTTGAGAAACCAAAAACAAAAAAGAAATAAAAACAAACAAGAGTGCTTTATTCGACCATGCCGAATCTTATATACCCATCACAACGCGTAGTCATGCAACAACAATGGTTTATATCACCATTTATCTCATATGAAATACATACATATATATAAAAAACAAACATATATAAAAACATCCAATTGTAATATTATAAATTTAGTTTACTTATGTGTCTAAAAAAAATAAATTAAAAGAAAAATTATATATAAAACAATAAAAATTGGAATAATATATAATAAAAAAAAAATTTTTTGGCTCACTCTAACAAGTATACCACGTTTGTAGGTATGTGTAGATAATTGATAATTGTAGAAATTTCAAACGGAATGACAAACCTATATATACCCTTTTTCACTGTGTGAAGAGTATAATAAGTAAAAGAGAACGAAACTTGAGTCTGAACGTGAACAAAGTTCAAAGGAAAATAAAAAACTAACTTCATGCAGTCCACACGTTAATATCTTGTGTTGGCAATAGAATTTCGCAGTTGCTGTGGCAATAATTGCCAATCACATTGCTCGTGTGGTCGGGGGGTTAGGGGTTCATGTAAAAGACGCTGTTCTGAGGAGGATTGTAGAAAAAATATAACAAAATATATTTCTTTCAATAGCCACCATATCGCACCCGCTTTGAGGTCTGTTAAAAGAAACAGATTGACAGGGGATCACATAAAGCAGAGTACTTCTGATGTCCATATCCAATGAGTATTGGTTTGACTGTTCGCTATTTGACGTGTTTTTTTCCGCAATAAAATTGCTTATTTTTGTTATTAATTTTTGCGATATATATCTGTTTAAATTTTTAATTACTCAGAATTTTTATGTGAAATAATATACTGTCAGTGTGATACAGTGTCTATTCTTTGTTATATTCATTTCTTTAAAGTGTTTTTAAAATATAATTTTACGTGCGTTTAATAACAAAAACAACAATCAACTTCGATTTCATGGTACAATCATCAGGTAGCCTCAGTTCTGCAACAACAAAATCCTAAATGTATTTTGTTGCTGGAAAACGACGACTTAAATGTCAAAAAGCAAATGTGTGTGCGTGTTTTTTTGGCGGTAGAATATATACGTACACAATATATACACATACATAAACAAAATTTGACATCTTAGTTAAACCTTAAGGTAGAGAAAAAAATAATCAGCTGTTTTAGTGAGGCTACCTGATAATTCTACCATGTTCGATTTTATGGTTTTTTGTTTGTATTTACACATATGTTTTTCTGTTTGATGCTGGTAATACTGGGATTGCATTAGTTTGTGTCTTTGATAACAAAATAATTTTGGAGCATTGCCATAGATAAATATATACCTGTCTGTCCAACCTTTTTCACGTTGGAGTGCTCAAGTGCCAATTGTATAAGTACTGGGTATCAATTCTCGTTCTATGAAACTATGAAATGAAAAGTTTTTGTGTGTCATATCATATGGTGTCACCAAACCCTTTGCTATAAAAACATTTTTTCATTTCACAGAACGAGAATTGAGCCCCTGGTGGTGATCGTATGGTTTCATGCTGGTTGTGTCTCCATTTATATCATTTAAAGTGCAGTAATCTTAAAGCACGTGATGCTGATGCGCTGGCTGATCCTCTAAAATCCCTAAATTGGACTTGTCCAAGCTGCAAAAACATCAATATAGAATTTTATAAGCTTTTTAAAAATTCTAAAGATGAGTTTATTTTAATTACCAAGGAATTTCTGTTGCTACAAAATAAACTTGCTAAATTTGGAGAACTATTTAATAATTTCCCCAATTTAGAAAATTTCGTTAATATGCAACAAAATCTATCTCCTAAACGCAAAAAAGCGCATTTAAGATCTGATTCATCACAAAACACGCGCAAAATAACTTCTGATTGTAACAACTCATCTGCTTCTGTAGTCGAAATTAGTTCAAAACTCCGTAATAACTTTGTATCTGGATCCACATCAGTGTCTGTAGCTGATACACCTAACTCTTTGGAGCCTTTACCTGCCTCATCTGGAATTCCACCAATAGCCAATAACTCATCTATCGCTCCTGAACAAAATCTTAATTATGCTCAAATTTTGACTTCTTCGTCTACTATTTCTAACAATATTCAAGTTGCACCTAAGCCTTTAAAAGCTACACCCCCTAATAAAAATATTTTTTTATCACGCTTGGCTGCGGAAACTACTGCTGAGGATGTTGAATATTACATTCGATTAAAACTTCAGTCAAATTGTGAAATCTCTTTGTATAAATATACGTACTCCCAACCGAGAACAATAACATCGTTTAAAATTGCTGTACCTGAAGATCTCTTTGAACATCTTGTTGATCCTAGCTTTTGGCCTGTAAGTACATTTGTGCGCGAATATGTTTACAAAGAAAGCCGCAGGACTGCTGCACGTCTCCCTATACGTGTCTCAACGACTCCAAAAAAACTAAATTGTTCTACTGATATTTCAATAATATATCAAAACGTTCGTGGCTTAAATACAAAATTATCTGCTCTGTTCAATAATAGCTTCGCTTTTACCTACAGCGTTATTGTGTTTACTGAAACATGGCTTATGGAAAATGTTTTAAATACTGAAATACTCTGTAGTGATTATCAAATTTATAGACGTGATCGTGGTTGTGGTATCAGAGGTGGTGGAGTTATAATTGCAGTTTCCAGTCAACTTTCTTCTGAGGCGTTTTTAGATGATTCTTCATTGAACATTGAATTTATTGGTGTTGTTATTAAGCTGAAACGTAAGAAAATTTTCATCACTTCTTCTTATATCACTCCAAATTCATCTGAGATGGTTTACCGTGAACATGCTGAAGCTATTAAAAAGATCGTTAAAGCTGCTAATGAAAACGATTCTGTTTTTATTCTTGGAAATTTTAATATGCCATATTTATCATGGAATTTCTCATTTGATGATGGCTATTTCATTCCGACAACGTCAAGGATAAATACGTATTATATAGAGTTCGTGAATTGGCTAATGGATCTTAATCTTTATCAGCTAAATGGTATTTGCAACGTTAATTTTAAACTATTAGATCTAATTTTTGTAAACGATTGTACTGATATAACTATTAATCCTTCGGATCCAATTTCTCAGCCGGAGGATTGTTACCATCCCACAATTGAAATCACAAACTTCTGTTTTATCAAGCTCTTCTACGTTAAAATCTGTTAATTTTAATGAAAAAAGTTTTTGCTTTAAAAAAACTAACTACTATAAATATTTATTGAACTTTTAAACAACACAGGCTGGCCAAATTTTCTTTATTATACTAATTTTTTAAATAATAGTATCGATATCGACAACGTAATTAAAAAGTTTTATGATAAAATCTATTTATATATAAATCAAACCACTCCGAAAACTTTTGTTTTAAAACAATCTGGCCCACCGTGGAACTCTAAGTATCTCTCTACCGTTAAAAATAAAAAGAACAAGCTTTATAAAATATACAAAAAGTCTGGATCTTCTATCGATTATGCCAAATATTCGGCAATTCGTGCACAATATAATTCAATGAATCAGTCTTGCTACTTGAGCTATTTAAATAAAATGCGTCAATGTTTTAAAACTGATCCAAAGAGCTTCTACAAGTTTATTAATTACAAAAGGAGGACAGTTGCATTTCCAACTGTTATGAAGTACCTTAATTCTGAATCCGATGATGACTTAATAATAAGTAATCTGTTTGCTGTCTTCTTTTCTACCACTTATTCTGACGCTAAATTCGACGATCTAAAATCTTATCCACTAATGGAATTATCAAATCCAGCTATATCAATTCCATTTCTTGACGAATCAACGTTTTTCAGCAGTTTAAAAAATCTAAAATTTTCCTATAAATATGGCCCTGATGAAATTCCTAGTAGCCTTCTTATTAAATGTGCTGAGGCTTTCGTTTCTCCTCTTACAATACTTTTCAATATGTCGATAAAATCCGGTTATTTTCCTACTATGTGGAAGGACTCTTTTATAATACCATTATTCAAGTCTGGCTGCAGAAATAACATCGCTAATTATAGAGGTATTGCTAACCTTAGTACAATACCTAAACTTTTTGAGAAAATTATAACTGACCAACTTTGCCATCATGTAACATCTATACTGTCTCCGTCACAACATGGTTTTCGTAAGGGTTGTTCGACTGTTACAAATCTGTTGCAGTTTACTACGCTTGTAAAACGTGGTTTTATTGAACAAAAGCAAACTGATGTTATTTACACCGACTTCAGCTAAGTCTTTGATAAAGTTAACCATAAACTTCTAATAAAAAAACTTGATGTAATGTGATTTACACAGAACTCCCTTAAGTGGATTTATTCGTATTTGACAAATAGAAAACAAAATGTTCGTTTTAAAAACATTATCTCTAAACCAGTATCCGTTGTTTCTGGTGTTCCTCAGGGAAGTCATCTTGGTCCATTGCTGTTTTCCTTGTTTATTAAAGATTTACCAAATGCTATTAAATTCTCAAACGTTATTATGTATGCTGACGACGTAAAAATATTCCTAAGTTATAATAATTACGCCGATCATACCCTCTTACAAATGGATATAGATGCTTTTAATGTATGGTGTAGATTTAATTTAATGGAGCTGAACCCTGAAAAATGCAAATATATGTGTTTCTTTCGTAGATGTTATATTAAAGTTAATTATGTTTTAAATGGTTTTACGTTAAAAAGACTGGAATCCGTCTCCGATCTTGGAATCCTATTAGATGCTAAACTAAATTTTATTCAGCATATTTCTTTAACTGTTAATAAAGCACGTGCTGTCCTTGGATTCATAAAACGTTGGGCCAAAGAGTTTACAGATCCATATATAACAATACAATCGTATATTTCTCTTGTCAGGCCTATTCTTGAGTATGGTTCAATAATTTGGGATCCAACTTACAATGTTTATATTAATAGCATTGAATCTGTGCAAAAACAGTTCCTGCTATTATGTCTTCGTGGCTTACAGTGGAATTCGTTAAGCCTGCCGCCTTATACTAGTAGACTTGCACTAGTTAAGCTGCCAACTTTAAAAAGTCGTAGAACAATGCTAAACGTTACGTTTGTTCTATTAGCGAATATCTTTTTTAATATACCATGTCGTTCTACACATCGTTTTTGTCCGCTATCAGTCAAAGTTTTCAGAACGAATTATGCCAACTTCGATCCGTTTTTGAGGATTTGTACCGAGTTCAATAAACTTTATCAACATATTGATTTTTCCTTAAATGTTAATATTGTAAAATGTAAAATTATTTTGTTTTTGAATAACTAATATTAAACATTTTGTATGTACTGCTTTTTAGTCTGTAAGGATCTAGAATCCATAGACTTAAATAAATAAATAAAATAATATGTAAGCGTAAGGTGATGGTTTCGTAACTTATTTGATGCCATTTAAAATTTTGCCGTTTATTTTTTTATAACTCTAATATGGCAAGCTGGCAATATTTTTTGTTGGTTTGTTTTCTATTAGTTTATTGTTTTTATTGAATTGTTTGGGGAAATAAATATAATCATATAATAAGTTGGTACATATACATATATATATATATATATATATATATATATATAATTTATCTGTATAAATTTTTTAAATATTGAAGTCTGAATTTTTTTTTTTTTATATAACAATTCGTCTTAATATAATGTATTAATAAAAAAACTGAATAAATTTATTTTTTTAAGTAGACATGTGTATATTTGTTATGGCACTTTTTAATATATTTTGGCACTTTCTAGCTAAAATTTTGGCACAAGACTGAAATTAATTAAAGTAATTAAAAAAAATTGCAATAGTTATCCCTACCTGATTGGCAGAGCAAAATATTGTTTATTATTTAACGAGAAGCAATACAAATATGCAGCAAGTAACTTTATTTTACACTAAAATTGCTGCAGTGAAAACAAATTTGGAAACCCTTTTTTATTTCATTTTTTTATATTTCGCACACATCTTTGTTACATACCTTAAAAATGAGAAAAAATTTTTTTCTCGTTTTCGCTATGAGGTTGCAAGAGCTTTCTTCTTATTTCACCTACAGTGGCAACTTGCGGCAGCCAAACTTAGTTAAATTATGCTCAGAAAATATGGGCGAGACCATTTTTAGATATGATCTATTTTATTTGTAAAAATTACCCAAACATAGGGGGCCAATTCAAAGTGGTTGCATATCAGTCGTATTTGTACTATTTCATATTATTTTATGCATACTTAAAATTTTTGTTAGTAATTTCCATACAAAAAAAATAATATGACTTTACACATTTGTTTCCTATGTATAAGAAATTGTTTATGTTATACTTTTAACCAGAGAGAATTTCTTCGCTTCTCACCTCTCAGAGAGAATATTTTCTATTTTCTTCTTTCCTGTATACATACAATTTTTAACAGCGTCATCTCTTTGTCTTCTTTCTTGTATTAAATACATAAGTTGTTAACAAAAGGTGTTCAAAGTCACTAGTCATATTAATATGAATTATATGATATAGTACAATATGAGAGTCAACTTTGAATTGGCCCAGGGTGTCTAAAAAGCGGCTACTGTGAAAAAGTAGGGCATCTGATAAACATTTTACTACTTCTATTAATAAAAAACAAACAAACCTTAAAAAAACCAAAAGAGTAGTTATCAAACGGCAATGTTTCTGACACTTTAATTCTAAAGTGCATTTATTTTTTTCAAGATTACCTTTTTTTGCTTTTTAAAAAATTGTCGACTTTGAGCAGCTCCACAAACTATAATTTTTATGATACTAAGGAAAACGCATCTAGATCAATCATGTTTCATGGTACACAGATCTGGGGTTTTGCGAAATGAAAAAAATGCTGCAACTACCCAAAAACACTCCTAACTACTACTACTAACTACTTAGAAAATGGTTTAAGCTCCTTACATTTGGAAACTTTGAAACTTCACTTTGACTATGTAAATAGAGTTCTGCTTTTACCGAGCTGAAAAAATTATAGAAAAAAGGACTTACGGCCTTATTCATAACAAAAAGTTAGTCACAATTTATATACTACGTACAACGAGCGAGACAAATAAAATTTAAAAAAAAATTGAAAATAAAATTCACTCCACAATTTAATTATAAAATTCCTTACAAGAATCATTCATTGTTTATTGAAGTTTGTAGCTTTAAAAACAAAAAAGCTGTAAAACTGATTTTCCTTTAAGCGAACACATTTTTTTTAAATAATAGTAAAAATATTTGATTTTAGTTAAGTGATTCCTTCAATTAAACGGCTGCAGCTTAACCGAATCTGAATGTATTAAATATTCTTTTATACACATATATCTTTTTATGTGGCGCCAAACAAACATTTCTGTGTTGTATTCATTACAAGGGAAGATTTTCACATATCGATGCTTTACTTCCTCAATCACGTATCTTAAAAAATAAAATTTTTCAGGAGAGAAAAAAAACGGTTCATCTTTTTATACTTCGGTGTTTGGTTAAAAGTTTAAATACAATTATTAAGGAATTGATTGTATTTATGTATATTAGTAGTAATAATATACTAATCTTTTTTAGTTAAAGCATAAAACAATCGTTTGATATGAAAAAGTCAAAACCGTATTTTTTAAGTTACGAGATGTTTTTCGTTTTTTACAAAGGTAAAATTTTAGTTTTTTTCTTTTGTTTTTGTATGTATTTAATAAATAAAACAACTTATGGTGTTTGTAGTTCTACAAAAACTACAGAAACAACAAACCCTTTTCTTCTACGCTGTGTAAGTTTCCCCTCTGTTTAGGAAAGCCTTTTGCGCAAGTTAGTTTTTTATTTTCCTTTGAACTTGCTTTCCCGTTCAGACACAGCAATTAACTTGCCTAAGTTTCGTTTTCTTTTACTTATTATACCCTTCACATAGTGAAAAAGGGTACATATAGGTTTGTCATTCCGTGTGAAATTTCTACAATTTTCATTTCCGACCCCATAAAGTATATATTTTCTGAAAGAGAGAGAGAATAAAGAAGTCTATTTAGCTCTGTCAGTCTATCCGTGTGTATGTTGAAATCAAATTTTTAAAGCCCCCTGACATCGCCTGGACCCGGTATAAAAATATCAGAAATATTCGGTAGATAGGTATGGAAAATCAGAAACATCGGTACAAAAACAACTGAGATATGAGCAAAAACCACGACCACCTCGTTTTTTTCATAACAACAACATACAACACATACATACAAAAGTGATATACTGCTTAGAATGAACGTGGCATCGAATCCCAGCTGAGCCAAAAATATTTCTTTATCTTTTATATTATTTATATTTTCATTGTTTTTTTTTAAATTTTTTTTGTAATTTTTTTGTTAATTTTTTTTTTTTTTTTGAAACATACATACGAAAACCCAATTTATAATTTTACAATGGGTTGTTTTTATATAAGTATGTTTTTTATATGTATGTTTTTTATATGTATTTTTTATATGTATTTTTTTATATGTATGTATGTACGTATTTCATATGAGATAAATAGTATTATAAAGAATTGTTATTGCATGACTATACGTTGTGAAGTGTATATAAGATTCGGCACGGCCGAATATAGCACTCTTGTTTTTTTAATTATTTGATATTTCTTATTTGTTTTTGGGTTTTCAATCAAAAACTTGCTTTTACTTGCCGAGTACAGGCAAGTGTCTACTCAAATATGAACAACTTTCTTACTCTTAAACCGACCTTACCCCTTTTATCAATAAATACAAGATTTGAGCAAGTCTCTTGCCTAATCTGAAAGGGGTGTAACAAAATCAAAAAATATACATGTTGTTTTGTAATAATTGTATAAATACTAGCACACCCGTAGTGTGTTTGACAATGAATACATCAAAAATACACCTCTGATCTAGTGTAATGTTCCATTTTTTAAAACGATTTATAAAATGAAAAAAAATACGGTCCGCTATTATAATAATTTATATAAATACTTAGATATTTGCCTAAAATATATAAAACTAATAATTGATGAAATTGCTTAGTCGATTTGATAATTTTATTAATAAATTGTATTTGAAATCTAAATATACATATAAAATGTTTGAAATATTAAAAATAAATGACTTAAATTAACTTTAAAACAAGTGTTAATTTAAATCACAGATATGTAAATGAAATTGTTAATAATGTTGAATTTAAGGATACAATTTTAAAACCAGCTCTGTATCACCCCTTTCTCATTAGGCAAGTCACTTGCGCAAGTTAGTTTTTTATTTTCCTTTGAATTTGCTTTCACGTTCAGACTCAGCAATTGACTTGCCCAAGTTTCGTTCTCTTTTACTTATTATAGGTATACTCTTCACACAGTGAAAATTGGTATATATAGGTTTGTCATTCCGTTTGAAATTTCTACAATTATCAATTATCTACACATACATACAAACGTTGTATACTTGTTAGAGTGAGCCAAACAATTTTTTTTATTTTATATATTATTCAAATTTTTATTGTTTTATATTTAATTTTTCTTTTAATTTATTTTTTTTTAGACACATAAGTAAACTAAATTTATAATATTACAATGCGATGTTTTTATATATGTATGTTTTTTATATGTATGTACGTATTTCATATGAGATAAATGGTAATATAAACAATTGTTGTTGCATGACTACACGTTGTGAAGGGTATATAAGATTCGGCATGGCCGAATATAGCACTCTTGTTTGTTTTTATTTCTTTTTTGTTTTTGGTTTCTCAACCAAAACTTGCTCGTACTTGCCGAGTACAGGCAAGTGTGTACTCAAATATGAGCAAGTTTCTTCTTCTTAACCCGACCTTTACCTTTTTGTCTATAAACACAAGATTTGCGCAAGTCACTTGCGCAAGTGACTTGCCTAGTGAGAAAGGAGTGTAAGCCAATCTGTCTCTCAACTATTTAGTTATGCCAATTAAAGATAATATCAATATTAAAACATCAAAATTGTATTATATTTTTGTAATATCTGTTACACCCTTTTCTCATTAGGCAAGTCACTTGCGCAAGTGACTTGCGCAAGTGGTTGAGAAACCAAAAATAAAAAAGAAATAAAAACAAACAAGAGTGCTATATTCGGCCATGCCGAATCTTATATACCCTTCACAACGTGTAGTCATGCAACAACAATTGCTTATATCACCATTAATCTCATATGAAATACGTACATACATATAAAAAACATACATATATAAAAACATCCCATTGTAATATTCTAAATTTAGTCTACTTATGTGTCTAAAAAAAATAAATTAAAAGAAAAATTATATATAAAACAATAAAAATTTGAATAATAAATAAAATAAAAAAAATTTGTTGGCTCACTCTAACAAGTATACCACGTTTGTATGTATGTGTAGATAATTGATAATTGTAGAAATTTCAAACGGAATGACAAACCTATATATACCCTTTTTCACTGTGTGAAGAGTATAATAAGTAAAAGAGAACGAAACTTGGACAATCAATTGCTGAGTCTGAACGTGAAAGCAAGTTCAAAGGAAAATAAAAGAAAATAAAAAACTAACTTGAGCAAGTGAATTGCCTAGTGCGAAAGGGGTGTTACTGAAATAAATAAAAACATATAATCTATGTTTATTTTCCGTTCCCACAAAAATGCCAGACGCAAACGTCAGCGCATTTTTTCCACTATATTAAATTTAATGATAAACTTTTTAAACAAACAAACAAGCTTCTCTTATTACAGAACGAAGTAACAATAATAAACGCAAATACTTGTTCTTTCTTGCTGATGAAACAATTTGTTATTTTTAAGCTTGAAGTTAGATTTAATTTTTTTAGTTTTGAATAAAGACTCAACAAAACAACATTCAATATATATATATATATATAACCTTTTCATTTTACAGAGAAACAATTGACACCCTATTGAAGATATATTTACATTGATAGAAATATTCATATTGATAGCATCTGCAGATTTATATATCAGTTTCGTTTCCAGTTGTCAAAAAGAGTATTACTGAGGGCAATTTTTCTGTAAAATAGTGATTGTATTAGCAACTGTAAAGTTTCCAAACTGTTTAAAAACAAATTATTATAAATATAATTATTTTTAAATATATCTGATCCATTTGCTTCAAACAGTAGCGGTGGGAACTTGTTGTATTTTTATACGGATATTTAAAAATTTTTAAATAAAATAAAATAAAACGTAAAAAATTCAGTGATTTAACAAACTTTTGTTGGGTATAGGTGCTTTTTAAATTTTCAAAGTTGACAACGCAGCTCTGCATACCCGGTTTTTGACTGGGCTAAATTTATTTCTCCTAAATGGTTTAACAAGCAGTGGCTTCGCAAACTAAAATTTTCACACAAAGTTTTTCTCCTCTATGGTATAACACACAGCGGATTCGGGAACTAAAATTTTCCTGTATATCCGACCTAAATATGAAAAATTCAATTTAATATGTGTTAATGCCTACTAAAAACTTCTGTATTTCCGTAAATTTGTCCCCGCTTCTTAAAATTTATTCATATAACCACTAAACTTTTCTTATATTTAAATTATTTATCACCCTATGTACTTTTTTTAATTTGGAGGTTTGTTGATGAACTATATTAAAGCCGGTGAAATTGTTATATAGCAATAGTACATTTAGTTTTGTTTATTTTTATTTCGTTTTACTTTATTTTTTATAAATCAAGCTTTATACAATTTTAGAATCTGGTCACACTGGTTATGAATTTAATTTTGTCTCCATAGAAATCATAAAAGCATTGTCAGTATTTGATATTACTTTAGTCATAATAATATTAAGCTAATAAACCGAGAGAGGATTGAAACGGTAGCAGCGGCTAATAAAAGAAATTTTTTAATTTTGTTGGTAAACACACTGAAGAGTATAATTTGCTGCTAATAAAGTATATAATTTTGTGCATTAATAGAAGTGTGAAGAACTGTGTTGAAGTGATACTTAAAGTATGGGACTGATCGTTATGTTTCTATGTATAATTTTTTCTATTATTTGTTTGTATGGATACTTAAAAGTTGTATATAAATGTGTTAGAAAAGTGCGGATTAAAAACAATGTAAGCACATCTCCAAGAAAGTTAAATTTCAACAACGCTACTGCGGTTACTAGTAAAAAAAACAAAAATAATAAAAATGTACTAGATGAGGAATATAAACAGGCTCCAGGACCTTTACCATGGCCAATTTTAGGCAATTTAGCACTGTTAGGGCGGTATGCCGTACCATTTCAGGGATTTTCCGAATTAGCCAAACAATTTGGCAATGTTTATTCACTGACTTTGGGTACCACTCGCTGCCTAATTGTTAACAATTTGGATTTAATTCGGGAGGTGCTTAATCAAAATGGAAAATATTTTGGTGGTCGACCTGACTTTTTACGTTATCATGTTCTTTTTGGTGGCAATCGAAATAATTGTAAGTATTTGTAATTTGGCTTTAATATACACTTGAAGGTAGAAAATTTGTAACAAATCTAGTTACCAACGCTCCTTCAAATTGAAAAAAAAATTACATACATACATACGTCGATAGAAAATTGAAAAACAAAAAGATAATTTAAAGTGGTAACATTGTCTAACACTCAATTTACATGATGAATTTTATGACGTCCAATTTTCTTAATTCCCTTTTGAAGTTGTTTCCAAAAACTACTCAAATTTATACGATGGTTTTTTTTCGACGTCTAATTTCTAATTTGTATTGTAGACTATTAAATTTATATTTTTAATATTTTTTATTTTCTTTATTTTGAATGTCGAAAAAACTAATTATTGTTTAATATTTTTTTTTTATCAGTCAAAAAGCACAAAACAGTTGATGAGAATATAAAAAAAAACGTAACAGAAAGAACAGAAAAAAGTGTAAAGCGAAGTGTCAAAAAAAACCATGAAAACAGAAACCATGTCTATTTTTCTACCCCCCTTTCTTCTCTACACCGCTTGCTAACAAACAAAAAATGACGTCCAAAATTGGACGTCATAAAATTCATCATGTAAACCTACTGTAACACACTAAATTTTTGAGTTATAGACCTCTAAAGTTTTGATATATACATATATGAGATATTTAACTACATTTCTGATAATATATTGGCAATATTGGTATATAAAAAAAAACTAAAAAAAGTTTACCTCTAAGTTTTAATAGTTTTTACAAAATTTACGAAAAAAAAGTTACGTGTACTTAAAAAAAATGTAGTTCATTTAAAAAAAGTGTTGCAAAATTTTATTTGATAAACAAACAGCGTCTTCGCGCACTAAAATTTCTCGGCATAGCTTTTTAATGGGTTGAGAATTTTTTTTATGTTTTAAAAGATCCATTCAAAACCTTTCAAATGACACCAATATTTCCCATATACATATGTACATATGTTGAGAAATGTAGTAAAAATCTCATATATGTATATGTATCTGTGGCTTGGATCTAAAAGAGCTAATGTCACTTTTTTGCTCTTTTGGGTTAATCATTGCATTAGATTTGTTTTCTTGCTCTATTTCAGTATGGTAAAACAGCTAAATCATACTTAACCCAGAATAGATTCATAAATAAAATGCTGGCCAATGTCACTATGAAAGCATCTATAAAAGTTAAATCCCAATTTTCTCAAAAGTAAATATTTTTACATTGGCCCTTTTAGCTCCAAGCCACAGATATATATGAAAACTTTAGAGGTCTATAACTCGAAAACGAAGTGCTTCCGTTAATGTTACCACTTAATTTTTTTCTTTATTTTTCAATTTTCTATCAATCTGTTTTTTTTTTTAAATTTGAAGGAACGATGGTAAACTAGATTTTAACCGAATATTTTTTAAAAAAATGAGTTATTTATGAATCGACATATTTTTGGCAAAAAAAAAAATTAAAACAATATTAAAAATTATGTCAAAAACTTGATCGAGTTTAAATAAAACTATTTTATTGTATTGTCTATTTATAAAAATTAGTTATTACGCGAAGGCAAAAATTTATTATTTATTTACTATTATTTTCATTACCGTTATTAAACTAAATCTTAAATTGAAGACAAATAGCTGCAACTTTTTAAAATGTTTATGTTAGGAAAAAAATGTATATTGGTATAATTTGTATATGAAAAAATTAAAATATAAGAACACTTAAATTATATTTTGAAATACAAATGTTTAGATTTATGTTAATCAAGCAAAAACGGCTGAACGGAATAAAATAAAATTACGCGACAGATAATAACCTAGATAAACACTTACCAATAACTACACAGATGTCGCGGGCATTTGCTAGTTACAAATATTATGTTATATCATTAAACAACTTTTATTAATCTAAATAATAACATAAAACAACAATGCGAAAATTTGACTAATTTAATGTTAACATGAAAGTGTTATCATAGTATAATTATAAAAGGTGATAATTGCAATTCGGATAAGATTTCTCTATAAAAAAAATTTTATATGAAGTTTGATAATTGTTAATTATAGAAGAAAAGAGAGAATGTATGAAATTGTGACAATGAAGGTAGCAGCTGGTGAACGGTTGATGAATTGAGGAAACCTAGTTTAAAAAGTTTATACCTATATTAAGTGTTATCATTTGTATACAAATTGTATTTTTTAAAATTTATTTTGTGTTTTCTACTATTTGATTTTAATGGTAATGCGATTGATTAAAATATTTATGTATCAGTTTATTTTATTATGTTTATTTCAAATATATTGGTATGATTTTTTTTATTTTACTTAAATTTATAATCACTTCTCGTTTGTATTAAAAATCTCACAAATTCGTTTTCGATTTGTCGATTTTTTCTATTCATTACATACTATAATGCATGTAGGATTGTATCTACATATGTATATCATTTCAAACTAGCTGACTGCCCCGGTTTTGCTCGGAAGCTATTTACTAATGGTTAGTATTTCATATATAATTAAAACTTAAAACACAATTTCAGTACAAAGAAAAAATAACATAAATTTTGCTTAATTTATTTAAAATTTTATATTTTTTTTATTGATATATAGGTAATTGAAATTTGTTTTTTTTGTGTTTTGACATTCTCTTGTCCTTTTTGTGTTTGTTGCAGGGATGATATCACCTGATATTGAATTCGCCTTGGTTTGTGTTAAATAATAAGTGAATAGTAAGTCAAGGGTCACACACGATGATTTTAATTGCCCAACTTTTTCCATATTTTCTTTTGAACTTTTGTTTTCTTACAATTTGTCATTTGTGTTTTAGCTGTAAAAACCAATAATAAAAATAAAAACATACATAAAATAATATAATTGATTTTAATTAGCGCTTTAAATTAAAATGTTTTCACTAAAATATTTTTTTTATTTTTTAATATTTTATGCGTTTAATTTATGACGTTTTTAATTCAAATATTTAATTACTTACACACCAAGAAGCGAAAAACCAAATGAAAAGAAATGTCAAATAAAAAAAAAAATTCTTTAAATAGCCGAGTACCGGCAATTATTTTTTCCTTTTTTTTTTCTCCTCACCTAAAACGGTAAAAACATCTTTAAACTCAAGAATTGCCCAACTATAATCGTGGTGTGTGACCATCGACTAAGCAATATATTAAAAACTGAAATGTTCCGAGTTTTATTAGAAATTAAATTTTATTTATTACAAAATAAAAAAAGGGTTCACATTAAAATTTAATATATAAAGAGTTCGAATAAAATATTAAAATATAGTTTTATTAGGATTTTTAAAAATATTTTTTTTACAAATCATTTCCTAAAAAAATCAGCCAAATCGGTTCAACCGCTCTAACGTGATGCGATTACATACATGAACCGTTTCATTTATATATACTTACTAGCTGACCCGGCGAACTTCGTACCGCCCTATAATCAAGAAATATCTGTTACTTTTTTATCTGAATTAAGTTCATTTCTTTATTAAGTATTGCTGTTGGTATATTAATAAATCAAAATTATTCCAAAAATAAAGTATTTATTATTCTAATGCTTTATGATACACTTCTTAGTTTTATTTTCTGGCGCGTATATAAATAGTGTTGTTGGTATTCCGACACGGGAACAGGCGACATATAAATGGCCATGTGAAAAACATAAATTTTCAAGATTAATGCCACAAACACTTAGTGACTGCCCTTGTGATTTATTTGTCGACATTGCAAATGCTAGCCGCACTGGAAATTGTAACCGTTTAAAGTCGACTTAAGTTTGTACGTCTAATTGCCGGCATTTTTAGAAACAAAAATTCAAATGAAAATAAAAAAAACTATAGTACCTATTCTTTTGTAAAAGTATCAAAACGGTCTATCAGAAGTTTCCAACACTATATTAATTTGACTAACCTTGTTAAACAAACACTTCAGAAAAAAACAAATTATCCTGTAAAACCAATGTGGAAAGTACACTAAGAAATGGTAAATGAATTATGTAGGTATTTTGTTATTATAACTCCGACCACAGACCAACTCCGACCGATATATTTGCAAAGAGCAAGTAAACATAGGTGTAATCCCACATCGTAGCTTAACCTATATTTCATGTTATACGCCAGTTTTCCTTATTATTTCCGATGCCATCCTTGATTTTGAATTTTTACGTAGTTAACTGTATTCTACTAGTCAAGCCCTTTAATTTGATACCCATATTGATGGGGTTAAAAAAATTTGATCCGCCATTCAAGACTTTACATTAAAAAATAATAGATTTGACTCATATTGTAGTGGCGGCCAACATGAATTTTATTTTTTATAGCGCTTATATTGCGCTAGTCAATTTCTTTCATATGATACCAATATTGACTGTCTCTCGGTTGTCAATCCGTTTCATTTTATTCCAATATTGAGGGGGTTCAATCAGTAACATTTTAAAATGCCAGATTTGACTCATATATAAATTTATTGTCCTTCATTTTGTAGTGGCTGCCAACATGAATTTTATTTTTTTTATAGTGCTTCAATTGCGCTATTCAAGTCCTTTTAGATGATACCAATATTGACTCTCTAGGTTGTCTAGAAGCTGAAAAAAAAATTTGATTTTTGTTTGTAAATTTTTGGAATATAATATATTTTTTAAAAAAAATTTTGCCTATAGCTTTACCGATTAACGCCCGCTTTATCCAAAAATTTTCACGAACATCTCTAGTGGTAAAAATATGGGAAAAACGAAAGCAGTCGGATATTTCCAAAAGATTGATACCATACACAGATCTGAGGAACATATTGTTGCTTCTAAAATTTGATTTCAACCAACACAAGGGCAGGACAGACGGTAGAAATACAAACGGAATGACAAAGCTATATATACCTTTGTGCACCACAGGTGAAGGGTACAAAAATTAGAAATGAATAGCAAGAAATATATTAAAAACTTAAGTTTTCCGAGTTCAATAGTTTAGTTTGTTTAATAGTTAACCATTTCAAGGTTAACCATAAAGCTAATAGATGTGTAGCGATTGCATTTCAATATGACGCGCATTGCCTTATTTTTAAGTTTTTGTAGTCTTTCAATTTGATTCGCTGTGTGTATGATTATTGACCCGAATTCGAAATGTGGTTTAACCGTAGTATTATATATGTTTATTGCCGTTATAAACAATATTTTTTCCCTGAGCCGTTTAAAGAAACTAATTCTCTTGCCGATTTTTGTACAGGTATATCCAATATGGCTCTATAAATTTAAGTTTTTAATAATAATAAAACCTAGGTACTTAAAATGTTCTACTTTTTCAATTATAACATTATTTATCTTAAAAATTATGGCCCTATTCATAACAAAAAGTTAGGATGAATACGTAGGTAAAAAATATATTGGTAATGTAAAACAACAACACAGAACAGCGGTTATTCATAAGTTAGCAAACGTTTGGCAGCTCGTTAACAAGAGTTTAGCAAATCGTTAGACAGAGTTTGGCATATGTGTTATGAATAAACCGTATGCTAACTTTATGCCAACTTTTTGTTATGAATAAGGCCGTATATTGCTATTAGTGTTTATTTCCATTATTTTTGTTTTGCTCTCATTTAGTTTTACTTGTTTATCTTTAGCTATTTGCTAACATTTTCAAAGTCTCGATTAATTTTCGTAACACTAGTTATCTTATCTCCTTCAGCAGGGTATCATCTGCATAAAGAACTATTTCACAATTATCTATAATGTTTGGCATTTCATTAATATATATATAATAAAAAGTAGTGCTCCAAGGATTGATTCTTATTTTACTCCGTATTCACTATTAATTATGCTAGATTTAATATTATTTCCTTTTATGTATATTTGTCTTCTATTTGTCAAATATGATTCAAACTTTTTAATTATTTCTTGGATGCTTATTTATATAATTTATGTAGTAATATATTTCTGTCTATAGTTTCAAATGCTCTTTTGAAATCGAGACATAATGCAATATGTAATGTTAAGAATAAGCAAAAATAAAACATACCAATTCTTTGGAATTTTCAACAATATCGCGACGGGTATCCCTAATCGATACTGTTATGTATTAATAATTTTAAATGCCGTTGCTAAAAACAATACCATAATTTGTTTTTGTTGTCAACTTTAACTTTGTATAATAGGTCCATTCGTTTACTTTTCCAGTAAAATTTAGTTAGTGAGTAATTCAAATAAATTACTTAAAAATTAAAAAATTAAAAAAAAATTAACAGTACTCCAACCGAAAATGTTAGCAGTTGATTATTTATTTTTTGATTTTAAACTTAAGCTTTGTATACACGGTTGTCAGATCGTACAATATTGCCTGAAAAATTGGTAATAAATACCTTACAACCGTGTGAACTGGCAATTTTTGCCTAACAGTTGGCAGAAAAATAATTGTCAGACAATTGACAGGCGGCCACCTGGTAACCATATTGTCAGATGTATGACAATTATCTGAACATCCTTAGTCGCTATTGTCAGACCATTAACACATTGTCATATTGTTTTAAATTGGCAGATGTACAAGTTTTGTGCATTTGACAATGGCGTCATTGTCATACAAGTCAGTGATGTCAGATGTATAAAATTTTGCTTTTAGTATTGTTGAATAGAATCTTGTTTCTAGGAATTTTCTTGTACTTTCTATTTTATTACTTAAACATGTTCAAATAAAACATATAAATAAAAACAATTAAGAGCGTTATATTCGACTATGCCGAATCTAATATACACTTCACTAGCATTTGTTTTGTTTTCAGGCACTCGCTTAAATTCTGCAAAAATAACTTAATCCTAATTTACAAATAAAAACTAATAGCAAAAAAATTATACATACATTTGTATACCATAATCATAGACATCTATACATACATATGTATGTATACTATATAATCGTGAACTTCTATACATACATACATACATACTTGCATATATGAATTATTATATGCTTACTATGCCTTTTCCTTTGATACCAATATTGAGGAGGGGTAAAATGTTAGTTAATAGGACTGACTTATACCGTTATGGCGGTCAGTGAAGGGGGTTGGAAAAAATATGTAATTCGCCATTTTGTTTTGTACGCTATCTTGAAACAAGAATTTTCAAGCCCTTTCATTGGATAACACTATTGAGGGTGGTTTTAATTACAAAAATTTTCTCATATATACAAATCTATCCGCTATTTTGTTAGCGGCCATCTTAAATTAAAGTTTATATATAATGTACTGTAATCTATTTGTCAGTTTCTTTCATTTGTGTACTGGGACATGTTTAGGAGAATTTTTTAGAAACGTAGGAGTTTTAAGTATGTTTGAATCACTTCAAAACGTTATTTCAATGCAACAGCTGTTTTGCAAAATAAAATTATTAATCCCAGTCGTGATTCAGCTCTGGTCGGGCCAAGAGCTCGCGCGTCATTGCCATTATCTTTTAAGGGCAATCAGGCTGTCCTTTTTATCCGGCTTCAAGAGTTTCGCGTCTCACTCTCACGTTGGTTAATTGCGTGTAGTCGTTTAACTGTACTGAGGTACAGTCACCCGGAGTCTCAACCTTTGCAAAACTTAAAAAAAAGAAAGAATATTCGCGTTCAGCTCCGACTTCCTATATGAAGGTAAAGGTCGACTTACGGATACTGATACCTGTGTGGGATACCCTGGCTCTGTGGTTTTAAAACCTTGCCATTAAAATTAAAAATAAAATTATTAATTTGCTTGTATGTTTCTTGTTGTTTTCAGTTTTGTGTCAACAAGTGGAGAATAAAATGAAAATTAATAAAATTTATTGTGAATTTAAAGAGGGCGGTACAGAGTATTCCATTTTTAAATAAATGAAAGATTTCAGATTCCCAGACGCAATAGAAATCTAAAATTGTAAAAAACAACAAGACCAAAGCAATTCTGACAACTCGTCTGCCATTTTTTTTTTATATCGTCATCTGACAACCGTCGAAACTTAAAATCTTTTGTCGGATCAATGAAATTGTCAGCTTTTTTGATAAAAGTCTGACAACTGTCTGAAATGAGGTAAACTTTTAAACTTTTTTTTTTTAATTTAAGTGACATTTGGCATAAGTATTTAGTTCTGGGTATTGAATACCCTAACATATTTTTAATACTGAGCACTTGTTATTTTTTTAATACTATTTAAACTAGAAAAGTACAATGGTACACCAATTGTTTATACATATAGTGCAATTAGGGAATCTCAAAGTTTTAGTAATTGTTGAAATATTAAAATCTTACAAAGATTCGAATATTAGCGATTGTGGCAACAGTTTCTAAAATAAAAAAAGAGGAAAATAATTTTTGTTTGCAGAACTCACAAAAAATGAAAAGGAATACATCAGTTATACATTCATCCGCAAATGTGGAAAGAATTTTTTCTTACCAAAATATTATTAAAACCTGAGAGATAAACAGACTACAAACTGCAAAACTTTGCGGCTTAGTCCAAACAAAGAATTACTGAATTCATAAAATTGCGATTGTTATGATATATGTAAATATATCAAGAAAGTAATTATCAAAATGTAACTGTGATCTCGAAATCGACATGTTAGTCAAGCAAAAAGCTTTCAATTATATCACAATATCGTTTCCCATTGACTGTTACCGTTGCGCCGTTTTCAGTTTCAATGAAGTAAGGTCCAATGATTCCTCCTGACCAAATTGCACACCAGGCTGTCACTTTTAATGATGACTGATGAATAATTAAAGGGGTTTTTATTGCCAAAAACCGACTTTTCTGTTTATTTACATATCCATTCCAATGTAAATGTGCTTCGTTACTCATTATGATTTTTTCATCGGTGTTGTCATGGACGTTGTTGTCATGGACGAGCGATTCTATGAGGATGTGAAGATAAATTCTTCAGTTAAATACGTCTCACATCAATGTTAACTACATGCCACACCCTGTTAACTAAGTTGAATTTTAAAAATTAAAACTTTTTTGATAAAAAAAACCAAAAAAAGTCAACTTTTATAATAATAATTTATAAAAAACAAATTAAATTAGTATAACTAATAAAAAAAAATTAGGAAAATGTACGTTAAGTTTGAGTTTATAGACTATGAATATACTCATTTTTAGGCGTCCAGGCGGGTTATTTCTGACATACCTGAATGGGGTTGTGACATATCGGTTTAAAACCCTTGACGAGCACAATACAAAACTGAAACGGGTATATTAGGTTCTTTATCAGGAGCGGCGCTACAGGCGGTGGAAATATACAAAAATTTCCTACTTGTGTTACAAATATTCTAATGATATGCGGGCCATTTCCGACATACCTGAATGGGGCTGTGACATATCGGGTGAAAGCCCTTGACGATAGATTACGAAACTTAAACGGGTATATTGAGTTCTTTCTCAGGAGCGGCGCACAGTGAACCATTTCGGCAGTCTAAAATCTATAACTTTTGAGTGGGTTGGAATTTTTAAACGTAGTTTTTTTGTTTACTATGTGAGACTATTAGCTTTAGGTTTAAGACATAAAATTTAAAAATGGACCGGTTAGAAAATAGTTATGATTGGTTTATAATGCATTTTAAGTTTTAGTTGATTTATGGTAAAAAAGTGAGGTATTTAAACTTGCTAAAAACGTTCGCTTTGTACAAAGTCGTATATTTTGAGTCAAATTTGCAAGTTATACTTATTAAAAACTTAAATTTTGTGAGAAAGTGCCAACCTTTGGCCCCCGTGAAATTTTTAGTACGAGGGGCCAAAGGTTGGTTTTTTGAAGTAGTTTGAGTTAAAAATTGGTTTATTTAGTCCAAAATATACATTATAATTAATATATGTAAACTTTTATTCTAAAGTTGTAAATTTAAAATTGATTAATGTACATAAAATGATAAAATAACGAACATCTAAAGTTCTGAAAAATACTATTAATGCAACAATTTTAGTAAATATTTCTTCTGAATAGCCTTGGTTTTTATCTCCTAGAAGTAGTTTAGCTTCTACGTCTAATTCAATATAGTTAGTTTTCCATTTCTGCCTGATATTGGACATATAGGGGTCTGACGTGAATAATAAAATAGTAATCAGGTCTTCGTTAGTACAACATCTGGAAATTTTTTGGTGTTGTGCTCGCGAAAGAATCTGTAATCCTTGTTTCTTTTTTCTTGCGCTTCTTCAGATAGATCCCCTATTGGTAGGATATTGTGTTTTATTATTTGTTCCCCATGGTACAAAATTTTATGAACTGTGGATGGCATATATCTCCAAGAGTATTTCTTGTTATAAGGTATAGCCGTTTTTTTTGGCATATTCTCCATGCTAAAACTTGTAATATAATGTTGAAGCGCTTTATTAGTTCCAAATCTACACCTTTAATGGGTAGGTAGGTAGTTAGGAAAGGGGGGGCAGAAAGCAGTATCTGCCCCCTACACCCACACTCGGAGACCAATAAGGTCCATTGCGTTACCCTTTATATAGTTAAGATAGAAAAGAGAGAGAGAGTTGTCAAAGATATAGTACGTGAACAAAAATATTAAAAATAAGTTAGTAGGAAATAAAATAGAAGAAAGAAAGAAAAACAGATTCTCTACGATCCCCATTGCATGTTCACCAACCAACTGATCCCCATGATGAATCCGATAATATTCCCCAGTTTGCACTCCGAAACATCACCCAATTTATCGTGGAATCGTTTACCTAACCACTTCAGCCTTTGATTCTGTAGCCTTGGGCAGTGACAGACAAGGTGTTCCACAGTTTCCAGCTCCTCTTCATCTTCACACATCCTACAATAATCCGGAGTGCCGAGATCCAATATACTAATCCTAGTCCTCACAGGACAGTGCCGTGTTAAAACCCCAATAGTGGCCCTCAGACATACCCTATCCAGGCCCAGAAGTACCACAGAGTCCGCTGAGTTCAACTTGGGCCATAAAGCCCTTGACACTTTGCAGTCTCTTCTGTCCCTCCACGCCATATTGGTCCTGTCAGATACCCACGCCCTGATACGCCCAAAAAAGTACCCTAATGGAGGCCTCACCATGTCCTCTTCGTTCGTCGCAACCAGTGCCGAACCACCGCGCGCAAGTTCATCAGCAATTTCATTGCCGACGATTCCATTATGCCCTGGTACCCAACACAGATCCTATCGAGTGCCCTCCTTCACTTCTCAACCAACCCAGATTTGACATAATGCCTGCCTGTCAACGTATAGTATAACATCCCTACCCCTTGGCACATGTTCCAATATAAGATCGCCCTATAGATGGCCAGTATCTCCGCTTGGAACACACTACAGTTATAAGAAAGTTTGTAAAACCTCCTGATGTTCTCCCCCATAATATAGACACCTGCCCCTGTGCCTATATCCATCTTCGATCCATCCGTAAAGACTGCACACCCCTCAAACAGTCTGTCGGATCCTAACCAACAATCCCTATCCGGAATTATCAGCGGGGGTGTCCTAACAAAACTGATCTCAGTGACCTTGTAGTCTGTCAAATTACCCTGACATTGAACACAATCCTGTAGACCAGTTTCCCATAAAATCCTAGTGTGGTCCATGTTAAGTATCCTACCCAACCATGACTCACCTAGCCTAATCAAGCTCCTTGCCGCCATTCTCTTCACCCAAAACTCTATAGGCATAGTGCCGAGAATGGTGTCCAAAGACCCCTGGGGTGTTCTTCTCATAGCACCAGTGATGACGAGTGAAGCACACCTCTGGACCTTTTTAAAAAGCTTCCTATAACAACCCTTCTCCAATACCTCCCACCATACAGTACATCCATATGCTAGAATGGGTCTTACCACCGTCGTGTAAATCCAATTCACCACCCTTGGGTGTTGGCCCAACTCTTGCCTATGGAGTTCCTGCAAGTGTAGTAGGCATTTAGGCCCCTTTTTACCCTCTCCCGCGTGTTCTGACCCCATGACAGCTTACTGTCGAGGACTACACCGAGATATTTCGCCTCGCACGCTAATTCTAACTCTACCCCATTAAGCATCGGTCGCCTAAACGCCTCGATCTTGTATCTCCGGGTTCACACCCAGTCCATTTTCCGAAGCCCAAGAAGATAATGTACATAGTGCCGATTGAAGTACCTCGCTAATCGTCGGAAGAAATCTTCCCCTGACCAGCAGAACTACATCATCCGCATATGCCACAATCTTCATTCCCTCACTCTCAAATAAAAAGGCGATAAAACTCCCCTGTGGTATCTCTCTGGTCACTGTCCTTCTGATTCTAAAATCTCGTAAGCTAGATTTTATAATCCTACTCTCCAACATCGAGGTTATTCAACTAACCAGAAAAATCCCTGACTCCCAGCCCATACAGAGCCGCTCTAATTGCCTCTATGCTAACATTGTTATAGGCCCACTCCACATCCAAAAACGCCGCTAGCGTATATTCCCTATCCTGCAAGCTATGTTCTATAAAACTCACAAAATCATGCAGTGCACTCTCAACAGATCTACCCTTCATATAAGCATGTTGAGCTCCACTGATCATGTAGGGATCAATAAAACCCCTCAAATGTAGATGGACCAGTCTCTCTAACGTCTTAAGCAGAAAAGACGAGAGTCTGATAGGTCTAAAATCCCTTGGCTTCAAGTGTCCTGCCCTACCAGCCTTGGGTATAAAAGTAACCCTAACCTCTCTCCACCTCATAGGTATGTATCTCCTCAGGAGACACGCTCTAAACACTCTCGTCAACAGTAAAAGAAAGTGATCCGAGACATTTTGCAGCATGGCGGGGATAATTCCATCCGGACCTAGGGATTTATAGGCCTCAAACGTATTAACTGCCTATGTTACTTTATCCGTCATTATCATCTCCTCAACTATTTCCCGTTCCCTATCGATCGATCCCTGGTCGACCTCTGTCAAATAAGCGTCCCTCACATTTACACAGCCGAGAAAGTGTGTCTCCTTAGGTAGATCTAGGGTCTCCGAGCAAGACTGTGTCCACAAACCATCCGTTCTCTGAATATAACCAGGTAAAATAGGGTATTTGAATAATGTTTTCCTGAACCTTGATAGCTCATTTACAGACTCTATGGACTCGCAAAACCTCGTCCACGATGCCCTTTTGGCCCTATTGAGTTCCCCTTTATACATATTGAAGCACCCTTTATGGCTCTCCCATTCGTCAGCCTTTCTACTGGCCTTCGCCCTATTAAAACTCTTTCTAACCATGGGCCCTTGAACACCCAGTTCTCTGGTCCACCTTTTCGGCTGTTACCTCTTCCCTGGAAAGACATGCTGCCCCGTAACTCCCCATAAAAGTGTCAGTGAGTTTCCCCACCACCGAATCTATTTTAAAGTGCTTACACTTCCCCATTGATATATCCCCTATGGCATACATAGTAGTCTCTCTAAAAGTCGCCCAATTCGTCCTGAGCGGGTTCCTATAGGGTTGCCTACTAGATCTGGTATAGTCCAATTCAAAATTGATCCTGCTGTGGTCTGAAAACGAGTATTCACTCGCAACCTTTCATCCCCTTACAAAATCATTACCCCTATTCGTCAAAGTAATATCTATAACTTCCTCTCTATCCCTAGTTCTGAATGTCGGCATACTGCCCTTATTACAAATATAGAGATTGTTAGTAGTTATGAAATCAAAAGTTTTCTCACCTCTTTCATTTATGTCACTGCTTCCCCACTGACAAGCAAGTATTCATGTTCTAACCTTGTCATCCGTGGACGTGACGAACAGCATATAGTCCTTTATTCCTAATTCGCTTCAATACCATCAGACTGGTGGTTTAAAGCATGAATTAAAAAAAAATGTGATAATTGAAAAGAATAACTAAAAGGGGAAAAGCTTAAGTTTGGTAAATTTCGTTCTCACTCACTACAGCAAAAATATGAATTTGTATGTGAAGTTTAATTCACAAAATCAATTTTCGTATAAACTTGTGAGTTAAATAGATGATATTTACATCCAACACTAAGACATTCCGATCAAAGAGTGCTGATGATGAAACCGTAGCTGGTTTCGAAAATGCATTCCACTCGGCTGGTGTCGGGATTAAAACTTACTTTTCCAACACTTTCTTTCATTATCACAAATAAAAAAATTGATTTCTTTCATTTAATGAGTAGAAATTTAGTATTAAGAATGAACTAAAGCCAAAATAAAAATAATAAAAGTCTTTAAAACAGTCAAAGTTCATCAATAAAAATAAAAATTAACTAATTCGCGACCCTTTTTTTTTGTTGATCCAAGGCTCTTGGATTAGGGCCACATCGTCTTGGAATTTGGCAAGGTTAGATATCAGTTCTGCCGAAGCTGCTTCACTAAAATTATAATTTATAAATCTGCACCACTTCCAGCCTTTTTGGACCTGTCAGATCTAGGGAACCTAAACCGTACAGTTCCAAGACCAAACCTGATAACCCCCTTTGCCGCTCCCAATTTACCAAGGGATTCTCTATCCACTGCGAATCTAAGATCCCTTCCAGCATTCTCTTTACAGACCAGCGAAGTCATCAGCTTCCATTGGTCTGTTTTGAGATCCTCATTCTCATAGTTTCCACCGACCTAACGGGTGGTGGAATCCACACTGTCACTATTGGCCTCAGTGGAAGCTCAGAAGCCCGTATTACCTCAAGACTAGCCCCTGGACAAGATCGCTACAGCCTTCAACTGAGGTTTTTAGAAACTCGAATGAGTTCTTATTGCCGCAGTTGACCACCTCAACGCCCTTTGACCACTCCACTCCATTGAAGCAAACGTCTTCAGGCTTGCCCCGAAAGGCTGCTATCCGGTCAGTGAGCCTGCCTTCTATCAGCTGCAATCCATCCATGCTGATCCTGCCATCAGGGTCAGCCTGGTCAATGACGGCTGCCAGAATGCCTTTCTGGCTTAAAGACCTTTTAGGTTTTTCGAAGTGGAGGGCTGATTATATCCAGACCGTGCTCTCTTGGTTATCTCCTCTTTGGAGAGGTTCCCAAGTGATCCAGATGGTGCATCACCAACCCTCTTCTTCAATATAGAAAATGGCTTGCGTTCCAAAGGCTTGAGCGTTTTTACCGGCAAGCTCATGCCTGAGGCTTTTCGATTTCTATCAGTGACCACCTCAGCCGTCTCTGCACTCTTACCAGAGTCGTCAGATCCGGCTGGGATGTTCACTGATGGAACCGTGGGGAGAGAGATGCCGAGGATAGCACTGGTAGGTCCGTAAGTTCTATCGAACTTCGCGACACCCTGCCTATGCTTCCTCACCAAATGCCTCTCTCTGGCAGTGAATAGTTTTGGGTCCCTCTTGACCATTTTATTCAAAAAGGACAAGGAGGACCTCGTACCATTCATCGCCTTCTCCTCCTTCGTTCGGTTTTTTCCGTCCCGTGGTAACTCTGCGGATGTTACCACTATGTTGGCCACCCGATCTCCTGATCCTGGGGGATTACCCTTAAAGTCAGCCTTCTTACACGTCGGAGGATTCACCACTGAGCTCGAGGTAGGATCAGATATCATAGTGATATCTAAATCCTCTTCCGAACTCAATGTTAAATCACCCGATTTCTGAGTGTTGCCACCCTCAAAGGAATCTCGTGATAGTCCCAGGATATCGTCCAATTGGATCTGTGTCCTTATCTGCCTTTCCTGGTCAATAATAACCTTACGGATGTCCGTAAGGACAGCGTCAAGACCCTGATCCGATTCAATATGTTGTTTTGTGTTTTTTCTATATTTCCTTCAATTTTGTTCCCACGAGTAAGCACGTAAGGGGTCGACAATCGCGCGCAGTGACGGCGTACGCGGATTAGGCAACTATCATTACAACCGGCCCGTGCCCTAGCGCTGGAGGGGAACTGTTAGCGATTAGTTTCTTTACCCACTAACGAGCCATACAGGTCCTCGGCACTGCTGCCAACTACCTTGACCTTAAAAGTGTCCCCAGTTTATTTGGTCCACGAGAACCCAGAGGATTCTAAAGCTATGTATATTGTACGGGATTGAAGCGATCCAGCTTTGGGGTCCTCATCTTAGTGCCTGGCACCGTCTGACCCGCTCAGACCCCCTACCCTATACTAAGGCCCCCCTATCCACGCGTCCATTGAGAGTAAACTAAGAAAAAAGACTGATCTGAAAAAAATCTCTGCAGTATTGCCATCATTTGTGTTTCCTTTTCTGAAAAAAATTCCTTGCACTATAGCCATCATTTGTGTTTCCTTTTCTGAAAAAAATTCCTTGCAGTATAGCCATCATTTGTGTTTTCTTCTCCTTACTTTCGCTGATCGATCATTAGGCCTAGTTCTAAATATTTTTCTTAAATTTGCTTTTTTTGCTTTCTTATTTCTTTATTTTCCTTATTTTTTTCTCACTGTTTGTCCTAACGGACTAAAATCCAAATCATAACTAAATTTTAGAATATGCTCCATAAAACGTAATCTGGCATGAAGAGGGGACAAATCCAAATTTATATGCTGCCTTAAAACTGTCATCTTCTGGAATGGGATGGCTTAGTTGGCTTGATGTCTTTTGGCATATAATGCAGCTTGACGATGTTAAAGCTTGCGCAACTTTTCCATTTATCATTGTGAGACATATTTTAAAATTTACATCGACTTCCTTGTCATCAATTGAAAATATTGCAGGTTGAAGGGCTTTAATATGATCTTTTATTTTTGGGACTTCTTTAGTTATGACATCTTTTGTTTTTTTTTTGGAATGAAAATTTTATTGGTCTGCAATACTTTGTTGACGAAGGTATTTCATTTTTCCACACATAAATTT
Organism: Phyto melanocephala; assembly: GCA_941918925.1. Classification (NCBI taxonomy): domain Eukaryota; kingdom Metazoa; phylum Arthropoda; class Insecta; order Diptera; family Rhinophoridae; genus Phyto; species Phyto melanocephala. Next base: position 62,213,385 of record OW799233.1, read on the forward strand.
TTGTTGCTCTACTAGTTGATGGCTCTAAGCCGGTATAACTTTTTGTTAAGCGCAATCGAACGAAAAGCTATTTATCTGCCCGATAAATAGCTTTGCATTATAAAGTCTTCATTTGTTATTTTTTTATTAATTAAATATTATTATTAATAATAGTAATAAAAAATAGAAGTTGTAATAATGCAAAGCTATTTATCGGGCAGACAAAATCCTGCCTTTAACTAAAGGCAAGTTGTAATAATGGCCCTAAGTGTTGTCCGAAATGGCGCGCATAACAGAATATTTTTAATACAAGTAGGACATTTTCGTATTTTTCCACCCCTATAGCGCTGCTCCTGAGAAAGAACTTAATAGAACCGTTTCAGTTTTGTAATCTGCTCGTCAAGGGTTTTCACTCGATATGTCGCAGCCCCATTCAGGTATGTAGGAAATGGCCCGCGTGGACGCCTCAAAATGAGCATATTCATAGTCTATAAATTTAAACTTAACGTAAATTTTTCTAATTTTTTTATTAATTATACTAATTTAATTTGTTTTTTTATAAATTTTTTGTTTGTTTTTTTTTTTTGTCAAAAAAATTTTAATTTTTAAAATTCAACTTAACAGAGTGTGGAATGTAGTTAACATTGATGTGGGACGTATTTAACTGACGAATTTATCTTCACACCTTCACATTCTATTTGCATATGTACGGCGCCGTAATTGGTCTTCTGGAATAAATTTGCCACGTCTCTTCTTTACGACGGCCAAATATGAACTGTCAAGACTAATATTTACCAAAATGGCGGCAAAACAAACTAGTATACCTTCCTGGCAGACACCCTGTAGTTTATACATGTGCAATTACTTTTTATATTAAAGTACAAATGAAATTTATCCATTTTGCGGTTTCAAAAGTAAACGTAAATAAAACACATAGAAAAAATTTTTTTCATGATATTTCTTTTTTATTATAAAGTTTGAACGTTGACATTATGTGTGAAAGACTACATGATTTAAATGACCACCACGCGAATGACCAGCACTGATTCTTTTGGGGTAATTTTCGACCACTTTTTGACACATATTAGGCGGTAGGGATGGGCAAATTGGAAAAATCTATCGATATTGATTATATCGATATTTTATTTTACTATCGATATTTATTATATTTAAAATATCGATATATCGACTGAAACATATTTATCTAGTTATTGTTGAAATTATTTACATTTGAAAATTAAATACACCCAATATATTAAATAAACTAGATATTATAATATATATTAATAGTATAAATGCTTGCTCTTATGCGTGAGCTTATAAAAACGAAAATTAGAAAAAATATTTACGATTAAGGATAATATCAGTTATATGACTAGATCAAACATAAAAACAAAAAATAAACCAAAAATTCATTAGACAATCTTAAGTTTTAAATTCAACAATTGATGTATTGTTTACACCAAATCTATTAAATAAATTCTGAAAAAATATTTACGATTAAGGATGAGATCAGTTATATAACTAGATCAAACAAAAAAACAGAAAATAAACCAAAACTTCAACAGAAAATCTTAAGTTTAAAGTTAACAATTGAGGTATTGTTATTGTATAATATAAGTATATAATAAGTGTCCTAGTATAATTAAAACTAAATTCGCCTTTGCTGCTGTACTTTCTTTTGGAAAACTTTTAAAAATATCGGGTCCGATATTAGTAAATAAATATCGATGTATCGATATTGAGGTATTTGAAATATCGGCGATTAATATCGAAATTTTTAAACTAAATATCAATATTTTGATATATCGATATATTTTGCCCAACCCTATTAGGCGGTATCTCTACCATAACTTGACGAATGTTGGTTTTTAAGTGCTCAAGAGTTAAAGGTTTATCTGCATAAACACGGTCTTTCGCGTATACGCGTATACGCTATAGCCCCACAAAAAAGTCTAATGGTTTCAAATCGCATGATCTTGGTGGCCAGTTGATATCGCCACAACAAGAAATTACGCGGTCAGGAAATGTCTCTTGCAATAAAGCAATATCTACGACGTTGTGAATGGTCAGCTGGCTTCAGTTGTTGTATGAGCTGGACTTTATATGGATGTAGGTCTTTAGGTCTTCGGCAACACTTCAACTTACAGCAGCGATATTTTCAGCGAAACGATGATTTACAGGCCTTACAATAAACCATAATATGTAAACCATAATCCACGATATGTGGCTGTGCCAGAATCACCATTTTTGTAATAGGTTTTGATAATTTTTATGCGTTGTGTAATAGTTAAGCGATCCATTTTCGTTAATGTCAGACTGAAAAGAAAAAAATTGGTTTAACAACTTAGTTTGACAGATATCGAATATATATATCTATATATATAAAAGTGAAACACTGTGTGTGTGTGTGTTAGCTATAGACTCCGAAACTGTAAAACCGATCGGGCTCAAACTTTGGTAAGTTGTTGTACACATACCAGGGAGTGTTTATGGGTGGAAAAAAGTGGGTGGGCCACGCCCATAAAAAATAGTTATAATTTTAAGCTACTTGCACATGACCGATTTTTCTGAAACTTTGCACACATATCGAGCTCTCATGACTAAATAATTTCGTGATTAAAAAGTGGGCGGGGTCACGCCCATAAAAAAAAGTTATAATTTTGAGGTACTTTCACTGGACCGATTTTTCTGAAACTTTGCACACATAGTGAGCTGTTATGACTTTACAATTTCGTGAGTAGAAAAGTGGGCAGTGCCACGCCCATAAAACAAGTAATAATTTTTAGGTACTTTCACTGGACCGATTTTTCTGAAACTTTGCACACTTATTGAGGTGTCATGACTATACAGTTTCGTAATTAGAAAATTGGGCAGTGCGACGCTCATAAAAAAAGTTATAGTTTTTAGCTTTTTGCACTTGATATGCAATTTAAATTCAGAATGCGATTAAAATTCATGAAGGGGCGTAGTAACGCGCGCCGGGATTGGCTAGTAATATAATATATACCGAGTTTGTATGTATGTATGTTGTTGTTGTGAAAAAAACGAGGTAGTCGTGGTTTTTTGCTCATATCTCAGTTGTTTATGTACCGATGTTTCTGATTTTCAATACCGATCTACCCCCAAATATTTCTGATAATTTAATACTTCACCCGGGACTAGGCGAAGTTGATTTCAACATACACACGGACAGACGGTCACAAGAGACCGTCACAGACTGACAGAGCTAAATCGACTCTCCTATTCATAAGCTTTCAGAAAATATATACTTTCTGGGGTCGGAAATGAAAATTATAGAAATGCATAAGGGTATATAAAGCTTTGTCATTCCGTTTGTAATTTCTACAATTTGTCTGTCCGTATGTTGGTTAAAATCAACTTTTAGAAGCAACTATATGTTCCATAGATCTGTGTATGGTTTCAATCTTTTGGAAATATCCGTTAATGAATCGCTATTGAAATTCAGCACAATCGCCCCATAACTTTCTGAGATATGAGCAAATAAACACGACTGCCTCTGTTTTTTTTCCATATATTTAACACAAAAATTCAAATTTTTCAGCCATAGAATAATTTATATGTACCTTTGCTACTATTTCTAGATATTCATAGTGACAAACTCATGTTTAAGAACACATTCTGGATGAAGCGCAAGTAAGCCGGATCCCCTTAACGAAAGATTGATAATGTTTCTGATACAAACAGCGGTTGCCTGTGGTGGCCATGAAGTGGCATATATCGACTGATTTCTTTTGTTAAGTGGAATCCACTTGGTGGTTGATTTTTCTATTTTGCAATTCGGTGTTGTTTTGTTATTATACAAATTTATTTCACATTGTGAACATAACTGTATCGTATATTAGCGTTGGAGCATAGGAACATGTCTTGTTTTATGATGTCGCAGGAGTTTAGCTCTGACATTATAAGAAGTATGTATTGTTTGCGGGATGCCTTTATACCCAAGAAAGTAGTACAGGGCTTTATGGCCACCATGTTGTTGTTTATTGTGTTAGGTATAAGAGTCAGATATAAGACCATAAATTCCTCAAGTTCAATTAATGGTAGAGTTACCTTGAACACTGCATGTTGATGAGTGAGCCTACCTTAAACCTTCATAAGTCTAAATAGTTGTAGAAGCTCACCCCTTTGAGTCACGGGAAGTCTGGCTGACATTGGTGCATGTAGTTTTATCTGATCCACTTCACTTTGTAACTGATCTGGTGTTAGTAATAATGGACTTACTTTTCCGTGATGCGTATCTATGAGGGTGTTGAGAATTGATGACTGAATTTCTCTTACGTTCTTTGCAATTAACGTTAATTCTAAGACTTCAGAACTTTCCATGGTTTCTGAATAGGTTTTTATTTTCTGTTCTAATTGCTCAAATCTAGCCTTAGGTGCCATTTGGTTTTGTCGTATGATATTAAGCGTTGAGTCTACAACTGATGTTTGATTTTTGAAAAATTTTAGTAGAAATGACATATTTTCTTTTAAAGCGTGAATTTTAAGAGCTATAGGAAAGTTAAAAAAAAAAAAAAAATTAGAAAAATTCATGAAATCTTTATTTGAATCGATAGTACGGTCCATATAATTTAATGTTTGAAGATTATTTCATGCAAATGTTGATCGTGACTGCGCCTCAAATGGTCCATCCGCTTAGTCTAATGTAGTGTTTTAATGTCGCGGTGTATGCATAGCATAGTTTATGAATATATGTGTAATAAATATATGTCGTGGTGTGTGTATATTATAGTGTGTACTTAGCACACGCTGTGGTGAATGAACTGACGAATAATTTGCACCACAGGTTTAATGCACTCTTCAATATTTTGTTTGCAATAAACAAAAAGGGTCTCATGTTACACACAACGATAATACAGCTAGCACTCGATGCATAGTGCAATGACTAGTGTGTTTTGTATTAGTTTATTTAAATTACAATGTTAGTGGTTCTACTGTTAACATTTATATACAGGCAACACTTTAGGCATTGTACAAAATTTAGTTGTAACGTGAACGAATAGTTACGGTAATACACTACAGAACCCACTGTAGGCTAAATAGCTATGTAAGCAATAATTTTGTATAAGAATCAATGAATTTCCAATAAAGACAATAATTTTTGTTCAACACTAAAACTGAGCGTTTCACCCGTTCTGGCAAGAATAAAAAACTAACTTGGTTTTAATATTCTAATTTTCCTAAATTACACTAATTTTGGCATACTCTTTCCAACATTTCAGCCGGTATCTCATAAATAAATGCTACAATGTTGTCTTACAATGCGTCAATTGAAGCGTGTGTGTGTATAGACATGAGCTTTAACAAAGCCCCACAAAAAATAGTCTAAAAGCGTTAAATCGCACGATCTAGGCGGCCAATTGACCGGTCCCGAACGTGAAATAAAATGTTCACCGAACTCGCCTCTCAATAAGTCCATTGTTAAGCGTGATGTGTGGCATGTGGCACCGTCTTGTTGAAACCACATGTCATGCAAGCCAAGCTCTTGCATTTTGGGCAAAAAAAAGTTGGATATCATCTCACGGTAGCGCTCACCATTCGCAGTTACGTTACGATTCGCATCATCTTTGAAGAAGTACGGTATAATGATGCCAACAGCCCATAAACCCCACCAAACTGTGACTTTTTCTGGATGCATTGGTAGCTCTTGCAATGCTTCTGGCTGATCTTTACTCCAAAATCGAAAATTCTGCTTATTAACGTACCCATTGAGCCAAAAATGAGCTTCGTCGCTGAACACAATTTTTCGATAAGCGCGCGATGAACTTTCTTAACAGAGCACGCATTTTGATAATAAAAATCAATAATTTGCAAGCGTTGTTCGTTTGTAAGACGATTCATGGTTAAATTATAGACCAAACTGAAGATGTTTGACAGTGAAACAAAACACGAAACGTGCGTCAGCTGTTTAAACCAGTGTTGCCAAAAAGATAATAGCTAAAAAATCACCCTTTACTTGTTGAATTGTATCAGATATTTGGTCAGCATACTCTGAGTCTAATATTCCAAATAATGAGTGAGCAACATTTCCAACTATATTCAGTGCTCCTCTTTTGCTTCGTAACAGTCGATTCTCTAGCTGCAATTCACCTTCTAGTTGCTTGAAGTGATTAATGATATTCAGACATGATTCGTTTTGCCTTATCAAAGTCCTTCTAACGATTTTGTGCCATTGGTCAGAATTGATGTCTCCGACCAGTAAGTGTTCAAATCATAGTAGACAAATATATTCTATTCAGTAGTTGACATGACGGCTGTACCAATTTGCTCAAAATGAATTCCTTTGTTCCAAATTTCTTATTTTCGACTGGATTTTCAAGTACTACTGGTAGTAGAAGCATTATTATGAATAATGCTAGATTGAGAGGATTTGTGCAAGTTTGCTTTCTTTTGACCTTGGGTTTTTCATTGCAGTCAGAGGAGAGTTTATCGACAGTTTGATCATTATCATCCGTATCAGTAACAGCTGCCTTGGAATCTTTGTCGATTTGTAAGAGAGCAAACAGTGAATTGGCCGTTTGAATATTCCATTAGCCGATTTTATTTCTACGACTCTAACGACACCATCATAACCAGGGTGAGTTTGCACAATTCTCGCCAAGGGCCATTTCATAACTGGTAGGTTGTCTTCCTTGACTATTACCATGTCTCCAGTTTTGATGTTAGGATACTGTTTAGTCCATTAATAACGTTGCTGGAACTGGTTTAGGTATTCAGTAGACCATCGTTTCCAAAACTCTTGTTTGAGATGAGAGATAAGTTTCCAATGAGATAGGCCCGATACCCTGGCTGGACTTGCACTGCTGTCTATTTGCGATGTGAGCGCCTCACCAATAAGAAAGTGACCAGGAGTTAGCGCTTCAAGATCAGCGAGAGTTAAGAATCGCCTCAATTTCTATTTTAGTTGTTTCCAGTTATTCCTGTGTTAGAGATGCTGATGCAACACTGCGTAATAAGAGATGTTTTGCGTATTTCACTGCAGCTTCACATAACCCGCCAAAATGTGGTGCTCGCGGTGGAATAAAATGGAATTGAATACCCTTTGAGCTGAAAGTGGAGACGATTGCTTCCTGTCCCTTATCGGAATAGATGCTTTTAGATAATTCTGACAGTTGATTTTTAGCACCAATAAAATATGTGGCGTTGTCAAAATATTAGTTTTGACACCGACCTCGTCGGCTGATGAAGCGTTTTAATGCACCAATGAATGCTTCAGTTGAAAGATCGGTTACCAGTTCAAGATGTGTTGCCTTAGTTGCAAAACAACAAAACACAGCTATATACGCCTTGGTTGGCCTTTTACCTCTGGTCTTGTAATGAATCCAAAATGGTCCACAATAGTCAACTCCTGCATTAATAAAGGGGCGAGCAGGAGTGACGCAAGGTTAAGGTAAATTTCCCATGAATTGGTGGATTGGTTGTGTTCGTGGTCTGATACATCTAATGCATTTCTGGACTGTTGATCGAGCCATAATTTTGCCATTTATTGGCCAAAATCGTTGTCGTATAATACATAATAGTGCTTGTGGTCTGCAATGCTTGTTTTCTTCGTGAACCATTGTGAATAGAAGTTTTACGATTGGATCATTATAAGGAATCAGCATCTGATGTTTCGCATCGTATGATATGGATGATGCTTCTAAACGGCCCCCTACTCTTAGTATTTTTTTCATCAAGGAAAGGATACAAGCTTCTAATTGAGCTCCTATTTTCAACCTCGTTGTGTTTCTGAAGTTGTTCAATTTCTTGTGTGAAGTCAGCAACCTGAATTTTGTGGATAATTAAAAAGAGTGAATTATCCAATTCTCTTGAAGTAAATGATAGTTCCTTTAAACGACTAATTTTCGGTATCCTTGAATTTCTTACAAATCACATAACATATGCTAGAATTCTCTCCAGCGTCCTAAGGAATTCTTGTGATTGATCGTGTATACTAGATCGTTACTAGTTGATACCTCAATTGCTGCGGCGGGAGTTACCTTTTTCTTTTCAATGTTATTATTGGTAGCTAGTTGCGGCAAGAATTTTGAGGGACATGACTCGTCCCTTCCGTGAAGAAAAAGAGGTCCGTAAAGCCATAACTTACATGTTGGCAATTCCTGCTTGAAGTCCTCTAGATAAAACATCAGCGGGGTTATCCCTTGATCTGACATGTCGCCATTGATCAGGTAGCGTTAATTATTGGATTGTTGATATTCTGTTGGCCAGAAAGGTGTTAAAATAGGTGGGTTGTCCATTTATCCAGGACAACACAATCTCGTAGTCGATCCATAAATATATTGGTGTATTCTGTAACTTGAGGCCGCTTTTCATTCTATCTGCAAGTTGGGCCGCTATTACTGCCGCACATAGTTCTAGTCTAGGTAGTGTCTGCTGTTTTAAAGAAGCCACTCGTGCTTTTGCACACAGTAGTCGTACGATCAGGCGTCCATTCTTAAGAATTGCGCGAATATATGCCACCGCACCAAACGCCTTCTCAAATACATCTGCAAGCACATGCAACTGCGATTTTACTGGAATCTCTTCATTGAATATATGGCGCGATATCTTAAAACCGTCTAAGCTACTTAAATCATTTCTTAAAGTCTTCCAGGTCGCGCGAAGATTTTAAGGTAGAGGTTCATCCCAATCTAGGGTTTGTTGCCACAATTTTTGAATAAAAATCTTTGATTTAACGATCACAGGGGAGAGAAGACCAAGAGGATCAAATAATTTTGCTATATCTGAAGTTGCAGTACGCTTCGAAATTATTTGAAGTTCGTTCAGTTTCACCTTGACGCAGAATTGATCGGCCTTGGGTATCCAAAATAGTTCAAGTGTTTTGATGGTGTTCGTATTGCTGCCATTGAAATCCAAATTGACTTCCTGATCACCAATGGGGATGTTTTTAGGCAATTGTGAATGGTTAGCGCACCTTTTTTTTAAACTGAAGCCATGTTGTTTTAACATGGTGATGAGTTCCTCTTGCATTTTAATTGCTATCTGAACCTCCAAGACCATCGTCCTCATAAAAATTGTTTTTTAGCATCTGAGCCGTATGGGAACTTGCCATCGTTTTCATCAGCTATTTTTTGTAAACATCTCGTGGTCAGGTAAGGCGCTGCACGTGTCCCATACGTAACCGTGGTTAGTTTGTAATAATTAATGGGTGCATCTGGATGCTCCCTCCAGATAATTGATTGGAGTTGATGATTGTTTGGATGAAGTAGAATTTGTCGATACATTTATTCGATATCTGTTGTAAATACGAATTTTGGCAATCGAAATCGGAGAAGAATTGAGAACAAGTCACTTTGAACAGATGGACCAGTATACATTAAATCATTCAATGAGTAGCCGGAAGAAGTTTTCGCTGACGCATCAAAGACCACTCTAAGTTTTGTTGAGGAGCTATCTGATTTCAATACGCTGTGGTTAAGAATAAAGTATTTTGGACCACACAAGGCTTCGATATTGATTCTTTGCATGTGGCCCAATTGTTCATATTGCCTCATGACTAGTTGACTATATATTGTGTCCGGATGTCTTTATTTCTTAAGAGTTTGCACTCTAGACTCATGAATCTGTTGAAAGCCATGTCATGCGATTCCCCAAAGCCTCTGGGTTTTCCCGAAAGGGAAGTCTGTCTATAAACCGACCTTCCTGGTTAGTATGCACATGTTGATTAAAGTTCATCTCACATAACTTGTCAGAAGGTGAGAGTGGTCTTTCGCCGGTCTTAAGCTTGTCCAATTTCCAGAGTTCAATAGTTTCTTCTAACGATGTAGGGGTATTAAATATCGCACACGTAAATGCACATTGTGAATTTAGTGATAAATATTCAGAGATTGAACCACCTACTATCCAGCCAAGAGCAGTGTTCTACATCACTGGTAAGTCATCAAGCCGTATTGTTCCACTCTGGGTAAGTTTGTAGTAGAACTCTGCTCCAAGGAGAATATCTATTTTCTCAGGAACATTGAATTGGGGATCTGCCAATAGAATGTTGAATGTTGACTTGGTTGTGGTGGTATGATGCTTGGTAGTACATACGCATCTACATTTGCTGAAAAGTTAAGATCCCTTGATTTCATCTCGACCTTGACACGATGGTTTGATCTTCTCTGAGTCTGGCCAACACCATCGATACAGAGCGAGGTTTCCTTTGGAGATATAAACAATTTTTGTGTCACACGTTGCGATACAAGATTCACTTGTGATCCGGAATCAAGTATTGCCCTGAAATGGCTTGAAATACCGTAAGGAGCAGTCATAATAATCTTAGCTGTTGCCAATAGAACATAGCCCTGCCGCCTCGATTTAGCATTTGTGGCTGCTGATGTTATTGGCACAGAGTTGTCTAATGATGAACTTGATGGGGCACTTGATTCAGGGCGTGTGTTTTTTGATTTTGAGTATGAGTTTGGTTGCGAAGTGTGTTGCAAATGCAACATCGTGTTGTGTTTTGTCATACACTTTTTGCAGCTGCTTGAACTGCAAGTTTTGGATGTATGGCCTGTTTTGAAGCAATTTACACAAAGCCCTTGTTTCTGAACCCATTGTAGCCAGGTTAATGCTGGCTGGTGTAAAAACTTGATGCACTTATAGAGATTGTGGATTCCATTGTTACAAAAGTTGCAGGAACTGTTGTTTCTCCTTGATGACGCTATCGATGAAGTAGCCTTATTTGTGGGTTTCTCATTCTGACCGATAGCTTCTATTGATTGGAACTGGATTTCCAAAAAGGATAACAAATTGATGATCGTAGGTACTTCCTTAGGTTCCTTTAATGATTGAACAAACCTGATGTGTGTGGTTTTTGATTAAAAGCTGCAGCAATATTGCGTCCCATTAAATTGTCTCAATGCCAAGGTTGTTTAATGCTAATAAGCATTCCTTGGTAGTGTCATGAAGGCCCCTAATGGCCGATGCAGTTGATGTACCCGGTGGTTGATTAATTATGTTGTCAACCAAGTTCGCCACCAGAATTCGTTTGCTGGTAGCTGTAATGAGTTTCTTGGTAGCTGTAATGAGCTTCGGATCGATGCACTTGGTATTTCGACAGTTGCATGTTCTGCACCAACCTTGTCAGCCATTAGGGACAGGTTGGTTACCCTTTCCTGAACTAAATCATTCAGGATGTAAAAGTCCTCAGTATTGAAGCCAGAGGCCAATGGATCTTCAGCGATCTCAAGAATTTCATCATAATTTTTGGATTTGGCTCCAAAGCTTATTGATGGTGTCTAGCCTTACGCTGTAGTATGCACGAGGATAAATTTCATCGCCGATCGTGGATCCCTTTAACATTCGGCTTTAGGTTGTCATCCTGGCTGTTGACCTGCGGACCAGGGGTCACCAATTGGTCAATCGGAGCTGTTAAATTTATAGTAGATGAATGCTACTACAACCAAATGTCCTCGTAAGGGTGATTGTCCTTGTCGAGGGGTTACCAAATGTAAACTGGTCTCCTTATATGTAAGGTGTCCTTTTCGAGGAATGAGGTATTACGTCGGGGTTACCAAAATGTTAATATAAAAACTTGTATTTGTGAAATTGTAGTATGACTCATTCCAAACACTTGAATTTGGATTGTACTATATTGTTGTTGTTGATTCTTCAAGCACTTAAAACTTGAAAATTAGGCAATTCAAAATAAAACAAAGATTCTTGCTTATTACAAAAAAGAATGCGAAATATTGTCAATTTTATTGAACTATTTATACTAAAATTAAATACAAATTATGCTGATTTAAACAAATAAAAATTAATGTAATTAGAGATATAAGACAAAATAAATTTAAAATTAACCAATCATAATTAAATAAAAGAACAAATGTAATATGAGATATTAAAATAAAATAAACTTAAAATTGACAAATTATAATTACAGGAAATTTGATACATGCAATATTAGGAGCAGTGAACGAAAATAAACGAAACGAAACACAGTACAAATCATCTAAGTCAGAAACTTTTCAATTTTTATGAATCGTTTTGTTTGCGAGCAAAACAAAACCACAAACTTTTCAATGCAAAAGAGCATAAACAAAAAAAATCAGGTTTTGTTCTTAGTCTTTGCTTTGACGGTATATTTCGTTTGAGTACGAAACAAGAATGAAACGTTTGCAGAACAAAAAGATTATAACAATCACAATAACAATGTACCATTACCAATTCGCAATCTATATAGTCAGTGACTTCATATCGTTATTAGGATCATAAAATTAATGTAGGTAGGTAAAATGTTAAAAAATTCCCAACAACAAGCAGCAATAAACATGTAGATTTTTTCATGTAAAGAGCAAATAAATCAGCAAACGTTTTGAAACGTTTGCAGAAAGTATTGTACTGTATTGTTTTGCATGTTACATATTGAAGCTGAGTACTTTTCGATTCTGGTTTTGTTTGCACTCATAGTACAAAACAATACAAAACAAAATGCATGTACCGTTATTCTGGGTTTTGTTTCGTTTTGTTTTCCCTCTCTGAAATGATCGAAACAAAACTATTGGAAACGTTTCCTTTTGTTTGTTTTCGTACTCTGATTAGGAGTATTCACTTTAAAGTACTTAACATCAAGGGTATTTACTATATATATATATATATATATCGGGTGTCCCAACTAGAACGCAATTTTTAAATTTGGCGCCATTCGAAGTGTCATTGTTTGACATTTGAACAATTGTTATTGTTTGCTAGTAGAAGGTACGAGGTTAGTAAAAATGGAGCGCTACACAAATGAACAACGCGTTCTCATTGTGAAATTGTTTTACCAAAATGGTAAAAGTTTTGCGGCTACAGTTCGCAAATTGCGATCATCCCATTTCCATCTTGATGGCTTCTTCAATAGGCAGAATTGTCGCATTTGGGTTGAGGAAAATCCTCGAGTGATTCACGAGAAGAAAATGCATCCTCAACGTGTCAGTGTGTGGTGTGGTTTTTGGGCTGGAGGAATCATTGGACCTTTTTTTTATGAAAATGAGGCAGGTCAAGCGCTAACAGTCAATGGTGTTCGGTATCGTGAAATGATAACCAGTTTTTTCTTGCCTAGAATTGAAGAAATGAATGTGGAGGGCATGTGGTTTCAACAAGATGGCGCCAAATGTCATACAGCCAGAGAAACAATTCAATTGCTGCATCAGTCATTTCCCGGTCGTGTTATTTCGCGTTTTGGAGACCAGAATTGGCCGCCTAGATCGTGTGATTTAACACCTTTTGATTTTTTTCTTTGGGGTTTTTTGAAGTCGATGGATTACGTGAATAAGCCGACGACGACTCAAGCCTTAAAAGAGGAAATTGGACGCTGCATTAATGAAATACCGCAGCATTAATGCAAAAAGGTCATTGAAAATTTCATTAAAAGATCGCGTGTGTGCCAGCAAAGCCGCGGCGGCCATCTGCACGATATACTGTTCCATACATAACCTCATTCTGTCTACTTTACGATATAATAAAGTTTCACGATTTTTTTTTAAATATCTGTGTTTTATTTAAAATTTAAAAATTGCGTTCTTGTTGGGACACCCGATATAAACTATTATTTTCATATAAGAATTTAAACAACTATATTCGGCTATGCCGAATCTTTTATACCCACCACCAATTTGATGTACTTTTATAGCAAACAATTTATTATTTTGTTTTTAACAGTAATTGCTATGCAATAACCTCTTGATACTAAAATATGTACCACTTTCTGTGTATAACTTCAATATGCTAGTAAAATGTTTTCGTAAATTTAGTCCTTCAATGAAAGAGGGCGTTAGGGTAGGCATGTCAATACAGATTCTGCTAATAAATAAAACTTGAGATATTTCAATATAGTCCTTTATTCTTCCAAAAACTCTGACCATAGAGAAATTATATGAATTTGAGATAAAATGTAATATATGAGGTGGGCGTAAAAGTGGGCGTGTTACATTTATTTTTTGGCATAACAATGATATTGACTAAAAGGATTTCTGTGGCAAATTTTATCATCATACCTCTAATTTTTTGGATTTTTTGAGCTTTTAAATTTCATTAACCGTTGATAACGTGAAATGTAGGCGTTATAGTAGGCGTGTCGAAGTTGTTTCTGCTAATGAATACAACTTAGATATTTCAATATAGTCCATTATTATTCCGAAAATTTTTTTTATAGAGAAATTATATGAATTTGAGATAAATCGTTATATGGGAGGTTTGCGTGTCCCATTTATTTGCTACAACAAAGCCTTTGACCAAAAAGCAATGTTTGAAAAATTTCAGAATCGTAGATCTAATTATCAGTTTTATTAGGTTTTAAATATACCGAAAAATACACTGTGCGGTATAAATTTTCGTACATTTTGATCTATGACTCTTATCCTAATGCATAGATTTAACAATTTTCTGGAACAGATATTGTTTTTACTCGGGAAATTTATATTCGAAGCTTCATGACTCTACGTTGATGCGTTTGGACACAATTTCATTTTATTCGATGTTGGAAGGACACGGTTTTTTCGACCTACTCTTGCATTGCGAGCTATAACTCTCTTCCTAATATTCCGATTTAGCCCATTTTCAATATCAAACAAACCTTGTGTATAAGAAAGATTCTGACAAAATTTGAGCTCACTAGCTTTTTTAGTTCGAGCTCTATCGTGCTTTTAACAGACGGATATATGGACGGACATTGCTAGATCGTCATAAAATGAAACCCTGATTCAGAATATACAGTAAAATCTTTTTTTACACGGTCTTTTTTTACACGATTTTGAAATAACACGGTTCGTCAAGAAGAAATTTTAATTTTTTTACACGTTATTTTTGATTTAACACGAGTTCAAAAAAAAAAATAAATTTATATTATATTTTAAATTTTTAAATTTTAGGCTATAAGTTCAATGTGATAACGACAAGAATATTAAGGAAAAATTAGTCATCCGATACTAGCTCTGTGGGATGCATTTTCGAAACCAGCTACGGTTTCATCATCAGCACTCTTTTAATCAGAACTACAGGTGTTGTGTGTAAATATCAACTATTTAACTCAGTAATATATTAAAAATTGAAATATAAAATTATTTGTTCTAATTGATTTCATGTTATATCAAATACATATCATTGAGTTAGTACGAAATTTACCAACATCTGTTTTTCCTGTATTCTTTTTTGCACGTCATTACCACAAGTTTTAATGTTTGCCATTAGCTTAAGATGTCGCTAAAGCAATTTTTTGCAATTATGCAGTTTCATTATATATATGTCACATGCTTTAAACAAGATGGTATTAGTTTTAACAATGTTCATTTTACACCATGCCAATGTGTTTTTTTTTTGTTGTATTTTAATTTTTATGAACTTTTTCAATTTGTATTATATTTTAAATTTTTAAATTTTAGGCTATAAGTTCAATGTGATAACGACAAGAATATTAAGGAAAAATTAGTCATCCGATACTAGCTGAGTGGAATGCATTTTCGAAACCAGCTACGGTTTCATCATCAGCACTCTTTTGATCAAAACTACTGGTGTTGTGTGTAAATATCAACTATTTAACTCAGTAATGTATTAAAAATTGAAATATAGAATTATTTGTTCTAATTGATTTCATGTTATATCAAATACATATCATTGAGTTAGTACGAAATTTACTAACATCTGTTTTTCCTGTATTCTTTTTTGCGTCATTACAATAAGTTTTAATGTTTGCCTTTAGCTTAAGATGTCGCTAAAGCAATTTTTTGCAATTATGCAGTTTCATTATATATATGTCACATGCTTTAAACAAGATGGTATTAGTTTTAACAATGTTAATTTTACACCATGCCAATGTGTTTTTTTTTTGTTGTATTTTAATTTTTATGAACTTTTTCAATTTTTATTATATTTTAAATTTTTAAATTTTAGGCTATAAGTTCAATGTGATAACGACAAGAATATTAAGGAAAAATTAGTCATCCGATACTAGCTGAGTGGAATGCATTTTCGAAACCAGCTACGGTTTCATCATCAGCACTCTTTTGATCAGAACTACAGGTGTTGTGTGTAAATATCAACTATTTAACTCAGTAATGTATTAAAAATTGAAATATAGAATTATTTGTTCTAATTGATTTCATGTTATATCAAATACATATCATTGAGTTAGTACGAAATTTACTAACATCTGTTTTTCCTGTATTCTTTTTTGCACGTCATTACAATAAGTTTTAATGTTTGCCTTTAGCTTAAGATGTCGCTAAAGCAATTTTTTGCAATTATGCAGTTTCATTATATATATGTCACATGCTTTAAACAAGATGGTATTAGTTTTAACAATGTTAATTTTACACCATGCCAATGTGTTTTTTTTTGTTGTATTTTAATTTTTATGAACTTTTTCAATTTGTATTATATTTTTTTTTTTTTTGTACTTGTACTGTCAACTAAATTTATTTTCTTGTAATAAATATGAATTGTTTTGTTTTATTATTACTTAATGGAATTTAATATCACTTTTTTGCACGTTTTTTAAGAAATTATTTGAACTTTTTCATTTAACACGATTTTTTAAGGTTGTGCAACAGATCTCCAAATTTACATATAAATCGTGTATTTTTTACACGATTTTGATTTACACGGATTTCTTAGGAACGTACCTACAGTGTAAAAAAAGATTTTACTGTATATACTTTATGGAGTCTAAAATGGATATTTCGATGTGTTACAAACGGAATGACAAAAGAATATACCCCCACCAATGTTTTGGGGGCGGGTATAAAAAGTAATGGCATACAATATTGAAATTTTAAATATAATATGTATAATATGCTCCTGTGATCCAAACAAACGCGTTTTTTATAATAATTCCGCATCCGCTATAGATACAGACACTGATGTGTACGGTAATTGTTTTCGATTTTCATGTATAAAGCTTAGAGTAGACGGTATGTTGAATCAGCATATGTATGCTAATATTCATCTGCTTCAAAATAACAGCAAATGTCTCTGTTAGCTGGTCGTTTACACAATATGCTGAAAGTACCAAATTTTTTGAATTCAACATATGCCAATAAATGTATTTCAACATATGAGTTAGCATACAATTTTTGTGTATACACGATATGTTGAATTTCGTTTAATTATTGTATGCTGAGTCGTATTAACATTTGTTTATATATTTGTATATGCCAAATAACTTTGACAATACCATTTTTTATTTGCGGTAATTATATTTATATGTATATAGATTTAATTGTGATAAAAAAAGAAAAAGTATATCTTTTATTATTACAACTAAATTTTTTATATAGTAGAAAATTCTAATTAAACTCAAACCTGAGTAAATTTCAAAAATACTAATTTAGAACAAGAAGTTTAACAATTAAAAATTAAGAATTAAAAATACAAGAACACGGAGCATCACAGCATACTTTGCTGTTTAACCAACATTCTGTTAAATACTGGCAAAACCAAAAATAAACAAATGCTTATAAGAAACAGCGCTGTCAACTTATTAGTTTTATCAATATTTTAGTCATTTTTAACATTTTTTTCTGGAAAATTTTCGAAATATTTTAACTTTTAGGTGTTTTCTTTTTTCTTTGATGACATCAAATACTAAATTAAAATAAATATTGAAAGTATAAATTAGGAAAATAATAAGGGTAGATAGTAAACAATGTGTAAGTTATTTTACATTGTTAGCTTATTATTGTTATACGTTGATTATATATTTTATATTATTTATTATTTTTTAATTCCCATACTTATTTCTTGATATCTTATATGGTTTACAAAAGAAATAAAACTAAAAAAAATTAACATGCAAATATTTTTTGATTAACAATTGACACCATTATGTAATTAGTATTTTCATAAGTATAAAGTAATGTTCATTGTTCATATTGATAGCATTATAATTTAAAGGGTGATATAGAACTTTATTTTTGGCTTTGTTTATTTTTATTTTTTTAGAATTTTATGAAATAAATAGAATACAAATTTTAAAAAGAACGCGTTTTTTAAATGTTTTGATGCTGTTCGAAATTTCAAAGTTTACACCTTTGAATCTAAACATTGATTGTGAAACAATCATCTGTTGCTTTCGCTATCTTACTGATGGCTAGAGCAGGACAAAACTAGTAATAATATAAAAGATAAAAACAAAAAAAGCTGTTGGTAAAATTTTAGTCTTACTCGTTGTGGTAAGAAAATATGATATAGGAAACTAATTTATCGAATTTAATTAACTAAAAGCCTAGGTGTTAAATAAATGATATTTACATCCAATACTTTATCACCGATCAAAGAGTTTCAAAAACACTTTCCACTCGGCTAGTGTTGGCAAGAATATGCTTTTTCATATTATACGTTCATTATCACTATTAAATTTTTTTAAAGAAAATTTCAAATAAACTGCAGCCTAAATAATATTTAAATATGTTAACAGTAGCTTTTCTTTATGTCTTTTTAGAGTATTTTCACTTAAATTTATAGAAGAAAATTAAGTTTTCAACTTCAAGACAACTGATTAGGCTCAAGTAAAACAAAGTAAATTATAAAAAATTATTAAAATTCAAAATGGCATGGAGATATATAAACTCTGAAATTTAGGATATTCTACAATTTGTTTTTTTTTAGAATTTCACTATTCTTTTATGATGGAGAAGGTTATGTTATATTTAGCAAAGCCGACAGTTTTTTATACGTAATAATAAAAAATTCATATTAATCGTTTTGCTTAAATAACTAATCTATATCTTAAAACATCAAGTAAAGAATAAAACAAATTAGGCAATACTGCAACAATTTTGTATGTTACTACATTTTCGATATGATGAAAAGCTGAAGTACTTTTTTCAACAAATAGCATATCTTTTATCATACGTAGGAAATTTTTCAAGCACTAAAAATATGCTGTTTACACGATATGTTGAAATCGTCAACATACATTTGTTGGCATTGTTAAAAAAGTGTTAACAAATGATGTTAACGATATGCTGGCACTTATAACAAATTTTTAAGCATAAGTTTGCTGATTCAACATATCGTCGAGACTAAGCTTAACAGCAAACATAAACAATGAGAATAAAATAACAGACCATGAAGCAATAGACTTAGAAATTTAATACATAAATGAAAGTCAAAGTAATGTTAAAAAAAACAAGTAAAAGCGCTATATTCGGCCGTGCCGAATCTTATATACCCTTCACAACGTGTAGTCATGCAATAACAGAAGTTTGTATCACCATTCATCCCATATAAAATACGTGCATACGTACACGTTAGAATAAATGTGGCATCGAATCCCAGCTGGGCCAAAAAAATATTTTATTATTTTTTTTTAAATTTTTTTAAAAAATTTTTTTAAATTTTTTTTTACATTTTTTAAAAATTTTTTTTTTTAGTTTTTTTTTATTATTTTTTTCTTATTTTTAATATTTTTTTTTTGGTAATTTTTTTTGTTTGGTATGTTTTTTACATGTATGTATGTATGTAAATTGTTGTTGTAATTGTGAAAAAAACGAGGTGGTCGTGGTTTTTTGCTCATATCTCAGAAAGTTATGGGGCGATTGTGCTGAATTTCAATAGCGATTCATTCCTGGATATTTCCAAGAGATTGATACCATATACAGATCTGAGGAACATATAGTTGCTTCTAAAAGTTGATTTCAACCAACACACGGACAGACGGATAGACAGACGGACAGACGGTCAGGGCTTAATCGACTCCTCTATTCATAAGCTTTCAGAAAATATATACTTTATGGGTTCGGAAATGAAAATTGTAGAAATTACAAACGGAATGACAAAGCTATATATACCCTTGTGCACCACAGGTGAAGGGTATAAAAACAGTTGAAATTTTTAAATAAAACAAACAAACATAATTATTTTGTTAAGAGTATCAAGTCAATAAGAGCCACAATACAAAACGTGCAATATACAAATAAAGTGCCTGTGAAATATTCTAGATTTAAATTTCAATCAATAACTATAATGGAACTTAAAAACATTTAGAAATGTCTAAAGAAAAAGCTAGACTTTCATAAAGTATCAGTTAAAATAATCTTAGACAACTGGAATATTATCGGTAAAAATTTGCTACAAGTTATAACTGGCATATTCCCTGAAAGTTGCAAATATTCAATGGTAACACCAATAGAAAAAGTGTCAAAAACAATTAAATGTGAAGAATTCAGGTCAAAGAACAGTTAGAAAAGTATATGGAACAACATAATTTAATATTTAAATACCAATCTGGTTTTTGTAAAAAATACTCATGTGAAACCGCAGTTAATTACTTTATTAATAAATGAACTTTAGAAGGCCATTCAAGACTATTGATAGAGTTTTATTGATTAAAAAATGTTATATGTGTGACATTAGAAAAAATGAATTAGAGTTGTCTTAATCTTAATTTAAAAAACCGAAAACAAATTACAAAAGTAAACGATATTAAATCCGAAGAAATTGATATCGATTTTGGGTTGCCTAATGTTAAAAACTCCGCCTCTGTTGTCGATAACGAGACACTAGTCGGCTTTTTACAAGCCCAGCTAACTGCACTTCCATTAAATAAATATGCAGCCAGATTTCGATTTTCTTTTGATTCTGCATTCAGCCCAGTTTGCATCTGCATAAACGACCAGCTAATTCTAATAGATAGAACTACAATTTTAATTAAAAGCAAGTCCGAAGTTCATTCAAGGTCTTTTACTACGTGTTTTAACTCGTTCCAATCCGAATTAATTGGCTTACTCGTTTTCCTTGCCAATATTGCAACTCTCGCAGAAATGTCAGGACGTGTACTTACGGATATGTAGAGCAGAGAGCCTAGGAAATTTTGGTACTCATCATTTCGTATTAAAGGTTCAGAATCATTCCTTCCGTAAGATGAATCAAGTGGGTACTTGGAACATTTTGCATCTTGCAGGCCAAATTTAATTAAAATTTTCCCAATGTATTGCCTCTGTCGTATCTTGTAGCGGAATTCTTCTGTCCTAATGATTTCCATTCCGAGATATTGGGAAAAATGCTCCAAGATTGTTCACATCAAATTTCCTACTTAACATTTTGTAGACGTTTTTAATTTGGTTATTTTTAGCCGCAACCATTAAGTCATAAACATAAATTACCACGTAAACATATTTTACATTGATGACTTTATATTTAGTACAAACATGGATCGGCTTTACTTTAAATGAACCCATCGTTTATCAACACGTTGTTAAGAGCTTTATTCTAAACATTTGCTGCTTGTTTCAAGCCCACAAATACTACGATGAAGCTTACACACTAAATTGCCATTACCCTTGATAAACTCAGGTGGTTGCTTCATGTAGACAGTCACCTTTAGACAACCATTAAAAAATGCGCACTTAATATCCATATGTTCGACATGCATCCTTCTTGCAGCAACCACAGACAGCAAAATACGAAAAGTGGGTTGACGCACAACGGGAGCGAATACCTCGTCATTATCCTGACCTTACAACTGGTTAAAACCTTGTGAGGTTTTGTTCTGATGTAATGGCCTGTTTATAGGTTCTAGGTTCAATAACATCATCTGATTTTACGAAGTTAGAATATTTAACAGGTGGAACACCTTTATTCTTTCTAGTAGATTGTCTCAAAATTGGCTTATCTGCCACGTTCTCATTCTGGGCACTGTCACCATTAGTAAATTATTCGATATCAGTGGGAACACTACAGAATGAATCGCCATCAGAGTCATCATGAACGTCGTCATAACGGTCATCGGGTCGTTTATGAAAAACATCAATTTCAATTGATTGTTGTTCAATGATGAATTATAATCACATTTCGACTTCGCTACAGCTTTTACAGATACGAATTTTCAATCTCTGCTGATACAGACTTTGTTATATTTAGATTAACGAAACATAAACCCTTTGATTGCTCATCATAACCCATTAAGGTTAATAATTCGGATCTGTTATCAAATTTTTCTCTCTTTGTCTTAGGTGTCAATATGCTTTCGAACCAAATATTTCGAAACTAGCTATGTCGGGTTTGTACACGTTAACAAGTTGGTAACCAGTCTATTTTGTAAAAAATTCGAGCACATAATAGCTTCACCCCAATAAATATTTGGTAAATCAGCTTCGGTAAGAAGACAACGAGCCATCTAAAGAAGATACCTATTTTTTCTTTCTGCCACGCCATTCTGCTGTGGAATGTAGGGGACAGAAAATTGGGACTTTATATCGTAACTTTGAAGGATCATTTGCTAACACTTTTTTAACTATGCCAACAAATGTATGTGACGATTTCAACAAAAGGAGTGTATCGAAAAAAATTTGTAGTTGCATTAAGTTAAACAAAACTCAAGTCGTGCAATAAATAATTTTTCTTTTTATCACGTTAGCTTTTATTATATACATGTATGTCAGATACTATTATTTTAAAACTCATTAATTTTTAATTATTATCAAAATGGACTGCGGAAGAAAAGTATGTGAAAATATAATTAAAACTTTTCCAAAAAATCCGTTATGGACTTTTAAAAAAATAGCAAAAATTTTTAAAGTTGATCCTCGAACTGTTTTAAATGCCATTAAACGGTTTAAGGAAGACCTGAGCATTGAGAGACAACCTCGATCAGGAAATAAAAAAGATCCAAGGGATATTGGTAAGGTAAAAGAATTCCAGCAACTGTTTCGAAGAGCACCTAACACTTCTATCAGAAAAGCAGCGCGTACGGTAAAATTTTCTAATAGTTTTGTCCAAAGGGCCAAAGCTTATGCTGGGCTGAAGACATACAAAGTTTAGAAAGTTCCAGATCGCATTCCGGTAAAGAACGTAGAAGCAAAAAAAAAACAATAGAAAAAATGTACGGCAGATTTTATAAAAAATACACCTGTTGTGTGATGAGTGACGAAACATACGTACTGGCAGACTTTTCTCAACTTCCCAGTCAAGATTTTTATGTTGCTGATGAAATAGGTAATGTTCAGGAAGAGTTCCGGACAAAAAAAAAACAAAATTCCTTAGAAATTTCTCGTGTGGAAAGCTGTTTGCAGTTGTGGCAAACGAAGCCAAGCATGTGTGGCAACAGGTACGATAAACACAGAAATTTATATCATAAAGTACTTACAAAAACGACTTTTACCTTTTTGAGACAGCACCGAGTGCCTACATATTTTTGGCCTGATTTGGCATCATGTCTATTGTCACATGTCACTATTGAAATGCAACTACAAATTTTTTTCGATACACTCCTTATCGTGTGCTCCTGATTTAGTGCTAGACAAATTTCCTAAGTATGAAGGCAGATATGTTATTTGTTGAAAAGTGAACTTCAGCTTTTCAATGTGGCAATGTAGAAGCATATAGAATTATTGTAATTAAAGTGATCACCGCCGCACAGTAGACCATTTCGCGAGAAGGCGGTCTAAAATCTATAACTTTTGACTGGATTGTAATTTTTAAATGCAGTTTTTTTTTTTTGTTTACTAGGTGAGACTATTGACCTTAAGTTTAAGACATAAAACTTAAAAATCTACCGCTTAGAAAAATTGTTATGATTGGTTTAAAATGCCTTTTTAGTTTTACAAAGTCCTATATTTTGAGTCAAATATGCAAGTTATACTTATTAAAAACTTAGTACAAGGGGCCAAAGGTTGTTTTTTGAAGTATTTTGAGTTTAAAATTGGTTTATTAAGTTCTGAAAAAATACTTTTAATTAAACAATTTAAGTAAATATTAGTAATTTTTAAAAAGAGACACAAAAAGGACATTTTCAAAAAAAAAGTGGCAAAAGAAGGGGATTTCTGAGAAAAAAGGGTCAAAATGCCACTTTAGTAACGCCTTAGACAGGTAGCATCACTATTAAATGGGCACATACAAAGGGTGGGAAAACCACGACACAATCAATAGACATTCACACATTGTTATTCCAGGAATTTCCATATACATTTTTAATGGTTTTCAAAACATTTCACGCACAAGATAATTCATACCCTATTTGATGACATTATTATAGAAAACAACAAATATTTGCAGGTCGCTTATGATTTTGTTTATTGTTTTTATAACTTATTAATTACATGATTTTGTACTTCTACCTGTAAGAACGCTTGTTACATATCAATAGTTTATCATAATTAGTTGAGATCTGTTTGTTATTGTATGCAGTTGTAAATATATAAGTACATACTAGCCAAGCCTGGCGTGCGTTGCTATGCCCCTTAATAAATAAAAATATTTTTGGAATTTTAATTAAATATCAAGTGCAAGAAGTTAAATATTATAACTTTTGTTTAATGGGCGTGGCACTGCCCACTTTTATCGCCACGAAACTGTATAGTCATGACAGCTCAATAAGTGTGCAAAGTTTCAGAAAAATCGGTGTAGTTCAAGTAGCTGAAAATTATAATTTTTTTATGGGCGTGACACTGCCCACTTTTCTAATCACGAAATTGTATTTGGGCGTGGCACTGCCCACTTTACTAATCACGAAATTGTATAGTCATGACAGCTCAATATGTGTGCAAAGTTTCAAAAAAATCGCAAGTAGTAGTTCAAGTAGCTAAAAATGATAACTTATTTTTGATGGGCGTAGCCCCGCCCACTTTTTACAACCCATAAACACTCCCTGTCCGTCTCTTATAAAAGCAATTTGATAAAAAAAAACTAAA
Organism: Phyto melanocephala; assembly: GCA_941918925.1. NCBI lineage: Eukaryota > Metazoa > Arthropoda > Insecta > Diptera > Rhinophoridae > Phyto > Phyto melanocephala. Next base: position 62,237,981 of record OW799233.1, read on the forward strand.
ACACTTACAAAATCACATTACAAAAAAAATTAGTTTAGCTCTTTTACTAAAATTTTGAAAAAAATATTTGACCTTGTGTCTCAAAAATTGGTCTAGTGCTTTCGGTCGGATCGTCCCGGGTATTCAAATGGGGTATACGGGTATAGGGGAGAGTTTTATCTACTATATAGTGCTTATTTCTTTTTGTTCTCTTGAAGTTATGCTCTATTAAAATTGGGAATTTAGGAAAATTTTACCCTAAAAAAAAAGAAAAAAAAATTATTTGTAAACATCATAAACAATTTAGTTTCTTTGTACCACTAGCTTACAAATTATAAAATTATAAAAAATTTATTTCGTTTGAAAATCTTAAAAGTTATAGAAGTTTAAAAATCAAAATCTTACTAATAAATTTCCCATTTTAGCAGAATGGTGAGAATGTTCATTTTGAATCACCCTGTTCTCTGTAATATATGTCAAACAAAGTTTTAATTTTTTGGCTCACGAGGTACACTAGTGTCTACATTCGAATGAACTTTAACATTTTTTAATCGGTTTCCATAAAAAAATGAGTTTTGGCCGTCTTCTCGTAGAATGGTCCACTGTGCACCGGGTGTAATTTTAACTCACAAATCGTGTGCATATGTTTTACCTTATTGCTTAAAGTTGATTTTTCGTGATATTTTCAATTCGGAAAACATCGGACTCAAAAATCAATTAAAATTGACGCCTCTGTATTACGCTCTTTCCACTTTGCATCAGGAATCGAATTTTCAATGATATCCCACACTTTTTCTCTTTTTAAGAGCAACTGCATTTTATATATCCACAACTCAGAGTTGTCACGATTTAACTTTGTTACTATAATGAATAATGATTAATAATAAAACAAACAATGTTTCTAATTCAAATTAATAAAGTTAAGGTGTTTATTTATTCACTCTACAAGAGGACGCCATCATTCAGTAGAACATGTTATAACAAAAAATGTATATATACCCATCAAAAAAATCTATGACAAAAAAGTGAATTTGCAGGGGTTCAACTGGTGACGAAGTGATTAATGATTTTAACATTAGCGTGTCATTGGAGATCATGTGTTTACATGAACATATTGATAAACTGCACTCCATTTTAACAAGTGTACAGAACTAATGGTGAAAAGCATCGGCTGTTACATGAGTTAATTTTATTTGTTTACATAAATTGTATAAGATACTAGCTGACCCGGCGAACTTCGTACCGCCCTATAATCAAGAAATATCTGTTACCTTTTTATCTGAATTAAGTTAATTTATTTATTAAGTATTGCTGTTGGTATATTAATAAATCAAAATATTCCATTATTCTAATGCTTTATGATACACAATATTCTTAGTTTGATTTTCTAGAGCGTATATAAATAGTGTTGTTGGTATTCCGACACGGGAACGGGCGACATACAACTGGCCATGTGAAAAACATGAATTTTCAAGATTAATGCCACAAAAACTTAGCGACTGCCCTTGTGATTTATTTATCGACATTGCAAATGCTAGCCGCACTGGAAATTGTAACCGTTTAACAAACACTTCAGAAAAAAACACACAGTACAAATTATCCTGTAGAAACCAATGTGAAAAGTACACTAATAAATGGTAAATGAATTATGTAGGTATTTTGTTATTATAACTCCGACCACAGACCAACTCCGACCGATATATTTGCAAAGATCATGTAAACTACGTTTCTTTGTTTTAATGTCAACTACGTGAATATTACTGCCAGTGACACATTATTATTATTATTATTATTATTATAAGAACCTTCTCCTAATAATAACAAATACAAAGAAAAGAATAAGTGAAATCGGTCCAGCCATTCACGCGTGATGCCGTGACCAAGGGAAAAAGGGATTCATTTATATATATATAGATTTTGCATGATGTTGCATTCATTTTAAGCACATCATTTATGACAAATTGCTTCGCATTAAGGGAGTCATTCAGAATTATTGCTTTTACACAATTAATTAAAAAGTCTTTAAAATGTAATTCGCTTTGCACCACTTCCAATTTTTTTTGCTGGGTATATATCGTATCGATATATATTTTTCAAAACATCGATATATATTTTTCAAAACATCGATATTGCGATATATCGAAACGTATTTACCTAACAATGTTGTTAAAATATTCCAAGTTTAAAAATTAAATACACATAATCAGAGAAGACAAAAAAAGCACAAAAAAGTGTTTACAGCAAAAACAATAAGAAAAAAAAGCACAAAAAATAAGAAAAAAGCAACAAACAAAAGCATTTTTAGTTTTTTAATATATACATTTATATATCAAAATTACAGTTATTTTATTTCTTCAGACTCGTCAAAACAGTTACAATACACAACAAGTAAGAGTGCTATATTCGGCCGTGCGGAATCTTACATACCCTTCACAACGTGTAGTCATGCAATAACAATTGTTTGTATCACCATTTATCTCATATGAAATACGTACATACATATAAAAAACATACATATATAAACACATCCCATTGTAAAATTATAAATTTACGTATGTATGTATGTTACAAAAAAAAAAAAAAAAAAAAAAATAATTAATATATATATAACAAATATAAAAAGAAAAAAAATAAAAAAAAATTAAAAGAAAAATTTCTTTGGCTCAGCTGGGATTCGATGCCACGTTTTTTCTAACCAGTACACACGTTTGTATGTATGTATGTTGTTGTTGTAATGTTGTTTTTGTGAAAAAAAATTGAGGTGGTCGTGGGTTTTTGCTCATATCTCAGTTGTTTATGTACCGATGTTTTCAATACCGATCTACTCCCACATATTTCTGATATTTTAATACCTCACCGGGTCCAAGCGATGTCGGGGTGCTTCAAAAAGTTGATTTCAACATACACACGGACAGACGGACAGACTACCAGAGCTTAATCGACTCCCCTATTCATAAGCTTTTAGAAAATATTTACTTTATGGGGTCGGAAATGAATATTATAGAAATTTCACACGGAATGACAAACCTATATATACTCTTTTTCACTGTGTGAAGGGTATAAAATAAAAAAATTTTTTTTGGATCAGCTGAGATTCGATGCCATGTTAACTCTAACCAGTATATATGTATGTTGTTGTTGTAATTGTGAAAGAAAACGAGGTGGTCGTGGTTTTTTGCTCATATCTCAGAAAGTTTAAGGGCGATTGGGCTGAATTTCAATAGCGATTCATTCCCGGATATATCCAAAAGATTGATACCATACTCAGATCTGAGGAACATATAGTTGCTTCTAAAAGTTGAATTTAACCAACACACGGACAGACGGTCAGGGCTTAATCGACTCCTCTATTCTTAACCTTTCAGAAAATATATACTTTATGGGGTCGGAAATGAAAATTGTAGAAATTACACCACAGGTGAGGGGTATAATCATGTGGGTTTTTATATTTTCAAATGTCGTTTTTCTTCGTCTCTCTGTTAAAAGTGAATTGTATAAGGAAAAACTTCTTTCCACATCAGAGGATGTTGTTGGAGCAAATATATTAAAATTTCATTTAATGAGAGGCTTTTTACCATTTTGTCATCAGGTTTAGCACCAGTTTGAAGAATGTGGTTTATTTGTAAAATTTTTTTGAACTCCGGATTTCTTTTAAATACTGCATTAAATTTTTTGATAAATTTGTTGTCATGTAGATTCTCAAGTGCTTTTCATACACCCAACTGTTTGTAGCTTTTTTTTATAGAAGACACAATAATTGAAAAATTGTTTTTGATAAAAGCAAGTTGGGAACTTAATCTGGCAAAATTATACATTTCTTTGGCGTGCACGATCGAATCTGAGTCTTCACTATTCAGTTTAGATATAACAGCCTTTACTTCATCAAAGTGTTCTGCGTAATACATTGTGGCTTCTATCCAAGTACCCCAACTGCTTTCTGCGAGGAGCCTATAGAAATTAAAATAATTAGTTTGTGTGCAAATTCAAGTAATAGAAGAATTACCTTTACAAAAACAGCTTTGGTACAAGAGATTAATTTATTAAGCGTATGAAGTCAGCAACACGATGAAGTGCATGAGCAAAACATGTCAAATGTATCATTTTAGCATACATTATCCTAAGGGACAAAATTCCACTTAACACATATGCCGCTGCATCCGTTACCATTAGCAATACTTTGTCGTATTAAATGCCTATATTAAATTAAAAAAATAAAAATATAAAAAAATGTATGATTCAAATATTCACTTACCATCGGCCATACAATTTTTAATGAATCGATGCAGAAAGTTTCAATAAAAGCCCCATTTGCATTTTCGGAAACACCCATGTTCAAGAAAAAGGTTTATTTTCAACATCATCATCGCAAATACCAAATATAAGATTGGCCACATATCTTTGTTCGCTGTCTATTGTTTCATCAGCAGAAATTCATATATGTGACAGCGCATAAAGAACGGGACCAAAGGGTAAAAAAACAATTTTCACTTTTTTTTTTTTTTTTTGTTTAGTGTGAACAACATCTGAGCATCGAATGAGACCGATCCCATGCCCTAAAAGCATTCCCTCCCAGAGATATGCGCGTTTTATAAAACTGAAGTCGACGATTCTAAGCGAAAGTAGAAAGGGACCTAACGGTAAAATTTATTTATTTTCATTTCTCCCCTACTAAATTAACAAAATAACTTGATTTTACGAAACTACAAAAAAATTATTTTTTTCCTTATGAACAATTTAAAAAAATAAGAAAAAATCATTTAATCTTTAAAATGGCTCTCCTGAACAAAACCTGTTTTTACTCTTAGGTCCCTTTCTCTATGCGCTGTCACATATATTTATCTTCAGCCTTTTCACTCATTTTTTCTAAAGCTTTTTTATACATAAGATTTATGTATTTACCTCGAATATTTAGAACTTTCGCTTAGAACTGACAAATTGGCGTACTTTTGAAAGATGTTTTTGAAACTGCTATGGCTTACTTTTTTTACTGGTCTCCAACAAAAGTTTACATATATGTATCTTCGTGAAATGTGTTGGTAGTAAAAGTAACAGGAAATTCCGTGAAAAGTTTTTATGGGTTTTTTTTTTTTTTTGCAAGCAGCTAATTTGTGTTTTTTGTACGAAAATGTTGCTCCACATTGCCCTTACCATTTTTAGTAAAAATAACATATTTGACTTTCCTCTTGTCATTTTTATATTTTTTTCGTTCACAACGGCCGGCCTACATATATTTAATTTTAAACTCAAATTAGTTACATGGTTGTATTTTTTTGGGATGGTAAATTTTTTTAATTTTAGTTGTAATAAATCGTTTTGAATTTGGTCCAAAAACTTTGAGACCACAACTAACATATTTTGGTTTTAACACAGAAAAAATGTGTCAATTATTTTTTTCCCATGTTTTCCCAAAAAAAAAAAACATAAAACAAGTAACAGTGCTATATTCGGCCGTGCCGAATCTTATATACCCTTCACAACGTGTAGTCATGCAATAACAATTGTTTGTATCACCATTCATCTCATATAAAATACGTAAATACATGTAAAAAAACATACATATATAAAAACATACCATTGTAAAATTATAAAGTGAGTTTACGTATTAGTGTGGCCGTTATTTTCTTTTTTCGTATTTTCACTTGGCAAACCCCTTAGATTGATTCCAAATTAGAAAAAAAAAATATATATGGGTATAAAAAAGTTTAGATCGTTTGCATAGTTATTGTCCGTGCCTTGAGACCACAAAGTTTGCTAATAATGCTATTTTTCTCACTATGGTTCGCTTTAATTGTTCATAACTTCAGTCATATTTATTTTAGAGAAAAACCTTATTCACAAATACTCTAGGGCTATATCTTATTTCTTTAACATTAATATTTAATCCAGAAAAATCAAACTAAAAAATAACAGCGAAATTTTCACATATCTTCGCATTCTTTGCATACGAACTTATTTTCTTAGTATTAATTGCTTTTGTTCATCTGCGTTATGTTTTTTTTATTTCTCAATCATTAGGGGAAATCACCCTTCGTTGAAAACAGATCATGCAAATGTCTTGCAAGTCTAGTATATATATTCTTAAGTTTGAAACAACACAAAAACAATATACACTAAAATTACATTTCCCACACAAGCACTTATTTCCAATACTAAAAACAGTTGGAAATTTTCAAAAGCAACGTTTGCAATAGAATATATAAAAGATTTACAAGATCTGCAACATTTGCAACATTTGCATCATGTTTGCAACGAAGGGTGATTTCCGCTATTATTATTAAATAAGTTCTAAATATGTACTTAGAATGGAGTGTAGTTCATTAATGTATTCATGTAAACACATGATCTGCAATGACACGCTAATGTTAAAATCATTAGTGTTTTCACCTAAATTTAATCACTTCGTCACCAGTTGAACCCCTGCAAAATCACTTCTTTGTCATAGATTTTTTTTCTGGGTATATTATAAATAAAACGTCTATACATAATGCAAGGGAAAAAATACGAGCAGATCAGTTCAAAAATATAAAAGAACGTTTCAACAAGAACGAAGTTGGTGCAATTTGTTTTCACTGGGACGGAAAGCTGTTACCAGCTCTTACTGGGAATGAAAAAGTTGACAGACTTCCAGTCGTAACTTCATGCGGCGTACAGAGCAACTGTTTGAAGTTCCCGCACTAAATAGTGGATCTGGCAGAGAGCACGCGTCTGCTTTTTTTAAAGCTTTATTTGAATGGGGACTTCAAGATCATATAAAAGCCTTAGTGTTCGATACAACTGCAGTAAATACAGGCCGCACTGTGTTGCGGCTAGTGGAAAAGTAACTTTTTTCCGATTATTTTTTTCAGTGTTTTTAATGATGCAATTTTGTCACAGACATTCCAAGTAAACAAAAAACACATAAAGCTTATTTTTATGTTGGCCCGTTGATTTTTAATTGATTTTAGAAGTCAAATATACAAAATTTTCACGAAAAGTGGGGATTTCAGGGCTGTATTCAAAATGATCTCATTTGATGTGGAAAAGTAACTTTTTTCCGATTATTTTTTTCAGTGTTTTTAATGATGCAATTTTGTCACAGACATTCCAAGTAAACAAAAAACACATAAAGCTTATTTTTATGTTGGCCCGTTGATTTTTAATTGATTTTAGAAGTCAAATATACAAAATTTTCACGAAAAGAGGGGATTTCAGGGCTGTATTCAAAATGATCTCATTTAATTTTGGTGACAGATATTTTGATTCGGAAAAAAAATCTGCCTTCGGACAAGTATCTTCTGTAAAAAAAGGAATGTTGTTTGAGACATTTTCATATGCAGCTTTTTTAGAGCGAAAGCCCGACTAAAGGTCCATTTTTCCTTAAAATTTGGGTTAGGTAAGCAATATCTAAAAAGTCCCAGAGAGTCCCAGTTCCAAACCACTACAGAAATGTTACATAATTTGTTTTCAACGAACTGTGAAAAAAATCAGCTGCCCATACCTGTCCTCCTGGGAGTTATAGCTATTTTAGTATATCACTCTCAGTATTTATTCCATAGAAATAGAACGGAAATTCTCGGAATCACTTATTTTTTTATTCTACATCTATTCTAGCACTCCACAAAAATGAGCATAACTCTCGTAAAACTCAAGCTATTGACTTCAAACCGGTATCAAATTAAAGCTTTTATTGCCACCTTTCAAATAAGAAATTAAATAGATTTTGCTTTTATATAAAATTTCAGAGTTATTAAAAAAATATCGAAAAATCATGAAAATTTGACGTTTATAATTCTTGTTCGGACCACCCTATAATTTATTTTAAAAACTAATCATAGGGTATTTATCAGAAGTAAAAGAAGAATTAAAATAAATTTTTTTTTAATTTTTCGAACAATTTTTTTTTTATTTTTGACTTTTGTTGAAAATTTGACCCAACAATTTTTTTCGGTGTAAATTTTTTTTCACTCATTCTGTTTGGGATTTCATTCTGACCAATCTGTAGAAGTTTCTCATCGATACAATTAAAATTACAGTTTAGGCAATATGATTTCCAAAAAATTCTGGTTTCGCAACACTGTGCGGCCGTTTTAATGGAACCTGTACGACTATTGAACACAGTCTTTAAAAGCAGCTTCTTTGGCTACCTTGTCGTCACCACATCTTGGAAGTCGTATTAAAAAGTGCCTTTGAAGTTAAGATGAGCAAAACCGAAAGCCCAAATGAAAAAATATTTGAGCAATTTAAAAATACATGGGGAAATATAAACCAAAATAATTATCAGTCTGGAGTAGAAGATAATGATGTAAAAAAATATTTAACAGCAGATAAAGATAAAATAATTGAATTTGTGAACATTAAAACTAAACAGCTAAGAGATGATTACAGGGAGTTTCTTGAGCTAACACTAATATTTCTTGGCGAGACTCCACCTATTCGCAATGCAGCTTTTCGCGCCCCTGGGACTGTCCACCACGCGAGATGGATGGCAAAAGCTATATACTGCTTAAAAATATTTTTATTTCGACGTGAATTTGATTTGGCAGTAAAAGATAGGAAAGCTTTACGTAATATATGTATTTTTATTGTTTCAATATATGTATGTTGAGATGTGGTTCTCTGCCTCTTCTGCTGCTCAAGCACCATACAAAGATTTCCAGCTTTTGAAAAAACTGGATTCTTTAAAAAAAATTGATGCTGATATATCTCAAGTTGCATTACACAAATTTAAAAACCACTTTTGGTAATTGAGTCCTGACTGTGTGGCTTTAACATTTTTTGATAACAGTGTTTCTTTTGAGTCAAAAAAAGAGATGGTGAAGGCATTGAATCGTGAGGCTTTAGATAAAGGCGTAAAACGCGCCTAAATTCAAAATGTAAATGTTATGCAGGTTATCGAAGGTGGAATGGATCAGTTCATTTCTTCTGAGACAAACCATTTTTTTCTTCGCTTTAAAATCAATACAGCATTTTTGAAAAATTACCCAACTTCATGGCCTGCGGATAATAATTTTAAAACTGCTCTTCAAATCGTTAATGACATTAACGTGGTAAACGATACAGCTGAATGAGCAGTGAAATTGATGCCAGACTACAACCCAATGCTCACAAAAGACGAGGAACAAAAACACTATATATTGCAAGTAGTCAAAAACTATCAAAAACAATTTCCTATGAGCACGAAAAATATTTTATCACAAAACTTTTTATAATTAGACCATTTAATAAAACAAATAATCACCAGGCAAAGAATGCGAAGATACGTGAAAATTTCGCTGTTATATTTTAGTTTGGTTTTTTCTGGATTAAATATTAATGTTAAAGAAAACCAATACAGAGCAACATTGTTCATAAGATATAGCCCTAGAATATTTGTGAATAAGGTTTTTCTCTAAAATAAATATGACTGAAGTTATGAACAATTAAAGCGAACCATAGTGAGAAAAATAGCATTATTAGCAAACTTTGTGGGCTCAAGGCATGGCCAATAACTATGCAAACGATCTAAACTTTTTTATATATATTTTTTTTTCTAATTTGGAATCAATCTAAGGGGTTTGCTAAGTAAAAATACATTAAAAAAATTGTCCATATAACTTGCGGTCACACTATTACGTATGTGTTTCTAAAAAAAAAAATAAAAAAAAAATATATTAAAAACAAAAAAATAATAATAAAAAACAAAAACAAAAATAATAAAAAACAAAAAAAAAATAATAATAAAAAAAATTAAAAAAAAAAATAAATAAAAATATAATAATTATTAGTTTCTTTCACCTTTTATAATAATAAATAATAGTTTTTTAAGCTTAAGGTCCTTTCTATCAAAATTGTACAAAAATGTAGTATAACAAAAATTACAATTAATTTAAAAATATTAACAAAATGTTTATAGTATTATAAGAATATGTGTAATAATAGAAAAATTGTATAACAAAAATTCCATAATTTTTAAAAGTATTAACTAGAATTATATAAATTATTGTCTATACTTTAACATACAAATATGTTGGTTTTGTACAGAATATTACAAATATTATATAAAATTTTTTTAACAGATAATGTTATGTTACATGTTATGTTGTAATAAAACAAGTGTATTAATATTACTAAAAACTAATAAAAAATGTAGATATATAATGTTTTATCTTTATGTATTAAAAAATTAATTTGAAATGAAGTTTTTAAAAAAAAAAACTTAACAAGGAAATTATATAAACATAAATATATATGTATAAGTGGTTTTTCTTATGTATTAAATGTCTATAACTCTGTGCAACATTATCTGTATCTACTTTATAATTAATTCTCTGTGTAGTTGGTACATTATTATTGATCGAATAATATAAAATAAAACAAAAAGATTTTTTATTATTGAAAGGACCTTAAGCTTAAAAATCTATTATATAATAAAAATATAAATAATATATAAAAAAAATAAAAAAAATAAATTTTTTTTTGGCTCAGCTGGGATACGATGCTACGTTTACTCTAACCAGTATATATGTATGTTGTTGTTGTAATTGTGAAAGAAAACGAGGTGGTCGTGGTTTTTTGCTCATATCTCAGAAAGTTTAAGGGCGATTGTGCTGAATTTCAATAGCGATTCATTCCCGGATATTTCCAAAAGATTGATACCATACTCAGATCTGAGGAACATATAGTTGCTTCTAAAATTTGATTTCAACCAACAGACGGCAGACGGTGAGGGCTGAATCGACTCCTCTATTCATAAGCTTTCAGAAAATATATACTTTATGGGGTCGGAAATGAAAATTGTAGAAATTACAAAAGGAATGACAAAGCTATATATACCCTTGTGCACCACAGGTGAAGGGTAAAAATATGTAAAAAAAAGCTATTTTACGGCAAAAAAATAGGAAAAAAGAAAAATATGCACCATAATAACAAAAACAGCCAAAAATGCAAGAATGGGTAAAAATAGCAAAACAGCAAAAAAAGCAATTTTGTTTTCTCTGTACATAATATATACATATCTAAAAACTTATTATATTATTTTAAATATTTATCTTAGCAAACAATTCAATAAAAACAATAAAATAATGGCAAAAATCAAAAAAAAAATTACCCATATTAAAGCCATAGAAAAACAAGTAAGAGCGCTATATTCGGCCGTGCCGAATCTTATATACCCTTCACAACATGTAGTCATGAAATAACAGTAGCTTGTGTCACCATTCATCCCATATGAAATACGTACATACATATATAAAAACATCCCATTGTAAAATTATAAATTCACGTATGTATGTTAAAAAAACGAAAAAAAAAAAAAAATTTTAAAAAAATTAAAAAAAAAATAAAAAAAAAAATTTTTTAAAAAATTTAAAAAAAAATTAAAAAAAAAATTATTTTATATAATTATAATTATTATATATAAAACAAAAAAAATTAAAAAAAAATTAAAAAAAAAATAATAATAAAAATATAAATAATATATTAAATAAAAAAATTTAAAAATAATTTTTAAAAAAATTAAAAAATTTTTTTTTTTGGCTCAGCTGGGATTCGATGCCACGTTTTCTCTAACCAGTATACACGTTTGTATGTATGTATGTTGTTGTTGTAATGTTGTTTTTGTGAAAAAAAAATCGAGGTGGTCGTGGGTTTTTGCTCATATCTCAGTTGTTTATGTACCGATGTTTCTGATTTTCAATACCGATCTACTCCCGAATATTTCTGATATTTTAGTACCTTACCCGGGTCCAATCTGTGTCGGGGGGCTTCAAAAAGTTGATTTCAACATACAGACGGTCAGACTGACAGACTGACAGGGCTTAATCGACTCCCCTATTCTTAAGCTTTCAGAAAATATATACTTTATGGGGTCGGAAATCAAAATTGTAGAAATTTCACACGGAATGACAAACCTATATATACCCTTTTTCACTGTGTGAAGGGTATAATAAACGACAAAATTTTAAATTGCATAAAATAACTTACGAAACCATCTTCAACCATATTCAAACTAGTACTCATAGGATATGGACATCAGAAGTACTCTTTGCTTTATGTGATCTCTTGTCAATCCGCTTCTTTTAGCAGTCCTCAAATCGGGCAAAAATTGTTCCCTCTTACTATGTTCTGAGCGAATAATATCGCTTATTTTTTACATAGCATTAGAGGCAGCTGTTATAGAAGTTAAAATAATACGCTTAGTGGCTATGGTGGCTATTGAAAGAAAAAAAAATTTTTTCTATTTTAGCTTCAACATTTTTTAGAAAAGCGTCTTTTGCAAGAAGCCTTAAAGTGGATTAATGAGATGATTGATGCGTCATTTGACGAACTAATTTTAATATAGAAATGGCTGAGCTAGACGAAAAAGATACTGAAAACGAAACTCGTAAATAAGAATCGATATATCTATATAGCTATTGGACGAGATTTTTTAGGTCAAATGGTAATCTAGTGTACTAAAAATTATCATTTCTTGTTGAAAACGAGGTTAATGGTCTGGAATGTTTATCCAATTCAATTTAATGGAATGAACTTGTCATGTCTAGCCTAGAAAAATATTTAGCTCTACATAAATTATCAAGAACACCCTAAATCCTTGTCAACGGAAATTTGTCGTTTACAATTTTCTCATTTAGTTTTCTAAAATCAACTACTTAACGCCATTTCTTTGTATCATCGGAGTTTTTCTTTGGGATTACTAATAACGGTTAATTGTAAGGACTTTTAGATGGCTCAATAATTTTGGCCCTTAATAATTGATCAACCTGTTCATTTATTTTAACATTATATCTTTCTTAGTTGTATTTAATAGTTTTATATGTTCTATACCATTTGCTAGTATAATACTATTTCCTATAAAAACTCCTGGAACTATTTCCTTGCTTAAAATAATACATATTATATTATATTATATTATATTATATTATATTATATTATATTATATTATATTATATTATATTATATTATATTATATTATATTATATTATATTATATTATATTATATTATATTATATTATATTATATTATATTATATTATATTATATTATATTATATTATATTATATTATATTATATTATATTATATTATATTATATTATATTATATTATATTATATTATATTATATTATATTATATTATATTATATTATATTATATTATATTATATTATATTATATTATATTATATTATATTATATTATATTATATTATATTATATTATATTATATTATATTATATTATATTATATTATATTATATTATATTATATTATATTACATTACATTACATTACATTACATTACATTACATTACATTACATTACATTACATTACATTACATTACATTATATTATATTATATTATATTATATTATATTATATTATATTATTCCTATTACTGTTTTCACTATCCCCATATCTACCAATGTTACTGTTATTATTGTTATTATAATTATGGTTTCTATATACATTATTATTATTATTATTATTATAACTATAAGCATTATAATTATTATTACTAATATGATTATTATAAAATCTATTTCGGTTTTCTATTTTTTTTTTCTAAAAATACTATTATTATTTTCCCTCATATTTCTTTCAACGGTTATACATTTCTCTACCGCTTCTCTAAAAGTTTTAGATCCTCACGCGACTAAAACGTTTTGATATTCTATATTAACTCATTTCAGGAAAACATTAGAAGCAATGCTTTCACTCATTTTATCATTTTACCGCATCCTTTGCCTCCAGTACAGAATTTTCTATAGCTTTTATCTCAAAATCACTCAATTGCTCCCTTAATGCAGAGATATTTAAATTTCCCTGTTTTGCAATTCCGAGTTCTGTTAAAACATGTTGAAATCATCTAGGATTCGGGTATGAGTAGATAGGGAATGAGAGTTCAAATTCAACTTCCGGTCCTAAGGCCATAAATCATAAATTTGTTTATAAACAAAATGTTTTTTTTTGTTTATAAACAAAAATTTGCTTGTAAACAAAATTCCTGTTTTTATTGTTGTTATTATTTTTTTAATGGTGTTCTCAGGATAAAGTGTATTATGAGAACCAAAGTAATCGAAATATTTTTGTTTATAAACAAAAAATTTATTTGTAAACAAATTGAATACATGCATGTAGGTTCACAAACAGACAGATTGGAGACAGGCTTATCACTTTGATTCTTATTATATGTGGTGCAGGCATGCAGTTTTTTGGTTTGATGCTGTGATCGTCTAATTCTGCAAGTGTTTATTTATTTTATTTTTTTTTTTTAACTAAAATTGTCACTATGAAATTTTAAGTACGAAAATGTGTGTGTGTTTATTATATATGTGACAGACGGACAGGATGATAGAGGGACAGATATACATAAATTCTTGACCGTTTTCAGTTTGATCAAAATATATTTGTTTATAAACAAAAATTTATTTTAAGCAAAATTCCTGTTTTTATTGTTGTTATTATTTTTTTTATTAGTGTCCTCAGAATATGGTGTATTATGAGAACCAAAGTAATGTTTAAAAATTAATATATGTTTACATTATTTATTTTTTTTTTTTGCGTGTTTAATACAGGCTCACAGACAGACAGATTGGAGACAGGCTTATCACTTTGATTCTTATTATAGTGAATAAACAATATAAGTCATGGGTAGATTGAAAAAAAATGTATGTGTAAAATTTTTAAGCTTACTTACTTGTCAGTTTGTGTGTGTATGTGTGTGTGTGTGTGTGTGTTAAAGAGTGTTACCATCGTTTTAGGCTTATTTAAAAAGGTGCAGTGACATTCTTTTAATGAAGCGGTTTAATATAAAATCAATATATTTTAAACTGCTTAGCTCATTCTGCAAACTATTGTTAACCAACAGTGTTCAAAATTAAATTAAAAAAATACAAAAAAATGAGTTCGACTGTAAAAAGCAGCCCTTTTGTTATTTAAATGGATGAGGAGGAAGAAGCCTTGATGAGACCAATATGCTTTTCAATAGACGAAGTAGATGACGATATAGAAAAAAGCATCGAGAATATAGTAGTTGACTATATTAGAAAGAAAAACTTTAATACAAGTGAAGATGAGGAAAGCGTTTACGAAGAAATTCCTAACAATCAATTAGGGTACCATCGTGGTTATTTCGAAGATGAAGTTTTCGAATTTTTATATGATGAGGAAGGAGATGCAGAATTACGATCTTATAAAGATGAATTTTGGTTTGATTCTGACGGGGATCAAGCCATTTTAGATTTAAATATTTAATATTAACAATACTATTAAGAAAAATAAATAAAATATAAAAAAAAAAAATAAAAAAAAAATTTTTGTTACTTTTTTTATTTCCTATTTTATCTCTTTCTTCAATTTTTCTCTGAGAGACATACAGACAGTTTTTTCTAGTAAGAATTTTTATTGAGTAGAACTTGTTTAAGATGAGTATTTTTTTTATTTTGATTAGTTTTAATTTAATTATTTATTACACAAAAATTTTCTATAAATTGACAGGTTAATATTTTTTCTGTACATTAAATAAATAAGATTGCAACGATGAGCACAAACACGGACTTAGTAACCACATTCAATCAGCTAAATACGAAGCAAATCCTAAGTGTTAAGGAAATGATAGCTGGGGAAAATTATCTTATTACTGAGCGAACAAGTACAAAGTATGGAGACGTTATTATGTTGGAACTGGGACCAAGTATATTTTATCTACCTAGAAAATTTAATGCACTTAGTGATAAAGATGTGGAAGACTTATCTACTGGGATCTATTTAATTTCCAAAATTCCTGTTAATAGTGATGGACTTAATACATTCTATAGACTGGAGATTAAGGCTGCACCTACCATGAAAGATTATTATAGTTTTAATGAATTTACTGCTTTTAAATAATGAATTAAAGACTTATAAGAAGAATAAAAAAAAATAATAAAAAAACTATATAAAACGTGAGTTGAATTAATATTTATACAGTCTCAAGCAGCAGATTGATTTAGAAAGATGGATATTACTGATGATTTTCTGAATAAATTTGAAAATGTAATCTTCGAAGAAGACTTAGATTTGTTGCGTACATTTAAGAGACAATATTCCAATACTGAAGCATTTAATAAACCTTGACCTCACAATGATTCCGATGGAGACGTAGTTGGTATTTATGGCTGTTACTTTTTCCGCATGAGAAAGGAAAAATTTATGAAGATAATAGAAAAATATCAAAAACTAATTAAGAGGTTGAAAAATAATATCAAAATTTAATTGAACTTGAAAGTGCTACTAATCTTATACGGCCTTATTCATAACAAAAAGTTGGCATAAAGTTAGCATTAAGTTTATTCATAACACTCATGCCAAACTCTGGCTAAACTCTTGTTAACGAGCTGCCAAACGTTTGCCAACTTGTGAAAGACAGCTTTAATGTGTTGTTGTTTTACATTACCAATATTTTTTTACCTACCTTTTCATCCTGTTCCCAATTTACAAATCGTTTGTGTTGCTTTTCCATTTTAATAAAAATTATATTGTTCGTTTATTTTTTAATTTATTTTTCAATTTTAAAAATTGTTAGTATCGATGGAAAAACAAAAATGTCAAAATTAGGGATTATATACAAAAAATTGTTGCATATTTTAGGGGTATCATGCAATTTCAGAGTTGATTTATGAAAAGTTGGCAGACGGATAAAAGTTTCTTATGAATAAACTCTGTGCTAACGAGCTGCCAAGCTTAATCGGCATTCTAGTTAGCAGCTCGTTGTACGTAGTGTATAAACTGTGGCTAACTTTTTGTTATGAATATGGCCGATAGAAAACACATCAGCTTATTATATGTATACTCATCCACCATTCAGCCATCTCTTAAAATAATAAGTCAGAAAAGTTTTAGAAATTGCACAACATGCATCGTAGCATTATCTTCATCGACTTGCAAGGCTTTAAATCTAATTCAAATAATTTTATTGCAAAAGAAATTGCAGTTGTCTTCAATAAAAATGAATATTTTAATTTTATTATAAAACCTCCGTACGACTTTAACTGTTTGTCAGTTAAGAAACAAAAAGAAGCACATTGGCTAATGAAAAATTATCACCACTTGAATTGGAATGATGGAATACTGACTTTTGATAGTGTATATATATTTTTAAAAGCAAATACTAAATACTCTAATATATATGTCAAAGGTGATGAAAAAAGGAAATGGTTGGAGAAAATTCTACAGCAAAGAGTTTTTAATATTGAAGATCATGATTGTGCTAATTTTAAACAATTGGAACTGAAGTACTCTGAACACATCTATTGCAATCACCACAGTTATGGAATTTGTGCATTAAAAAATGCTTTTTTACTCGAAAGGGAAAATTTAGTTTCAACGTGAAAAAAAAAACTAAAACATTATCAAATATTACTAATACTTATTTTAAAAATTAAAAATAAAAAAATAAAATAAACAAAAAAATTATGTGCGTTTTTTTATTATTTCTTTATTTGAAAATTAGTTAAAAATTTTAAGCATAAATGGCCACAATTAAAAGCATTAGTTTTTTGATATCTTTTATAGTTGTATTTAGTATTAGTTCCTAAATATTTTACTACTTCTAACGGGGGTTGAAGATTACCAAAACTATCAAAATATTCAATATTTTTGTTATCTTTTTAATAGGCTACCCAATGTGTGCCTTGTCCTTTATTATTGTCCAAATTAATAATTCCGCACTCTTTTCGTCGTGGACATCTAGGAAGTTTATCTCTCATATATACTCCTCTAAAATTGGGAATATAATTCTTTCCAAATACTTTTAAATCTATGTCTGTGAGAGGTCTGTTGGGTAGCTTTTTTATTAGTTTTTGATATATTATTATAAAAAATTCCATATCCATTTTTATGTGCTTTAAGATATAAACCTTTACCCATTGCTATTGCCTCTAATGTTCTGTTATGACGCTTACTCTCTTCAAGTTGCTGTCTACCATTTTTAGCTGTTGCTATGGCTTTATCAATTAATGATCCACCAGAAGCTAATGCACCTAGTGCTCCGAGTGCAGTAAGTATGGGAACAAGAGGAATGAACCACCAACTTTTGGTACCTTAATAATTCTTGGTATTTTAATTTCTGATTTCCTTCCACGAAATGAATTTTTAATTACTTTTCGCGCAGTTTTAATGGCATTTTTAACATTTTGACGTTTTTGTTTTTTTAAGACAACATTTGCTGCTTTAATTGCACTATTAAAAATATTTCGCTTATAGGGGCTTTTCTTATTGCATTTAACACCCATACCAAATTTTACTTTAGCTTTCATTGCGTTACTAACAAAGAATGCGTTTAGTTTTTCTCCAACTGTACTATCTCTAGCTTTAACTCTTTCCCAAGCTTTATCTGCTAGTTCTTTATCTGCTTGATGTCTTTTATTAATATCAGTATTCTGAGAATAAGCAATATCATGAACTCGGCAAGCTGCATCCAGGGGATTAATTCCCTTATCTCCTCTTTTTAAACGCTTTTCCAGTTTTGTTCCAGGTCCACAGTACTGATAACCTGGTAGATGAAGTTCTACTGGTAGTGAATTAATTAATTTATTAACTAGTCCTTTTCCGTGCACGGAAGTTTTTCCACTAAATTTATTATTTACTGCAATAATGGTTTGTACACAGAAAAAATAAAAAATAAAAAAATTTAGAAATTAATTACATATTCGTGTGTACACATATATACACTCAGTCATAAAAATGCGTTTAATAAGACAACATAAAAATATTATAGTAAAAAATTTAGATTTCCAAGAAAGGAAAAACGGAACTAAACACAGCTGTTTGTTGCCAAACTCAATAAGAGCACTTATAGTTGGACCGTCTAATTGTGGAAAAACAAATGTAATGCTTAGTTTAATTGAAAGCCCTAATTGATAAAAATTTAAAAATATACATATATTTATACTCAAAATCCCTACATCAACCAAAATATCAATATCTTTGAAAATTAATTTCATCTGTAAAGGGTATAGGACTTTATACTTTTTCAGAAAATGAATATGTCGTACCACCTCAAGACGCTAAGTCAAATTCAATAATGATATTTGATGATGTTGCTTGCGAAAAACAAAATAATATTAGATCATACTTTTGTATGGGGAGACATAATAATATTGATTCCTTCTACTTATGTCAAACGTATACACACATTCCAAAACATTTAATACGTGATAATGCAAATTTCATAATAATGTTTAAACAAGATGATTTAAATTTAAAGCATATTTATAATGATCACGTTGGAAATGATATGAGTCTTGACATGTTTTCTAAAATATGCAAAGAATGTTGGAAAGAAAAACATGGATTTCTAGTAATAAGTAAAGATGATGAAATTCATAATGGACGTTATAGAAATGGTTTTGATATATTCATCCAAGTTCAATTGTAAATATTCAGCTATCAAAACTGAATACATATATATTCTTCTTAATAATTTTGTATACTGTAAAGCTGTTTAAAGAGCTATATAGCTGTTTTAAAGAGCTGTTTAGCTGTTTTAACTGTTATAAGGAGCTGTTTTAGAGAAGCTGTTATAAGAAGCAGTTTAGCTGTTCTACGAAACTGTTCAGTTCTTCCACCATTTAATTTGTTTTGTTTAAAATCACTTTCATTAATAAATATGGAATACGATAATGTATTAAGGGAGTTAGTGAAATCTAGAAAAATTTTGAAAAAGAAATTTGATAGCGTGAAACTTGGAGAAGCAGAAACATATAATCAATTAGAAAATACATTTAAACCATTACATTAATACATTAATACAGAACCACTAAAAAAATTAGTTAAATTATCAAATGAGAATTTATTAAAGCCAACAACGACATTGAAACATGACAAAACAAAAATGGAAAATATAAAGAATAGCAGCATTATTCCTAGCGAAAGTGTTTTCAAAGAAGAAAATCTCCTTAATGCATCACTTATAACAAGTAAAATGGACAAAAGTAATAAATATAGTACAGATGAAGACGACGATGAGGTAAATAATGAATCATTTTATTCCCAATCATCAAATTGGGATTTTGATTTAACAAACCTGAATGAAAACAAAAATCTTGATACGGGATTTGGACCACATAAAAATGATAATGGCGATTGGAAATTTGGAAATTCAGACTTAAAACTAAGTAATGACAAAATAATAGTAGCAAATAAGTCTTGGGCCTTAACACCTGGTTTATACTCATTACTATTTCATCAAAATCCAGAGCAATATGACTCATCAGAATTAGAAATATATAAACAAATTTTACTTGAAACAAACGCCCATAGACGAAACCATGAGCCCAATAATCAACTTAAAGGTAATAGAGGTTATAAATATAAAAAGGTTATAAAAAAACTATTTCCTACTACTTCTCACATTGGTAAAGGTTTAATGAATAAAAATCTTAATAAACCAAACTATATATACTGGGATAATCCCAATGAAATAGTAGATCGATTAAGACTTCTAATAGCATCACAACATGCTGGTAACAATAATCACACTAATAAAATAATATATATAATTGAAGAATTGAGAGAAGCAAATATAATTGATTAATAAAAGGAAAAAATGACCGTGGACAAATTTGGTCATTACATAATCAAAATTTTAATAGCGAAATAAGAAAGAGAAATTTTTTTTAAAACATTTTTGGGTTATACGTTGGATGACGATAACATAGACATCGAGAATAAAATAATCAAAAATGTTGCAAGTCCTTTGGAGGAGAATGATGTCGTCAATAAATTATTTCTAATATCTTACATGAATCAAGCGGAAAACCAAATAAATAATTATTTAAGGGAGGAAATCAATGAAATTCATGAAAAAGTTATACAATTTAAAGTAATACTCGATGAGCAAATAAAAGTTGTATTGATAAAATTAATAAAATTGAAAATCTGACGTTCTCGTCAGTAGCTATAAGTGTTCCAATAGATAACAAATCAACTAAAAAACAATCTAAGATATAAAATAAATAAAGACAGTAAAATAAAATAAAAAAATGAGTTCAAAAAGAAATTTAATAAATGAACTTCATTCACAAGCACGAAAGAATTTCTTAAGGCGAAGAGTTATTACAAAGGGTATAGACGATCTCTGGCAAGCTGATTTGGTTGAAATGGGTAATTATTCAGCTAGCAACAATAAATGTAAATATATGTTAACAGTCATTGATGTATTCTCAAAATATGCTTGGGTTGAATCAATTAAATCAAAAACTGCTTCAGAAGTTGCAAAAGCCTTTAAAAAAATATTTAATTTGGGGCGTAAACCTAAGAATTTACAGACAGATGATGGTAAAGAATTTTTCAATAAGGAGTTTGGAGTGTTAATGCGAAAATATTCAATTAATCATTACTCTACATACAGCGTAATGAAAGCTTCAATTGTTGAACGCTTTAATAGAACATTAAAGGGTATGATGTGGAAAGAGTTTAGTAACAACGGAAGCTATAAATGGATTCATATTTATAAGAGCTTAGTTAAAAAATATAATAATAAAAGACATAGAACAATAAAAATGTCACCGGTTCACGTTACGGCTAAAAATGAAAAACATCTGTTGAATACTGTATACAATAATATTAAAATGTTTAAACCATCACGTTTCAAAGTTGGAGATCATGTTCGAATTAGTAAATATAAACATATTTTTGAAAAAGGGTATACTCCCAACTGGACAACAGAAATATTTAAAATACGATCAGTACAAAATACTTATCCCGTCACATTTATACTGGAAGACTATCAAGGAAATGAAATAAAAGGGGGTTTTTATAAGGAAGAGATACTTCACACACGTTATCCCAATACATTTTTGGTAGAAAAAGTTTTGAAAACTAAAGGAAATAAAGCGTTTGTTAAGTGGTGGGGTTTCTCAAACCAACATAATTCTTGGATAAATAAAACTGATATATTGTAAACTTTAAAATCATAATTCATAAATAAATAAAAAATAAATAAATAAATAAAACACTACAGCAAGTCTTTTTTTATTAATAGATGAGAGTTCAATATGTCAATAACATTGGCATTAAGCGGAAAGTCTTCAATTTTAACAGCAAATTATTTCCCACCAATACATCTAAACGATGATTATGAATGTTCTTTAATAGATTTTCATTCATATAATTCCGTTCCCAATGTAGACTTTGATAATAATCTATTTCATATAGGAGATAAAGTAATTGAAATTCCTATAGGTTCTTATGAGTTACAAGATATTGCTGACTACATAACTACAGAATATAAAGCACAGGAATTTAATAAATCAATTACAATTGAAGCCAATAACAATACTTTACAAGTTGAAATAACCTCATCACACGACAAGATTTTCTTTGATCAGAATCGATCTATTGGTAGTTTATTTGGATTCGATAGAACAACGTTGAATTCTGGTGTAAAACATTTTTCAAATCAGCCAGTAAATATTTTAAAAGTTAATGCTATACAAATTCATTGTAATATAATAACGGGGGCATATATGAATAACTCTCCAGCACATATACTTCATGAATTCGCACTTGATGTCCCTCCAGGTTATAAATTAGATGTAATCCCTAGTAATCTCATTTATTTGCCAGTAAACGTCAAAGAAATAACACATCTTACCATTTGGATTGTTGATCAAGAAGGTCGTTTAATAAATTTCAGAGGCGAACAAATAATGCTAAGATTACATCTGAGACCAAATAAGATATGATAATTTATAATAAAAACATACACAATAAAATAAAAAGGAACACTTCTACAAAAACCATTAAATCTACAAGACCAAAGCTAACTGAACAAAATAAAGAGTTTTTAAAATCACTAAGTTAAAAGTACAAAACAATGTCTGATATACTCAATGTTGTGGAGAAACCGTTTTCGGATGAAAACGTAGCCAAAAAAGATTACCACAGTTATTTACCCTATATACAGTCATATAAAAATAATGATGAAATACGAATTACACTGCAAAATCAAGACTTGTATGTTCTTCCTTCAGAAAGCTATTTATATATAGAAGGAAATATAAAAAATGAAAAGGGTGAAGAATCTAATAATGGTCGATTAAGAAATAATTGTGTAGCGTACTTATTTGATGAAATACGTTATGAGATCAATGGTGTTGAAATTGATCGAACTCGATACTTGGGAAGGTCCAGTACACTCAAGAATTATATTTCATTAAATGAATTTGAAAGTAATATGATGAGAAATGCTGGATGGTCTATATCTGAAGATTTATCTATACAAACGTTTAATTTGTACATCCCTCTAAAACTTTTAATGGGATTTGCAGAGGATTTTAATAAAATAATATTAAATAGTAAACATGAACTTGTTCTTTTACGGAGTTCAACTGATGAGAATGTATATTACTCAACAGATGCCAACGAAAAACTTCAGTTGACAGTTACAAATATAACATGGAGAATTCCACATGTTCAGCTATCAGATTCTATAAAAATACAAATAATGAAGATTATTAAGGATGGAACTTCTTTACCTATTGCAATCCGCAGTTGGGACTGTTATTTAAATCCTACATTTTCTGGTGGAATAAATCATCATTGGAATGTTAAAATGTCAATTAATAGAGAAAGACCACGATTTTTAATATTCGTTTTAGAAAATAAAATCAAGTATATTCATTCCAATTTAAAAAATATAAAAGTGCACTTGAATTCAGATGTCTATCCCTATGACGATTTAAATTTAAAGTTTGAGGGAAATCGCTATGCAATTTTATATGATATGTATGCAAAATTTCAACAAAATTACTATATGAGGGAAGCACAAACACTTCTTTATTGTGAAAAATGTAAAAATCTTCCAATTGCTGTAATTGATGTTAGTCACCAAAATGAGATAATTAAAAGCGGACCTATTGATGTTAAAATTGAGTTTGAAACTGGTAGCCCAATTCCTCCAAATACCAATGCATACTGCTTAATCCTCTATGATCGCTTGATGGAATATACCCCATTAACTGGAATTGTTAGAAAAGTTATATAATCTTATATTGTAATACTTACCTTTTTTTTTTTTAACTGATTTATTTATAACATAAAAGAAGAAATAAAAGAATTATTTATGATTTTCAATATAAAACAATTGTTAAATTTATTGCATTTTTTTCTTATATCCTATTTTTCTATTTCACTTATTAACTTATCTAATTCTAACTGAAAATTACCACTATCTAATTGTAATATTTCATTTATTAACACGTTAAAATCTAACGGCCTTATTCATAACAAAAAGTTAGCCACAGTTTATACACTACGTACAACGAGCTGCTAACTAGAATGCCGATTAAGCTTGGCAGCTCGTTAGAACAGAGTTTATTCATAAGAAACTTTTATCCGTCTGCCAACTTTTCATAAATCAACTCTGAAATTGCATGATACCCCTAAAATATGCAACCATTTTTTGTATCCCTAATTTTGAAATTTTTGTTTTTCCATTGATACTAACAATTTTTAAAATTGAAAAATAAATTAAAAAATAAACGAACAATATATTTTTTATTAAAATGGAAAAGCAACGCAAAAGATCTGTAAATTGGGAACAGGATGAAAAAGTAGGTAAAAAAATATTGTTAAACAACAACACATAAAAGCTTGTGAAAGTTGGCAAACGTTTGGCAGCTCGTTAACAAGAGTTTAGCCAGAGTTTGGCATGAGTGTTATGAATAAACTTAATGCTAACTTTATGCCAACTTTTTGTTATGAATAAGGCCGTAAGTCATTATTATCATTATCTTGTTGTTCTATTTCACTTATAAGCCTATCTAATTCTAAATCACCATCACCACTATCTAATCGGTAATGATGCCAGGCATATGTATTTATACCATTATTCATAATCTTACGTTTAGTATCATTAAAACTTAAAGCTACCTTATTTACTTCATTAGTTAAAATAGTGTGTAGTTTAGAAGTAAATGTATACATACATGCTCCAACAATTTCCTTAGTAAATAAAACATTCTTATAAATATCTATATTATAATTATTTACAATACATTTCTTCACTCCCTTAGCCTTCTTAATATCATTTTCGCCTTCAACTGTGTACGAGTAAACTTTAGGTGCCAAACCAACAAACTCTGTAATAAATTTACCCTCACTTTCATCTTTCATCATACCTAGAACTTTTTTATTTACAAGAGAAAAATTAAATGGATTATTTTCTGAGTATGATGAAGTATCAAATCGATCTCTTATATCCGCTCGAATAACATTATAAAAATCATTCGTTTGAATAGAATATATAAAGGTGTCTGTATCCTTGTAATTTAAATTTATTTTCTCTTCATACTTAGGCTTCATGTATGAATAATGAAAATCATACATTTTCCATTTCGATAATTCTAGGACAAAAAAAACCTAAATAAATCAGCTTGTTATAATGCGTGAGGGTTCTATTCATTTGTATTGCCCATAGTGTGTCAGTAAATTGAGAAATGCTATGGAAATTGGGTTTGGATATAAGTTGACCCACTCCTAAATGATTGCGGTTAGTACGACCCCATTCGGTTACCAAGCGAACATCTTTTCTTTTGTCAACATTTTCCATGGTCTTTCCATATACTGAATTATTTTGTAATTTATAAAAATCTTTTTCAAATGAATTAGTTGCATTTGTTCTATATTCAGTATTCAAATCAATATATGTCTTTAACCATTGTTTTTGTTTAAATTGAAGTATCCGATGAACTTTTTCTAAAACTAATCCATTATTCAAACATTGCTCTAGTGTATTATAGTGTATTATATACTTAGATTTATTGGATAAATCTGCTACCAATTTTTCATGCTTACTTCCACCAATTATTTTATTTTCAACACAAAATGGTAAGTCATTATGATGATCATGGACACTGAATGGATAAGATAAATCCACTTCGTAAATGTAACCGACTTCGGAATTCGATGGAATATCTTTTGGATGAATGAAATCGTTAGTCCAAGCAAAACCACCATAAGGAAGAGATTCAGACATAGCCCAACCATAGAGGTTATTTGCATCTAAATACATAATATATTCAGAGGGTTTTGTTTGATCATAATTACTTAAATACTTGTGGTTTGCTTTACTATATCTCTTACTACATTGAGTAAGACCACCTCGAATACCGCGTTTAATAAAATTATACATTTCTAAATCTGTTAACAGTTCTAGTTCAATTTTTGTATATTTTAGCATTGCATCCCATGATAGACCTGGTGCAGTATAATAATGGGCAGGGTCTAAACTATAAATTCTTTTACAAACTTTCCTAAAATTATCAAAAACATCAGTAAGCAATATTACGTCAGTCTTCAAATATAATTCCATATAATCTCTAATAGTATTGCAATTAAATTTTTCCCATATTTCCTGCGCCAGTAAATAATCCTCTATTGAACAATGCTTATCATTTAATTTGCTATAAAATGCTTCTATAGGAGGTAGATTAGTTTCGTCTAATTTTTCAAATGTATTTATATATTCATAAGGGAAAACACCCTTTCTTCGCATTAAAATAAACTCTTCGGAACTCGGAAAATATTTACGTACTGTTTTCAAATTATCATCAGTTAAATTACTAGCTAGTGAATCTAAACTAGATGCCATAAATCTATAAGAGTCTAAAAACCTTAGTTCAACTTTTTTTTTTGAGACTTTTCGTATTTTATATACTCAAGTTGTTTTTCAATTACAGTTATGGGAATATTTTGCTGTAATTTTTTTAAACGCAACTCTTCTAACAAAATTTGAATTTCGTCATCACTGTATACACGTATTGTGTGAGATAGTGAAATATATAGCTCTTTCTTTATTGGAATAATTTTTGTCTCTCCTTCAATACTTAAGAGGTCTTTAACAAACAAGTGACAATCATACGAAGAAAAGTTATGAAAAAAAAAATTGGAATAAAATTAGGGACTTTATAATTTAAATTACATGAGCTATGAGCAGGTCCTCTCTACTTTCCCGATAGATGACAATGATCCCTTACGGGTGACTCATCGCCTAAAGATTTACTACATATGTGGTAGTCTCTTGCATTCATGAAATTTTCTTCTTCTAAGGAAGTTAAAGGTTGCATTGAAGTAATTTTCTCATAATGTTTTTTATAAATGTCTTTACATTCTGTTAATAAACTACTAACAAAATGTTTTCCAACATTTATACTACTATTACTATTGCTAAATATACTAAATCTATTAAAATTGTTATTAAAATTACATTTAATATTGAATGCATATGCGCTCGGAATATGTTTTTTAATAATATTAGAACTACCTTCATTACTATATACAACTTGAAGTATACATTCAAAGTCTGCATATACTATGAATGGTACTTCCATTTGCCTCTCGTGATGTCTATAACTTAATATGGCCTTTTCCCCTTCAGGCATTTTAGCGATGCATTTTCCACACTCTTTTTTTATGCGTCGCCATCCTTTCAGGATAACTTGTATGATAGAGACATACATTGCAGAATAGTGTTGCACCGTTGTGTAAGGATGACTGTGCTGATAATAGTCTAAAAAATTTTTTAAAGGAAATAAATAAATATGATTTAAACGGAGAGGAATATAAAATATCGGTTTGGTACTTAGCAAGAGAATAATTAAATAAACATGTTCTTCTAATTACCTTGAAATATTTTTTATTAATATATAGTGATGGTTTATTCCGTTGTCGGATTCCAGCAACATTAGATTTATATGTATAGGATTTTCGTTGTCTGTAATATAATATGGTCCAATTACGGTTTTTAATTTTTTATCATATCCAAACACATTAATAAGATTTCTAGATATATTATCAATACCATATAAAGAAGTTCTGAAGGTGTTGGGATTACTTCCAGTATAAAATGATGCTATTATACACCACTTAAAGCAGAACAAATCGTTATTTTTTATATTTATACATGCCCGTTTCCATGAAAGTTCTGGTGGAGTTGGTACGTACTGTGAACCATTAATTGAAGACGCTTTATTTATGTTTATATCTAGCCATTTAATTTGTAGAAGCGTCCAGCCAGAATCTCGTTCTTGAAATTCAGACATCTTCGCTTTAACTGCTTCTATTTGAAGTTCTAAAGCAGCATCGATGTCATCTGATCTAGACAATCGTATCATTTTAGTGATATGAAACATATCCGTTTCTGGTTTTAGCGGGTGTGCTGGCAATTTGTACCGGGCTGTCAACTCTAAGTTGAACTTTATCATGATATGCTCTGTTAAACTGGTATTTAAAAGCTTTTGCAAAATATTAAATCTCTCTTTCAAATATTTTTCTATATCTAGTTCCGTATCTCGTTTTGAGAATCTGTATGTTTGGATACGACATTTAAACATACTCTTAATTAACTGAACTTGGTTTCCAATAGATTTGAGAACATTCAACTTATGTTCACTATTCATACAATGGGTAAACCAGTGTATAGGATCTATGTTTATATTGCAGTCCCCACAAAATATTTTTTCGGAACATATTTTCTTGTTTTCTACAAGCGTAGTTGTAGATTGTAACTTACGTTTACTTGCAGCTGAAGTTGATGCTATAGCTGATTCGTAATCCAATGTTGCTGGCACAGGTAGTTTATGATTTTCTAAATGTTTTTTTACTTCCATACTTGTTAAAGATATATGACCGCAAATTGCACAAGGCTCATGTATCCTCATATGTTTTTTTTAAATTTTCCTTGCACGAAAATATGTTTTTACAAATATCACACACAATTTTTAAAGAATACATTATTATTGTTTTTTTTCTTATTTTTTTTTCTTTTGTATTTTTAATTTAATTTTGAACACTGTTGGTTAACAATAGTTTGCAGAATGAGCTAAGCAGTTTAAAATATATTGATTTTATATTAAACCGCTTCATTAAAAGAATGTCACTGCACCTTTTTAAATAAGCCTAAAACGATGGTAACACTCTTTAACACACACACACATACACATACACACACAAACTGACAAGTAAGTACCCAACATACCAAATGACTTGTGAATAATATTATAATAAGCTTACCAACACAAGCCGCAAGCTTGTAAAAGAGTTGTGAATCGATTGTGAAATGTTTGTGTAACAATTGTAGAATAATCGAAACGGAACCCTTATTCATAAGCTTAAATGTACACGATTACTATAAGCTATTGCTTGTAATAGTAGAATAAGCTTACGAAAATAATATTGCTTTAAGATTATCCTTGTAATTATTTTTTGGTTTTTTGTTATTAAAAAGAAGTTCAATTACTTCTTTTGTTTCCGTTCTAAACCTTTTTTATATTTGTAAGGCATTTCTAATTATTTTATTATAAATAATATTACATACCTACCATTTATTTTTTTGCACAACACAATCATAACTTTTATTCACTTTGAAATTTGAACACTAAATGCAAAACACAAAAGAAATTTGTCAACAAATAAAACTGCACTTGTTGACAAATTTCCCGTACATATGTACTTAAGAAGCATAGTTTTTGTGTGCATACATACGAACTGTTCAGAAACAGATGTGAATCCGCTATTGTCATAATACTATTCACAAGTGGTATTGCAGTTTTATTTCTATTTGGTATGTTGGGTAAGCTTAAAAATTTTACACATACATTTTTTTTCAATCTACCCATGACTTATATTGTTTATTCACTATAATAAGAATCAAAGTGATAAGCCTGTCTCCAATCTGTCTGTCTGTGAGCCTGTATTAAACACGCAAAAAAAAAAATAAATAATGTAAACATATATTAATTTTTAAACATTACTTTGGTTCTCATAATACACCATATTCTGAGGACACTAATAAAAAAAATAATAACAATAAAAAACAGGAATTTTGCTTAAAATAAATTTTTGTTTATAAACAAATATATTTTGATCAAACTGAAAACGGTCAAGAATTTATGTATATATGTCCCTCTATCATCCTGTCCGTCTGTCACATATATAATAAACACACACACATTTTCGTACTTAAAATTTCATAGTGACAATTTTAGTTAAAAAAATAAAAATAAAATAAATAAACACTTGCAGAATTAGACGATCACAGCATCAAACCAAAAAACTGCATGCCTGCACCATATATAATAAGAATCAAAGTGATAAGCCTGTCTCCAATCTGTCTGTCTGTGAACCTACATGCATGTATTCAATTTGTTTACAAATAAATTTTTTGTTTATAAACAAAAATAGTTTGATCAAACCAAAAACAGCCAAGAATTTATTAACATCTGCCATTTGTGTATATGCATTCCTGCACCATATATAATAAGAATCAAAGTAATAAGCCTGTCTCCAATCTGTCTGTCTGTGAACCTAGATGCATGTATTCAATTTGTTTAAAAATAAATTTTTTGTTTATAAACAAAAATATTTTGATCAAACCAAAAACAGCCAAGAATTTATTAACATCTGCCATTTGTGTATCTGCATGCTTGCACCATATATAATAAGAATCAAAGTAATAAGCCTGTCTCCAATCTGTCTGTTTGTGAACCTACATGCATGTATTTAATTTGTTTACAAATAAATTTTTTGTTTATAAACAAAAATATTTCGATTACTTTGGTTCTCATAATACACTTTATCCTGAGAACACCATTAAAAAAATAATAACAATAAAAACAGGAATTTTGTTTACAAACAAATTTTTGTTTATAAACAAAAAAACATTTTGTTTATAAACAAATTTATGATTTATGGCCTTAGGACCGGAAGTTGAATTTGAACTCTCATTCCCTATCTACTGGTATGCTTCAATTAATAGTCTTTTCAAATCAGCAAATGTAGATGGTATATTGGCTCGTCCTACAATTAATCAGACATTTGCTGTAAGCTTGAAATTATAGACATAATTAATGAAAAACTCTATCTGCTGTTTTCAGCATATCATGCAACAATTCAGCCTCTGTAATTAAATCTTCTAACATCTCATATGAACCTTTAAATACTTGTAGGTTTTTACCTACTACTGCTATATCAAATTGTGTCATATTTATAGATTTAGTAATATTACGTTCCTTAACCAATTTTCTTCTCTTTTATAGTGAAAGTCTGTATCAAAAATAACAATCTTTTATATAATTCTTCAAATTTTAATAAAAACGACTGGTGTTCTTTCTGCTCTTCTTCTTTTAAATTTTCACAAATATTGTCTACTTCGTTTTCTATGAATTATAAACGTTTTAACTTTTATTCTTTATATTCTGAGTAGAAAATTCTGTCTACTTTTTTTAAAATTTTTCTCTATCTTTTCTAGTTCATTAAAAAATTTATTAACACTTTTCATTTAAATATATATTTAAAAGAAATTTTTTTTTATATTCTATTTAACTATTAAGTTATACAAATATATATATATAAAAGCTATTATTTATTATTCAATTTAAAATTTAAAAGTAACTATTTCTAAAAACTCTAAAATGACATATATGAAAGTTACCTTTTATGAAATTTTTTTTTCTAGTATTTGTTGTCTTTCTTTACTAGTTTTAAGTTCGGTATAATTTTTATTGAAATGAATTTCAATTTTTATATTTCTATTAAAAATATTAAAATTTATTTAATTTCTTTCTAAGGTGTGTATCGAAAAAATTTGTAGTTGCATTCATTTAAATAAAACTCAAATCGTGCAATATATTGTACAAATTTATTTAACATTGAAAACTTAATTTATTTTTTTGCATTTAAAAAATAATCGACTTTTTCCGGAAGTCCTTCCATTAAAGATTTTACAGTTGCTTCTGTTACCTTTTTAGAGGAGGTGGCCCATCTGCACTTGAAATCGGACATGTCCTGGGACACCTTTGCTGTGTGCTTCAATTCCTTTTAATAATAACAAGATCCCAGTACCTTTCACAGGCGTAAGTTCTGGACAGTTAGGTGGATTTGCTACTCGTGGTACAAAATACCACTCAAGTCCCTTTTTTCAATAGTAACATGATGCCAAATCAGGCCAAAAATATGTTGGCACGCGGTGCTGTCTCAAAAAAGGTAAAAGTCGTTTTTGTAGGCACTCCGTGATATAAATTTCTGTGTTTATCGTGTCTGATGCCACAAATGCTTGGCTTCGTTTGCCACAACTGCAAACAGCTTTCCACACGAAAAATTTTTTAGGGAATTTTGTTTTTTTTTGTCCGGAACTCTTCCTGAACATTACCTCTTTCATCAGCAACATAAAAATCTTGTCCGGGAAGTTGAGAAAAGTCTGCAAGTACGTATGTTTCGTCATCCATCATACAACAGGTATATTTTTTTATAAAATCTGCCGTACATTTTTTCTATCGTTTTTTTCTTGCTGCTACGTTCTTTACCGAACTGCGAACCGCGCTACTCTTCTGATAGAAGTGCTCATCGAAACAGTTGCTGGACTTCTTTACCTTACCAATATCCCTTAGATCTTTTTAATTTCCTGATCGAGGTTTTCTTTCAATGCTTAGGTCTTCCCTAAACCGTTTAATGGCATTTGAAACAGTTCGAGGATAAATTTTAAAATGTTTTGCTATTTTTTTGAAAGTCCATAACGAATTTTTTTGAAAATTTTAAATTAGATTTTTACATACTTTTTTTTCCATTTTGATAATAATTAAAATTAATGAGCTTTAAAATAATAGTATCTGACGTACATGTATATAATAAAAGCTAACGTGATAAAAAGAAAAAATTACACAGGTCAACAGCAAAAAAAGGGTTTAATAACCATTATATAGATTTGATGCATCATGGATACCTAAGTATAACAACGGTTAAATTTTTTAAATTCTATGGATAATTTTTTTTTAAATTCAAGATTTTTTAGACGCTGCTCCACATAATCAATAATAACTCGAAAAAGGTTAGTCCGATATTTTTAAAATAAACTTTGAAAAATTTAGATTTACATAGCCTTTAATTCGTTTATATGTTGCGTTTTAATCGGATGAGCAGTTTCGGAGTTATAATAAAAAATTAAAGAAAAAAATATATTATATGTTTAGAAACATTAAATTTTTAAAATTTTATTACCTTAACTTAATGCAACTACAAATTTTTTTCGATACACTCCCTTTTAAAAAAGTGAGTGTTTAAAAAAAAATTTACAAAAAATAATTTACAAAAAAAGTATTAAATATGATTATTTTGTATTCTTGTGCCTGTGACTATCCATTATATGTTCCAATTTATCAATTGTAACCAGACTTCGGAGGCTCGTTCCCAGGATGGTGGTGGGTTTGCCATAAAAACCGCTTTCAAAGCCGCAATCTTCTTCAAGCAGACTATTTTCCCAGATCTCCTGTGTCGTTGTCTAGCTATCTTGGGTTTTGGGGCTAGTTTTTCCTCCAGTTTTTTCTGTTGCCTCTTTTTGTACTCCTCAATCGTAAGCTTATTGGGGCGTGCCTCAATTATACTCGTTTTATACTGTGGAGCGAATTTATCCTTACCCACAGGTAATAGTTTTTTCTAAGCCAGAATAAGGCAGAATCGCCATGTATTCGTTATGGAGTAAATTGAGGTAAAAAACACATAAAAGGTTTGCCGGCGCTAATTAACGCCTCTGGCCCTAGCTTATATCTAGATCCTGGCAGATTCATATGCCTTGGATAAATTACCAAGCAGTTGAATAGTTCTAAGAATTAAAAAAGCCGATTTTAAGGCTAAATAAATATTAATTGTTTATTTACAATTTGTGTTTAAATACAAAAGTAACGGTATCCTTAAAACTATAATAAAAATAATAATATGTTAACAATTTGTTATTATAAAATTTGCAATAAATGTGCTGTTTTTACAAGCCGATTGAGTGATTGTCTTGGACGATTTATGTGTATTTTGTTATTGTAACAAAAACAAATTACACATAAATCGTCTAGGACAATCACTCAATCGGCTTGTAAAAACAGCACATAAATGTAAATTTTATTATTGAGTTTAAATATTATTATTGAGTAAAGATCTTAAATTTATGGAATAATAATAAAATTTAATATGTATATGGTGGTGTTATAAATACCCTATACTTATATATACTTATATTTCCTATATAGTTCTATATTACACTACAAATTTGCATTAAATTTCAAATGGGTAACATTGTTTATCGTTTTGACATTTAGTGGCATGCAACTCAAATTTTTTACTCGCATGCAAATTTAGCTGCCATTGCGAAAAATGTAAGTATATTAGTGAAAAATTGTAAGTGTATTTAGTTTTTCGAACTGTTAGTGGCAAAACATAAGCGATGATCA
This sequence comes from Phyto melanocephala, assembly GCA_941918925.1. Lineage (NCBI taxonomy): Eukaryota > Metazoa > Arthropoda > Insecta > Diptera > Rhinophoridae > Phyto > Phyto melanocephala. The sequence goes on from OW799233.1 coordinate 62,272,164, forward strand.
GTTCGCCGATGTTCCAGATAGACAAATTAGATGTCGGTAATTACGTACAGATGAAGTCCGTATTGTTACACTTAGATTTGTGGTTCGTCACTAATGAATCTTCTTTGAGAGTAGCAGCCGCCAGTGAGACTGAAAAATGGAATTAAAATAATGAAAAGGCCCTAGCTATGATTATGCTTTCTGTAAAAACTTCACAGTTAAGTTCTATAAAAAATTCTACAAAAGAAGCTTGGAAAAAGCTGGAAGAACTTTACAATCTAAGCGGCCCTCTATGAAAAGTAAGTTAGTACAAGAAGTTACTAAATCTCTAAAAGCTGGAGACAACAACGATCAATAAATACCTAAAAAATATTTCGGAAATACCGGATAAATTCGCGAGGGTGGGTATTGATATAGCTGAAGATTTATTGGTGGACATTTTGCTTTTAGGAATGTTTTAAGTAGTTTTAAAACTTTGTCATTGCTATCGAAACGCACGATTCTTTACCTACATTGGAAATTAAGGTAAAATTAATAGAAGAAGTTTATTGCAGAATTCAGCATTATGTTAGTGATGAAGCTGTTGCTGTAAATCATCAAGCGTTTGTTGCGCAATCAAAGTTACACATAAAAAGCATCAATAAAAGCGGTAACGGACAAAAATTTAAATATTATAGTTGTGGTAAGCGTGGCCATTTCGCAAAAAATTGTAGGACCGCAATAGAGATAAAACGAGACAGCAACATCGTTTTAACAACACGTTTCAACGAAAAACCAAAATTTTTTTTAAGGCGCAAATAAAATTAAAAAAAATATTGGTTAGATAGACAAGACTATTTTAAACCATAAAAAATGATTTAACTGTGGAAGAATAAAATATTGAAAAATAATAGCTTTTTAACTAAAAACTATAAAAAGAATAGAATTTTAAAAATTAATAGCTTTTTAACTAAAAACTATTTTGGTGAAATATCTAAATAGCTGAATGGAGCACATGCAGAACAGCAATACGTTGGAACCAGGAGTGAGATGTGTAGGAGTTTGCAGCAAGGAATATCACTGTACTATTAAATGTGCTCAGTACTCAGCAAATATTTTGGAGGTGAAGAATTATATAAATACATACGTTTTATGTGTGATGATTGTCTGTAGTATATACAAAACGTTGATCTAGTGCTGAAAGATATTCAAGATTATGTTATTAAAATTAAACAAAACCTAACAGATTATAACATGAATTCAAAATGTCGTTAAAAGAAAATCAAAATGAGATAAAACAAAATATTAAAACAAAACAAAAACGATATGAACAAAGATTAAAGAAATTAGATAATGCTAAAAAATCATTTGAAAAAGAAATTGGAAAATTTTTCAATTGTCTGAAAAAATATATAATAAAATAGAAGAGAACAATACGAAGATTGTAAAGATATAAAAGAAACAATAACAGAAGTAAAAAGTAAACAACATAAAATGTCATTTTCTGATATTGTGCAAGTAAGCACAAAGTTACCAGAAGTAAGCAAACAAGCGCCATTTTTAGTAAAATCCAAGAAAAAACAAAAAATTTAAAAAACAATGGCAGAACTCAATAAAAAAGTAAATCCGGTTAACTTAAAAAAGACCAAATGTTGAAAACAGAAAAAATGGAACTATTATTATTCAAAGTGAAAATTATCAGAAACGAGAAAAAAATAAAACCTGCAATACAAGGCGAAATGAGTGACGACTATGAAATTAGAGTGCCCGATCCTATTGAATTTTATATTGATATAAAAGATATATCCTTTAAATATTCCGAGAATAAAATTATTGAAAAGATAAACCGAATTCTATCTATATATAAAAGTAAAACTCTGTCTGTCTGTGTGTGTGCTAGCTATAGACTCCGAAACCGTAAAGCTGATCGGACTCAAACTTTGGGAAGTTGTTGTACACATTCCAGGGACTGTTTATGGGTGGTAAAAAGTGGGCGGAACTACTCCCATAAAAAATAAGTTATCATATTTACCTACTTGCACTTGTTCGATTTTTCTAAAACTTTGCACACATATTGAACTCTCATGATTATACAATTTCGAGATTAAAAAAAGTGGGCAGTGCCACGCCCATAAAAATAAATGATCATTTTTAGCTACTTGCACTATATCGATTTTTCTGAAACTTTGCACACATATTAAGCTGTCATGACTATAAAACTTCGTGATTAGAAAAGTGGGCAGGGCCACGCCCATAAAATAGTTATAATTTTTAGCTTCTTGCACTTGATATTTAAATAAAATTCAGAATGCATTTTTATTCACTAAGGGGCGTAGCAACGCGCGCCGGGCTTGGTTAGTCATAAATAAAAGTGAAATAATAATAATTAAAACATATGAATATAAAAGAAAAGATCGGATAATATATAATGTAAGAATTAAAACAGATAGTGGTGCCTATCAGAGTCTGACTTCGGTTATCCGAAAAAAAATAACTCGAATATTTACTTATCTTTTTCGGTTATAAGTATAACCAGGCATTTATCACAGAAAATAGCTACTCGTACATGCATGAATTGCTACGGTTACGAGTATATTATTACTTATTTTCAAAAATACTCTCTATACATACGTATTATTCGGATATACATGTGCGAAAACAAATTACTTATAAGAATTGGCAAAATACATATAAGTATTGCGACATACTTATAAGTACTTTTGAACAAAAAAACAAGTAAAAGTGCTTTATTCTGCTCTTTCATTTTTTATCAAACAAAAAGAAAATTGGTCAGGGTTGGAACCATTTTTATTATAAATATATGTATATAACAATATAATTTATATTGTTTATTAATTTAAACAAGCAATGAGCTAACACATAATAATAAAATGTTTTTTTTTTTTAATAAAAATAAATCTACTTATATTTATTATTTATTTTTAGTATTATTTTAGTATTATTATTATCACCTTAAAAGAAATCATTTTGATATAAAAGCAGAAAAAGATAAGTAAAAATTAAAGCAAATAAAAGTGAAAATTTAGTTGAATTGATACTGGCAATAGATATTTAACAATGTTTTTTTTATTTCGATTTACTATTTATATAATTACATATGTATTTACATTGCTTTTTGTTAGAAAAAAATCTATAAGAATGTTGACCTTAATTATTGAAAAAAAAACTAAAATTTCCAAGGAAAATCCAACATTAAGAAAGGTGCTCTTATACAGGTAGTGATGACAGCTAGCTGACCCAAAAAAATTAATGCCAGAAAAAACCTGTAAATGTTTTTATGTTCTGGACCACATAATGGAACATTCATTGAAAAAATTTTTCAAACTTTATTTTGAAATCGAATTTGTGTTCACACAGTGAGATTTGAGAGTATGAATAATTATTACCATAAATTGTATTCAAAGTTAGAAATTAACTTTTCCATCACTGCTTTTTATGTATAAAAATCTACTTCTCATCATGGTGTAATAACATAAGGTGATAGCGTAAAGGAGAGTAATTTTTGTCTCTCTTTTTTTATGTATGGAGTTTGACAATCTCCGGAGTTGAAATCATTTTTTAAATATGTAGTTTGACATACTCCAGAGTACAAAAAAATAATCAGCTGGGCTGGCACCGCCACCTTGTATAATTACACCATGCTTCTCATCGTAAAGTGAGAGGTCTTATTACATCACAAGTGTTGTCAACTTTAAGATTCAAAAAACATCAAAACAGGAAAAAACGTTTGATTTGTAAGAAAATGCGTAAAGTTTAAAATTTTGAATTTTCGATTTTATTTATTTTATAAAATTATAAATTTCGTTATTAGAACCTTGAGGCATAAAATAAGTTTCCATATAATATCATTAATAATAATAAATTTTAAGTTAAAGTAGTAACTTTAACTTCACAGTTGGTCATATAATTGCTACTTTAAAAAAAATTACAGCTTTTGGTTTTATGCATATCAATATTCTTTTCTTTACTTTTATAAAAAGTTATGTTTTTTTAACCATAGAAGATATCAGAAACATATATATTTAAATTATAACTAATAATAATATAAAATATATAATCTAATCATACAGTTTTTTTAATTTAAGCTAAGGATCTTTATAACAAAAGCATTGTCTATTACACTGTGCAACATTTTTGGGATTATTGTCTGGGGGGTGAGAAATTCCAATTCAGGGTGATGGTACTAGGTCAGTATAGTAAAACCCTCAAAGGGTTTGGCGTTCGTATGTGTCAGTTTTTTTTTATGACATTTTAAATTTTTTCCTTATCTTGATGTTTTTTCGCTTAGTTGTAACATTTTGGCAAAACGTAGTTTAACATAACTCGAGAACCACTTTTCCGATTTTGATGAAACAAATTTAGAAAAATTAAGAATTGCAATTTCTTTAATCCGTTCACATAACGTTTTTCTTTTTAATCAACAGTTTTGCCGGTAAAAATAAATGTATGAAGGGAAAAAAGTATTTTTCGCCTAAAAATTTAAACATTTTTTTTTTTAAATTCATAAAAAATCCAAAATGGAAAAAAGTGCCAAAACTAATTACTTTCGCGTAAAGTCACATAACTCATGAGCAAAAAAGGCATAGATCATGAAAATCGATGCACGCGTTTCTCATATATTTACAATTAGGTAAATGTATGAATTTAAAAAATTTGCTCCAGATATGCACAACATTATTTGGAGAAAACATTGACACTCACAAGCCGAACTCTCTCATATTTTTCTACTGTACTAAAAGAGAAATATTGATGTGGCAACACTGGTTCTGTAATGTTCACATAAAACATGCATTGTCATTATACTTCTTCTCTTTCTCACACTGGTTCTGTGATTTTTGTCATTCAACAAGTGCCGACGAACGCGATCAGTAAAAGTGATTTTTCTCCAGTTTTTTAAAAGTGAACAAAAGAGAACAGAATATGGAACTGTGCAAGCCAGATATAAATAGCTTTTGCTACTGCTGTGGTCAATATGTCTCAACACATAAAAAAAGGGGAAATTTCAGTACTGATTTTGTTCAAACATACGAGATGTACTTTAACCAAAATGTTATAGTGAACGAAAATTGGGTACCAAATATAGTGTGTAAAAGCTGCTATAACCGTCTAATGGATTAGAAAAATAGAAGACGTGAAAGTATGCCATTCGGTATCCCAATGACTTGAACTAATCCTGGCGAAGGTCACAATCCATTGAATTGCTATGCATGTGCGAATAAAGGAGCCGCAAAAAGGATAAGAAAATCGTATAATTACGTTGGTGTTGCAAGTGCCGCAACACCATTGCCTCATGTGGACCACATTCCTGTGCCAAAAGCTTCTAGCCCAGATATTTTCTCTTCTACGACTGCTCCGACATATCATGCACGTGATGATCCCCCATATCAGCCATCGGTATTCAATGAGCCAATTTTAATAAATCAAAATAAGCTTGATTCAATTGTTGCCAAGTTGGAATTAACACTGCATAAATCGGAAGAGCTGGCTTCCATTTTGAAATCAAACTATTTGTTGGCACCTGGTGTGAAAGTCACAGCTTATCGAAGTCGACAGGCAACACTCCAAAGTTTATTCCTTGTGAATGATGAAAAAACTTCTGCATATTGCCCGGATGTAGGAAAATTGATGGACGCAATGGAAATAAAATATGAAGCAGATGACTGGAGATTATTTATTGACCGTTCAAAACTCAGCTTGAAGGCGGTTTTACTGCATAAGACCAATAAAAAAACCTTCAGTTCCAATCGCCTATAGTACAGAAACGAAAGAAACATATGATGCACTGGAAAATATTTTAAAAAATGGTTAACTACGCCAAACATATGTGGCGCATATGCTGCGATTTAAAAGTTGTAGCAATGCTTTGCGGTCTTAAAAGCGGCTATATAAAATATATGTGCTTTTTGTGCGATTGGGACACACGATTTTCCGGTGATCAATATGCATGCCACGGATGGAAACTCAGAGAGCACAGCAGGTTACAAACGACCAATATTATTCGTGAGCATCTAGTGCCGAAGGAGAAGATATTGCTGCCTCCACTATATATTAAACTTGGAATTGTTAAGAATTTTATCAAAACTTTCGCCAAAAGAGATGAAGTTTTCTTGTGTTTGAAACTAATTTACCCGAGACTCAGCGAAAGTGAAATTAAAGAAGGTAAGTTATAATATCGCATTCATTTCCCATGATTTTCCATCTTAACAAATTAATTTTTTCCAATCAGGCGTACTAAATGGTCCAGATATACGAAAGCTGATTAAAAGTGACGCATTCAACAATATTTTGATTGACGCTGAATTGAACGCATGGCAGGCAATCAAAGAAGTAATAGAAGGCTTGTTGGGAAAGCATCGTTCTAACAACTACGATGTTTCTGTCGCAAGGATGTTAAGAGCATTCTCGGAAATTGGTGTCCACATGTCCTTGAAAATCCATTATTTACATCATCATCTGGACTACTTCAGCAAACAATTGGCTACCAAATCTGATGAACAAGGTGAACGCTATCATCAAGTTGCTATGCCATTTGAAATGAGGTAATACTAATTTTTTTTTTTCAAACTCATTTTAATAAAACAAAAACTTACAGATATAGAGGCAAAAAGTCGCCGAGTAATAATTGCGGAAATTTGCTGGTGGAGTAAGCTTGTGTGGCAAGACAAGGATGATCTTGTTGATAAAGAATTTTCAGGAGATGCAGAAGGGCCAACAGTGGAGTCACACATTGACATTATGTGTGGTTCAGAAACTGATAGCGATTAATGCGATGCCACTAGTCCCGAACAACCACCATCGAAAAAGTCTAGGCAATATTTATTAAAATAAATAAATAAAATAAAAATAAAAAATTATAAAAATGTTTACTTAATTTTTTTAGTAGTTTATGGCCAGAAGTCTGGAGTTATTGGGGAAAATTTATAAAAAAGGCGATAAATTACACTTTTTTGAATAAAAACAAATATCAATATTCTTGTCAAAATGGGATACCTTCACTTAATTGTAAATAAAAGCAGAACGCGTTAATCGATTTCTATGATCTATGTCGCATTTTGTTTGTAGGTTATGTGATTTTACATGAAATTTATAACACTTGATCCTTTTTTCCGTTTTGGATTTTTTATGAATTAAAAAAAAAAAAATTTTATTTTTAGGCAAAAAAATATTTTTTTTCTTCACAAATTTATTTTTACCGGCAAAACTGTTGATTATAAAGAAAAACGTTATATGAACGGATTAAATTGTAATTCTTAATTTTTCTAAATTTGTTTCATCAAAATCGGACAAGTGGTTCTCGAGTTATGTTAAACTACGTTTTTGCCAAAATGTTACAACTAAGCGAAAAAACATCAAGATAAGGAAAAAATTTAAAATGTCACAAAAAAAACTGACACATTGAGGGTTTTACTATACTGACCTAGTACCATCACCCTGACTTGGAATTTCTGACCCCCCAGATTGGCTGGTGTACTGTGTTATTAATTCTTAACATTTTTGTTGCGTTGTTTCGTAAGAAATTTACCTTGCAAAAATTGTTCTCTATTTGAATTTAGTATTTTTACTTTGATAAGAAAAAGAATGCACTTAAGAATTTGAGAAATCACATCGAGCACTGACTCAAATTTTTTGCGCGACAGCTGATTATTTTTTTCTTTACTTATTTTAAATTTCAGCTGTCAAAGTCTATAGATAAAAAACAATTTTCTCTTCTCTCTCATTAGCTTCAAATGTCAAACTTCATATATAAAAAATATAAACAAAAAAATTCATTCCGAACTGCAATTACCTGATGAATTAATATGCCTTGATTATTTCTGTAAAATACTTGATACCCAGCAAACAAGAATACAAATATTAAAGTATTATGCCGTGTTATACATTCTTAGCTAATATTTTAAGCTGTATAACGACATAAATCTATTTTAAAAGGTTTTAATTAACCACTAAATATTTATGTATATGTTAATAACTATAATGCTATTATCTGATTTTTATTTTCCCGCAGAAAAAAACGATATTCTGTTTTTGTTTTTTGGCAAATTAATAAAGAAAAACAAACAAAAACCATATAATTTTTTCTTGAGGGACTTAAAATATCTAAAAAAAAAGTAATAAGAAAAACAATAAACAACAATTATTTCTGCTAAAACTAATAAATATATATTAAAATAAGATTTTTTTTCTTTTTTATAAATTTAAAATAAATCCCACATGCTCGCTGGGTATTGCTGAAAAAAAAACAACAATAACGCTCGTCGTTGTTTCATCAACCCCTAAATTAAAAATCATAAAAAAATGTCTCTCTCCATAATTCATCTGGCAACCAGGGATGTCAGTTTAATTCAACTGGATATTTTTATGGTATAAATTTTTTTAATTTTGTGCATTTGTTTGTTTTGTTATGTTTAACTTTTTGTAGAACAATATTTTTAGTGGTAAAACACAAAGTTAAAATAATTCGCCAATAAACATTTTAATTAGAAATCATATTTCCATTTAAGCGTCTTATTTTTTTATAAAAGTTACATGTTAAATAGTTTATCATATAAACTTGAAACATGAATATATAGTAGATAACTTTTAATGTCAATGAAAATATTTTACATAGTAAAGAAAACAAACGCTGTAAGAAAGATGTAGAATGCCTTCAATTTTGATATCTAAAGCCATATATTCTAAATAAAAGTTAAGTCAGGACATGCATATATTCCAATTATATCAATACTTATATAGAACATAGTGACATATGCTTTGACTTAGTAACACTTTTCTTTAAATATTGATGTAAACAAAACTGTATTTTGGATATTTTCAAATACTAATTAAATAATAAATATCAATTAATATATAAAAAAAATTATTTAATATATAAATTGATAAATTATATTCATTTACTACCATTTGATTATTCTTTTTATTTTTTAAATATAAATGTTAGTATTTAGAAAAATTATGTGTAAAAATGGAAGTTTTTGGTAGATTTTAGTGCATTTTTTGTCAAATTTGTTAGGAATAATATTTTTTGTGGCATCCCTGCTAGCAACTACGGCTGCTTAAAGGTGAACTTACATACCATCCGTTCATGCGTTGTTGCGTTTGATACTTTTTCACCTTTTTATACGTTTCTAAACTCTAAGTTACACACAACGCGTTTTATGCATTAACTCTTATGTTTTAATCAGCTGTTGTGTTAGGGTTGCCATTCGTACTGTTTTAAACAGTACATGTACTGTTTTTTGTAATGTGTACTGTTATATTTACAATACCTAAAACAGTACGAAAAAGTACTGTTTTTTATATTTGTACTGTTTTTGGATATATGTACATGTATTGAATTTTGTAATTTTTTGAAGAATGAAATAGGAAAAAATTGTATTGTTAAATGTGTACAAAAAAGGGATAATTATTTTCTTTTATATAACTATACGACCTCTATTTGTGTTGTATAATTATTTATTGAATTTTAAAAATTATCAAATGTATTCATTTTAAAAATTCAATTGATTTTTTTTAGAATTTTTTTTTAACAATATTTAATTAATACTTTTGGATTACTATATATAACTTAAAAAATATCAATTTTAATTGACAAATTATCAATTTTAAAGTAGACTTTATTGTTCATAAAAATTGTTATTGTCTTTAAAATAAACTTCAAAAAAATTATTAAAAATAATATTATAGTCGACTTTAACAAGAAATGTTTTCTTTTCTTAAATATTGTTAAATATTGATTTTAAGTACAATAACAATTTCTATGCATGATAGATTAAGTGCCATTATTACGACTTGCCTTTAGTTAAACGTAGGATTTTGTCTGTTCGATAAATAGCTTTGCATTATTACATCTTCCATTTTTTTATTGTTATTATTATTAATTTTAATAATATTTAATGAATAAAAAAATAATAAATTAAGGTTTTATAATGCAAAGCCATTTATCTGTCAAACAAAATTCTGCCTTTAGCTAACGGCAAGTTGTAATAATGGCCCTAAGTCTACTTAAGAATTGATAATTTGTCAATTACAAGTGATATTTTTTACGTTATAAATAGTATTCCAAAAGTATTAATGGAATATTATTGTAATTTGAAGAAACAAATCAATTGAATTTACATATTATAATTTCAAAATTCAACTAGGAGTTTTTGAAATTCAAATACCAATTTCGAAATTCTATTTACTATTTTTTAAATATAATTAATAACTTTTGAAATACATTAGATCATTTTCAAAATAAAGTTTGAAAATATAGTGCATAGTTCTGAAATATAGTCAAAAATGTTAAAGCATTGGTAATTCGTTTATTCAAACTAATATCAATATTAAAATCGAACAACGACGTTTAATTTGTGTTTTTGACCACGTTTTTACATGTTTTTATGTTTCTTCTTAACTTTTTTTAAATAAAAATGTGATGTATTGAAGAAAAAGTTATGTTTATGTAAATTTCTTCGATCTTTTTTTATTAATATATTGTTTTTATTTATTCGAGCTTAAGATCACTTTTAATTCAATTTTAATATTTTAATTGTTATAAATTGTAAAAACTTTCCCTGAAGAAGCTACCCAATGTGGTAGCGAAATATCGGAATAAAAAAATAATTTTTATAAAAAAAAGTGATCTTAAGCTCGAATAAATAAAAACAATATATTAAAAAGTTATGTTATCAAAATCAAAATGTACTGTTTTTTTTTTTTAAAGTACTGTTTTTTCCCCCTCAATGTACTTTTTTTTCACTTTTCAAATATGGCAACCCTATGTTGTGTTTATATTTTTATTAACTAAAAACAATTTTGCCAAAATGGAAAGTAAAATTGACAGTTTAAGGGCATTTATGGAATTCATTCAGTTTATGTACACAAGCATCAATAAGCATCTCCTCCATTGCACTTGTTTTCTTTTAATAATAAACAGAAATGACACTCAGCACATAATAGTTATCGATAAGTAGAATAAAAATTTTGGTAATGAAAAAATTGTGTTTAAAATTAGTTTTTATGTATGTGCTTCTTAAAAGTAATTGTAAACTTTATTTCGAATGCTTTTTCTTTTATTAAAAACATTTTTTAATACAAAAAAATTAAAAAAATATATCAGATTTATCGATAGCATCGACAAAAAAATATTATTTGTCATCCATGGCTATCAACAACAGCTGACATTTATTCACCTTTTATGCGACGGATACAAAAGTAGAAAGTAAACCTACTTTGCTGCGTTGATACGTTTATTCATTCTATGCGTTTTGGCGTGTAACTTGTCACATACAATTACACTGATTCTACTTTTTGACTGATGCATAAAACGGAACAACGCACTATGGTCGAAAAATCACTTTTCTTCGCCAAAACTATTAAAACTTTAAATAATGGAATTTTTAACTGGAATTTGAATTTGCAGTATATTTTAAGTGTTTTTGTATAAAATAATTATTTTTTTTTTTAAATTATCAACATTTAGATTAAAATTAAAAAAAAAAAAATTTTTACATAAATTTTTTTTTTCTTTTCTTTCTGAGTTTTTATTTTTTTAGTTCTAAATGAGAAAATATACGGTACTTACGAGTAAATATGTTGTTTCTGGAAATTGAAAATATGATTTACACACGTATTTACGAAAATATTAAAATTTTATTAAACTCTTTAATTTAAAAACAATTCCTTATCCAAAAATGTATTTCCCTCTTCAAGTTCTTCTGGATAATCGTTCTCGGTCGCACATGTTTCACCGATATCCTCACAATATAATAATTCCTTTACTTCTGGTGGCAGTGTTAAACGCTTCCTTTGGTGCACACGTGTATTTAAGCGAAGAGATGAAATTAATGGATCCGATGTGTCAAGAGCTCTATGAAATACATCGAAAAGATTATCAATGCGGCTAGTCACGTGCATGGTGCAGTCTGTCGCTTTTATATATTTTGTTTCGTGACTCAGCTACATCCTCTCCGAAGTAACCAACAGGAAGTGCTGTATTCTGCATTATTTGCTTTGAGTGAACTATAACTTTATGTACTGTGGGAGTCATTGGCAACCAGGGGTACTTGCTTTGATATAATTGACCAGTTTGAAAGCAATACCCTTCAAATTTATCCAAATTTAGGGAAAATTGATAAGATAAACATATTAATATTATTCTCATTCGAAATATTAATTCGGTGTCTACTCCTAAAATTTTCGAAAATTTTTCATATTCCGTAAATGCCCTACGCGACGTGTTGCCGTCATTTGTGGAACCACAACCACCTGCTTTCGGAACATCAACACGAAGACTTAGTTCTTTCCAAAACTCATTCTGAATATACTCTTTTCTTTTTTTAATTGCATCTTTATTTTCTTCCGATCTTATTTGCCATTTTTTTACTTCCATCTTGTATCCTAAATGTAGTACGAACTCAAAAAATCTAATCCAGGAGTGCAGTGGACTAATTCCGTACTTTAGATTTCCATCGATAGGATGAAATTTTACGCTGTTATAATCTGTGACTTTAAGAAAGTCAGTTTGGGTTGCATGGCATATTGGACATTTTTGATTTGATTTTGTATCGGTTAAAACATTCAAAACTTTTCCATCTATAACAGTTAAAAACATTCTGAACGTTATTTCGATTATCTTACCAACTTCGATTTCAACACGAAAGTTTTCAAGCTCTTGAATTTGTTTATTTAAATCAGCAGCTTCTCTTGTTATCACTTCCTTCGTTTCACTCGTGTACTCTAACTTTAAAGGCCGGCAAAATCTTGTGGACTGCGGAAAACAATTATTCCAAATCGGGGCTCCCGCGCTACTCAAGAGTCTCAAGGGAATCACTGCAGTGGCCAAAAGACATGAATCAGCGTTTCGCGATGTACTTTGATCAAGGAAAGATTGCTTATATTGAGATTGACCAGAGCTGCTGTCAAAACCGTAGCTAAATATCATTTCCGTTGATATGAAGTTACCCGTAATTGTCGCAAATACTTCCTTTTGCATCTCTATAATTCTTTTAGCCGTATGCGTTAAAAGCATTTGTAAAGGAACCTTTGCACATTTGTCGTCTACAAGTACACCATCGGGTCTGCACTTACTTTTTATTGCTAATATATTACCATAGGGTGGATAAATATTAGCGTTACGTTGCTTGCTTTCAGTCCGGATGGAACAGTATTGGCTCTTCGAAAAATTGTTTTCGAGAAGAAATGCTAACGCTTCCTCATCAGACATTACAATAGGTGCTTTTACATCATCGACATATAGCTTCCTAATCTTGGATGGTCTTGATGGACTTTCGATGGTTTCTTTTAAAACAACTGCCAAATCTACTTGTCCTTGTTTTCGAGCCGAAATTGATGCAGCTTGAACTAACAGATTTGTTTCATTGTGTTCTGACATCGAGAGATTTGCTGCTTGTCTCCTCTTACTTCGTTCAGATTTCTTAGAGTACTTAAGTTGCGGGCGCCCAGTTAGTGATACAATTTTTTCATCTGGGCTTAGTTCTACTGTGCATTGAGTCTCTGTGGAAGAGATTTCTAAATTTATTTGCCTGTTTTTTACAGTTTCTGAACAAAGCCAGCCAGAATATTTAATTTGAAAATCATCTAATCTTCTATGACACTTTTCCCACTTTGCAGACAAATTATTGTTAAGAATGCGTGCTTTTTTTGTTAAATATTTATAGTATTCATCTGAAATTTTATCGGCTCCACATTTTTGTATAAAATAATTTATTAGTGCGTCCTTATTTTTTCCTTTCTTCTGCTGGGTCAACCAAATATCAAAAACTGCTGAATTCTGTAAACAAATGACGACTGAAAAAAAAATTTACTCAAAAACCGCAAAAAACAAAATGTGTTAAGCTTACTCAAACTTAAAAAATAAAATAAATTCCAAAATGTTAAAGACTTTTGGAAAAAGTTATTTTATTTTTTTGAGTATCCAATTTTTGAGTATTATATTTTACAAAATTAATAAACTTACCATCACCTTCGTTTTCCATTTAAACTTTTATTTAACACGCTTTTTTTCAGCTTTAACAAGCAATTGAAATAAGCACTATAAAACACCGAACGCAATTCTGTTTACAAATGAAGCAAACAAATTCAACTTCGATGACTCACCGAACAACGGTAAATTGCATATTACAACAACAAAATTAATTTTTGGTTGTTTTGGAGTGTTGACTACTAGATTTTAAAAACAAAAACATATTTCGTGAGTGTAAACATTTTGACTTTTGGCCAAAGAAATGAAATTTCCGACCACAGTGCAACGGATAGAACGCATGGTATGTAACTCCAGCTTAAGCCGTATACACACAAACGATCATAAAAAACAACAAAAAAATGTATAATAATAATATTTATGTATGTGTGCGTTTGTACCAAATGGTTGTGCTGTTTTCATAACCCAAGCAAGTGCATTTTTTCTAAATCAAAACGCATGCAAAATTTCTACTTGATGCTCTCGCTTGAATTGTAAAAACGGTGACTCATTCAGCCTTATTACGGTTGTCGAAGTCGTATTTCGACTTCAGTCGAAGTCGTTGTCGAATTGTTTATTTTGTGGTACTACGTAAGTTTTTCGACTGTAACCAGATTTGTAACAGATTAAAATCAACAGTGTTTAATTTTGAAAAAAATAATAATGTTATGATACATGCTGTTACGAACTGCCAAAAAATAATTTGACGGTAACAAATGTTATTTAATTAAAATTTGTGGTTTAAAAATAAAAATATAAGAATGCTAAGTTTGGCTTTATTTTCATCCTCGGATGACGAAGATGAGTACACAGTCTCGGAGATGAATGCTCTGCGAAAAGAAATAAGGCAAAAATCAAATATATTTTCTATGCCGAATTCAAAGTGAGTACACATTCAATGAAATGTTTCAAGGTACAACAAATCTTTTACACATTAGCCTTTAAATACGTTTTGGATAAAATAACTCCAAAATTAGAAGAAGCGAAGAGATCATCATCAGTGCCAAATGTATTGAAGCTTGCAGCAACAATGCGGATACTTGCCGAAGGTAGTTACCAGAAAGGAGCTGGTAATGATTATAATGTAGGTCTCTCACAGTCCTCAGTCAGCAAAGTTTTTAAAGAATGCATTAATGCAATGCACAGCCAGCTTTGCCACAGCTGGATTTCTTTCCATATGACATATGATAGGTATGTGATCATAAACTTTAAATAAGGTATATTTCATCTCATTATCCCGGGTCTTGTCACGATTCATTAGTGTGGAATGCTAGTGAATTAAAGCAATTTTTAAGAGATAATTTTAATAATGGGTATAAAAATACGTGGCTATTAGGTAAGATTATTTTAAATTAAAATTATGATATGAAATAAATTTGCTTTTTTTAAAGGAGATGCTGGCTACCCACTGGAACCATATTTGATTACACCATTTAGGTCAGTGGGGGAGGGGACTCCCGAAAGTCGTTTTAATCATATTCATTCCCAGACTAGAAATGTTGTTGAGCGTACAATAGGTGTACTAAAGAATAGATTTCGGTGCATATTGGGAGCGAGGCAGTTGCATTACTAACCACAAATGGCTGGAAAAATTACAAATGTTTGTGCAGCTTTACACAATATTTGTATTCACTATAAAATTGAATTGCCTGAAATGAACATTCAGAATTACAGTACGGAAAATTTTGATATTGAGGCAAATGACAACTTAAACGCTTCGAATATAAGAGTTTGATTGGCAACATTGTTTCACAAGTGTTAAAAAGTAACAAAAAATTTTGTCTGCGTTAAAATATAAATATATCTTCTAAAATATTAATGATTATATCGGATAGAAGTGTCCCATCAGTGCTGAACGTGTGTCTTACGGTAACCTGTGTTATATGGGCTTGAAGTCTGCAGATATAAACGTCTATATCTTCCTACTCCATAAGAATTGTTGTTGTTGGGCTGCTGCCGGCGTTTTTGGTGTCTCCAAGGCTGTGCCTCATTAAAATCAAGAGGGAAGATTCGTAAATACTTCTTATATATTCCTGAAGAATATAGCTTTGTGTCCGCTCGTTGTCGACACTTGCAACAATAAGGTGGGGTCATTAATTGTATAAATAAATTTAACCTGGGTGCTGACTGCTGTTGTGTATTTATTTATTTACTGTCATATGTTTTGTATAAAAGTGCTGCCAAGCTCAATCTCATTTACGAGTGCGCCTTAAGTTAAGCTGTAAGAGATCTATTAAATTAACATCACCTGAACACTCTGAACGTAACATTATTAAAAAATTTGCTAGTTGTGTAAATATGCAAGGAATTAATCAAGGCAATTCTCAGGATGTGTTCTCTTGGGAAAAATTATGTAATTTGCTTGATGATAAACTGAAGGATGTTACTAGAAAAGAAGATTTAGCTGCGATTAAGCGTGATGTTGTTGAACTTAAGGATGAAAACTCAAAGTTAAAAAATGAAATAAAAAAAATTGTCATCCCGACTTGAGTTTATCGACCGTAAATGCCGTTCTTCAAATATTGTTGTTTCTGGCCTAAGTGGAGAAAATGAAAATGCTACTAGGAGTGAATTTATGAAACTTTGTTCAGACGTATTAGATGTCAACGTTAACGTTGTGTTTACTCGTGTGTTTGGTAGTGGGAAATCTGTTTGCTTTACATTAGAGTCGAGTTTACAAGCTAACAATGTAATTTCGGCAAAAAAAGAAATTAAGCGGTAAAAAGGTATACATTAATAAAGACTACGCCGTAATAGAGCAAAACGTTCGTTATAATCTCCGCATGTTAAGTAGAAACATTTCCAAAAGTAATAAGTCTAGCAAAGTAAGACTTGGGGAATTTTGCATTTTCATAAAAAATAATAAATATACGTGGTCTAATGGAAAAATTATTGCAACCTCAAAAAATAATGCTGAGTTTTTGATAAAATTATTGACAGAATGCAATTTTTCCATGGAAGTTTCTCTTAGAGATGAAATACAAAACAACGATATTCCTATAAAAATTTCATCACAATAGCAACTCAACTTATGCCGTTTATTATCATATAATGTAGCCAATTTAGCAAAATCAATAAATTTTGGTAACTTTATAACCTAACGTTAATAAGTTTGATTTATTTTTTCTATTCGAGACTCATGTTATCTCTGAAACCCAACATACTTTTGTCACATATTTTCAAAACTATTCGCTATATTGCATACCTGCAAAGAAAAATCATAGAGCTGGTCGTGCTAGTGGTGGTTGTCTATTCGGATTCAAAAAGGAACTTCAAAAACGATATTCGTTCCAATATCAAAGAATTAATAATAATATAATATTGTCAGCCAAATTTGATAACTGTTTTACTTAATACCAAGATATTTGAATTATAAAAACTGGTACTCGGATTTAGAAACACTAGATAAGTTTATGTGTGACCTAGCTCCATCAAACTTTTGCATCTTTGGTGACCTAAATGCCAGATTTTCTAATGAACAAGTAATAGACAAAAATTTGTTACAGTACTATCCCAATATTTTCGAATTTAGAAGCTCTAAGGACAGACGAATGAACACACAAGGTAAAAAATTAATGGAATTCGTTGATAATATAGGTGGTATTGTGCTAAATGGTAGAACCAGAGGTGATGAAAATGGGGAATTAACGTTCTGTGGCGCAATGGGTAGCTCTGTCATTAAATACTTTATTTGTTCTCATAGTTTTCTTCAATTTGTTGATGATTTTTCTGTCGCCTCAAAACCATATTCTGATCACATGCCTCTATGCCTGAAAATAGTATCTTCAAATCCTATTGTAAATAAAAGTAAAAACAATCTTCTAAGCAAATTACGTTGGAATAGCAAACATGCTTCAAAATATACGGCGAATATTTCTGCTCTTGCTGTAAGTTTTGATATACATACAAATGTTCCCATTGATGATATCACTACCACAATTACAACAAAAATAAAACAAGCTGCCTCTTTTAATGCAAGTAAGAAGATTTTTGAACCAAAACAAAAATGGTTTGACTGGAAGTGCTTTCGTGTTCGCAAAAACATGTTAAAAATTTTCAAGCAATACAGGAATAAAAATACTAACGCCAACAAAATTAAATTCATCTGTGCAAGACAGAAATATGTAAGCTTGTGTAAACGGAAAAAACTTGATTACTTCCAAAATAATTTAAGTCAACTTGACAAAGTCAAAAGTAGTGGTGATTGGTGGAGTTTGTCAAACAGTCTAAAATTGTATAAACCTAACATTATGGGTAATTTAAAAGCAGAAAATTTTCTTACTCATTTTAGTTCAATGTTGCAAAATTCTGCAAGCAGTCAACCGATCCAATGGGCAATGCCATATAACATTAACGTCTTCTTAGATTCCCCTTTTGAACTCTGTGAAATTTTGTCTGTCGTTAAAAATTTAAAAGATAATAAATCACCTGGCAAAGATGGAATTGTTTATGAATTCTACAAATATGCTCCTGATTGTTTTATTAACGAGTTACTAACTGTATATAACAAAATATTTTTATATGAAATTATTCCGACAAAATTCTGCAATTCAATTTTAATACCACTATATAAAAAAGGTGATCCGAATATACCAACAAATTACCGTGGATTATCTCTAATTGACACCATTTGTAAGATTTTTAACTCCATCCTATTAAATAGGATAACGGAATGGATTGATATGAATAATATATTGAACGAATATCAAGCTGGTTTCAGAAAAGGATACTCTACAGTGGATAATATTTTTAACTTAGTTAATATTGTAAATTTGAACAAATCAAATGGAAAGAACACATACGCCTTTTTTGTTGACTTCTCGTGCGCTTTTGATACAATCCCTAGAAACAGTTTATTTTACAAAATTTCCTGCATGGGATTATCATCTAAAATAATACTAATTTTGCAAAACTCGTATGCAAATACCACGTGTCGTATCTGGGATGGTTCTACATTCTCAAGCTCTTTCATTTTTGATATGGGTGTAAAACAAGGCTGCATCTTAAGTCGAATACTATTTTCTTTATACGTGAACGATTTGGCAGATGAACTCCCAGGGGGTGTACCGGTTGCAGGTATAACTATTAAAATTCTTCTTTATGCTGATGATATTGTTATCTTAGCAGATTCCGCAATAGGACTACAGAAAATGATTGATGCTTTGCATAGTTATTGTCAAATATGGAGTCTAACCGCTAACTTAAGTAAATCGAAAATAATGATTTTCCGCTCTGGCACACGCATATCGGGACAATTAAATTGGCATTATGGAGGTGAAAGTGTTGAGATCGTGAATATTTATAGATATTTAGGTGTTGATATCTGCTATAATTTGTCTTTTAACAAACATTTAAAACATAAACTTTCCGCATCTAAATTGGCGATCAACACTACGTGGTCAAAATACATTAATCACCCCAAAATTTCCATAAACTAAAAGTATTTCATGCTGCTGCGCGCTTCATAATGTTATATGCTGCTCAAATCTGGGGATATGTTAAATATGATTTTGTTGAACGTCTGTTGAGATTTTTTATTTAAAAAGTGCTATATTTACCATCTACAACGCCAAACTATATGTTACACTTAGAGACTAGTCTGGATTCACTTTATGTTTCGACACTGAAACTCCATTTCGATTACATAAATAAAGTTTTAAAATTAAAGCCCCAAAGGTTACCTCACATCCTAGCAAATGCTGTAATATCCCAAAATGTACACTGGGCTAAGGAATGGACTTCTATTTGCCAACAATTTCAATTTGTCCCGCCAGATAACTCTCAACCCATTTGTACACATTGGAAAGCTATAGTAAACCTAGTAAGAACTGTAGAACACAGTGAATATACAAATAGTGCAATGTGTTCTCATCATGACTTGTATTATTTACTTAATTACAATGTCACTCCTTTTATTGCCTCAAACTTTTCAATACGCGCTACTTGCCTATTAATAAAAGCGAGAGGCGGGCTACTCGATTTAAATGGCAGATTATACAGTAACCACACATCCAGTATATGCACAATATGCAATTAAGATGTAGTGGAAGATACCTACCATTTCATTGGCGCATGCCCTTTATACAAGGAAATAAGAATTCCTATTTTTTGGTAATACTCATCTTGAATATAATGATGTACTCAGATTACTGAATGGATATAATATTCATTCCTTGTTAAAATATATTGAACTATCTTTAAAATACCGATCATTAATTATAAATTAATTTGTTGTTTAACACCTCACCAAAACTACTGTTAGTCTGTGTAAAAACATGTTATAATAATAACACTTATTGATTAATAATATCTTGCTTATTTTTACCAATCTGGCTTACAACAATAAGTTATGCCAGTATATATAGATTAAAAAACTTTGTAATAATGAATAAATAACTAAAATGTATGAAAAAATCTATTAATAAATAATAATAATAATATAAGAGTTAAGATAATGCAAGCAATGAACGTTTAACAAGTTATTTAATAAACATAAAAAATTAAATCACATTTCATATTTTGTACTTATTTTGTCAAACGGAAAAAACTTAAAAACTATGCTTAGTTTAACTTTAAAAAAAAATCACATTTCATATTTTGTATTTATTTAGATAAAGGGAAAAAGTCTTAAACGCTGTACTAGTTCTTTTAAAAAAATCTACATTTTGAAACCATGTTTATATTCTTCCAGTTCAGTTCTTCGCTTTTTAATATCAATTTCATCTGCTCTTAGCTGTAACAAATGTTTTCTATATTCATCCTTTTTCTTAAGCTCACTCTTGTAAAGTTCAAATTTTTCTTTCTTTCTTTTAATATCACTTTTAAAAAGGTTTACAGTTTCCTCCAATACTTTATGCTGCTTACGACTATATCTTTCAATTTGCTTAAGGGACTCCTTCACCTCATCGTAAAGATTTGTTTGGACTTTCAGCTGTTGTTCAAGAAGATCTTTTTTGGCTGAGACATTTTTCTTCCTACCTACTTTTGAAAAATGTTAAGAGGAAGTCGGCATTTCTTCATTTTCATTTAAAACTAAATCATCACATAAGTTTTCGTGTTCTTTAAAACAATTAGTTTTTAGACCTATTTCCCCCCCCATCTGGATTTATAATGCTATTTAATTGTAGTAAAGCAGATGCAGCTTCTTCTGTTGGTGACAAGATGTATTGCTTATTTAAACCCCCGCCGGTAGCGTGGCATTCAGATTTGTTGTGCAGTATTTTTTTTTTTTTCAAATTGCATTTGTAATCCGCTTACACTTTCATCCACTCGGGTCCCGTACGGGAAGGTGGTCCAATGGAGTTAAGTCTGTTGGCTATTTCCTTCCATTCTTCTTTTGTGTCTACTTTGTGTAGCTTATTATGGTAGGATTGTGCCAATTTGTAATAGATTTCCCAACAGGGTTGTATTTTTTGTTTTCGACAAACATAGTACCATAATATAAGAACGACAAATTTGCAACTCGAATACGACAACCGTAATAAGGCTGATTTTACTCGCTTTTTTTACGGATAATTGATAACACTTAAGTACTTAAGTGCAATTAGTTGTACTGTGTACAATATAGAGTATTTATGCGAAAAATGCTTAGATTTCGGTTACTTGTATATACTTATGCCGAACATCAAACGAGTATGTACGGATAGAGTATTTTTTAGCTGTAACCGTACGCACTTATACATGTTTTGGTAATAATACTCAATGTATATCCGAAGTTGTAATCGTTGTCATTCTCTGGTGCCTATGCAAGAATAATTTATGCACAAAATTTAAATATAGGTCGGGAGAGATGTAGGGTTTTTGATGGAACCGATGTAAAACGTTGTTTCAAATGTAAAGGATATAATCACATATCAAGTCAATGTAGAAATAAAGAAATATGTATTAAATGCCAACGAGATCATAAAATTAGTGAATGCAAGAAAGAATCTATTGCCAAATGTATAAATTGTATCAATATAAATAAAAAATTAAATATAAGTTGTAAGGTATTTATTTATTTATTTGGATTCCTACACAACATGACTAAGAGTCTTATAAATTTAGGGTAGGATTAGTATCATGTATACATAATTAATAATGAAAAACAATACAAATATTTTTTTTTTATTAAAAGGAAAACATAAACAATAATAATAATTATAAAAAAAGGTAAAAACCATAATTGTTTTTTTTTTTGTTAAATTTTGCATTTATAGTACAAAAATTAACAACAACAAAATCAAAAATGTTAAAATGAAGGTCTCAATTTAAAAAATTATAGATTGCTTTTCTAAACTGTGCTGCGTTGTTCAAAAACTGATTATTTGATGGAAGCGAGTTCCAAAGACGAATAAGAAAAAGCTATTCGGACACAAGTCTTTTATATTGATTCGATTTGTACAATGTCATTGTTTCCCCGCGAACGAGTTAATTTAAATTATTTATTTATAATTATTTACCCTATAATTACAAACTATAAAGTAAATTTAATATAGAGCAATAGCGACATGGGCCTTCAGCTCACTATTTATATATTAAAGTATAGTTTAATTTTTATTATACATGTAATTATATATTATATAGTCTTATATTAAGTTGTACAGGTTTGAGTATTTTAGAAATTTTATAACCTGGAATATATTTTCTTTACTAGGATAGATAAGTGAGTGTAACGTATCGGTATTTTGGTAGAATTTTCTTCTGGGGCTGCTTGTTTTTGTGCATTCACATAGAAAATGAGAAGGTGTGGTAGGATATGTGATATCACAATTGCAAAATGGTATTCTGTTAGGATTGAATAAAGATTCATGTGTTATCCTAGTGTGTCCCAGTCAAAGTTTTTCGATTTTCGTGCTATCCAATCTGTTAATAGCTGCAATATTGTTGCTCATGAAATCGTATATTGTTTTCTGTTCGTTATTAATAGTTCTGTACCACAATGAAGTAGAGTCGAATATATATAAATTCTATCTGTCTGAAAAAATATAAGCTTATTAGAGAGTCTAGGTCTCTACGACAGATGTCATCTGTCAAGATTGATTAATAGTAGTCCTAGCGGAAAGGTCTGCAAACTAGTTTCCATTTATTCCACAATGTCCAGGTACCCAAATTAATATTATATCTAGATCTTTTAAGCTTTTTCCAAAGCTGATAGATAGGCTTATTAGTGTTATATAAGAGTAATCTGTAAAGTTTCGATGTAGATATTTCCCTTTGAGTGTGTGAGAGCATAATTCTTGATTCATAGAGAATGTTGGAAATAGGCGTCAAACGTAGGGCACCTAAAGAGATTCGTATAGCCGCATTGATAATGTTATTTAGTTTTTTTAGCTGTGATTTTGGTGCGTAACCGAATAGTGGCAAACCGTAATTTATTTTATAGATTATAAGGGCTTTGGCAATCGAAATGAGGGAAATAGAGTTGCAGTTAAAACGTGAACTAAACAGACATTTTATAATATTAAGGCGTTGTGCTAATGAAGAAGAAAGGTAATCAAAATGGTCATTCCATCTGTATCGCTTATTTTTACAATACCTAGTATTATCACACAATTTACCACCAGTAATGTAAAACCTGTAACTTGCACCTTAAAATTGCAGTTTTTAAGTCTAAATACATACATGCAGTTGATTGCATTTAGAAGACAAGAGATTAGCACCATTCGCTTATATCGCAAGAAAGAGAGTCTAAGTTTTGAAAAGATTTTTTCTCCTTATCTGGCTTAATAATTAAATTAAAGTCGTCGGCATATGCACAGCAATCTACTTCTTTATGTAGGGATAAAATTGAACTAAGCCTATTGTAGGCAATAACGAATAGAAGAACTGAAAGTGGAGAATCTTGTGGGATCCCGTTGTGAAGAGGAAAAGATTGAGAGTGAAAATTATTTACCTTAACTATAATCTTTCTGTTAGTCATTAAATTTGCAATATACATATCTTATAATTTTTGGGCGAACTCTCCATTCAATAAGCTGGTTAACGACATAATGTATACCTATTCTGTCAAAGGCTGTTCGAAATCTAGTGATAATATGGTCGCGTACTTTCGTAATGAGAGGCAATTTGCAATTTGGTAGTCAACGTAGAGTAGACTATCAGTTGTAGTGCTCTCCTTTTTGAAACCAAAACCACCATAACCAATTAGCAATAATTTTGTCCATTACTTTCGATAAACATGGATTTAGCGAGATAGGGTGATAGGAATTTAGAGTTGTCTTACCTCTTCCTGGTTTGTGTATCGGAATGACAATACTTGTCTTGAATTGTTGGGGAATAAAATTTTGGAGTATATTGTTGAGTAGACCTAAGAATATTACTTCTAAGTTTATGTGGCAGCATCCTTTGGATATGACACTGTATCTAAACCTGGTGTTTTCCCTTTTTAAGTTACCTAGCGTTGCGGTTAGTTTGTTCAAGTTTATATTGCCTTCCATAATGAGTGCCTCAGGGAAGGGAGAAGTAAGAGGGTTATTTATTATAGCTCCACGTTTACTGTTTCTGAAGGTTACAGTGTAGTTCGAGTCAGACCAAAATTTGCCGAATTACTGATTTATCTTTGTTCTGTCATATTCTTTCTAAAGGGATATTTGGATTTATTGAAGATACGTACAATACAGTTTGGAATTTTAATTTTTCTTTTATATAAAGCATTTACTCTTTTATAATTAAGTAGGTTGGCTTGGTTAATGTTTCTTTTAAAAATGTACCATAGTCGGTTTTTCTCTACTTAAATTTTTTCAAGTTAATTATTCCACCACGGAACTTTTGGTGGAATCTTTTTAATTGTGTAATGGATGTGTTGGCTGTCTCTAATATTGTCTTGTATATGTTTGCGGTTTCTTTATTTAAATTTGGAGATATTGGTCTTTTTTCCTCTAAATAATTACAATAGTTCTTGAATTTTGGCCAATTAGCATACTAAAGATTAAATTTTGATTTTGTTATAGCTATTGCATTAGTGTTAGGGAACAATGAAATTATCACTGGAGAGTGGCCACATCCGAAAAGATTATCCGTTGCGTTCCAGTTGGCTTGGGAAGCCAGACTTGGGGAGCAAAAAGTAACGTCTATATGAGAAAAGCTCCCATGAGTGTTTAAATTGGTTGGAGATTTGTCATTAAGTAACACAAATTCAGTATTATTTATATAATTAGAAAGAATGTTGCCAGAGCGGCTGTTATTGGCAGATCCCCAGTTTTTGTGTGGACTGTTAAAGTCTAAAGTAATTATCGATTGGGTATTTGTTGAAAAGATATTATGTAGGTTTCCTGCACTAATATTTGGTGGAGGAGGTATGTATGAACTGAATAGATTAAATTTAATTTTCGATACTATTTCCACACAAACTGTGTCGAAGTCGTCAGGGATATTAATTTGTATCGGGATGGGGATGAGCTAGTAGCATACATATTGTAGTTTATTGGAGTAGGGATGTTGGTAAAGGAGTGAAAATGGGTTTCTGGTATACAAATAACTTTTGGAGTGTATAACAACATATGCAATTCGTTAAGATTATTTAGGTTCCTGTTCATATTCCATTGAATAATATTAAAATACATGCAAAACAATAAACGCATTCAATAGAGGTATTATAAGTCCAATTGTTGTTAATAAATGGTATCGGTGAACGACCCCATTAAATATTAACTTATTTGTAATATGTTGTTGTACAGTAAGAAATAACTTAAATAAAAGAGATGGGTTAATTGATCTGTGTTTCATTGAGTCAGGTATTTTTGTTAAAAAGAGAATATACTTAAGGTAGTGTAAATACAAGGTAGGTATGATTGTAATTTTGTGTGTTGAATAAGTTAATTTATTAGCAATGAGTATATTACTTTTGTTAGGGAATACTGTTTTATTGAAATGATAGCAATGAGAGAGTGAAATATAGGTAGAAGTAATATAATGCCTTTTTGCAGATTTTTAAATATTTATGGTACATTGTAGACAGTGAGTGTGATATTAAACAGAAAGAGGTGGAATGTGAAATAACGGTAAATTTTTTATAATTGATTTAGATTGAGTGTTAAAAATACAAGTGCTTTTATTTATTGCCATATTCTTAATTATTTTTTAATTCTGTAAGATTTTCTTGTAACTTCCTTAATTTTTTGTTTTAATTTTTTTAAGCATTTTTTGGCGAGATAATAGGGTTGTTCTCTTTTAATTGCTTGGATGGATTACTTATCTGGTCAGTTTTCATATCAACATCACTGATGATATCAGAATAATTCCTTAGAAATCTTGGCTTTATGTTTTCGGTAGTCGGTGGTTGGGGAGGATTCATATTAGTGGAGGAGGATAGTTTCTCATCTTTGGAGTATTTCGTTATTGTAGAAAAATCACGGGCTGATCGGAAACGAGAAAGCCGACAAATTATCCAAAATGGGAGCTCTTCTGAGTACTATAACTTTGGAGAACGCCAAACCCCTTAAACGATTTAAGGATGAACTTAAACGTTGAGCGATGGAGGAACATGTCAGAAAATGGCAAAGCACTGATGTCGGTAAGGTGCCAAGAACACTATGGGGTGACCCAAATCTTGGGAAATCAAAAGAGATTCTGAGACTAAGTAGACCTACACTTAGGAGACTAACCAGTGTAATTACAGGTCATACGGAGTTAAGAACTCATTAGGCGCGAAAATTTTACAGTGGATACTATGCCGAACTTGGAATACCTGGGGAACTCGAACTGGAGATCCATAAAGCGTTACATTGAGGGGACTGGGTTCTTGGACTAGTCCGTTATTTATGGGAAATTATGTTTATGGTTTTTGTTTGGGAATTCCGTTTTCCACATGGAGCGCACAACATACCAACTGGGCATAAGTGCATACCTGTCATGGGTTTGGGCTTTTAATGCCCCTCTTTTTCAACCTAACCTATTGTAGAAAACAGAGTTGTACATTGTTGGGAGTATCGTTGCTTGTAAATTACATCAGGTCTTTTTTACCTACTTTTCTATTGTGGCAATGGCTTGAATTTCTTTTTCTTTTAAAAATATGGGGCAACTTTTGTCATAAGTAGCGTGTTGCATGTCATTTTTTACATGAAGGTTAGTTTGTGCAGTTTTCTTTTAACTCTTGGTGACAGTTTTTGCAATTTAATGGCAAAGGTACGAACTCTACACTTTTCATAATCAATTGCAATATCGGATGGAAGGTTGGTTGAAACAAATGTCATTATAATCAGGCCTGTTTTAGTTAATTTGCCATTGATGTTTTTTTAAATTTTGTTTACATAGGTCATATTTTGGGGTTTTAACCCATTTAAGATTTCTTCTTCACTTATTCCACGTAAGTCGTTGGAATAAATTACTCCTTTGGAGATAATCAGGTTAGTTGTATTAACTTGTTTGCTTGTCTGAAGCTTTTTGTTTAAATAAGAATTGCGGCATTAACCAGCTTCTTACATTCTTGCATTTCTCCACCTGCTGCAATGTCTATAACCTTTTTTTATTAAAAAGGGCGAGATGTTAGCGAGCGTATCACTACTTTTCGTTCTTTCCATTATTAAGAATTTTTCACCGGCAGTTAAAATTGCTAATTTTTTAGTTTTGTCAAACGTTATATGTTGTGTTGAAATTTATAAATTTATTCTGGTTTAAAGTCTTTTCTTTAAATTAGAACAGTCGAAATTTAAGTTTATTATTAACACGTGTATTTATTCGGTAAGCGGCATGCGCTTAATTGATCTATACACTACAAGAGTAATTAGTCGACTATCTTCTTAAATTAAAAACGTATCTTAGTATAGCTTTGTATGTTAAAGTTAATTTTCGGCTACTCGAAAAGTCACAACTAGAAAACAATTTACATCCATATAGTTAGACAGTTATTAAATAAGTTTTAACAAGTAGTATGCGTATATGCAAAGGTGTAAGGTGTTGAGTTCTCCAAAGACAACGTATCATGGGAAATATTCTTCCGGTGGCAAAGTTAATATGGTCTGTCCAGGTTGGAGATAAGTTATAGATAACGCCAAGGTTTTTAATACGTTGAACAATTTCCATGGGTGGTATCTCATGAGTTTCCGCATTGCCTCTCTATATTATTAAGCATTTAGATTTTGAGGCATTCAAACAGTGACCATTTGCTCTTGTCCTTCAGATTAATATTACAAAGGTCTAACTGTAGTTTGACAAGTGTTGTCGCTTTCAATTTTCCTATTTCGCTACACACATATAATTGGATGTCGTCTGCGTACATATGAATTTTGCAAAACGATTTATGTTTCGGTCCCAGGTATGTCAAGTATACCAAAATAAATTAAACATGAAAAGGAAAAAAAAATTGGTTTGTCATGTTAACAATTAAATAACACATTTAGTTTAGGTTATATAAATGTACAAGGCTTAACTAATAATTTTAGCCAGGTAGAAATTACTGCTTCCACGTAAATCCAGATTTTTTTATACTATCCGAAACACATATGACAGAGGATATGATACCTTTATAAGATTTATAAGATTTTAATCAAGTAAATTTTTTATCAAATTCCACAAGAACTGGTGGGAAAAGCACTGACAAGTAGTTAAACAATTTGAAAAGAAAAAAGTTTCTAAATACTAGTTCCTAGCAGGTAAAGCCGAACATACGAATATAAATATGACTATTGTAGCCGTTTGTAGATTGCCTAGTGCTTTTGAAGACGAATTTTGTGAAATTTTTTCAAGAAATAGTAAAAGATTTATGTGGTGAACCCAATAACCATAATAACTGGAGATTTTAACATAGATTGGTCATCAAATAATGTCTATAAAAATAAAATAGAAAGTATAATAATTGATAATGGGGTAAGCAATTAGTAAATGAGAATACGAGAGTAACAAACACATCTTGAACCATTATTGATTATGTTTTAAAATAGCTATAAAATAACTGTTAAAGTCTGTGATAATATAAAAATATCAGACCATGAAATAGTAAGAATTTTATTAAATGATGGAGACAGAAATCATAGAAAAGAGGTTAAATTTAGCACATATACCTATACATATTTTAAAATGTAAAAAGAATTTATTTACTTGAAAAATAACGGGGAAAATTATTTTTGAAGAAAATGAAGATGTAAATAAAAATGTAATTGTATTTACATTTTTTGAACTTTTCTATTTTGTATATTAAATTTTAAATTTAGGCTATAAGTTCAATGCGATAACGACAAGAATATCAAGGAAAAATTAATCATCCGATACTAGCTGAGTGCATAGCTGCCAGATAAAATAGGGGCAAAATCGTCTAATTTGGGAGAAAAAATCGTCAAAATCGTCAAATAGTTTACTCAAATCGTCATAAAAATGTCAAAATAAAAAAACGCATTTTTCAAAACATTTCAAAACAAAACATTTTTTATTTAATGCATAACATAACAAAATTTTTAAATCCAGAGAGATCAATGGTTTTATTATACCCTTTTAAGTTAAGAACATGACAATAAATATATTTAATACAATTAAGAATTAATTTCGAAAAATAAATATTAATATGTTTATAAATACAAATTGAACTAATTGACAAATAATTATAATCATTTCTTTCTCAAGTTTCTACCGATTAAGGTAGCTTTAGGCAAGCGTTAGACGAGCACAACGCCAAAATAAACTACATCGTTTCGCTTTTCAGCCCATACAATTATTTTTGGATCTGCAAACCAGTCTTCTCTAATTTTCCTCATCTTGTTGATTACCTTTGAAAAACACCATTAAAATTTTATTTTAGCTACTACAAAGTTTTGTATAAAAAATGGATGA
This sequence comes from Phyto melanocephala, assembly GCA_941918925.1. Taxonomy (NCBI): domain Eukaryota; kingdom Metazoa; phylum Arthropoda; class Insecta; order Diptera; family Rhinophoridae; genus Phyto; species Phyto melanocephala. Next base: position 62,301,847 of record OW799233.1, read on the forward strand.
AATTTCTACTTACAGAGGAAGAGCTGCTAGAATTTTCATCATCTTGGTTTTCTATTGAAAATATAATGTTTGATTTTTAAGGTTTTAATGTATAATTAAAAAGAACTTACCATTTTTTTTAAGTATTTAAGCATTTTAATTTGTCACTTAAATAATTTAAATAAATTTACTTAAAAAACTAAAATTGTTTAAAACGCATTTCCAAATTTATATTTGTTCGTGTTGTAGGTATCAGTTGATAATATGTCGTATATACTATGTTAAAAATGTACAAAGTGGAAAAATTACCCACACAAACACATTAAATAATGATCGATATATCTCTTTCACTCTGTTCTATTATTAATAACATAAAAAACCGTTACAAATTATTTTTATTTAGTTAAAGGTTGATATAAAAGTAATGAAAAGTGTTGCAAACTTGAATTCTTGAAAATCGTCAAAAACATAGGATAAATCGTCAAATCGTCAACACTTAATTTTAGCACGTAAAATCGTCAAAATGACGATAAATCGTCAAATCTGGCAGCTATGGCTGAGTGGAATGCATCATCAGCACTCTTTTGATCAGAACTACAGGTGTTGTGTGTAAATTGAGAGAACACTTCCGTGAGCGCATAACTTCACGTTTTGGGCCAGATGATTGGCCACCAAGATCGTGTGATATCACACCGTTAGACTTTTTCCTGTGGGAATATGTAAAGTCTGAAGCTTATGCGGATTAACCGGCTTCGATTAAGGCCTTGTAGGAAAACATCACGCGTGTCATTCGCCAGTTACCAGTCGAAATGCTTGAACGAGTCATCGAAAATTGGACTCAACGTATGGACCATCTGCGACGTAGCAACGGCCAACATTTGACAGATATAATCTTCAAAAAATAAATGCCAAAGATGTTCTTTCAAATGATAATAAACATTCCCCATTAAATTTTCTGTTTTTTTCTTTAAAAAAGTAGGGAACTTCAAAATGGATCTCGCTTTATATACTTGTATGTCTTTTTATATAATAAGATTCAGTTTATATTTAATTTAAATAAATTTTGTGGATGTTTTAATTACTAATTAAGTTATTTAAAAAAATTTTTGCGCATGTTAAATCTTGAGCTAATCTAGATTATTTCAGTTTAATAAAATTATGTAAATTTTTGGAAATCAATTTGTTTTGGATATACATACATATCAAGAATTAGTGTAGAAATTTGTGTTAAAAGTTTTTTTTTTATATAGGTTATAATTATATTGTACGCTACATGTGATTCTAAAACTTTATGGTTAGGTTTTCTTACAAATTATGATATGACACCTAAATTTATAAGGTTTTTAGTATTTGTGATACGACCTTATTGCGCCTTCTTTAGTCAAATTAGCAATTTAGATTGCTCAAAGCTTCTAAGCCAATTTGCTGAATATTCCCACTTTTTGTTCAAAATATAAAATTATTTGGGCTCATGGGAGACACCTATAGGCCACAAACGATTTCAAAATCACGCCAACTATCACACTTTAAGTAACCTAAGTGTTGTTCTAGAAATAATTAACTATTATATATGGTATTTAGAGTAACCATTTTAAATACTTTTACCTATTTCAGGATTTTGAAGTTTTAAAATATTATTTAAATATTTGAAATCAAGTAAGTTTATTAAACTAATGAGTTTCTGAAGTTCAAACACATGTGCTGTTCACTTTTTCATATTTTTTCTTCCTTGTTTTTTATTCTGATGACTGATCTCAACCACCTTAACTTTAGTAATGATTTGTAGTTAGTGGAGTAAAATAATTAAAGTAAAAGTTATTGCACATATTTATTGTCATACATACTTTGTCAAGGAGAATTGAATGACATTTGCATACTCATAGCATGTCCGTCTGTTAAAAGAAGACAAAGATATTTTTCAAATAGTAAAAAAAAAGAAATACAACTGAGAATTTTACATGTGTATATGTACAGTGCGAGACAAATATGTGTAAGTTTTTGTCAGCATAACATCAGGATCAGCGAGTGTAGCGTTTTGTTTTTTATAAACTAATTTAGGTACATCAGTTCCAAAAGAATTAATTTTTAATTTATCTGTCCAAACTACATCATTTTAATTATCAAAAAATTAAATTAAATTTTTTTCGCACTGTATATAAATGTGCAAAGCAATGAACATATTAAGATGTGAAAGAATTAAGCCAGACTCAATGAAAAAAAAATAAAACATTTATGTAGCATGTAGGGAATTTGAGTTATTTAATCTTTCCGTTTATTTTTCGGGATCCCGGGAAATGAAAAAAGTAGCTACGGCACGAAAGCATATGTTTGTATTGTGACAGTTCTTTTTCATAAAAATATTTTCTTCAAGGTTTTTTTTTTAACTTTATGTTTAAAAATTTTTTTACAAATAATTTGATATACTTTTTGAGGTACTGTGTTAATTTTATAAACTGTTTTTTAATATTAAACGAAACGAAACTGTTTTGGATGGAAATTTCAATAGTATGGAAGTTTTTTGAAAAGAAGGCTGATGATACTGCTGTATGCTCTTTACGTGCAAAGACAATTTCATGTAAAGGCCGAAGCACCAGTGGATTTATGCGTCATTTGAGATCATTGCACAAAGCAGTCTGGGAGAAAAAGTTAGCTGATATGAAAAATCAGAAAGAACTGCCGTTAAGTATACAAAAAAACTCAGTCCACGTTTTCAAAATTTCCGTAAAGAAAGAGTTAAAATTTTTTTAGGGAAGTGGTCAAAAAACTCAACATATTGTATATATGTTAAATGAACTTTTAACTATTCGTCCAACATCGGTAAAAAGTGAAAGAGTGTTTTCTGTAACAGGGCAATTTATTAATAAAATCAGAAATAAACTTTCTAACCAGTCAATATACGCTTTGAGCGTATTAAAATATTATTTTCTAAGTCGTTAAAAATTTGTACGTTATATTTTTTTAATAACACATTGGGCCAATTCAAAGTAGACCCTCATATTGTACTATGTCATATAATTCATATTAATATGACTAGTGACTTTGAACACCTTTTGTTAACAAATTATGTATTTAATACAAGAAAGAAGACAAAGAGATGACGCTGTTAAAAATTGTATGTATACAGGAAAGAAGAAAATAGAAAATATTCTCTCTGAGAGGTGAGAAGCGAAGAAATTCTCTCTGAGAGACAGTATGGTTAAAAGTATAACATAAACAATTTCTTATACATAGGAAACAAATGTGTAAAGTCATATTATTTTTTTTGTATGGAAATTACTAACAAAAATTTTATGCATGCATAAAATAATATGAAATAGCACAAATATGACTGATATGCAACCACTTTGAATTGGCCCATTGTATTTACATGTTTTTAAAATTGAATTCTAATGATTTTATTTTTGATCTCATAGCTGAAGTACTTGTTTTTTCGTTTTTTGTGCTCATATTTGATCTCGTATCTAGAGAATAATATTTTTCTCAATTAGAAATATTTTTACTCAATTTATATTTTTAATTCAAGTTTATTTATTGATTTTTATAGTTTTGAAGTGTTTCTTTTACATTATAGATTAACATTATAATTAAAAATAAATTTACTTCTTATTTATTTTGCTGTGGGATCCCGGGATCCCGGGAAATTAAAAAATAAATCTCGCATTCCCGGAAACGAAAAATTCCGGGGGAAAAAACCCCTAGTAGCATGCTATATATTTTGAGGGATACTTCAATACTTTATTTTTATTTTTTACCTCCAAAACAATATCTGTTCCATTTAAAAAAAAAAAGATCGTAACAAGAGAGAATATAATTAAATACTTAAAATACTTTTATAATACAATTAGAACCCTTTACACGGTTAAGATCGAAAATGAAAAATTTAAGTAGGTATTAAAACAATAGGATAAATAATGCAAAAGACCAAAAACAAATGTGGCGAGAAATTAAGGATTTAGATATAAAAAAGAAACAAAATCGCTTGAAATCTGTGATACTTAATAACGTAGAATATATGGAAAAGTATGAAATAGCTAGTCATTTTAACAAATATTTTGTAGATAGTATTAGGGACATTAGAGATTCTATAGGAAATGTGCAATATACATACAACTGTACACTAAGATTTAGTGCAATAACTATATTAGAACATAAAAATACAATCAAACAAATGAACAGCAAATCCGATTATTGTAATATAACAACAAAAATTATTATTGACAATTGGCATGTGACAGGCGAGGTTCTACTAAAAATAATAAATAAATCATTGATAACCGGGCAATTTTCCGATAATTGGAAAGAATGTATGATAACACCTCTTGAAAAGGTAGCAAGAACAAAAAAAGTGAATCAGCTTGAGAAATGGAGGCAAATAACTTATTATCAAAATATCAATCAGGATTTACAAAAAAAAAAATTTCCTGTGAGTCGGCTGTGAATTTGCAAAAAATCGATGGAAGAGTATTGAAGAAAAAACAAAAAAGTTATGGCAAAATTTGAGGGGACTGGGTTCTTGGACTAGTCCGTTATTTATGGAAAATTATGTTTATGGTTTTTGTTTGGGAATTCCGTTTTCATACCTGTTTGCATACCTGTCATGGATTTGGGCTTTTAATGCCCCTCCTTTTCAACATAACCTAACCTATGGCAAAATTTCAAGATTTTAAGAGAGCCTTTGAAACTATTGATAGACAAAGAAGTTTTCAATGCCAATATTGATCAAGGCGAATTTAAATGTCAGGTGGTGGTAATTCTACAACAAATACAACATTAAAAAAACAACATGGTTTTTTATTGTTGCTTTCGTCTGCCGATGTGTCAAAAACTATATGGTTTTTGTTTGTGTTTTTTTGCGCTGAAAAAAGAAATATTATATGTAAATATAAATAATATTTGACAACTCAACCATCATTTATGCAAATAAAAAAGTAGATCAGCTGCGTTGTCAACACCACCTGAAATTGAATTCGCCTTGATATTGATGTTCAATTGTTGGGCACGATGATGAGTCGAGGTTGGCTGCTCTTTTTCCACACTATCGCGAAAAACAGCAATGTTTTCCATTAACCGAACTAAAATGGCATTCACATTTCACATTTCATACACACATGTTTTGCTGAAATTTAAATATTTTTCACAATTCTTCCGATTGTAGACGAATTTGAACAATTATGCTGACCAAAAGAATCACGAAGTGCACGAATGCATTTTGATTTGAGCGCCCATTTTCATAGTAAGCCTGAATAACTCTTACGCGTTGCTCAGTTCTGTATCTTTCCATGGTTCAAATTGAGTTAAGCTCTGTACAGACGGTTGTCAGATTTTACTTAATTGCTACAACTAAACATATGCTAACAATGGAATGACAATGAAGAATTGCTTCCATAAGGTAAATTGTCAGTTCTGACGGTTGTAAGACTTTTGTCAGAAAAGCTGACAATTTCATTGGCAGATGTTGTTCTGACAATAACATTATCTGACGATGTTGTCCTACAAAAAATTGTAAGTTTAGACGGTTGTCAGATGACGGTATAAAAAAATTGGCAGATCTGTTGTCAGAAATTGCTTTGGTCATGTTTTTTTTACAATCTTAGATTCCGATAGCGTCTGGGGATCTAGAAAAGCTTTCACAAATTTAAAAATGGAATACTCTGTACCGTCCTCTTCATATTTACAATAATTTTTATTATTTTCATTTTGTTCTCCACTTATTGACACAAATCTAAACTGAAACAAGAAAAGCAAGAAAATTAACAATTTTTTTTGCACAACAGCTGTTGCATTGAAAGAGCGTTTTGCAGTGATGCCATATGAAGATACATACTTAAAATTCCCACGTTTTTAAAAAAATCTCCTAAATTTTTCCTAGTATACAATTTATGTAAAAAAATTATGAAAAAGGTTCAAATTCAAGATGGCCGTCATGACAGAATGGCGAACAAATTTGTATAATGAGTGAATTTTAGTTATTAAAAATTTATCTAATTTACCCCTGCAATATTGGGATCAAATTAAAGGAACTGACAAGTAGAATACAGAAAATCATGTATAACCTATAAAAATCAAGATGAACGCCATGACAAAATATCGAACAAATTTGTATACATAAGATGATTTTTGTAATTAAAAACTTACCGCCATCAATAGTGGTATCAAATGAAAGGGCTTGACCTGTAAAATACAGTAGGCTTAACAAAAATTCTTTATTTAAGATGGCGTCCAATACAAAAGGGCGAATTACATATTTGTAATTCACTATGGGTATTAAATAAAAGGGCTTGAATAGTAAAATAGATTACGCTATAAATCAATAAATATAATTATATTTTGATAATTAAAATTTTACTCTCTACAATATTGGTATCAAATGAAAAGGCATAGTTAGCATGTATTATTTCGTATATGCAAGTATGTATGAACGTATAGAAGTCCGAGATTATGTAGTTTGTATATGTATGTATAGACGTCTATGATTATAGTGTTTATATATATTTATGCATAAATATACTACAAACATATGTATGTATATTTTTATTTTAGTTAATATCTGCATAATTCAAGCGAGTGCTGGTAACATATATAGTAGATTAGTCATGGTCGAATATAACGTTCTTAATTGTTTTTATGTATAAATATAATAGAAAGTACAAGAAAATTCCTAAAAACAACATTCTATTCAACAATACTAAAAGCAACATTTTATACATCTGACATCACTAACTTGTATGACAATGACGCCATTGTCATATGCACAAAACTTGTACATCTGCCAATATAAAATTATCTGACAACATGTTTCAATGGTCTGACAATAACGATGAAGGTTGTTCAGACGATTGCAATATATCTGACAATATTGTTGTCAGGTTGCCGTCTATCAATGGTATGACAATGACTTTTCTGCCAACATTGTTATGCAAACATTGCCAGTTCACACGGTTGTAAGGTATTTGCTACCAATTTTTCACACAATATTGTACGATCTGACAACCGTGTGTACGAAGCTTTAGTCTGAAATTGAGAAATGCAGAAAAAACTTGACGTTTAGGTGTGGTTCACATTTAGGGTTGCCATTTCTATTTAAAAAAAAAGAGGACGCCAGCATAAAAAATGTAGGACATTTGCCCAAAATAAGAGGACACATTTAAAAAAAATTAAATTTGATAAAACTTACGACGCCATTTAAAATACAAAAACAAAATTTGTTTTTACGAAAAAACTTTATTTACAAACTGAACATATCATTCTGATTTAATGGTTGAAAATAAAAACAAAAAAAACAACAAAAATTCATTGCATTCATTAACGGGAATGTACACTTTTAAAAATTTTACATATATTTTTCAACACTTCCAATTTGAGCCAATATATTACCATCGCATCTCTTCAAATATTTGTAAAAATTTAGGCAACCCATATCAAAATTATATACCCTTACTATATTTTTTGTTCAAGACTTTCTTCTATGTCTGGAAAACAAACTTTATGAAAAACACTCAGCTGACAAGCAGACCCCTTTGCCGAACTTTTTTAAAATAAAAGACAAGTTAAAATAGGCCACTTCGATAAATAGCGACAATTAAGGATAATAAAACTAATTTTGTACAAAGAGATGTTTTAAAATTGTACTTTTTCAAAACTAATTTCACGAGCACATAAATCTTTTTTAGACATTTTGTGGCCTGTGATTTAAAGTTTAAATGTAAGAAAAAAACTTCAGAGAAGGTGCAAAAAGCCGGACAACCCCGGACATTTCCAAAAAATGAAGTAGGACTGCCCCGGATGCCCTAAAAAAGAGGGCGGTGTCCGGGGAAAAGAGGACGGATGGCAACCCTATTCACATTCAACATCGGCCATTTAAATTTAACTACCCTTTATTTAATAGACTACATTATATTTTTAAACTGGCTCAAGTTCATTTATTAAACTTTTTATTTTTATATCCTTCACACAGTGAAAAAGGGTATATATAGGTTTGTCATTCCGTGTAAAATTTCTACAATTTTCATTTTCGACCCCATAAAGTATATATTTTCTGAAAGCTTATGAATAGGGGAGTCGATTACGCTCTGTCAGTCTGTCCGTGTGTATGTTGAAATCAACTTTTTGAAGCCCCCGATATCGCATGGACCCGGGTGAGGTATTAAAATGTCAGAAATATTCGGGAGTAGATCGGTATTGAAAATCGGAAACATCGGTTAATAAACAACTGAGATATGAGCAAAAACCCACGACCACCTCGATTTTTTTTCACAAAAACAACATTACAACAACAACATACATACAAACGTGTATACTGGTTAGAGAAAACGTGGCATCGAATCCCAGCTGAGCCAAAAAAATTTTTTTTTTATTTTTTTTTAATTTTTTTTTTATTTTTTTTTATTTAATATATTATTTATATTTTTATTATTTTTTTTAAATTTTTTATTTTTTTTTAAATTTTTTTTATTATTTTTATTTTTTTTGTTTTATATTTATTATATATATTTTAATTATTTTTTTAAAAAATTTTTTTTAAATTTTTTTTTTATTTTTTTTTTTTAACATACATACGTAAATTTATAATTTTACAATGGGATGTTTTTATATATGTATGTTTTTTATATGTATGTACGTATTTCATATGGGGAATGGTGATACAAACTACTGTTATTGCATGACTACACGTTGTGAAGGGTATATAAGATTCGGCATGGCCGAATATAGCGCTCTTACTTGTTATATGAAGAAATTAAAATTTTATTTGTTATAATGAAAGAATAAACTTGGAAAAGTAAGATTTTATCCCGACTCCAGTCGAGTGGAATGCAGTTTTGAAACCAGCTACGATTTCATCATCAGCACTCTTTGATCGGAATGTCCAAGTGTTGGATGTAAATATCATCTATTTAACTCACAAGTTTATATAAAATTGATTCTGTAAATCAACCATATCATACTTATTCATATTTGCTATAGTGAGTGAAAACGAAATTTACCACAACTTAACCTTTTCTCCACATTTTGTTATTCTTTTTTACTTATCACAATTTTATTGTTGCTTTTAACCATCAGTCTGGTGGTAATGAAAGTATGGTTGTTGTATTCACGACATTTCTGTTATATCAATCATAATTATATTTTGCCTAGTCAGTTATTCAACAGAATGTTAGTACTGACTGATGAGAAATTAAAAAAATTAGCTTGAGCCAGTTCGTAAGTTTTCTTTAAAGTCCTTGGAATCTTTCGCGCCGTACAAAATCATTTCCTCGATGTCATTTATACCAAAGGCATATTGCATTTATGAATTAAAATCAATATTACCTCTGAAAGCCAATTCCAAATTATCTTCAGATAATTCTCATGAAAAGTTTCATCTTTTTTCATTTTACGTTTGCATAACATTCTGTGGAGGTGAATGCAGCTGATATGGGTTTCAAATTCTTCGAACAGTGCACTTGAGTCTTTATACGAGTCTTTTGAGTCTTTATACGTTATCCCCTTTTCACTTAAGATAAAAAGTTTTGCTACACCTTTCAAGGATTTTTTCGCAAAAACAAGCTTTTAAAACTCATCCCATCTCATTACAGTTGCTGCCTCCTCAAATTCATCAAACCAGACATTAATTGGAAAGCTGTTGGTACCGTCAAAACTGCGTATCGAGTCCTCAATACCCTTCAAACCGATTAAATACTTGATTGGATTATAATTAACATCACGTCGTAAAGCCTGTTCATATCTCGTCGTCTTAGTAAGTTTGGTATCTGTTGCCGCCGTTGTAATCATCAAAATTACATTCACATTAAAAATACCATTGCTTGCGTCTCTTGCACACATCTTTATAACACTATTTGCTGCCATCGTTTGCTGGTTACTGCTCTGCACAATTGTGTTGTCTGCGTCATCATCATCGTTATGATCATCTTCGTCGTCAACTTCGTCTATATGCCTCGAACATAACTAAAAATCTTTTCGCAAATTCATGTAAATATATATGATCAAATAAGTTTCCTGTGTTGTAGTTGAAATCTAGCAAATTACATATAAAAACTAAGTCTGCTACACTCAAATTCTCTTTAACATACTTCTCTTTGTTGCTGTTATTATCTTCGTCTTCCGTAAAACCTTCGAATTGTAGCATACGTTGTCTTTTACCACGGTCACCTTCATTTTCGTAACCAAATTAGTACAAAGCCACTATTACTGCATGACCGAACACCTATTTTTTTCTCTTCTGTGCTTATTTTCCCATCATACGTGCACAAGTTTTTTTTTAAATCGTTTTATTTTATTTTATTTACACATGCAACGACAAGTTTTACTTTATTTTTATTTACACATACAACGAAAAGTTTCTTCTATATTTTTCAAAGGCACCGCAATTAAAACAAAGTTTTTGTTTTTTTATACCCTTCACACCCTTCACACAGTGAAATAGGGTATATACAGTGGCGAGCACTATGTTTGCCATTACAATTTTCATTTCCGACCCCATAAAGTATATTTTTTCTAAAAGCTTATGAATAGGTGAGTCGATTAAGCTCTGACCGTCTGTCCGTGTGTATGTTGAAAACAACTTTTTGAATCCCACCGACATCGCCTGGACCCAAGTGAGGTATTAAAATATCAGATAGGTATTGAAAATCAGAAACATCGGTACATAGACAACAGAGATATGAGCAAAAACCACGACCACCTCGTTTTTTTCACAACAACAACATGCAACACATACATACAAAAGTGGTATACTGGTTAGAGTGAACGTGGCAAAATTTTATTTATTTTATATTTTATTTATATTTTTTTGTTTTTTTTTTATATGATACTTTTTATATGTTCTACGTTAATGAATCTAAATTTTTAAAATTAGTGTTTGTATGTGGGAGTGAAAAAAATTATGGGCGACCAAAAAAGTGTACTTTCGAATTTTTATAATATTATATATTAATAATATGCATTTTTAATATACATATAATACATTTTGCATTTCTACGAGAAACCAGAATTTTTAAGTTAGTAACAACCAGGGACCGTAATAATTATTCCTTTTTTCATAAAAGTCAGATGATAACAGTTATTTTTTGATTTTGATTTTTTCGAGCAAAAATAAAAGTTATTTTTTGACTTTTATTTTTTCGAGCAAAAATAAAAGTTATTTTTTGATTTTTATTTTTTTTTAACAACAAAAAAAAAATATTTTCTAACGAAATGTACGTGTTACAATAATTAAGTTAATATTAAATATTTATTTTAATGTGCATAAAAAATTCCCATGATGATCACATTTTTTGTGATTTCTCACATTTTTGTATACTATGTATTCTATATCAATGGTGGGCGCTGGTTTGCCTGAGTTACGAAGTTGTTCAGGTATTCAGTAAATCATCCTACATGATTGCTGAAAAGTTTTTAAAACAACCTGAAAAATAACATACATAAAAAATTAAAATCACATTATAATTAATAATTAAAGACAATAGTTGATAACAAAGTTTGAAAAAGAAATAGTTGATAATTTGTAAATACTAAGCAAAACGAATTGATAAAAATGAGAGGAGTTATTAGGAGCTTTTAGAGTAGTATGTAACGATATTAAACAATCGCTGACAATAAATATGAGAAATCACAAATTCGAGTACAGTGTTATTATTATTTCTTTCATTGTTAAAAACTCGTCTTTACCGTTACATTTAAATAATATTTAATATCGAAAAAATAAAAATCAGAGAGTAACTTTTATTTTTGCTCGAAAAAATAAAAATCAAAATTTTTAAAAGCAACATATTTTATGATAGACTAATGCATAAGGATCAATATTGTATACTTGAATCCGTTTTACGACATTTACTTCTAACTGCTTTTTTTGCTTTAAAATTCCAAAATAACTGTTATTTTCGGTCCCTGGTAACAACTATTTATACGAAGTGAAATTAGTGATTATTGGTCCGAGGTCAAACTCTAAATGTTATGTGCGACCAAAAAGTTATTTTTTTGCATTTTTTATATTTTGGTATATATGTTTGCACATAAAATTTTGAAAGTTAGTCTAATAACCTAGTTGGCTTTGACGATTATAATGAAGTACGAAATGTTACTTTTGTTGTTTTAATTAATTTATAAATCTAAAATTTTTAGTCTCAGAAGCATTGATCTTGGCTAAGATAGAAAATATATGCTTGATATATCCTTACAGTTCTTTTTATTTTTCTAACTAAAGCAAATCAGATTAACAACTTTTCATAAATTAAACGAAAAAATATGTAGGAACTAAAAAAAGAACTTAATTATTCAATAAATAATAAGAACTGCGCTATCGAGTTATTAAAGTGGAGAAAAATTGCTAAAGGTTTTACGTTCAAAATGCAGAAAATGTTTTTTTAATTTTTTCTTTTTAACTAATCTAGAAAATATTTATTATTTAGTTTTTTAATGCTTACTTTTTTTTAGCATTGGCGCTTTGTGATTGGTCCCATCTTCAACAGAAACGTAGAAATATAGCTCGTAAACACTGTTCTCCTCGCGGCGCAACATCATTCTACCAAAAAATGTCAGATGTTGGTTGCTACGAAATGCAAGAGTTTTTATATCGTTTAAGCGCAAAAGTTGGAAAAAGGGGTAAAGAAATAGCTTTAAAGCCCCTAATTCAGCAAACCTGTGCTAATATGTTTTGTCAATACATGTGCTCCATACGTTTTGATTATGATGATAAAGAATTTCAAACGATAGTTCGTTGTTTTGACGAAATTTTTTGGGAGGTTAATCAAGGATATGCTGTAGACTTTTTACCATGGCTGAGTCCATTCTATGCAAAGCACATGAAAAAAATTATTAATTGGTCGGAGAAAATAAGGAAATTTATTTTAGAACGCATTATCAATCATCGAGAAAAAAATATTGATTCTGAATCACCAGAGAGGGATTTTACCGATGCTTTATTAAAAAGTCTTGCAGAGAGTGAGGGGGTTTCACGTGATACTATAATATATATGTTGGAAGATTTTATTGGCGGTCATTCAGCTATAGGAAATCTTGTGATGTTGGCTTTAGCATATATAGTTAAAAATCCGGAAACAGGAAAGATAATTCAAGCAGAAGTGGACGAAGTCCTCGGACAAAGTCAAAGATATATTTCTTTAATGGACACTGATAGTATGCCTTATACAGTAGGTACTATCTACGAAGTATTACGTTACTGTTCGTCACCTATTGTGCCACATGTGGCCACTAAAGACGTTGTAATTGGAGGTTATGGTGTTACTAAAGGCACCATTGTCTTCATCAACAATTATGAACTAAATACCAGCCCCAAATACTGGACTGATCCAGAAAAATTTAAACCGGAACGTTTTATTACTTCTCTTAATCCACCTAAAACTGATCCAGTTACTAAAAAAATGCAAAAAACACAATTAAAAAAAAATATACCACATTTCCTACCATTTAGCATTGGAAAACGAACATGTATTGGCCAAAACTTGGTGAAAGGTTTCGGCTTTATAATGCTTGCTAATATAATGCGGAAATATGATATTATGAGCAGTGACTTAAATCAAATAAAAACTTATCCGGCTTGTATAGCCGTACCGCCTGATACATTTGCCCTCACACTCACACCACGTTCATCTGTAGAGTCGACGACATCAACCAACTTAATATCGTCTTAATTTTTAAATGTTGTTTCTATTGAAATTTATTCTTTAAGAGATACTTCAATTGTTTCATATTGAAAAGTAATATTATTATTGTAGTATGTATTATTATAAGTTATAATTATGTATTAAGATTAGTAAGTATTTAATAACAAACTCACATACGTTATACAACACATGACTGAACAAAAAAACAAAATAAAATTTACAAATATTTTGCCATTATTTAAATCCAACAAAAAAAAAAACACAACTTTAGTTTCCTTCCATAGCTGTCATAGGCAAAACATAAAAATGCATTGGCAATTGTTTATGTACATATGTAAGTTGCACTCTCACAACATACTGAACAAACTAATATACATTTTATGCTAGGCGCACGACTGGGATGAAAGACGAATTTCGCTTAACAAGATGAATTCGTCGGTAAAAATTCGCTGTGTTAATTCATCGTATGAAGCACAATAATGACGAAAAAACAATATACAATAATTGATAAAGTTATTTACTGTTTGTGCTAAAAAAGAACAAAAATTAAAAAATTTAAATTTTTAAAAAACTCAACAAAATAATAAATATAATTTCCGTTATAGCCCAACTTGCTCATATTAAAAAAAAATCACATAAATCAAGCATTTACAAAAACAAAAAAGGTAAGAGCACAATATTCGACTGTGCCGAATTTGTATACCCACCACCAATTTTTTGTAAAGTGTGCGTGGGAAAACGTCAACACTAACTTACGTCAACATCCCAATTCGTCAACCCTTAATTTTTTAAATTGTCTACTCTAAAACGTCAACCACGATTATTGCATTTATACAAATATTAGATCATTTTTATTAATCTGTAACACCAGTTCAGTTTGGACGGAATTTTAAGAAAATAATTAAAATATAAGGCTGTTTAATGTTTTTATTTATATTTGGTTTACAGGTTTTTTATAAAAACTTATAAAAATCAGTTCAGTTTAAGGTAAGTATATATGTACATATAATAAAGAAAAAATTACAAAGTTATATTTCATTTATAAAAATCAGTTCAGTTTAAGGTATATACATACATATAATAAAAAAAATCACAAAGTTATATTTCATTGTTTTAGTGTTTTTCGTATTTCATTCAGTTCTGTGCCAAAATAAGAGCTGTTAATGAATCATTGCAATCATATTTTGCACCATTGTTTTTTGCAAAATAAATATGAAATTGCATTCAGTTCGATTCACCTAAACCACGTGCGCTGAAAAAATCTGAACTCTTTTTTTGAACCGTGTTTTCTGTTCCAATCTTATATATTTTTTCCTCCAGTTTCTCTAAATCATAATCTACATTTTTGATTTCAATGTAATTTTTCAGAGTGTGAATCGCCTCAAGAGCCTCTGTACGACTAGGACAAGGCCTTTCACCACAATTTAAATCCTCATCTTGATCATCATTTTTTTATGTTCAGTTGCTTATTGTTCTCGTAAGTATCACATAACCAAAATATGCTCAAAACAACCGAAAGTGTTTAAATTGCAAGAAAAGGCAAATATTTTGGATTTGTTAGATAAGGGTGCAAGTGCGGTAGCTTTAGCAAAGCAATATGGTATCTCGAAGTCAGCAATTAGCTAAATAAAAAATAAATTTTTCTTGTCCGAAAAAAAGAAAGACATTAAGACCATCAGAGTTGCCGAAAATGGAAAAGCGCCTTTATCAATGGTTTGTTAAGCAGAGAGAAAGGAATTATCCGGATAATGCATTAACGCTTAAACAAAAGGGTACAGAGATTAATCTAAAAGTAAAAGAATTTTCTTTTAACGTAAGTGATGGATGGTTGCAGCCTTTGCTGGTTGAACCATTTAAAATTAAACTAAAACAAAAAATGTAAGAAATGGTCTACGCCATGATCAATTGTACAATGCTTATAAATTTGGCTTATTCTAGAAAATTTTGCCAGAAAAGTCTTACGTATCAAGTGCCGAAAAAACTGCTTCGTGCGTAAAGACAGAAAAACAACGGGTTACTTTTTTATGTTGTGCTAATGCTTCCGGAAATCATAAGCTTAAATTGTTGGTGATTGGGAATGCCCAACTGAGTACAAGAGTTCCAAGTCCTCATGGATGACATCAGCTATTTTCTGCGAATGGATTCACAAATCCTTTGTGCCACAGGTTAATATCTGTTTTGCTGCAGAATAAATATCGCTTTTAATAGCTAAGATTTTCTTATTTAAGGTAACAGATTTTCTTAAAAAGAAAACTTGCCAATTAAAGCGCTCCTTCTAATAGACAATGCTCCGTCTCATCCAAGTGAATTAGAGCTTAAAACAGAAGATGGAAACATAATTGCAATGTTTTTTCCTCCGAATGTAACCCCACTTATCCAACCAATGGATCAAAGCGCAATTAAAAAAAATATTAGTGAAAACTTCTACATTATTATAAACATAAAGCTAAAGGGAATAAAGTTAGCAAAGATACATTGGCAAAATGTTGGCAAACTGTTTTGCGTTCACGGAAAATAAAACAGATTCGGAGGAAGATATTCCGTTAAGCATATTGAAAGAAAAAATAAACTCGGAACTGCAGTAACAAATGGAGCTCGTAGCTGATCTTCTATATCAAATTAATTCTCAGGTTTGTCGCTTTTTAAAATTATTTGAACAACACTACCAGTAACTATACATTTTTTTAAGGTTGACTGTACAGTACCATCCATTCAGAAGTGGAATGAAGATGTTCTACTGGGTAATGTTTTTAATTCGTGTAAAATTGAGGAGTTAAAAGTGACTAATGATGATGACAGCGATTTAGATACGAGTAGAAATGTACAGACAATAAAACCAAACGAAGCCGACGAAATATTTAACCGGGCTTTGGAGTGGGCACAATGCGAGAATGTTGAGCAAAATTACCTAAATGTATTAAGACGTTTACAAGAGAAAGCTCTCCTCCAAGTATTGAAAAGGAAAAAACTATAGTACGCAACGTGTTCAAAAGAGTTCTCTATTTTTATGACATAGTTTTAAGGCTCTGATTTATAGAAAATGTGAATTATTAGTTTTCGAGATCGATTATTGTGAATTATTGTTTTTATTGGTATCGATTAGTTTTAATGTTCATTCCCGTCCTGTCCCTTTTTAAAAGGCATTTTCCCAGCCTACGAGTTAATTTCCGCCTCATTTAGTTTCCCTTTTTATAAATCATTTGAGGTGATTTAAATGTGCTAAGATAGTCATTACACATTTAAACACAACGCATTATGTTTGCAAATGTAATTTCATTTTTTTCCCTCGTTTTTTTAATTACTTATACTCTTAATCAAAAAAAAATAAGAGTTGAGAGACAAATTTTATTTAGGATTACATATTATGTTTTTTCATTCTTCTCGCAAATAAAATAAATATTTTTATTTTTTTAATTCGTTTGCAATAAATATTGTATTTTTAAAATTCGTCGTGTTTCATTCCTCTCACAAATTAAATATACATATTGCATTCTAAGCAAAAACGAATAATTCTTTTCAAAAATTTCGTCTTTTTGTTTGTTGTTGTTTGTGGTATGTAAAAAATCGTAACATTAAATAACACTGCTCAACAGCAAAATCCTCCATTAAATAAAACTATGTGGACTATATGGATTTTGATGCGCTGAACTCAAATCCGTTGTCGGTTTTTTTTCCATCAGATCTGGATTTTTTTTTATGGGCGTGGCAAATTTTTTTCCCTAAATTAGTCAGGTACGGAGACATATTTCATCCTAACTCGAGAATCAGTCATCCGATTTTCAAAAATAAAACACCAGAAGATGTGTAACAAAATTGTATTTATTTTAATCGAATATAATTTTTCTCTATCCCTTATCGTTTTGAAATTGTTCAGAAATTAATGGAGAAAAACATTTTTTCGTGCAAAATTCGTAAAATTTTTCAATTTAAAATTGAAATTAAAAAGAATATAAAGCAAATATTCAACATTTTGCACTTTTATCTGAGAGCTACTTATCTTATTTAAAATTGAATTTTTATTTTGTCGAACTTTTCTGTTGAAACTAATTGATGATTGATTATTAAAAACAATCATCTATTCTTATCGCTACCTAACTGGTGGCTAGAGCAGGACAAAAATAGTGATATAAATGAAAGATAATAATAAACAAAAAGTAAAAGGGTTGCTGCTTGGTTAAAAATTTTAATCTAACTATTGTGGTAAAAATATATGAAAAAGGAAAATCTAAAGTAGTTACCGAATTCAATTAAGTCCCGGGGTTAAAAAGATGATATTTACAACCAACATGTAACCACCGATCAGAGAGTGCTGATGATGAAATCATAGCT
Organism: Phyto melanocephala; assembly: GCA_941918925.1. NCBI lineage: Eukaryota > Metazoa > Arthropoda > Insecta > Diptera > Rhinophoridae > Phyto > Phyto melanocephala. Next base: position 62,319,774 of record OW799233.1, read on the forward strand.
GGTTTCGAAAATGCATTCCACTCGGCTAGTGTCGGTAAAAATATAATTTTTCAGATTTTATTCTTTCATTTAACACAACAAAAAAAAATACTTTGTAAAAATAAAGAATGTTAATATGAACTCAAGCCTGATTAAAAATTTAAATATTAGTGAATATTTAAAGTTTTCTAGTATCATCATGCTACAATAGTTTTCTTTCATATTTCTTGCATACGCGAGTGGGACCGATGGAAATTTGTTGCCATTGTGAAGTAAAACGGCTTTCAAACTTTTCTTAGATGAATCAATAAAAAGTCGCCAATCCTCAGATTTATGACTGAAACACAGTTGTCGAAGTTGGGTACCTGCAGTAAATTGACAATAAAATCTACATTTTATAACCGATTTTTATGGTTTATGCCTTTTTTAAATTTTTAAGATAAGTAGCTCTCAGATAAAAGTGCAAAATGTTGAAAAAAAATTTTTTATATTTTATTTCTTAATTCCAATTTTAATTTAATAATTTTATTTAATAATATAGGGGAAAGAATTTGCCAAGCCCATGAAAAAAATTCCCGATCTGATGGAAAAACCAACAGCGGATTTGAGTTCAGTGCATCAAAATCCATATAGTCCACATAGTTTTAATTAACGAGAAGACAAAAAATGATTTTTTGTCGAGCAGTGTAATTTACAGATCGGATTTTAATTAAATGTATAGTAATAGCTGTATATAAATGTTATATTTTATATATACATATACATATGTATAATATTTTTATGCTCACAAATTTAATAATAACACAAGTTTACAGATTCCGGTCAACTTATGGAGCTGAATCGATGGGGACACTGCACTGCACTGTAATAACGGTAGAAACGCTATTTCAATTATAAACTTAAAGTTACTTTTTGTTTAAAAACTTGTGAAAATGGAAAGAAAGAAGTGAAAAGTTGATTCTAAGCGTTTTGTTATGTTTACGAATGTTATATTATTGGAAAAAGTGGAGAAAATATATCAAAAGCGCTGAGAGATGCATATTCCTTTTATTTTGGTTGGAAAACACAAGAAGTGGGTACCGAAATTATTTTGTAAAGCGTGTAGCACGCAACTGAACAAGTAGTCACTTTTGCTTGATGAATGTGGTCGGTCTTAATGCAAAAAATTATCAAAGTATAAATATGCTGACGTGTCATCAGTGTCCAAGCCAGTTCCCCGAACAATGACTACGTGTGAGTGCAAATTCTAGGGGAAAGTATGCTGAATGACTTGATTCGTGATTTAGATTTATCGAAACAAAAAGCAGAATTTCTCGCATCACGGTTGCAGGAGTGGAACTGTCTTTACACTGAAACAAAAGTCACTGTTTACAGACTTTTTCCCTGGAAACTTAGGAGATACGAGCGACGAGCAAGGAGAGCGACTACACCAAGATTTGGCGAAAATAGAAAGACGCTATCAAGGATTTTTGGACGAGGGCAGGATGAGTGATTACTGTTGGACTATAATGCGTGAAACATATCCCAAACATTACAAACGACTAAGTTCGAAGACTCTTCATTTCTAAATAATCACTTTTTATTGGGAAAAACAAAAATTGTAATCTCTGGTTTGTTATCTTACACGAAGTGGTGCGTATTTACATGCAACTGTTATTTAGACATGAACTCATACGATTCATAACCTTTGTGCAACAAAACAACTTTCAAGCTTAACCTGCTGCTGTAGATATATAACCGCCAATCATTTGGAAGCTAAAAGTGGTTAATTCACTTAATCTTCTGTAGCTTTGTCATTTTTGTACCAATCTGGGTCTTGTTGTTAGTTGAAAAGAGCAAAATATAATCAAATTTTTCCTGAATTTTGAAATTGTGTCCACTGTAACACCGTAATTTTCTGACTTACCTTAACAAACCCAAGGTTATTTTAGCAATTTTATTATCTTTCAATAAAAAATAATAATTACACAAACCGACGAAGATGTTTAAAGATATTTGCATTTAAGTGACATCATCTTTTTAAAAACGCAAATAACGGTAATTATGCAATATCTCGAAAATTAGAACCAATCTGGAAAAACGGAACACGGATTCGAAATTAGCGCCCCAAATAGATTTAGGAATAACTTGTAGTTGCTCAGCTCCAAAACCTTGTACACTTGTGTAATTGATTTAAAGATGCGGGCAAAAAAAAAAACAACTTTATAGGTTTAATAAAATGATTAGACATTTATATAAAAAGGTAAAGTAAAAAACATATACAAACATATACATATGGGTCAATTTCAAAAAAAACGTACACATCGTGTTTTTTTGCTTCTTTTTAAAGTTTTTTCAATTCGCCGGTAGGAGTGGCCAATTTATGTAGAAATTGATGAAGATTCCGGTGGTACTTTTAGGGTCTCAAAAAGATCAATATTTTTTGAATTTTTTTAGGTTTTCTATGATTTCTATCTTGAGCGTCACACACCAAATATGTATAAAAAATCGCTAAAAATGCAAAAATATTTGAAATTCAAGTTTACTACGATGTTCTTTTGTTTCTCAAGATTGACTTTTGCGAAAATCACCTTTTCGATTATAAACACAAAATCACGATTCACCTTGATTTTTAATTTTTTTTTAAAGTGACTAGTTATTTTAAAATTTAAGATGAAAATATGTAAATTTTTGGTAAAAAAAAAGACTTGAACTTAGAGGTTACTTGCAAAGTAATAGGCTTGTAACAATTAATTTAAAAAAAAATTAATTATAAGCGTTTTAATAAAAAAAAAACTAAGTGTGACGCTCAAGATATTTTGTGACGCTCAAGAGATTTTGTTGCATGTAAACAAGAAATAATGCCAAATTAAAGGTGTAACGAAAAAAAGTTTATTCTTTTACAAAAATTAAGTGAAAAAAAAACGAAAAATCTTCAAAAAACAAAAATTTTCATACAAAACTAAACATATACATATTCTTTGATGTCTTTAACATAAATAGAAAAAATGAAGTGATTCTTGAAGAAACTTAGACACATATGTAAATATTTGACGCAAAACACTAACTTAACTTAATTTATAAATTTTCATTCGAACTCTTATTCTGAATCTGTATAAACTTCATGAAATGACAAGCGGCTTTGTTTTTTTTTATTCTCATTAATTTTTACCACTTTCGAATTAAGCTTGTGGCAGTTGCATAAATTTCCGGTCCCCCAAAGGTTTAAGTTGCAAAAGCACGATTAAACTCAAATATACCACGATTATAGCTTTTTTTCTTCTTTCTTTTATATTCGTCATTACGCGCTTTATCGAGCTTTATTTTCTCTCGTTATCTTTATGTTCATTCAGCCGCCATTAATTTTGTTGTTTTACTCTTAAAAATTAAAAAATAAAATCATAATTAAGTATTTTAAGCTATGAAGCAATATATATCAAAAGTGATGCTCATGAAATATTTGCCTATTCTGGTTTTTTTTCGTATGCAATTTATTTCTCAAACTCACAAATTATAAAAAAATGAGTTGAAACCATGTAAATTGTCAACTTCAATTTTTTACATTTAATATATTCACTTTTAAAAAAATTAGCGTGACGCTCATGAAATTTTATCGCGCCCTTACCATGGTGTTCACAAAAACTACGCAAATGCACACTTCTTTACAAAGATTTTTTTTTCGCTTTTTCACTTTTGTAATAATTAAGGTTTGTACTTCCCTTACGTTATTTACTTTATTGAAATGCAAATTGAAAACTAGTAATATTACTTGAATTATAAAAAAAGTGACGCTCAATGCAAATTGTGGGGACAACCTTTCTTTGCAACACCAAATTCGCACTAACTTAGTTTTGACGACTATAACAAATGAAAACACAAGAAAGAAACTCAATAATTCGAAAACTGTCATTAAATGTTGCATATTTACTTTTTTTTAAATTTATTTAATTTTGTTTCCTAAAAATTCTAACGGGGGACACATGCTTTTGTATGGAAGGAGTCCTAGGGAGAAACAAAACACCATTATGAATAAACAAAAAAACAAACATACAAATTTGAGAATCGTTTTTTTTTTGTTACATATTCCTCGCTGATCACTCAAATTTTTTATTTTTTTTTGTTGTTTTTTTTTTACCTAAAATAGTAGTGTAAAGTGCGGGGACACAAAAATTGCGTTTTTTTGAAATTGACCCACATATGTATATATACACAGAAAAAAATAAATATGAATTTCAATTACGAAATTAATACTATTAATTAAAATATTTGATTTTGCTCCAATCATCAAAATGATGCTATTAATTAAATGAAAATTAATATTTTTAAATGAAAATATGTTGTGAAAAATATCAATTAAAACAGTATTAAAAAATTAATTAATATTTAATTTAATATTTAAAAATAATTTTAATTCATTTAATTACTCTTGTAATTTGGGATTAATTTAAATAATGTATTAACTGTATCAATAATATAAATTATTGAACCTGTTTAAAAAAAGAATCCGGAAGAAAATAGACATATTTTTTTAGATATTTATTTTTTACATACATCAATATATGGGTACATATATTTTGAATTACACTGCATACATATATTAAAAGAATACGAAAAATACAAAGCAATATATATATACAATATAACACATTTAGAAACTGGTGGCATAACCAAACATCATATTATCAAAAATAAAGGAGGTGCATCCTAGACCTAAGCGCAAAGAAATTTTATCCATTAAAAATTTTATCAAACGAAGGGAAGAAACTCAAATAATTACCTTCATATTAAGGTTATAATCCAACAGAATTTATCGGGCTGCAAGAAATATTGACTTAAGTCCCATCTGCAATAAAGTTCTGTTCTGTTTTCTGTTAATATGTTCTTAGTAGAATTTTAATCTGCTAATTCACCATTTTTTTAAAATATTACCCACCTTATTAACCAAAATTATATTAAGACTTTCCTTCAAAAAAAATTCTTGAAAAAAAAAATAAGTTTTTCTTATTTTATTTTTCAATATATGTACATACTTTTTTCAACTGACAGAAATTTCTAAGTTTTTTGAAAAAATTTTATATCAATAAAAAAAATTTTTTAAATTAATGAAAAATATAATCCAAATTTAAGAATAAATGAATTAGTCAATTAATTAAAAAAATTTAAGCAGTAGTTTTTTCTGTGTAAGTTAAGGATTTCCTGGGTTGATTAATTAAAAAAATTTATCAAGGCACTCGACTGTGGCTGAACGAAAACACTGAATATTTAGTATTACACAAACTTAATTTATTTATTCACAATTTATATTATAACAAATTATTAATTTAATTTATTCACAATTTATATAACAAATTATTAATTTAATTTAACGACTGAATTGATCCGGAACGCAACTAAGACTGCCTGTTGCACCAGCACGTGCACTTGTGTGGGAAAATGCTAAGACTGCAAGAAGGTATATTTAGGCCGGATGCGTGTGCAATAATTCGGCGCGTGTAATAATTTATTAACGTGTGATTATGCTGACTCTGCCAAATACATTTTGTTGGCAGTGTCAGTACTGTTGTTAACTTATATATGTGGTGATATTAACAAATACTCACTGTACTGTTTATAACTTTGTTATATTGTAATCTCGTTACCTGTGAATATATAAATTTGTAATTGTATTGATTTTTATATTTTCATGATTCGTTTTTTTAATGTGCTTAACTTCAGTTGTCTTAGTTTTAAAATATTTTGAATTTGTGTCATTTCCTAAATATACATTATTTGTTAATAAATTTGTCTATTTTATAAAATTGGCTCTGGTGTTTCAATATCAAATCCTACATTTGGGGGCTCGACCTAAGCACAAGCAGAATATTTCAGACAAAGATGGAGTGGTCCAGCGCATCAGATCAGGACTTGAATGATGCATGTCATGAATACAAATTGTCCAACGATGGAGACAGAAGCACATTGATAAGGCGAATAAAACTTTTTGAGAAAAGCCGAGCAGAAAGACGAAAGTTTGAAGAAGAGGAGAAAATGAAGATTGAAGCTGTAAGAAGGCAAAAAGAAGATGAAAGACTGGAAGACTGGACGAGAACAGAGAGAAGGAAGAAGAATACAATGAGGTAGCAAGAAAAGAATCGGTAGTTCAAGATGGACGAAAAAGTAAAAATGAACAACAAACACTGGATGACAGAGTACGACAAGAAGCTAGAAGGAGGAAGACTGAAGAAGACGAAAAGCGATTTGAAGAAAGGGCCATGATGGAGCTAAAGCGGCTAAGAGATGTGGATCTACAAAATGCAAGTGATTCGGGTTTATTGCATCAACCAAGCAGAAAAAGTCAAACGAATCGTATCGCCAGTATACTTATACGTTGCTTGGTATTGCTGCTGAGGCAAAAATTGACATAAGCTCCATCATCAGTTATATTGTCGATGGAATTAAAGGACCTCCAAACAACAAAGCTTTTTTATATGAATCGAAATCAATTGCAGAATTAAAAGAAAAGTTGCAGACCTATGATCAAATTTAATTAAAGATTAAGTCAAAAGTAACCAAAGATAGGCCTGAAAAATACTGCTTTAATTGCGGTGAGAAAACGCACGTATCAGAGAGCTGCCCGAACAAAAGCAAAGGGCCTAAATGTTTTCAATGCAACGAGTTTGGCCACAAATCAAATAGCTGTGGTAAAACTGGGAAACGGATTCTAAAGTCCGATATACATGTAATGGAAGGCAGGACATCATACAAAGTTGTTAACATAAATGTCATTGAAATGAAGGCACTAATCGATAGTGGAAGTCAAGTAACTACAATTCGAAGAGACGCATTTTTTGCAAAAAGATTTTGCAAAAAATTTTCAAAAACAGAGATGACAATATGTGTGTCGGATCAATACATACAAAAGCAATCGGTGTATTTGATGTTAAGGTAATTGCTGACGAGTGTGAACTTTTAGGACAATATCATATTTTGCCGAACGAATGTGTGAGTATCGACTTGATTATAGGCACAAATTTGACTTATCATTTAATTGTAAGGTTTTTAAAGAATGGTGTACAAATGACTAGAGCACCTATACCAACAGGTGATGAAATGGTAATTCAAATAGCAAATCAATTAAACTGTTGATTTATTTCCAAAGAAGAAAGTTTACTACCAGATTTTGAGCATATTCAAAGCAAATCCGTACGAGATGAGATGAGGTTAAGCAAATAATTAGCAAATACGATCCTAAACCAATTAAGAGTTCTCCAGTGAGTATGAAAATAGTTCTTTCTGATGAAATTCCAGTGGCGTAGCGTTCTCGTCGCTTACCGCAAGTAGAAAAACAGATAAATACTTGGCTAGCAGATGGAATCATTCGAACGAGCATTTCTGATTATGCAAGTCCAATAGTGCTGGTAAGCAAAAAAGATGGAACAAAACGATTATGTGTTGATAACCGACAGCTCAATCAAAAGATAGTTAAAGATAAATACCCGATGCCGATTACAGAGGACCATATATGTAGATATGCTGCAGAATAGCAAAGTTTTTAGCACACTTGATTTGACAAATGGGTTTTTTCACGTTTCAGTAGATGAAGAAAGTCGTAAGTATACATCTTTCGTGGAAAAAGTATCACTTGCTGAAAAAAAAGATTGATTTTTTGGGATACGAAATTGAAGGTGGTCGTATTAGACCATCATCACTAGGTTAGGTTAGGTTGAAAAGGAGGGGTATAAAAGCCCAAACCCATGACAGGTATACACCTATGCCCAGTTGGCATGTTGTGCGCTCCATGTGGAAAACGGAATTCCCAAACAAAAAACCATAAACATAATTTCCCATAAATAACGGACTAGTCCAAGAAACCAGTCCCCTCAATGTAACGCCTTATGGATCTCCAGTTCGAGTTCCCCAGGTATTCCAAGTTCGGCATATTCACTGTAAAATTTTCGCGCCTAATATGCCCAAACGCAGGACAATGACAGAGGTAGTGTACCAGGGTCTCATCCTCTTCCTCGCAAGCTCTACATGTCGTCTCCTCAGATAATCCCATGCGAGCTAGATGAGTTCTCAACTCCGTATGACCTGTAATTACACCGGTTAATTTCCTAAGTGTAGGTCTACTTAGTCTCAGAATCTCCTTTGACTTCCCAAGATTTGGGTCACCCCAGAGTGTTCTTGTCACCTTACCGACATCAGTGCTTTGCCATTTTCTGACTTGTTCTTCCATTGCCCAACGTTTAAGTTCATCCTTAAATCGTTTAAGGGGTTTGGCGTTCTCCAAAGTTGTAGTACTCAAAAGAGCTCCCATTTTGGATAATTTGTCGGCTTTCTCGTTTCCGATCAGCCCGTGATGGCTTGGTATCCATATTATCTCCAGATGTTCACAATTTGCATATGAGTTTATCTCACTCTTGCATTGCAAAACGTTCCGGGATTCAACTTTCTCCTTTCTCAATGTCTTAATCACTGATTGGCTATCCGTAAAGATACGAATCGGAGTTTCGCTATTCGTTTCCTTTATCCATTTAATTCCTTCCGTAATCGCCATGATCTCAGCCTGAAAAATAGTGTTGTGATCTGGTAGACGGAAGTATTTGCCTCTATTTCGGCTTATGTCGTATAAGCCCATTCCAGTTTGGTCACCAATCTTTGAACCGTCTGTGTAAAGATCGATTCCATGGGTGTTTCCCATCCTGATTATCTCATCCCATTCTCCCTCTTCCGGTATAATGGTGATGCAGTTAATATTCTCATATCTCATCGGGATTTTATCACATGTTAATTCCGTAATATTTCCCATCGTTAAGATATCCGTTATTCTTTGGTATCTGGTCTTATGTTCTATTATAAGCCACACATCTATTGCCATTAATCTTGTGGCAGCTAAGGCCGCTTCATATTTTACCTGTATCTCAATAGGCCAAATGGATAATATATTCTCAATGCTGATTGTCGATGTGGTCCTCATGGCGCCGTAAATACTAATGCAACACTGTCTCTGAATCTTTTGAAGAGGTTTTATATTCACCTTCTTCTCTAAGGATGTCCACCACACTAACGAAGCGTACGTAATTGTAGGCCGCAGTACACTCGTATATAGCCAATGTGTCATCCTTGGGCTTAATCCCCATTTTGAGCCAATCACTCTTCTGCAGAGGGCCCATATTCTTTGAGCTCTCTCCACTTTACATTCAATGTGGTCCTTCCAGGATAGTCTCCAATCAAGTATTATTCCTAGGTATTTGACCTTCTTATCAATCTTAATTGTCTTATTCTGAAAGATGGGATAGCTATGCACCGGTATCTTCCTCTTTCTCATAAACAAACAGATTTCAGTCTTTTCCGGGTTGACATTGAGCCCTCGCTCCTTCGCCCAGTTATAGGATATATTCAAAGCCTCCATTGCTCTCATACATAAAGAATTTGGATTCGTCCCTCTGATCAGTATCGCAACATCATCTGCGTAACAGATAGGCTTGAATCCCTCGTTCTATCGAACTATCTCAGTAGACTATGTATGGTAGATACCCATAATAATGGAGATAAAATACCTCCCTGCGGGGTTCCTCGACATACTTTGTCCCTTCTTCTTACTCCATCATCGCTAAAAACAAAAGCTGTTCGAAATTATCCAGAACCAAGGACGGAAAAACAAGTACAGCGGTTCCTTGGTTTGGCCCGATATTTTCGTAAATTTATCCAGGATTTGGCTCTGATAGCAAAGCCGTTAAGTGATCTGTAACGTAAAAATGTGAAATTCAAATTTGGGGAAGAAGAGTGTCAATCATTTGAGCTTTTAAAAAAGTATATATTTGAAACACCAGTATTGACAATATTTCATCAAGGTGCAGAAACTTAGCTATACACAGATGCATCTAAGTGGGCGTTCGCTGCAATACACATGCAACGTGACTACGATGACGGAAAGATGCATCCAGTACGTTACCTTAGCATCAAAATATCAAAAGTCGAACAGAAATACCACAGTTATGAGTTAGAGGTTCTTGCTGTTCTAAAAGCGGTTGAGAAATTTCGTATGTATTTGCTCGGAAACCGATTTAAAACCATCGCAGACCTTAAAGCGTTTTAGGCAACAATGAAAAAAAAGATGTACCAAAGATATATCGGTGGGCATTAATGTTACAAGAATACGACTGTGAAGTAGTGCACCGTGCAGGGGACAAGATGAAGCATGCAGACGCATTAAGCAGGATGTATTTGATTCAAGATGCAAGTTTAATTAGCAGTATAAAAAAATGTAACATCTCAGTCTCAAAATTTATATTGATTTATGATATTCAAAAATTTACATTCTTTTTATCAAAATATTTACATGCATGTAAGTGTAAATTATACTTGCTAAACCGAATATATACAACTTAGTACTACTTTGTACAACTGTAACTCACCATATGTTGTGATTAAAGTTTATTCTTCGTTTTTCTTTAATTAGTTCGTTCGATCATGTAACTATTTTTAAAGTTATACATGATGTATGTAAAATAGAGAAAGACTAAATATAATTTCTGCATTGGGTCTTTTCAAGCAGCCTTTTTGTGCATAAGTGAACCTAAGGAACACGAAAATAAATTGTTTGGGCACATTAGCATTTACCTATGTAGAAATACATGGTAACATAATATCAATGCGCCAACTTGCTTGTATGAGGGTTTAAGGTAAAGTTGGAAATCATGAGACGTTCTTTTTAAGTTCAGCATTGACAGAGATCACATTAAAAGAGGAAGAGAAACTAAAAGTGTAAGGATTTGTTCAATTTTAAATTTTTGTATATACATTATACCTAAATATCTTAAGAAAACAGGTAATTATATAAATGTGTAAAAATTATTAGTATTTCAATTTTTTTAATTTATGAAAATTTCTTTAGAAATTTGTAATATCATTCTCGAGGGACATTTTATCTTGGGCCAAGATTTGGGTGCACGTGGTTGACCCAAAATCACTCGAGAAGACAGTTTGTGGGCACCGGCTGAAGGAAAATATTAATTGGGGAAAATATAGTGTTGTTAAAGTCCAAAACACCGTTGGGCAAGTGCAAGGCAACAAGTTAGAAATCAGTTCAACTAGAAGGCCACTAAATAGAATTTTTTTTTCCATCCGAAACAAAACCTCTAACAAAATAATAAATTCCCTAATTAAATCATTCAAGAAAAAGAAAAAAAAAATACCGAACAAATTATAAACCTGTCACGTGACTTCCACACCGGAAAAAAAAATAATTTTTGTTTGTTAAATAAATTCTAACAATGTCTAAGTATAACGTAATAACTATAAAATTTATAATGTAATCGTAATCCCTTTAACCCATATTAATTATTTTTTTTTTGCTAAAATTTTTCTATACCTAAATAACTAACATTACAAAGCTTTCGATTTTAGCCCCCTAAATTTTACTAGTATTCAAAAGTAATGATTACCACAACAACTATTAATTTTTTTTCTTTTCACAAAAATTTAAAAGTTCTATAATTTAACATTTACATTTATATATATATGTATTCAATTTTCCTAAATTTATGATACTAAATTTTAACACTTAAATAGTAAAACGAATATTTTTTTTTAACACAATGTAAATCGACTCCAATACTACAATACGCAGAAGGCCTTCAGCATCGTTGGAATCGACATCATACTGTAAGTCAGAAACAAAATAAATTGTATTTTCTGTCATAGTTTTTTTTTATTATTTACTATTTAATTCATTTTTTTTTACTTTTGCTCATACCTATATGACCACAAAGAAATTTTATTGCAATTGTCTTTTCTATATGTTTATTTGAAGTTTGTTTTGATTATAAAATTTCTGCTTTAAGATTTCTTTGTTGATTAATAAATATGTAGACGTAGTTAAACTATTGCTATTTTTTTTCTAATTTAAAATGAACTCTTTTCAACTAAACTCTTTTGAGTTAGAACTCTTTTAAATTACAACTCCAATTATATATAACAATGAATACGAGTATAAATAAACCAACTTTAAAGAGAAAAATTCTATTATTATCGTTAAGAGAGTTATTTAATATAATTATGAATTTATTAAAGATAATTATGTGATTTGTTTTTATGTAAAACTATAAGGACAGAGGTGAGGTAATGTGTGGTAGGGTTTTCTTTAACATTTTTAAAGGCATAAAAGGAAAACACGGTTGGGTGGGTTGAGAGCCTTAGCATTAACATCAATGCTAATTTTAAATGTGATAATGAAATTTGGAGCATGTATTTGTTTTATTATTTGAATTTTTTTTTTGTTTTGAATAAAAATAAAGGGCATTTAAACCGCACGTAATTTTTTTTCTTAATTGTTTGAAGTGGTCAATTGGAACAAGATCCCCGCCCATATCTCCCGAACTAGCTAGCTGACCAGTACGTGCGTAAAGTTCCAGATAAATGGCCAAGGAAAGTCTATCCATATTTTTACCAACTAGTGATGTTTCTTTTTCCTTCTTCCCCGAAAAGAACCATCCGGGTTAAACATGCGACGCGATAGGATTACAGGAAAATGGCGCCCAACGTGGGGCCCGCCTGACCTGACCTGTCCTGGCATGGCCTCAGCCTTGCCTCGACCGCGTCACAAAGCTTTGACTTCAAAGTTTGAAATATATTTACTTTAACACCATGTAATTAAAAACTTCGTTGAGTGTCAGGGCTCCACATTTACACATTTAAAAAAAAAAAAATAATAATAATAATATGTATAAATATTATAGATATTTTTTTTTTGTATTGTTTTGCATTGTGTTTGTCCGTTTGTTGGTTAAGACCAAATAAAAATGAAATTTCATTTGTGTAAGGTTGGAAATATTGTAAATAGATTTGAATTAAATCTTATGCAATCCACTGATTATACAATGTATATTCATTTCTTTATGTTGAGTAAAATAACATCAGGAAAATGTATCTTAGTGTTTGACTAACGATTTAATGCAATATACATATTTGTCTGTAAGAAAAAGCATTGGAAATACGATTTAGTAAAATTTATAAGTTTTCAAATCGTCCACTTTTATTATCGATAGATGTTATATTGTGTTGGCTTATTATTCAAATCCCAAACTTCAGGTTTCGTTATCATATTTTAAGTCTTTTTTTTTATATATATCACACAACCTCACAAACAAAGTCCTTATAGTTCTACAAATACAATATTTAGATTTTTTTTCTAATGTCACTTGTTCACAGTAATGAAAATATTCCTTCTTTATTTGACGATAATAATTTGCGGCAATGTTCGGTATGCAAGAAAGACTACGAAATAGATGAGGTTATAGTTTCTACACCTTGTAGTCACATATTTCACAAGGAATGCATAGTAAATATAGCCACCAGTTAGGTAGCGATAAGAACAGATAATTGTTTTTAACAATCAATGTTTATAATCATTTGTTTTATTTTCTGTGAGGTCAGTATACAACGAAATGTTGACTGACTAACAGTGAATGAATGATTTTTTTGCACCGTGCCCTGTGTTTATATAAATTGAATTTTTATTTTGTCGAACTTTTCTGTTTAAACTATTATTTAAATTTTTAATCAGGCTTGAGTTCATATTAATATTCTTTATTTTTACAAAGAATTTTTTTAATTGTGATAAATGAAAGAATAAATCTTGAAAAATTATATATTTACCGACACTAGCCGAGTGGAATGCATTTTCGAAACCAGCTACGATTTCATCATCAGCACTCTCTGATCGGTGGTTACATGTTGGTTGTGGCTAGAGCAGGACAAAAATAGTAATAAATGAAAGATAATAACAAACAAAAGTAAAAGGGTTGCTGTTTGGTCAAAATTTCAATCTAACTCATTGTGGTAAAAAATATATGAAATAGGAAAAACTAAAAAATTAGTTACCGAATTCAATTAACATAAGTCCCGTGAGTTAAATAGATGATATTTACAACCAACATGTAACCACCGATCAGAGAGTGCTGATGATGAAATCGTAGCTGGTTTCGAAAATGCATTCCACTCGGCTAGTGTCGGTAAATATATAATTTTTCAAGATTTATTCTTTCATTTATCACAATTAAAAAAATTCTTTGTAAAAATAAAGAATATTAATATGAACTCAAGCCTGATTAAAAATTTAAATAATAGTTTAAACAGAAAAGTTCGACAAAATAAAAATTCAATATATATGTATATATATTAGAGTGTCCCTTAACAATATGGGGTTTTTTTATTAGCATAAAAGTTCAGGGGTACCCGCTTATATTTTTCCATTGGACTTAAATAAAACTCATTTGCAATTTTACGCCCCTACGACCACGCCTTCCCTAAGCGACGGGGCCTTTAAAAGTGGAATATGCGTTTTTTCATTATCGGCATATTTTTGGATTAACAAATTTCTTTGTTGTTTATTTATGTAATAAATAAGAGAATAAGAAAGAAAGACCTCAACTTCTTTTCAATCAGAGAAAAAATAAAATTATTATTACGATTAATTGAAATGATAAGAAGGTCACCAAAGCCAACCAAAGCTACTATTCAATTTGTTGATTTGTGTGTTTATCTTTTGTTTGCTTCTAATAAGAAATTATTTAAACAGTCAAACACAAAATCAACAAAAACTAAGAAAGGGGTTTCCCCGAAAACCGCAGAAAACAAAATTTAAAAATTACCATCGCATAAAAATCAGTGCGACAGAATAACAGAGAGCAAACAATTGACTAGAAAGGTTTAGAGTTTTTTAATTTGTATTTTAAGCGCGTAAAAAATTTAATTCTGTTAAAGGATTGTGTTAAAAAATTAATAATGTCGCAAGATTTACGTGGCAGTAAAAAATATAAGGTATATTTAAATGGAAATTTTAACCACCGAATACCGGGCATGAAACTTCCTTCAAACCGACAAGTTCTGGCTGTTTTATTTTATAATATTCGCCAAGGAAAATTAACCGTGCAAGAAAGTGCTAATCTAGCTATAAAGGAATGTATGATTTTCTGGGAAAAAGCTCGAATACCCACTAAAATATTAAGAAATAGTGTGAAAAAAATAGTTAAATTGAATGAATGGCATATCTCCGATAAAGTTCAAATTATGTGCTGTGACACCACAGATTCTAGCACGGGTCGCTTTAATGGTACATGTGCGCTACTGGAGCGATCACTAGAAAGAGAACTTATTTTATTTGGGTGCAGACATCATGTGTACGAGTTATTGTTGAAAACTGTATTCGAAACCAAAATCCCTCAAGTTAGCGCTGATGTACCGCTTTTTAAAAAGTTGAAAAACAATTGGAACAATATTAATCATAACAATTTTCAAAGTGGTTCCTTTATTTCAAACCATCGCAGATTGAGAAGTTGATTAGCTTTTATCTCTCTGAACTCGAAAAACCAATAGTGAGAGGTGATTACCGTGAATTGATAGAGCTTTCAATATTACTTTTGAATGAAAACTATAATCAAAAATTTAAAATAAAACCCCCTGGGGCTATGCATCAAGCACGGTGGATGGCGAGAGCTATTTATGCGATACAAATGTTTTTGTATCGCGATCAGCTTAATATGAGCGCAAAAGAAAACGAAGGGTTACAAGAAGTTTCTCTATTCATTGTCACAACTTATGTTAAACCATGGATGCAATGCAACTTAGCCATAAAGGCTCCCCACCAAGATTTGTGTTTTATAAAAGCTGTTAAGAGCTATGAATATGTTGACTATTCAATTGCACATGCTGTTTTAAAAAAATTTTGCCAGCATCTTTATTATTTAAATGAGGAAGTCGTTATTTTGTCTCTTTTTGATGAAACGGTTGATATTGAGACAAAAAAGAATATTGTGGCAAGTTTAACAAAAGAATTATTATGTTTTTGTCATGATGTTCATTTCCTTTTTCATTTCGTACAGATAAAACACTACCTGACTTTGTTTCAATAAAAAGCAATGACATGTTTTGCCGATTGAAAATAAACGTAGATTTTCTCACCGAAGACCCATCAACTTGGGAAGACAGTGCATCCTTTTTAGAAGCAAAATCAAAAGTGATTCACTTGAGAGCAGTAAATGACAACGCTGAAAGAGCTGTTCAGCTCACGCAACAATTCCACGCACTTCTTACAGTACAAGAAGAACAGAAGCAATATTTATTGCAACGTGTACAGGAGCACAGACAAATATTTCCCAATTGTTCAAAAACTACTTTAAAAAAGGAATTTGCTTCAAACTAACACACCGGTTTGCAACACTTCGATTTGCAACGACCAGAAATGTGATAATATTTTGAAATAAAGTTGTCGAAATTTGTTTTTAAACTCACCAATTTTGGATAGAGACTTTTAGTTTATACGGTGAATACCTTATTTTCAGTTTTTATATTAATCTTAATTTCTTATTATTAATATTTTTAATATCATTTTAATGTAAACTTGTTTTCCTAAAAAAAATTAAAAACATGTTTATTTAAAAAAAAAATATATGTTTATCTAAAAATAAAAATCAATACAATTTGAATAGGAAATCTTTATTCGGTTTGCGTCACATTAATCCGGATCCAATCAACGACAAACTCAGTTTTTAAATACAAAAACAATACGACCATAGAAAAATCGCATATTCCGCTTTTTAAGGCCACGTCGCTTAGGGAAGGCGTGGTCGTAGGGGCGTAAAATTACACATGAGTTATATTCAAGTCTATTAGAAAAAAACTAGCGGGTACCGTTTCAACATTTCCAAAATTTAAAAATAAGGGACACTCTAATATATATATATATATATATATATATATATATATATATATATATATATATATATATATATATATATATAAGTATATCCATCAAATTTTGCAAAAAATATTTGACCTTGTGTCACAAAAATTGGTCTGGTTCTCACGGTCGGATCGTTCCGGATATACATACCCCATATAGAGGAGAGTTTTATCTACTAAATTGTGCTAATTTCTAATATGTTCTCTTGAAGTTATGCTCTATTAAAAATGGGAATTTAGGAAAATTTGGACCTTAAAAAAAAATAAAAAAAATTATTTTTTAACATCATAAACAATTTATTTTTCTTTTACTTATAGCTAACACATTATAAAATTATACAAAATTTATTTCGTTTGAAAATCTTACTAAGAAATTTCACATTTTAGTAAACTGCTGAGAATGTCCATTTTGAATCACCGCCTTCTCGACGCGATGCGTCAAATTGAGATTTCAAAACGATCGGACAAACAGTTTCATCACGTAATGTAAAAGCTTTTAGGTCAAATTTGTCAACTAGCAGCTTAGATACTCTGCTGACTACAGATGCAGAATCAAGCAGGCATCGAGTGTGGAGAGTGGTAGAAGAAACCTTTAAAAGGATCGTAGGTAGAAAAACTAACATATTTTGACGCAATATCGATGTTAACGAGGTTGATTTTGAGGTCGATGGTATCGGATCTGTAGCTGGATGTCTGGACGATGTTAAATTTCATTTTTAGGAGATAGAAGCCCGTTTTTGCGAAGGAGATCGAGTCTGGAAGCGACAATAGGTCTTTTGCCAATCTTGGGTTCACATGCATTAAAGTGTGGTGCAATTTCTGGCAATGCTTACAAACATGCTTCGAGAAACAGGTGCCATGCGAGTGATCATGCGCAAGACAATTTGAGCAGTGCTTGTGCTTACGTACTGCTTGTATGCGTTCGTTAATATTCATCGCCAGGAATTTTTTGCATGTTTGTAATGCATGTGGTCGGTTACTCAGCCTGTACGGAAACGCATTGTATTTTTGCGGGAATCCCTTTCAAGTTGTTTCCTTTTTTGACAAACTCGATGAAATCTTGGGCATAATAATCTAAAAAATAACAGAATATAATAGCAATTGAAAGCTTAAAAATAAATAAGGTGAACAGGCTATGATTCTGAAAACAACAACGAGCCAGTATATACCTTTTTAATCCTACCAAGTTGCCATGAATTCGGTGGAAGGTTTTCGTCCTTTATAACTACCAGCGCACCTTTTTGGATATTCAATTTTGGTGTTTTCCATTTAATTCTTTTGTTTAGGTTCAGTTCAGTTTTGATTAACTAGTATTATTTTCTGCCGTAGATTAGTAATGGATATGGATGAATTAGTAACTTTTGGATCAATAGGTGCTAGAATTGGAGAGCCGATAAGAATAAGGCGCGAAGGTCAGTAGGATAAGTGGAAATTGGAGAAATTGATCCGGAATTTAGACATGACTCAATTTTGGACAGAACAGTGGATAATTCTTCGTGGGTATATTTGAAGCGCCTACAGTTTTTCTGAAATGGATCTAAAAACTTTTCACGCCAGTTTCCCATAACCCACAATATGGGGAGCGCCGGCTGGAATGAAATGCCACGTAATATTTTTATGTGCACATTTCTCTTAAATCCATTGATGAGAAGTTTGAATAAACTCTTTCGCTAAGATATTTGAGGCTCCAACAAAGTTTGTCCCATTGTCGGAATATAAGTGCAATTTTTTTGCAATAATTTTTGTATAGAGGTGAGGAAAAAAATATATTTATCAAAAAATGTAGTGATTTCATCACAAATTTAGTTTTCTTTATATAGTAATACACAAAAGTAATAAAAATAAAGAAAATTAGAGAAATGTGTATCGTTACCTACAATGTAAAAAGCCCTAACTAACTAAAAAATTTAAATGATTTTTTTAATTTTTAATTTATTGTTTATTTTAAATCTATTTTTAATTTATTATTTTAAAAGAACCTTAACTTCGTCGCTTATAACTCTATGCTTTTTCTGGCTAAATGAAGGAGTCAAATGTGAGATAATGGGATCTGATGTTACTATCATTCGGTGCATAACATCTTCGTTCGGGGCAATTTGATTGCATTTTCTGGAGTGTCTAAGGCGATATTTTTTATAGTCTTTGTTACGACTTTCCTGAGCCTCTTCGGATAGTAAGCCTACAAGAAAAATACACTTTTCAATTATTTTTTTTCCATGAATCAGAATTTTGTGAAGTGTAGGTGTCATATTGTACCACTCGTACAGTGCAACAAACTGTTTTGCCGTCTCCAGACAAAAATTACAAAATTTTTTGGATCTACTACCTCGGTGATACCAGAGCCTTGCTTAACAGTATCAACCTGTATTCCAATTTTTTCTTTAAGTTCACACCTTATCAAACATTTTCGGGCTTCTTTTATCGGACGAGTATTTGAGTAGACTCTCCCCCGTTTAAATTCAATATTATAAGCTACATGCAAAAGACACTCCATCAGCTTTATACATATATAGCAAATTGCACTGCTTGTTCATTTACGGGCATTCATCGATTTTATTCATCTTGGATGTTGTGGCTTCACAAATAAAACAAGAAGATGCTGCTGGTGTTTCTGTTATTGATTGTGCTGTCTTGCCGTCAATCATTGTAAAATATAACTCATGTTTTACTTTAAAGTTACGATTATTTACTGTTAACTTAAATTCTTTTCGTTGAGAAATCTCTCATCGACTCTTCTCTTTTCTTTTTGTATAACTTGAGGTGTCTCTTTAACTAATTTATTTATGTCATCACTTTATGATAATTTAAGTGGTACAACTGATGTCATCTATAAATGAGAGTCAGAAATTTGATCATTTGAAAACCTCTGTTGGTATTCGCTTTGACTAGATGCTCCATCACATCCCCATTTATAGTACATTGTTAGATTTCCGCTTTCAATTTTATTAATTTCCTTTACTGACTTGGTCTCTAGGACTCGTTTAGCAGTATGATCCCACAGATTTTGCAGAGGTACACTGCCTGAACTTTCTGTAATAGAAATTCCTTGAGGATAACTGTTAGTTTTTTCTTTCGTGAGTTCTTTGTATGGTACGAGTATTTTGTACCCATAATTTTCTAACCAATGCATTAGATACTCGTATTTTTCTTTTGTAAGTTCAAGCTTTGTAAACATCTCCAACGTTTTTAATGTACAAATTTTGTGGTGGGTTTTTGAAATACTAGAAGTAAAATCAATTACTTCTTGAGGAAACATAGCACGTACTTCATCCCTTTTGTATCGTTTGGCGCGATCACAGCACTGCTCAAACGATTAACGTGGTCGACCAAGTGTAGAACTGGTAGAACATACAGCCTCAGTAAACTTAATTGTAAATGTGTGTTCAAGCCAATTTGCATTCTTTTTTTCAAATCGCAACTTCGTACGCTTCCTGCCATCTTTGTTTGAAGTTAAAGTAAAAGCCTTTATATATTGTATCCAAAATTTCACATGCTCTAATTTCGTTTAAGCCAACGTGTGATTGTTGTAAAAACTGTTTTAATTTTGTTCTGTCTTTGTCAAACTCCAGAAGCTTCAAGCATAAAACCCCATGTGAAATCGAAAAACTTTCCATTGTCGTAAAACTCTTGGGCCTTAGTTTAAGTTACAATTAAAAAAAAAATCGCTTGTACTTTTCGCGTTCATCCGCACTTGTTGAATGAAAAAAATCGATCAATGAACACCTATAAATACTATGTATTTTTCAATATTTTACTGACAGGTACTTATGAATGAGCGCATATTTCGAAACGTTCCAAAACATAAGCACTCATAAATGTGTGTGCAATTTCTATAAAAAAATCATGCAGGTAACTAACGGAAAACCCAAATAATTAAAAAAGTTGACTTTCCTTTTTTCCTTTTAATTGTTAACCCAAATTTATTAGACCTTATTACTTTGTTTCTGCAATCATAAAAACCAAATAACCTTTTTTTTTAATTCTGAGAATCATAAAAAAAGTCATCAATGATTTTTCCAAAGAATTTTGTGCATATAATTTTTTAAATTCCTTCCTTTACTTAATTGTGAATAAAAGCGAAACGCGTTCATCGATTTTCATGATTTATGTCTCATAGGTTTGCGACTTTACGTAAAAGTATTAGGACTTGACACTTTTTTTTACCGTTTTTGATTTATTATGAATTTAAAAAAATTTTTTTTTTCTTCATACATTTATTAACTGCGAAACTGTTGCTTATGTAGCGAAACTTTATATAAACAGATAAAAGTAATTGTAATTCTTGATTTTTCTATATTTGTTTAAGCAAAATCCGAGTAGTGATTCTTGAGTTATGTTTAACAAAAGAGTCTTATCAGAATTGAGTAGTGAATCAATCAGCTGAAAAATGTTGTATTTACTGTGTAATGCAACAAATTGAGAGAAGGCACCTGGTGGCACTTGAAATTGATTAAAAATGTAAAAACAGATATGAGAGAATGTATTAGTAGTGATTTCCAACTATGGAGAAGTCCAAATGTTTGAAGAAAAAAAAGCGATTTTTGTTATATGTTCATAAAATTAAACAAACAAAAAAAAAACTTAACTCTGCAGAGTTTATTTTTTTTCAATTTTAGTATACTGAAATATCCTACTTTAAATAAAAAATAAAAAGAAAAACGTTAGCTCACATTATAAAAAAAAACTAGCAGTTAGATCGGAGTAATTCTTTTTGATTTGATTGTACCATTTAGTTTAAAATTTCAATATATAACTGCATATTGCATAAAGAGTATGTTGACAATGTGACTTTTTTCCGTGAAATCCCTAAAAGCTGCTAGAAAAGCGCGGGTGGAGAGGTCGGATGTAGCCTCTAAATGAAATGCCTTTTCAGAAAAGCACACGAATACACAAACATATCCTTTTGTAATTCGGCAAGCTCGCCTAGAGTAGTTTTTTTTTATCAAAAGGCCCGCCGAAATCAAGCCCTGTACGAGTAAATGGACGGGGTATTTCACAGCGTTCTGATGGCAGTGCGGCCATGATATGTTTATGGCATCGTTTTTTGTCTATAATACAGGGTTTGCAACTGTTGATAGTAGCATTGATAAGATTTTTGACCTTTGGGATCCAATACTGCATACGTAATAATCGTAAAACCAATTGGTTTCCGCCATGCATGCTGATTTCGTGAACAAACATCACTACGAGGCGTGCGTATTGGGAATTATATGGAATGATTATCGGATGCTTTTCATTGAAATTGTTTGTCTAGAGCAAAGATCTATATAGTCTTTTGGATACGCTTCCTTTTGACAAACAGGAATAAGTTTATCACGTATTGAAATAATTTCAGATCTAGACATCGAAATTCATTCCTTGTTGAAATTAGAACGAAATCTTGGATGAGTTCGGTAGAAAACCCTATAAACATATGCCATTACACGCATTGCCTTTGAAAAAAGAAGAAGAAAATCTTTTGAGTAAGTCTTCGAAATCAGAAAAATCCAATCGACTGGACCATTTCGTGAAATAACACGTTTTTTGTTTCCAATAAATTGATTGTGACATTCACTGTGTGGATTGTGGCGCCGTCCTGTTGGAACCACATGTTCTCCAAGTCCATATCATCCAATTGGGACCAAAAATATTCTGTTATCATTGAACGGTAGCGATTCCCATTCACAGTAACGTGACGGTTTTGATCATCACGGAAGAAGTACGGCCCAATGACGCCGCCGGCCCATAAACCGCACCAAACCGTGATTTTTTCGGGATACAATGATGAGTCATGGAGGACGTGTGGATTGCTGTCTGACCAATAACGCATATTTTGCTTATTGACGAAGCTATTCAGCCAGAAATGAGAAATTACCATAAATTGGACGTAGCGCTCTTAACGTTGAGGCCACTGACTCCGAATTTCGGTAGTAAATTTTAGTAATTTCGATTCATCATGAAATGGCAAACATTTCTGAAGAGAAATGTCCAAAGAGCGGAAAAAATATGGCGTCGTTTGCTGTCCATATCGGTCTACTTTTGTAGCGTGCTTGTTTTAAAACCCTTTATAATGCCGCTGCGTATGCTTTTTCGGCCGCATCACTGAATCCATGGAATTCAACTTCGGCACTTGGACTATAATCAATCCATCGGGGGATTCGAATGGTACTGATAACAGAATAACTTTATTTGAAAGTTTTCTACTGAACCAATGTATCTGGAGATAATTTTTCATCCCATCCAGTGTCATCTATCCATATTTTGTGCATTATAATTTTCGCTTGGACAATGCATGGCGTCAGCCAG
Source organism: Phyto melanocephala (assembly GCA_941918925.1). Taxonomy (NCBI): domain Eukaryota; kingdom Metazoa; phylum Arthropoda; class Insecta; order Diptera; family Rhinophoridae; genus Phyto; species Phyto melanocephala. The sequence continues at coordinate 62,342,739 of OW799233.1, forward strand.
CCAGTAGGATCAAAAAGCTTAGCTATTCTGGACATAACTCCTCTTTTAGTATAACTAGTCGCTTCGGAAAATGGATATGCTATGAAATAAAAGTGGTCAGAACAAGCATTCCAACCAATCGCCAATGTTTTTGAAGAGCTACTATCTTCAAACTTTAGAAAATGATCTGGTGGAATATCTGCAATAATATCTTTACTATTCGAAGTCCATTTTCCTAATGAAAACCAAGCGGACTCCAAAGCTTAAATCAGCTCATTTTTTGATTTTATGGAATCGGATATTGTGTGAGATCCTGCAGGGACATCATTAACATTCATGCAATTTCGAATTATTTCACTAGCGATTGGATGACTTGATTGAACGTCGTCTGCTAGTTTAAGAAGTGTTCTTATCGCTAGATATGACGCACAATTCACATCAAAGCTCACAGTTTTTAACTCATACTCACAAAGCGGACTATTCGGATTCGTTATGAATAAAATTCTTTGATAAGGAGTATGCAGAGAATCGATAAGAATTTGCCTATACATTTTCTGAATATCATCATTGAAAATATAGCCATTGTATAGTCAAAACCATGAGATCCTTTCGTAAAGTTGGTCCAATATGTAGCTTTGAATTTAAACTTTGGCCAGTAGAAGATGAAACAGATGCGTTAAACACAACGCCAACTTTTGTAGTAACGCTTTCAGTCTTAATCACTGCGTGATGTAGGAGTACGCATCAATCTAGCCTCATTTCGGGAAAATTGTGCCATTGCACTGGCCAATGTTCAAGGTATCTGGAAATTCTTCCCTGAATGGAAGCGACACTTATATCTACCGGCAGTATTTCTTTTCGTAGTTCGAAGATATAAATCCTCACAGGCTTTGTCGGAGAAAGACATATAGTTCTTTCTCGGAAGATTCTCCACCTCCTAAAAGCGTGAAATTTCCTTGTCTTAAAATATTTCACAAAAATGAGAACCAATTGTTTGCACTGAATGATATGGATGAGGAACAGGACCAGTAAGAATCCATTCAAATATGGTTTCCTGGGCTATTAGAGATTCACACACATTATTTTTAATCCCAGAACGAACAACTAAACAAAAAACGTCACCACCAATCAGCATATCTATTTTCGAACTAGAAACGAATTTAGGATCTGCTAGTTGATTATTATACCATAGACAGACGACAGTGTTAATTTGCATTAGAATCTCACTAATGCAAATTAAAATTTTGCTGTGACAGACGACAGTTTTTGCATTTAGTAAAAATTGTAAATGCACTAGCAATCATAATTCTACAAGTTGGGATAGCAGAAGGACACTCTGAAATAAGAGAAAGGAAATTGTGGAAATTCGTAGGTTTAATGGTATCTTTTCATGGAGTTTATTATTCATATGTAGGTGTATGGTATTTTTAAAACGACCGTAACAGCACTTTTTAGAAGAGTGGCGTGCTTACGATGGACGATACCAGTATTAAGGAAAACTTTTACCTAAACAGAAAGGCATTCCAAAAAATATGTAAAAAGTTTCAACATATCGAATCTATTTTAATTTTACATTTTTGGTTTTTTAATTTTTTGATTGATTGCTGACCGTGTTGCCATACTTAAATTGCTAAATTCAGTATAAATTCAATATTATTTAGTGCATTTACGTGAAATCTAATACACATTGGAAAGGGGATAATTCAGAAGTTAATTTGAATTAAGACTTTTAATGCAAATTAACGCTGTCGTCTGTCTATGGTGTTAGGAAGATTTGAAAATTGTGCTATAGAAAAACTTTGGGACGGAAGATTATTGGACAAATGGGAAACTACCATTGCCGTGCTGGAATCGAAAAGTCGTCGTTGATATGTGAACTTAACACAAAGGAACATTGGTAATAAACTTTGGCAGAAATGGTGTTATTTAGCCCAGAAATCTGTTCACTTGTCTCCTGAGAATGAAGCTTAAGAGTTTTACAGATTCGTTCTAAAAAAAATTTCCCTCTGAACCTGAATCTATTAACGCTCGTATCTGATATTTTATATCCATATGAACAATGTTCACTCAAGCTGTTCCCAGTTCCCTTTGAATAAGAAGACTTCAAATCGTTGTTGATTTTGGCCATTTTTGGATCGCATAGTTATCTTTGGGACACAATTGACACATTAGTTTGGAAGCTGTGAACTTTTTTATTAGAACTTGAGTTGGACTGAATTTTTGGTTTAATATCTTTATTCTTAGTATTACCTAAATTTCAAATCACAGAGTGGATTCCAAAGTTCTATAACGATTAGTTAGAAAATCATAATAATAATCATAACTCCGACCACTTTGGAATATAGGTTTTGTCTTTTAACTCATAATGTTAAAATATTCTCTGGAAGCTTGGTTGTACAAAAAAATACAAAAATCGGGTCCCAACTTGCGACATCAATATTATACAGTCCTAGTATGGATATACATGAACTGATGTTTCTTTGCAATTGTTTGAGTGCATTAGCCAATTCAGATTGAATAGTTTTTAGATTAAATAGAATTTTTAGTTCACCATTTACCAAAACTCTTCGGTTCGCATATCGTAAACATAAGTTATGTCATGCCATGTCGAAACCGTGGTTAGTCAAAGAACTTTCTGTACAATTTCCCTGGCCCCTCCTATTGTTTTTTGTGTTAAAAAAAATTTTTTCCGACGTTGCTGGCTCTGAAGTCTAAGATGATAGCAGTAAAAAAATCTCGGAAAAATGGCCAGGAGGCATAGTCGCCATGAAAGGTTCCAATATCGACCGGAGACAAATGAAAGTTATGGGATTCAGAATTTCTAACCATTTCTCGCAAAGGACAAGGTCGGGAAGGAAGATTTTTGTGATATGTCATAAATTCCGTATTTTCTAGGAGTGAATCGCAAATTTCGGACAATTCTGTCAAACAATTACAATATGTTATGTAGGTAGCTTTGTATTTTGATTTTATTGACTCTAGGTCAATTCGAACATCGATATCACTGTTCTCTTTTTCAGACTGAACTAAGAATGTATCGTAGGATGTTTTAGTTCGAGACGAATTAGCTATCAATTTCGACCGATGGAATTCTAGAGAGAGTTACAGGGTACCGATCGTTGTTCAAATCAGCTTCGAACTCAACTATACAATCAGCTAAACGAATAAATTGATATAAGGACATCTTGACAATATGAAAATAGGTTTGAGATACACACGGAAAGCAAGTAGTGGCGAATCACCAAATAAGAGAAATGAAATTCAAGGTTATGCAGTAGTATTAACTCCGCAATTTGCCTTAGAAAATCATGAGCTTATTAGTTGCTAGAAATTGTCTATGCTTAGCAAAATTGTTACACAGAATATTATTTTCCCCTTCCCTCTTGATAACAAAATCAATAAAATTTATTTCAAATTATATTTGGGAATTAACTTTGTAGCAGTAAAATCCCCAAACACTGCTGTTGTTGACATTTACCAAAATTATTCATAATAAATATTTCATTGTTTTATAGATATAAAAACAAAGCTTTGCAAAAATTTAAAAGTATACACATTTTTAATAAATGTGAAATAAATTAATGAATATGAAATAAGTGCATATATGTTTAAAAGTATGTAAGTCAGAATTTTAAAATTGCAGGAGAATAAGACTGGAATTTCAATAAGAGAGTGTCACAGTGTTGCCGATTTGAGATATTTTGTGCATTATAAATAAATTCAAGAAAAATTTATGTTTAATATGTATTTTAACTAACTCTATTGAAAATTGTAAAACTTCTCGATATAAAAAATTGATTTATTTTAAATTTTTATAAATAAAATTTTTTTTATAGATTTATAAAAGACAAACAATTATAATTGATAATTACGAAAGATTAAGCTTATCTAAATTAATTATTTGGCAAAGGGTGTTAAAAGAAAATCAATCCGAAAATTAAATTTAATTCATATATTTAATGACAAAAAATTAAACTGAGTGTCGACAACACTTATGTAAAAAGCTCAGAGAATATATATGGGTCATTTCGCCTCAAGTGTACCAACTTTTGAAAACGATGTCTTCCGATGATGAAATTAATTATCATAACAAATAAATAAAAAAATTAAATTTTCAAAATTTCTATAGCCAAAAAATTATTTTATAAATGAGGCTAACATATTGTTTGTAATAGAGTATCGAAGGTATGTAAGCTTAATTAGGTATTCTTAGTATATGTTTCATTTTGAAGGTTTTAGAAACGCTTGCACACAAATAGGAAATAATTAAATATAGTGCATAAAAAAATCTTTTACTGAGTGACAAAATATTTTTTTGTAGATATCCCACTAAACGACCTTAAAGCTCTTAAAGAAAAAGCGTTAAGAATTCTTTTGAGGAAAAAAAAAAAAATATTTTGTAAAAAAATATATTAAAAAAATTTTTTTTTTTTTTTTGAAAGATTGAAGAAATAGCTATCTAAACTATTTGGGACAAATTTTGCTGAGAGCTATAGGTAATAAGTTACAGGGATGAGAAGAAACACCTAATTAGCCAAAATGTCATATTTTGACACCCTATATCTCAGAGTTCTTGACCGATCTTATTATTGTATCTGAGCTACTATTCAATAGGACTAGTGTTTGTGTAAATTGCATCCCGATCTGAAGACATCTATTTCAAAAGTTGGTACACTTGAGGCGAAATGACCCATATTGTTGAGTTCGTTACATTTATTAGCTTCTATGGGTTGGACATTTTACAACGTTAGTTTCCTAAAGATTTTAAGGTACCCTTAATTACTTTAAGCAACTTCCTCAATGTAAAAGTGCAGCAAAGCATACAAAGTTATAAACACGAGAATAAGCAATATTATATCTTAGTGTTTTTTATGGAATATATACGCCGATTGTTATTAAAATGGTCCTAATATACGCAGCTTTTCTTCTTTCCTTTTTATACCCTTCACCTGTGGTGCACAAGGGTATATATAGCTTTGTCATTCCGTTTGTAATTTCTACAATTTTAATTTCCGACCCCATAAAGTATATATTTTCTGAAAGCTTATGAGTAGAGGAGTCGATTAAGCCCTGACCGTCTGTCCGTGTGTTGGTTGAAATCAACTTTTAGAAGCAACTATATGTTCCTCAGATTTCTATATGGTATCAATCTCTTGGAAATATCCAGGAATGAATAGCTATTGAAATTCAGCACAATCGCCCCATAACTTTCTGAGATATGAGCAAAAAACCACGACCACCTCGTTTTTTTTCACAATTACAACAACAACATACATATATACTGGTAAAAGTAAACGTGGCATCGAATTCCAGCTGAGCCAAAAAAAATTTTATTTTATTTAATATATTATTTATATTTTATTATTTTTTTTTATATTTTTTTTTTAATTTTTTAAAAAAATTTTTAAAATATTTCTTAAAATTTTTTTGTAATTTTTTTTATTATTTATTTTTAATATATTTTTTTTAATTTTCTTTTTTGGTATTTTTTTTACATGTATGTACGTATTTTATGAGATGAATGGTGATACAAACAATTGTTATTGCAACACTACACGTTGTGAAGGGTATATAAGATTCGGCACGGCCGAATATAGCACTGTTACTTGTTTTCTATATTTTGACCACCAAAATTAAAATTGTTCAGCCATTGAATAATTTATAGGTACCTGTGCTACTTTTTTTAGATATAACATGCCTCTAGAGATACTCGTGTAAAATTTTGGATAAATCGGGCTCTTTTCGGTAAAGTTATAGGCATATAAAAATTTTTTTATATATATATTTTCAAAACTTACAAACGAAAATAAATTTTTTTCAGCTTCTAGACAACCGAGAGAGTCAATATTTGTATCATCTGAAAGGACTTGACTAGCACAATAAAAGCACCATAAAAAACTTTAAATTTATGTTGGCCGCCACTACAAAATGGCGGACAATAAATTTATATATGAGCCAAATCTGGTATTTTAAAATGTAACTTCTTGAACCCCCTCAATATTGGTATCAAATTAAAGGGCTTGACCAAAAGAATACAGTAAATTATTTTAAAATATAAAATCCAAGATGGCGTCTAAAACAAAATGGCGGATACAATTTTTTTAACTCCATCAATATGGATATCAAATTAAAGGGCTTGACTAGTTGCATACACTTAACTACGTAAAAATTCAAAATCGAGGATGGCGTCGGGGTATAACATGAAATATATGTTAAGTTATGATGTGAGATTATACCTATGTACATGATGGTGAAGGGTATTATCAGATTCCGCACGGCTGAAGATAACACTCTTACTTGTTTTTCTTCAATAAAATTTGTTTATCTTTTAACAAATGCATTGAATTTTTACCTAATCTTGTTAATTTGTTTTCAAACTATTACTGTGTAGCATTATCTGCACCGCGGCAATATTGAATTATATATTCATATAATTCTGTATGTACGTATGTATGTATATTCTATAATAAATAAGGTAACTCTTGAAGCAAACAAGAGAATTCGATGTTCGAATTCGACAAGAGAATTTAGATGTATAAGAGAAGATCAAATATCAAAGACAAAGTGTATTTAAATAAATATAAAAAAATAACAACACAAAGGCATAAGAGACTTTAAGGTCAAACTCGAAGGGGAAGTTTATGAAAAAAATGACGTTTACGTATATACATATGTATATAAAAAAAGGCGAGAACTGTACCCTATACTAAGATTGTGAAAAACATATGAATATTTATTTTTCACAATATAATTTTCCTCTTACAGAGATTAGTACTTAAAACTGAAAAATTATGAAAACCTCCATGCAAATAAATAATTTAAAGATGACTGGCTGAAGCGACTCGGACACTTTGCACTTTACCCACTCTACTTTCTTCTGACTTGATTTTTTCATTGTTGTTTTATTTTTCTTTTATTTATTTTTTCTTCTGTAGATTTTATTTATTTTATGTTTAATGTGTACACATATATTTATTTAAATAAATGTATGTTTCTTTCTAATTTAATTTTTTAATAATTTTCTATATATTTTTTTTTATATTTATAATTGTTATAATATTTTATATTTACTAAATTAAATGCACCCACACTTATTGAATAAAATACTAAACGAACCTCTGATTAGTATGGATTAAGAAAATACTTTGTGTGTTATGTATGTATGTATGGCCATACACACTTTAAAGGAGAACAGATTTGTATTCCTGCTTCAAATCCGGTTCGAAAGACGAAATGTTGAATTGTAAAACAAATACTGGCTAGAGAGACGAGTCCATCTGGAATAATGGAGAGGAATAACCCGTTGTTGAAATAGTAAATAAAAAAAATTTCCATTATTTTATTTTTTATGTATTTATTTATTTTAATAAAACAAATTTCCTTTACTTTATTTACTCCCAAATAGAAAGGAAAACAAAAATCAAATTTATTAATATGAGGAGTTATTCTAGGATAAGAAAAAATATGGTGTGTATGTATGATGTACAGAAAGTGAAGTAAAAAATTAGGATCTGTAAAACGGAAAAGCAGTATGACGACTTTTTTTAACCAAGTTGTCATGTTTATTTAGGCATTAATATTAGAAAGAGATAAATAGTTAAATATGTTATTTTGACTACATAATAATTAGCCTTTGTATAGAACATAACACAATGTAACAAAGGGTTAAGGACAAATTTATGTTCAGACATTGGCGTTAACAAGTGCCTTCCACAGACTCCTTCATACCTATTATATTATATAATAAGAAGAAGCTATTATAAATAGAAGCTACTATAAATAGCCTCTTCGATTGAAGAAAACTTCTGCTCTATATATGGGCCTCCACCAGTTCCTTTTGAATTTCTTAAATTTTATGCCGCTTTGTGCCGTACGTACTTTTTCTGATCGCATCAAACCTAAAAAATGTATTGCCTTTTTACTATTTTTGTATACATACATATTATTGAAAAAAAAAATTATAGGTATCTTCTGCTTTTTACAGGTGGACCTGCTGCGTTCAATTCTGCCTCTAAATTGCGCCATATTCGTTTTAGCTCCTCCTTGCTTCCCTTTAACCATCCGCGTGCAATATCTGGGCATAATTGCATAGTATTTAGCATTATTTCTAACTGCTTCCTGTTTGTTGATTTTACCTAAAAGTAACAATCACCCCTATCGTGAATGGCAACGGCAACACAATAAAAGGCAATAGCACATAAATAGTATTGACGGTGGCAACATTGACTGATTTCGATAACAATTGACTGACTCACTGCATTTTTAAAAACAATTTAACGGCGACATTGTGTTGAATTGGCTTGGTTTTTGGCGACAGCATTTTTAGTGTCGGGTCATAAAAACGTTAATAATTGTCAGAGTTGGTTGCATAAAAAAATCAAAATGGAGAAAAAAAATTAAAATAACAACTTTTAAATAATTTGAGCAATTAATTAAAGAATTGGAAAATAAACGAAACCTAGCAAAAGGGTTTCACCGAGGCACAACTCCCAACAATTTTAAAGAGGAATGGAAAGAAATTTCAAAAAAATTAAACTCTATAGGACCACCTATTAGAGATAGCAATGGTTGGCAAAAGGTATGATTAAATCAGTCTCAAAATTAAACTTTTGAAATCAAGTACATGTATATTGATAGGTTTGGAGAGATTATAATTGCAAGGTGAAACGGAAAGCTATGAATAATAAAGCGGAACTCAATGCCACAGGTGGCGGCATATGCAAATTAATAGCCCTTTCACCACTAGAAGAAGCAGTTCTAAATTTGGTACAATTTAAAAAACAGTTTAATCCCGAAGGTATAGCCGTAGGACGTCATCCACCTATTAATGAAGTTGTAACAGATAATATCGACTGCCCAGTATCTGAGGATGACCAAGAATTGCCATAGACTTTAACACAAGCTGTTCCAATGGAAGCGCAAGTACTGTCAGAAAAAAAAAGAAAAATTGAAAACAATGACAATAAAAAACAAGTAAGAGCGCTATATTCGGCCGTGCCGAATCTTATATACCCTTCACACCGTGTAGTCATGCAATAACAGTAGTTTGTATCACCATTCCATATGATATACGTACAAACATATAAAAACCATACATATATAAAAACATCCACATTGTAAAATTATAAATTTACGTATGTATGTTAAAAAAAAAATAAAAAAAATTAAAAAAAAAATAAAAAAAATTAAAAAAAAAATTTTAAAAAAAATTAAAAAAAAAAATTAAAAAAAAAAAAAATTTTAAAAAATAATTAAAATATATATAATAAATATGAAACAAAAAAAAAATATTTAAAAAAAAAAAATAAAAAAAAAAAAAAATAGTAAAAATATAAATAATATATTAATTAAAAAATAAAAAAAAAATAAAAAAAAAATTTAAAAAAAAAAAAAAAAATTTTTTTTGGCTCAGCTGGGATTCAATGCCACGTTTTCTCTAACCAGTATACACGTTTGTATGTTAGTATGTTGTTGTTGTAATGTTGTTTTTGTGAAAAAAAAATCGAGGTGGTCGTGGGTTTATGCTCATATCTCAGTTGTTTATGTACCGATGTTTCTGATTTTCAATACCGATCTACTCCCGAATATTTCTGATATTTTAATACCTCACCCGAGTCCAAGCGATGTCGGGGGGCTTCAAAAAGTTGATTTCAACATACACACGGACAGACGGACAGACTGACAGGGCTTAATCGACTCCCCTATTCATAAGCTTTCAGAAAATATATAAGTACTTTATGGGGTCGGAAATCAAAATTGTAGAAATTTCACACGGAATGACAAACCTATATATACCCTTTTTCACTGTGTGAAGGGTATAAAAAATTAACTGTTTGAGGAGCACAATGCCATGCAAAATGAGGTTTTTGGTGAAATTGTAAACACAATGAAGGACATAAGGGACACATTAAAGGAATCGAAATCAGGAAAAAGTATGTGAAGAAATTAAAATTATTTTGAAGGAAACAAGCCGTTACCAACGAAAGCTGTGGGAGGTTGAAGAAAAAAAATGAAGGTGATGGAAAGGCAACAGGAAAGAGAAGAAATAGGCCGACTTCCTAAACGCAAGTTGCAATGCATATTTACAATGCATACACTTCGTAAACGCATATGTAAACTTTCTAGCAATGTCCAATGTTCCTAACCGTTTGGCAACTCATTTTACTAAGTATCAGCTGTCAAAATCACGCATCATTTTTATTTTGCATGCAAACATTTGAGCTGCAATGGCTGAGTTAGTATTTTCTTTGTTTATTTTTAATAAATTATTTATAATTGATAGAGTTTATTTAAATCTCAGACTAATAATTTAAATAATTAAACACTTTATATTGCAGAGACAAAAAGTGGATCCATGAGCGTTCCTAAATGCCGATAAAATGCAAAAAAAATTCTGCAACGCAAGGTTGCACTTAAGGCATGTTTAGCATTGCATACGCATTTTTTTAAATTATGAATTGCAACTTGCGTTTAGGAAGTCGGCCATACTTTTCAAATCAGAAATGGAGCTAAAAAATTTAAAGATGCAAATTAAAAAAAAGAATTACAATTTCTTGACAAGAACGTTAATAATTAAATATTTAATTTATTTTTATGCTTAATTACAAATTACTATTAAAAAAAAGAAAGACTGAATTTATAATAATAAATATTTTTATTAAAAGACTTAATTTGAATTACAAAAAACAGTTTTTTATTTGTTCTCTAATTTCTACAGCTTCATTGTTTTGCGAATTTTCTGTGTTAGTATAAGAATTTCCGCTGTAATTTTCAATATTATTTATTAAGGAATCTTAGTCGACGACCAAACTTTGATACTAAATACAAATGTTATGTTAACGATCTTAGTTGCTTTAGCGGGCTTATAATGAAGTTGCCGAGTACCTAGTAAACAACGAAAACGATTTTTAAGCACACCAATAGTTCTCTCAACTATATTTCTAGCCTTTGCATGCTTGGTATTGAATGTTGCTTCAGGGCTTCTTTCTGCAGCAGACCGGAAAGGTGTCATTAAATAAGGCTCGAGGGGGTTGCCAGCATCACCTATGTACATATATATTTTAAGAAGATCGGGTTAAATATTCTAAAGTAATTTAAGTTTTTTGTTATAATACCTAAAAGCCAACAATTTCTTTCACCAGCTTCGTAATATTTTGACGTTTCTTTAATTTTTTATTTAAACAATTTTTTAAAATTTGTGGTAAAAATGTATTTTATGTTGGACTCAACTGAAAGTTCTAGTGATGAAGAATACAAAGAAAGACTCAAGCTTCAGAGGAAAGTTCTTAGGTTAAAATCAGATGTTTATAATTTACCAGATACCAAGTAAGTGAATAAAAAAAAATTAGCTTTAAGCTAATTTATTTTGTTTTATTGCAGATTTGTGCAATTTTTTCGTTTGAACAAAACAGCATTTAAGTTTGTATTACATGAAATAAAGCCTTTAATGAAGAGTGGAGTAAGGTCTACATTTGTTCCTAATGAAATTAAACTGGCAACAACACTAAGGTTTTTGGCACAAGGTTCTTACCAATCCGGTATTGGTAATGATTTCAACCTAGGTTTATCACAATCTACAGTGTCATCAATCTTAGAAGAAACACTCAGTGTACTCCAAACTGTTATCTGTCCACTTTTTTTTATCAAATTTGAATTGTCCGAAGAAGAAAAGACCGAATCCAAACTAATATTTTTTGAAAAGACCGGGTTTCCAGGCGTTATTGGCTGTGTAGATGGTACACATATAAAGATTTTGGCTCCTGGTAAGGAAGATCAAAGTCTTTATTATAATAGAAAAGGATATTTTAGTCTAAATGCAATGGTGGTAAGAGAAAGTTTAAAACTATTGTTTTCATATACATAATTATTTATGTAATTTACAATTTTCTTTTTTTATTCATATAATATAATTTAATTTTAAGATTTGCGATCACAAAATGAGAATTAGATATATGGACGCTCGATATGCAGGTTCATCTCACGATTCTCTTGTTTGGAACGTAAGTGAAGCAAGGCAAGTTTTACGTGAACGTTACGAAGCTGGTGAAAGAAAGTGTTGGCTTTTAGGTATTATAACAAAAAACTTAAATTACTTTAGAATATTCAACCCGATCTTCTTAACATATACTATATGTAGGTGATGCTGGCAACCCCCTCGAGCCTTATTTAATGACACCTTTCCGGTCTGCTGCAGAAAGAAGCCCTGAAGCAACATTCAATACCAAGCATGCAACGGCTAGAAATATAGTTGAGAGAACTATTGGTGTGCTTAAAAATCGTTTTCGTTGTTTACTAGGTGCTCGGCAACTTCATTATAAGCCCGCTAAAGCAACTAAGATCGTGAACATAACATTTGTATTTAGTATCAAAGTTTGGTCGTCGACTAAGATTCCTTAATAAATAATATTGAAAATTACAGCGGAAATTCTGATACTAACACAGAAAATTCGCAAAACAATGAAGCTGTAGAAATTAGAGAACAAATAAAAAACAGTTTTTTGTAATTCAAATTAAGTCTTTTAATAAAAATATTTATTATTATAAATTCAGTCTTTCTTTTTTTTAATAGTAATTTGTAATTAAGCATAAAAAATAAATTAGATATTTAAATATTAACTTTCTTTTCAAGAAATTGTAATTCTTTTTTTTTTTAATTTGCATCTTTAAATTTTTTAGCTTCCATTTCTTCTCTTTCCTGTTGCCTTTCCATCACTTTCATTTTTTTTTCTTCAACCTCCCACAGCTTTCGTTGGTAACGGCTTGTTTCCTTCAAAATAATTTTAATTTCTTCACATACTTTTTCCTGATTTCGATTCCTTTAATGTGTCCCTTATGTCCTTCATTGTGTTTACAATTTCACCAAAAACCTCTTTTTGCATGGCATTGTGCTCCTCAAACAGTTCATTTTTTTTTTAAATTGTCACTGTTTTCAATTTTTCTTTTTTTCTGACAGTTACTTGCGCTTCCATTGGAACAGCTTGTGTTGAAGTCGATGGCAATTCTTGGTCATCCACAGATACTGGGCAGTCGATATTTTCTGTTACAACTACATTAATAGGTGGATGACGTCCTACGGCTATACCTTCGGGATTAAACTGTTTTTTAAATTGTACCAAATTTAGAACTGCTTCTTCTAGTGGTGAAAGGGCTATTAATTTGCATATGCCGCCACCTGTGGCATTGAGTTCCGCTTTATTATTCATAGCTTTCCGTTTCACCTTGCATTTATAATCTCTCCCAGCCTGTCAATATACATGTACTTCATTTCAAAAATTTAATTTTGAGACTGATTTAATCCTACCTTTTGCCAACCATCGCTATCTCTAATAGGTGGTCCTATAGAGTTTAATTTTTTTGAAATTTCTTTCCATTCCTCTTTAAAATTGTTGGGAGTTGTGCCTCGGTGAAACCATTTTGGTAGGTTTCGTTTATTTTCCAATTCTTTAATTAATTGCTCAAATTATTTAAAAGTTGTTATTTTAATTTTTTTTCTCCATTTTGATTTTTTTATGCAACCAACTCTGACAATTATTAACGTTTTTATGACCCGACACTAAAAATGCTGTCGCCAAAAACCAAGCCAATTCAACACAATGTCGCCGTTAAATTGTTTTTAAAAATGCAGTGAGTCAGTCAATTGTTATCGAAATCAGTCAATGTTGCCACCGTCAATACTATTTATGTGCTATTGCCTTTTATTGTGTTGCCGTTGCCATTCACGATAGGGGTGAATATTTATCACATATTTTTATAAAAAAATATTAAATACTTACATTTTTGGCACAACTCCCTTTAATTTTGTCGGCAGATTTGTTCTTTTTCCCAGGGAAGAGTTTCCCAATTTCGAAGTTCATTTAGAATAAATGAGAAAGAACAAATTTCCCCGGGAAAAATTATTTAGAATAAGGGACCAGGGAATAGGGAAACAATTCCCAGGGAATTGCTATTTAGAATTGGGGTGATACTTACCATTGAAATCAATTACACATATACCTACACTTACCTGAAGTCTATTTTTCACTGGCTCAAACAAGAAAAGAGATTGGATTTTTCTTGCAAAATCCCTTTTACCATCTGAGTCTATATAAACTATTGAACCCATATCTTCTAATGTCTCTATAATAAAGGCCGACTTCCTAAACGCAAGTTGCAATTCATAATTTAAAAAAATGCGTATGCAATGCTAAACATGTCTTAAGTGCAACCTTGCGTTGCAGAGATTTTTTTTGCATTTTATCGGCATTTAGGAACGCTCATGGATTCACTTTTTTTCTCTGAAATATAAAGTGTTTAATTATTTAAATTATTAGTCTGTGATTTAAATAAACTCTATCAATTATAAATAATTTATTAAAAATAAACAAAGAAAATACTAACTCAGCCATTGCAGCTCAAATGTTTGCATGCAAAATAAAAATGATGCGTGATTTTGACAGCTGATACTTAGTAAAATGAGTTGCCAAACGATTAGGAACATTGGACATTGCTAGAAAGTTTACATATGCGTTTACGAAGTGTATGCATTGTAAATATGCATTGCAACTTGCGTTTAGGAAGTCGGCCAAAGATACAGATCTTATCCAAAGTTGCAATCTTTTCAACCAATCCTTAATTAGTAATAAGAAGTTTTTTGTTCAAAATCTTTAAATAGAGCTTATTGAACCGGATGTATGTAAGTCTCCAGTAGGTGGAGCATTTCGGGGCTCTAACGAGCTGCTCGCTTTTTGTGGGCAAATTTTCATTAGGGAAGGATACAAGTTCTTTAGTTAGCATACGCAAAAATAGTAGAAATGATTTATCGATTTAACCCATAACTTCTTATGAATGTTGAAATAAATTAAAAAGATCCTCGCCTTAGATCAGCTATTCGCTATTTTATAAGAAAATGCCTCCGTGTACTCCATTCAAGCAAAAGGTTAAATTCCAATTAATAGGAGCTCTTCCCATAAAAAGAAGTTCGAGTTCTGACTTAATCATAAACGATCTAGGTTCGTAGGCTGACAAAGTTTTTTGGTGCAGAGCGAGAGCTTTGTTTCAAACATGATCACTTTTTGAGAACAGCATCTAATAACATTGGGGAAAAATACTTATTGCTTTCAGTGTTATTTTATTTCCCCAAATGCCCCACATATGCAGCGATTACAGGAAGCCGGTGTAATTCATTTAAAATGTATTTCAAAAAAGTAGATCAGGTTCACAAATACACTTCTTAAGAGTTTATAAGACTGTGCTCAAATCAGTGCTCAATTCAAGACCGTTGTCTACCACTATACCAATAAAATGCTCGCACTCACTTTTGGCCAATACCGATGGAAGCGCTACCTGAAACCTCTACTGATAAATAAAAAAAACCAAAGATCTTACGTCATCAATTTGCCCACCGTTGAAAAAAGAGATATAATATCACAGTAGTAATTATATACATTTTTGCGCAAAAGTTTAATCGGTGACGTTGTTCTTCCGTCCCCTTCTTAGATAGCGACTAATCATCTAGGTATAAATAATTTACTTTTGCATTCAATACCTCTTCATCTAATCCATTTTTTATTTTTCTGAACATATTATAAAAATAACGCAGTAAAAATTTTTGTATTTCGTTTAATTAATTAAATTCACTTATACTACAATTACATCTGAGCCAAGTAGCAGATTTTGAGCAAATCCAGTTAATTTCTACCAGATTTTCCATATAAAACGAAATCTACTTTGTAACTAGATTTTGGCAGAATCTCAAAAAAACAGTGGTATAAATGCTATAGATTTTAAATCAAATCTACTAGATTTCGCAATTTTAGAATTTGTCTAATAAAGGGCAAGTTTTAGAAACTAATGTCCCTATTGCGGTTCTCCACTTTTGTAACAGTTTGGTTGTCTTTGGCAAATTGACATTGCTATTCTCAACTCAACTTACAGTTGACTATTCAGTTGTTTATCTAATTTTTCGCGGTATTGCTGTTTTCAACTTTGTAAAAATTTGGTTGACAAAAACGTTGAATACACACAACTGCTTAAGAGTAGTTGTGTTATTGGCAATTAAAGTTGATTTTTTTAAAAGCGGTAAAAATGGAAAACAATTTTTCATCTCATTGCATTTTTGATAGCTCCCGTCAGCAAAGAATCTAAAAACAGCACATAACTTTAATATAGGGAAATAGCCACCACGCAAAGTAAATAACAAAACGCTTCTTTGTTTAGTAGGAAATAACTCATAAGTCTATAAATAAAAAATTATTATTTAGTTTTGTTACTTATTAGAAATTTATACTTGGAACTGGGCAGCTCAAGAGGGTTTGAATCATCACGAATTTTTCTTCTTGTACGTAGCACATCTACACAAGAGTTTTTATATTTAAAAGATTATAATTAAATTTATATATGAATATAAAATTTTTACAGTTTATATACGTTTGGCTGCACAATAACGCAATAACTGACATGAATGCAGTTGACTAATTTGGTTTTAATTAGTTAAATTTAAGGACAAAAGGTAGTCTTTACAAGTGAAATAAATAAATACAATTACATACAAGTTTTGTATCGCCTTCAATACATTTTTTAAAATATTAAATAGATCTTTTAAGCTAATATGCACTAACGTATTCTATTTGAAATTATTTCTGTAATTTGAAATACATTTTAAAGGCTAGGGAGAAAATCTTTAAAATTTCATTTTAAAAATTCTTTCTCATACCCCAGACAGACATACAAATATAGGCATAAACTAGTTTGTTTGATGGTTTAATTGAAATTTTAGTTGACAGACACTCAATGCCATTATTTAAAATTAGGATCTGGAAGTAAAGATTATTGGTTTTTCTTTATTGTAACTACACTTTTTACCTAAAAGTGATCGATCAGCTAAGTTTATGCTTCAATTACCTCTAACTTTTAATGTTAGGCTTATAACCTATAAAAAAATAATATTAAAGATCAATGATTTTTCTTATTTTACATTTGTTTTTTAAACAACAAATAAATTTCTTAAAATATTATGGAATAATATTTAATAGTTTTTATTTTCTGATTTTTGGAAACTTTTCGCGTACTAAATATACTATGGTACGGTTGGTTACAAAGATTTATGAAAATAAACTTAAACAAATAAAAAAACCGGATTTTTCGGATAAAAAAACCGGTGTATTCGATATTCGAAAAATCAACATTTAGAAAAAACCGCCAGCTGAAAGAGGAAAAACCGGGTTTTCCACCGGTTGTAAAACCGAGTCGATCACCCTAGTATGTATGTACCTTTGCAACAACTAAAAAAATCAAAAATATTTAAATTTTATATTTATATGTAGATATTTTAACATATTAAATTTTATTGTAATTAATATATAATTATTGTTAATATTTATACAAAAATTCGTCTCATTAGGGCATTTGGAATTCAACCAAATTTAATGCAGTTTTATTTTTACAATAACTATACGGCAGCGCAGGCGAACATTTCAGTTCTTTATACAACATTTGTTCGTATCAATATATTGAATTGCATATCCCAACAAACATGACGTTAAATCTTTAAATTCAGGTGGTTATATGTTACTATATATCAAAAATTTTTTTTTTGCTAACTAAGTCTAAAGTTAGCAGAAAATGTGACTTTTTACTGATAAAGCAGTTACATCCAAATATTAATCGAACATGAGAGAGCTTAATTGCATTATATACATACTTAATTAGTATTATTTTGAAGTCAAATATTTACACACATACATAAACAGTCCATCACATATAATTTGTTTTTGATGAGAACTTGGTCTCTTATTGTTTTCTTACTCTTCACATATTTAATTCTCTCAATGTGTATAACAAAAATTGGGATTTATGAAAAATCCCACATAGAAATTAAAACCGGCACAACATTGTATGGCAGTGCAATATCTTTATAGTCTTTGCTTACACACTAAAGATACATCATACACAATTTCACGAAAGGAAAGATTTAAGCAAATCATAAATTATACATATATTTTCAGACATGACTTACTTAATCACAGGTAATACACCTTGTGATCAGTAAGTTGCACTACAAACACCTTTGGAGGGATAACCTGGCAATATGCTTATGCAGCCAATCAATTTTGATAATCAAAAAAAAAAAAATATTTTCAGCCACACGTGTATTTATAGTTGGAAATATTTAATGGCCAAAATTATATTTTATTGCGATAAGTACACCTCCGACATGTGTTGGTCTATCCTCTCTATAAATTTTGTAGTCTCCGAGTTTAAGTTTATGGTGGGTCTCATTGATAACTTTCTTGTCATATAAAAACTTTTCCAGCTGTTAAGCTGCTGACTTAGTCGTTATGCCTTGAGCATTCCAGTACATAACATGAACATTATTCCCATCACCCCTAGCTTGTTGTACTTATTTTGGCACCTTTGAAGTGCATCGACAGCATCAAAAAATATTTGCATCAATTTCTCATTAGAAATGTCATCTTCATTACTGTTAACATGATTTTTACTTCTTGTCTCATCAGAGTATTTTTAGCACCAGAGTGCTTTGTGACACTTTTATTCTCACTTCGATACGTTGCCGAATATCAATATATTCCTGACGACATGGGCATTTGGGGTCGTCAGCTCTGTGCTTCACTATTAGCAGCTTTTTTCAATGGGCAATCTGCAAATTTATGATTACCAGGGTATCAATTCTCGTTCTATGAAACTATGAAATGAAAAGTTTTTGTGTCTCATATCATATGGTGCCACCATACCCTTTGCTATACAAAAACTTTATCATATCACATTTTCACAGAACTAGAATTTAGCCCCAGCACAGGCTGCACACACTGCACACAGTGTATAAACAGATGTTGATGTGAAAAGACATGCAGTATTTATGTTGTGCTGTTTCAAAAAATTTTTTAATAAATATTTGCAGTGGGCACTTTTGTCATAATTGTTTTATGTTTTTTCACTCACCTTGTTACTCTACTGTAAATGTATTATGTAGTAATTTTAAATCTAACAAGTTCGTTTTTTATTTTGTTTTAGTTTTTATTTGATAGAAAAGCCCTGATGATGATATTCAAAGAATATCGAAATATTGGCATGATTTAAATTAATTATATTAATGTTTTAACGGACCTTGAGCTCGAAAAATAAAAAAAAAATTTTAAATTTTTTTTTTTTAAATACTTGAAAAATTTAAATTTTTATGAACTTTTATGATATACATTTTATACATATTTATCAGTATTATTTATTGTATGTAAAGAATGTTAATATACTCATATTTGTATTTTACCAAAATATAAGACAATAAAATAATATTAAACTAACCTTCATCATAAAAGTTCATAAAAATTTAAATTTTTCAATTATTTAAAAAAAAAAATTTTAAATTTTTTTTTTTATTTTTCGAACTCAATGTAAAAGTAAAAAGTCACATTTTCTGCTAACTTTTGACTTAGTTAGCAAAAAAAAATTTTTGATATATAGTAACATATAACCACCTGAATTTAAAGATTTAACGTCATGTTTGTTGGGATATGCAATTCAATATATTGATACGAACAAATGTTGTATAAAGAACTGAAATGTTCGCCTGCGCTGCCGTATAGAACGTATACATATTTAGTTATTGTAAAAATAAAACTGCATTAAATTTGGTTGAATTCCAAATGCCCTAATGAGACGAATTTTTGTATAAATATTAACAATAATTATATATTAATTACAATAAAATTTAATATGTTAAAATATCTACATATAAATATAAAATTTAAATTTTTTTGATTTTTTCAGTTGTTGCAAAGGTACATACATACTAGGGTGATCGACTCGGTTTTACAACCGGTGGAAAACCCGGTTTTTCCTCTTTCAGCTGGCGGTTTTTTCTAAATGTTGATTTTTCGAATATCGAATACACCGGTTTTTTTATCCGAAAAATCCGGTTTTTTTATTTGTTTAAGTTTATTTTCATAAATCTTTGTAACCAACCGTACCATAGTATATTTAGTACGCGAAAAGTTTCCAAAAATAAGAAAATAAAAACTATTAAATATTATTCCATAATATTTTAAGAAATTTATTTGTTGTTTAAAAAACAAATGTAAAATAAGAAAAATCATTGATCTTTAATATTATTTTTTTATAGGTTATAAGCCTAACATTAAAAGTTAGAGGTAATTGAAGCATAAACTTAGCTGATCGATCACTTTTAGGTAAAAAGTGTAGTTACAATAAAGAAAAACCAATAATCTTTACTTCCAGATCCTAATTTTAAATAATGGCATTGAGTGTCTGTCAACTAAAATTTCAATTAAACCATCAAACAAACTAGTTTATGCCTATATTTGTATGTCTGTCTGGGGTATGAGAAAGAATTTTTAAAATGAAATTTTAAAGATTTTCTCCCTAGCCTTTAAAATGTATTTCAAATTACAGAAATAATTTCAAATAGAATACGTTAGTGCATATTAGCTTAAAAGATCTATTTAATATTTTAAAAACAAAACTTGTATGTAATTGTATTTATTTATTTCACTTGTAAAGACTACCTTTTGTCCTTAAATTTAACTAATTAAAACCAAATTAGTCAACTGCATTCATGTCAGTTATTGCGTTATTGTGCAGCCAAACGTATATAAACTGTAAAAATTTTATATTCATATATAAATTTAATTATAATCTTTTAAATATAAAAACTCTTGTGTAGATGTGCTACGTACAAGAAGAAAAATTCGTGATGATTCAAACCCTCTTGAGCTGCCCAGTTCCAAGTATAAATTTCTAATAAGTAACAAAACTAAATAATAATTTTTTATTTATAGACTTATGAGTTATTTCCTACTAAACAAAGAAGCGTTTTGTTATTTACTTTGCGTGGTGGCTATTTCCCTATATTAAAGTTATGTGCTGTTTTTAGATTCTTTGCTGACGGGAGCTATCAAAAATGCAATGAGATGAAAAATTGTTTTCCACTTTTACCGCTTTTAAAAAAATCAACTTTAATTGCCAATAACACAACTACTCTTAAGCAGTTGTGTGTATTCATCGTTTTTGTCAACCAAATTTTTACAAAGTTGAAAACAGCAATACCGCGAAAAATTAGATAAACAACTGAATAGTCAACTGTAAGTTGAGTTGAGAATAGCAATGTCAATTTGCCAAAGACAACCAAACTATTACAAAAGTGGAGAACCGCAATAGGGGCATTTCAAAATAGCAACCGGTTTTTTTAAATTTTAAACTATTTGAAAACCGGTTTCTTAAAAATGTCGAATAATCGATCACCCCAATACATACCTATGAATATAAAAACATTTTATGTTATAAATTGCTATTTTTGGGATTTTTGTGGATTAAGGGTATAAATTGGGATTAAGCTAAATAAAAGTAATTTACAATATGTTTGATTTACCGTAATTTTACTTCAGCACTCGTTTTTTACATTTGGCTTACTTGTGAAGCTTTTCATCAAACATTTCAAAGTATCAAAGTTATACATATAGTATAATACAGTGTTTTGTTTAAGTTATTACGAGTTATCCAAAAGAATAAAAAAAATCCACATCAAAATTTTCGAAAAACTATTTTTCAAGAACATGGCCGACTTCCTAAACGCAAGTTGCAATGCATATTTACAATGCATACACTTCGTAAACGCATATGTAAACTTTCTAGCAATGTCCAATGTTCCTAATCGTTTGGCAACTCATTTTACTAAGTATCAGCTGTCAAAATCGCGCATCATTTTTATTTTGTATGCAAACATTTGAGCTGCAATGACTGAGTTAGTATTTTCTTTGTTTATTTTTAATAAATTATTTATAATTGATAGAGTTTATTTAAATCACAGACTAATAATTTAAATAATTAAACACTTTATGAGCGTTCCTAAATGCCGATAAAATGCAAAAAAAAT
The DNA here is from genome assembly GCA_941918925.1 of Phyto melanocephala. Classification (NCBI taxonomy): domain Eukaryota; kingdom Metazoa; phylum Arthropoda; class Insecta; order Diptera; family Rhinophoridae; genus Phyto; species Phyto melanocephala. The sequence continues at coordinate 62,364,601 of OW799233.1, forward strand.
CTCTTCAACGCAAGGTTGCACTAAAAAATGTTAAGCATTGCATACGCATTTTTTTTTAATTATGAATTGCAACTTGCGTTTAGGAAGTCGGCCCAAATCATATGAAAATATAAAAAAAGTTGTTATGGAGCAGTGCGTAGGGTGTACTAATGATACAAAATATTCGTTTTGGTTTGACGAGAAAAATGAGTGTCACAAACATAGAGTGGAAATACTTAATTTGCTTGTACTTATATTACTTAGCATTCCTCTTGGGAGACTTACAAGTACGAACAATCGATTGTTGAAAAATTAAAAAATTTAAAACATTGGTAGGTATGTACCATCGCATATTGGGTTCAATGAAATAGAAATAAAGTTTTTATAATAAATTTTAAAATAGGGTAAAAGTAGATAAAATTCTGCATCACTAGCTGTAAAAGTTAATCAACTAAGTTGTTTACTTTCTATTCAGTGAGCGGTCAAAGTCAGCAAATTATTGCTGTTAAAAAAGTGAAAAAATTGGAAATTTTTACAATTCAAGCGATTATTATTAGTGTTAAATCTATTAAAAGTAAATCTTTTATAATGGAACCTTCAACATAAGGGGGGTTACTCTGTATTGCGATGCGAAAGCAAATTCGATGCGAAAGGTAAATGCGTTAAGAATATAATTTGGTACTCTGTAACTCTTTCGCAAACACTTCTGCGATTTTTGTTTTAATGTATGCAACACTGATTAATATTGGTATTATGAACTGTCAAAATAAGAAAAATAAATTACATTTCAAAACAAACTTAAAGCTTTTGTGAGTTATTTTATAATTATTATTATTATATCATTTTTCAAATATTATTTTATAAATATTATTAGTGCAAAATAAAACTGTGATGGATTCCGTAGTGATATGGATGGAAGACAAAAACGAACCTGTTGCACGAATTACAAGAAGAATCTTAAGAAGTAGGTGTGTTATACTCAAAGCAAGACATCGTTGGTAGGCCGCTTACAGCTTCTTCCATATGAAGAAGATTACTAATTTCTTCCTCAATGGAAGAAAGTGGGCAAAATTTTGATGGACCACCACCCGTACCACCAATGCTCAATTTATTTTTCCGCATCTTTAGCTTGGTGTGGTTCTTTAAATCGGACCAAACCTATGTACATAAATATGTGTGCACATACATAAGTATGTATACATTATTAGCTTAATATTGAGCATATGTATGTATATAAATAACACCATTGCCATTACCTTTTTCCAACCTGCTATATCTCTTACAGGTGGTCTTTCGCGTTGAGGTCATCGGACAATTTCGTCCACAAGTTATTTGAGGTTTGTTTTGCTGCCTGCAAGTGCCCCTTCGCCAAATCACTGTGTTGCACCATGAATTCCACTAGAATTTCAAATTGCCGCTGCTTTGCCAATAGTTTTTTTATTTTCTCCCTAAAAATAACAAATTAAATATCAAAAGTAAAAAATTTTAAGTATGTACTTACATGTTTTTCTTCCTTTGCGTTTGTTCTTTAGTTGTGTATTTGTGTGTATTAAAAAATTTTTGACATGCGCTAACGCATTACAGAGTGCGGTGCTACCAGACTTGCGAAAGAGAAAAATAATAGATGCGAAAGCCAAACGTACAATCGCATTAAAGAGTATCAATTGTTCATTTTCGCTCAGATTTTCTTTCGCATCGTAATACAGAGTAACCCCCCAGGTATTAAAGTATATAGTATTTTTTTTTTTTTTATAAAAATTATGTGTAAATATTGTCACTTAGCGTGGACATTAAAGTTAGATCAAATAAAAAAACACTTAACGTTTTACTGTAATAATGTCAGGATATATTTATTTTATAAGTTCGTATATGATTCAAGGCAAGTAAAAACTCAACTGCTTCAATTCACGGTCGTCGATATACTCTCAATCTTTTTCATTTTTCCTTCGTAGCACGTTAATTCAAAAATTAGTATCGCATGTAAAGAAGAATGTCAAACACACTCATAGTTGTATTTTTCACAGGGTGACAGCTCGGCCTATTCTGACACTAAATCGTCCTCGATTTCCTCGGATGGTTCATCAAGGGTCGGACAACTACTACACCACGGTTTGATCTTGTCAGACGAGTAGACTGAAGAGAATCTTCGGTTCGTTATCTGAATTCCTGGGATGTCTTCAATCAAGTAACGGTCATTTCCCAAAACTTTGGCAATTGTATAGGGACCACGGAATTTCGGTTCAAGTTTTCTCGAATCACCGGTAGCAGGTACTTCATTTTCGATGACGACCATATCGTTTTCGGCATATTGCCTGGGGACTGCATGTTTCGAATTAAAACGTACTTCCCATTTAGCTCTTTCTTTTCGTATGTTGTCTACGGCAATATCTCGCTTATCACATATTGGGAGTGCATTCTCGACCACATCGTCGTGTATAGCGGCTAACAAATGGTTGTTTGATATATCACGTAATCGAAAATCGAACACGAGTTCATTCGGTGTAAAACCAGATGTTGAATTCTTTTGGGAATTCACAGCCCATTGGAGGTCACGTAACCTCAGGTCCCAATCCTTCGATTTATCAGTTGAACATCGTAGATATGACAAGATTGTTTGGTTAGCACGTTCGACTTGTCCGTTTGCTCTCGGGGTACGCACTGCGGTTTTGATATGCTTGATCGAATGGTGATTACAAAAGTCTTCAAAACATTTAGAGGTGAAGGCGGTGCCTCTGTCGCTGACGATACACTTGGGAAGACCGAAATACGATGTCATCTCATTTAAGGCATTAATTACGGGAATAGTTTTCGTGTTGCGAACGGCTTTTACGATCAGATATTTGCTAAATGAATCGGAGACAGCTAAAACGTAGCATTGTCCTCTTTTGCTTTTAGGAAAAGGACCCAGATGGTCTATATGTATGGTTTGGAACGGAACTGGTTGTACGTTACTGTAGTGCAAACGGGCTTCGGACTTACCAGGGCGAGACTTCCTATAACAACACTTGATACAATTAGAGATATAGTCCTTCGTATACTTTCGCATCTTTGGAAACCAAAACTTCTGTTGAATTCGCTGGATTGTTTTATCCAGCCCAAAATGACCCATATCATCGTGGGAGTAGCTAACGATTCTCCATCGAATATCCTTTGGAATGACTAACTTCAGACCATTCTCGTCGTTGCGGTAAAGTCGATGATTACGCAAGCAGTAATCCGTTTTAATTTGCTTCTCTTGATCAGACTTTAATTCTCCCTTCAGAACTGCCATTATCTTTAGCAATTTTTCATCTTTCAGTTGCATTGTGACAACCCAGTCGTCGACCTCTGCGGTGACTTTCAATATGAACCCTGCTGGTTCAATTTCATTTGGTGGCTTGTCGGGGGAACGACTCAAGGCATCAACATGTGCCATCCGGCTGCCTTCACGATGAATCAGAGTAAAATCAAATTCCTGAAGCCGCATCCACCACCTGGCGATTTTCGAGTTAAGCTCCTTGTGAGCTTTTACGGCTGAACAGTCAGTAACTAAACGAAAATATTTACCCAACAGATAAATCTTAAAACGATCAAGCACCTCGACTACGGCGAGGGCTTCAAGCTCATAGCTATGGTAGCGGCTTTCTACTTCGGTACAGTGTCGACTGTAATAACAAACGGGTTTCCACTGTTTACCGTCAATGGATTGCAACAGAATACCGGCCAAACCAATACTACTGGCATCTGTGTGAACTTCGTGATGTGCGTTACGGTCGTAGAGTGCAAGAACTGGTTGTTTCGTAAGTGCTCCAATGAGTTTCTCAAACGCATTCTGCTGTTCTGTGGCCCAAACAAAAACGTTGTTGGTTTTGCGTAACAGCATTGTAATTGGCTTCGTTATTAGCGAATAATGCTGGACGAATTTTCTAAAGAAACCAGTTAATCCAAGGAATCTTCGTACCTCGGTAATGTTCATAGGTCGTTTAAAATTCTTAATAGCACTAATTTTCTCGTCACCTGGGCGTATACCATTTTCATCAATTACATGTCCAAGATAAGGTATTTTCGTATCCAAAAAAACGCATTTGTCGTATCGTAGGGTTAGACCACTTTTGTATGCAAACATTTGAGCTGCAATGACTGAGTTAGTATTTTCTTTGTTTATTTTTAATAAATTATTTATAATTGATAGAGTTTATTTAAATCACAGACTAATAATTTAAATAATTAAACACTTTATGAGCGTTCCTAAATGCCGATAAAATGCAAAAAAAATCTCTTCAACGCAAGGTTGCACTAAAAAATGTTAAGCATTGCATACGCATTTTTTTTTAATTATGAATTGCAACTTGCGTTTAGGAAGTCGGCCCAAATCATATGAAAATATAAAAAAAGTTGTTATGGAGCAGTGCGTAGGGTGTACTAATGATACAAAATATTCGTTTTGGTTTGACGAGAAAAATGAGTGTCACAAACATAGAGTGGAAATACTTAATTTGCTTGTACTTATATTACTTAGCATTCCTCTTGGGAGACTTACAAGTACGAACAATCGATTGTTGAAAAATTAAAAAATTTAAAACATTGGTAGGTATGTACCATCGCATATTGGGTTCAATGAAATAGAAATAAAGTTTTTATAATAAATTTTAAAATAGGGTAAAAGTAGATAAAATTCTGCATCACTAGCTGTAAAAGTTAATCAACTAAGTTGTTTACTTTCTATTCAGTGAGCGGTCAAAGTCAGCAAATTATTGCTGTTAAAAAAGTGAAAAAATTGGAAATTTTTACAATTCAAGCGATTATTATTAGTGTTAAATCTATTAAAAGTAAATCTTTTATAATGGAACCTTCAACATAAGGGGGGTTACTCTGTATTGCGATGCGAAAGCAAATTCGATGCGAAAGGTAAATGCGTTAAGAATATAATTTGGTACTCTGTAACTCTTTCGCAAACACTTCTGCGATTTTTGTTTTAATGTATGCAACACTGATTAATATTGGTATTATGAACTGTCAAAATAAGAAAAATAAATTACATTTCAAAACAAACTTAAAGCTTTTGTGAGTTATTTTATAATTATTATTATTATATCATTTTTCAAATATTATTTTATAAATATTATTAGTGCAAAATAAAACTGTGATGGATTCCGTAGTGATATGGATGGAAGACAAAAACGAACCTGTTGCACGAATTACAAGAAGAATCTTAAGAAGTAGGTGTGTTATACTCAAAGCAAGACATCGTTGGTAGGCCGCTTACAGCTTCTTCCATATGAAGAAGATTACTAATTTCTTCCTCAATGGAAGAAAGTGGGCAAAATTTTGATGGACCACCACCCGTACCACCAATGCTCAATTTATTTTTCCGCATCTTTAGCTTGGTGTGGTTCTTTAAATCGGACCAAACCTATGTACATAAATATGTGTGCACATACATAAGTATGTATACATTATTAGCTTAATATTGAGCATATGTATGTATATAAATAACACCATTGCCATTACCTTTTTCCAACCTGCTATATCTCTTACAGGTGGTCTTTCGCGTTGAGGTCATCGGACAATTTCGTCCACAAGTTATTTGAGGTTTGTTTTGCTGCCTGCAAGTGCCCCTTCGCCAAATCACTGTGTTGCACCATGAATTCCACTAGAATTTCAAATTGCCGCTGCTTTGCCAATAGTTTTTTTATTTTCTCCCTAAAAATAACAAATTAAATATCAAAAGTAAAAAATTTTAAGTATGTACTTACATGTTTTTCTTCCTTTGCGTTTGTTCTTTAGTTGTGTATTTGTGTGTATTAAAAAATTTTTGACATGCGCTAACGCATTACAGAGTGCGGTGCTACCAGACTTGCGAAAGAGAAAAATAATAGATGCGAAAGCCAAACGTACAATCGCATTAAAGAGTATCAATTGTTCATTTTCGCTCAGATTTTCTTTCGCATCGTAATACAGAGTAACCCCCCAGGTATTAAAGTATATAGTATTTTTTTTTTTTTTATAAAAATTATGTGTAAATATTGTCACTTAGCGTGGACATTAAAGTTAGATCAAATAAAAAAACACTTAACGTTTTACTGTAATAATGTCAGGATATATTTATTTTATAAGTTCGTATATGATTCAAGGCAAGTAAAAACTCAACTGCTTCAATTCACGGTCGTCGATATACTCTCAATCTTTTTCATTTTTCCTTCGTAGCACGTTAATTCAAAAATTAGTATCGCATGTAAAGAAGAATGTCAAACACACTCATAGTTGTATTTTTCACAGGGTGACAGCTCGGCCTATTCTGACACTAAATCGTCCTCGATTTCCTCGGATGGTTCATCAAGGGTCGGACAACTACTACACCACGGTTTGATCTTGTCAGACGAGTAGACTGAAGAGAATCTTCGGTTCGTTATCTGAATTCCTGGGATGTCTTCAATCAAGTAACGGTCATTTCCCAAAACTTTGGCAATTGTATAGGGACCACGGAATTTCGGTTCAAGTTTTCTCGAATCACCGGTAGCAGGTACTTCATTTTCGATGACGACCATATCGTTTTCGGCATATTGCCTGGGGACTGCATGTTTCGAATTAAAACGTACTTCCCATTTAGCTCTTTCTTTTCGTATGTTGTCTACGGCAATATCTCGCTTATCACATATTGGGAGTGCATTCTCGACCACATCGTCGTGTATAGCGGCTAACAAATGGTTGTTTGATATATCACGTAATCGAAAATCGAACACGAGTTCATTCGGTGTAAAACCAGATGTTGAATTCTTTTGGGAATTCACAGCCCATTGGAGGTCACGTAACCTCAGGTCCCAATCCTTCGATTTATCAGTTGAACATCGTAGATATGACAAGATTGTTTGGTTAGCACGTTCGACTTGTCCGTTTGCTCTCGGGGTACGCACTGCGGTTTTGATATGCTTGATCGAATGGTGATTACAAAAGTCTTCAAAACATTTAGAGGTGAAGGCGGTGCCTCTGTCGCTGACGATACACTTGGGAAGACCGAAATACGATGTCATCTCATTTAAGGCATTAATTACGGGAATAGTTTTCGTGTTGCGAACGGCTTTTACGATCAGATATTTGCTAAATGAATCGGAGACAGCTAAAACGTAGCATTGTCCTCTTTTGCTTTTAGGAAAAGGACCCAGATGGTCTATATGTATGGTTTGGAACGGAACTGGTTGTACGTTACTGTAGTGCAAACGGGCTTCGGACTTACCAGGGCGAGACTTCCTATAACAACACTTGATACAATTAGAGATATAGTCCTTCGTATACTTTCGCATCTTTGGAAACCAAAACTTCTGTTGAATTCGCTGGATTGTTTTATCCAGCCCAAAATGACCCATATCATCGTGGGAGTAGCTAACGATTCTCCATCGAATATCCTTTGGAATGACTAACTTCAGACCATTCTCGTCGTTGCGGTAAAGTCGATGATTACGCAAGCAGTAATCCGTTTTAATTTGCTTCTCTTGATCAGACTTTAATTCTCCCTTCAGAACTGCCATTATCTTTAGCAATTTTTCATCTTTCAGTTGCATTGTGACAACCCAGTCGTCGACCTCTGCGGTGACTTTCAATATGAACCCTGCTGGTTCAATTTCATTTGGTGGCTTGTCGGGGGAACGACTCAAGGCATCAACATGTGCCATCCGGCTGCCTTCACGATGAATCAGAGTAAAATCAAATTCCTGAAGCCGCATCCACCACCTGGCGATTTTCGAGTTAAGCTCCTTGTGAGCTTTTACGGCTGAACAGTCAGTAACTAAACGAAAATATTTACCCAACAGATAAATCTTAAAACGATCAAGCACCTCGACTACGGCGAGGGCTTCAAGCTCATAGCTATGGTAGCGGCTTTCTACTTCGGTACAGTGTCGACTGTAATAACAAACGGGTTTCCACTGTTTACCGTCAATGGATTGCAACAGAATACCGGCCAAACCAATACTACTGGCATCTGTGTGAACTTCGTGATGTGCGTTACGGTCGTAGAGTGCAAGAACTGGTTGTTTCGTAAGTGCTCCAATGAGTTTCTCAAACGCATTCTGCTGTTCTGTGGCCCAAACAAAAACGTTGTTGGTTTTGCGTAACAGCATTGTAATTGGCTTCGTTATTAGCGAATAATGCTGGACGAATTTTCTAAAGAAACCAGTTAATCCAAGGAATCTTCGTACCTCGGTAATGTTCATAGGTCGTTTAAAATTCTTAATAGCACTAATTTTCTCGTCACCTGGGCGTATACCATTTTCATCAATTACATGTCCAAGATAAGGTATTTTCGTATCCAAAAAAACGCATTTGTCGTATCGTAGGGTTAGACCACTTTCGGACAATATATTAAAAAATTTATCTAAGCGCGATAGACCTTCTTCAACCGTTTGACTAGGAATCACGACATCGTCTAAATAAACGAGAATTTCACCAGGCCTCATTCGGGATACAAGTTTGTTCATAACAGACTGAAAAACGGCTGGGGCATTCACGAGCCCAAACGGCATCCTGTTGTATTCAAAATGTCCATCGTGGGTAACGAACGCTGTATATTTTTTTGAATTCTCGTCGACTTCTATTTGATGGTACCCCATGCGTAGATCCAATTTTGTAAAATATCTATTGTTAGCTAGTTGGGCAAATTGTTCATCCATTATCGGCATTGGATACGGTGTTTTGGACGTTATCGAATTTAGTTGTCGATAGTCAACACACATGCGATGTTCACCATTGCTTTTATTGACCAAGACAACCGGTGAAGCATATGTCGAATCGGACGCACGTATAATTTCGTTTTTAAGTAGATCTTTCGTAATGTTAGTTAAGATCGATCGCTTGGCAAACGGAACTCGGTATGGTTTCGACTGTATAGGTTTGTTAGACGTAAGCTGAATTTCCATTTTGGCGACACGGCATTTACCAAGATCGGACGTATTATCAGCAAAACACTTACAATGCTGTAACAGTAATGCCTTCAATTTATCTCGCTCGGCCGCCGTTAATTCATCGGCGGTATGAATTTGACCAAATTTCTCTAGACGACAATTATCATGTTCGATGACTAGACGTTTACCTTTTCCGCATAAAATATCCCTACCCAGTAAGATATTTTCATTAAGTAATATATCATCTACGACCAATAAATCAACTTCAAACGAATTATCGTCAATCACTAGAACTGTACGAACTTTACCGGTACACTTGTAATGACCACCAGCAAAACCTTTTAATAAAATACTTGCATCATCTACGTTACCAACGGTAGCGGCATACGTTTTACGAATTAAAGACCTGTTACTACTAGGGTCTACAAATGATTTCGTTTTACGCCCGTTCATACTTATTATTTTTATTATGTCACCTTCGTTGGAAACTGGCGTTGAACCTAAATCGATTTGTTGTACCATTGCCTTTGTTGTCGGTTTTTCGGGGCACTTTTCCGTCGTATGTGTAGTACGTTTACAATGACCGCATCGTGGTTTTCTTGATGGCTCTGGGCAATTTATTGAGATATGTCCTATCTGTGAACAATTGTAACACTTTATGTTATTGTCGTTATGTTTTCGTACATTTTTCACATTGTCTACATATTTGCCGGTTGACGTCGTTGTTTTAGCCCGCCTTTGTAGTACAGTGGCGGTGTTCACTACTTCGTTATAGTTGCAATAACTATTAATATCTTTCAGCAATTGATTACACGAATCATAATTGTTTGATATTTTTCTTTTTAAATCTGGTTCGTTTATACCATTTATAATATGTCTAGCGATGGCTGGCTCAGGCAAACCACCCCTAGAGCCTAAAGCATACATTTTAAAATAGTATTCGTTGGGCGGTTCATTAGGACGTCTTTTCGTTTGACACATTCTTATGTGTACGTCGGCTACGTTGTCATTATGAGGAAAATCCCTCAAAAACTTTCCTACAAACTGCTGCCAAGTGTCAAAAACGTTTTGTAGAGAGTCGACCCAATACTTTGCAGGACCTTGCATCTTTTGTTGTACCGCAAATATTAAGTTATAATCATTCCAGCCGTATGCCGCCTTAAGGACGTTGACACGCTTAACAAACTGAGTCGAGTTTAAAGACTGCTCTGATGACGGATCAAATTCTGATATTATTGCTATCATTTCCCTTACGTCCCCATAAGGGTTTGTAAGAAAACTATTGCCAGGACGTATATTTTGCTGTTGCCCATACACGTTATATGCCGACGACGGGTACGATGTTTGATTACTCACACCAGTTGTAATACTGTTCGATGTTAACATTTGTGGATGAGCATTCGTTACGTAGCACGGTGACTGTTGCGGTATTTGTCGATTTGTTGCAGAGAAAGAACATGGGTGATCGTGAAAACGTGGTTCCGTATATGAAGTATCATTTGGCTGCTGAAATAAATGATGATTCGCAAAAACGTATTGCGAAGATGGGTGCTGACTAGCAGAGTTGAAAATTACGTTTTGCGTTGACGTGGGCAACACTTCAGGTTGCTGATATGTGGGACTTGACGAAATAACATGTTGCGAAGACGTTTGCAACATTTCACGTTGTCTCACATAATTTTCGTTCACGTTTTGATTGGTTTCATGGCCGCCACTACCCGAGTTGCATGACGTAGCAACAGGTTGATTATTTCCGTATGAAACAATAACGTTCGTATGACGCACTGGATATCGTTCGACGGTGGCAACTGGTTGCATTGCCGATGATGATTGCGACGGTTGGAGCCTTCTAGACACTGATCTCATTTGCGCCAATGCCTCCTCCAATTGCTTAATGCGTTCGTTCATAGTGGGAAGACTTCGTGCTTCACTTCTTTCCTCTAGGCGTTCAATTAATTGTTTCTTATTTCCCGTACATGGCAGACCAATTTCTCTACATTTCGATTGTAGATTCTTAACAGTCCAGCTGTGGAAATTTTCCATGTTTGTGCGTTTCACAAACTATTAAGCCGTTTGCCTCGTTGAATTTTTATGTACGTATAAAATCGTTGCGCATGGATACACTATATAAGTATACAATGTGTATCCCACTTCTGAAATAATGTCACTTAGCGTGGACATTAAAGTTAGATCAAATAAAAAAACACTTAACGTTTTACTGTAATAATGTCAGGATATATTTATTTTATAAGTTCGTATATGATTCAAGGCAAGTAAAAACTCAACTGCTTCAATTCACGGTCGTCGATATACTCTCAATCTTTTTCATTTTTCCTTCGTAGCACGTTAATTCAAAAATTAGTATCGCATGTAAAGAAGAATGTCAAACACACTCATAGTTGTATTTTTCACAGGGTGACAATATTTTTAATAATTTTATTTTGGGATAATATTAAGTTCGTAAGAGTTGAAATTAGTTTTATGGATTTTAGAAAAGTATAGATTATCAGCTTATATTAAAAAAAAAAAAAGTCCGGACAATGCCCGGCCCTTTTTTTATTTTCATTTTTGTGTAAAAACTCTGGTTGTCATTTATTGAACAAGACCAGTAAATGTGTTTTTGTGTTTTAATATTGTCATCCTCTTTATTTTTTTGTTTTTGTTGATGCATTTTGTGTTTTTAGAGATGAGTGCGTGTGTGATTTCGGTCACTTAAGCTCACGTACAAAAAATTGTATTACGCACAATTTACAGGAAGTAAACATCTTTTTTATACTTTTAGTAATATAAATAAATTTATAGTAATACGAACAAAGACATATAGGGCCAATTCAAAGTAGACTCTCATATTGTACTATGTCATATAATTCATATTAATATGACTAGTGACTTTGAACACCTTTTGTTAACAAATTATGTATTTAATACAAGAAAGAAGACAAAGAGATGACGCTGTTAAAAATTGTATGTATACAGGAAAGAAGAAAATAGAAAATATTATCTCTGAGAGGTGAGTAGCGAAGAAATTCTCTCTGAGAGACAGTGTGGTTAAAAGTATAACATAAACAATTTCTTATACATAGGAAACAAATGTGTAAAGTCTTATTATTTTTTTGTATGGAAATTACTAACAAAAATTTTATGCGTGCATAAAATAATATGAAATAGTACAAATATGACTGATATGCAACCACTTTGAATTGGCCCATAATATATTTATTATTTTAATTTTTTAATAAAACATTGAGTATGCTTTAATTTTCAGTTTTACTCATTTATTTATCGTTTTTTTTCCAAAAAACAAAAATGCGCTTAACGGGTTAAATTCTTTTTTTTTAACTTTTTTTTCTAAAATGCTGTGTTTTTATGTGCTTATAATAACCCATCAATAAAAAAAATATAATATTTTAAAACTACGGCGTCTATGAATTAATAGCCACTTTGGGAACTATCGAACCCACTGTGCATCGTATTAAAAAACAAATAGAAGCACTATATTCGGCTGTGCCGAATCTTTTATACCCACCACCAATTTGATGTACTTTTATAGCACAGAATTTATTATATTGTTATTAACAGTAATCGCTAAGGAATAATATCTTTATACTAAAATATGTATAACTTTCTTTGTATAACTTCGATATGCTAGTAAAATGTTTTCGTAATTTTAGTCTTTCAATGAAAGTGGACGTTAAAGTAGACATGTCAATAAAGTTTCTGCAAATAAATAGAACTTACATATTTCAATATATTCCCTTATTCTTCCAAAATCTTTATTAATAGAGAAATAATATGAATTTGAGATAAGCGTTATATGATAGGAGGGCGTGTAACATGTATTTTCCGTTAGTACAGAGCCTTTGACCAAAAAGCAATGATATCAAAATTTCAGAATCATACATCTAATTTTCCCAGTTTTATAATGTTTTAAATTTTGAATATACCGAAAAATACACTGCACGATATAAATTTTCGTACGTTTTGATCTATAACTCCTTTCCTAATTCATAGATTTTGGTATTTTTTGGGGAAAAATATTTTTTTTACTCAGGAAATATACATTTGAATTTTCATGACTGTCGTTAATGAGACACAATTGCATTTTATTCGATGTTCGAAGGACACGGTTTTTTCGATCTACTCTTGCATTACGAGCTATAACTCACTTCCTAATATTTCGATTTAGCCCATTTTCAATACCTTGAGTATAGGAAAGATTCTGGCGAAACTTGAGCCCCCTAGCTTTTTCGGTGCGACCTCTATCGTGCTTTCAACAGACGGACGGACATAGCTAGATCGTCATAAAATCAAACCTCGATTCATAATATATATACTTTATGGGGTCTAAAATTGATATTTCGATGTGTTACAAACGGAATGACAAAATGAATGTACCCCCACCATTTTTTTTTTGGTAAAATTTTAGTTTTATTATACTTCTTTTGTTTTTTGTGTTTGCTGAATAAAACAATTTATGGTTCTACAGAAACAACAAACCATTTTCTTCTACTCTGTGTACCACAATCAAAAAAATACATGTTTTTGTAATTGTTGTAGAATTACTAGCACACTTCTAATGTGTTTGTCCATGCTCCATTTTTTGAAACGATCTAAAAATAAAAAAATACGGTCCGCTTGTCAAATTTTCATTCGTATTTCCTCTCATGTTTTCTTCTACTGATTACAATTTAGTTTCACACTATTCTACTTTCTTCATTCTACACGAATTTTTGACATGCCGTACGACTAGTATTATAGTCTAAACTGGCCTTAAATGAATATTTGAAATGCTATGTGTCCAAAAATCAAAGGCCGAGTCACGAAAAATCTAAGAATAAAAAACAGACAAACAAATTTAGACAAGATTTTACAATGGTTTTAAATTTAATGTTTAAAGAGAATTATTGAAAATTAGGTAAAAAATCTTTGTTAGAATTTAAAAAAAATAATATAACTAAATATTGATTAATGGACTCATTATTTTCGAACTCTGGATAACTGTTAGTTGAATTTTATTAAAAACCTTTTTATTGCGTATACTGTTTTCACTAAAATACTAACTATAAGGCTTCAGTTAGATTTTGTAGTTGCGATGGAAAATTCAGTACATTTGTTTTTTTAACTATATTTTTTTATGTAAAAAGTCTGAAGAAAGTGCAATTTTAGTGTAAACTTAGATGTGTGTATTTTAGGTGCTTATAAAATAATATTCGATAATAGTAAAGTTCTTTCATAATTATAGACCAGGATTTTATACTGCATCAGCTGGGCTTTGAAATTCTGACAGAGCATGTATGGGATTCTGTACTTTTTTTTGAGATCCTTTTCGGACTTTTGCTCGAACTTCTTCCGGCTTCTCAGGTCTTACTAAGGGTTTCTTTTCTGGTGCTTTCATTTTCCATACAACTATGGGCGACTATAAAAAACAACATATATTAAACAACGTATTTGAATAATGTTATAAAAACAAGAAAAAGAAAACATAACTTACCGTAACGGTTCCCTGACGGGTGTATTTGGTAGAAGCAACATATGAATATTTAACTGTTAGAACTACAGCGTTCATTAAATTCTTCGCTGCCTGAATTAAGGAAGTTGCGCTATCCAACTAAAAATTAAATATTAAGCAATTAGCCAAAGTACCATTTATATACATACTTATAATGCACTCGCAATAACGTGAACAGCGCCTAACATGAACAATCTTTTGTTAACGTTGACTATTCTGTAACGTGAACAAACTCAAAAAGCTCTATAACGTGAACAATTTGCATATGTTTTTTAAGCATGTGGACAATAATGAAATATATTAATTTAGAATTTTTGTATGGCAACGAAATTTGCATCTATCGGCATGAGTATAAACAAATCTAAATGTTTGGAGTTAATGGAAAAGGCAGGCATTTTAGATAGTTTGCAAACAGAAATCTTTGTAATGAATTTCAATTATTAATTTTAGTTTTATATTTTAGTAATACAAATAAGTAGAAATAATATTCAAGAATGTAAAACACAGGTTTAAATTAAAAAATTTTTAAATGTTTTCATGAAATTCGTCAATTGCTAACGTAAACAATTTCACTAATATGAACTCCTTAGGTTTTATTAGTTCACGTTATCGCGAGTGCACTGTATATAGATAACAAAAACGTACGCCAGAAACAATAAGTTCTCCACTGATATTTTGAACATCAGCTTTTACTTTGGAAGTAATTTGTATTTGATGACAATACAAAGCAATACGTTGTAAATAAGCCAATAAATCCTTTTTTGTGGAACTTTCTGGACACTGCTCAGCAATTTCTCGTGTTAATTTATCAAGTTTAGTTCCAGCCTCCGAAATTTTTTTTGCAGCATTAATGACATCCATAGTAGTTTTTAAAGGACCACGACCACTAAAATAATACAAGTACATATGGTTATTTAAATGCATTATTCTTTGTTATGTCAATAATATATAATTAAATAGCTACACTAAAACACTAAATAACCAATGACCTTAATTCTGACAAAGTTCTTAATCTATATTATTACTCACATAACTAATTGTTGTGGCCTACAGTGGAAAACAATTTTCATAAAATTTTATTTAACGAATATTGATTATATTTTAAAAAATTAAACAGTTCATGTAAACAACCATCATTAACCATGTATCGTTTTTTTACCGTTTTCATCGCGTTAGCTTTAAAAAATATGTTAGGAATTCAGAAATATTTTCTAATTCATTCATTTTCGACTGTTATTTTGGTCAAAATAGACGGCGAAAAAAAGAATGTGAAAAATTTTCAAAACTTTTTAAGATAAAAAAAAAAAATATCGAAAGTTTCATCGTCACACTGTTTCAGGAAGACTTGAACATTAAAAGAAATCCCTGATCAGAAAGGAAAAAAGGTGTAACAGATATTGGTAAGACACTTCTATCAGAAAATTAGCTTATAAAGTTAAATGTTCTATTTTTTTGTGCACAGAGCCAAATCTAATGCTGATGGGTTGAAATCGTTTAAAGTTTAAAAAGTTTCACATCGCAATGCGGTAAGAACTTAAAAACAGAATAACGAGCGAAAAAAAATGAGGTAAATTTTTTTGTAAATAATGCACCTGTATTGTGGATGATGAAACTTATGTACTGGTCGACTTTTGACACTTTTCAGCTGACTATTTTAATGTGGATACAGAAATAAACAATAGAGAAATAGACACTTCAAATACCCACGCTCTGAGCCCAATGTAGCTCCTTTTATAGACGAAAGAATTTATAAGAAAAGAAAAAAGTTCCCAAAGATAGTTAAAGATGGATAAATAAAAGAAATAGTATAGAGGAAATAGTACATATGTAAAATCCCTACCGAGCCCTCAATGTCTGTTTACAAACCACCCGATCCCAATGATGATTCCAATGATATTCTCCATTTTGCACTCCGAGACATCACCCAAATCATTGTGGAATCTTTTACCTAACCACCTAACTGTGATAGACAACGTATTCAACAGTTTTTAACTCCTCATCCATACACATCCTACAATAATCTGGAGAACCGCGAATCCATCTACTAATCCCAGCTCTTACCGAACAGAGTTCTGTTAAAACACCAATGGTGGTCTTCAAACATACTCTATTCAGGCCCAGAAGTAACGTAGAGTCCGTCGAGTTCAACTTGGGTCGTAAAGGTTTGACACTCTGAAGTCCATTCTGTATCTCCGTGTCATATTAGTTCTGTCTGATATCGAACCTATTGCCAATCCATCTTGTATTGACGTAGAGCGATCAAATTTCGCAAGTATGTTTCTTGAGTTAAAAAAAAAAATATTTTCCAAAAAATTGCTCAAATCTATATATTACGAAAAGAGTTATACAAAATGTACGAAAATTTATACCTTACTTTCTATTCAAAACGCAAAAAAAAATTAACAAAATTAAATGTACAATTCTGAAATTTTGCAAACATTGCTTTTTGGTCAATAATATTTTTTTAAGAATAGAGCACTCTATATTGAAAAATTTAAGTTAAATTTATCAGCATAAACTATTTCGATACACCTACTTTAATGGCACTTCTCACAAACTCTACTGTTAATGAAATTTAAAAGCTCAATAAGAGATAGAATAAGGGCTGACTTCCGAAACGTCAATTGCTTTGTGTTTTAACAAAATGTCATATTTCATAACACCGCAGTACAATAATTATACAATGTATGCTATTTCAAAACGCCACCGCCAATTATTTTTAACGCAGTAAGAAAGCAAACAATACAGTAGCAATACTGTATACAAACCAGTGCACAGAGGAGTATTTGGCCTGAAAAGCTGGCCAAAATTATTAAACGTGTTTTTTGAATTAAAAGTTTTAGTTTTTTGATAGTTTAAGGTGTAGTATGATATAAAAAGTATAGTGGCAGATTTTGAAAAAATTACACTGCGCAACAAAAGTACACTCCGCAAAAAAAAAATTTTTTTTGTCTCTCATAGAAATAAAAGTATGTGGACTATATGGATTTTGATGGCCTTAATTCAAATATGTTTTCCGTTTTTCTCTAGTACATAAGGATTTCCTTTTAAAGGCGTGGCATATTTAAACCCCTAAATCGTTTGGTTGCCTAATATATTTTCTCATAACTTGTAAACGGGTTCTCCGATTTTAATAGCAGGAAGATCAGAAGATGCACCGGAAAATTTTGCTTAAACTAACCCTACACATTTATTTTTTATCTACTACTATTTCGGAGTTATTAAAAATTTAATGGCGAAAAATATAATTTTTCCTGCAAAATTCATCAAATTTTTTGTTTTTAAAATGCAATAAAAAAAATTAAAGAACCAAAAAGTTTAAATTTTTAAGATTTTTCCAAAAGCCACATTCCTAAGGAATGAAAGACGGTATAAATAGTAAAACTCAATTAATAAATGTTGTTTTTAAAGCTTTAAACTGCTGCAAAACCTCTTCAAGGTATATACATAAACGTGTTGCTGTGTGGTCGAGAAGAGATTGAAGCTTCACTTCAAGCTCAAAAAATGTACACATTTTTATTGGCATTGTATACAATTTCATATTGCTTTTTCGTGAGCTCTGCATTTACAAAGAGTGCTAAAGCTCCTTCCGCTGAAAGTTTATTCACAAAGTTGACTTCAGAAGTTGTTAATGATCACTTGCGATTTCTTGCTTTTCTTGGGGATCTCATTATATCCATTACTAATTTAGCCGCATCATTATATCCCGCTGCTTTTTGACTCATGGATGCAGCAAATGTGATATTCTCTGTTGTTAATTGGTGACGAACTTCTTCCGTTTTTCTCCGCTTTGTTCTTTCACTAGCTTCATTAAATTCTTTTCGTGGTCGCCCTGAAGACGAACTGCCAAATACTGGTATTGTTACAGTTCCTTCCAGCCATTTAGCGTTTGTGCTTAAAAAGCGGTCCTCTTTTCGTTGTGCCAAAAGCCAATATCCTTTGAAACAATTTTTTAAACACTGCTTCAGTGCTAATATGTCCGCATCCCCTTGACATTTTGAAATTTCGCTCAATTTTCTAACCAAAAAATCCAATTTCTCGTCAAAGGTTCCAGCATTAGATTTTATCACTATTTGGAATAGCTGTAATCTTGTGTAAACTTGTTCTATGTTGACACTCGAAGTTACAAAACGGGTTTGATAAAGATTGTGTGCAATAACCCTTTATAAGTATTTTCAAGCGCATGCTATTATGCGTTAATTGGATGGTAGCCTAATACCTGGGTGCCCATGTATTTTTTATGTACCTGTACTTATTTTTTGTAACCTTATTTTTGTGATTAATGCTTTTAATAATTATTCTTATTAGGTACGGTATATATTTTTTTTAACATATAATGTTTTGTAGAGCAGGTATATACAAATATCTTTTATGGGGATGTGTGGGGCATTCCCTTATAACTATTATGGTTAATAAAGAATTTTTCAAATTTATAATTATAGGCAGGTATTAACATTGTGAAGTGTTAAAAGTGATGTGAATAACAGTTGAAATCAATAATTCGAAATACAAACATAAAAGTTTATGACGATATAAAAGTATAAGAGAGGTGCCTGATGAGCAAAAATAGAAGAAATGTGGACATTTAAAAAAATCGTCAAAAATAATGGCGCAAACTTGCGCAGACTTTTTTCTTGTTTCTAAAATTAGTGATTCAAAATTTTATTGTGGTATCAAATATAATTCGTAGAGATGCTAACCTCACTTTTAAAAACCTCTTCTTTTTCATTTTTTGCAAAAAAAGTGTATATTTTTTTTTGTTTTTAGCTTTTGAACGAATTGTTTCAACATGAATATTCAACATATTTTAATATTTGTTTGTTTATTAAATAAGTTTTGATCAAACCCTTTAGAGAAAAAAATGATTGTTAAACCTTTATTCGTTTAGCCGCAAAAAAAATAACAAATAAACATCCAGAAACCGAAAAAAACATTTAAATCTCATATAATTTTCTTCACTTTCCTGACTTTAGCAGGGTCTCAGAGCTACAAATCGCAACTAAGTCTTAAAAATTTACAATATAATGTAAAATATTGTTGTCTGTCGAGCTGAGTACTTAGTTTTTACGATTTCTTAAAATTTAGTTTTGCCTTTTTGGCCAGCTTTTCAAGTCAAATACTCCTCTGTGCAGTGTTTAAAAGTCTTTAAATTTTTTGCTTGTGTTCAGTTTTACTTTAACTTAACTTTCACCCCTTTCTGACTAGGCAAGTCACTTGCGCAAGATACTTGCGCAAGTCTTGTGTTTATTGTCAAAAGGGGTTACCCCCCGACCACACGAGCGATTGATTATGTCTTAATATAAGCAATAAAGCCGGCAGAATAACGGCATCAAATTGCCAATGTTCAAGCTTATATCTTAAGGTGGAGAACACGTAAATATCTTAAAACATAAAATTAAAAATTTTCGTGGAGATTGATCTATAATTAAAAATTTTACAAAAATAAATTTCACTAAAAACACTAGATGAAAACGATTCTTTTGCCATTATATATTTAAATAAAATTAAAAAACTAAAATCTTTTTATAATAACATTGTTAATTTTAATTTTTTCTTTTCTTTTTTTTCTGCGACGTTCTCTTATGCATTCATGTTGTTGTTACATTTTATTTGTTTGCAATTGAATTTGACAGCTTGTGTTAAAAGATTATTGCTCAGCAATGTATTATAACATTTATTGCTAAATATGTATTCTAATACATATTCATGAAGTCCACACGTTAATATCTTGTGTTGGCAATAGAATTTGACAGTTGCTTGGGGGGTAAGGTCGGGTTAAGAGGAAGAAACTTGCTCATATTTGAGTACACACTTGCCTGTACTCGGCAGGTACGAGCAAGTTTTTGTTGAGAAATTAAAAACAAAAAAGAAATAAAAACAAACAAGAGTGCTATATTCGGCCATGCCGAATCTTATATACCCTTCAGAACGTGTAGTCATGCAACAACAATTGTTTAAATCACCATTTATCTCATATGAAATACGTACATACCAAGGCGAATTTATTTATCAGATGGTGGTAATTCTACAACAAATACAACATTAAAAAAACAACATGATTTTTTATTGTTGCTTTCGACATCGATGTGTCAAAAACTACATGGTTTTTGTTTGTGTTTTTTTGCGCGGGAAGGAGTAATCTATGTAAACATAAATAATATTTGACAATGCAATCATCATTTTTGCAAATAAAAAAGTAGATCAGCTGCGTTGTCAACACCACCTGATAAATAAATTCGCCTTGGTACATACATATAAAAAACATACATATATAAAATCATCCAATTGTAAAATTAATTTAATTGTTTAAAAAAACATAAATTAAAAGAAAAATAAAAAATAAAAATAAAACAATAAAAAATTGAATAATATATAAAATAAAAAAAATTTTTTTGGCTCACTCTAACGAGTATACCACGTTTGTATGAATGTGAAGATAATTGATAATTGTAGAAATTTCAAACGGAATGACAAACCTATATATACCTACATATATACACTGTGTGAAGAGTATAATAAGTAAAAGAGAACGAAACTTGGGCAAGTCAATTGCTGAGTCTGAACGTGAAAGCAAGTTCAAAGAAAAATAAAAGAAAATAAAAAACTAACTTGCGCAAGTGACTTGCCTAGTCAGAAAGGGGTGTTTTTAATATTGCAAAGCGAAAGCAAAGCAACAGTTCACAGTTTTTTAAAAAACTGACATCAAAAAATCAACAGTTTAAAAAATACGCAGTTGCTTAGAAGAAACAGTTTAAAAAATAAACTCTTGCTTTCGCTTCTGCTTTTAAAATAAATAGCAACTGTTGAAAAGTCTTTTGTGTTTTTTGCATTCGTACAGTTTTGTCTTGATGTTACTTCGTACTATATACGAGTCAAATCAAAGCAACAGTTCGTAAACAAAATTAATCGTTTTGCTTTTAAGTAGCTGCGCAGTCGTCAACAGCTAAAGCAAAAAGTTAAATAGAAAAAACACAAACAGTTGCTGTGCTAAAACTGACAAAATAGATGTACGAAGTTTTCATGAATTTATACTTTAAGTCGAAATAAGAGCAACTGTTTGTGTGCTTTCAGCTTAACTTTTTTGCTTTTGCTGTTGACGACTGCGCAGTTTCTTAAAAGCAAAGCGATTAATTTTGTTCAGTAGATGGTCACACACGACGATTATAGTTGGGCAATTCTTGAGTTTATAGATGTTTTAACCGTTTTAGGTGAGGAGAAAACGAAGGGAAAAATAATCGCCGGTACTTGGCTATTTGAAGCAATTTTTTTTTTTTTTTGAATATTTGACATTACTTTTCATTCGGTGTTTCGCTTCTTGGTGTGTAAGTAATTTAAAACTTCAATTAAAAACGTCACAAATTAAACGTTTAAAATATTTAAAAATAAAAGAAACACAAAGAAAATATTTTAGTGAAAACATTTTATTTAAAAGCGTAAATAAAAATCAATTTTATTATTTTATGTGTGTTTTTATTTTTCTTATTGCTATTTACGGCTAAAGCAGCGTTGGCAGAAGCTTTGGAGAGAAAATCATCACAATGAGCAAAAAATCATATTTGAAGGAAAAATCATCAAATTATTTTAATTCAAACATTTTATTACAATCGCAAATAAAAAAAAAACAATAAAAATTTATTTAGAAAACTGTTTTCTTATTAGATAAGTTATTTAAAACAAAAAATATAACTGACAATAAAAACATCAAAAGAATATTTGAAAATAAAAATCTAAATTTCGCCTACAAACCAAACATTACAATATTTACAAAAGTTAAAGCGCCAATTGAAAAACAACAACAAAACAACGTTGTATATGAGATCAAATGTAAAGGAAGCAACAACAACAAGTGTGACTTATTTCATATTGGCACAACAAAAAGAAGTTTGGAAACGAGAATTAAAGAACATAAACAAGATATAGAAAAACATAAACAAACCACAGCACTGGCACAACATGTATTTGATACAGGTCATATGGTTGATTTAGAAGGTGTAAAAATACTAGATAAAGAAAATATTGAAAGGAAAAGGTACACTATTGAGAGCTTAAGAATACAACAGAAAAGAGAAAAGACAATGAATTTAAAACAAGACACGGACAATATAAATGACAGTTATAGAGTTGCAATATAGTAAACAAATAGAAAAATTTTATATTTAAATAAATAAAAAAAAAGCTTAAATGTTCCGGCTAAATGTTAAATCTGTAATGTTATAAAAATTCCTTGTTTATTTACTGTAAGTCTTAATTGTTATATGTTTTTGTAATAGAAAATTTTTTTTTAAATAAAGTTTTTTAATAGATTCCCTTGAAAAAGTCAACAAATATTGACGAAACGTCGGGATAAATGTAATAAAATTGATTTTTATTTGCATGAATAAATTTACGCTGGACTAGCTTATATTTTAGGAAATATTTTTGATAAAAAATATATTAAATTGATATGAAAATAAATATACATTTTTATATAGCAACTTGTGAAAAATATCAAATTGACAGATACTCTGTAGTATATTGAAATGTTAAAATTGCATATCTATCAATCGAAATGTAGAAACATAAAAAACTTGAAAGTTTTAATATAAAAAATAATCATACATTCAACAATGACATATGTATGAATTAAAGTATTTTAGGAATCATCATTATTATTATACAGAATAGGTTTAATATTTTTATTTATACCTTAATATATTTTTAAATTATAGCATGAACAATCGTTTAACTTAAAGTATTCTTTTGAACATAATATATCCTAAAGAGTGCTGTTATCTAATCTATTTCTATATTTTTTTTTTAAATTTAAAACTTAAAATATTCGTTCAACATTTGCAAAAGAAATAGGAAGACATATTGGGGTTTTCACAAATTTTGACAGGGTTTGAAAAGTTAAGATTTTGTCAGCTCGAGTTATTTTTAAAACTTCTGGCCAAAACTCTTCACAACTTAGATTATCTAAAGTTGTAAAGTGTTCGCCAAAAAGGAGAAGACGTAGTTCTCTAAACTCGTCTTCTTAGTTTTGAACATCATTCTCATCAATTGAAAAAATTTGAAAAGTTTTGTATTAAACCTGTTAAATGAGCTACTTTTCTATTAAGAAAAAATAATGAAAAAACGAAGCAATTAAAAAATCAAGTTCATTAATTAAATTGATGTTAACGTAAATAAAATTATCTAAAATTTTAAGATAAAGACATTGCATTTCATCATAAATTCATTGTATTTAAGAGGATGTGGTTTCAAAAATTATGTTCACTTTGTTTATTATGTTGAGAAAATACTTTAAAAACACAGATAGAGTTCGACCTGTTTTTAATAAACCTGTGACAAGCTGATATAAAACTTTATTGGTTTAAAAATTGATTGTTGATAGGAATTGTAGAAAAATTATGTTTCGTATCTACAACTTAACACAAAAAAATATATGTATAATTTCTAAAAATAAAAATCTTTATTTTGTATTATATTTTTATATTAGGCTATAAGTTCTATGTGATAATGACAGAATATCTAGGAAAAGTTAGTCATCCGATACTAGCTGAGTGGAATGCATTTTCGAAACCAGCTACGGTTTCATCATCAGCACTCTTTTGATCAGAGCTACAAATGTTGTGTGTAAATATCAACTATTTAACTCAGTATTTATTGAAATTTGAAATATAGAATTATTTGTTCTAATTGATTTATGTATTTCATATAACATTGAGTTAGTACGAAATCTACCAACATCTGTTTTTCCTGTATTGCTTTAGCGAATTTTTGCAATTATGCAGTTTCATTATATGTCACATGTGTTCTAAACAAGATGGTATTAGTTGAACAATGTTTTTATTTTTACACCATGCCCTGTGTTTGTTGTATTTTTAAAGTATTACATTTGAACTTTTAATTTGTATTATATTTTTATATTAGGCTATAAGTTCTATGTGATAATCACAGAATATCTAGGAAAAGTTAGTCATCCGATACTAGCTGAGTGGAATGCATTTTCGAAACCAGCTACGGTTTCATCATCAGCACTCTTTTGATCAGAGCTACAAATGTTGTGTGTAAATATCAACTATTTAACTCAGTATTTATTGAAATTTGAAACATAGAATTATTTGTTCTAATTGATTTATGTATTTCATATAAGATTGAGTTAGTACGAAATCTACCAACATCTGTTTTTCCTGTATTCTTTTTGCACGTCATTACCACAGGTAATTAATGGTTGCCTTTTATATTGGGGGAAAAAAGTATATTTTACCAAAAAAATCCTTAAAAATATGACAAAAGCATGATTATGGCAACGCTGGGCATAAATGACAAATTGTAAGAAAACAAAAGCTAAACAAAACAGAAAAATCTAGAAAAGAAAATATGAAAAAAGTTGGGCAATTAAAATCGTTGCGTGTGACCTTCGACTTGCGAACTGTTGCATTGATTTTAATCGTCTATAGTACGAAGTAACATCAAGACAAAACTGTACGAATGCAAAAAACACAAAAGACTTTTCAGCAGTTGCTATTTATTTGCATAGCAAAAGCGAAAGTAGGAGTTTATTTTGTAAAAGAAAACTGTTTCTTCAAATCAAAAGCGTTTTTATTTGAACTTTTGCTATTTTGCTGACAGTATTTTAAACACTGATAGAAACTTTGTATACGAACGTTTTGGAAGTCAGCCAAGATGTGTTGTGGTAAAATTTTGCATATGTAAATATATGGTTGTGCCAATCAGCGTTGCCACAACCAAAAAAATTTTGCAACCAAATTTTCTTAAAAATATAACCAAATGAGGAAAATAATAACCAAAATTAAAAATTATTTTGATTTTATTAAATTTGTTTTTTTTATTTTATTTCATAATTTGATGCAAAAAACTAAATAGAATTAAAAATATGAGTCATTTCGCCTCAAGTGAAACAAACTTTTGAAACCGATGTCTTCCGATCGGGATGAAATTTGCACCAAAGTTAGTCCTATTGACATAAATTTAATAAGATCGGTCAAGAACTCTCTGAGATATAGGGGGTCAAAAATTGACATTTTGGCCAAGTAGGTGTTTTTTCTCATCCCTGTAACTCATTACCTTTTGCCCTCAGCAAAATTTGTTCCAAATAGTTTAGATAGCCATTTCTTCAATCTTTAAAAAAAAAAAATTTTTTTTAATTGATTTTTTCAAAAATTAATGTTTTTAAAGCTTAGGGCTTTTCCTTTAAGAGCTTTAAGGTCGCTTAGTGGGTTGCGATTGGGATATATAAAAAAAAAATTTTTTGTCGCTCAGTACAAAGATTTTTATACGCACTATTTTCAATTATTTCCAATTTGTGTGCAAGCGCTTCTAAAACCTTAAAGACGAAAAAATTTGATTTTAATTTTTTTATTTATTATGATAATTAAACTAAGTAATATATGCATAATAAAAATATAAATAACTTAATCATTTTTAATCTTAGTCACATTAAATCCATTTATAAGTAGTTACTATTTTTACACCTACCCTAACCCATATTTATTGCTTTAAGTTGCCGCTTTTTTTCTCAATATTTTCTTGGCGTTACAAGGTTCAGCTGTTGATTTAGCTGGGAGTTTAATTTTTGGGATTGGAAAGAAATCGGTATTTAGCAGTGCCATCGATTGTTACTGCTGAGTCGAATCTGCTCTTCAGTGTTTTCAATGCTTCCTCATGATCCTTTTTACTTCTAAAAACTATTTGTGTTTTTTTACAGTAACTTTTTGCATAATGGAAAAAAGCAGTTGGATCTAAGATGCGATCTTGATGAGAATACTGGAGGCTATACTTCGCCGCATTTCTTTTTAGGTTTGCTCCAATACCATCTCATGCTAATTTCTTCTCTACTGTAAATTAAGATTTTAAATAATTTAGTATTTTCTTCTGGTGCTCATACACTGCAACAGTATCATGTTTTAAATCGTCGGATATGATTGCCATAATTTTGTGATCCCGTCTTTCGTCATTTTTGTAATAAACAACTACTGTGAATATAGCTTCTTGGTCGTTGTTGAAGTGAAATACTTGTATGTCATCCTGAACAACATATTAATAGTTTTCTGCAAAAAAAAAAAAAAAAAAATAGCGAATTCACCAGACTTTAAATGCAAGAGGTTGCTGCATAGTCAATTTAAGGCAATCACGGTAATCCCGCAAATCATATGGCGAATTATCAGTTAAATACTTTTAGTAAATTTCCTTCAGCATCAGTTAAACATTTTCATGGTAAATGCAAACGCCTACTGTGAGTTCCGCTGCTTCCTGCCAAAACACAATATTTTGGCCTCAGTTGAGTAAATTTTGTGAAGCCAATTTTAACATCCTCGTGTTCAAATTTAAATGTTGCAAATAACTTATTCAGGTTGCAGAGAACCATCCTCTTCTGCATTTGAACTTTCTTGCCATCGATTCATCCCTGGCATTATGCGACTCATATCATCTCACTGATAAAACTTTATTTATTTTTTTTTTAATGAATGCTATTACAATAGAATTTACATTCGTTTACAGATAAAAAGGTTTTCCTTCATGTAGCAAGTGACCAAATATTTAATTTTAAAAATTCCTGGAAAGCGAGTTTGCAAAAAAACTATTCAATTGATGTAAGTTGCAGTGATGTAAGCACTGCTCGACAAAAAATCATTTTTTGTCTTCCCGTTAATTAAAACTATTTGGACTATATGGATTTTTCCATCAGATCGGGATTTTTTTTATGGTTGTGGCAATTTTTTCCCCTAAATTGGTCAGGTACGGAGTCATCCGATTTTCAAATTAAACCGGAAGATGTGTAACAAAATTGTGTTTATTTTTCATTCAGAAATTAATGGAGAAAAAAAATTTTTTTCGTGCAAAATTCGTAATATTTTTCAATTTAAAAATGGAATTGAAAAAATATAAAGCAAATATTCAACATTTTGCCCTTTTTTTTGAGGGCTACTTATATAAAAAATAAAAAAAAAACATAAACCATAAAAATCGGTTAAAAAATGTAGATTAATTTATTTAATTTACATCAGGTACCCAATATTGTAATGCAACCAGTCTTACATATGATATAGCATTTCGTTAGGTGAGCAGGTAATGGAACTAAAGTAGAACGGTATTTTGCATGGTTCTTAGAATTAAAAATTATAACATTACATTTTTCAATTACCTGTGATTTCAAATTAAGAACATTAGGGTAGATTCTAGTATTTACTGTATATATAGAAGCTGATGGACAATAAGTGAGTCACTTTATATTGAATATCATGCGGTTAAAATCGGCAACAGTAAATAGATCTTATAGTGTTCTTCGTTATTGTGTAAAGAAATAAAGCAATTAAAGAATCCATAAACGCTTTCATATTACAAAATGTCAAGGATTTGTAACAAATCTCCAAATTTATTTTGTTACGTATGTGGCAATCTAACTTTAAGTTCTCAACGGGAGACAATATCTTCCAAGTTTAAAAATGCTTATCGCCGGTATTTTTGGTTTCCTATCGATGATAGAGATTAAAAATTGGCTGCCCAAATATATTGTAGTAGCTGTGAAAGATAGGTTTACGAAAAAAAAGCCAAAAATAAAGTTATATATCCAAATACTTCATGCTTCACACGACCAGTTTACCAGTTTACCAGTTTACAAGTAAATTCCTACCTCCTTCGCTGAAAATAAAATTCAAAACAAGTAGTACGATAAATTCACAAATATTTAATAGGTATGTCATGAATATACTTGTGAATATATCATATATTTTTTTTAATTATTAATTTCGAACTGAACTACTTTTATAATGAAATATATTTTTTTTTTCTTTATTGTTATAAATTTTAGTTTAGTACTATTCATGACATACCTATTAAATATTTGTGAATTTATCGTACAATTTGTTTTGATTTTTTATTTCAGAAATAATGCCAAACACGAAATCCTTATTTTCTGTGTAAAATACATTAAAATTAGGTAATATCGTAAAAATTTGGGAATTTTGTATTTGGGGATTTTGTGTTTTAGAATTTTGTATTTGTGGATTTTGATTTGGTTTTTTGTTTTTTTCTTGGGGATTTTGTGTTTGGAGATTTTGATTTTGGAAATTATGTGGCACTCCCGGACAGCTTTTGTAAATGTGTGCCACAATTTTTTGGGAAACAAAAAAGCTAAAAACTACCATGAAATCATCGAAGGACTACTTTCTGCCTACAAAGCTCTAAAGTGTAAAATGTCATTAAAATTAATTTCTTGGACTCGCATCTAGATTTTTTTCCGGATAATCTTGGTGCTGTATCAGACGAACGTGGTGAAAGGTTCCATCAAGATATGTTATATATAGAGAAGCGTTATAATGGAAGCCCATCGGAAGGAATGCTTGCAGATATTTGTTGGTCGATTTGGCAAGAATCTCAAACTGATAATATTAATAAAAACAAAAAATAAATATTAATTAAAGAAAACTAAAGTTTAATCTCCGCATACAACGGAACAGCTTAAGCTACTTTTTTATTTTAACAATGTTTCCTAAAAAAAAGGCTTTGCTACAAAATTACAATCTGGCAAATTTTTTGCTTGAATTTGTTGAACGAAAATAGATAGAAGCAAATAGTTGCCATTCATTGTTGCTACAGGCGCTTTAGTGCGCCCACTTTGACGTTGTTTGGTGCATTCCACATATTTGGTCAATATTGGGTACCTGCGGTAAATTGACGATTTTTATGGTTTATGGCTTTTTTTATTTTTAAGATAAGGAGAGCTCTCAGAAAAAGTGCAAAATGTTGAATATTTGTTTTATATTTTTTTAATTCCATTTTTAAATTGAACGAAAGAAAAATAACTGGCTATTTAAAAATTTACAAAATTTAAACACTAAAATACCCTCGCGAAGGAGTAGTCATCTTGTCGCGATGCAAGGGCTTAAGTGTAAATAACACTAACTAAGAACTACTCATCCCCTGCCTACCAACGTCTGTTTCTCCTAGTTGGGGCGGCTAGCAGGTAACTTCTCAACCCCCTCTTCACACAGGCTGTTGAGAATGCGTCCGCCTTATTTTTATTTTCGTTCTCGAGTTAGGATGAAATAAGTCTTCGTACCTGACTAATTTAGGAGGAAAAATTTGCCACGCCCATAAAAAAAAATCCCGATCTGATGGAAAAAAACCGACAACGGATTTGAGTTCAGCGCGTCAAAATCCATATAGTCCACATAGTTTTATTAAATGGGAAGACAAAAAATGATTTTTTGCAGAGCAGTGTAATTGGATCATGCCATATGTAACTCAAACAGAATGTTGAGTCGAATACTGACCAATGAAAACTAAGTGTTATAATTAAATAGGTCATACAATGCAATAGAAAAGGAAAGAACAAAAAATTAGATTTAGAAATAGTAAAAATAAAATTAGTATATATATCAGACAAATTGTAAAATAAAGATCAGAATACTTTTTAACTTAATACAATTAACTAGTCTTCTCATTATATTCTACCCGAGCACTCAAAAGGTGCTTAGAAGAAATAAAACGTGTTGCAGCTAGAAGCAACATCCTAAAAATCTAGCAGAATTAATAAACACACATTACACTTTATTCGTTTAACCGCAAAAAAATATCATATAAACATCCAGAAACCGACGAAAACATTTAAATCTCATAATTTTCTACACTTTCCCGACTTTAGCAGGGTCTCAGAGCTACAAATCGCAACTAAAAGTCTTCAAAATTTACAATATAATGTAAAATATTATTGTCTGTCGAGCTGCGTACTTAGTTTTTAAGATTTCTTAAAATTCAGTTTTGCCTTTTTGGCCAGCTTTTCAGGTCAAATACTCCTCTGTGCGGCGCGCAGACGGTATATCGGGATACTGTCATTTATTTTGATTTTTCCTATTAATACCAGCAATACTCACTAAACAGAAGTAACAGTCGTCCAAATGATTTCTGGGCTCTCTTCAAACCATCGGCACACCAAACTTAAGCCTATTTCGTTTTCCTTGAGTCCACTGTCGCAAATTTACACAGCAAGTATTGCACACAATGTGTGGAGCCCAGCTTTTATCTTGGTCACCAAGATCAACTCCAATCAACTCAGGCCAAATACTCCTCTGTGCGGCGGCACCATTTCCTCCAGCAACTGGAAATTGGTAGTCATGGCTCTAAATGGAGTGTTCTTGAAAGTTGTTCGGCACAACCCGGGACCACCACCCCACTGCGAAGATGCTGGCTGGTACCAAGGCCACATTAAACTCATAGCCTGTACAGACGAGCGTTCACCGCAGCTGTACAAGGCCGCCATAGAGTCCCTCGGGGAAGTATGGTCTGGCGCGAAGCTCGAAGCAATACCTCTCGCCGATGTTCCACAAAGGCCAAGATCTATTTCCAAGATTCCCGCAATACCATCCGACCCAAAGGAGATCCTGGAGATTATGCAGGTCAGTAATCCTCGGCTACCTACAAAGGATTGTGAAATAGCCAAGGTTACTGAAGCTGTAGAAGGCTCCAGGAAGGCCACTGTTATTATAACCAGTAACTCCCTGTCTCGACTTCGAAGGTCCCAGGGAAAGATATACTATCGTTTTGGTACTATCTTTCTCCGGGTCTGTAAGAGTGGCGACAAGGAGAAGCCTCAAGCTCCGGAGAGAAAGGACTCTTCTAAGGATCCCACCATTAGCTGTGACGAAGGATCTGCTCTTTCATCGGACATTGATGACATCCAATCGGTCTCAGGACTATTAATTTTCGACCTTATTTGTAATAAGCCAAAAAATGGTGTAAAATCTATTGCACTTTGGAAAGAATTTCGTAACGAACAATCTATTTCTGATAAATAGAGTTCCCGATCTCGGTGGTCTTATTTTAAATAGGGTCGGATGGCTAATAATATACTTTTGTTTACCTTTTGGAGGCATTAGTGCTAGGCTAATGGACTGGAGTTTTTATATGCTGTATTTATATGTTTCCATCAGTATTTATAATTTCCGGGACACCAAATTTGTGGAATACTTCATGGGTTAAAAATCAAGTACAATAAATACGCAACAATTGCCACTTTTAGATCTTGCATATTTACCCAAATATCTAAGTACAATTTTTAAAATTGCCTATCAGTTATAACCTGATTTTCTTTTTCCGGGCAAAGATTTTTGTTAGATGGTTTAATTTCTTTGCATGTTTGGAAATTTCTTATTTTACCTTGGTTGATAATTTTGGCCAACGAAAAAACCTTTTTAAGCGTTCTAAAGTTTTCACAAATTCAGCATGCGATGCAATCAAACTGGTATGCGCCTTTTCGATCAAAGTTTCTGTAATATTTGGTGGAATCCACATTCTCCACTCTCTTTCCGTTTCAATCCCGCTATTAAAATCTATTCTTTTACATACAATGCCATCTTCAACTTTTAAATCTGCTAGTTTATTTTGGTTTTCGGTTATATGTTGTACTCAGGTATTCATCGCTTTCGTTTCAAAATCGAAAAGATCAGCTAAATTTATCTACGCGATTGCATATCAGCAACTTTGTTTTCAGATCCTTTTCTGTGCTCTATATTAAAATCAAATGCATGTAACTGGAGTGACCAACATGCCAATCTTCCGGTCAAATCCTTTAAAGACATAACCCATTTCAGGCTTGCGTGGTCTGTGACTATTGTAAAGGGCATCATTTCAATATATGGACGAAACTTTTTTACTGCCACTACCGCTGCCAGACATTCCTTTTCAGTCACACTGTAATTTTTTGCCACGAATACAATTTTTGGCTATAAAAAGCTATTGGGTGGTCTCCATTCTTTTCATTAAGTTGGTACAAAACTGCATCGATACCAAAAACACTTGCATCGCACTGGATCCAAAATCTCTTTGAAAATTCTGCATATTTTAACACAGGTGCTGATGTCAACTCTTTTTAAAGATTTTCAAACGCCTCGATTGACTTAAGAGTCATCAACCTTTGTGGTTACTAATAGAAGGGAAGTTTTAGATGTTACTCTTATTAGCGATAGGTATGTGAATTTGATAGGAAAGTAGAGGGTGTCAAAAGACTGCTCTTTTTCTGATCACCTGTATATCGACTTCGATTTATTTTTCGAACTAGATTCAGAGAGTCATTTCTTGAATAGGAGAAAGACAAATTGGTCTGTTTATGCAGAGGTGCTGAATAGAAAACTGTCTTCATGACCAGACTCAATTTACGATAGGTCCACTCTGGACTCCGTAACAGAGTTCTTGACTAATGTAATGGCTGAGGCAACCGATAACTTGGTGGAATGCTGAAATTACGAAAAGCGCAAGGAATGCAGGAAACTTCAATGAGGCTAAATTGAGCCACATATAAATCTTAGCTAAATGGGTTTAAAGACCTTATCAGAAGGGTCAGGAGGCAATCCTGGAAAAAAATTTGCTGTGAAGTAGAAAATTTTTCGGAAACAACTAGGCTACAGAAGATTTTATCATTGAATACAACAATCCCATCATACATACAGAGGGCGGATGTTTCTTAGACCACCAGCAGCAAAGAAACGCTGGAGGTTCTCATTGAGACACATTTCCCAGGCTGTCTAGAGCTAGGGTTGCCATATTTGAAAAGTGAAAAAAAGTACATTGAGGGCGAAAAAACAGTACTTTTCAAAAAAAAAACAGTACATTTTTTTATTTATTGATAACATAACTCTTACATCAATACATCACATTTTTATTTAAAAAAAAGTTAATAAGAAACATAAAAACATGTAAAAACTATGAGAACATAACGGTGACTTAGCTTTTAATTCAATACAACACATATGTTTTAAAAATAAGTAAACAAATAACATAAAACACATATACAAAACTATGTGAACGTAACAAAAAATATTCCATTTGTTTCAAAATGCAATACATATATAGATCGAGTCGAACTACAAATAGTATCTTAAGTTACTAACGTGGTCAAAAACACAAATTAAACGTCGTTTTTCGATATAAATATTGATATTAGTTTGAATAAACGAATTACCAATGCTTTAACATTTTTGACTGTATTTCAGAACTATGCACTATATTTTCAAACTTAATTTTGAAAATGATCTAATATATTTCAAAAGTTATTAATTAAAAAAATATTCAAAAATAGTAAATAGAATTTCGAAATTGGCAATTGAATTTCAAAAACTACGAGTTGAATTTTGAAATTATCTATAATATGTACATTCAATTGATTTGTTTTTTTCAAATTACAATAATATTCCATTAATACTTTTGGAATACTATTTATAACTTAAAAAATATCAATTGTAATTGACAAATTATCAATTTTTAAGTAGACTTAGGGCCATTATTACAACTTGCCGTTAGCTAATGGCAGGATTTTGTTTGGCAGATAAATGGCTTTGCATTATAAACCCTTAATTTATTATTTTTTTTTATTCATTAAATATTATTAAAACTAATAATAATAACAACAAAGAAATGGAAGTTGTAATAATGCAAAGCTATTTATCGAGCAGACAAAATCCTACCTTTAACTAAAGGCAAGTTGTAATAATGGCACTTAATCTATCATGCATAGAAATTGTTATTGTACTTAAAATCAATATTTAACAATATTTAAGAAAAGAAAACATTTCTTGTTAAAGTCGACTATAATATTTTTTTTAATAATTTTTTTTTAATATTATTTTAAAGACAATAACAATTTTTATGAACAATAAAGTAAAGTCTACTTTAAAATTGATAATTTGTCAATTACAATTGATATTTTTAAAGTTATATATAGTAATCCAAAAGTATTAATTAAATATTGTTTTAAAAAAAAAATTCTAAAAAAAATCAATTGAATTTTTAAAATGATTACATTTGATAATTTTTAAAATTCAATAAATAATTATACAACACAAAAAGAGGTGTTATAGATAACTATAAAACTATAAAAGAAAATAATTTATACTTACAAAAAAAGTTAATTAAAAAATAATATTTATCCCTTTTTTGTACACATTTAACAATACAATTTTTTCCGGTTTCATTCTTTAAAAAATTACAAAATTCAATACATGTATATCCAAAAACAGTACAAATATAAAAAACAGTACTTTTTCGTACTGTTTTAGGTATTGTGAATATAACAGTACATATTACAAAAAACAGTACATGTACTGTTTAAAACAGTACGAATGGTAACCCTATCTAGAGCAGGACTCTCCTTTTGCTGTTGACCACACGGATATATATGACATATCGAATCTACCAATCACTGATATAATTCCAGCGGATTTACAAGAGAACATCGATATTTTAATGCCATGGCTTCTGGTGATATTCAAGGAATGTTTGCATTTATCCCATGTCCCATCGAGGTGGACTTCCTACAGGATTATCTTCATACCCAAGGGAAGTAAGGCCTCGCATACAAGGGCCGGGAACTTCAGGCCGGGTGTACCACATAATTTCCAAAATCAAAATCCCCAAACACAAAATCCTCATTTTCTGTTTAAAATACATTAAAATTAGGTTAAGAATCGCGCGCGGTTATATATATATATATATATGAATATACTTGTGAATATATCATATATTTTTTTTTTAATATTAATTTCGTACTGAACTACTTTTATAACGAAATATTTTTTTTTCTTTATTGTTATATATTTTAGTTTAGTACTATTCATGACATACCTATTAAATATTTGTGAATTTATCGTACTACTTGTTTTGATTTTTAATTTCAGAAATAATGCCAAACACAAAATCCTCATTTTCTGTGTAAAATACATTAAAATTAGGTAATATCGTAAAAATTTGGGAATTTTGTATTTGGGGATTTTGTGACACTATCTCCAAAAAATGTGGGGATTTTGTATTTGGGGATTTTGTGTTTTGGGATTTTGTATTTTTGGATTTTGATTTGACTCTGGATGTGGAGATGCTCTATAGGCGGCACAGCATGCCTATACGAAGGGAAAATCTACGGAAACGGCGCTACACACGCTGGTTGGCCGTATTGAAAAATCTCTAAACTACAGGGACTACGCCTTGGTCGCCTTCCTTGATATTGAGGGCGCCTTCAACAATGTTAAGCCGGATTCGGTTTTGACCGCCTTGAGACAACTGGTCATAGATCCTGCTGTCACCGGTTTTGTGGAAAGACTATGCTGAAGCATAGGCGCAAAGAGTCGACTTTGTGAGCCTCTAGCATCTCTAAGGTGGCTGTAAATGGCACACCGCAAGGTGGCGTACTTTCTCCACTACTATGAAACATCAACAATAACATCCTGTTTAGGGCCATGGAGAATACATCTTGCATGACTGTTGCTTATGCGGATGATGTGGCTGTAGCAGCTACGGGCAAAGATCCTTCATTGCTCTCGGAGCTCTTGGAATCTACGCTAACGGTAATACTTTGATGGTGCCAGGGATGTGGGTTGGGAGTAAATCCTGCTAAAACGGAACTGGTACTGTTTACAAGGAGGTACAAAATCCTGACCTTTGCTACACCTAGGATAGATGAAGTGGCACTAGCGTTTTCCGATAATGCCAAATATTTAGGGCTCGTATTGGATAGCAAACTAAACTGGAACCTGAACACAAAGTCTAAGACCATTAAGGCGGCAACTGTATTATACTGCTGCAAGAGGGCAATTGGCCTTAATTGGGGTATAAACTCCAGGAACTTATACTGGCTATACGACTCTGTCGTCAGACCAATTCATTATTACGGAGCGGCAGTCTGGTGGGTGGCGCTGAAGAAGAGAATCCACATCGAACGTATTATGAGAATGGCTGCTCTTAGGACCACCCCATCTAAGGCACTGTCCACTATTTTGAACTGGTTACCGCCAGACATCCTGACTAAGCAGATGGCTGCGGACACCGCACTGAGGCTGAATGCCACAAGGGCATGGAAGTATGTAAATTGTGGACATGCAAGGATTTTAGGTATGATCAATATTGCTTCTCCTATTGATTACAAGGTACCTGAACCAATATTCGATCCAGGTTTCGTGACGTATATACCGGATAGATCTAAATACGATAATGGCCTCCGATATCCGTAGAATGCTATCCAGATATATACTGACGAATCGAAATCACATGCTGGAACTGGATGTGGTATGTTTTCGATCAAGTTGGGTTTGGAATTGTTCCTGAGCTACCAGATTACTGTAGCGCGATACAGGCCGAATTAATAAGCATTAAGACAGCCGCGGAACAGATACAGTATCTTGAAATATCTGGCAGGGATATTAATATATTTACTGACAGCAAGGCGGATATCAGATCCCTGGAGAGTGTGTACAGCAAATCGAAAATTGCCCAGAAATGCCGGGTGTCTCTTGAGGAGATAGCGAGACATTCGACGGTTACCCTTGTATGGGTTCCACGACATGGGGATATTGAGTAATAATAGAGCTGACGTCCTTGCAAAAGCTGGTGCCACCTTAGATTCGGCTTATCGAAGGGTAAGCAGCTGATCTTGCATCGATTATATTTGGATGCCAAGGAAAGATGGGTGAGAGAACCCACTTGCTTGGAAACCAGAAAGATCTGGCCTGACATGGATGCGCATAGAACGTAATATACCCCGAATCCAACTTAGGAACCTCATAGCGGTCATTACCGGACACTGGCCTATAGGTACACATGCAAAAAGGTTGAACATCCCTTACAATGACTTCTGCAGAAGTTGCGATAACGAGGAAGAGGAGACAACTGAACATCTTCTCTGTAATTGTCCTGCATACGAGGACCTTAGACACCAGATTCTATGTCAGCGAATACTTGAAAGTAAAACTTGTGTTTCTGCAGTTGATCTGGGTAAGATCCACACCTTTATAAACAGGACACGATGGCTGAGCAACGACAGTCAAAGGACATAGACGAACGGACATAGAACAACGGGACCCTCGGAGGACCCAAGTGAGATATGCCTTCGGGCGACCGAATCTAACCTAACATAAACACTAAAATAAATTAAGTGTAAAAGTGGTAACTATATAAATTTTTTTATATATATCCCAATCGCATCCCACTAAGCGACCTTAAACCTCTTAAAGGAAAAGACCTAAGGTTTCTTTTGAGTTTAAAAAAAAAAAAAAAAAAAACAATAAAAAAAAAAAAATTTTTTTTTAAACTAATACTTAAATTTTAATTAGGCTTGAGTTCATATTAACATTCTTAATTTTAACAAAGAATTTTTAATTGTGATAAATGAAAGAATAATCTCAAAAATTATATTTTTACTGACATTAGCCGATTTGAATGCATTTTTGAAACCAGCTACGATTTCATCATCAGCACTCTTTGATTTTTTTTTGAAAGATTGGAGAAATGGCTATCTAAACTATTTGGGAAACGCCAAACTCTTTGAAGGATTCATTGTACTTACGTGGAAGAATCAGTTGACGAAGAGCTGAACAATAGAATCAGCAAAATCGCTGACCAATCTATGGGAAGGGGCGAGGCTAAGAATCAATGGTCTAGGGGTGCTTCCGAACGAAAGCAAAATGGTTGTCATTGCTCATGGTGCTACCGAGGGCAAGGACATCATTTTGAAAAAAATGCAAAGGCAAAATGGATGCGTGAAGGACACTTCTAAATGGAGGGTCACTCACGTTGAAAAATTTGCAGTGTCAGAGAAAGTGGGCGTGGTGCTTACCATCTGGTGTCCGAATGAGAATGCGATGGCCATCAAGAAAGCAGGGAGGCGATTCAACTGCGGTCTTCATCAGTATGTTGTAAAATTCATAGAAGATGGATTGTGAGCAGGACGTCCTACCTGGTGCAAGGGTAGACGCCTTTAGAAGTCTATCAGGGAAGATGGTGGGCCCATACCGGAAAACTCTAAGTGTATATCAACTGAATCTGCTTCATAACAGAGCGGCTTCGGCGGTGATGATGCGATTTTTTGTGGAGGATGGGTTGGATATAGCCTTGCTACAGGAACTATGGATTGTTAGGGATAACATCATGGACCTATCTTGTCAGACCGCCAGTCGGTTTCACTCAAAGATGGGAGGGAGGTTGAGGACATGTATCCTGATGCGTTACGGCGTGTATGCTGTGCCGATGACGCATCTCTGTTCGCCGGATCTTACGGTGGTAATGATAGGCGCGGGATCGTTTTTGGTTGCGTCAGCTCACCTACCCTATGACACACCGGACTCCCATCCTTCGGGGGAGTTGAGGAATCTGGTGGAGTTCTGTAGGTTGAGGGGTATGCCTCTTGTCATGGGCTGTGATGCTAACTCACACAGCACTGTATGGGGCAGTATGGATAACCACAGGGGACAGCAATTGCTGGAGTTTGTGGAGTGTCATGAACAGGGGTGTCGAGCCCACCTTCGTGGATGCACGTAGGACGGAGGTAATCGACATCACCTTATGCTGTCGGGATGCTGGATAGAGTTGAAAATTGGAGATTGGTGGACAGATTGACCATGTCTGACCACAGGGCTATCCAGTTCGAGATTCTATATGGTAGGACACGGAGGGAGGTAGTTAGGCGTACTAGGGTGCCAAGGGATACGGATCGCACTAAGCACGTGGAGTGCCTCTCGGGACTTTCGGGTAATGTTCCACTCTGTTCCACGATGAAGGTAAACTCGACTGTCGGACTTGCCTTCGAGTATGCGTGTCCTCTCACGGTAGTGGATGAAAAGGATCCTACTCCATGGTTAAGTAGGGAATTGGAATCCATGACGAGGGACACGAGGAGGGCCTTTAATCGCTACATGAGGGAGGGGAATCCTAGCTTATGGGACGAGTATAAGGCGAAGAAGGAGCTGAAGAGAACTATACGTCTTCGGAAACGAAGTACATACGTAGCGAGAATTCTGATCCAGCGTGATGGATACATTTGAAGTGGGGAGACTGCAGAGGATGGTGTCTAGAGTACCTGTCTCCAGAATGGGGCGACGGAGACGATGGAGGGGACATTACAGTCGCTGATGGAGGTACATTTTCCTGGAAGTTTCATTTCGAATGACTCATGGGTTCCCGTTAACAAGGGAGCCAGTAAGGTAAGGCGAACTGACTTTTAATGGGGTTAGAAGTGCAATTTTGTCTTTTGCCCCATTTAAGGCGGCTGGGATGGATGGAATATTTCCGGCATTATTACAGTTGGGTATGAACACTCTACTTGTGGTGATTAGGGAAATATTTGTTGCCTGTCTTTCGACAGGGTATATTCCGGTGGCATGGAGGTGGTGGTTTTTCTTCCCAAACCGGGGAAGGACTATACGGAGGCTAAGTCGTTCAGGCCAATCAGTCTTATATCTTTTCTGTTAAAGGCAATGGAAAGGGTGTTGGTTGACTTCATGGAGGAGAACACGCTGATGGATAGGCCATTGAGTGGGAGTCAGCACGCTTACAGGGCTGGGGGCAGGGCCGGCGCTTTCATATGCACAGTAAAACCGGGCGCCAAACTTATGGGTAATTTTTTTAAAATTAAAATTTAATAAAATAATAATAATAAATACACCTGTAAACAACAAAAACAAAAAACTAAAACACAAAATAAATACTTATAACCCCACATCCATCGTATCAACAGTGATTTTGTACTGTTCTATCTATGGCCTAATAATTGAAATTTACATCATATACAGACACACCACAGATTTTTCATAACATCTTCTCATTCCATATGAACACTATTTTTTGGCTGGTCTTCATTCAACAACAACAAATAAGTAAAATGCAAAATCCACAAACACACACACACCACACATTTTTCATAACGTCCTCTCATTCCATATGAACACTATTTTTTTACTGGTCTTTATTTAATGGTAAGCAAAAACAAATAAGTAAAATACAAAATCCATATACACACGCACACCACACATTTTTCAAAATATCATCTCATTTCATATGAACACTATTTTTTTACTGGTCTTCATTCATTGGTAAGCAACAACAAAATAAATAAACTAGATAATGATACATTTTTGTTGATGGCATATGTATGGCAGTTATTTTTTACAGAATAGAAATAAAAGATTAGATACGATTCATAGATCATGGCTTGTCTATTCGACTTCCAAAAATCTTGCCTTTTGTTTTTGTTGCAAATTATTTGCAACGAATTCAGATAATGCTATTTCTAGCTGTGGATATAGGGATTGGAATCACAAAGGTAGACTTCTTAAAGAGCATGAGCAGAGTTTAAATCATATGGAACTTTTTAAAATTTGGAAGGAGTTTGAAAGTCGACTAGCAAGTCAGACCACCATTGATTCAACAATACAAACAAATTTATCAAAGGAGAGACGTATTGAAAAGGCTATTGATTTGCGTGGATTTTTTAGGTGTGCAATCTTTAGCATTTAGAGGAGGATCCGATAATTTATATGATAAAAATTATGGTAACTTCTTGAAATTAGTAGAGGCTATAGCAAAGTTTGACCCAGTTTTAACAGAACATTTAAGAAGAATAAATGACTCTGTAACACAAAATAAATATCTGAGTAAAGACATTCAAAATAGCTTATTAATATTTTTACTGGAGTAATAAAACAAAATTATTGAAATGGTAAAATCAGCCAAATATTATTCAATTATTGTTGATTGTACTCCTGACTTAAGCCGGAAAGAACAAGTATCTGTTATTCTTAGAATAGTTGATAAAAAAGAAAATACGTTCGCAGTAAAAGAATATTTCATAGGTTTCCTCGTAGCTACAGACACTACTGGAAAAGGTTTGACCAATTTAGTATTAAATGAACTAACGTCATTCGGACTGTCAATTCATGATTGTAGCGGACAAGGGTATGATAATGGGTCAAATATGAAAGGAAAAAATATCGGTATGCAAGCCCAAATCAAAAACTTAAAACCCCGTACGTTTTTTATGCCTTGTGCATCTCATTCCCTTAATTTAATAATTGCCGATTCAGTTCAATGCACTGCGGGTCAAATGACTGGTTTTTGAGGCAAAAAATCCAATTTTGCAGTGAACTATTTCAAAAAATTGATAATGGCATTTTGTACTACACATTTTCAAATACCCAAAAATAAAAAATCAGAATCAGGCGGCAACCCATGACTTAAAGACAAGCTGTCAAAGTTGAAGTTTTTTTGGTTTGCTTTATTCTCTCATATTCCGCTTTATTGTGCCTAATATTAAAACTATTGTTTAACAAAATATATAATCTGAAACAAAATTTTCTAAAATGGAAAGTATTAATACAGGTACGTTAAAAAAAATGCTATTAATAAGTTTCATAAAAATAATGTTGTAGTTAATATTTTGTTGTGACAAAGTGTGTCGTCTTTTCTGTGTAGTTTTGGTTGTCGACCGTGTGTTTCTTGGAGTAGTACTTTGTTTATTGGGACGTATTGTTGGAACACTATACATGTGGAGAAAGGTAATGATGTGTACTTTCATGTGTTTAAATAACCAATTGCCCAAAATTGCATTAACTTATTTATATTTCACTTTTAAGATTGCGTAAAAATAAAAAATACTGATATATTAAATTTTTGGTTACGAAATAATCGAAATGCTACAACTGTTGTCAACTGGATTTTCACGAAATTTAATAGAACAGTGGATGAAGAACGTATTGCAACAATAAAAAAGAAAATTAACAATTTTTGTGCTTATGCTAACCAAAAGTGGAACAAGAATCATAGATGTTTGAAGACATTTAAAAAATACGAAAGTTTATGGTTATCGAAAGAGACTGAATTTAAATTCTCTGAAAGTGATGTCGGAAACAAAAGAGGTCGTCCTCATGTTGGATATAGCGAGGGAAGTGCGCGGCAAAAACGAAAACTTGCTTCCGAGATATCGTCCGTACAGGGACACGATACCAAATTATTGGTTCATGCTGCTTCAATATCATCTCATGCATCAAAAGCAAATGACTTAAATTTTGTTTTAAAGGAAGTAGCTTCATCACCATCTAGGGCTACTAAAATAAGACAAGTTATAACATGCCATGAAAAAAAACCATTACCACTCTCCCCAGAAGAAGCATTATTATTTTTGATAGAGAATAATTTAACAAAGCAACAGTACATAAACATTAGGGAAATGAGCAAATCACGTAACTGTGATATTTATCCACATTACCAAAAAATTCGAGAGTGCAAACTTCAATGCCGACCTGAAGGATTAACGGTAACGGAATCATCAGCACAAATTCCCCTGCAGAGCTTAGTTAACCATACTGCAAAAAGAATTTTGTCCTACCAAGATGAAGTTTTAATGCAAATACCTGAGCTGAATGAAGTTACTTTGGTTTTAAGTTATGGTTTCGACGGTTCCACTGGGCAAAGTTCATTTAAACAAATATTTAGCACAACGCCCCAGAAAGCTTAGATAACTCGCTATTTGTAACATCAGTTATACCACTGGAAATAATCACGTCTCATTATGCAACAGTTTGGATTAATCGTACACCTCAATCGGTTCGTTTTTGCCGACCACTTAAAATTGAATTTATAAAGGAAACCAAGGAGCATATATTGAAAGAAAAAAACAATTTGGATGTGCAAATAAAAAATCTTGAGCCTTTAGAATATTTTTTGGTAAATGGTAGAAAGATATCAGTAAAGTATGAACTTATTATGACTTTAATTGATGGGAAAGTCCTGAACGTGCTTACGGAAACAAAATCTTCTCAGTCGTGCCCAATTTGTGGTGGGAATCCGAAGCAGTTTTTATCAATAAATGATTTAAGTTCATTGGTGTTTCAGTCAAAACCAAATTCATCAAGGTATGGCATAAGCCCTTTACACGCATGGATTCGATGCTTAGAATTTGTTCTTAATCTTTCATATAGAATTCATATTAAAAAATGGCAAATTCGAAGTGCTGAGGACAAATTACTACTGCAACAGAGAAAAAGTGAAATTCAACAAAAATTCTGGCAGAAAATGGGTCTTCATGTT
Organism: Phyto melanocephala; assembly: GCA_941918925.1. Classification (NCBI taxonomy): domain Eukaryota; kingdom Metazoa; phylum Arthropoda; class Insecta; order Diptera; family Rhinophoridae; genus Phyto; species Phyto melanocephala. The sequence continues at coordinate 62,407,807 of OW799233.1, forward strand.
CATAAGCCAAAAAGTAATGGGAGTGGCTCAACCAACGACGGCAATACTGCACGAAGAGCATTTTCAAATCCGGAATTATTTGCATCTATAACAAATGTTAACATCGAGTTTTTAAAACACTTGCAAATCATACTAATTGCAATTTCTAGCAATTTTGAGTTAAGTGTCGAAAACTTTAGAAGTTTTTGCTATGAAACTGCCGAAATATATTTTCAAAATTACAAATGGTACCCAATGTCAGCGACCTTGCATAAAATTTTAGCACATTCTTCACAAATAGTACAAGCCTCAATAGTGCCTCTTGGATGCGCTGGAGAAAATGCCTCTGAGGCGAGAAACAAATTTTATAAAAAGGATCGCATAGAGCATGCACGAAAGGATTCTAGAGAACACAATATATCTGATGTTTTTAACAGAGCCATGGATTCTTCTGACCCATTTTTATCCAGTATTTGTATAAAAAACCGCCATTCAGCAAAGAAAAGTTTGCAGCTTCCAAGAGAAGTTATTTCTCTTTTAAAGATTCCTGATATTCCCGAGTATCAATTGCCGACTACGTCACGTGCTATCGCAAATGAAGATTTATCTGATTTCGAAGAGGAGACAGATGTTCTACCCAATTTTAATATAGAGTTAGAAGTTGATGAAACATTGGATAATTTTGATGTAAGGCTTTATTATAAAATACTAATTTTTATATAATTAAATGTTCTCTTTTTAGTGGGATTAAATCATGATGGCATTGGCAGATCACATTAGTTTGTAAGTTGAGCTGTAAAGTAGCAAAAAAACTAATTTTATGTTATTAACTAAATTAACTTTATTTATGTATGTTTATAATTTCATAAATAAATGTTATTTCTAGCATGAAAGCTGTCATTATCTAAAGGTCTTAATTACTATTAACGCACCCGCCACTAATCTTACTTTTCCTGTCACTGAAAGTGGGTGTGTAAATGGGTGACTTAGTGGGTGTATACGTGGGTGTTTAAGTAGGTGAATTAACTAAATTTTTTCCAAAAACTATAACACGCAACAAAAGAAATTTTAAAATCGTATTAATTTTCGGTGACCTTTAACATATCAAACAATAGAAATATTAGAAGTGGGCGTGGTTAGATCGGCTTGAAATTTTTACAAACAGCTTAGGTACCCACAGTAGTCATCTGTTCCAAATTTGAAAGGTCTAGGTGCTTCCTGTGATTTATTGCCTCAAAAAACGGTCGTTTGACCCATAGTGCAATGCTCAGTTCAGTTCAAGCGATTAGATTTTTCAAAACGGTTCAAAGCCTTTATACTTTTTTTCCAGTTCCATTTCAAGATGGAATATATTAAAAAAAAAACATTGATAAACTCACTTTAAAACCCCTTTGCACCACAAGATGGGAAAGTCGTATAGATTCTTTAAAGCCGTTAATTTTCAACTTAAAAGAGATTTACGAATCTTTGGTAGAGTTATCAAATGACAGTGATTGTTTGACCAAAAATACGGCAGAAGAATTGGGAAATAAAATATTAAAATTTGAATTTATATGCTGTTTAGTAATATGGTTTAAAATACTTGAAAAAATTAATACAGCGAGTAAATATTTACAAAGCCCCGTAGTGTGTTTAACGACAGCAATTAATATTTTATCCTCATGCAAAAATTTTTTGAATAACCTTCGAAGTGATGAAAGTTTTGACCTTTTTATTGATGAAGCAAAGGAAATTGCTTTAAAACTAGAAGTCACACCATCTTTCCCACCATCTTCAACACTTAGAAGTCGCAAGAAACCATCTCATTTATTCCATGAGGGAAGAGATGCAGTAATTTCTGATCCGAAACATAGATTTAAAATTGAATTTTATTACAAAGTATTAGATCAAGCTATCATGTCTATGACAGAGCGTTTTGAGCAAATTAAAGAACATAATGGAATTTTCAAATTTTTACATGAGCTGCATAAAATATCCTTACACAATTCACATGATTTACGCAATAATTGTTTATCAGTAGAAAAATATAAAATATTTGAGATATTTCATCATTCAGGAGTTGTACAGAAACGGAAATTGTCGTATACTACACCAAAACGCAATAAGCGACAAAGTTTCTGTTAAAGCGGGTGTGCGTCAAGGCTGCATATTGTCACCGTTACTTTTTAACGTTGTGCTGGACATCGTTATGAAAAATGCAACGGCCAACAACAGAGACATAATGTGGGGACTTGGTGAGCGTTTGACCGATCTTGAATATGCCGACGACATATGCCTTCTAACACATAGTCACTCCGACATGTTAGAAAGCCTAAAAATGGTAGAGTCAGAAGCTGCAAAGGCAGGCCTCAAAATAAATATTCCTAAGATAAAAGCCATGAGAATAAATTCCACATGTAACAGACCATTTTCCATCCAAAACACTCAAATCCAGGATGTTAACACTTTTTGCTACTGGGGTAGTATCATAACAACGACCGGAGGATCTTCTGATGATGTACTGAATCGCACTATGAAAGCCCGACAAGCGTTCGGCCAACTCAGCACAGTGTGGAAATCACCAGTCATCTCCACCCACACAAAAATCAACATCTTCAATTCATGTGTGAAATCGGTTCTTCTCTATGGGTGCGAAACGTGGAACATGGCTATCAAAGATGCGAACAACCTGCAAGTCTTCGTCAACAAATGCCTGAGAAGAATATTAAAAATTTTTTGGCCCAACAGGATATCCAATGTACAACTCTGGGAACGCACTCACCAGAATCAAATACAAATCGAAGTGTTAAGAAGGAAATGGCGCTGGATTGGCCATGCACTGCGAAGATCTCCAGATGATGTAACCCGTATTGCTATAGACTGGAACCCACAGGGTAGTAGAAGAAGAGGACGTCCAGCACACACTTGGCGAAGACAGCCAGACTAAGAAGCGCTGGGAGCAGGCAAAACCTGGAACGAAATAAAGAACCTTGCACCAAGCAGAAACGAATGGCGAAACTTTGTTGAGGCCCTATGCTCCTTATAGGAACTAAAGGAACCAATATATATATATATATAGTAAAAAAATATTTAACAAAAGATACGGATTGCGATATAGACGGATTAGAACTATTTGATGAATTAAGAACATTTTCAACATTAATTTCAAAAAAACCTACTTCGTCTATTAAAACATTAGAATTTATTTTTGAAAAAAAATTAGAAATATTATTCCCAAATGTAGTAATTTCTCTAAAAATTTTGTAAACAATACCTATCACAGTAGCTTCTGCAGAACGTAGTTTTTCAAAATTGAAAATTAAAAAAAATTATTTAAGAACTACAATGACACAGGAAAGATTAACAGGGTTAGCAGCTATAGCGATTGAAAGTGATCTGTTAGAAAACTTAGATTATAATGACCTAATTAATGACTTTGCAAAAATAAGTAAAAGGGCGAAGAATTAGATTTTAATTTTAGAATAAAATAAATATTAAATATATTGTTTTCTTTTTTTAATTTTGGAGTAATTTTGAAATGTGTACCTAATTGAAGTGATATGAATTAAAAACATTTTTATTTTTTGTTGTAGAGGATTATAATTCTGAAATTTGCATTTTCACCTCTTGGGTGATGTGAAAACGGACTTATAAGGGCGGCCTTTTCAAATGTGCACCAGGCGACAGAAAGTATAGCGCCGGCGCTGTTGGGAGGTCTACTGAGACTGCCCTGCACGAACTGGTAAGGGTTGCTGAGGGGAGGTTTTCAATGGTGATCTGGCTTTGTCCGTATTTATGGATGTAGAAGGCGCTTTTGATAGGAACTCTTTTGATAGACTGATGGCATGTGGTATCGCTTTGGATCGGTTTTGGAGGAGAATCCTGGACCTCGTGGATGAAGAGGTTAGGGAGGCTCAAATGCCGATGGAGCGCATGAGTCGGGTGAAAGTGGTCGAAAGGCTACATCACACGCTCATAGCACTCATCGTGCATGGAGAATGACATCAGTGTCTTTACTGATGGGTCCTTTATGGACGGAAATGCAGGTGCTGGTGTGTACTCATCTGAGTTGAACCTATCCTGCACCCTAAATCTGGAGGAGTACATGTCAGTCTATCAGGCAGAAATGCTTGGTTTGCTGCACGCGTTGGACCACCTGTTGGAATGTAGAATGCATGGGAAAAGAATTCTTATTGCACTTGACAACCAGTCGGTTATAAAACGTATGCAGCGGATAGATGTGAACTCCTCTTTGGTGCTTGAGTGTGTTCTAAAGCTCAATAAGGGTGCCTCTACAAATGAGGTAACGCTTATGTGGGTTAAGGGACACGTGGGCATAGCTGGGGATAAGGCTGCTGAAGAACTTGCGAAGAAGGTCTAAGGCTGCATTCTGCGGACCGGAACCCAAAACTGCTCTGGGCAATGAGTTAGTGCGGGCGAAGATCTTCCAATGGGTGAACTCTATGAACTTGCGAAGGTGGATGGAGGGAACCACGTGTAGACAGGCTCGTATGGTGCTCAGGGAGCCACTTGGCAGGGTGCAGTGAAGATACTCGGTTTTAATTGGAGTACGATGGGCTGGATCACTGCGTTGATTACAGGACATGGGAACTTTAATTATCATCTGAAGAAGATGCAGATCGTGGATGTTGATATTTGTAGAATGTGCCTGGAGGATGCCGAGACGGTAGCGAAGACTGTGCGATGAGGATTGTCGACAATCACCAGTCGGCAGAGTGAAATCGTTTTCCTAGTCCAGAGCAAACGCCGGTTGTGGCGCGGGACTCAGTGATTGAGGGTATACTGATCGGTGGACACGAAATCACTGAGGAGCGAAGGGGGTCGAAAAGGGACCCGTTATAGTAGTGGTCTGCTTCGATATTCCCCCTACATGTGTGTGTACATACAATTAGAAATCTAGGCTAAGCTAAGATGTGGTGATTATACCTATGTACATGACGGCGAAGGGTTTTATCAGGTTCGGCACGGCCGAATATAGCACTTATTTATTTTTGTCATCCCGTGTTAAATTTCTACAATATTCGTTTGCGAACCCATAAAGTATTTATATATATCTACTCAAAGATTTCGATTAACATGTAGATACTAGGGTGATCGTTTATTCGACTTTTTTTTTAAACCCGGTTTTTGAATAGTTTAAAATTTAGATTTAAAAAAAATGGGTTGCTTTCTTGAAAATTTAGTAAAACCCCTTTGTAATGGAATATTGTTCCATGTAGTAGAAGAATAATTATTTTAACTAAAGTGCCCTATAGCCCTTATATTTATTTTACCCAGCTGGAAGGGTTCCAGCTAAATAATAGGCGTTCAAAAGAACTGCCAAAAGGTTTTTTGAAACAATGAAAATAAAACAAGGCAGTTATTGCCGATTTCGTTTCTAAAATCAATGTCTGTTTTATTAGTGGCTCGCGGCCCTTTTTATACTTAACATGAGAATTAATTCTAACTATTCTAACTTATTATACTATTACATCTACATCTATCTTACTACTATATGCACTTACTTTAAAATTATTTCTTTACTATTACTTCATACGTTTGACCAATCACAAACGTATTCAATTTGAGAATTGAGTGACGTTTACTTATTAATTACTTTCACTCAATTCTCATAATTGCATTAGTCATGTGTTTAATAAAAGTAACAATTGGGTTATATTATGTTACATTATTGTAATATTCAATAATGTAGAAGTGTGCACTAATATAGCACACTACACCTTAACCTATTCGAATACATAAAATATAATCCTTAATGAAGAAAGTAAAAACATTGTACAATAAATTATAATAAAATCAATATTTAAATATGAAAAATTAACAGTTATTGTCAATTAGGCTGCTCAATTTTGAAACGCAATAACTGACATGAAAACAGTTGACTAATTTGGTTTTTAATTAGTTCATGTTAAGGACAAAAGGTTCTCATTACATGTAAAATAAATAAAAAAGACCATTTAGAAGCCTGTTATAAATTTTTGTTAGATAAGCCTTTTAAATTTATTATTTTGTTTAAAATTATTTGTTTTATTTAAAATAAAATTTAAAAACTTGTTTGGTTTTTATACAATTACATTTTATAAATGCTTCCTTATTCAATGATAGATGCTCGATGGTTTAAGTGAATTCTAAGTTGACAGACATTTAATGCCATTACTTATTATAACATGCAATAAATTCAAAATAGGATGCTAAAAGGCCTATTAGACACGCATACATGTCTTAAGACATGTGTGATGGCATACTATGGGTTTAGCTATTACACTGTCGAACGCTGAAGGCATACTTCATTACACAGAAATTTTTGAAGCGAAAACATGATAATGAAGCGAAAAGTTGTCAATAGTTGAATTTTTTTCTATTTCACTTAATTTTTCTTTTAATGCATTGTATGCATTAATTTTAAATTGTTTATTGTGACACAGATCTGATTTTATTTGCCACAATTGTGGGAAGCTTTTATATTTCTTAATAAACTCTTTCCAGAAAATAATATTTGAAACATTTTTTTAAATTTGCGATATGCACACAGCAGCGGCAAAAATTTGAATGAATTTTTGTATGAAGTATGACAGACACGCTATTAGACGAGTATGTTGGTATTCGACAGACTCAGGTTTTCAAAAATTTCTGAAAACCAACATACATGTCTAACATACTCGACATACATGCTATTACACAGTGAGACTTGGTATGCCATCGTACATGTCTTAAGACAAGTATGCGTGTCTAATAGACCTTTAAAGGACAGATAATCGGTATTTCCTTATTATAACTTTACTTTTTACCTAAAAGTTGCTGATATGCTAGGTTTAAGCTTTAATTACATTTAACTTTTAACGTTAGGTTTATAAATTTAAAGTTACCATTGAAAATAAATCATCAAAAATGTTATTGATTTTTGTTAATAAAAAATATAAAATTTTCATTGATGCCACCACGTTTTTTAAGAATTTAATTAATTTGTTGAAAGTATTTGCATAGATACGCCCAGAAAATTATGACATCAAGTGAAAGTATTCGGTTAATTTATTTTCAAATAAGAAATTAGTTAAAATACAAAGGACAGTTGTTAAAGGATTACTTTAATAAAATACTGACTTTAAGTCAATTTTAAAATGGTCAGAAAACAAATGGACAAGAATTTGAAATGTGAATTTGAAAACTGAGAAGGTGTCTGCATTTTTCCTGCCTCATGATGCGGTTATCAAACCCGAAAGTAAATCCACAAAAATCAGAGTGGTTTTTAATGCGTCGAAGAAAACAGCCAGCGGTTTTTCGTTAAACGATGTCCTTCACCAAGGTCCACCGCTACAAAATGACTTACTGCAACTCATCCTTCGATGGCGAAACTACCAATACGTGTTTACAGGCGATATTCAAAAAATGTATCGACAAATTTTGGTGGACAAGGTTGATCGACCGTATCAACAGATCTTATTCCGCAATAGGGCAGAAGACCCGATGAAAACATTTCAATTAAAAACGGTGATGTTTGGTGGGAATTGCGCAACATATTTGGCGATAAGAACTCTACTAGAGTTGAGCGAAGACTGCCGATACATATTTCCAAAAGCATCAACGATTTTGAAGTCCGAGGTGTACGTCGACATCTTGTCGGGTGGGCACACCATTGAGGACGTTAAGCTCAAACAAGGTGAGCTTGTCAAAGCTTTAAAACCTGCCAGATTTCCACTCAAGAAAATAACAGCAAACCACCAGATGCTGCTAAACAATTTACCCCGGGAGAATCTTCTTGATGAAGATTTTTTGAAGTTCAACGACACCAGTACTGTTAAAACGTTAGGAATACGTTGGAACGCATTAGAAGATAAATTTTATTATACCGTAGAGTCAATTGAGATTACCCCATCCGCTACAAAAAGGAAAATCTTGTCCGTAATTGCAAGTGGCAAAAATTCTCATGAAGGAACTTTGGGAGAAGTCCGACTGGGATGAAGCGGTATCTTAACCTTTACTTTTTTAAAGAACTTGCCATTTATTTCTCAAATTCAAATCCCTAGATGGGTCAACTTTTCCCCAAAGTATCACATCCAGATACATGGCTTTTGCGACGCCTCAGAGAGGGCGTATTGTGGTACAATATAAAGGGTGTTTTTTTTTTTTGCTAGATAGAACTTTAAATTGTAAAAAGTAACACAAAAAATTAAATTTTGATGAAATATTTTAATCATCATGAATAGACTCACGCTTGAACAACGCTACGAAATTATCCAAATTTACTTTGAAAATCAGTCGTCGATTCGCGCAACTTATAGACGACTTCGTCATTTTTATGGCGTACATAATCGTCCATCTGAACAAGCCATTCGTCGAACTGTGGATAGATTTCGTACCACATACTCTCTAGAGGATGCAATAACACCAACACGTCGAAGGAATGTGCGTACTGAAGAGAATATCGCCGCTGTAAACGAAAGTGCGGAAGAAGATCCAAATTTATCGATTCGTCGTCGGTCGCAGGATTTGGGGCTCTGTCCGTCCACTACGTCTCGTCTACACCCGTATAAGATCCAGCTGGTGCAGGAATTGAAGCCACGAGACCATTATATGCGTCGTTCTTTCGCCGATTGGGCTCTAGAGCAGTTGGCAACTGACCCGTTGTTTTATCGCAAAATTGTGTTCAGCGATGAGGCGCATTTTTGGCTTAACGGGTTTGTTAATAAGCAAAATTGCCGCATATGGAGCGAGACCAATCCACAAGAGACCCTACAGACTCCATTACATCCAGAAAAATGCACCGTTTAGTGCGGTTTTCACGCTGGTGGCATCATCGGACCTTATTTCTTCAAAAATGAGGCCGGAGCTCGCGTTACGGTCAATGGAGATCGTTACCGCACAATGATCAATGATTTTTTGTTTGAAAATATGGATGACATTGATCCGGAGGAGATGTGGTTTCAACAGGATGGAGCTACGCGCCATACGGCGAACGCAACCATCGACTTATTGAAATCAAAATTTGGCGATAAGTTGATTTCGAGAAATGGACCTGTCAATTGGCCTCCAAGGTCGTGCGATTTGACACCTCTCGATTATTTCCTGTGGGGCTACGTGAAGTCACTGGTTTTATTTTCAAATGTTAATGTCACGTATTGATCTTTCGAATAAAAAAAAATTTTGATTACAATTTATTTTTTTGTGTTATTTTTTACAATTTCAAGTTCTATCGGGCTTAAAAAAACACCCTTTATATTAGAACTGAAAGTTCAGATAGTCAAATAAATAGCCATTTATTAGTGGCTAAGACGAAGGTGGCTCCAATTAAGCGTACTACGCTACCTAAACTCAAGTTATGCGGAGCATTGCTGGTCACAAAACTTATCCGAAGTGTACTTACGAATTATCAATTCTCCTATGAATTATAACAGAATTATACAGATTCGTCTATAATCTTAGGGTGGTTACAGAAACCCCCAAAAACCCTTAAAACTTTTGTCGCACATCGTGTGACGCAAATAATATTGCTAGCCCAAACCACTGGAAACATATTAAAACCGAAGAGAATCCAGCTGATATGGGCACTCGCGGCTGCACCCCTCAGGATCTAGCCGATAACAAGCTATGGTGGCATGGGCCTACCTGGCTTCAATTTCCTACGTCTCTTAGGCCGACACAAAGAACTTTTGATCCAACAGATTTGGAAACAAAAAAGTTAACCAATTTTCATCTTGATGTGAGTCGTACCTACGTTCTCGAAGAATTTTCATCCTTTTCAAGGACGCGTTGTCCTTTGTTATCGAATGCGTTTTATCAATCGTTTCCACTGCGCAGGAAATAAGCGCCATGAGAATTCGACTATTTTCGTTACCTCAAAAAGCATATTTCTATCGCGAATATGTATGCTTAACGGAAAATAAACCAATAAATCAGAAAAGTAGACTACTCAACCTTAATCCTTTTATCGACAAGGACGATCTTTTAAGAGTTGGTGGCAGACTAGCCAATTCAGGGTTAAGCTTCGAAGAAATGCACCCGGTTATAATTCCGGACGGGTCTCACCTTGATAAACTTTTAGTAAAATTTGCCCATCTGATTCTTCTGCACTTTGAGCACCATATTATGTTACGAGCTATTCATCAAGGATTCTATATTCCCCAGCTAAAAAATCTTGTGCGAAAATGCATACGAGAGTGTAAAGCGTGCACTATTTACAGGGATAAGTTCCAGCACCAAATTATGGCCGCACTCCTCCCCGAACGCGTAAATTTCTCTTTACTCTTCACATACACAGGAGTCTACTTCGCTGGTCCTTTCAACATAAAAACCTCGTCTCTTAGAAATACCAAAATATTAAAAGGATATGCCGCAGTATTCGTCTGTTTCTCAACTAGAGCGGTACATTTGGAGTCGTGCTCGGACCTCTCAACAGACGCCTTCCTTGCCTGCTTCGACCGGTTTATAGAGCGAAGAGGGCTCCCGAAAACTATGTACTTGGTTAATGGCCTAAACTTTCTAGGCGCTAGTTATGAGCCACAACGAATTTTTGAAGTCTACTGAAAAGGCTCTAGTCAACAAGTACAGCCCAATGGGTTTTACATTGTCGTTCATACCACCGTATGCACCCCATATGGGGGGTCTCTGGGAGGCTGCCGTCCGGAGCATGAAATCCCATTTGAAAAAAATCACCTCGCCCCTTTCATGCACTTTTGATTAGTTTACTACATTTCTCGTACGAATCGATGCTGTTCTTAACTCGAGACCACTTTCCCCCCTCACCGAAAACCCTAATGAACTTTTACCTCTTACGCCTGGTCATTTTTAGAGAGGAGCGCCTATAACTGCATTACCAGAAGCTCCTGTAGAACTTTCACCTGAAGAAATTCAATGCATGAAACGCTGGGAACGACTGAAAGCACTACAGCATATTTTTTCACGTCGTTGGAAATCGGAATATATAACCGAACTTCAACGTCGTTTCAAATGGAGAACTGAACGTGACAACCTTAAAAATAATGATATCGTTGTAATTAAGGATGATTTCTTACCCCCTACAGAATGGCTTCTCGGTAGAGTCACCAACGTCATCTATGGACGTGACAGCAAAGTACGAGTCGCCGAAATACGAACCAACAGAGGCATAATTATACGACCGGTTGTCAAGTTATGTTTATTACCTACCGGCAACCACTCACCCACTGAACAAATTATGAAACCAACAAATAATTCACTTAAAAATTGGTAAAAATTTCCACACTAAATATTAATTTATATATTCCAATTGCACTGGATAATTTTTATTTCTGTATGTATTTCCTTTTTTTTCTTACTCCCCTACACAGACAACTGGCAAAAAAAAAATGCCATTTCTGCGGAAAAAATCATCCGCTGAAGTATTGTATGGTATTCCGGTCATTTGATGTTAATTCCAAGAAGGCTAATATCGTCAATAAAGAAATCGTTGCAAAATAGAGCTCGCACCCAACAAACTGCAACGCTCAACACTACTCGATGCTTCATAAAGAAATAAGAGATCCCCATTCATCAAGCTTTGAGGACAATCTGCCCTGTGACAACTATGATGGTAAAGAACCTGACGCAGTACCATTAACTGCGTATGGCCCTCTACTTGAGGCACCAATCGTAAAACTCGTAGCGAATCGCCCCATATTTAAAGCACTTAAAGAGACTCCAACAAGCTCCCTCTACATGAGGTCGTTTCTGCAAAAAAAAATCAACAGCTGACAGTACCTCATTAACGCAAAACCACAACATCTGCCAACAACATGGCTCACAAAACCTTTTCACAACCATAGAAGTCCCGCTCGAAGATGAACCCTATGTGTATTTGAACAGGTTTGCTCCAGCGATCCTCGCCCGGGGGAATGTTGAAGCGACTTCAACTTTATTTACATATTTTTATTTATTTATTTATATATATTTATACTTATTTATATATATTTATATTTATTTATATATATTTATATTTATTTATATATATTTATATTTATTTATATGTATATTTCTTTTCTTTTCGTGTAGTTTTATAAATTTTATTTAGAGTTTACTCTTTTGGCAATAGTTGGGGCCTACAACCAAGGGTGGTGAATTGGATTTACACGACGGTGGTAAGACCCATTCTAACATATGGATGTACTGTATGGTGGGAGGTATAAAAAAAGGGTTGTTATAGGAAGCTCATCACAAAGGTCCAAAGGTGTGCTTCACTTGTCATCACTGGTGCTATGAGAAGCACACCTCAGGGGTCTTTGGACATCATTCTCGGCACTATGCCTATAGAGGTATGGGTGAAGGGAATGGCGGCAAGGACCATGTTTAGGCTAGGTGAGTCAGGGTTGGGTAGGATACTTAACATAGGCCACACTAGAATTTTATGGAAAACTGGTCTCCAGGATTGTGTGCGATGTCAGGGTAATTTGACAGACTACAAGGTCACAGAGATCAGTTTTGTTAGAACACCCCCGCTGCTAATTCCGGATAGGGATTGTTGGGTAGGATCCGACAGACTGTTTGAGGGGTGTGCAGTCTTTACAGATGGATCGAAGATGGATATAGGCACAGGGGCAGGTGTCTATATTATGGGAGAGAACATCAGGAGGTCTTACAAACGTTCTGATAACTGTAGTGTGTTCCAAGCGGAGATACTGGCTATCTATAAAGCGACAGATCTTATATTGGAACATGTTCCAAGGGGTAGGGAGGTTACTCTATACGTTGACAGTCAGGCGGCGCTCAAGGCCTTGAAGCGACATTATGTCAACTCTAGGTTGGTTGAGAAGTGTAGGAGGGCACTCAATAGGATCATGAACCTCTTCGATGTCAGACTGTGTTGGGTACCAGGGTACAATGGAATCGTCGGCAATGAAATTGCTGACGAACTTGCGCGCGGTGGATCGGCTTTGGTTTCGACGAGCGAAGAGGACATGGTGAGACCTCCGTTAGGATACTATTTTGGGCGTATCAGGGCGTGGGTATCTGACAAGACCGATATGGTGTGGAGGGACAGAAGAGACTGCAGGGTGTCAAGGGCTTTATGGCCCAGGTTAAACTCAGCGGACTCTACGGTTCTTCTGGGCCTGGGTAGGGTATGTCTGAGGGCCACTATTTAGGTTTTAACAGGGCACTGTCCTGTGAGGGCTAGGATTAGTAAATGGGATCACGACACTCCGGATTATTGTAGGATGTGTGAGGATGAGGAGGAGTTGGAAACTGTGGAACACATTGTCTGTCACTGCCCAAGGCTACATAATCACAGGCTAAAGTGGTTAGGTAAACGATTCCACGATGAGTTGGGTGATGTTTCAAAGTGCAAGCTAGGGAATATTATCGGATTCATCATGGGGATCGGGTGGCTAGTGAACATGCAATGGGGCTTGTAGAGAATATGTTTTTCTTTCTTCTATTTTATTTCCTACTAACTCTTTTTTATTTTTATTATTTTCTCTTGTACTATATCTTTGGAAACTTTCTCTCTCTCTCTCTCTTTTCTATCCTTAATACATGAAAGGGTAACGCAATGGACCTTATTGGTCTCCGAGTGTGGGTGTAGGAGGCAGATACTGCTTTCTGCATCCCCCTTTCCTACCTACCTACCTTACTCTTTTGTTGTTGCAATAACTTTTCTCATTTTTTTTAAAACCATTAAGATGCAGTTACGGTGAACTAAATTCCTTTTTAAATTGTTTGTATTATTAATAGTTGAACAGTTGAACTGAACAGTAAGAAACTGTTAACATTTTTTATTAATAAAAAAAATATATGTAACAGCAAGAAGCTGTAAAATAAATTTGTTAGTTCTAAGAAGAACACCCAGCCTTATTATTTTTAGAAGGATACACCCCACCTGGGCTAGAAACAAGAGCCCACAGTTATCAATATCACATCGTAGCTAAGTTTAGGTTTCTTGTAATACGCCATTTTCTTTATTATTTCCGACGCCATCTTTGATTTTGAATTTTTACATAGTTGCCACATTCTACTAGTCAAGCCCTTTCATTTGATACCCTTGTTGTTGGGGTTAATAAAATTTATTCCGCAAAGTTGTTTCAGACGCCATCTGGGATTTTACACTTTTTTAACAATTCACTACAATATAATGGTCAAGCCCTTTTATATGATGCTAATATTGTGGAGGTTAAAGGGGACAAAGCCGTAATTATTATTTATTATCGCATAGCCCAAACGCAAAGAGCTAAACATGAAATTTGGATAATCGGTTCCTCTTTCAAAGTACAGCTCCACTAAGAAGGATTTTTGGAAATTCTTACTTTAAGGGGGTAAAAAGGGTAAAATTTGTGGAAACTTTTTTTGGGACAAAAAAGGTACCAAAAAGGGAAAAATTCCGGAAAATGTATGTAATTCCTAATTAGACGGCCAATTTTCACTAAATTTTTAATTGGGATTTTACCAGACATAAAAAATTATGTAATTTAGTAAAAATTGAAACACATTCATAACAAGGTAAAAAGGGGAAAATACAGGAAAACAGTTTGGTACTTTTTATAACATAATTACTTTTATGCAAAAAATTACTTTAAATTACGTCGATTAAAATATTTTTCTACATAGATATTTGAATATTTAAAACTTGGAATTTAAACATTGATATGGAAAAACCAAAAGAGGTACTTTTCTTTTTTTTTGGGTACTTTTTGTATTTTCTACGTTAATGAAGCTAGAATTTCGACATTAGTGACTATTGATCTGAGCTGAGGCTAAAATTGTTATAGACGACCAAAAAGGTACTTTTTCGCATTTTTATGGTATTTTTTGTATTTTCTATGTTTATGAAGCTAGAATTGTGCAATCAGTTAGAATTGTGATTCCAGGTGAGACTGAAAATGTAAGGTGCGACCAGAAAGGTACTTTTTATCTATTTTATAGTACTTTTTGTATTTTCAACGTTTGCGAAGCCTAGAATTTCGAAATCAGTGACTATTCAGACGAGGTGAGACTGAAAATATTATGGGCGACCAAAAAGTCCTTTATTAGTTTTTATGGTACTTTCTGTATTTTCTACGTTTACGAAGCTAAAATTATGAAATACAAGGATTATTGATTTAAGTTGAGAATGAAAATGATATTGGCGACACTAAAGATGCTTTTTCGTATTTTTGTTAAACTTTTTGGAATTTTTGCGTTTGTGAACATTGATTCTTAAAATTAGTATTTATTGATACGAGGTCTTACTCCTAATATTATGGACGACCAAAATATTACTTCTTCTATTTTTTTGTATACATAGAATTTTGAATGTTGGTAACTATAAACCAAGCTAAAGTTTTTAGTGAGGGACAAAATGTTATTTTATTATTTTAAGGGTCATTTTCGCAAATTCTAAATTTATAAATCTTAATTTTTTAAACTCAGTATCATTAATCTTGGTTTTAGATAGAAAATATATGCTCGATAAATACTTACTCTACTTTTTAGTATACCCGCCACCAAAAATATGGGGGAATATTCATTTTGTCATTCCGTTTGTAACACATCGAAATATCCATTTTAGACCCCATATATATATTCTGATTCGGGGTTTGATTTTATGAAGATCTAGATATGTCCGTCCGTCTGTTGAAAGCACGATAGAGGGCGCACCGAAAAAGCTTGGGGGCTGAAATTTTGCCAGAATCTTTCTTATACACAAGGTTTGTTTGTATTGAAAATGGTCTTAATCGGAATATTACGAACAAAGTTATAGCTCGTAATGCAAGAGAAGGTAGAAAAAACCGTGTCCTTGCAACATCGAATAAAATGGAATTGTTTCCAAACGCATTAACGTAGAGTCATGAAACTTCGAATATATATTTCCTGAGTAAAAAAAATATTTTTCCCCGAAAATTGCATAAATGCATTAGGAAAGGAGTTATAGATCAAAATGTAAGAAAATTTATACCGCTTAGTGTATATTTTAAATTTAAAACGTAATACAAATGACAAAATTAGATGTTCGATTCTGAAATTTTGCAGGAATTGCTTTTTGGTCAAGGGCTTTGTTGTAACAGAAAATAAATGTGACACGCCCACTTTTACATCCACCTCCCATATAAGGTTTTATCTCAAATTCATATAATTTCTCTATGAATAAAGATTTTGGAATAATAAAGGACGGTATTGAAATATATAAGTTGTATTCATTAGCAGAAACAACTTCGACACGCCTGCTATAACGCTCACTTTTCTCGTTATCCACTGTTAATGAAATTAAAAAAATTACAAAATTAGAGGTGTCATGATGAAATTTGCTACATATATCCTTTAAGTCAATGTCATTGAAAATTTAGGTAACACTTAACGCCTACCTCCCATAAAATGGTTTATCTTAAATTCATATTATTTCTCTATGAATAAAGATTTTGGAATAATAAAAGACTATATTGAAACATCTAGGTTTACTTTATCAGTAGAAACAACTACTTTAACGCGCAATTTCATTGAAAGACTAATTTTACGAAAACATTTTACTAGCAAATCGAAGTTGTACAAAGAAAGTGATACATATTTTAGTATAAAGAGATTATTCCATAGCGATTACTGTTAATAACAAAATAATATATTTTGTGCTATAAATAGGGGTTTTTCCCAGGAATTCGAGTTACTTAATCTTCCCGATGTCCCAGAATTATTTTTCGGGATCCCGGGAAATGAAAAAAGTGGCTTCGATTTGAAAGCAGGTGTTTATATTGTAACATTTGTTTTTCATAAAAAATTTTCCTTCAAGATTTTTTTAACTTTTCATTTAAAATAGTTTTACAAATAATTTGATATACTTTTTGTGTTAAAAAATTTAAAAAAATCAGCCCACGTTACCAATACTTAAAAATTTCTTAAAGAAAGAGTTAAAATTTTTTGAGGGAAGTGGTCAAAAAACTTAAAATATGGTATATTTGTTAAATGCACTTTTAACTTTTCGTCCAACATCGATATAAAGTGAACAAGTGTTTTCTGTAACAGGGCAATTTGATAATAAAATCAGAAATAGTTAAAAATTTTTATGTTATATTTGTTATCATGTTTTTGAAATTGAATTCTAATGATTTAATTTTTGATCTCATACTTAGTTGTATTACCTGGGTGTACCACATAATTTCCAAAATCAAAATCCCCAAATACAAAATCCTCAAACACAAAATCTCCAAACACAAAATCCCCAAACACAAAATCCTCATTTTCTGTGTAAAATACATTAAAATTAGGTTAAAAATCGCGCGCGCAACACTGCTTTCAGGCTGAGTTTGGATAATTCAATGAACAGTCTCCAAGCCATTGGATCGTCACGTAGCTGTAGTTCTTGAAGAAGTATTTGAGGGTCGGTTAAATAAACTAAATCTAGATCTATGAAAAAACAGTTCAGATAATTGAGAATGTCTTTTCATTAAAAACGAAATAGTTGTTCCTTTTTAATAGATTCCATCCACTGTTCTAATTTGGAACCTAAAAGGTGGGCCTTAGATATTGAAAGCTACAAATCGCTTTCATTATTCACATTGGTTAAATTGATATGGCGCTGATAGTTCTTTATTCTTACTTTTCTATCCTTAGTATATTTCAAATCCAAAATAATGATAGTAAGCCTTTTTTTAATAAAGGTCGTCATCTTTTTGCAGTGCAAGACAATCGCAAAATCAACAGACACATAACAAACATGGTTTAGGTTATCTTTCACACACACGTAACATTCTCTTTAAGCTAAAACAAATCATATTGTAAAAATTTATATAAAATTTTGCAAGAATATTTCTAGTTCATAAAAAATGTTTGGTTTTGAAAATATGCTAAATAAGGGTTAGTTAGGGATGTTAAATAAATTTCGAACGTGTTTTGGAAAACGTATTTTTAAGTCCTGGAAAACAGAATCAGTAAGGGAGATGTATCCCTCTATGCGGTAATACTATTCTACATCTTTTATTCAACTTGAATTTCCATACAAAAGCAAATCTTCTGGGTTTCTTCAAAAATTATTCAATTTTTTTTTATACCCATCACCAAAAAAATGGTGGGGGTATATTCATTTTGTCATTCCGTTTGTAACTCATCGAAATATCCATTTTAGACCCCATAAAGTATATATATTATGAATCGGGGTTTAATTTTATGACGATCTAGTTATGTCCGTCTGTTAAAAGCACAATAGAGGTCAAATTTTGTCAGAATATTTCATATACACAAGGTTTGTTTGGTATTGAAAATGGGCTAAATCGGAATATAAGGAAGAAAGTTACAGCTCGTAATGCAAGAGTAGGTCAAAAAAACCATGTCCATCCAACATCGAATACAATACAATTGTGTCCAAACGCATTAACGTAGAGCTAAGAGGCTTCGAATTTATATTTCCTAAGTAAAAGCAATATTTTTCCCTGAAAATTGTTTAAATCTTTGCATTAGGAAAGGAGTTATAGATCAAAATGTATGAAAATTTACACCATACAGTGTATATTTTAAATTTAAAACGTAATAGAAATGACAGAATTAGATGTACAATTCTGAAATTTCGCAAACGTTGCTTTTTGGTCAAAAGCTTTGTTCTAACGGAAAATAAATGTGATACGCCTATAACGCTGTACCTTAATTTTTCTATGAATACAGATTTTGGAAAAATAAAGGACTATATTGAAATATCTAAGTTGTATTCATTACCAGAAACTTTTTTGACACGCCTACTTTAACGTCCACTTTCATTGCAAGACTTGATTTGTGAAAATATTTTACTAGCATATAAAAGTTATACAAAGAAAGTGATACATATTTTAGTATCAACATATTATTCCATTGCGATTACTGTAAATAACAAAGTAATAAATTCTGTGCTATAAAAGTACATCAAATTGGTGGAGGTGTAGTGACACTTTGTTTATACATAGATGTGTTATAAAATCTAAGTGGTTTGTTTTTTATTTGTTTTATGAAAGAAAATTAATAAAACAATTTTTTTTTATTATCCTTTATTAAAAACTTATTAATTTTATCAATATCATTAACAGAGTAATGAGAATTTACATATAGTATTACAACAATTAACATCTTATTAATAAAATAAAGAAACTACTAATATCACAGATTTAAGGAAAAGTTGTACATAAAAAACCTCGCATCAACTTAGAAGTTATAAGAGATTTTAAAACAATCACTGAAATGTGTCTTTTAAACAAAAGACCCTCAGTGGTTGTTCAGCAAATTTCTTATAATTTCAAAATTTGACCTTCTGCATTTTTCATTAAATGACAGCGTCAGTTCCCTTGTCAATGAATTAAACATTTTGAAGTCTAAGTTTCTGTGTAGAAGATAAGTTGGATATCTAAAAGGTAGATTGTGTATTATTTTCAAGTTTTTATTTTGAATGATTTGCAATTTTTTTGTATGCGTTTAAGCAGCCTTTTGGGACCAGATTTGACAACCATAGGTCATAATCGGTCGAATACACATTTTGTAAATAAAAACTTTGTTCTTTATATTAAGATTAGATCTTCGGCCAATTAAGGGTATAAGGCACGACTACACTTAATTGCCTTCTCGCAAATGTAATTAACATGCTGTTTGAATAAAAGTTTTCTGTCAAGGATTACTCCTAGATACTTAATTTCGTCCTTCAATGGGATAATTGTTCCCCTAGACGATAAATATCTAGTAGGAAAGCGTTTTCGCGATTTGTTGAATGGAAATATAATTGCTTGAGTTTTATCGTCATTGACTTTTATTTTCCATTTGTCATAGTATTTACGAATTAATTTAAGATTATTTTCCATTCTTCTAATAATCGCATTCGAGACTTTACCGCAACAAATAAAGGCGCTGTCATCCGCGTAAAAAGCTGCATCATGGTCTCTTCTTAGAGTAACATCAGATGTATATATCGAGTATAGTGTAGGGGATAATACTGATTCTTGCGGCAAGCCCGCAGGTATTTGCCTTTCACTAGAAAATTTGTTATTGACAGATACAACAAACGTACGTTTATCTAAAAAGCTTTTGATAAGTTTTTAAAGGTAAATTGGAAAATTTAACGTATTTAATTTATACACTAGTCCATCATGCCAGATTGAGTCAAAAGCTTTTTCGATATCAAGAAAAACGACTCCAGTACTTTTTCGATTACTTTTATTACATTCAAGAAAGTTTACAACTCTCTTAAGTTGATGTACAGTGGAGTGCTCTTTTCGAAAACCAAACTGTTCTTTATTTATGATATTATTACAATTTGAAAACTCTTAAATTCTGGAGTGAATAATTTTCTCGAACACCTTATCCAATAGGCTTAGAATACTTATTGGCCTATAGCTGGAGGGCAATTTAGGACCTTTCCAGATTTGTGGTTTGGAATTACCTTAGCCATTTTAAAAACGTGTGGGAAGTACCCATTGCTCAGGCAGAAGTTAAATAATTTACTTAAAGTTTCAAAAAAGGAGTCGGGCATATTTTTAAGTATTATACTGTTAATCCCATCTAAGTCAGGGGATTTATTATTTTTTAACAAATGGACAAACGATTTTACTTCAGACAAGTTTGTAAGTTCAATACTTGTATCATCGGTAAGAGTTTGATTAAGGTCATTAATGTATCTTGATACAACCGAGTCCATGGGTGATGGATTGTTAATAGTAATGGTATGTGAACTAGCAAATACGTCAGCTATTGCATTTGAATTTTCGACATTAGAATTGATTCATTTACATGAAGTTTAGAATATGTAGCATTCTCGCCTTTTAAAGTTTTAGTTAATTTCCAAAACTTTTTGGAACCGGTAGGCAGATTTGAAATGAATTTCGACCAAGACTCATTCCTGTCTTTATTCAAGTGAAAGTCAATAAGCCTATTTAGCTGTTTCAAGATACAATATAAATGCATTTTAAAATTAAAATCCCTACATCTTTGGAATTTACATCCAGATTACCTGTGTTTGTAATATTTTGATTTATATCTTGTAATATTATTTCATTCTCCACCCAGTTTTTTATTGATAACCAATCGGCTCGATTATATAGGAGTACCAACAAAATGCTATTATGTACCTCTCCATAAATGACGCAAGATATTGGTACATGGTCCGACTGCATAATATTTGGATGTGTTTCCAAGGTTGAAAAAGGAAGACAAGAGTTAGTTAAAAGCAATAATGATTAAATAAAGATTACGCCATCACGCAGCCATAAAAAACATTTCTGACGTCACTCAAGCTGTGTTCTCATTGGCTAATAAAATTCAGCTGTATAACTAATTATGTTTGTGTAAAAACATGACAGTGGGACAAATTGTTATTTTTCTAACTAAATGTTTTCATAAATTTTATTACAATATTTCACTATTATATTAGGTGTAGAATTCATTTTATTTTGTTATTTTATCAAATTTTCTTTTTCGCTTATAATTATTTTCAGCGATTTCGACATTAAGTTTCCTAATTCTAAAATACATTCGACACCTAAAAAAAAGTTTTTTCACGCATTCACTGGCTTCAATTTCTTTGCCTTCCAACAAATGCTTTTGTAAATATCCGCTTGAAAGTAATAATCTGTTACCGTTTAATTTAAAAAATATGGTGTAAGTTTGGAGGCGATCTTCTTCGAGATCAGTCGTCCTTGGAGCATTTTCAGCGACCAATTTTTCTTCAAAACTATTTGGAATATCATTTTGCTTTTCAGTTTCACGTAGTCCCTTATATACATTTGCAACTTCAGTTTCATTAGCAGTTTTCGTTTCACTTTCAAAAGCACTAGTGTCTAAAGACGGAACTGCATGGGATTTTGAAATTTTTGCACGCCGTTTGCTAAATTCTATTCATAATGCCTTAGTAATGTACTGCAAGAATTAATTTTGTTTTAACTTACCCATTTCAAATTTCAAGTTTCTTTCAAAATTTTCTTGCTTGAAATGTAAAGCACAAATTTTTTCTTTATCAACATTTACAGGCTTCACTCGTTTTCAAAATATTACTCATAACTTCCTTCGAGATACATCTTTTGGAAATTTGTAAAATGATACAGCTTTTTAAAAATACAAACGTTTTATTAAAAATGCGCAATTTATTAGGTTTTAATATAATTTCTCATTTGTTTTTTTGCTGTTACTTTGCTTGCATTTGCCCACTGCACACTTCATATTTGCTCTCTTTCTTATCTTTTCACTTTATTTTGTTTTCTGTATTTATTAGTTTTGCAGCTTTTAAACAACCAAATTTAAACACTTTATATAATTTTAATAATTTTAATATCATTTATATGTATTTATTATAAAATATGACACGAAATTCGTTGTTTATTAAGCATCGATGTAGTACTTATTTTAGAACTCTCTGAGTAAATTAATTACAGGGCTGCCAACTATTACAAAATACTTACATTTTTTGTAAGAAATTATAAATTTCACATATGATACACACTTGGTAACCTTTGCGAGGGGATTACTACGTCATCTAACGGTAAATCATGCACAAGGCGTAATCTTTATTTAATCATTCTTGGTTAAAAGGATGTCTAATGTAGACGGCTGTACTGGATTAATATTTTGTCCAAAACGCGTAAAAGCATTTGGGTAATAAATATAGTAGTTTGATTGAAGGCAATGGCTATAAAGCTCATTACCAGCATTATTGTTTGAACAGCAATTCCAGTGAGTATTTGAGCGTTTAAATCACCGAATAAGAAGAAGTCATTTGAACGTTTAGTTAAGGCATCCATATCAGTTTTAAAATTTATAGTGTGAGCCGGATTGTACGCAGATGTAAAAATCACAGGGCGCCTATTTATTATTACTCGTACCGAAATATTTTTAGCCACACGCGTATTTATAGTTGGTAATATTTCGTGTTCAACATCATATTTTATCGCGATGAGTACACCTCCGCCATGTGTTGGTCTATCCTCTCTATAAATTTTGTAGCCCCCAAGTTTAAATTTATGGTGGGGTTTCAAAAATGTCTCATTGACAAGGAGAATATCAACTTCCTTGTCGTATAAAAATTTTTCCAGCTGTGAAGCTGCTGACTCAGTCGTTATGCCTTGAGCATTCCAGTGCATAACATGAACATAGTGACTTACTGTTGATTTATATGGCATGTTGAAGCATCATTCCCAGCACTCGCAGTTTGTCGTACTTATTTTGGCATCTTTGAAGTGCATCGACAGCATCAAAAAATATTTCCATTAATTTCTCATTGGAAATATAAGCTTCATTTCTGTTCACAAGATTTTAACTTCTTGTTACATCAGAGTACAGAATATTATTTTTAGCACCAGAGTCACGTGGATAATTTTGATGCTCCTTACGGGCAGTTGTGGAAAATTAACTTCATTGACGTTAAAGTTCATCATATAATTCCTTTGTGGCACCTTCATTCTGGCTGTGGTACGTTGTCGAATCTCAAGATATTCCTGACGACATGGGCATTTAGGGCCGTCAGCTCTGTGCTTCATATTTCTAAAATTCTTTTTTGTGCAGTTGTGACATTTATAAACGATGTTATCACTATTTGCAGCTTTGTTCAATGGGCAATCTGCAAATTCATGATTACCAGCACAGGCTGCACACAGAGTACGAAAACAAACAAAAGCAAACGTTCCAATAGTTTTGTTTCGATCATTTCAGAGAGGGAAAACAAAACGAAACAAAACCCAGGATAACGGTATATGCATTTTGTTTTGTATTGTTTTGTACTATGAGTGCAAACAAAACCAGAATCGAAAAGTACTCAGCTTCAATATGTAACATGCAAAACAGTACAAAACTTTCTGCAAACGTTTCAAAACGTTTGCTAATTGATTTGCTCTTTACGCGAAAAAATCTACATGTTTATTGCTGCTTGTTGGGAAATTTTTAACATTTTACCTACCTACATTAATTTTACGATCCTAATAACGATATGAAGTCACTGACTATAGTTTGCGAATTGGTAATGGTGCATTGTTATTATGATTGTTATAATCTTTTTGTTCTGCAAACGTTTCATTCTTGTTTCGTACTCAAACGAAACATACCGTCAAAGCAAAGCCTAAGTACAAAACCCGAATTGTTTTGTTTATGCTCTTTTGCATTGAAAAGTTTGTGGTTTTGTTTTGCTCGCAAACAAAACGATTCATGAAAATTGAAAAGTTTCTGACTTAGATGATTTGTACTGTGTTTCGTTTCGTTTCTTTTCGTTCACTGGCTGCACACACTACTACTCTGTTACAGTTTCTAGCACCATGACCATACATAGAGCATTTGGTGCATTGTGTAGGACCTTTACTGCCCTTGAGTGGTCTTCTCCAGTAAACGGCAATATTACTAAAATACCTCATTTTTAATATATCCCTCTTCGACACTTGCTGGCGGTCAAACTCAATTAGATATAGTGTATCATCGGCGGTAGACCTTTTGGTAGTGATTTCCTTAACACTTACCGGATTTATGTTATGTGATTTGTTAAATTCATCACTGATTATCTTAGTGTCCATTTGAATAAGACCAAACAATACTAATTTAAAGGTTTTTGCATCTTTTATTTCATGCGTGTAAAACTGGTACTTTTTGGTTCTTAGTAGATTTAAGGCCTCTTCATAAAGAGTTCTTGAACTAGATAATATTTTTGTTCCAATTGACCTTATACCTTTCTCCAATTAGCCCAAAAACTGACGAAAAACTATGAACTGAGTCCACTACAATAGGTGGTATTTTCTTCTTGTGAGTACTGTCTTCTTCTTCTTCTTCATTTGCAAGTAGATGAAATCTATTTGCACTGCTGCTAGGTACGTCGGATATTTTTGGCACTTTAAATTTTGGGTTATTACCCCAGTTTTTTTCTTTTCTGCGACAACATTGTCAGAAATACACAATCACTTAAAATTCTATTTTTATTGACTTTTTAATATATAAAATTGGTTTAACAATTTAGAGTAAAAAAGAACACGATGTTCACGGTTTGAGGCAAAGATGCCAGATGATAATAAGATAAAAATAAGACAATTTTTAATTACTATAAATTGGTGAACCGATATGCAGAACAATAGACAATAGAACAATAGAAGTATTACGGCTGCTCAAGCACCTCGTATTGAAAACGAGAATATTGTTGACAATGACGATGATTTTGTCGAAGCATCCCAGTATATGTTAGAAATCTTTCGGCAAGAACTCTTCTGTACTCATCGAAAGTTCAAATACCACAACTTTAAGGATATTCTTCAAATAACATCGATTTATGGTTTACACGTTTGTTGTCGTTTTTCAAATTACAAAATGTTGTTAACGATGATGAACAATTCACCATTACTATTATTCATTTGGATGAAAGTTTGTCTGATGAAGCTTTCGAAATTATAAACAATCCACCATCGAATAACAAATTGATCACTCTAAAAGATGTGATTTTGAATAAATTTTCAACATCATCAATCTCACGTTTAGAGCAATTAGCTTCCCTGATAAAGTTAGGTGATACAAAGCCAAGTCATTTACTCACTAAACTACAACGCACTAGTGTAACACAAGACAAGAATATTATTCGAGATTTCTGATTGCAACGTTTACCTTCAACAGCTCGTGCGGTTTTAGCAGGTATGATAAAAAGTAAGCCAGATATATCATTTACAGAATTATCACTTGTTGCTGATGAAGTTGTTGGTTATGTTAAAAATTTCAAGAACGAAATAAACAAAATTTCTGAGGAATCATTGAATTCTTATGCATGTGCAATTCGAAATACAGGGGCGGTCAATGAACGTTTGTCAAAGTTGGAAGGTTTTATTTCTCGCATTGAGAAATCCTTGAAAAATTTATCTATTCCAAATAAAAATAAACGCCAACATTGTACTCAAAGAAACTCTAGCACAAATAGTTTATGCTTATTTTATTTATAGTGAATAAATGAATATCCCTTTTCCCCTAGGATCCGCGCTTGATTGAGACACTATCATGGACTTTCTGAATTTCCTCTAGAGAATTGTTGGAGTCTTGATTTTCCTCAGTATCTTAAATAACGTATAATAACGAAAAAAACAAACACAAAACAAAGTAATGCACGGTTAACAGAGGTAAAATTTTCACACTGTCCGAAACATTTAACTGTCCGGAGTACTGGATTACAGAGGTTATACTGTACTTAAATGGCCAGCTCAGTCACCCGACCTTAATCCTATAGAAAACTTGTGGGACATGGTAGATAAAAAAAAACATAAAACGCTGCTGCGCTGCTGTTTTGCGGAATATTAAAAAAATATAAATGAGTTGCTTTAGTTATTGCCATCCAAAAATAAAATATTCTAATTTTTCTTTAATTATTTTAGAACTAAAAAATTTTTATTTAATAATTTATTAAATAAATTAATATAACCCTAAAAAGTTATAAGAGCTATCTTAAAAAATTCTTACGGCATTATTCATAACAAAAAGTTACCCACAGTTTATACACCAAGCTTAATCGGCATTATGGTTAGCAGCTCGTTGGCACAGAGTTTATTCATAAGAAACTTTTATCCGTCTGTTAACTCTTAATAAATCAACTCTGAAATTGCAAGAAACTCCTCGAAAATGCAACCATTGTTTTATATCATCCCTGATTTTTACATTTCTTGTTTTTCCATCCATATTAACAATTTATAAAATTGAAAAATTTAAAAAATAAAGGATCAATAATTTTTTTATAAAAGTGGAAAAGCAAGGCAAACGGTCTGTAAATTGGCAACAGGATAAATAGGTAGGTAAAAAAATATTGGTAATATAAAACAACACAGAACAGCTTTTTTTCTCAAGTTGGCAAACGTTTGGCAGCTCGTTAACAAGTTTGGCATGTGTGTTATATTTTTACAATATTTCTATGGATATGTTATA
This sequence comes from Phyto melanocephala, assembly GCA_941918925.1. Lineage (NCBI taxonomy): Eukaryota > Metazoa > Arthropoda > Insecta > Diptera > Rhinophoridae > Phyto > Phyto melanocephala. Next base: position 62,434,564 of record OW799233.1, read on the forward strand.
AATTAGCTCAGTTTGTGCCACTAGTGTATCAAGTTGTATTTTTGAAGAAATTACTTTGTTTGAGGAATGCCTAGTTTGACAATCCTTTCTCGAGCTAACTAATTTTAAAAACTTTAACCGTTTGACTTGCCGTAAAATAAAAAATGAGTTTGCTGCTTGCTTTCTTAAACACTAGATTCTGAATGCCGTTTTTTATTTTGAAGTCTTTTACTTAAGCCTAAATTTAATATATAAGTACATATGTACATATGAACTTGTATATAAGGGCCGCACTGCTGTTGTTATTGGTATTTTTGTTTCCCTTCTTTAACGTTGCAATTTAACTTGTTACTCATGTTCAATAAAAATATGTACATTGCATTCTTGTTAATAACAACAATACAATATAATATGTAAGTTAAATTATTCAACTAAAAAACACATCAAAACTTACGGTTTATTACCAAAAGGTCACAGTGGGCTAAGTACAAAATTTCTAAGCAACTACAGTGTGACAACTGATCAAAATAGAAAAATTAAAGAGCAGTTGTTATAAAATTAAATAAAAGCTTAATTTAATAATAACTTTAACAATTATTAAATAATATATGTATAGGGTGGCATGAGCAGTGCCTTAACATACATGTCTACTAATGCTCACTTCTCACATACCTAATATACTTTAAAAGCTCATCAAACCGACAGAACTAAAAGTATAATGATGCAATTTCGCATATATAGCTTTCTACTCAATGTAATTATAATGAGGGAAAATGAAAATGATGGTGCCACGCCCACTTAAACGCTTATCTCACATATACAAATTTATCTGAAATTCATATAATTACTCAATTGACAAAGATTTTGGAAGAATAAAATACTTTATATTAAAAAATCTCAGTTAAGCTCAATAGCGAAAATTACTTTGACACCCTTACTTTAACGCCCGCTTCTCACATATTCCACTATCAATGAAATTTAAAAGTTCATAAAACCGACCGAAGTATGATGATGAAATTTTGCATATAAGTTGTTATAACGCCAGAAAAAAAGTGTGAGCCGCTTTATCATAAATTTATATTATTTATATGTATATGGACGGACAAAAACGTTGGAGACAAAAAGTTAGCCACAGTTTATACACTACGTACAACGAGCTGGTAACTAGAATGCCGATTATGCTTGGCAGCTCGTTGGCACAAAGTTTATTCATAACATATTTTTATCCGCTTGCCAACTTTTCATAAATCAACTCTGAAAATTGCATGATACTCCTCAAAAATTCAAAAATTTTTTGTATATCATTCCTGGTTTTGACATTTTTTTGTTCTTCCATCCATTCTAACAATTTTCAAAATTTAAAAATAAATTTAAAAAATAAATTAAACGAACATTATATTTTTCGTGCACAAAAATTTTTATTCTTTTCTTTACAATTTTTTTTGGACACAGAACAGCTGTTTTTTAAAAGTCGGCAAACGCTTGGCAGCTCGTTAACAAGAGTTTAGCAAATCGTTAGCCAGACTTTGGCACTTTATACTAACTTTATGCCAACTTTTTGTTATGAATAAGGCCGTGAAAAAAAAAAAACATAAAATGGATTATCTGAGTTGAATTTAAACATTAATTGTAATATTTTAAGAGTAGGAGGTGCCATGTCCACACAAAGTTAATCTTATTTTTTAACTAACTCGAGATACCAATGCTCTTCAGTTTCCGTAAATACACAAAATTGTAGTAAAAAAGTGAGTAGTATTATTTCTAATGTAGTTCTATTGTAAGGATAAATTTAGGCAAATAAATTAATTGTAAATCGAAGTTACAGAAATAGTTATACATAACGACCCCGTGCGCGAAATTATCGTATATTACAAAAACAAAATTTTAAAAGAGACCGTTTTTATTACTTTTAAATAAATAGAAACGTAAATAACACTGCTACATTCGATAAAATGTACACAGTATAAAACAGTTATCGCTATAATATTTTATCAGCAGATGAATTAATAGATTTAGAAACAATTTGCATAAAAAAGTTGATTTAAAAAAAAACATAACATTCGATAATTTCGCTCACAGAGGTCGATTTGTTTACTGTTATTAAAAAAATAATTAATAAATGTACTAGTGGTGGGTATCAAAAATTTGGCACAGCCGAATATAGTGCTATTACTTGTTATATTTGCGACCATTTGAACTTTTAATTGACGAAAAAACTATATAAAAATTGTATATCGTTCCACTAAAGCTGACTTCCGTAGACAAACTTATACCTAATTACATTGTGTAATTTCACCATAAATATGATTAAAAATTGTTTTAAGCTCTCTATAAAAATAATTATAAATAAATTTGTTTAACTTTCTTACCGTGTAAAATCAGTCATTTCCATCATAATCATACACATATGTTTTGCCAAGAAGATAATATCATTTCCGGTATCATCCCATTTTGCAACCTCAGAATCGAATGTAAGCTTTTCTCGACGAAAGAGCTCAACCTGTTGAGCTATTTTCTGTTTATCTTCTTCGGTCATTTTGCGCATAGCTTCCTGTTTAACGAAATTAAAATATTTTAAAAAATATTCGTAAATTTTTATTTATGCATATTAGCATAGAAAAATTAAATATAATTTTTTTATTATTGTTATTTAAACTTTTACTTTTTTAGATTATTTTTAAACTTTTTTTAATAACTTTTTTTTTAAATCGTTTTCTCTACGTACTCAAAACCTATTTCTGTTGACAAAAAATCACACAAAGATCTAAAAAACTTAATCTAATACAATGTACAACAAACATTCCTACATCGCCTGCCGATAAATTTTGTATTGATTTTTAAAAACCCGTTTCATCTAACACGCCATCTTGGATTTTAACCTTTTCATCAACTTATGAGTTCTATTGGTCAAGCCCTTTTAGTTGGTACCAATATTGAGGAGTTTGTAGTGTTAAATTTTTTTTAAATACTAGATTTGACCATATATGAAGTAGCAGCAAGTAAGTATTTATAAAAAACATATGTGTTTTATATATTATAGATAATGGTACATATGGTACTATTCGACCGATATTGTGGGTGGGTTTTGTACCATAAGTCTGATTAGCAATTGTTATTTACTAAGAAATGTATTCAGAAGCTAATAGTGTAAGCAACTTAGGACACTTTCTGAAAGAAGCTCTTGCCAAATGGTGTGTATAGCTATAACGGAAACAAGGATGATACAGACGTTTAGAAATGTGTAGCGGGTGTTGTCTCTAGTTCCAGCGATATAAAGATGTTGCAGCCACATAGTATATGAAGTGAATCAGGCAATTATTAGCCGTTGGCAGCATTTTGAAAAAAAAAAAATATGCCTAAATTTTCTGGCAACAGATAAGGATTGTAAGATATTAAAGAAGTTATGTATGTTACCAAGTAATTGCTACGACGCACAGTGGCGCTTTTTCCTAAAACTCGTGGCAAAAATACAAAATTTCATGACAAAATTTTGTGAAATGAATGAAAACATCTTATAAGGAACTACTTACTGATCACAATTCAAAAACGTTTTCCTTAATTGAATAAAAATTATAGTTAGTGGAGCTGCTCAAAGTCGACAATTTTTTAAAAATCAAAAAAAAGGGTGATCTTGAAAAAATAAATGCAATTTAGAATTAAAGTGTCAGAAACATTGCCGTTTGATTACCATTTTTTTAGTATTTTTTTAAAGGTATGTTTGTTTTTAATCAAAATAAGTAGTAAAATGTTTAGCAGATGCCCTACTTTTTCGGCAGTAGCGGCTTTTCAGACACCCTATATTTAGGTCATTTTTACAAATAAAATAGAGCATATCTAAAAATGGTCTCGCCCATATTTTCTGAGCATATTTGCTACATAATACTTAAAATAATTTAACTAATTTTGGCTGCCGTAGGTTGCCGCTGTAGGTGAAATAAGAAGAAAACTGTTACAACCTCATAGTGAAAACGAGAATTTTTTTTCTCTCATTTTTAAAGAAGGTAACAAAGATGTGAAAAGAAATAAAAAAAGGGTTTCCAAAGTTACTTGTTGCATATTTTTATTGCTTCTACTTAAATAGTAAACAATATTTTCCTCTGCCAATCAGGTAGGCATAACTATTGCAATTTTTTTATTTATTTCAATTTAAAAACACCTGTTATAAAAGTAAGCAGGTAGTTTTAAAACTTTTTTATACTGAATAAAATATAAACTGCAGGTATACATATATTCCAGTTAATTTTTTTTTTTTTTGCTCAAATTAGGTATGTAGGTGAAACCCTTTTTTTAATTTTTGGGTACAAATTGAACCGCAATTGTATAATGCAGCCAGAAAGGTTTTTACTTTCTAAAACTAGTGATCAGTAACAGAACTTGTACAATTTTATTTTAAAGTGCGATAATGTCATTTACCAATTTAGAATTGTTGGAGTTATTCACAAACTCAGATAATGAAAATGCATTTAAATTGGCTATTGTGGAAAAACTACACGATTTACCAGGACAATTAAAAAAATGGCTGACCTCACACCGTACGAAAAAAGCATTTATGAAAAACAACCCAGACTGGCTAAATGGAGTTACAACTTTTGAAAACATCGAAGAACCACATACATCCTCTGGCAGCAAAAGAGGAAGACCAGCAAAAACTATAAACGAGTGTTCTAAGTACACAAGAAAACGTAAACTTGAAAATGACACAAAAGATATATGTAAATCGCATCTTTCAGAAGCATTATGTCTTAAGTTTGTAAAAGATAAATCAAGGTCCGACATTACAAAAGCTGTGGTACTTGCAAGCCCAGATCGACTGCAAAGAATCAAAGGGAGTATTCTTACTGGATACAAAAAGATTACATCTGCCAAAAAAGAAGCAGTGCAACCTAATGTTAAGGTTACTGAAGTATCGGTAGAGGTTAAACTGCAAGACTTAATGGATCATACAGCCAAACGCCTTATTCAAAGTTTGCCTGAATAGGAAACAGTAACACTTCCAGATAGGCTTACATTGATAAATAAGTGGGGATATGATGGATCATCCGGTCCGCGTAACAGCCCGAATTACTGGGGTCGATAATAATATTATAAAAAGGTTGGCAGTTACCCTAAATGTTATAAACTTTAGAGAAATGGTAAATGGCCCAAAGGTTGATGATTATGCATCAAAAACTGCCCAACTTTTAGCTCAAATGTACCCTGAGAAGAAGCTTACCCCTACGGTTCATAAGATTTTGGTTCATGGTAAAAGTTTAATTGAATATCAATGCTTACCGATTGGAGAGTTGTCAGAAGAAGCCCAGGAATGCAAAAACAAAGGCTACAAAAAAATTAGATACAAGAATACTTGCAAAATTTCTCGGATTAAACAGATTGCGGACCTTTTCAATATGTTGGCGGCCTCTTCAGACCTACTAATTTCATCACGAAGACATAAGATAAGATCTCGAAAGGATTTGGAAGAATATAATTATAGCCCCGATATGTTAAATTTATTAGATAACGCTCCCATTGTTGATGACTATTTCAAAGAGAACTAACTAACAAGTAACAGTGCTATATTTGGCCGTACGGAATCTTATATACCCTTCACAACGTGTAGTCATGCAATAACAATTGTTGGTATTACCATTTATCTCGTATAAAATACATACATACATGTAAAAAACATACAAAAAAAAAAAATATATAAAATAAAATTTGTTTGGCTCAGCTGGACGTCGATGACTCGTTTACTTTAACCAGCATGTATGGAGTAGACTCCTGCATGAATGACATTAAATCGAAAAATTGTGCATTCATTCTCAAAATTAATCTTGCTTGCCATGTCACATATATTGTTGAATGTGAATAATGTGTGTTGCTCTCTTTGAAACACATCGTACACTTCTATGTTCATAATTCTTTGCATTCAGCCACATGTTGTTTGTTAAGTGAATCATTAGCACAGTAACTTAAAACAGCAATGAGTACACACACTACACAGTATGCATTCACTGTGTTTACCGTTTCTTTTAAATAAAGATATCAATAAAGGTAAAGCGTTGCCAGTTTACGAAATTTTTAACGTAATTGGGATTGGAAATTTCGTAGATAACAATATAATTGCTAAAACTGTTTTTTTTTTATTTAATTTATAATTATTATTTTATTTTATTTATTTTTATTTAATTTTTTTGTATCTCTTTTTTTTTTTGTTTTTGATAACTGAAAACAATTTTTAAGTACTGATAAAATTAATTTTTTTTAAATACATATAAATCAAACTAATTTTTAAACTGATCTATATTAAAAAATTTATTAAGAAAGAAAACATTTTTTAATACAAGTATTACTTGTAACTGGTATTTCATTTCATTTAAGAAGAAACTTACATGCATATGTATTTTTAACTATAATAAAATAAATCATATGTGAATTTTTGGGAATGAATTGGAATTCAAAAACTGAGTATTATGTATAAAAAAGATTAGGTATAAACACAAAAACGTTGACACGCCAAATTATCACAAAGATAATAAACATAAAAGTGTTATAAAGGACTTACGTTCTCCCTTGAAGTAATTAATATTTAAATTTTAATTATTTAATAGTAAAAACACAATATTCACCTGATACTTCAACTTCAAACGCGTATAATAAACTGAGCATACAAAAAGGTAAAAAACAATTGGGGATGCCACAACAAAAATAAATTTCCTACCAAATTTGTTTAAATAATTTAAATAAATCTACCAAAATTTACAATTTTTCTTAAATTATTATTATTAATTTAAAATACCTAGTAAGTTAAAAAATAGGTAAACTTTATATATTACAACTAGAAATAATAATATTCTTCCAAAACTTAAAAAAATAAACCCAGCCAACCAAGCGCCAAGTTATGCACAAATAAAAAAAATCTATCGCACCAAAGTGGCATCCCTGCAAAAAATTCCATTCAATGTTAATTTCTCTTCTTGCAATCTACTCTCGCTTTACACATTTTTTTGCTCTTTTTTTTCTTTGTTGAAAAGTCAAAGAAAAAAGTGTACATTATTTTTTTGAGTGAATGCATGATTTTAAAGTGGTGTATAGCTTTTTGTTTTTATTACTGTGCTGTGTAGTGTACAGAAAAAATACGATCATATTTAAGTGAATGCAATATTTCTTAATCATGTTTTTCTCAATCACATTTACTTTCTTCATATGGTGTGTGCTGTGTGGTGAATTGTGTCACAGTACAAGGTGGCGCAAAAGAAATCCTCCTATCAGAAAATGCTACAAATTTTGCAATTGGTCCCTAATGTCAGTTCTGTTTTGACATTTGTGTAGTAAACACATGCAAAATACACGTTAATAAACAATGTTTCGCTACACTGCTCCAGAACGCGGAATATTGGTGACTATTTATTTGACCAATAATCGGTCGGTGACTTTGGCACAACGTGAATTTCGTCGCAGATTTCCTAGCCGTCCAACGCCTACTGGTGAAACACTGCGACGTTTAGCCGCTCGCCTCGAAGAGACTGGCACAACACGAGATGCTGCCAGGAGTGGCAGACCCCGGAGTAGCCGTTCTGCAGAGAATATTGCTGCTGTAGCCGAGGATGTCATGGAAGCGCCGTCGACATCGACCAGACGACATGCCACGCAAATGGCTATCAGTCGACGGTCTTTACAGCGAATTTTGGTACAAAATTTGAAGATGTTTCCGTACAAAGTCCAGACGGTGCATCAGCTGTTAGCTGCTGACCGCCAATCGCGTCTAACATACGCTCAAGCCATCCTGAATCACCACCAAGAGGAAGATGATTTTTCATCAAAAATAATCATGAGTGATGAGGCCCATTTCCATCTTAGCGGGTACGTAAATAAGCAAAATTTACGCTTCTGGGGCACTGAAAATCCGCGTGTAACTCACGAAGAGCCATTACACCCGCTTAAAGTTACTGTATGGTGTGCTGTTTTCGCTGGAGGAGTCATCGGACCTTTTTTCTTCGAAGACGTCGCGGGCCAAACGGTTACTGTGAATGGTGAGCGCTACAGAGCAATGATCAACGAGTTCTTTTTGCCGCAACTTGATGAATTGGGATTGGAAAACATGTGGTTCCAACTGGACGGTGCAACAGCACACACTGCACGTGCCACAACCGATATGCTGAAGGATGCATTTCCCGGGCGCCTAATCTCCCGTTTTGGCGATTTGAACTGGCCAGCAAGATCGCCTGATTTTACCGCTCCAGACTTCTTTTTGTGGGGCTTTTTGAAGTCGCGGGTTTATGTCAACAAGCCTCAGACTCTTGCAGCTCTTAAAGACAATATCCGTCAAGAATGTGAGGACCTATCGCCGGAAGTTTTGGCCAAAGTGATGGAAAATGCCATAAAAAGGGCCCAAATGACAATCAACTGTGGCGGCGGCCACTTACATGACATCATATTCTCGACTTGATGTAAAAAAAATTAAAAGACCCAATAAAAATACTCCACAAGAAGAATCAAAGTTTTTAATTTTTTTTTTTTAAATTACAGCCAAAAAACATCGGAAGGTTATTTTTGCGCCACCTTGTATTAAGCTTAATTCACTGTTATTTAAAGCATTCATGAGTTAATGCAGGTCTCTAGTATGGAGGTTGTTGTTGTAATTGTGAAAAAAAACGAGGTAATCATGGGTTTTTGCTCATATCTCAGAAAGTTATGGGGCGATTGTGCTGAATTTCGATAGCGATTCATTCCTGGATATTTCCAAGAGATTGATATCATATAGAGATCTGAGAAACATATAGTTGCTTCCAAAAGTTGATTTCAACCAACACACGGACAGACGGTCAGGGCTGTCCTCCTCCTCTATTCATAAGCTTTCAAAAAATATATACTTTATGGGGTCGGAAATGAAAATTGTAGAAATTACAAACGGAATGACGAAGCTATATATACCCTTGTGCACCACAGGTGAAGGGTATAATAAATTATTCTAGCTAAATAAAATATATATTGAAGTACATTATATCTATAGCATAAATATATAAATATTAAAAATAATTTAAAAATGTGTTTCTGTAATAGAAATAAAAAAATTTAATATTGGTTTAACATGTTATATTAGATTTCTTTTTTCTAAACTTTCGGATTTGAACAATGTGCATTGCAAAGCGCACCGGGTTAAACTAGCTACTTAATATACATTTACTTAGATTTAAATATTAACCTTCCTATACCCGCGCGTTGGTCTGTGAGACCGACAAAACGCTTTTACGTAAATACTTTTTGAAGACTAATATGTTAACGACTGAAAATCAATAAAATTACTGAATATTAATTTAATAATGGCTTTATTTTTTTACTATATCATCGAGTTTAAATAAAAATCGTTTTTTTAAAGCTTTGTTTCAAAAAACTAGTATTTCATCTAGTTCAAACTTTCGGTCTGTGAGACCGTGCGCGGGTATATGTGTTACAAAATTTGGCGCGGGTACAGGAAGGTTAAAAGTATATAAAAATGTGTATTTGCGATACAAATAAAAAACTTATATATAAAAAAACATGTTAACATTTAACTGGAAAAATTATCCTATTTTAACCGCAATTTCTGGAGCACCCTGTACCTCTAGCAGTATTTTGTAAACATTATTTTAAAGCCTAAAGTGTCCTCTGTCAATATCTTTTTAAATCTTTAAAATATCTTAATTATTTCAAAAGTTATGATTTTTGCAACGAAAAAAGTCAAAAGGCGCCACTGTGCGACGCAACAGTAACAACTATTACATAGGTGAAAATATTGAAATTCCATGCTTGAATCAAATGTAATTTTATCCTAAGATCATGGAAGGCTTCGACTTGGCTGATCATATATGTAGCCTTTTCGAACTTCATCGAAAATCGGATTAGTAGAAGAAAATTTTAAACAGATTGATAAATGTCTTTGTGATTTATAATGATCTCTATCAAAACAAGATGTCATTAGTGTCGTTTTATTTTACATTAGTAACGACATTGATACAGGGGGCCTAAGAATTACAACCGTTTGTCGATCAAAAACAATCTATCCATCGCGTCATCCACTTGAAATAACTTTCCGACATCGTTGTACCAACTGTTACAAAAGAAATAGACAAGCAATCTGTAAGGAATGCCAAGTGGTACTTTTCAAAATGTGTTTTGAACCATACCATACACAAATTGCATGTAAAAACTAATTTTTCTAACCTTTCTATACTTTTCTTTTTCAATAAAATATGATATATTATTTGCTATACTTATTTTTGATTTAGTTTGTTTTGACGAACAGTTAATACTTATCGTAAAACTTAACATCCCTAGTGGTGCAATGGTTTACCACCACTCCCCCAGCCAGCCAATAATTGTTGGCATTCGAATGCGGTGTCGAAAGGGTTACGACACTAAATAGCAGGGACCGAAAATAACAGTTATTTTTAAAATTTAAAATCAAAAAGTCAGGTGGATATAATTTGTCTATCAGATATTTTAATACAGCATATTGATGCTGTTATGCTAAGGAATAATAAACTAAAAAGACTTTAATTTTTTTACTTTTATCAAAAAGTCACTTTATAATAATTATTTTTTGACCAATATTTTTTCGGTCAAAAATAAAAACTGTGTTTATATTTAATTAAAATTTTATTTAACTTTTTTAACATCTGCTTTCAATAGGAACAAAAGTCAAATTTTAACTTTTATTTTTGACCGAAAAAATAAAAGTCAAATTTTAACTTTTATTTTTGACCGAAAAAATAAAAGTCAAATTTTAACTTTTATTTCTGACCGAAAGAATAAAAGTCAAAAAATATTTATTATGTTTTGACTTTTTTTTAAAAAAGTCGTAACTGTTACGGTTCCTGCTAAATAGTCTAATGCAGTAAGTATTTAAAACAGATGTGGTATGTTTTTTTCCGAACGGAGACACTTTTTTATAAGATGAATATTAGACTGGTCGCAAAAATTTTTTTTTTTAATTTACAAATATGCGCTATCTAAAATATGAGATTTGCTGTCATAAATGAGGTCTTAATTTTTTAACCCGATTCGACGGTACCTTCTGGTGCCTAGTGGGGCCTAAAATATTAGATGCATATTATGAAAAAACGCATTTAGTCCTATTTTTATTGGTTTTTATAACTTTTCGAGAGAAAAATATTATTATTTGTTAGACAAAAAACTATTTTTATTCAATTTAAAGATAAGAACTGCGTTATTAATTTATATTTGTATTTTTTGTTATTAATTCATAATAGCGAGTTTGTTGTGCTAAGGATATAATTGACGATAGTGCTCCACAACTTGAAGTGGGAACTGCTTCTGTTTCTCATCGTAGGTAAGGAGTGATTGAAGTCCGTTCTAATTTTAATTGCTCTCTCTGCTGCATCGTTCATGACGAGCAAATGGTGACAGACTCGTTTGCCAGCACAGTAATCGTCTCTTTACTGCCATTCAGAGGGATCCAATTGTAAAAATGGTACATCTATAGACAGATGAGTAAAAATTTTTTTTGTCCGTGAAGAAACGAAATGTACTATAATAAAAAATTACTTTTATTGTTACAACATTTCTTTTCGAGACTTCTCCATCATTTTCGTCTTCATTATCGATGGCAAGTTTTTGTACCATTTTCTTTTTTACTTCTAACGGGACACTTTCATAAAAAAATTAAGGGCCAATTGTTTCTTCTGCTATATACCACAAATGCTCTCTTAGTTTTGGCAACAATGTAGTGGAAACCTCATTGTCGAAATAGGAAACATTATTTTGTAAAAAATCAAGGTCTTGATTTGGCGCGTTAATAGCATTCACAGATCGGAATCAGTAAGGAACATAAAGAATTACGAGGAATAAACAAATACTGCGCAGACTTTTCAGTTCTGCTGCTGTCATTTTGAATTGCTGGTGAAACAAAAAAAATTTTAAGCATAAATACACTTTGATATAAATCGTCCATGTAAAGTTGCACCAGGTAGACGAAACTAAGTAAAATCTGGTACAAGCTCTACAATAAAATGAATTTAACTAAAGCAACTCTTGATGTTTGAGTGCATTCTGACAAAAAATTCTTTACGTATTCCATATGCGTTGCTGTCAAATTCTGCATAACTTCTTCGTCCAAAGTCCCTTTTGTGAAGTTGTAAGCTGCAATGTTTTTCCAATATATAGCAAATCGGTTGAAAAGAAAAACTTATGGTCCGGATGTTTTTCTAAAATGCAGTTCAAATACTGAGCTTTCTATATTTCGCTAATGTGGTGGCGACATGGAAAAAAAGTAGTTTTGCGTCCCAACTTTCAAGTAAATAAGTAGCGCCGTTTATTATTCCAGTATTAGCGGCTGTGATGTTAAAAGATACTATTTCTACCAGCCCATTAAGCGCCCAGTGTCGCAAAAAATATAAGATGTCGTCAGCTATATTTTCTCCGGAAGAATTTTCTATTTTTAAAGATATTTGTCCATGCTTTCACTGGTCACAACGAGAGAAAGTCGATCCTGTTTTTTTGTAAGTCCATTACATGACATAGTTCAACATCTTCAAGATATTAAGCAAAAATTCCGTTATCTGTATATAAAACAACTGCTAAGTTTTTTTGTTTTGTAAAGCGCGTGTTTCGTAAAAAAAGGTTGATCATTTGCTGGCATGTGAAATATGTAAAACCATTTACAGACAATGCTCAAACTACCCTAAAAGTTGTAATTTTTTAAACTTTGACAATAATTTTAATATAAATAATAATCGTAGACATTCGTGTACTACTAGCAGTGTGAGTTAGACCTCCTTGTAGTGGCGGCTGGTAACAGACATCTAGTTTCTATATGGATGGCTAATTAAGTCAAGCGACCTAATCAACGGTGGAATAGCATACGCTAAGGGATGCGTGGCCAAGAGGGAGCTTGGTCGCTAGTATGCGCACTCTGGATACCTGTCGACCTCCAGTTTTAATGTAGACTTGCCCGCCTTTGTTGAGCTATGTGCGGGTGGAAATCTTTTATCTAATACACGTGGAATTTTTTATGGAAGGGAACATAGAAAGTTATAAATTTGATAACCGTGAGCTTCCAACAGGGACAGACAATGAAGTCTTGCAAAATGTAGAGAGGTTAGACTCTGTAGAAAATCCGGTTAGTGGAGAGGTCACAAATAAATGGACAATGAGAAACCTCGGAAGATGCTTAGAGGTTAATTTCTAATGACATTTCAATGGATAGGGCAAATGGGATGGATGTCTCTACCCCGATAGGAGTGGAAACGCCTATTTCGAATGCAGGAGCCATAGGCTTTGGTGCGAATTTGAAGTCCCAGCATTGGATAAAGCCAATAAGAAGAGACAGAAAAGGAGACGTCGTAGGAATGTGACTGTGGTATCAAATCGGATCGATAGTCTCATAAGTGAGAACACGACCCCTGAAATGGAAGGCCCGGGGAAAAAGCTGAAGGCTAATCAACCTTCGAACTCTGAACTGAAGGGGACGGATCTGAACAAAGGACGATACGCGAAAGCTGTCGAGGCAGATAAGTTGGGAAATGACGCCGACCAGAGACCAAGCAGTAGTGGTAAAGTAGTAGTGAAGTCGAAGGGGAGTGGGAAAGTGAAGAAAATTTTCGTTGCTGAAAGTGAACTCACTTTGGGTGTCACTGACATGTCCATGCTGGCGATTATAAAGGACTCTGTGATGAGGATTGTAGATAATCATCAGTCTGCATTGAGAAGTCAGAGCAAACGCCTGGGACGGCACGTGACTCAGTGAGATCGGGGTAACCTTGTAATCTTTGGGTAAGGAGTCGAACCCGTTTATGGAAGAGGTCTGCTTCAATATCCCCCTTACATGTATATAATATTTTTCTATCAAATAGTAATAAAAAACAATAAAAATAGGGCTAAATGTGTGATTTTCATACTATTGGATAATTTGGGTCCAACTAGGCTCCAGAAGGCACCGTCAGATTGAGCTAAAAAATTAGGACCGTCTTTATGGCAGCAAACCTCATATTTTTGACAGTGCATATATTAAGAATTAAAAAAAAAAATAAAAATCCCATACAAGCTGCGACCAGTCTAATGAATATACCATTCGATGATTTCCTCCTAATTTAGTTACTTGTATGGACTGAAGTAGTGTTGGGAGCCTGATCACTTTACAGAGTGGGAAGGACCTACCCATCTTAATGAGTAGAGATTTTTCGCATTTCGTAGTGATCAGACACTACACTACCTCTGACCTGCCTCGCGGGTAAAAAAAAAATAAGATAGGACGGTTCCCAAATTAAACCAAGAATGAATGAGGACTACGACACCTGATTCAAACAAAGAAGATGCTGACACAACGGTGTTATGCAGAAAAGATACCACTAAGGTAGACAAAATGGTTGAGGAAGTAAGTTCAACAAGCATTGCCAAACTCACCACAGAGAAAATAAGATCTTTCTCCGGAGCGAACCAAAGAAAGACTGCCGAAAAGAAACAGAGTAAATGAGAAAGGTCAACGGGATATCCTTAAAGAGAAGGGCAAGAGAGAGCGATCTACAGAAAAGCAAAACACCGTTGGCAACACCAGGAAGAAAACAAGCTACCAGCATGTAAGTAAAGCGGATAACAATTCCCAACTCCCGAAAGAAAACTCTTCGGATAATCTGAAGGGAGAAGGGAATGAACCAAAAGCTTCAACCTACATACAGGCGAAGACAGCAGCTAAGATTACAGGTGATGATGGAACAGTCAGAAAGAAAATTCCATTATCACGAAAAAGAAAGTCGGAAGTGAAATGGACTAAAGAGCAACCCACGTATGCGAAAGTGGCGAGAAGGAAGATGACAAAGTAGCTATGCTATGCTGTTTTCGACTTCAATAGCGCATCGGGTAAAATTCCAGTGGCACATCAGGAGATAGAGAACGCCATAAATGAAAGGATTGTGCAGTATTTCCTGGAGGCGGGTGATAATGCTCCACAAATCCACATAGAAAGCTGTAGGTTCGGCAGGGAAGTACTGTTGCTACAACTAGAATCAGGCACCTGTGCACATATTCTGAAAACCTAGTGGGAGGCATACCAGCTCCATGGGAGAGTGGCAAACTTGCCATGGTGAAAAAGGCCGATATCCCATCCCTTACTAAGGTTTCATTTTTCATTGGCAGCAAATTAGATACCAAAGCCAAGATTAAAATCATTGGCAAACATATCAGAGGTCTGGAAGTGGGCAAGTGGGAGGTTTTCCATCGAGAGGAAACTGATGATGGTACCTTAGTAATAGTAGGGGTGGATAAACCCTCCATGTCTTACCACGAAGAACAAAAGGGGAAGGTGTACTTCGCGAGTACAGCTATCCTTTTTAAAGTTGGTAAGACGCCCATTGGTTGAACACCTAATCCAACAGAGTAGAACCCCGAGGACGAGGCAAAAGAGGCGAAAGTTGATGAAGGCCACCCCGTGTTAATGAATAGGGAGGTGTTAGAGATCACTTAATCCCAAGAATCTCTTTTAGCCGAACAACCATGATACTGCTCTTGCAGATCAATCTCCATAGAAGCAGGATCGCTTCACAAGCTTTGATGGAAAATATAACTAAAGGTAAGATACGCATAGTTCTCATACAGGAACTCTGGACCGTTAAGAACAAAGTCACTGGCTTGAATGAGTGTGATTACCAAATATTTTATGCTAAACTTGGGTCTCGACCCAGAACATGTATACTGTGTCATAAGAGATTAAATTTTCTTTTTATACCCTTCACCTGTGGTGCACAAGGGTATATATAGCTTTGTCATTCCGTTTGTAATTTCTACAATTTTCATTTCCGACCCCATAAAGTATATATTTTCTGAAAGCTTATGAATAGAGGAGTCGATTAAGCCCTGACCGTCTGTCCGTCTGCCCGTCTGTCCGTGTGTTAGTTGAAATCAACTTTTAGAAGTAACTATATGTTCCTCAGATCTGTATATGGTATCAATCTCTTGGAAATATCCAGGAATGAATCGCTATTGAAATTCAGCACAATCGCCCGATAACTTTCTGAGATATGAGCAAAAAATCACGACCACCTCGTTTTTTTCACAATTACAACAACAACATACATACATACATACATACATACATACATACATACATACATGTAAAAAACATACCAAACAAAAAAAATTACAAAAAAAAAAATATATTAAAAATAAGAAAAAAATAATAAAAAAAACTACAAAAAAAAAAATTTAAAAAAATATTTAAAAAAATTTTTTAAAAATTTTTCTAAAAAAATTTTTTAAAAAAATTTAAAAAAAATATAAAAAAAAATAATAAAATATAAATAACATATTAAATAAAATAAAATTTTTTTGGCTCAGCTGGGATTCGATGCCACATTTATTCTAACGTGTACGTATGCACGTATTTTATATGGGTTGAATGGTGATACAAACAATTGTTATTGCATGACTACACGTTGTGAAGGGTATATAAGATTCGGCACGGCCGAATATAGCACTGTTACTTGTTTTCCCTAGATTTATCTACAGAGGACGCCACCACCTTAATACATGGCTCACACAACTTAATACTGGCATCGGTGTATTAACCTTCTGACGGTCCGACACTATTTATTTATTTTTATTTCCTTTTGATGTCCCATACACAAGACTTTAAGTCTTATATTGCAGTATGGAACTGAGCATATGCAAATACAATATATTAGAAATAATAACAAAATAGGTGTTAGATTTAACTACGTAATTTTTAACATAAATTGTAAGTAATTTTAAATAAAAAATTAAGAAAAGCAAAATATAGAATTTAACCAAATTTAATAACAAAGTGTTAATAAAATAAGACAAAATGATATAAGACAAAACAATAATAAAATAAGATAAAACAATATACAAGCAAAATTTATATATGTAGTATGTATAATTAACGTGAGAAATGACCAAAAATAAATTTTCTGAATTGTCGTGCGTTACTAATGGTTTGTGATCTATAGGGGATTCCGTTCCAGAGACTGATAGCATTAATAAAGAAATGGTATTTAGAAATCAGTGTTCGATGACTAAACGCTAGAATTCTTTTGCCTCTATCAAGTGTTGAAAAATTTAAACGTTCATGGAGATGTTCAGGCTGATGTGTATATATAATTTTATGCATAAACAGTAAACAACACACTCTTAAATAATCATCAAAACTAATACCGTAAATCAAGGTTACGTAGGGGGAGATATGGTCATATCTTTTTAGACCATATACGTACCGAATAATGTTATTAAACGCCATAAATATTAAGTTTTTTTTTACTTTCACTATCGCAACTGGCAAATAGTTCACAACCATACAATAAGATAGGTATTAAATAAGTTTTGGCAAGAAGTATTCTAATTTTAGTTGGAGTACAATATTGAGTTTGCCATAGATTTCTTAACATTGAGAACATTCTACCACATGCAACGTTAACGTGATTAGACCAAGTAAGGTTGTTATTAAAATATATACCAAGATTTTTGGCAGAGCTTACAATATCTATGGACTGGTTATTTAAAGTTAAATGGATTTAGAAGGATTAATTGTCAGCCCATTAGCGGTGGCCCACTCGTAAACAAGACCTAGGTAGGTAGGTAAGGCTGGTGCAAAGTTACCCTCACACCTTCACTCGGAGACCATTATGGTCCATTGTGACGCCTTAATAGAGAGAAGAATAGAATAAGAATAGAAATATTTAGAATAGAAGAGAAAGAGAAGCAGACAATTCCAGAGTCTCCGGCGGGAATCGAACCCGCAACCCCCAAACAACTAACTTGTCCTTTACCGACTAGTCCACAGGGGCACTCAAAACAAGACCTAACTCCTGATTTAAAGTCCTCACACATTCATCAACCGCGGTGTTGCTGCAACTGATATAAAGCTGTACATCATCTGCATACAGCCTTACCCTGCAGTGTTCGAGTTTGCCCTGCAGATCATTCACGTATAACGAAAACAGTAGAGGGCCTAAGATCGAGCCTTGTGGAACACCTCGACTTAATGGCAATGATCCTGAAACTGAAGTAGAAGTGTCTACGTATTGATATCTATCGATTAGATATAAATGTATGAGGTCTGTGGCACTTGATGCAAATCTACACATATGTTTAAGTTTAAGACACAAAATATTGTAGTCAACCGTATCAAACGCTCTAGAATGATCCAAGAGAACCAAAAAGGTAACATTACCGTTGTCTATCTGTTGTCTTATATCCTCAGCAACATCTACGAGGGCAGTTATACAACTGTGATTTTTACGAAAACCAGATTGACGATCAGTGAGCATATTGTTAGTTTCAAGATACTGTGAAACTTGGTTATGAATTAATCTTTCAAAGACTTAAGATAAGAATGGCAAGATTGATATCGGTCTGTAATCAGAACTAGATTTTGGAATGGGAATAATCTTAGCAAGTTTCCAAATCTTTGGATATCGTTTGGTAGTAAAATTTTTATTGAAAACGAATGTTATTAAAGGCAGAAGTTTTGGAATAAGAATTTTTAAAAACCTAGGATCTAACCCATCCACACCAACTGCATTGGATTTTATTGATAGTAGGCTGGATAATACGTCACATTGACTTACGTTTGCAAAATTGAAATTATTGTTTAAATTATCATTAGAAAAATGATAGTAATTCGAATTCGGTTGAACATTTGGAATATTTAAAAATTGGTTATTTAGAATGTTTGCATCGACAGAACAAGGTTCTTTGCTACGAGAATTGCCAATGCCAATTTCACGAATTGTTTGCCAAGTTTTCTTCGAACCAATGGCAGCAGAGAACTTTGAAGCATAGTTGTTAGATTTGGCTTTTCTAATTAATCTTTTGTTATCCTACGTGATACACAATATTAACCATACGATTCTGTGATTTTGAAACGCTTTCATCGAGCATATAGAAGGTCTCTGTTATAAATCGCCTGTTCCATATCGTGAGTAAACCAGGGCTTATTATGTCTATTTAAAATCTTCGACTTTAAGGGAACTACAAGATCGTATAAGTAGTTTAGGTTGTTCTGTAGAAAAAAGAGCTGATCATCAACAGAAATTAAGTTATATAGCACACTCCAATCAATACTAAAATAGTCTTCCTCTAACCTAGCGTAGTCGATGTTTTTAAAGTCCCGATAACTAACAAATTGTTCATTCACATTCAATTGAAAATTAGGTCATGACGTGAAAAGCAAGATTTAGACAATTGGTCATAGAGCAATACTTTCGAAGTATCACTGACAAAGAAAAGGTCAAGAAGTGTGTTGTTAGTACTTGTAAAATTTGTAGGAATATTTGTGTTTGGGGAATCAAGACCAAGTGTGAGCATGTTGTCCGTTAGATTAGAGTTTACTAAAATGTTTGAATTAAAGTCGCCTGTAATAATAAAATCCTCGTATGTGACAGTGTATGTTCCAGAGTGTTCATAAATCTCTCCATACGAATACGAAACACAACCCAATAATAGTTTCCTTCCCTCACAATTTACTTCCAGAAATAAATATTCCACATTTCTATCGACACCAGTAACCATGACATTATCTGTAGATTTACTGAGAACTTTGACTGCAATTCCCTTTTTCGCATAAATTGCCACACCACCATACCCATTTCTATCAACCCTACTGATATTGTATCCTTTCAAAGATACTGATAAATCAGTGAAATCAGGTTTAAACCATGTTTCAGATACACATATCAAATCTACACCGGAATTCTCAAAAATAAATCTAAATTCTAATCTTAGGCCTTAAGCTTTGGGCATTGATGTGACAGGTTTTAATACCTCTCCTTTGATTAACCAAGACTTTTTTCATCGTACCAATCCCGTCTCTGGAGTTAACCCTATTATTTAAATTGTCCATTAAAGTTTAATGAAGGATACGTAAAAGTAACGCACGAGTAGTATATTATATTCTCACGTCTATTTAATTTATTACGATTATTAGTAAAACCAACAACGAATAAAAAATTATAGATAGCTAAAATAATTGACAATTTATAAATGCTATAAAAGTTAAAAAATAAGCAAAATAGTTTAAATAAATACGAAAAAGAACAAAGCGATGACGTAATTTTTATAATAGGATTCCTTTTAATCAGCAACATCACGATAGTCACAAGCAGCAGAAAAAGATTTGGAAATAAATTGTTGAGATGCTCCAACTCATCAATATGTATTGCTTGGTCATTTATTATTTATTAATTTATGTTTATTATTATTATGCAGCCGATAAATCGTTTTAATTGCGGGAACCGAAGTGTTTATAGTTTTGCAGATGTTATCAAAAATTTCGAATAAATTCTCATTAGGTTTATAAGAAATTTCATTAAGTCTTAATTCACAAGCAATATTTTTATTTTCTTGTTGCTTAACTTTAGATTTTAGAGCATTTATTTTGGCTTGCAAATTTTTTATGTTTACCGTATCTGTTTCCAATTATTCAACCCTTTCGGTAACACTGTGCAGTTAATTTTTAATGCTGCTAAAGCTTTTTTCTATTTCATTTAATAAACGGCTTTCACTCTCTCGAAACATAGTTTGTATGGATGTCTGTAATCGTTCTGTTAATTTTTCAAAACGATCATCCACAATTTGCATGAGCCAGAGCGGAGAGTTTGTACTATTTAAGAAAAGAGCTTCAGAGTTTGTACGGCTACGGGCTTTTGGAGTATTTTCAATTAATAAAGATTGGAAAACTTCCCTAACTTGTCTCGGTGCGGGAGGAGCTGTTAAATTCTCCATAATATTTGATGTTTGTTGTTGCTTTTTCTGCTTCTCTTGTTTGTTTATTTTGTTATTATTTTGACTTCTCAGTTTGGAAGTATACATTGAAGTAGACTATTATGATTGTTTATTTTTTTGCTTTGTTTAATTTCGTTTGTTATATGTTATGAGCGAGAAACCAGTTGAAGGTAACGTTTAGTTTTTGAAATCCACACTTAGTGAGGTTGAAGTCTATGCTGCTATTAATGCCCGCGATCCACACAAAACAAGCTTTAAGATATGATCCACACATACTTAAGTGTAACGATCAAGGCTGCTTTCTTAGATACTTAGTTCAAAGTTTAACAAGAGCTTACGTTCAGAAATATCCACAGTAAACAAATGTAGCCAAAGTTTGACGTTTGTATCTTTACGAGTTTTATTTTATTGCTTTATTCTTTATTATATTTGCCTATTCGAATTTAATTTGTAAATTTGGCATAGATTATAGCAAATAAAGTTAATGAACTAATACACTTTAAAACACAGCAAAAATTAGAATTTATTTAAAGTAAGTGTTTACTTGACTAATATATTTTACAATTCCAAATAAATCCATTTAATTGTATAATATATCTTACAATTCCAAAGTTCATATATCCTTTTTTTAAAGATGCAAGGATTGCATTTTTATAAAAAGGGTTGTATAAATTATAAATAAACCCGAACCAATTTGTTCAAAAAATACATATCTATAATCTTAGGGAAATAATTTGTAGGGATTACAAACGAACAATTGGTTAGAGGGTAAGGGCGTTGATAATGAGACAACAGCAAAGGGTACTTGAGCTTTTGCCAATTAAATATGAACAACAAATAACTTGTATCAAAGAACTTACATTATTTCCTCTTAAAGAGTCCTTTAGAAGAAACGTTTGGCCTGATTGAACGTTGAAAAGATAATAATAATAGTAGTGAATAAATTTCATAGTTTTGGCGCTTTCGGCTAAAAAACTCGTTATTTGTATCTCGTTACAATAAAGGAATTCACCATAGTCCGTGCAGAGACGGGAATAATTACATTTTATAAAAATTCAAATACTTAAATAGTATAGAATAATTCATAATAAATAAAAAGGGAGATAATAAAAACAAATTAGATTCAAATTCAAAAAAGTATTTACACCGCTTTCAACAGTAAGCTTTTGTACGTTTAAAGCTTTTTAACAACTTCAATTTATACAAAATAACACAGTACAATTTAACTTGCAAAAGAACACGTCTTTACACGCCGGTGATGACACTACCACCAACGTTGGATTTGAGAAGTATTATAACACCGGCAAGGAGAACAGGTAGGAATTTTTTAATAGGCTGTGATGCGAACTCGCATCACCTCTCTTGGGGCAGCTCGAACTGCGACAGGAGAGGTGATGCACTATGGGAATTCCTAAATCCGAACAACTTATTCACCCTTAACTCTGGTGAATAAGTAATAATAATATTTACAGAATTAGGGCATTATTAAGTAATTAATGTAACTATATATTCGAAAAATTTAATTGATGAAATTTGCGATTGGCACGTATCTAATATGCACTCTTATATTTATTTATTTATTAATATTTTCATGAATTATCCGGAACCAGGAAAGGAAAGATACGTAAATCCTAAAGGTTATATACCCATAAGCTTAACATCATTCTTATTGAAAACCATGGAGCGTATCGTCGACAGAATGGTAAGGAGACAATACTAGGGGACGCAATTCAATTTGGACAACACGCCTATATCAAGGGAAGATCTACTGAGACTGCTCTTCAGAAAGTTGTTTATCATATAGAAAGATCCTTAGGCGTTTTCATAGACATAGAGGGAGCTTTCAACAACGTAATGAACTCGAGTCTTATCGGTTCATTAGAGAACTTAGGGTTAAGCCATGTGCTAATTGCGTGGATTAGCAATATGTTAAGGAACAGATGGATACATTGTGAGGCAAATGGAGTGAGAAGTTGGAACATGGTATGTTAAGGAACCCCGCAGGGAGGTATTTTATCTTCATTATTATGGGTAATCACCATACATAGTCTACTGAGGAGTCTATCGAACGAGGGTTTACAGCCTATCTGTTACGCAGATGATGTTGCGATACTGATCAATGGGACGAATCCAAATTCTCTATGTATGACAGCCACGGAGGCTCTGAATATATGCTATAACTGGGCACAAGAGCGAGTGTTCAATGTCAACCCGGACAAGACTAAAATCTGTTCGTTTATGAGAAAGAGCAAGAGCAATGAGTGTAAATCGAAAAGGCTCAGAGAATATGGGCCCTCTGCGGTAGAGCGATAGGCTCAAAATGGGGCATAAGCCCAAGGATGACACATTGGCTACATATGAGTGTACTGCGACCGATTATAAAGTATGCTTCGACAGTGTGGTGGACATTCTTAGAAAAGGTGAATATAAAACTTCTTTAAGATTTAGCGACAGTGCTTTTATTTTTTGCCAAAATTTTTTTTACTTATCTTAATTTTGTATATGTATTCCTCTGTAGGAATACTGCTTAAAGGAAGACAACGCAATATAAGTCACCGTAGACGTATATCGTGTATGCAATTATAGAGCCAGCCAGACTGAAGATGAACAACCACAGGCACGAGACACTATGACTCCAGACGAAATGTTACAATCAAGTTCGATTCTCTACGTTAGATGAATAGAATTTCAAATACCGGTTTTCAGTACGAACGCTTAGCCTTCAGATACGTCTTAGGAGTTAATTACGCTAGAGACCAGTCTGTTGACTTCGGAAAAATGAGCATTGCTTGCCAGTATTGCAATGCCTTGGTGTTTTGCCGCGACCTGCGTGGACTATGCTGTGCGAGTAAAAAATCAAATTATCTCAATTACCGTCACCAGAGCCGTTGGCATCACTGCTTTCTCAAATTATTAATGTGCTTCTCTATAAAGCTCTCCAATTCTCAATGTCTGATATTCAATTATATCTTTGCCATGCGATATTTTCTCAACTGTCAACTTTTTGTGAATATAATTCTGCTAAAAGTAATGTAATTTTCGAAGCATACCCTCCGTATTTCTCAGAATCAACTTTTTGTTTGCAGTTTAAAACATTCAAAATCGTTCCCAATCTATTAACGTTTCGATTGTTTATTACAGTGGTTCGAGTTAAAGCCTCATCATATTCATAAAATATCCCCCAGTTGTTTCCCTAGTTTGAGTATCCGTAATTGAAGCAGTCTACTATTAGTCGAACTTGTTTGAAAAAACTCATCCTGTATTCGATTTTCTCTGATCCTTTCCTTATATTTGTTTGCTGTGTTCCATCTCTTGTAGAAGCGTATATGCTAATTTTAACTAGAACTCTATGCACCTTTTTTGTGTGTAATGGTCAGATTCCATATTAATAATTTTCTTCGTTTGTGAAATATTTAAATTGTCGAAGTTCTTCTGTGTCTTTTTGCAAATTGGGCATCATAATGTTGAGGTTGTATTTGTCAGTTCGGTAACGACTTTTCGTTACTATATTCAATGTATTTTTCTTCACTGATTTCGAACTTTGCGGGTTTAGTCTTGTTTATTTGTTCTTGAATGTCTTTCACTGTGGTTTTAATGAGTTCCAGATATTCCCTAGCAAACTGAAACATTACTAGTCGACAATAAAGAATTGATAACGATCGTCGATTTTTTCAGAGTAAGGAAACATCAGATTTAAGCTGCAAAAGAATAACATATTTCCGTAGCTTCATCGGAAAATATCTTTGCTTTATCCGGATTAACAATCGCAACTTCTTTACTTTTTTATCATCCTTTGTATATCTAAAAGACAGAGTTTCCGATAATTGTCCCTTATTCAATAATTGATGAAATCAGCCTGTTTCCTTTTTCTTGTAATATTTTTAAAACTCATCCAAGTTTTTTCTTGGCTTTCCTCTTGACGTCCGTCCGGTTGAAGTGCTGGGTTCATCTTTTGTCAATGTATCTAGGATGGTATCAATATTAAGCCAGTCCTGGTGTTTGAAGTTAAATCTCTTAGTCGTATGGTTTGCTTTTATCCATTTTGAGTTTAGACTGGCATACAACATGAAAAGTTTTTTTTTATTCTCTGTATATTGCCGTAGAAACTAATAAGTTTAAAGCTTCCACGAAATCTTTTGCTGTGGCTGACCTCCTTAACAGGCCAAATAATTTAAAGTTAAACAACGTCATATTTGAAGTGTCTAAAAATTAGTTGTCTCGCCAACTTTCAGTCGTAGACTAATCCCGGGATCATGATTGTTTTCAAATATAAAGTTGAATCTACCTATTACCTGTATTCATATGAGCTTAGGTCAAGTTATGTAATGTTGATAATATGCACGTGTCAAAATAAGATTTGTTCCTATTTTTCCACCAACGCAATTTCTACATTAGGTGCGTACCTTTATTTGTACGTCCTAAGGGGTTACTTTGAAATTAAAATTTTTCGAATTTATAGGCTGAATTGTTTTTCTAATCGAATTACGGATTAACCCCCATGTATCTCCACCTATATTAAGGGAGCATAATTTGACAAACAATCTTAGGTAAGCATTAAAATGAAAAACAAAAATCATACATCTTAACAATAACGAACACAAAAAATAAATAACAATAAGAATGAGTTTTCACGGTTATATGTTATAAAATGCCCAAAAATGAATGTAACACATTTTTGGAACCATATCTTTCTTCAAAATGTTACCTCTGGCAAAAAAGGGCAAGGACGAACCAGAGAACCAGAATAACCAGAGAACTTTTTTTTTAATTATATCGCATATATAGAAATTTATAGTTTTTTTTATTTTCCATCAAAGTTGACAAAAAAAAATTGTTGGCAAATGTCGATTTACCTAAATAAAAATAAAGCAAATAGTACAATTTTGTTATTATTTTCGATATACTGTATCTTGAAGTGAATAAAATGACCTAAAATTTATCCATTTCTTTTTTTGGACATTTAAAATCTGTCAATTTTAAAATATTATCTTATACTACATTTACACCTACACAAAATCTAGTACTTAAGGGATTTTGAGCGAAATCTTGTT
Source organism: Phyto melanocephala (assembly GCA_941918925.1). Lineage (NCBI taxonomy): Eukaryota > Metazoa > Arthropoda > Insecta > Diptera > Rhinophoridae > Phyto > Phyto melanocephala. Next base: position 62,460,306 of record OW799233.1, read on the forward strand.
TATTTCTACTAGATTTCCCATACAAAACGAAATCTACTTCGCCACAAGTTTTTTTCAAAATCTACTAAAAATCTAGTACTACTTCGTGATGCAACTATGGTTTTTATTAAATTGTAATAAAGTATACTACGCTGCAAAAAAATTCAATCATAATATATAAGGTGGTTGCAATTGCACAAGTACTTTATTGCTTACATTTTTTTTTATATGGAGTTTGAATTTTGGAGAAGTAGAGCATTAAGAGCCTCTCAGAACACCTTGTAAATAAATATACTGTTTTGACAACGAAATCTTGCAAAATTTAAAAAAAAACAGAGGTATAAACGGTATAGATTTTAATAAAAGATTTAAATCAAATCTACTAGATTTTGCTCAGGAGTAAATGTAGTATTATTTATTCTTTATTTCTGCAGCCTCGATTGTTTTACGAGCGACATTCAATGAGGTTGTCGTTTTTATTGTTGGAGACACTTTAGGGTCTCGCGATATTGTAATTAGGCGATGTAATTATAGTTATCTTCAGCATTTATCCGAAATACATCGTTCATAAGATGCATTACAGTATGAGTATCATTTTTAAATTAAGATGATGAGTCCATTATCAGGTTAAAAGCAAAGTCAAAATTTAATACCTACATTCATAACAAAAAATTATTTTGGTAAGTCCAAGACATTTGCACGAATACGCGCAAGATATGATGGCATATATACGCCAATATAATTGACTAGACTTATTTATCACATTCAGGTGTAACCGGAAAAGGTGTGAAATAACACAGTAATTCATACTTGGTCAATCGCAATAACATTACAGAGCGAGTGTTTAAGCAAAAACTTAAGGCGAAGGTCAGCTTTATTGTCAAGTTTAAAGTTTTTGGAAATGTGCGTTGATGGATGCATTGTGTTGAATGGCAGGAAAAAAAGGCTATCTCAGGCGCAAATTTTACTGTGGATGGCTGAAAAAAAGTCCAGATAAAATTAATGCTATTATTTGTGCTGAAATTTCTGATCGTACATCAGGTTAAGAGTTGTATGAAATAGTAAAAGGTACACAACATGGCATGGCGACATTCACAATCAAGAATCATCATGTATGGTAGATAATAAGTGTTCCAAACGATATCATCACGCTCTTTTAGGTTTAATAGTGACAGTAAATTATGGATACCCTCTGAATCATCGAAGCGCAGCCAAAAATGGTGGTAGAACCGTAACATTGAAACTAAAAATCAAAAACGTTGTGGTCGACAACAGTTGGATTGTGCCGTATTTCACCGCTTAAATTCATAATAATTAAAGCTCATTGCAATTTTGAGTATTGAAACTCCGTAAGTTTATTATATACGTTTGCAAGTATGTGATGTTTTTGGCATTGGGACTGCAGATAGAAATGATGAGATTTTCCAGTTTTAGATTGCAAAATATATTAGCAGCATTGAAGCAATTTGGAGAATTTTTTCATTCTCCATACATGAACTTTACCCAACTGTGATTTATCCGTACACTTAGAGAATGGGCAACGAGTTTATTTCACGGAAATAAAAGCAGTGCAAAACGGCTATCATATACAGCTCTAACTAATTTCTTTAAGACATGTAAGTGATCCCTTTGCAAGGACACTGATTTACTCAGAAATGTCGAGATATTTTATATAGAACGCTTCATTAAAAAATTATAGCGTAGTAAAAAGTGTACCGCCCCCTCAAATTGTTCCTTTTTACGCCAATAGTGAAATTCCAAAATCTTAGACTGATTGCCTAGGTTAAGGCGTGGCACATGCCCACTTAAGTGGCTCAAACTGGTTTATATGGACTTTGTAATATATTATTTTATTGAAATTAACTTACGTTTAATGATTACTATTTGTTGTTTACGTTGATAAAGAGTTTTTGAAGAATCAACGTAGATAAGGTAGACCTGGTGCAATGGTGTGATGCGATCGTTCATTATTTGAAAAAGAAGAGCGAAGAAATATTCGTATTGAAAAAGAGGAAATGCGAAAAGAAAAGCAGGCCAAAGAACAATTCCAAGTATTCCCGACAGCGAATGATTTGAGTGACAATACAGAAGAACAAATTGATGAATACTGCTAACTGTAACTCTCAACAAAAAAACAGAAAACGAGGAATGAAACATTTTATCACTTCCAAGCTTGTTGCGACCTTAGACAAGGCCAAGGTAAGTGACAGGCATGCAGTACGTATTCTGATAGCTGCGGCTGAAGCATTGGAACATGATATCAGTACATTATTAATCAGTAAGACATCGATTCGGCTTTGCCGTAAATAATTTCGTTCGGAAACTGCTGCAAATCTGATGATGGATTTTAAAAACAAGGATATAAATCAAATGACGGTACATTGGGATGGAAAAATTTTACCGGAAATGCAAAAGTGAACCGATTACCAGTTGTGATAACAACAAATGGCATTGAACATCTACTTGGAGTACCTGCCCTGTCAGCTGGTACTGGAAAAGAACAGACAGACGCCATACTCAAACTATTAAATGAATGGAATCTAACAGAAAAGGTATTTAAAAACAATTTTTTATAACATTTAATATAAACAACATTCTTTCCAAACAAGGTACAAGCTTTATGTTTTGATACTACAGCAACAAATACAGGTAGATTACAAGGTACTTGTATTTTATTAGAACAACACCTCAATAGAGAATTGTTAAATCTTCCTTGCCGTCATCACATATATGAACTCTTGCTGAAAAGTGCTTTCGTGAAATATGATTTAAAATGAAGTGGATCATCATTAGATATTTTCCAGCGTTTTAAAAAATATTGGCCCAAAATCAATCAACAAAAATTTGCAAGTGGAATGGTGGATAAAAAAATAAATCTTGCGCTTAACAAAACTGAACAAGACCAATTAGCTCAATTTGCTCATAATTATGCCACTATACATCATCCCAGGGCAGACTACAAGGAGTTATTGAAATTGAGTCTTATATTTCTTGGTCGAAACACAAAGCCTGTAAGGTTTAAATCACCTGGAGCGATGCATCATGCCCGATGGATGGCTAAAGCGATATATACGCTTAAGATTCTTCTTTTCCGCCACCAATTTTCAATGTCATCAGATGAGGCAAAAGCTATACAAGATATAAGTGTGTTCATTTTGAAAATTTATTTGAGACCGTGGATTACAGCGCCAATTGCCGCGAAAGCACCCTTAAATGATTTAAATTTAATTAAAAATGTTATTAAATTCAATAAATTTAATGAAATAATAAGCAATAAAGTAACGAGCAAGTTTTCGAATCACTTATAGTACCTGACACTAGAAGCAGCAGGTCTTTCATTTTTATACCCTTCACCTGTGGTGCACAAGGGTATATATAGCTTTGTAATTCCGTTTGTATTTTCTACAATTTTCATTTCCGACCCCGTAAAGTATATATTTTCTGAAAGCTTATGAATAGAGGAGTCGATTAAGCCCTGACCGTCTGCCCGTGTATTGGTTAAAATCAACTTTTAGAAGCAACCATATGTTCCTCAGATCTTTGTATGGCATCAATCTTTTGGAAATATCCGGGAATGAATCGCTATTGAAATTCAGCACAATCACCCAATAACTTTCTGAGATATAAGCAAATAAACACGACTGCCTCTGTTTTTTCCCATATTTTTACCACCAAAATTAAAATTTTTCAGCCATAAAAAAATTTATAGGTACCTTTGCTACTATTTGTAGAGATATTCGTGAAAAATTTTTAATAAAGTGGGCTCTAATCGGTAAAGTTATAGGCACAACAATTTTTTTATATATATATTCCAAGAATTTACAAACGAAAACGAAACTTTTTTTCAGCTTCTAGACAACCGAGAGAGTCAGTATTGGTATCATCTGAAAGGACTTGACTAGCGCAATATAAGCACTATGAAAAGATTTAAATTCATGTTGGCCGCCACTACAAAATGGCGGACAATAAATTTATATATTGGTCGAATCTGGTATTTTAAAATGTAACTTCTAGAACACCCTCAATATTGGTATCAAATGAAAGTGCAGTAAATTATTAAAAAAATGTAAAATCCAAGATGGCGTCTAAAACAAAATAGCGGAACAAATTTTTTGAACCCCATTAATATGGGTGTCAAATGAAAGAGCTTGACTAGTAGAATACAGATAACTACGTAAAAATTCAAAATCGAGGATGGCGTCGGAAATAATAAAGAAATATTACGTATAAATTGATATGTAGGTTAAGCTACGATGTGAGATTATACCTATGTACATGATGGTGAAGGGTATTATAAGATTCGGCACGGCCGAATATAGCAGTCTTACTTGTTTGATAATGCTGTTGACGTTGGAGAAAAGAGAAAAATGGTTGAAAATCTCAAAGAAGAACAAAATAATGAGAATAAAAGAATAGTAACCAACATAAATGAATTAAACCAAAGAAATATTTCATTGAGCTTTTTCGAAAGATTTAATATTGAAACTAACTTTCGAAAACTTGACCCTTCCAAGTGGCACAATGAATCCGAATTTCAAAAGGGAATGAATATTGTAAAAAACTTACATGTTGTTAATGATACTGCAGAGCGTTTTGTAAAACAAATGGAGGAATATAATGCACCTTTAACAAAAAACGAAGAAGAGAAGCAATATATCTTGCAAACAGTAACTCATTATAGGAAAAATTACGGTAGCATTAATAAATCAGACCTTTACGATTAAGTTTAAATGTTTATCAGGAATAGTAATCATTAAACGTAAGTTAATTTCAATAAAATAATATATTACAAACATATATGAAATATTTTACTTATATTTTCGTGCATTGTCTCTTGAAAAGTCCATACAAACCAGTTTTAGCCACTTTAGTGGACATGTGCCACGCCTTAACCTAGGGCAATCAGTCTAAGTTTTTGGAATTTCACTATTGGCGTAAAAAGGAATAATTTGAATAATTTTTTTGCAAAAAAAAAATTAAGTTTTTTTAAAACATGGCTGCATTGTATTTGTACAACAGCCATAAATCTCGAAATTGATATCAATACTGAAATTTTCAAACATTCAACGCAGAATTTTAACGTGAACTTCAAAATGATCGGATATCAATAAGTTAATCAAAAAGAAAAAAATACCAACTTTTAAACAATCAGCAAAAAAAAAACGCGTACAGATCTCTTAGGTTATGGAGGAATCTTATGTCTTGATGCACTTGGTGGGACAGACAAGACGATTTTACTTTCTCAACTGTTAGCTTCGGTTCGTTTTTATATTTAGTTTTTGAACATGTAAATTTAAAAGACCAGCACAAGAAAAATACAATAAAACATCAAAACTGAAATAGATCTTTCAAAACATGTTTAAAATTTTGAATGTTCTTTAATAAGATGCGTTCACATGTGTTGAAAAATCACTTTTAAGAAATTGTTTTCTCTTTAAACTGCTCTAAATGTTATTATTTAGTAACGCTGCTTCTTAATATTTTTTTACATTTTCTTTTGTACTCGATGTTGCTGCTATGATTTACCGTTTCTTTATTTCATTGTCGTGTTTATTTTTGTGTTTTATTTTGTTTAAAAATACAAATACTCACAAAGCTGTAAAAAAAATTTTCAAATAAAGAATGATTTGTTTAAGTGAGCGGAATGTTTTGTTGTTTGTTTTGTTTTTTATAATTACACTAAAATAAAGTTATTGGAAGTAGTATGAAATATAATGCATAACATTCAAATCTCCTTAAATCGTTAACATTTTACGAAAAACAGCGCCAATATACCACTTAATCTGCAGCCAGTGACAATTCGATAAGGCACGTGAATAACTCTTAATTGATACGTCAAATAATTTCATAAATTTGTTAAAAATGTTTAAAACTTAAACTGAACTAATTCTTTATGAGGACTGAAGTGAACTGCGTAACCCAATACTGTATGAATAGTTTTTTTATTTTTCTTTTTGAGGTATAAAATTTCAGATAGGGATAACTGTTATACTAATAAAGTGTGTTAGACTTTTTTCAAGGGCCTTAATTGTCGTTATATAAAACTGCTTAATAAGAAGTTTTTGTAAAGGGTGGGCAATTTAAAAGTTTAAATTTAAAAATGCCATAAAACAAAAACGGTTTGAAATTTTGCCAAATTTTTTTTTGTTGTGAAGTACAATTGTTTCGAAATATTATTTTATTAATATGGCTGCCCCGGCTGACCTTACAGTACACCATTCGTTCGGACAAAATTTTGAGTACTTTTTTAAGGTGTGCATTCAATCTAGTTTGTCTGACTAACAGTTGTCTTTAACGGCGCCCCATAGAAAGTAGTCTAACGGTGTTAAAAAGCAGCTTCATGGTGGCCAAGCGTTGTACGCAATTAATCGACTATGGCAAGTTGCACCATCTTGTTGAAACCAAACATTATTCACACCAATACTATAAAGAGCAAAGAAATCGGTTATCATGGTACGATAGGTGTCTCCACTGACCGTAATGAATGCGGCGTCCTTATTTTCAAACAATGAAGCCTCTGCTCCACAAGTCGTATCAAACTCGTAATGGGTGCATTGGCTTCTGTAAGACTACGGTAGGGTTTTCTGAGCCCCAAATACGGCAATTTTGCTTATTAACTAGGGTGATCGACTCGGATTTACAAACGGTGGAAAACCCGGTTTTTTTCCTCTTTCAGCTGGCGTTTTTTTTCTAAATGTTGATTTTTCGAATATCGAATACACCAGTTTTTTATCCGAAAAAGCCGGTTTTTTTTTTTTTTTAAGTTTATTTTCATATATCTTTGTAACCAGTCGTACTATAGTATATTTAGAACGCTAAAAGTTTCAAAAAATCAGAAAATAAAAACTATTAAATATTCATTCATAATATTATAAGAAATTTATTTGTTGTTTAAAAAACAAATGCAAAATAAGAAAAATAATTGAGCTTAAATATTATTTTTTTATAGGATATAAACCTAACGTTAAAAGTTAGAGGTAATTGAAGCATCAACTTAGCTGATCGATCACTTTTAGAAAAAGTGTTGTTACAATAAAGAAAAACCAATAATCTCTCCTTCCACATACTAATTTTAATTAATGGCATTGAGTGTCTGTCAACTTAAAGTTCAATTCAACCATCGAACAAACTAGTTTATGTGTATTTGAATGTCTGTCAGAGGTATAAGAAAGAATTTTTAAAATGAAATTTGAAGATTCTCTTCCTAGCCTTTAAAATGTATTTCAAATTACAGAAATCATTTCAAACAAAATACGTTAAAAATGTACAGAAGGAGATACAAACATTTATAACAGCCTTATAAAAAGTCTTATTTATTTATGTATTAATTTATTGTATTTATTTATTTTACTTGTAAAGGGTACCTTTTGTCCTTAAATTCAACTAATTAAACCCAGATTATTCAACTGCATTCATGTCAGTTATTGCGTAATTGTGCAGCCAAACGTATATAAACTGTAAACATTTCATATTTATATATAAATTTAATTATAATCTTTTTTTTAAATATTTTTCAATTTTTTCTCTAAATATTATATTTTATATATTCGAACCGGTTACCCGTTTTTTTCCAATTTTCAAAATAGCAACCGGTTTTTTTTAATTTTAAATTTCAAACTATTTGAAAACCGGTATCTTAAAAAATTCGAATAATCGATCACCCTATTATTAACGCACCCAAGATGAAAATGAGCTTCATCCAAAAAGATTCTTTTTAAGAATTTCGTTCAATTTCCGATCAATTGTCTTTGTTTTGGATATAACCTTTCTGTTAATACATATTAATTCAATTTCTAAAAAATTCCAAAAGAACAATTTAATTTAATACAAAATCTAAAACTTTAAAATAAAAATAAAAAAGAAAACAAAAAAAACACCAGACCAAATTATTTAACGTAAAAGAAAAAAAAAAACACTTACACGACAAAAAATCAGTCATTTACCTCTACTAGTTTATTTTAAATTAAGTAAGTCATTTACCTTAAATTAAGTAAGTCATTTACCTTTAAAAAGGTTTTATATTACAATAATGCAAAATAAGGCATTTATTAAAATTGCTAAAATTGTATATTTGATATTGTTATTGTTGTTAATTTTAATTTAGACGTAAGAAATTAACTTGTATAAAAGACCAGCAATAATAAAGAAATTTAGGCAAACAAAGATTAACTTTTCTTCTGATTGCTTGACTAAGTCTCGGTGTTTCTACCCAGACTCAACTTTTAATTAAAATTAGCACAAGGTGTTTCTACCTGGGCTAAACTCAGTAGCTAAATTTAGTTTTTAAACAATTCTGAACTCTAAGGGAAGCCTTTGGTGTTCAAAGGCAATTTATTGGGATCAAACACTTTCAATAAATCTCAACGTTGCTCAGCGTAAATCGATTCATTCCGTTCAGCGGAGATATACTGAATTTTGTGATAGAATAAAACTACGTAAGTAAGATGGCCCACTCTTTACAACAAAATGTATGGTTACACCATATTAAATGACACATAACCTTTTTTATTTGGCAGTTTCAATAACGATAATTGCACCCCAAAGCACCGTGGATATTTTTTTCAAAAATTCGCACTTTGTTCTCCAAACTTATAAAGCATTTATAAAGTTTACTGTGTGCATAACCGTCCATACGGAGTACTTTGGATGGATTCATGATCACATTTAATGTTTTGGACAATATTTATCCAAATTCAATCCGCACCTTTTGCAAAAAAGAAGCCATTGGCGAAAGAAAGTGTAACAGAGCAATCGAATTTATCGATCTGACTGTTGTCTTAGCAACTCTGTCTCGTGATTTTTTATTCCTCATGTCACTGCAATCATTTGCAGGAGAAATGGTTTTAACAAGATAGCGCAACATGACATAAATCTCGTAAAACCATTACTTAGTTGACCCAAACGTTTTTTAACCAAATTCTCTCTATAAATTCACCAGTCAATTGGCCACCTCCTTTGTGTGATTTGACACGTAGATCATATGGCTCCGTGGCTATTCCGAAATACTTTATTATAAGAAATGATTGCGAAGATATGAGAGGTGGTGGTGCAGCATTTTATATACATGACGGAATTTTAGCCAAGGATATATATAAAAAATTTGATACCCTATAGCTTTGAATGTATTTTTATCAGGGATCGTAAATAATGGTTATATTGCAAATTTCAAACCAAAAAAATCATAATGAAAGAGAAATGCTACAAGAAAAAGAAGTACACTAACATAATCGTTGTTACACGAACTACCTCTTCCAGCACTAATTTTTTTTTTTTTTGTTTTATTAAAAAAATTAATTTTAAAAATTATTTTTCAAGCTTTATATTGTGCTTGGGAAAGACCAGTTACTTTTCAAGTTTTATTTTGTGCTTAAAAAATAAAAGTTATTTTTTAAGTTTTATTTTTTGGTTGGAAAATAACACTACTTTTGTTTTATATATTTGCCAATATTGGATGGCTGTTTAAGTCGACAGAAGCTGATTTTAGAGCTTAAGCAACTTATTTTTATGTATTTATTTTTTTGTAATTTGTAAAATTTTTACTGATTTTTTGAGATAAGGCTAAATAAAATTGATGAAATGAAGAAGGCGAAAAGTGAAACCGATAACTACAACCCCAAACTTATTTCATTTAATCAAATATTGGGAGGAAAAAATATATGTATCCGTATTTATATAGATTGGCGCAAGTTTTGCATAGCGTGCCAGCAACATAAGTTACTGTAGAAACAGTATTTTCCGCCCTAAAACTAATTTTGACTGATTTAAGGTCAAATAACTTTTATTTTCCAACCAAAAAATAAAACTTGAAAATAACTATTATTTACCAAGCAAAAATTACAAATTTAAAAGTTATTAAGAAGCAATTTTTTTTAATAAAAATTATAACTGTTACGGTCCCTGATTTTTATACAACTACTAGGTAAAGAAACTAGCTTTAAGAGGTAGAAACTAGAGTTCTGCATGAATGGTACTAATTCGAATAATTTTGCATTCATTCTCAAAATGAATCGTGCTTGCCATGTCACATACTTATATTGTTGAATGTGAGTACTGTGTGTTGCTCTCTTTGAAACACATCGTACACTTCTATGTTCATTATTCTTTGCATTCAGCTACATGTTGTTTGTTAAAAGCTATAATACACGGCATGTTTATTACATCTGACTTTAAAATTTGTGAGACATATGTTAATCTACATGTCTGTCAAAATTGTACTTTTACGCTGACTGCTTTGCAGCAGCAGAGATTTCTGTCAGCCGTTGGCACATGTTTTGACAGAAGAAAATAGAGCACACTCTAATTAAAATTTTGTCAGATGTCTCAACACATGTTTTTTTACAGAAGAAATGTTTTAAAGGTAACACACGACATGTTTGTATTAGCAGTGGAGAATTTGACAAGTCAGATGTAAAACACATGCCGTGTATAAGCTCCTTAAGTGAATTATTAGCACAGTTACTTAAAACAGCAATAAATACACACACTACATTGTATGCATTCACTGTGTTGTACAATTTTTTTAAATAAAGATATCAATAGAGGTTCAGCGTTGCCAGTTTACGAAATTTTTAACGTAATTGGAATATTAAAATATTTATTAAAAAAGTTAACATTTTTTAGTACAAGTATTACTTGTAAATAATATTTCATTTAAGAAGAAACATACATGCATATGTATTTTTAAGTATAATAAAATAAAATAAATATATGTGAATTTTTGGGAATGACAATTCAAAAATTGGGTATTAGGTATAAAAAAAAAACTTAGGTATAAACACAAAACGTTGACACACCAAATTATCACAAAGATAATAAATATAAAAATGTTATAAAGGACTTATGTTCTCCATTGAAAAAATTAATCTTTAAATTTTAATTATTTAATAGTAAAAACACAATATTCACCTGATACTTCAGCTTCAAACGCGTATAATAAACTGAGCATACAAAAACGTAATAAAACAATCGGGGATGCCACAACAGACATAATTTTCCTATTAAATTTGTTTAAACAATTTGATTAAATCTACTAAAACCTACAATTTTTCTTAAATTATTATTATTAATTTAAAATAGTAAGCTAAAAAAATAAAATAAAAACATTTAAACTAGAAATTATAATATTCTTCCAAAGCTAAAACCAAGCGCCAAGTTATGCACAAATAAAAAAAATCTATCGCACCAAATTCCATTCAATGCTTATTTCTCTTCTTGCAATCTACTCTCGCTTTAAACTTTTGCTCTATGTTGAAAAGCCAAAGAAAAATGTATGATTTTAAAGTTGTCTATAGCTTTTTGTTTTTATTACTGTGCTGTGTAGTGTACAGAAAAAATGCGATCATATTTAAGTGAATGCAATATATTTTAATCATGTTTTTCTCAATCTCATTTACTTTCTTCATATGCTGTGTGGTGAATTGTGTCACAGTATTAAGCTTAATTCACTGTTGTTTAAAAAATTCAATGAAGTAGTGCAGGTATCTAGTAGGAACCTCACTGAAATTTCTAAGGTCTTAATGAATTTTTTGGTAATCTGAGTTGTCAATATGAATTGGTTCATATTTTATGTGACTTTGACAATAATTGTTTTTTGTGACTCAAAGGTCAAAATAATAAAGAGGTTTGATTCTAAATACTTTAAACTTCATTAAAAGACTACTACTGTTTGGCTAGTGATATGGTCGTCCTTTCACACTATGCTTTTTTATTCGTTTGTGACGATATACCAACGATTTCCGAAATACATTGTTGATACATTTTATAATAACTTGAATCGAATCAGTGGCCCAAAACTAAAAGAAGGAATCTTTGAAAGTCCACAAATACGAGTGCTTATGAAGGACGCAACCTTGAAAATAAAGTTGAACATGTCAGAGCGCTATATTCGGCCGTGCCGAATTTGATAATACCCTTCACCGATATTCGCCATTAAATCTAGGACACCATCTTGGGTTTTACACTCTTTAAAGCTTTAGGAAAAAAAAATAAAACAGATTGTAGTACAGTCGCAAGCACAATTGTATAAGTAAACAACATATCGTCGTTCGTAAATTATTGTGTTATACGTGACATATAAAACCTATACATATAAAACAGAATAATTTACGAACGACGATATTTTTTTCTTTATATTTAGTATACAATTAATTCTGTAGAAAATATTAATGTAACTAATAAAAAATTTAATTACCAAAAAAATAATTTTTCAAAATTAAAGAATTTTTTTTTAAACTGGACAAATTGCATTTTAGCTGTTAACTTTTAACAAATCTTATTCTGGAACTTAGAATCAAAAGAATGATCAAAAAAAGAGGTAAACTTTTTTAAAAATACACCTGCCTTGAAATGGATCTTGAAACTTATGTACTGACAGACTTTTGACAACAACCGGATCAAGATTTTTATGTAGTTGATGAACGAGGTAATATTCAAGATCAATACCGGACAAAAAAACTAAATTCTTCAAGAAGTTTCTTGTGTGGCAAGCAGTGTGACCGTTTTTTTATTTTTGCTGCTAAATTTAGCATTTTCTATTTTGATTTACCAGTAAATTTTCCGTTTAGCATTTATTTTAGCATTTTTCAGTTACTTATTTAGCATGTTTTGGAAGTATTCGATATAAAATAAAATATTTAATATAAATACTAATTTATAACTAAAAAATTATTCTGGTTAACATGAATGAACATGTAATGGTCTGGCAATAATGTGAATGTTCCTCTATTGAAATTGAATATTTGGTGTCATAAACATACAATTGCTTTAGTAAATCTACCTTAAGACAAAACATTTTTAATAAAATTTATAGCGCGATAAATGATAATATAAAACCATTAAAATAAGTTAATAAAATAAATAAATTGTGATAAAATAAATAAATGTGATAGCAGATAGTCGTGAATTAAGTCAGGAGTAAAGCGCATAGAAAGAAGCCACTGCTAGGTTTAAAACTTATTTTGATATTGTTGCAAATGCAGAGTCATGTCATCAAGCAAAAGTTTTAAGGACTTATACAGTTAAAATAATTTATTATATTGAAAAATTGTGAGACCATTACTGTCAAATGTCTAAAAAGTAAACAAAAAGATTGAAATTTATCAGGCTGATTCAACTTTATTGTTAAAAGAACAACGCAATCTCTTGAAAAATCTTGAAAAATATAATTATTCTTAAATTTGACTTTTTTATACCGTAAATTCACATATAGAAGATTTTTTTGTTCCAATTCCTTATTCCAATTAAAATTTTCCAAAAATGTTTAAGAATCGAATCGAGATATAATAATATCTGAAACAAAATAAGTAAGAGCACTATATTCGGCTGTGCCGAATTTTTTATACCCACCACTAATTTTATGTACTTTTATAGCACAAAATTTATTATTTTGTTATTAAAAGTAATCGGTATGGAATAACTTTTTTGTATTTTAGTAAATTTAGTCTTTCAATGAAAGTTGGCATTAAAGAAGGCGTGTCAATGTAGTTTCCGCTAATTAATTCAACTAAGATATTTCAATATAGTCCTTAGTTTCCCAAAAACTTTAATAAGGTAGGCGTTTAAGTGGGCGTGTCACCTTCATTTTCTGACTATATGTACGAAATTTTATCATCATACCGCTAATTTGATCGGTTTTGTGAAAAATGGGCATTTAAGTAGGCGTGTCGAAGTAAGTATTTTCTGCTAAAAAATACAACTAAGATATTTCAATAAAGTCCTTTCTTCCTCCAAAATTATATGAATTTGAGCTAAAGCGTTATATGGGAGGTGGGCACAAGAGTGGGCGTGTTACATTTATTTTCCGTTAATAAAATGTTAAAATCATAAATCTAATTTAGTCAGTTTTATTACGTTTTAAATTTTGAATATACTGAAAAATACACACGCAGTATAAGTTTTCGCACATTTTGGTCTAAAACTGCTTTCCTAAGGCATAGATTTAAGCAATTTTCAGGGAGAAATATTTTTTTACTAAGGAAATATACATTCATTGCAGTACGTCTTGAATTACGGCCTATAACTCTCTTTCTAATACTCCGATTTAGTACATCTTCAATACCAAACCTAGAGTATAAGATATATTCTGGCAAAATTTGAGCCCCCAGCTTTTTTGGTTCGAGCTCTACCGTGCTTTCAACAGACGGACAGACCGACAGACATAGTTAGATCGTCATAAAATGAAAAAACGAAAACATATACTTTATGGGGTATAAAATGGACATTTCAATGTGTTACAAACGGAATGACAAAATGAATATACCCCCACCATTGTTTTGGTAGCGGGTATAAAAAAAATAAGAAAAAAATTTAAATTATTCTTCAGTTGAAAACAGTTTGACAACTAACGAATTTCAAATATACAAAATTTTTAAAGAACTGGTATATTTGTACATAGAAGTAACAATTTTAGAATAGCAGCATTGAAATCAAATAAATGTTTATGAGTGCTTTTAATATTATGAATCTTATAAAAACTATAATTAAAAATATAATGAAATTTAATACTATGAATTTGTTGCTTTATATTAGATGCCGTTTGAAAAGGCTGAAACATGCTGCCAAAAGTATTTAGTTTAAAATTACAAATGAACTCATTAAAAAATGCAATAAAAATATAATTTTTACAATTCGGCCGACTCATCTAAAGATCAGAAAGAATACTCTTTTGATGAGGTTTTTAATTTATAATTTATTATGTATTTAACACAATAATATACAGTTAAATAATTTTTAGGCAAATGTGAATACTTATTATACTTATAGTATTAAAAATACTATTAAATACTAATTTTTTTTAAATACTTTTTAAGTACACTTTCACTTAAGTGTAAAATACACTGCTTTACAAATTTTTAATTTGGAAAAATACCAAGAACGCCACATGCCTAGATAAATTAATTGGGACCTCCTGAACGCGAAAAATGCTGTAATTTTTTTTTCTAAGTACCGTTTTTTAGATAACGGTACTTTTGTGTTTTTCGGTGTATGGTCCCACTCAAACCCTTGTGGAACCCAACCGATCGAGATAAATGGCATATCGTTGGAAAGGTAATTGAATGCCTTTTCCGGCGATATGCTGCAAATTCCTATCTGATAAGAAATGGCTGAGTTATGACACCTCAAATTTGCCTATTTTTTACGTTTTTTTCAAAATTTTTAATTTTACTTCGTTTTTTTTCTACGTTATAGTAAAGATCTGGAATGTTTTATTTTTTTACCACATAGCTTATTTAAATTCCAACATTTTAAACGTAATTTGAAAAAAATCGGATGAAAAATAAAGTTTTTATTAAGGATTTTGTGGAACGACAATATTTTCATCTTCATTGCTCACACACTATATTCAGTTCAAGTCGCTCGTCATTTTAATTTAATTTTTTTAATTTACCCCGAATATAGCATATCGACGGAAAAGGCATTCAATTACCTTTCCAACGATATGCCATTTATCTCGATCGGACTTTTCGGTTGGGTTCCACAAGGGTTTGAGTGGGACCATACACCGAAAAACACAAAAGTACCGTTATCTAAAAAACGGTACTTAGAAAAAAAAAAATTACAGCGTTTTTCGTGTTCAGGAGGTCCCAATAAACTTATCTAGGCATGTGGCGTTCTTGGTATTTTTTGGCTGTAAACCAGTGATATTTATGTTTGGAAGGGCATATGAGCATAAAGACTGAACGCATGCTTGTTTTATAGCTGTAAGATTTTTTATATTGAATTAACGTTTTTTGTCCTTTTGTGTTTTCAGTCAATTTCGTTTTATTCAAGTAAAATTAAGTATTTATGAGAATACCATAACAATCGAACTCCTGAAGCTCATAAAATTAAAAAGATAAGATCTTTTTATAAATTTTAGCAGTATGATTATTTTTAAGCATTATTTTAAACCATAATTAGCAGCAAACATTTTTTAGATGTGGTCACACTGGTGGGTAGCCATTTACAGTTGTGAAAAAAAAAATTATTGACATCAGGCACGATAAATCTATAAATATATATTAGTGTCTTTAAAAACGGCTTTTACCTTTCTTAAAACATCACAGAGTGCCTTCATATTTCTGGCCCGGTTTATCATCATGCTGTTATGCAAAAAAGTACCTTAAGTAATATTAAAACAATAAAAACTCAACTGTTCAAAACTTCGGCCTGTGGAAATGACTCTTGTAAAAGAATCTATATATACATATACTTATATAAGAATAACGTGACTGACTGACTGATTCATCACCGCACAGCCAATTTGGACAATCGGTTCCTCTTTCAATGTGCAGCTCCACTAAGAAGGATTTTTGGAAATACGTACTTTAAGGAGGTAAAAAAGGGTAACATCGGTAATTTTATAGCTGCTAAACTAAAAATGATACAATTTAAATTGTAATTTGCACAAAAAATAAGCAGACATTTGTCTGGCCTTTTTTTAATTTTCAACTCCTACGGGGGAAAAAACGGGTAAAAACTATAATTTGGTACTTTTTTGGTACCCTGTATAATTTCCAAACAAATAAAGCTAGGAAAAACAAGTAAGTGCTATATTCGGCCGTGCCGAATCTTATATACCCTTCACAAAGTGTAGTCATGCAATAACAATTGTTTGTATCACCATTCATCTCATATGAAATACGTACATACTAGGGTGATCGATTATTCGACATTTTTAAGAAAACTAGTTTGTTCTATGATTTAATTGAATTTTAAGTTGGCACACATTCAATGGCATTATTATAAAATACCGTTATTTAAAGTAAAGATGTTAAAGGAAAGACACTTTTTACCTAAAAGTGACCGAAAAGTTAAGTTTATGCATTCATTACCTTTAACTTTTAATATTAAGATTATAAATTTAAAAATGCCATTGTCTCTTTACATGAAACAAAATATGAATACTAAATTGTGATTTATATATTTTTTTTTCTACTTCGACCTTTTTATTTTTTTTGTATTAAGTTTTAATTTTCTAATATTATTGACACAAAACAGTAAATAGTCATTAAAAATGTTATTTTGTTTTGTAAATAAAATGTATAAATTTACATTGTTGCCACTACATTTTTTTAAAAACTAAATTAATTTGTTAAAAGTAATCGGAATTTGCTCTGGTTCTGCCATATTAAAATAAAAACTTTGTTACAAAGAGGTTGTAATAATGAAAAATATTAAAAAATCACTTCACTGCTCAAGGTAGTCAAAGTTACTTTTTATTAACATTAACTTTATAGGCAAGTTATAATAATGACCCTTTGTGTGCCAAACTATTTAAGTATGCAAGTCAATGTTAACAGAGCTATTAGTTAAGCTATGGGTAGTCTTTAGTACAAGTCGGTAGATTTCGTAGAGGCAAAATATCATGAAATTCAAAAATGAGATCAAAAAGTATTGCAAAGTACAATAATTTGGTCATAAAACTTAACTGAACAGCTGATTACACTGCTCAGCAGCTAAATCCTCAATTAAATAAAACTATGTGGACTATATGGATTTTGATGCGCTGAACTCAAATCCGTTGTCGGTTTTTTCCATCAGATCGGGATTTTTTTTTTATGGGCGTGGCAAATTTTTCCTCATAAATTAGTCAGGTACGGAGACATATTTAATCCTAACTCGAGAACCAGTCATCCGATTTTTAAAAATAAAACACCAAAAAATGTGTATTTATTTTAGTGGAATAAAATTTTTCTCTATCTCTTATCGTTTTGGAGTTATTTAGAAATTAATGTAGAAAAAAAATTTTTTTCGTGCAAAATTCGTAATATTTTTCAATTTAAAAATGGAATTAAAAAAATATAAGGCAAATATTCAAGATTTTAAACTTTTTTCTGAGAGTTATTTATCTTGGAAATAAAAAAAGCCATAAACCATAAAAATCGGTTACAAAATGTAGATTCTATTGTCAATTTATCGCAGGTACCCAACATTGACCAAATATGTGTAAAGCAGCAAACAACGTCAGAGTGGGCGCACTGAAGCGCCTTGTAGCAACAATGAATGTCAACTATTTACTTCTATCTATTTTCGTACAGCAAAAACAAATACAAGCAAACAAATTTGCCAGATTGTAATTTTGTAGCAACGCCTCGCATAAAGCACCCACCCTGTCGTCACCCGTAGATAACTTCAAATTACAATAAAAAATCAAAATATTTACAGCCTCTTTTATTTAAAATAACTCAAAACTTTGGTTAATAATTATTAATTTTTATTTAGGAAACATTGTTAAAATAAAAAAGTAGCTTAAGCTGTTCATGCTCTTTCTTCCACATCATTCCATTTCTTTCTAAAGCCCTCGTCCTTCATAATTTGTCGTATTTGTGGACCTACAAATATGCCTTCTTTTACCTTAGCATCTCTGATTCTAGGAAATTTGCTCTTAATGTATAGAAAGCCTTCACCGTCCTAGTTCATTGCTATGACAAAATTTTTCATTAGGCCTAGCTTTATATGAATAGAAGGCAGAAGAGTTTGTTCTTTTTGATTAAAAGGCTCTTCTGCTACATTTTTTTCTGCTTATATCTTAGTATATCCACTTTTCAATCTATTTAACATTGCTACGACTTTTAAATCTGCAGATTCCATGAGTAATGGGAATATAAAAAATTTTTGTAGTATCATCTTCATGCTACAATAGTTTTTTTTCATATTTCTTGCATACGCGAGTGTCGCCGATAGAAATTTGTTGCCATTGTGTAGTAAAACGGCTTTAAAAATTGTCTTGGATGAATCAATAAAAAGCCGCCAATTCTTAGATTTATGACTGAAATATTGTTGTCGCAAAAGTCCATCAGCATTATCACAAAATACTAAACCTTCCTCTCTGCTGAAATAACTCAAAAAAGGTTGTTCTCTATTTCGAAAGTACGAGACGTTAACGTCCTTTTGCACCAAATTCCATTCTTTTAATTGGGATGCAAGAAGCTCGGACTTGTTTTTTGAGAGCCCTAATTTACAAACTAAGTTAGTCATATCAGTTTAATTCGGAAAAAAGGTTAACTCGTTGGACTTCCAAATGAATGCGAAAAAAAACCCATGCTGGCGTAAGTGGATTCAGTTGCTGCAGAAAGCTTATCTTCTTCATCGTTTGTAGGATGCAATGGAGGTAAAAATTTACTCCTAAACTGCTAAACTGGTCGTTTGACGCATGAAGTATTTGGATATGTAACTTTATTTTTTGTTTTTTGTAAACCCACGTGTGTTAGTATGGCAAAAGTGGCAATCATTTAGATGATTTTGTAGTTCACTCCAAATCGCTGCTTCATAAACGGCAAAGACTTATGACTTCCTTTTACACAACCTTTTAAAGAACTTGCACAGCTACTACAACATATTTATGGCAGCCAATTTTTATCTCTATCATCGATAGGAAACCCAAAATAACGGCGATAAGCATTTTTTAATTTGGAAGATATTGTCTCCCGTTGAGTACTTAAAGTTAGATCGCCACATACGTAACAAAATAAATTTGGAGATTTGTTACAAATCCTTGACATTTTGTAATATGAAAGTGTTTGTGGATTCTGTAATTGCTTTATTTCCTTACACAATAACAAAGTACACTATAAGATCTATTTACTGTTGCCGATTTTAGCCGCACGATATTCAAATTAAAAGTGACTCACTTATTGTCCATCAGCTTCTGTACATACAATAAATTCTAGAATCTACCCTAATGTTCTTAATTTGAAATCACAGGTAATTGAAAAATACTTTTATAAATTTTAATTCCAAATACTATGCAAAATACCGTTGTACTTTAGTTCCATTACCTGCTCACCTAACGAAGTGTTACATATATCATAGTAAGGCTGGTTGCATTACAATATTGAGTACCTGCGGTAAAATGACAATAAAATCTACATATTTTAACCGATTTTTTTTTGGTTTTTGACTTTTTTATTTCTAAGATTAGTAGCTCTTAGAAAAAGGTTGAAAATGTTGAATATTTGCTTTATATTTTTTTTTTAATTCTATTTTTAAATTGAAAAGTATTACGAATTTTGCAGGAAAAAAATTTTTTTTGTCCATTAATTTTTAAATAATTCCATAACGGTAAGAGATAGAGAAAAATTTTATTAGACATCTTCTGGTGTTTAATTTTTGTAAATCGGATGACTGGTTCTCGAGTTAGGATGAAATATGTCTCCGTACCTGACTAATTTCGGGGGAAAAATTTGCCACGCCTATGAAAAAATCCCGATCTGATGGAAAAAAAACCGACAACGGATTTGAGTTCAGCGCATCAAAATCCATATAGTTCACATAGTTTTATTAAATTGAAAGACAAAAAATGATTTTTTGTAGAGCAGTGTTATCACAGCAAATTACAAGCGCAACAACGTATAAAATACGTGCTCTCCATTTGAAACAAATAATATTTAAGCCTAATTATTTTTTTTTTTTAATTTGGTTTTGAAACAACAATTAAATGTCTTACAATATTATGGAAGAGTATTTAATAAATTTTCTGATTTTTGAAATTTTTGAGTAATAAATATAGTATCGTACGTTTGGCTACAAAAATAAATAAACATAAAACTCAAAATGAAAAAAACCGGCTTCTGTGAGTAAAAAAAAAACGGTTTATTCGACATTCGAAAAAGTAACATTTGGAAAAAACCGCCAGCTGAAAGAGTAACAAACCGGGTTTTCCACCGGTTGTAAAACCGAGTCGATCACCCTAGTACATACATATACAAAACATCCCATTGCAGAATTATAAATTGAGTTTACGTATGTATGTTTCCAAAAAAAAACAATTACAATAAAAATGTATTAAAAACAAAAAAAAATTTGAACAAAAATTTTTTAAACAGATTTAAAAAATAAAAAATAAAATATAAATAATATATAAAATAAAAAAATTTTTTTTAGCTCAGCTGGGATTCGAAGCCACGTTTACTCTAACCAGTATATATGTATGTATGTTGTTGTTGTTGTAATTGTGAAAAAAAACGAGGTGGTCGTGGTTTTTTGCTCATATCTCAGAAAGTTATGGGGCGATTGTGCTGAATTTTAATAGCGATTCATTCCCGGAAATTTCCAAAAGATTGATACCATACTCAGATCTGTAAAACATATAGTTGCTTCTAAAAGTTGATTTCAACCAACACACGGAGAGACGGTCAGAGCTTAATCGACTCCACTATTCATAAGCTTTCAGAAAATATATACTTTAGGGGGTCGGAAATGAAAATCGTAGAAATTACAAACGGAATGACAAAGCTATATATACCCTTGTGCACCACAGGTGAAGGGTATAAAAATTAAACTGTATTGTTAATCCGCGAAAAAAAAATTTTTAGTATTTCGACACTTTTTTTTAATTTGTATGTATGAGGGGTAAAAATTGTCCTTTATTTTTGGTACTTATTTAAAAAAAGGGGAAAACACCGGAAAATGTGTATAATTCTTATTTACAGGGCCAGTTTGCATAAACTTGAAATAGGGATTTTACCAGATATAAACAAATTATGTAGTTTAGTAAAAATTTAAACACATTCATAACAGGGTAGAAAGGAGAAAATTCGGGAAAACAGTTTGGTACTTTTTAGAACATAATTACTTTTATGCAAAAAAGAGTAGAATTAGTCACTTTAAATCATGTGTACTAATATATTCTGTTACAAAGATATTTAAACATTTTAAACTTGGAATTTAAACATTAATATGGAAAACCCAAAAATGGTACATTCGACATTAGTGACTATTGATCCGAGCTGAGGCTGAAAATGTTATAGGCGACCAAAAAGGTACTTTTTCGCGATTTTATGGTACTTTTTGTATTTTCTACGTTTATGAAGCTAGAATTGTACAATCAAGGACTATTGATTCCAGGTGGGACTGAAAATGTTAGGTGCGACCAAAAAGGTAATTTTTTTTATCTATTTTATAGTAATTTTTGTATTTTCAACGTTTACGAAGCTAGAATTTCGAAATTAGTGACTATTCATACGAGGTAACACTGAATATGTTATGGGCGACCAAGAAAGTACTTTTTTTAATTTTTGTGGTACTTATTGACTATTGATGCGCGGTTAGAATGAAAATATTATGGACGACCAAAAAGGTACTTTTTGAATTTTTATGGTGCTTTTTGCATATTCTACGTTTATGCCGCTAGAATTGTAAAATAAAGGACTTGATTCCAGGTGAGACTCAAAATATAATGGGCGACCAAAAAGGTATTCTTTAAAGTTTTTATGGTGCTTTTTTGTATTTTTAGCATTTGTGAACCTAGAATTTCAAAAAAAGTGACTATTGATACTTTTATGAAGCTATAGAATTTTGACATTAGTGACTATTGATAAGAGGTGAGACTAAAATTTTATGGGTGAACAAAAATGTACTTTTTTGAATTTTTATGGAACTTTTGGTTTGTTCTACGTTTATGAAGCTAAAATTGTGAAACACAAAGATTATTAATTCAAGTTGATAATGAAAATGATATTGGCGACACAAAAGATGCATTTTCGCATTTTTATTGAATTTTTTGGAATTTTTGCGTTTGTGAACATGTATTATAAAACTAGTGTTTATTGATCCGAGATCTAACTACTAATATTATGGACGACCAAAAAATTACTTCTCCTTTTTTTATATTTTGCAAACATAGAATTTTTAATGTTGGTAATTATAAACCAAGCTAAAGTTTTAAGTGAAGAAAAAAATGTTACTTCTATTATTTTTAGGGTAATTTTCGCAAATTCTGAATTTATAAATCTTAATTTTTGAAACTCGATAGCATTGGTTTTAGGTAGAAAATATATGCCCGATATATCCTTCAGAGATACAAATTTTCATGAATTGAACCAAAAATATTTAATAATTATAAATAGAACTTGAGTATTCAATATGTAGCAAGAACTGCGCTATCGAAGTAGCGGGTTAAGTGCTAGTAAAGTAAATATAAAAAAAAATGTAAAAATACAGAACAATCGAGAGAAACACTCCACTGTTTTTTGACTTTCTCTGTTGTATCTGTCAATAGCAAATTTTCTACTGAAAGACAAATACTTGTGGGCTTTCCTCAACTATTGGTATTATCCCCTACACTATACTCCATATATAGAGATTGCTCTAAACAGATACCATGATGCAGCTTTTTGCATAGATGATAGCGAATTTATTTGTTGCGGTACGATCTAAAATGTGATGATTAGAAGAATGGAAACTAATCTTAGATTAATTCATACGTACTAAGACAAATGGAAAATAAAAGTTAATAAAGATAAAACTCAAGCGATCATATTTCCATTCAACAGATGGCAAAAACGAATTTTTGCTGAATATTTATGGTCTAGGGGAACTATTGTCGCATACACAAAATGTGTATTCGTCCGATTATGACCTATTGCAGATTATACCACTTATCTCCTACACTGAAACTTTAATTTCAAAATGTTTAAGTCATTTAATAAATGCAGAACGTAAAATTTTAAAATAATAATAAATTTGCTATACAACCACTGAGTGTCTTTTATTTAAAAGATAAATTTTGAATTGTTCAAAAATTTTTTATTAATACTATTATGCTACAAGATTTTTAAAAACAACATTTTCATAACTCTGCTAGTAACAATAAGTTTTAATAAATGGGCCGATATACTTGTTTTAATTAACTCTGTATCTCGAGAACTAGTTATTCGATAAAATTAAAAAAACACAAAAGGAACGGAAACAAAATAACTTTAAAATTATGTTTTTACTATTTTTTTAAACAGTTTTATAGTTTTGGAGATTTTCAAAGTTTTATAACAAAATAAAATTTTTCAAAAAATTTGATTTTTTAAGACTAATACAAGTTTAAACTGCAGACGATTTTAAATTTTATTCCAAATTATAACTTTACTAGCTTGTGCCCGCAACTTCGTCTGCGTAGTTATCGGGATAAACGGTAGACTTAGTATTAACAACAAAAATAAAAATATTTACAACACAAATAACCCGTGTATGATGTGTGATGATGAGTTTGCCAACAACTTTGCGTGGTTATCGTGATAAAAAGTAGCCTATGTGTTAATCTAGGTTGTTGTCTGTATGCCTGGAAGGAACTACAGGCTATACTTAGGTTTGAAATTGTAAGAGGAAAAAAAGAGTAAAAGTATGATGTAAGTGTTTTTGCATTTACACTCTTAGTGTGAAGTAGAATCAAAGTAGAATGATTTAGAAAACTAAACAAACTTAGAATCTGATTAACACAACAAATTATATTCGCGAGTACAAAAAATAATAAAAAAGAAACAGGTTTAAATTAAACAAGTAAGAGCGCTATATTCGGCATTTATTTATTTATTTTGTATTCCCATACAACAAGACTTAAAGCAAAGACAATAGACTATATAGTCTATGGTCTTTGCTTAAAGTCTTATAATTATAGTACAGGATTAGTAAATTGTTATAAGTTATAAAATGGGCTAAATCGGAATACTAGAAAGAGAGTTATAGCTCGTAAAGCAAGAGTAGGTCGAAAAAACCGTGTCCTTCGAATATCGAATAAAATGGAATTGTGTCCAAACGCATTAACGTAGAGTCATGAAACTTCGAATATATATTTCCTGAGTAAAAACAATATTTTGCCTAAATCTATTCATTAGGAAAGGAGTTATAGATCAAAATGTACGAAAATTTATACCGCACAGTGTATTTTTCGGTATATTTAAAAACAAAAACCTTATAAAAGCAACAAAATAGGATGAACGACCCTGAAATTTTGCACACATGGCTTTATGGTCAAATGCTTTCTTCTAACGGATAATAAATGTGACACGCCCACTTTTACACCCACCTCCCATATAACGTCTTACCTCAAATTTATATAATTTCTCTACGAATAAAGATTTTAGAATAATAAAGGACTATATTAAAACATCTAAGTTGCGTTCATTATTAAAAATAATTTTGACACACCTACTATTACGACCACTTTTCACGTTATCCACTGTTAATAAAATTTAAAAGCTTATAAAACCGACAAAATTAGAGCTACGATGATGAAATTTGCTACAGGTATCCTTTTAGTCAATGTCATTGTTATTCCGGAAAATTAAGGTGACACTCCCACTTTAACGCCTACCTCTCATATAACGGTTTATCTCAAATTTATATAATTTCTCTATGAATAAAGATTTTGGAATAATAAAAGACTATAGTGAATTATCTAAGTTGCATTCATTAGTAGGAACAACTTCAACACGCCTACTTTATCGCCCACTTTCATTGAAAGACTAAATTTACGAAAACATTTTACTAGCAAATCGAAGTTATACAAAGAAAGTGATACATACTTTAGTATAAAGAGATTATGCCGTTTGTAATTCTACAATTTTCATTTCCGACCCAATAAAGTATATATTTTATGAAAGCTTATGAATAGAAGAGTCGATTAAGCTCTGACCGTCTGTCCGTGTGTTGGGAGAAATCAACTTTTAGAAGCAACCACATGTTCCTCAGACCCGTGTATGGTATCAATCTTTTGGAAATATCCGGGAATGAATAACTATTGAAATTCAGCAAAATGGCCCCAAAATTTTCTGAGATATGAGCAAATAAACGCGACTGCCTCCGTTTTTTCCCATATTTTTAGCACCGAAATTAAAATTTTTCAGTCAAAGAATAATTTATAGGTACCTTTGCTACTATTTGTAGATATAATATGCCTCTAGAGATATTCGTGAAAAAATTTGGATAAAGCGTGCTCTAATCGGTAAAGTTATAGGCAAACATTTTTTTTTTAAATAAAAATCAATTTTTACAGCTTCTAGACAACCGAGAGAGTCAATATTGGTATCATCTAGGGTGATCGACTGGGTTTTACAACCGTTGGAAAACCCGGTTTTTCCCTCTTTCAGCTGGAGGTTTTTTCTAAATGTTGATTTTTCGAATATCGAATACATCCGAAAAAGAAGTTTTTTATTTTTTTAAGTTTATTTTCATATATGTGTCTTTGTAACCAATCGTACCATAGTATATTTAGTACGCGAAAAGTTTCCAAAAGTCAGAAAATAAAAACTATTAAATATTCTTCCATAATATTGTAAGAAATTTATTTGTTGTTTAAAAAACAAATCGTCACCTAATATGCAAAAGGGCGTAACAACAACAAAATTCAAAATCGAATTTTTGATTGATTATAATGCACTAAACTAAATTACATGTCTCTCCAGAATTTTAAACTTATACGTAAAGAAAAAACGATTTTACAAACGAAATTCAAGAGGCCATAACAACAAGTGTATAAATTTCAAAAACAAAAAGGCGTAACAATGCACTTGAATGAAAAAACTGACTCAAGGCGAATTCAATATCAGGTGATATCATCCCTGCAACAAACACAAAAAGGCCAAGAGAATGTCAAAACACAAAAAAACAAATTTTTTGTTTACTTTTAATCAAAATTTTATTTTTATAAATTTACGCGAAAATTTTCAAAAAAAATAAGTATTTTTAATTTATAACATAAATTTGTGCCAGTTCATATCACATATTTGTGTTTTATATCACATTTTTCACAATTTTCACAAGTTTTAATCACTAGGACAAACACAACGGAAATTTTGCATTTTCTGAATTAAAAACATTACAAATGTTGTTTATTCAAATTATAAAATGTGTTTTACTTATTTTCCAATAAGTTATTGCACAAATATTAGAATTTTTTAAATTTTTTCCCACAAATTTTACCACTTTTATAAAAATTTTCAATTAACGCACATAAAAATTAATTTAAATGTAAACAAACTTTGACATTGAGCCGTAAAAATAAAACGAGCAAAAAACAATCAGCTGGCTTCTTAACATCACCTAATGTTGAATTCGCCTTGAACTGACTCTTTTTATTTTTGAATAACTAAGTTGCCTACGATTTTTTTTGTCAATTTGTGTTTGTAATTTTTTCGTTTAATGTTAACGGTAATATTTTGAGTTAGTGGCATTGTGAAAAAATTAAATAAATATTAAAATATTTGTAAAAACGAAGTAAAATTTAAAATAATAATAATAAAACTGAACATAGTGCCAGAAAAACAAATAAAAGAGTGGAAAATAAAAGAAAACGGATGAATGGCAAAGCATACGAAGGATTTTCCATGGGAAAAGTATGTGAAAGAAATCCAAGAGATTTAAAAGGGGGATGTTCATCAACTTATTGTGATAAAATAAAGTTCGGCATTGTAACATTTTTTCAGAAGACATGCGCAAGGAAATATTTGATCGGTTCTGGAAGATGTCATGGGAACAAAAAAAGTGTATGCAAGTAATCTTTTTGAACGCATCAATAGAAAACGTATTTACGTAAAAAACTCACGGCGATCTGTTACTAAATTATATTATTTAATAAATAATTCTGTTCGTGTTCAGGTATGTCAGCAAATGTTTCTCTCAACGCTGGGTATAAGCGAAAAAATGCTTAGACTTTGGGTAGATTCCAGTGACTTGCATGGTACCCAAATGTGTCCAGAAGAAGAAAATACTTTAAGACTGTGGCTAAAAGAGTAACAAAACAAGGAAAACAATACGAGGAACGTCTAAACTTTTTCAAAAAATGGTTAGAGGATGTTCCAAAGCTGGACTCACACTATCGACGTAAATTTACCACTAAATTGTATTTGCAGTCGGATTTTAAAACATACACACAAATATATCAATTTTATTCTAAGGACTGCGAGTCTCATAAAGAAAACGGAATTGCTCCCATATCTTTTACTATGTTTATGTCAGAACTAAAAAAACAAAATGTTCTATATTCAAGCCAAGAAATGATATGTGTGACATTTGTTTAATGTTGTTACGTCTTTTTGTTTCAGAAAATCGAATGCCAAAAAGGCGTAACAACCACAACTTAAAAATATTAACAAAAAATAAAAAAAATCTTAAGAAACAAGTCTGTAGTCGTGTTTTAAGCAAGACAATAAAATATGTCCTTTAAATCTAAAATATCTTTGATTCTACAACGTTTTTTGCTTCTCCTATAAAAAAATAAAAAGTGTTGTTACACCCTTTTGCATATTAGGCGACGAAATGCAAAATAAGAAAAATAATTGAGCATAAATATTTTTTTATAGGAATTAAACCTAACGTTAAAATTTAAAAGAAATTGAAGCATAAACTTAGCTGATCGATCACTTTTAGGTAAAAAGTATGGTTACACTAAAGAAAAACCAATAATCTCTCCTTCCAGATCCTAATTTTAATTAATGACATTGAGTGTCTGTCTACTTAAATTTCAAATAAACCAACGAACAAACTAGTTTATGCCTATATTTGTATGTCTGTCTGAATTTATAAAATGAAATTTTAAAGATTTTCTCCCTAGCCTTTAAAGTGTATTTCAAATTACAAAAATCATTTCAAACAAAATACGTTAGTGCATATTAGTTTAAAAGATCTATATAACATTTAAAAAATGTACAGAAGGAGATAAAAAAAATTATAACAGCCTTATTTATAACAGTCTTATTTATTTATGTATTAATTTTTTGTATTTTTTATTTTACTTGTAAAGAGTACCTTTTGTTCTTAAATTCAACTAATTAAAACCAAATTAGTCAACTGCATTCATGTCAGTTAATGCGTAATTGTGCAGCCCAACGTGTATAAATTGTAAAAATTTCATATTTAGATATAAATTTAATTACAATTTTTTTTTTATATTTTTTAATTTTATTTATTTATTATATTGTATATATTCGAACCGGTTTTTCTCAATTTTCAAAATAGCAACCGGTTTTTTTAAATTCTAAATTTCAAACTATTTGAAACCCGATTTCTTAAAAAAGCCGAATAATCGATCACCTTAGTATCATCTGAAAGGACTTGACTAGCGCAATATAAGCACTATTAAAAATTAAAATTCATGTTGGCCGCCCTACAAAATGGCGGATAATAAATTTATATATGGGTCAAATCTGGTATTTAAAAATGTAACTTCTTGAATCCCCACAATTCAAGATGGCGTCTAAAACAAAATGGCGGATAAAAATTTTTTAACTACGTAAAAATTCAAAATCAAGGATGGCGTCGGAAATAATAGAGAAAAGTGGCATATAACATGAAATATAGGTTAAGCTACGATGTGGGATTATATCTATGTACATGATAGTGAAGGGTATTATCAGATTCGGCACGGCCGAATATAGCACTCTTATTTGTTGCTTCTTCGTTCTTTACCGGATTGCGATTTTGAACTTTGTATGTCTTCAGCCCAGCATAAGCTTTGGCTCTTTGGACAAAACTATTAGAGCATTTTACCGTACGCGCTGCTTTTTTAATAGAAGTGTTAGGTGCTTTTCAAAACAGTTGCTTGACTTCTTTTACCTTACCAATATCCCTTGGACCTTTTTATTTCCTGATCCAGGTGCTCAGGTCTTCCTAGTACCGTTTAATGGCAATGGTCAACTTTCCAATTTGATTCTATTTTTTTTTAAAGTCCATGACGGATTTTTTTGAAAAGTTTTAATTATATTTTCACGTAATTTTTTCCGCAGTCCATTTTAATTGTAATAACAATTGAAAATCAAACTTCTTCCTTCAATTGTTTTTTTAATTGTTATTCTTTTTGTTCAGCCGATTAAAAACAGCCTGGATGTTTAGTAGAGAGTTTGTGCTTAAGACGAGCTGGGGGGTATATATATATTTCTGATTCTTCAGATAAATATTTTTCATAAAAATCGAAACTAGAAATTTACTGAAAATCACTTTGTATGGAATTTCAATATTCCGAGTGAAAATCACTGTTTTAGTAACATCAAAAACATTCTTTAAATCATCACAATCTTATGGTATTTTAATACTTTTGTGGTATAATGATATGAGATTTTCAATTTTTCTGTTCACTGATCTCGCGGATACCGTTTGTAGATTCATTATTATTTTTTTTTGTACTTTTGTGGTTAAGCTGAGCCATTACATCTGTCAAATTGTATTTCCTTGGTAGGCATTTTACTGAAATGATTTAGTCAAAGATCAATGTTTTGGATTTTACGCGGCATTACCAAACTGTTTTTGAATAAAGTTAATTGTGGACTTTTTTTCAACTGATTGGAAACGTTTCACGAAAGACATTTTGGAACACTTAAAGCAGGGATTTGAACTAACAAAAATATTATTTTACATAATTTAAAATTATTTCAAGGCATTGAATATTCATAATTTTATGCGGTGTTTTAATTATTTTTTTTTTTTTCGTTAAAAAAGGATAAATATACGTTTATGGAAAAATCTCTTTATCATCTCTAAATATTAGTGAAATTTCATACTTAAGCTATTTTTTTTAGATAAAATATTATTAATTTTTCTTTAACAAAAAGAGAATTAAAATTTTCAAAACTTCATCGCGGTTGCTGTGTGAACTTTTTTGACCTCTGCGAAAAAATATATGTGTGTACGTTTCCTTATAGTTTTGTATGCTCTATCGGAATGTGCTATGCCAATTTTGATATTTTAAAAAATTGTTAAAAAGTTATCTCCCTAATGTATATATACTAATTTCAACACTGTAAGGTTTAATAAATTTTACTTAATGCACAAATTTTCAGTATAACTTAATTCGAAAGTATATGTTATATAAATCTTACCCTAGCTGTGCATATCCCACTAATATCTGGATATTCGTCCACAGTTTGGTCACCAGTATGAGCGCTTGCTGTTATAAATATTAAAATAAAAATGTTTGAAATTATTAATTCTTAATAAAAATAATATTTTGGTAATATTTATGGTTTTAAAAATGAACACAAAGTCATTTAGATGTTCAAATTGTAATGAATTTTTAAATGAAAAATGCCGTTATGTTAAAAAAAAGACAACTCGAAGAGGAAGAAATCAATTTCAGAGGCCGAATTACGGCATTCGAACGTGATCAAAATTTGAAAATTCTTATTAGAATCTCTATACCTAAAGCAAAGCGTACTCGATCGTTCGAGTAAAAGTTCGATCGATATCGAATGCCGTAATTTGGCCTCAGACTTAAATTTGGTGTTACGTATCTTACAACTAAATAAGAAAAAATTAAAGTTAATTGTTTACATCGACTACGAGTTTCCAATGTAGTATCTTCTACAGGTTCGAATTCTGTGTCTGTGTCCAAATCTTCAGAGCTCTGCAAAGAAAAATTTTAACATCATTTAACAAATCACAAAAAGAAAATATTGACAAGCAAACTAAAATATTTAAAAAAATTGATTAAATAAATGTTTTTTGTACAAACTTTAATGTTTTGAAGACAATATTTATTTTTTTATTTCTGGGTTTATTTATTTTCAATTCATCTATACGAAAAGAAAAACTTTTTTTGTGATAAAAAAAAAAAGAATAAATTGAAAAAAAAAAAGTTGTAAGTTTTATCCCAATACTAGCCGAGTGGAATGCATTTTTGAAACCAGCTACGATTTCATCATTTGCGCTCTTTGATCGGAATGTAAATATCATCTATATAATTCACAAGTCTTTATGAAATAGAAAATTTAAATCAAATATCGCATTAACATCCATATTTACTTAAGCCTTTTTCGTTTTTGTCATTCTTCAGCTTTTTATTATCACATTTATGTATTTTGTTATTGCTTTTAACCATCTGAGTGATGGTAATGAAAACTTCTGTTATTCTAAGAACTAGTTGTTGGTGAGAATGACCAGTTTATGTATTCGCTGCACCGTGCCATGAGCTTTTTTAAGAACAATTTAAAATAAGTGAACTCGAGCCTATAAAAATTAATTACCATTGTATTTAATAAAAATCTTTAAAAATATTTATACAACATTTCTTCTTCTTTTTGTTGTCCTTATGATGATGAGATAATGAGCTTTTTAATGGCTGTGATTTGAATTCGGTAGCTTACATTTACTTCGGGTTTCAATATACGAATCGTCCAATTCCACGTCATCGGGAACAAGTTCATCTTCATCCTTTATTACAAAACATACAATTGCATATCAATAAATATAAGTAGACATATGTACATATGTATGTATATGTTGTCCTAATTTTCAAGTTTGAAATTAGTTGAATTAGTTAGTTGAAATTAGTTAGTTAAAGTTTGATAATAAAGGTGCATAACTATAAGTGAAATAATAAATGGAGTACTGTATAAAATATATTCAAGTGTGTTTAAATACGACTGAACCCTGAAAAACACAAATATATGTGTTTATTATCTCTTTAACTGTGTCCTTGGATTCATAAAACGTTGAGCGAAAGAGTTTACAGATCCATATATAACAATACAATGTATGTTTCTCTTGTCAGACCTATTCATGAGTATGGTTCAATTATTTGGGATCCAACTTAGAATGTTTACATAAATAGCATTGAATCTGTGCAAAAACAGTTCCTGTTATTTTGTCTTCGTGGCTTACAGTGGAATTCGTTAAACCTGCCACCTTATAGTAGTAGACTTGCACTCGTGAAGCTGCCAACTTTAAAAAGTCCATTTAGCAATGGACAATGCTAAATGTTACGTTTGTTCTAAATTTAATAAAAGGATGTATATGCTCTAATTTCTTAATAGTGAATATCTTTTTTAATGCACCATCTGGTTCTACACGTCATTTTTGTCCGCTATCAGTCAACTTCGATCTGTTTTTAAGGATTTGTACCAAATTCAATAAACTTTATCAACATATAGATTTTTCCTTAAATGTAAATATTGTTATATGTAAACTAAATTTTGTTTTTGAATAACTAATATTAAACAATCTGTATGTACTGCTTTATAGTCTGTAAGGATCTAGAACCCATAGTCTCAAATAAATAAATAACTTAAATTTCATTATTATTTGCAATAAAAGATTCCCTGTTTAAAATAACGTTTTAAAAGGTATAAACGTAACGATTTTGTTTTTATTGTGTATAGAAAAACAAACTAATGTATTGATTGAGAGGGCTACTAAATATTAAATTTTAATGTGAATCATTTTTATTTTGGCTTAAGTTCATTTATTCTGTTTTTTAATTTTATAATTCAAATTAAATTGCAATCATTTTTAGGAATATTCTTTCTAAAATTATTTCCGATATTAGCCGAGTGAAATGCATTTTCGAAATCAGCTACGATATCATCATCAGCACTCTTTATCGGTATACTACTATGTAATTTAAAAGTCCTATTTATGTTACAATTCAATGAAAATAAAATATAAATATATAATTTTAAGACATGGCACAGTGTAATTAACATTCAAGAATTCATTGTTAAGTTTCTATCACCTAGATGGACTTATAATAATGAAAATACAACCTTGCTTTCAATAATTCCAGACAAATAATGGATATTGAAAGCATAACGAAAAATGTATTATGAATCTAAAAGAATATGAACATATTGAATAAAGAAATGTCATTCGATAGGTGAAGTAAAAATTCAACAAATTTGAAAATTAATACTATGATTCACTAACGTAGAACGTTTGTAAAACGTTACAGACTACCACTATTAGATAAGATAAGATGACACTATAAATAGTCGAACAACACAAATAATATTAAGAGTTCTTATCGTGTATGCTAAATAAGTTTTATAATAAAGGTGTATAATATAAGTCAAATAATTAATAATGTACTGCATTATTTATTGTATAAAAAATTAATAAAGTCTAGAGTAATCAAATTTTCGGCATATAAAAAAAACACAATTTTTAAAAAACAGCATTTCAGTTTTTTACACGTAAAAGTGGAACACGTCAATATAAGAATTAAAAAAAAACAAAAATTTATTTAGTTTAGTTTTTATTACAAATTCAGAAGTATTTAAAAAATCCATATTTAAAATTGAAATCACTTCATAAAATAAACTTTTTAATACATTAACAGTATAAGAACAAAAAAACTAGTATATGCTTAGAAATAAAATAGATCTTTTTAATTTCAGACTTCTTACATATCTGTCCTTTTTTCATATATCAAACTATCGATTTTACCATTAGGTTGTCTGGAAAGCCTAACTAGTTCAGTTATATATAGTTACATATATACGAGTTTTTGTAAACTAGTGCGATTACAACTTTTTATTTCTAGTTTTTTGCTAATATCATTTACAGATATACAAAGATACCCTTTTTTAACTAATATTTTATTCTCAAGAGAGAGAGAGAGAGAATTTAGAAAGAGCACCCGTTATTAAGCAGAGCATTTGATATTTCATCATCTTTCTTATTTTATTTATATTTGGAAAAGTACAAATCTATCATTTTTGCAAGTTTTGTTACAACTAGTGATATACTTATATAACTGCCCCAAGTCATAAATAGTTAAAAATTAAGCTGCAGAGTATATGCAATACAAACACTTTAAAACTAATAAACAAAGTACACACTATAAAGGAAAAGTTGCGTAATTCTTGAGTGTTGCAGACGAACGTAATTTCTAAAGCCGGGATCCCACTATCGGTACAATGTACCGATTTTTGTCGCATTTCATGTGCCGATAATGTGAACGCACGATTATTTGAAAAATGCGACGATCTGCGCCGAAATAGTGCTGGCTATGGACAATCAAAATTAACTCTGATGTGCCAATAATGTAAACACTATTGTGCACAACATCGAACCAACAAATTGCTAAATATGCGCCGATTTTTGTCGGCCACTTGTGCGCCGACTAAAGTGACCGATAAACGCCGATATACTAGAACAATATTGCCAGCAATAGTGAATTTTCGTCAAACGTGGGAATTTACTTTTTTATTAATTTATTCAAAAATGTATATATGTATGTATATACATATATATTTATACATGTTTCTTTTATTTGTAAATATATATTTTTTAATGTAATTTGTGTACCATTTTATATTTAGATTTTTAAATTTACTTTCGAAAAACACGTTTTAGCCTCTACTTAAAATTTTATAATTTCGAGACAATAACCTCTTGTTAATCAAGTGCGATATGTATTTTTTAATTTCTAAAAAGGTTCATGATTACTAGTCAAGCCCTTTAATATATTTTATACCCACATTGATGATATGTTATCTGCCAACCTTTCATTTCATTTGATACCAATGTTATGGTCAAGGGGATACATTTGTAATTACTATTTATGACCCATATTTAATTTCGTACCCCATCTTGAATTCGAATTTTTAATAAATAATAAATCTATCTTAGCTTAAAAATTCGATTTTGGTTTGTAATTTTTTGAGAAAATACCTAGGAAGTTACATATTCACCCCAATTCTAAATATTCCCAGGGAATTGAATTCCCCGGGAATTCATTTTTCCCGCGAATAAAATTCCCCTATTCTAAACAGTCGGGGAAGGGAATAACAAGGGAGAGAGAATTTTACATTTTCGAAGTCAGCTGTTTGCTTTTGCTGTTTTGTTTTGACAAAATATTTGCTAATAATTTTTAGAAATATTAAGCGTAAAAAGTGAATACTCGTAAATAATAAAAAAGAAATTGTTAAAAGTGAATAAAAATGTTTAGTGTAGCGTTGATAATAATAGCTGAAGCAAAAAACTCAGAAGCATATCAATCTGACAAGAATAAGCAAAGGGTAGAAAGGAGCATGCTACGTAACGCCAGCAACCCACTTGAGTTGTCGCACATTTTGTAAGTAAATTTTACTTTTGGAGTAAATAAATCGGCGTTCAAATATCTGTTGGACGTGTTCAGCCCAAAGGTAAGTCGTTTGCAATTTCTCCAATCGTGAAATTAAGTGAGATTTTACGCTTCTTTGCTGAAGGTTGGTACCAAACGGGTATAGGTAAAGATTGCGGTGTGTCTGTGGATCAGTGTAGTCTTAGCAAAGTTCTGGCAGAAGTTATTAATATATTTGAGGAGCATTTACGCCCAATGTAGATAACTTTTTGTAGAACTGAAGTGCAAAAACGGCAAATTGCGTTAGCTTTTTATGGAAAGTATGGTATTCCAAGCATTATAGGATGTGTTGACGGATCGCATGACCGCATTATTTCTCCTCCTAAGAACAAGCATCTTTACTACAACACGAAGGAATACTATAATTTGAATGTAATGCTGGTAAAGTATTTCTTTTGTTTTAAATTATCAATAATTAATTTTTAATAAAAAAATTACAGGTCTGTGATCATGAGCTGAGGATTCAGTACGTTGATGCCTTACATCCTGGAGCGTGTCACGATTCCTTTATTTGGAATTCTGGCGAATTGCGTACTAACCTTGAGCAAGAATAACTTAGAGGTGGCAGCAATTATTGGCTTCTTGGTAAAGTTTTGAATGATAACAGACAATTCATAAATTAAAACTGCATTTTTTTAGCAGACGCAGGATATTCGCTTGAACCGTGACTTTTAACGTCTTATAGATATCCTGTGGACATCTATAAGACGTATGTTGAAATTAAATTTAATGAAATTCACTCCAAGTGTCGAAATGTGGTTGAACGCACTAATGGTGTTTTAAAAATTGATGGAGGTGCATTCTTGGTGCTAGACAGCTTCACTACGCTCCAAAAAAAGCTGCTAAAATAACAAATAACGATGTAGAAAATTTAGATTGTTAGAACGTTTAGGATAATGATGTGGTATCCTTAGACTCACCACAATATTAATCCATTGCCTAAAATATTAGAAAATATAATAGAAAAATATTAGAAAAAATATTGCGAATAATCTCTAATAAATTTCTGTAATAAAGCCATTTCTTATTTATGTATATACATTTTTTAAATAAATATAACATTTTATTAAAAAAATGTAAAAACTTCAAAAATTAAAAAAAAGATAAATAAAAATTAAAATTATTTTAAAACTAAAAAACAATTCATTATTCTGCTTCCTGTTTGTTGTTTTTATCCTAAAAGTAACAATAAATTACAATATTTATCACAATTTTTTAAAAAAAATATTAAATACTTACATTTTTGTCACAACTCCCTTTGAATTTGTTGGCGGATTTTTTCCCAAAAATTGTTATTACATTCTCCCTTTAATTACCTTTCATAATACCTACTTTTTTCCCAGGGAACAATTTCCCAATTTCGAAGTTCATTTAGAATAAGGGAAAAGGGAAAGGGAACAAATTTCCCCGGGAGAAGTTATTTAGAATAGGGGAACAGGGAATAGGGAAATAATTCCCAGGGAATTGTTATTTAGAATTGGGGTGATTGATGCCTATATTTCAAAAATTTTTTTATATTCCTTACAAACTTGTTTTACTCAAAATTGTTATCAACTTAAAAAAATATTAGTAGTTTTGGCGATTTTTCACATACATTTTTAGAGAGATAAAAAAAAAATTAACTTGTGGCAACCATTCTGCCGGCAAACATTTGTTCACAAAACAAGAAGAAAAAAAAATAGTTTACTCAGTAAGTAATTTTATATATATAAATTGATTTTTAAAAATACATTGATATTTTAATGATCATTTAAATTTTTCTTATTCATTTTCACATAATTTTTGAAAATAAGACTTTAATTATCAACTTCAGTAAATTCGCGCAAAATTCTCTCATACATACAATATTAATTTCTCTTTTTAATCACTCTCTTTCTCAAATACTTCGTTTTTTGAGTATCCAAAAGCAAATAAGCAAAAACAATTGACTTCATTTTGCGAATAAGGCACGATAGTGTGACCGTATTTTATTAATTACTGTTGCAATTGCGTTTTGACCGATATGAGCTGAAAAAGATTGTCACAATATGCGACGATAATGGGACCGCTCAAAAATACATCGTTCAATTTTTTTGAATGTGTACCGATTAAGCACGACAAAAATCCCGGCTTAAGAGTTAAAAAATTGTAATACAAAAATTGTTCATATGACATAGACATATATGTTTAATCAAAACAAACTATTCGATATTTATTTGAATATTCAAACAAGCAACATCGATATAAGTACAATGCTTTTTGCTATGAAATGAAGTTCCAGGAAGCTCAAGAATGTTCTAGAACTACAAGTCAAAAATTAAAAAAAAAAATTAAATATCTAGAAACAAAAATAAATTATCTGCGATGTCATGAGGGACCATTGCGAATAAATTCAGAAATCTCAAGTAGAAGAAATAGAACAATAGCAATGCACTATTTAAACATTTTAAATTTCAGTTAATGTGGAACAATGAAGAAATTAAAAAAAAAGAGATATATACCGAATGGAGTTGCGAGGTAGAATACAGAAAGACAACCAATTTATCCATTATGTGGCGTATGTGTACGAACAGCTACTTGGGAGTCTGCTACTGTTTATGGTAAAATAAATTTAAAACTAACTATTGCCAATATAAGTGTCAATCATGTATTTATCGTTGCCGACATTGTGGACGAAGTAATCACCGGTGTATTTTATGATCAGTCATGCACATAGGGTAGAAGGTAATGATTTGGCGGAATGTTGAAACACCCCAAGATGTTGGTTATGATAAAAATAATGCTAGATGCAATTAAAGCGCTTAACATACAAAAAAGGATGACACTAAGCACGCTGAATTTTGTTCGGAAAATGAGGGAAGGAATCGCTCTCATATACTTGAAGACTGTGCTAGAGATGTGCAACCGTACCCAGCAAAAAAATCTATGACAAAAAAGTGGATTTGCAGGGGTTCAACTGGTGACGAAGTGATTAAATTTAGGTGAAAACACTAATTGATTTTAACATTAGCGTGTCATTGGAGATCATGTGTTTACATGAATAGATTAATAAACTGCACTCCATTCTAAGTACATATTTAGAACTCATGCATATTTGATGAGAAGCATCGGATGTTTCATGAGTTGAATTTGTTTGTTTACATGAATTGTTTAAGATATTTAGCATGATGTTACATTCATTTTAAAGCACATCATTTATGACATATTATTTCACATTTAGGAAGTCATTTAGAATGAATGCTTTTACACAATTGATTTAAAAGTCTTGAAAATGTAATTCGATTTGCACTACTTCTATTTTTTTTACTGGGTATAATCTTTTAAACACGGAAAATTTTTTACTGCAAATGACAACATCTACAGCAATGCTATGTGACCAAATATAATTATATATATATAATTAATAAGGCCTACCTTTTTATAGCAGTTCTATAGAAGCAAAACAAAGAAGTAAAAGAAACACCTAAACAGTTTTAGAACAATAAACATAACAATCTAGTTATGAACTAGACTATGCAATTCAAGACACTATAAAATAAACACACAAAAAAGTGCATAAATTGTAGTAAAAGAAACAAAAAAAAAAAAACAATCAAAAAATAATAAGACACACGTTATTTTAATTGAACTAAACAAATTTCCTAAAAATAATCTATATTGCAAAACAACGTTTGCCGGGCTAGTTAGTGTAATTAGGTCTGTCTGCGTACTTTTCCAGTAGCAAATACTCAGTAAATTTTTTTGGGAGAGTAAGACCAATTTTACTCTGGCGGCTAAAAATATATCAAAAAGTACGCAGACAGTATCCAGTAAAATTTTGCAAGAAAACAGCTGATCGGTGTGTAGCATATGTGTACGCGAAAGTGAATTCTCGCGGTAAATTAAAAAATGCTAATTTTATCGGTTCTGCCATCTCCAATCCACTTACATTACGGTCACACTGTATATTTGGACGTTTCTAGCATGAAGTAGAATGTTGTTTATTATAATATTTTATAAACGTTAAAAATCAGCACAATTCTAACTACTTACCTCTGCCATTGTTAAATTTCAATTTTTATTTTCGTTTCACAAAAATTTTTTCATAATTAGTAAATAAAAACAGCTGTTCAAACTAGTTGCAAAATCTTGCAAGAAGAAATTTCTCCAACAACATTTTGCAAGTTCTCAACTTCCAACTGTCAAAAAATTTTCTTTTTTGCTCTCTCGCTGCAAGAGATTTTGAGTACGCAGACAACATTTTGCAAGATTTTGTAACATTTTGCATAAAATGATGCAAAATATGTGTACGCAGACAGACCTAATATAATAATCTAATTAAAATAACTGTATGGTCAAATTGTAATTTAAATTATTAAATACTACAAATAAATGAAAGAAATATTAAATTAATGCATTTGCATCAGATTGACGTAAGTTCAGCGTACTTAAACATTGAGATGCAACACAAATATATATGCGTCAACCTGTTTGTTAACTCAGAATATCCGAATAGATTATTTAAACTACGTAAAGCAATATATGGTTTCAAACAATCAGGAAAAGAGTAGTTTGATAAGCTCAGCCAAGTATTTAAGGTAATTGGTTTTCACCAAAGTGAAAATGAGCCATGCTTATATATGATGTCATTTAAGGGTGACTTAGTGTTACTAGCTGTTTACGTGGATGACACACTTATTGGTTGTAAGAACGAAGCGACAGTTAGGTAGGTAGTAAAGGGGGATGCAGAAAGCAGTATCTGCCTCATACACCTACACTCGGAGACCAATAAGGTCCATTGCGTTATTCTTTCATATATTAAAGATAGAAAAGAGAGAGAGAGAAAGTTTCCAAAGATATAGTACAAGAGAACATAATAAAAATAAGTTTGTAGGAAATAAAATAGAAGAAAGAAAGAAAAACATATTCTGTACGAGCCCCATTGCATGTTCACTAGCCACCCGATCCCCATGATGAATCCGATAATATTCCCTAGCTTGCACTTTGAAACATCACCCAACTCATCGTGGAATCGTTTACCTAACCACTTTAGCCTGTGATTATGTAGCCTTGGGCAGTGACAGACAATGTGTTCCACAGTTTTCAACTCCTCCTCATCGTCACACATCCTACAATAATCCGGAGTGTCGCGATCCCATTTACTTATCCAAGCCCTCACAGGACAGTGCGCTGTTAAAACCCCAATAATGGGCACTCAGACATACCCTACCCAGGCCCAGAAGAACCGTAGAGTCCGCTGAGTTTAACCTGGGCCATAAAGCCCTTGACACCCTGCAGTCTCTTCTGTCCCTCCACGCCATATAGGTCCTGTCAGATACCCACGCCCTGATACGCCCAAAATAGTATCCAAACGGAGGTCTCACCATGTCCTCTTCGCTCGTCGAAACCAATGCCGATCCACCGCGCGCAAGTTCGTCAGCAATTTCATTGCCGACGATTCCATTGTGCCCTGGTACCCAACACAGTCTGACATCGACGAGGTTCATGATCCTATTGAGTGCCCTCCTACACTTCTCAACCAACCTAGACTTGACATAATGTCCCTTAAAGGCCTTGAGCGCCGCCTGACTGTCAAAAGCGACAGTTACTGAAGTAAAAAAAAAAAAAAAAATGTTAGCCGAAAGGTTCCCAGTTACTGACAAGAGCAATTTACACTATTATCTTGGTATAAAAGTAGAACGTGAAAGGGACGTTGATGTAATTAATATATCACAGTCGAAATACATCCGGGAATTACAGGATGGAGAATTATAAGCCCGTATTAACACCACTAGAAGCCAACTACCATGTCACATATGATAAGGAAGATTGTAAAACAATTAATCAGCAGGATTATCAGTCCGTAATAGGCGTTCTTACGTACCTTGCTTTAACCATTAGACCTGATATCCTACATTCTGTTGCCAAGCTGACACAGAGAAACTCTAATCCGCATGTCGAGCATATGTATTTTGCGATACCTTTAAAAATCGTTTATGAGAATGGAGAAAACTTAGTGACTAGTTTCGTTGATGCGGATTAGGGTGACAATGCAAATCATATACTGGCTTTATATTCTACGTGAATAGCTGTTCAGTTTCATGGGAGTATCGGAATCAATCTTGTGTTGCGTTGATTATAACAGGGGCAGAATAAATGGCCACGTCCGACGCGCTCAAAGAGGCGATATTTCTGAAAAAAATACTTATATAAATTGGCTACATAACAGACGTAGCTGTTATAGTAAACATCGACAATCTAGGTGCTGAAAAATTGGCAACTAACCCAGTGTATCATAAACCAACTAAGCACATCGACATACGGTTCCATTGTACCTCCTATTTATTACCCTTATCTACCTGTGTAAAAAAAAGGCATGTGTAATTTCCACCTACCCCTATAACGGTTTTAAACAACATGTAAAGCTGCATTCTAAATGGCATTATTTTATGGTACTTGTTATAACAGTGTACCTATTCTAAATAAATATTAAAAGTATTAAAAACAAAAACATAATAAAACAAGTAAGAGCACTATATTCGGCTGTGCCGAATCTTTTATACCCACCACCAATTTTGTGTACATTTAAAGCACATTATTTATTATATTGTTAATCATTATGAAATAATCTCTTTATAATAAAATATGTATCACTTTCTCTGTAGAGGGTGGTTAAATTTTAAGGGCCCATGTTAAAGGTGAGCCACACAAACAACAAGTTTTTTTTGCATTTCATTTGACCTTTCTCAATCTCAGACTAACTTAATTTGAACAGTGAAAAAGAACGCAAATGAGCAACGCGTTAAAGTTATTCAGGTTTTTTATAAAAATGGGCGTTTAAATCAAAATGCATTTTGTGCACTTCGTAATTCTTTTGATCAACATAATCGTTCAAATTCGTCCACAATCGGGAGAATTGTAAAATATATTTAAATTTCTGCAAAACAGGTCTGTATAAAATGTTAGAATATCTGTGAATGCCTTCTTAGTTCGTTGATTGGGAACCATTGCTGTTTTTTGCGATAGTGTGGCAAAACAATTGAGCATCAACATTGTCATTGAAAATTTGGACAATCAGATAGAGGAAAAGTGCCAAGGATGGGGGGGGGGGGCATTTGGCCGATATTTTGTTAAATACATAATTGAACCATACAAATATTATCATTACAAAAAGAAATAATAATAATTTCCTCAATAATTTGTGTTTTATTTAAATTCAACATCGGCCCTTAAAATTTAACCACCCTTTATAACTTCGATATGCTACTAAAATGCTTTTCTAAATGTAGTCTTTCAATGAAAGTGGGCGTTAAAGTAGGCGTGTCAATAAAGTTTCTGCTAATAAATACAACTTAGATATTTCAATATAGTCCTTTATTCTTCCACAATCTTTATTCATAGAGAAACTATATGAATTTGATATAAAACGTTTTATGGGAGGTTGGCGTAAAAGTGGGCGTGGCACATTGATTTTCCGTCACAAAAAAGCGTCTCACCAAAAAGCAAAGTGTGCAAAATTTCAGGGTCGTACATCCAATTTTGTTGCTTTTATGACGTTTTTGTTTTTAAATATACCGAAAAATACACTGTGCGGTATAAATTTTCGTACATTTTGATCGATAACTCCTTTCCTAATGCATAGATTTAGATAATTTTCGGGGACAGATATTGCTTTTACTAAGGAAATATATATTCGAAGTTTCATGAGTCTACGTTAATGCGTTTGGACACAATTCCATTTTATTCGATGTTCGAAGGACAGGGTTTTCTCGACCTACTCTTGCTTTTCGAGCTATAACTCTCTTCCTAATATTCCGATTTAGCCCATTTTCAATGCCAAACAAACCTTGTCTATAAGAAAGATTCTGGCAAAATTTGAGCCCCCTAGCTTTTTCGGTGCGACCTCTATCGTGCTTTCAACAGACGGACAGACGGACGGACATAGCTAGATCGTCATCAAATCAAACCCTGATTCAGAATATATACACTTTATGGGGTCTAAAATGG
This sequence comes from Phyto melanocephala, assembly GCA_941918925.1. Taxonomy (NCBI): domain Eukaryota; kingdom Metazoa; phylum Arthropoda; class Insecta; order Diptera; family Rhinophoridae; genus Phyto; species Phyto melanocephala. Next base: position 62,503,831 of record OW799233.1, read on the forward strand.
ATATTTCGATGTGTTACAAACGGAATGACAAAATGAATATACCCCCACCATTTTTTTGGTGGCGGGTATAAAAACACTATAATTTGTGGTTATTGCACAAAATTGCTATCAGAACCGTTTTGAACCTTAGAGAGTAAAATGGAAGAAGTGTATACAAGATTAGTTATTCCAAATAATACAGGAATGTAATGCTAAGTGAAGTTGCCATTTTTAGTTAGAAAATTTCAAAAAAATTTTATATGTATATTAAACATGCATACCGAATGTCTGGAAGGAACAGTGACATTACCTGTATTTGTTAGCTCGCCTTCAAAACAACTACAAAAGCCGTTTGTTGAATTAACCAAAAGAAATAAGAGAAGAAAAACTAAAATTTTGCGAAGTCACTTCGCACATGCTACCCAAACACAGCTTCAAACACGTGAAAAAAAGATGCATCAACTCTGCTTAATGATATTCGGCTTTATTCGTAACAAAAAGTTATACACTACTTACAACGAGCTGCTAACTAGAATGCCGATTTAGCTTTGCAGTTCGTTGGCACAGAGTTTATTTATAAGAAACTTTTATCCGTCTGCCATCTTTTCATAATTCAACTCTGAAATTGCAAGACACTCCACAAAAATGCAACCATTTTTTGTTTGTTTTGATTTTGACATATTTTGTTTTTCCATTAATACTAACAATTTTTTAAATTGAAAAACAAATTAAAAGAATAAACGAACAATATAATTTTTTATTAAAATAGAAAAGCAAATTGGCAACAGGATGAATAGGTAGGTAAAAAAATATTGGTAATGTAAAACAACAACACAGAACAGCTGTTTTTCACAAGTTGGCAAACGTTTGGCAGCTTGTTAACAAGAGTTTAGCAAATCGTTAGCCAGAGTTTGTCCGACTGTGTCTTCGCCGACAAGAGCTACAAAGTTGAAAAAATCGTACATAGCTGTACAAGAGGATAAAGTAAAACAGCTAACACTTCTAAAGGCTCTTTCTATATTTGTGGCAGCTGATCTTTCTCGAAAACAGTATGAAATAATCCACGGTGCCGACAAGAAGGTATTCTGCAGAGAGAAAAACGTGAATGCTATCCTCCAAAAGAATTATATGAGCTACGGAAACATATGCTCAAATATATCTCCAAGATTTGCTTAATCATACTGCTAGTAGATTACATACATATTTAAAAGATGTTTTATGTAGCTTAAGCTTAGAAGGATGCAACTTCTTAGAACTAGTTAGCGAATGGGGCTGCGATGGCTCACACCAAGCACAATTTAAGCAAAAAATGGAAAATGATGACTTAGATTCACATATTTCTCGGAGCAGCTTCGTCTCACTTCGACTGATATATGGTCCAAAAAAAGAGAAAATATTATGGCAAAATCGAGCCCCAACATCACCACAATATTGTCGACCTATTCGCATCAGATTTGTTAAAAAAATTGTGAATGCAATCCAAGAAGAAATTGACTATGTACAAGATGCTATTGATATACTCCAAAACACAATTTTTTTACTGGAAGCAAAGTTGCATTCCATAAAATATACAATGTTATTTACAATGCTAAATGTATAAGTAATGCCACAACACAAACCACGTCCACAATGAAATGCTATATTTGGTGGGCTACTTCAAAAGAATTCAACAATTTAAACATTAAAAGGATATAAACGTAGATGCTCTTTCATTCGGATTATCTACTTTGCACGCCAGAATTAGTCTATTCAAGAGCATATTACACCTGTCGTATAAACTAATAGTGAAAAAGGGGGCAATTAAAATCTGACACGGAGAAAGCCATTGTTAAAGAGTGGAAAAAAAACTATACCGAAAAAATTGGTAACAGCAACGATGGTATCACCAGAAGAAGATTTTTTTCTAATCCTGAATTGGCTGCACAAATAACTGGAATTAAATTTGATCTACCGAATCAAAGATATTATTAAAGTCACAAAATACATTTTCACAAGATTGCCGATTATTACTTAGATATTTCAAAACTTAACGTTAACCTATATCCCTGGCATCCTATGACACCTACAATGCACATGATTTTAATGAGGCATTTTTGCCTATTGGGCTTTTATCAGAAGAAGCGGCTGAGGCGCGAAACAAACATTTCCGGCTTTACAGGCAGATTTCATACTTTAAGAAGCAATATAAGCTAAAAAAGTGATGTCCGGGTAGATTAAAAAAAAATACCTCTATGTGCGACGTCGCACTATGTTTCGACCCATAGACAAAAATAGATAAAAAAAATCTTGTCTCAAATTGTTGAAAACAGTTTCATTATGTATTATTATTTTGAATTCCATTTTTTTTTTTTTGGTATAGTGAATTATAATTATATATGTATTTGTATAATCTAAAAATTAACTTATAAATCCCAACCCTGAATTTAATTATTGTGAATTATCGTATTGTGATTTAACGAACTAAAATTTATCAATGAGTCTTTTAGTCGTGATCGCCAAAACGATGAAATAATTATTAACGTTACCGCTTTCAATGAGGCTAGACGTCTCAACCAAAGGACTCGATACTTTAAACTCATATACCACTATCTGAATATTAATCAATGAATTATCAACCTTTTTTCAACTCTCAAAAAAATAACCAAATAACACCTACTTTTATCAGATTTTAAATATTTTGCGATTACTATTCCCAAGAAAACCTACAATTATTTTTTATGATAGATTTCTTTTCTAGATAGTCTATTACACTGCTCGACAAAAAATCATTTTTTGTCTTCCATTAATTAAAACTATGTGGACTATATAAATTTTGATGCGCTGAACTCAAATACGTTGTCGGTTTTTTTCCATCAGATCAGGATTTTTTTATGGGCGTGGCAAATTTTTCCTCCTAAATTAGTCAGGTACGGAGACATATTTCATCCTAACTCGAGCACCAGTCATTCGATTTTTAAAAATAAAACACCAAAAGATGTGTAACAAAATAGAATAGAATTTTTCTCTATCTCTTATCGTTTTGGAATTATTTAGAAATCAATGGAGAAAAAAACATTTTTTCGTGCAAAGTTCGTAATATTTTTCAATTTAAAAATGGAATTAAAAAAAAATATAAAACAAATATTCAACATTTTGCACTTTTTACTGAGAGCTACTTATCTTATACTATGTTCATACACGCGCCTTAATTGTCAATTTATAATATTATCGCAATTAAAGGCCTTATTGAGCTCAATTTACAATACTAAAAATTATTTTTAAATTGAACAATATATACTAAATTGTTTCACTTATTGTCTAAAACTCCAAATACAACTCTTGAGAAGTATGTTCAGTGAGAAAAAAAATTTTATAGGTGGCATTTCTAATGTCAAACAAATAAATATACAAAAATAAAAATTAATAAAATGGAAAATGTTTGATGCAAATTTTAAAAAAATGTTTAAATAAATTTAAATATATATAAGTATATACATATGTAAATATAATTGTAAATATATTTTATCAACAGGAAAAACACTAAAGAGAAGGCATTATTTGATTTGGTATAAATACATCGTATTTTTACAGCTATCAAATGCTAATGGAGTAAGATAAATTGAGTATGTGTGAACACCTTTTTTAATTGCTCAACCATTACTAAATTGAAACAATTAAAAATATCTGTCTAAACAGGGTATTAAAAATAAAAAAAGCCATAAGCCATAAAAATCAATTAAAGAATTTAGATTTTATTGTCAATTTACCGCAGGTACCCAATATTGACCAAATATGGTAATGCAGCAAACAACGTCAGAGTGGGTGCACTAAAGCGCCTTGTAGCAACAATGAATGGCAACTATTTACTTCTATCTATTTACTTAGCTCTCAAAAAACAAGTCTGAGCTTATTGCATCACAATTAAAAGAATGGAGTTTGATGCAAAAGAACATTAACGTCTCGTATTTTCGTACTTTCCTCAGCAGAGAGGAAGGTTTGGTATTTTGTGATAATGCTGATGGACTTTTGCGACAACTGTGTTTCAGTCATAAATCTAAGGATTGGAGGCTTTTTATTGATTCATCCAAGACAAGTTTGAAAGCCGTTTTACTTCACAATGGCAACAAATTGCCATCGGTCCCACCGGCGTATGCAAGAAATATGAAAGAAACCTATTGTAGCATGAAGATGATTAAAATTAAATATTAATATTACTCATGGAACGTATGTGCAGATTTGAAAGTCGTAGTAATGTTAAATCGATTGCAAAGTGGATATATGTACTAAGTTTTATTGCTTCTTATGTGAAAGAGATAGCCGCGCGAAAGAAAAACACTACAATGTCAAAATTTGGCCGAAAAGAGTAAATTTTATTCCAGGACAAAAAAATGTAACAGAAGAGCCTTTAATTCAAAAAGAACAAATTCTTTTGCCTCCTCTTCATATAAAGCTAGGCCTAATGAAAAATTTTGTCAAAGCAATGAACAAGGCTTTATATACATTAAGAGCAAATTTCTTAGAATCAGAGATGCTAAAGTAAAAGGAGGCATATTTGTAGGTCCACAAATACGACAGCTTATGAAGGACGAGGTCTTTAGAACGAAGTTGAATGATGTGGAAGAAAGAGCATGGACAGCTTTTGTGAATATGTGCCATAATTTTTTGGGAAACAGAAAACCTGAAAACAACGAAAAACTATTTTCAGCCTACAAAGCTCTAAAGTGTAAAAAAATTAAATTAAAATTATTTTTTTGGACTCGCATCTAGATTTTTTTCCGGATAATCTTGGTGTTGTATCAGACGAATATGGTGAAAGCTTCCATCAAGATATGTTACATATAGAGAAGCGTTATAATGGAAACCCACCGGAAGGAATGCTTGCAGATTTTTGATGGCAAGAATCTCAAACTGATAATATTAATAAAAAAATAAATATTAATTAAAGAAAACTAAAGTTTAATTTCCGCATACAACGGAACAGCTTAAGCTACTTTTTTATTTTAACAATTTTTCCTAAATAAAAGGCTTTGCTACAAAATTCAATCTGGCAAATTTTTTGCTTGAATTTGTTTTTGTTGTACGAAAATAGATAGAAGTAAATAGTTGCCATTCATTGTTGCTACAAGGCGCTTTAGTGCGCCCACATTACACATATTTGGTCAATATTGGGTACCTGCGGTAAATTGACAATAAAATCTAAATTTTTAACCGATTTTTATGGTTTATGGCTTTTTTTATTTTTAAGATAAAGTAGCTCTCAGAAAAAGTGCAAAATGTTGAATACTTGTTTTAATTGTTTAAGACAATTTTTATAATTGTTGTGTATTTACGGCGATCAGATACACGTAAGAATCTCCTTGCAAATAATTTTTAAGATCAAAGAAAAAATTGGAAAATAAAAATTTGACAAATCTGATACCTACTATGTACATATGTATGCAGGTATGTATATCGTGTAAAAGAAAAGTGCTATATAGTGGGTGTTGAAAAAAGAAAAGGAAAATCATAGCATCAGTTTGCAACATCGGAAAAACAAAATAGCATTAGAAACAAGATGCAAGCTACAAATTCATATCAATGACTTAGAATTAAAAATTTGGAACAGCATAAATCATCACATGATAACCAGCCATAATTTGGCAAACATAATTAGTGTACAAAAGTTTGGTGGAATATATAATTTGTAAAATAAGAAAATAAAATCGTGAGTAAAAAATTTATTGAATTTCCAAGTTCATACACACTTATACACAATCATTTACACATGATCTTAAAAAATAAATTCTTTTGATTTTTGTTTTGGTAAAAATAAAGTTGCATAAAAGTGAAAAATTGATAGGAAATCCACTAATAAAAATCATATTAGGAAAAATATTGCTAATCAGGTTCAATTTTTTGTTGTTCGAAAACCACTACCTTTTTTTTCCATATTATACATACCGTCTCTCTTAAAAATATTTTCTATTACTTCAAAGAACTTTAAAACTGATTTCATATTAAAAACTTTTATATACTTAATTTATGCGTAATGCCAGATCTATGTGAAATTTTTTCAGATGTAAATACTTTTAAGAATCGCTAAAAGTATTTAGATCTATGTAAAAAAAAAGTTTTTTTTTGTGTAAAAAATATTAAAGGAACGAAATTAATTTAAAAAAATAATTAAATATATTTATTTGGAATGCGATATAGTTGATGGGACATAATACGAAATATTTTGCTATTAATTAATGCTATATGCTTATATATTAATACAACATATATATATATATATATATATATACATGAGAAGCCGCATGGGAAATCGATATTTATTTTTTTTTTGCCCCTGTAAAAAACTGCAAGAACATGAAAATGCTTACAAGTTTTTTAATTATCTACAGATACATCTTACTGTCATAGGTCAACCCATTAAATGTTAAGAATATTTGAAATAATTTAATTTTTTATTTCGGAAAAGCACCTTTTGCAAAAAAGAAAGCAAAAAATCACCTTTTGTAAGAAAAAAAAAGTAAAAAAACACCTTTTGTTAAAAAAAGTAAAAAAGCACGTTTTGTTAATAGAAGGAAAAAGTACATTTTGACTGAATGTGGTTAAACCTGATCTAATATATTAAAAAATGTTAAGCTAAGTATAATTTTTTTGTCGTTTTATTAAATAAAATTGCAACCTAAACATTTCTTTCTTAGCCTTAAATTAAATACATATGAAATTTGTTAAATAGTTAAACTCTTGTTCCAACATCTTCTTCTAGGCAAGAACATCCAACATTTTCGTCTATTGAATCCTTTATCCTGGTTATACAAAATGTCCTTGTACCAAAAAAATGACTGATTTTCACTCCAGTCTTTACCAAACTGTTTTATTAAAAGACTTTCCACAAAGACTTTAACATCTGATTAATTTTACTTTAACTGTAGTTTGGTTTGATCATTAAAGTAAAAAGTGAAACTACACAAAGATTATGGGAAAAGAACCTTTTGTTAAAAAATAAACAAAAAAGCACCTTTTGATCAAAAATAATCAAAAAAGCACCTTTTGTTAAGCATAAATTTTTAAGAACCCATTTACTTTGTAAAAAAAAATCAATAATAATGCAAACTTGATTGTTTCTACAAGATTTCAACCGAAATATTATAAAAATACCAAAAAACCAATTTTTCGCGAAATGCGAAAAAGCACCTTTTGTTCTGCGGCTCCTCACATATATATATATATATTTATATATGTTATACTAGGCAAGCCCGGCGCACGTTGCTACCTCCCTTAATGAATAAAAATGCATTCTAAATTTAAATTGAATATCAAGTACAAGAAGCTAATAGTTATTACTTTTTTATGGGCGTGGCACTGCCAACTTTTCTAACCACGAAACTGTATAGCCATGACAGCTCAACATGTTTAGCAGTTTGAAAACGAACATCAAGAAATTCGAAATGAAGCAAAGGCACAAATATTAAAGGCTCAAGAACAATACAAAAAAGATTTTGATAAAAAGCGCAAAGTTTCAAATGTTTACCAAATTGGTGATTTAGTTGCTGTCAAAAGAACGCAATTTTTAGCAGGGAAAAAACTAGCTAGTGAATTTATGGGTCCTTACAAAGTTGAAAAAGTGAAGCGCAACAACAGGTACGAAGTCGCCAAAGCAGCAGATTTCGAAGGTCCTAATAAAACATCAACCAGTTCTGATTATATGAAGCCGTGGATATCTAATGACGCTGACTCTTTGCTGACATCTGAGACAGATGATTATCAGGATGGTCGAATGTAAGATGGCAACACTGGTGAAAAGCAGAACGTGAAACGAAAAAAGACAATTGAAGTTGGACAGTTGCTAAAGTCGGTCGTTTGTATTTTCGTAAAGTTGTCTTTTAAAAAGAAAAACAAAGTTGTAAAAAGAAAATAAATAGTGCAAAGTTGAGCTAAGTCGATTAAAAAATGTATAATAATAAAGTAGTGTTTTCTCAAATTATGAACTTTAAATATCAAATAACATTGAAATACTTTAAATATTAAATAACATTGGAATACTATTGAATAATAAAATAAAACTAATACTATTGAATAATAAAATAAAACTAATACTATTAAAAATAGCAATACCAGTTTAAACTCTATCATAATATCAACCTTACATATATATAATAATAATATTATTATTATATAATAATAATATATTTCTTTTTTTCTTTTTTTTTTTTGTAAGAGTATAATATCATTAGCATATTTAAAAATTAAAGCCGATTTTTGCGTACAACTTAAAAAATGCGAATTTTTAAATCTTTTTTATGGTACTTTTTGTATGTTCTACATTTTTATATATAGAATTTCAAAATTAGTGACTATTGATACGAGGTGAGACTGAAAATGTTATAAGCGCCCAAAAAGCTAATTTTTTTCAAATTTTATGTTACTTTTGAAAACTTCTGCAGAAGTCATTGAAGTGCAGATTTAATTTCCTGGCATGTACTTCAAGACACAGTGTCCAGTTAAAGCACCAAGAAGATACCGGAATTAAGAGCGAGAATGTCGCGATTAACACTCAATCTCCCCAAGTGTAGAGGAGTTCCATACTTCACCAGTTTATCCGCATCACAGTTTCCTGACACTAACGAGTGGCCAGGTACCCTTCTGAGCTCGACAGTGGAATGCCTCGCCATCTCATTAAGAGATTCCCGGCATTCTAAAATTAAAACAGCTAGCGACTGCCAGTTTAATGCCCGCCGATAATTCATTCTGAAGTATTCTACAGTAATCCGGGAGCCTAAGACACCCTTCTGCCAAAGAGGGAGATAAAGGAAGCCACCCTCATTTCCTTCTTTGACTTCGATCCATTAGTATAAACCTCCAAAAGGACACCCTATTCGCCAAGTGGTGTCGCTCCGGAGAATGATACAGAGAATCTCCTGTTAAAGAGAGTTGCAATAATCTATGTATCCCGGAATGTAAGAAATGCATACCATAATAGCCGCATAACTATTAGAGTACGGTTACCATGCATTAATAGCAAATAATACATTTGAAAGTGTCACGCACAACCATATGCTGCCTATAGTGCAGTATTGTTTTGTGCTATCGTTTTGAGATGATTGGCAGATAAATGTATTTTTATGTCATTTTGTATTTTTGTAAAAACGAAGAAAGGATATATTAACTTCGATTAATATAAAGATTTTTATCAAATTAAATAAACGTTTTAAAATTACTTTAAATAATTTGTGTTTTGTTTTTTTAATGTTGTCTGTCTGTTTTTTTAAAAGCCTCTTGACAATTTCAGAAGTAGGATTGATCGTACTCTTTCCTAAAAGTTTTTTTTTTTGTTGAAAAGAAAAGTAAAACGTCATTTCGTGCTGTTTTTTTTTATTTTTTTGATTGCAAACGTTTTGATTAAACAAAAACTAAGAAATGGTTAATTTTCGGAACATGAACGTTGAGGCGCTGCGGGGTAGGTGCAAAGATGCTGGTCTGCCAACGTCCGGGAGAAAAGCGGTTCTAATCGAGCGCCTGGAGGAATTTTTCGGCGATGAACAATTTGAAAGTTTCCGGGACACGTCGGCAAGTTTGTCCAAACGGCTGGATCTACTTAAAAAGTCGATCCATAATGTACAACGATTGGGGTTTCAGCCAACGTCAGAGTCTTCTCCAACACGAGGTTTGGTGGATGATGAATTATGTAATAATATTACAGGCATGAACTTCTCAGTACATACACCGCCATTTTCTCAACAACAACATCAGCTAAATACAACGCAACAACAACATCAGTTAAATACAACGCAACAACAACAACAGCTAGATAAAATACAACAGCAGATTCAACAAATGCATACACAAAATGCGCCAACGCACACACATACACGCATTGCAAATCAACCACCAACGTATTTACACACAACCACCAATGTTTTGCCGCCAACGAGTTTTCATCAGCGGCCAACGATGTCAACGAGTGTGTTTTCAACAGATAATTATGTCAATAGGGTGGCACGTAACGAAACTTGTAATAATGAAAATTTTACAAGTCATGAAAGGGTGTGTGGTTACGGTAATACGTTAACGTATTGTGGTCAACGAGCACGACAACATGAATGTTTTGGGCAACGGCCTGAAAATGGTGATTTTGGTAACGTTTCAGCACCCCAACGTATTTTTGATGGAGGTTATCCACAAAATTATGCTTCCTTTTCTGGTGGGCAGCAACGGGGACGTGCTGATGATGGTAACGGTGAACAACGGCATGTCACCTTTTCTGTTCCCCCAGTGTTTGGGGACTATAATGATTTTGGTCAACCTCAACGACAAAGGGTTTTAAATCACAATTATGGCAACAACAATTATGGCAGCATTCGAGACATTGTTGAAATTTTGCCGGATTTTGATCCAACTGGTGTAAAGTCTCTGAATGCTAAGCGGTTTATTCAGCGGGTGGAGGTTTTGCGCAATGCTTATGGTTAGTGGGACGCAGACCTGATTTTTGCAGTGCAACAGAAAATAAAAGGCGCCGCAAAATATTGGGTCGATTCCCAAGAGGTCGTTTTTCGTGTTTGGCATGATTTCAAGGCAAAATTTGAAAAAGATTTTCCATGTATGGAAAACGAAGCGGACATACACGTACAGATGTCCCTTATGCGACGAAATATTGATGAATCACCACAAGAATATTTTTATAGAATGCTGGAAAACGGGGTGGTATTTCTGATGCCGCTATAGCTAGCCATATTATAAAGGGAGTTAATGATGCAGACCTGAAAAAGAAAATTTCTAACAACTACAACTACAACGACATTAACGACCTTCTCCACGATATCATCAATTTCTGCTTACATAATGATATAGTAAAGCCTGCACACAATTCAACGAATACTCAACGGCACACGGGTAAGGAAAATATTAGAAAACCAATACCCACTCAACCAACGAAAACCGGAACAACTGTAAAGTGCTACAATTGCAACAAAGTGGGGCATTACGCCAATAAATGTCCAGAACCACAAAAGAAGAATCGTTGTGACATATGTAAACGTACAAACCATGCAACAAACGGGTGTCCCCAACGTAAAGCGGACCCACAGAAAGCAGCTGTCAATAAAGTCGAAGCCGGTTTACCCAAAATGGATTCCCCTGATCTGGTGAAAACGGTAAGGATCAATGATTTTTTTACTAATTGTTTTGTTGCTCCTGGTAGCGGTCGTTCAATGGTGCGGAAGTCGTTTGCCAATGATGTGGGTAGACCAGAGCAGTGTTCTACTGTCCTTAATGGGTTTGCTGGTGGAAAATTCATATGCACCGAAAAAGTAAAAGTTGAAATGCTGGTGGATGACCAAAAATTTAACGTCGATTTATTAGTGGTTTCTGATGACCTTCTCTGTCAGAAGGTGCTCCTTGGCCGTGATGTTATTTGCCAAGAGGGGAGAAAATTTGTTATTGAAGATGATGACTGTTGGTTTGAAAATGTGATGGCTATTACCACGAACGAACAAATTTCACCAGACGAAGAACAAGTACAAAAATTAATTTCAAATTACTCCGAATGTTTCGCCGAATCTGCATCAGAGCTGGGAAGTTGCAACTTGGTAAAAATGGACATCGAACTTTCAACAGATGTGCCAATTAACGTGAAACCGTATCGTATTCCTTTTGCCCGACGACCAATCGTAACCCAATTGGTACAGGAATTTTTGGACAGTGATATAATTCGTCCGTCAACATCTCCGTATGCGTCAGGAATAGTTTTAGCCCAAAAGAAAAACAACGAATACCGTCTTTGTGTGGACTATCGAGCCTTAAATCGTGTGACGAAGAAAACTCCATTTCCTATGCCTAACTTGGATGAACAGTTTGCTCAATTAGCAGGTAACAAGTTTTTTACATCGTTAGATCTCAAAATGGGTTATCATCAAATCGAAATGTCCGAAACGTCAAAACCATATACGGCTTTTGTTACAACCGACGGTCATTTTGAATATAACCGAATGCCCTTCGGACTGGTTAATGCCCCCGCGGTTTTCCAAAGAATAATGAATCAACTAATAAAACATATGGACCCTGGAGAGGTATTGGCCTATCTCGATGATGTCATCATACCAAGTAAAACTTTTGATGAAGGTATACAACGTTTGGAGAAATTCTTAATTATTCTCAGGGATAATGGTCTAACTTTACGGTTAGACAAATGCAAATTTTTAGTCACCGAAATTTCTCATCTGGGTCACATAGTGAACGGCAACGGCATTACTCCAGGTATAGAAAAAGTCAACGCCATACGAAATTTTAAACGTCCAACTGATTTAACGGAACTCAGACGATTCTTGGGTTTAACGGGGTTTTTCCGCAAGTTTGTGGAAAACTACTCAATCATTTTCAAGCCTCTAACGGGTCTTTTAAAGAAGGACCAAAAATTTTTATGGGAAGAAGCTCAACAAAAATCTTTCGAAAATCTGATCAATATTTTGACAAGTAAGCCTGTTTTGGTTCTTTATGATGTCAATGCCTATCATCAGGTACATACTGATGCCAGTTCTATTGGTATCGCCGGCATCTTACTCCAGTCAACTTATGAAAAGAATTGGAAACCGGTGTTTTATTATAGCAGACATTGTTCCCCAACGGAAGCTAAATATCATAGTTACGAATTGGAAATTTTAGCGGTGGTGGAGTCACTTGAACGTTTTCGTGTCTATGTTTTAGGAAAACATTTCCAAGTGATAACCGATTGCTCTGCTATAGCAAAGGCTAACGTTACGAAAGAGCTGATCCCAAAGGTTGCAAGGTGGTTTTTATAAATTATGGACTATGATTGTGAAATATTGCATAGACAAGGTTCACGAATGTCACATATCGATGCTCTAAGTCGTGCTCCGGATTTACCACCCGAAGAATATTTAACAACGGATCGTATTATGCAGGTTACAGTGGATCAAGATGACTGGTTATTTACAATGCAGTTGCAGGACCCTGCACTGAAAGAAATCGTTTCTATTTTAAAAAATGAAAATTCCTCACCGCAGGTAGTACAAATTAAATCTGATTATGAGTTGCTTAATGGTCGTTTATACCGTCATGAGAACGGTAAATCTCTTTTTGTGGTACCAAAATCCGTACGCTGGCGTATTATAAAATCATGTCATGATGACATGGGTCATTTTGGTTTGGAGAAAACGATTCAACGCGTAAAACAATATTTTTGGTTTCCCGGAATAAGAAAATACGTAAAAAGTTACATAGCTGCTTGTATAGAGTGTTGCTACAGTAAAGTCAAAGGAGGTAAAACTGAAGGATGTATGTATACCAGCGATCCTGAACCCATTCTATTTCGACAAATACACATTGACCATTTAGGTCCGTTTATTCGAAGTAAAAAGGGAAACTGCTACGTTTTGGCGATATCCGACACTTTCAGCAAATATCTGATTGTTAAACCTGTAAGAATAACGAAAACTCAACCGGTAATAAATGTATTGAACGAAGTCACGAGTTATTTTGGTTTGCCGAAGGTGATTATCAGCGATAGAGGAACCTCATTTTCTTCTAAAATGTTTGAGCAATATTGTCAACAAAATAGTATTCAACACGTAAGCATAGCAGTACGTACCCCCCGTGCCAACGGACAAGTTGAAAGGGCGAACAAAACGATATTAAATTATTTACGAACATCAACACGAGAAGCTAAAGATTGGGATCTCACGCTTAGAGAGCTCCAATGGTCTGTAAATTCGCAGAAAAATAACACTTCAGGTTTCACCCCAAATGAACTGGTTTTTGAATTTAAATTAATTGATGTAGTCCAAAATCGAATAGTAGCTGCTATACACGACGATGTTGCAGAACATGATGATAACGATGCTCATATAGATGATAAACATAAGACTGCCTCGCTTAATACAGCCAAAGAAAAACAAAAATGGAAACTTCGTTTTGATGAAAAACACGCTAAACCAACCGAGTATAACGAAGGCGATTTAGTCGTGCTCGAAAACGAAGCATCAGCAACAGGCGAGTCACGTAAGCTTGAGCCAAAGTATAGAGGCCCTTACATCGTTACCAAAAGTCTTGGTAAAAATAGGTTCCTAATCGAGGACATTCCTGGTATGCAAATTACCACACGAAAATTTTGTTCAGTCTACTCATCCGATAAAATGAAGTCATGGTGTCAAAGTTCTCCTATACTAGATGAAGAATAATGGATCGAGGACGAGCCATAGTCAGGAAGTGCCGAACTGTCACACACAACCATATGCTGCCCATAGTGCAGTATTGTTTTGTGCTATCGTTTTGAGATGATTGGCAGATAAATGTATTTTTATGTCATTTTGTATTTTTGTAAAAAAGATCATTCTGTGTACGTGACTAACGAAGAAAGGATATATTAACTTCGATTAATATAAAGATTTTTATTAAATTAAATAAACGTTTTAAAATTACTTTAAATAATTTGTGTTTTGTTTTTTTTAATGTTGTCTGTCTGTTTTTTTAAAAGCCTCTTGACAAAAATGTCGTGCAAAGAACACCTGTAATAACACTGCTCAGCAGCAAAATCCTCCACTATATATAAAACTATGTGGACTATATGGATTTTAATGCGCTGAATCAAATCCGTTGTTGGTTTTTTTTCCATCAGATCGGGATTTTTTTTATGGGCGTGGCAAATTTTTCCCCCTAAATTAGTCAGGTACGGACACATATTTAATCCTAACTCGAGAACCGGTCATTCGATTTTCAAAAATTAAACACCAACAAATGTCTAACAAAATTGTATTTATTTCAATGGAATACAATTTTTCTTTATCTCTTATCGTTTTGGAGTTATTTAGAAATTAATGGAGAAAAAAAATTTTATCGTGCAAAATTCGTAATATTTTTCAATTTAAAAATGGAATTAAAAAAATATAAGGAAAATATTCAACATTTTAAACTTTTTTTTTGAGAGCTACTTATCTTGGAAAAAAGCCATAAACCATAAAAATCGCTTAAAAAATGTAGAATTAATTGTCAATTTACCGCAGGTACCCAATATTGTAATGCAACCAGCCTTACATATGAAATATGTAACACTTCGTTAGGTGAGCAGGTAATGGAACTAAAGTATTTTAAGGTATTTTACATAGTTCTTGGAATTAATATTTATAACAGTATTTTTTAATTACCTGTGACTTCAAATTAAGAACATTAGGGTAGATGCTGGTATTTATTGTATATATGTATAGAAGCTGATGGACAATAAGTGAGTCACTTTTAATTTGAATAACGAGCGGTTAAAATCGGCAACAGTAAATAGATCTTATAGTGAACTTTGTTATTGTGTAAAGAAATAAAGCAATTAAAGAATTCACAAACGCTTTCATATTACAAAATGTCAAGGATTTGTAACAAATCTCCAAATTTATTTTGTTACGTTTGTGGCAATCTAACTTTGGAGTGAACCACAAAATCATCAAAATGATTGCTTCTTTTGCCATACTAAACACGCGGGCTTACGAAAAAAACCAAAAAGTTACTTATCCAAATACTTCATGCGTCAAATGACCAGTTTTCCAGTTTACAAGTAAATTTTTACCTCCATTGCCTCCTACAGACGATGAAGAAGATGGGCTGTCTGCAGCAACTGAATCCACTTACGCCAACATGGGTGTTTCTTCGCATTCATTTGGAAGTCCAACGAGTACACCTTATTTTCCGAATTAAACTGATATGAATAACTTAGTTTGTAAATCAAGGCTTTAAAAAAACCAAGTCTGAGCTTCTTGCATCCCAATGAAAAGAATGGAGTTTGGTGCAAACGGACGTTAACGTCTCGTACTTTCGAAATAAAGAACAACCTTTTTTGAGTTATTTCAGCAAAGAGGAAGGTTTGATATTTTGCGATAATGCTGATGGACTTTTGCGACAACTGTGTTTCAGTCATAAATCTGAGGATTGTCAGCTTGTTATTGATTCATCTAAGACAAGTTTGAAAGCCGTTTTACTTCACAATGGTAACAAATTTCTATCGGTCCCACTCGCGTATGCAAGAAATATGAAAGAAAGCATGAAGATGATACTACAAAAAATTAAATATTCACATTACTCATGCAGATTTTAAAGTAGTAGCAATGTTAAATCGATTGCAAAGTGGATATACTAAGTTTTATTGCTTCTTATGTGAATGGGATAGCCGCGCAAAAGAAAAACACTACAATGTTAAAATTTGACCGAAAAGAGTAAATTTTATTCCAGGAGAAAAAAATGTAGCAGAAGAGCCTTTAAATCAAAAGGAACAAACTCTTCTCTTCATATAAAGCTAGGCCTAATGAAAAATTTTGTCAAAGCAATGAACAAGGATGGTGAAGGCTTTCTATACATTAAGAGTAAATTTCCTAGAATCAGAGAAGATAAAGTAAAAGAAGGCATATTTTTAGGTCCACAAATACGACAGCTTATGAAGGACGAGGTCTTCAGAATGAAATTGAATGATGTAGAAGAAAAACATGGACAGCTTAAGCTACTTTTTTATTTTAACAATGTTTCCTAAATAAAAATTAATAATTATTAACAAAAATTTTGTGCTATATAATAAAATAGCCTGTAAATATTTTGATTTTTTATTGTAATTTGAAGTTATCTACGGGTGACGACGGTGTGTGCTTTAAGCGAGGCGTTGCTACAAAATTACAAACTGGCAAATTTTTTTGCTTGTATTTGTTTTTGTTGTACGAAAATAGATAGAAGTAAAAAGTTGCCATTTATTGATGCTACAAGGCGCTTTAGTGCGCCCACTCTGACGTTTGCTGCATTACACATATTTGGTCAATATTGGGTACCTGCGGTAAATTTACAATTAAATCCACACTTTTTAACCGATTTTTATTGTTTATGGCTTTTTTTATTTCCAAGATAACTAGCTCTCAGAAAAAAGTTTAAAATGTTGAATATTTGCCTTATATTTTTTTTAATTCCATTTTTAAATTGAAAAATATTACGAATTTTGCACGAAAAATTTTTTTTCTCCATTAATTTCTAAATAACTCCAAAACGATAACTCCACTAAAATAAATACAATTTTGTTACACATTTTTTGGTGTTTTATTTTTGAAAATCGAATGACCGGTTCTCGAGTTAGGATTAAATATGTGTCCGTACCTGACTAATTTAGAGGGAAAATTTTGCCACGCCCATAAAAAAAAATCCCGATCTGATGGAAAAAAACCGACAACGGATTTGAGTTCAGTGCGTCAAAATCCATATAGTCCAAATGGGAAGACAAAAAATGATTTTTGCAGAGCAGTGTAAGCAGTGCTGCGCTTTGTAAGACACTCTTGAAGAGTGGCCATACATACAGTATTTGGTACATTGTGTGCCCTTGAGTGGTCTTCTCTTCTTCTGGAGCTCGAACTTAATTAAATATAGCGTATTATCAGCGGTTGATCTTTTTGCAATGATTTTCTTAACTTTTACCGCATCCATATTGTGCGAATCGATAAATTCATCACAAATTATCTTGGTATTCATTTGAATAAGACAACACTAATTTAAAAGTTTTTGCATCTTTCAGTTCATGTGTGTAAAACTGGTACTTCTTGGTTCTTAGCACATTAAATTTATTTAACATTGACACCTTAATTTGTGGTCCATCTACACTTTAAATCGTACATGTTCTGGGACACCTTTCCTTCTATGTTCTGAATATAGCATTCTTACTTGTTGCTTCTTAGTTCTTTACCGAATTGCGATTTGGAACTTTCTGAACTTTGTATGTCTTCAGCCAAGCATAAGCTTTGGCTCTTTGGACAAAACTATTAGAGCATTTTACCGTACGCGCTGCTTTTTTGATAGAAGTGTTAGGTGCTCTTCGAAACAGTTGCTTGACTTCTTTTACCTTACCAATATCTCTTGGACCTTTTTATTTCCTGATCCAGGTTTTCTTCAAGTGCTCAGGTCTTCCTTATACCGTTTAATTGCATTTGAAACAGTTCGAGGGTCAACTTTCCAATTTGTTGCTATTCATTCATTCGAGAACTCACAAATTTGTACGAATTTGTACAAATTTTTACTGCATTTTACGAAATTGCGTTCGTTTACACAAATTTGTAGTAAATGAGAGCACAAATAGAGTGCGAAAAGTGACAGTTCTTGACTGAGTATTTGCACATTTTTACTACAGAAATTTCTTGCAGTAAATTTAGCAAAACCAAAAAACATATGATTCAAAAGGTAAACAAACAAAAGTAAGCAAACAAAAAGTATACAATTTGTGAAAAAAATATAAAAAAAGGAAAATCCTAACAAAAGTGCAAAATATTATTAAATTTAAATTGTTTGTGAAATAAAGTTAGTTAACAATGTCTACAGATGTTTTAATTTTTTTATTTGATTAATTTAATTTGTTTGATTTGTCGAGTACCGATAGAAAAGAAAATAAATATCAAAAGCGAAAACAAATGTTTCAACACAATATTTATTTGTCATCAGCTGTTGCTTCAATCTTACGAATTTTTACAAATGTCTGTTCGAATACTTTTTTGGACAAATTCTCTATTTGAGAGAAAAATTTTCAATTTACTAAATAATTACTCATTTGTTTGTTTGGGGACTATAATGATTTTGGTCAACCTCAACGACAAAGGGTTTTAAATCACAATTATGGCAACAACAATTATGGCAGCATTCGAGACATTGTTGAAATTTTGCCGGATTTTGATCCAACTGGTGTAAAGTCTCTGAATGCTAAGCGGTTTATTCAGCGGGTGGAGGTTTTGCGCAATGCTTATGGTTAGTGGGACGCAGACCTGATTTTTGCAGTGCAACAGAAAATAAAAGGCGCCGCAAAATATTGGGTCGATTCCCAAGAGGTCGTTTTTCGTGTTTGGCATGATTTCAAGGCAAAATTTGAAAAAGATTTTCCATGTATGGAAAACGAAGCGGACATACACGTACAGATGTCCCTTATGCGACGAAATATTGATGAATCACCACAAGAATATTTTTATAGAATGCTGGAAAACCGGGTGGTATTTCTGATGCCGCTATAGCTAGCCATATTATAAAGGGAGTTAATGATGCAGACCTGAAAAAGAAAATTTCTAACAACTACAACTACAACGACATTAACGACCTTCTCCACGATATCATCAATTTCTGCTTACATAATGATATAGTAAAGCCTGCACACAATTCAACGAATACTCAACGGCACACGGGTAAGGAAAATATTAGAAAACCAATACCCACTCAACCAACGAAAACCGGAACAACTGTAAAGTGCTACAATTGCAACAAAGTGGGGCATTACGCCAATAAATGTCCAGAACCACAAAAGAAGAATCGTTGTGACATATGTAAACGTACAAACCATGCAACAAACGGGTGTCCCCAACTTAAAGCGGACCCACAGAAAGCAGCTGTCAATAAAGTCGAAGCCGGTTTACCCAAAATGGATTCCCCTGATCTGGTGAAAACGGTAAGGATCAATGATTTTTTTACTAATTGTTTTGTTGCTCCTGGTAGCGGTCGTTCAATGGTGCGGAAGTCGTTTGCCAATGATGTGGGTAGACCAGAGCAGTGTTCTACTGTCCTTAATGGGTTTGCTGGTGGAAAATTCATATGCACCGAAAAAGTAAAAGTTGAAATGCTGGTGGATGACCAAAAATTTAACGTCGATTTATTAGTGGTTTCTGATGACCTTCTCTGTCAGAAGGTGCTCCTTGGCCGTGATGTTATTTGCCAAGAGGGGAGAAAATTTGTTATTGAAGATGATGACTGTTGGTTTGAAAATGTGATGGCTATTACCACGAACGAACAAATTTCACCAGACGAAGAACAAGTACAAAAATTAATTTCAAATTACTCCGAATGTTTCGCCGAATCTGCATCAGAGCTGGGAAGTTGCAACTTGGTAAAAATGGACATCGAACTTTCAACAGATGTGCCAATTAACGTGAAACCGTATCGTATTCCTTTTGCCCGACGACCAATCGTAACCCAATTGGTACAGGAATTTTTGGACAGTGATATAATTCGTCCGTCAACATCTCCGTATGCGTCAGGAATAGTTTTAGCCCAAAAGAAAAACAACGAATACCGTCTTTGTGTGGACTATCGAGCCTTAAATCGTGTGACGAAGAAAACTCCATTTCCTATGCCTAACTTGGATGAACAGTTTGCTCAATTAGCAGGTAACAAGTTTTTTACATCGTTAGATCTCAAAATGGGTTATCATCAAATCGAAATGTCCGAAACGTCAAAACCATATACGGCTTTTGTTACAACCGACGGTCATTTTGAATATAACCGAATGCCCTTCGGACTGGTTAATGCCCCCGCGGTTTTCCAAAGAATAATGAATCAACTAATAAAACATATGGACCCTGGAGAGGTATTGGCCTATCTCGATGATGTCATCATACCAAGTAAAACTTTTGATGAAGGTATACAACGTTTGGAGAAATTCTTAATTATTCTCAGGGATAATGGTCTAACTTTACGGTTAGACAAATGCAAATTTTTAGTCACCGAAATTTCTCATCTGGGTCACATAGTGAACGGCAACGGCATTACTCCAGGTATAGAAAAAGTCAACGCCATACGAAATTTTAAACGTCCAACTGATTTAACGGAACTCAGACGATTCTTGGGTTTAACGGGGTTTTTCCGCAAGTTTGTGGAAAACTACTCAATCATTTTCAAGCCTCTAACGGGTCTTTTAAAGAAGGACCAAAAATTTTTATGGGAAGAAGCTCAACAAAAATCTTTCGAAAATCTGATCAATATTTTGACAAGTAAGCCTGTTTTGGTTCTTTATGATGTCAATGCCTATCATCAGGTACATACTGATGCCAGTTCTATTGGTATCGCCGGCATCTTACTCCAGTCAACTTATGAAAAGAATTGGAAACCGGTGTTTTATTATAGCAGACATTGTTCCCCAACGGAAGCTAAATATCATAGTTACGAATTGGAAATTTTAGCGGTGGTGGAGTCACTTGAACGTTTTCGTGTCTATGTTTTAGGAAAACATTTCCAAGTGATAACCGATTGCTCTGCTATAGCAAAGGCTAACGTTACGAAAGAGCTGATCCCAAAGGTTGCAAGGTGGTTTTTATAAATTATGGACTATGATTGTGAAATATTGCATAGACAAGGTTCACGAATGTCACATATCGATGCTCTAAGTCGTGCTCCGGATTTACCACCCGAAGAATATTTAACAACGGATCGTATTATGAAGGTTACAGTGGATCAAGATGACTGGTTATTTACAATGCAGTTGCAGGACCCTGCACTGAAAGAAATCGTTTCTATTTTAAAAAATGAAAATTCCTCACCGCAGGTAGTACAAATTAAATCTGATTATGAGTTGCTTAATGGTCGTTTATACCGTCATGAGAACGGTAAATCTCTTTTTGTGGTACCAAAATCCGTACGCTGGCGTATTATAAAATCATGTCATGATGACATGGGTCATTTTGGTTTGGAGAAAACGATTCAACGCGTAAAACAATATTTTTGGTTTCCCGGAATAAGAAAATACGTAAAAAGTTACATAGCTGCTTGTATAGAGTGTTGCTACAGTAAAGTCAAAGGAGGTAAAACTGAAGGATGTATGTATACCAGCGATCCTGAACCCATTCTATTTCGACAAATACACATTGACCATTTAGGTCCGTTTATTCGAAGTAAAAAGGGAAACTGCTACGTTTTGGCGATATCCGACACTTTCAGCAAATATCTGATTGTTAAACCTGTAAGAATAACGAAAACTCAACCGGTAATAAATGTATTGAACGAAGTCACGAGTTATTTTGGTTTGCCGAAGGTGATTATCAGCGATAGAGGAACCTCATTTTCTTCTAAAATGTTTGAGCAATATTGTCAACAAAATAGTATTCAACACGTAAGCATAGCAGTACGTACCCCCCGTGCCAACGGACAAGTTGAAAGGGCGAACAAAACGATATTAAATTATTTACGAACATCAACACGAGAAGCTAAAGATTGGGATCTCACGCTTAGAGAGCTCCAATGGTCTGTAAATTCGCAGAAAAATAACACTTCAGGTTTCACCCCAAATGAACTGGTTTTTGAATTTAAATTAATTGATGTAGTCCAAAATCGAATAGTAGCTGCTATACACGACGATGTTGCAGAACATGATGATAACGATGCTCATATAGATGATAAACATAAGACTGCCTCGCTTAATACAGCCAAAGAAAAACAAAAATGGAAACTTCGTTTTGATGAAAAACACGCTAAACCAACCGAGTATAACGAAGGCGATTTAGTCGTGCTCGAAAACGAAGCATCAGCAACAGGCGAGTCACGTAAGCTTGAGCCAAAGTATAGAGGCCCTTACATCGTTACCAAAAGTCTTGGTAAAAATAGGTTCCTAATCGAGGACATTCCTGGTATGCAAATTACCACACGAAAATTTTGTTCAGTCTACTCATCCGATAAAATGAAGTCATGGTGTCAAAGTTCTCCTATACTAGATGAAGAATAATGGATCGAGGACGAGCCATAGTCAGGAAGTGCCGAACTGTCACACACAACCATATGCTGCCCATAGTGCAGTATTGTTTTGTGCTATCGTTTTGAGATGATTGGCAGATAAATGTATTTTTATGTCATTTTGTATTTTTGTAAAAAAGATCATTCTGTGTACGTGACTAACGAAGAAAGGATATATTAACTTCGATTAATATAAAGATTTTTATTAAATTAAATAAACGTTTTAAAATTACTTTAAATAATTTGTGTTTTGTTTTTTTTAATGTTGTCTGTCTGTTTTTTTAAAAGCCTCTTGACAAAAATGTCGTGCAAAGAACACCTGTAATAACACTGCTCAGCAGCAAAATCCTCCACTATATATAAAACTATGTGGACTATATGGATTTTAATGCGCTGAATCAAATCCGTTGTTGGTTTTTTTCCATCAGATCGGGATTTTTTTTATGGGCGTGGCAAATTTTTCCCCCTAAATTAGTCAGGTACGGACACATATTTAATCCTAACTCGAGAACCGGTCATTCGATTTTCAAAAATTAAACACCAACAAATGTCTAACAAAATTGTATTTATTTCAATGGAATACAATTTTTCTTTATCTCTTATCGTTTTGGAGTTATTTAGAAATTAATGGAGAAAAAAAATTTTATCGTGCAAAATTCGTAATATTTTTCAATTTAAAAATGGAATTAAAAAAATATAAGGAAAATATTCAACATTTTAAACTTTTTTTTTGAGAGCTACTTATCTTGGAAAAAAGCCATAAACCATAAAAATCGCTTAAAAAATGTAGAATTAATTGTCAATTTACCGCAGGTACCCAATATTGTAATGCAACCAGCCTTACATATGAAATATGTAACACTTCGTTAGGTGAGCAGGTAATGGAACTAAAGTATTTTAAGGTATTTTACATAGTTCTTGGAATTAATATTTATAACAGTATTTTTTAATTACCTGTGACTTCAAATTAAGAACATTAGGGTAGATGCTGGTATTTATTGTATATATGTATAGAAGCTGATGGACAATAAGTGAGTCACTTTTAATTTGAATAACGAGCGGTTAAAATCGGCAACAGTAAATAGATCTTATAGTGAACTTTGTTATTGTGTAAAGAAATAAAGCAATTAAAGAATTCACAAACGCTTTCATATTACAAAATGTCAAGGATTTGTAACAAATCTCCAAATTTATTTTGTTACGTTTGTGGCAATCTAACTTTGGAGTGAACCACAAAATCATCAAAATGATTGCTTCTTTTGCCATACTAAACACGCGGGCTTACGAAAAAAACCAAAAAGTTACTTATCCAAATACTTCATGCGTCAAATGACCAGTTTTCCAGTTTACAAGTAAATTTTTACCTCCATTGCCTCCTACAGACGATGAAGAAGATGGGCTGTCTGCAGCAACTGAATCCACTTACGCCAACATGGGTGTTTCTTCGCATTCATTTGGAAGTCCAACGAGTACACCTTATTTTCCGAATTAAACTGATATGAATAACTTAGTTTGTAAATCAAGGCTTTAAAAAAACCAAGTCTGAGCTTCTTGCATCCCAATGAAAAGAATGGAGTTTGGTGCAAACGGACGTTAACGTCTCGTACTTTCGAAATAAAGAACAACCTTTTTTGAGTTATTTCAGCAAAGAGGAAGGTTTGATATTTTGCGATAATGCTGATGGACTTTTGCGACAACTGTGTTTCAGTCATAAATCTGAGGATTGTCAGCTTGTTATTGATTCATCTAAGACAAGTTTGAAAGCCGTTTTACTTCACAATGGTAACAAATTTCTATCGGTCCCACTCGCGTATGCAAGAAATATGAAAGAAAGCATGAAGATGATACTACAAAAAATTAAATATTCACATTACTCATGCAGATTTTAAAGTAGTAGCAATGTTAAATCGATTGCAAAGTGGATATACTAAGTTTTATTGCTTCTTATGTGAATGGGATAGCCGCGCAAAAGAAAAACACTACAATGTTAAAATTTGACCGAAAAGAGTAAATTTTATTCCAGGAGAAAAAAATGTAGCAGAAGAGCCTTTAAATCAAAAGGAACAAACTCTTCTCTTCATATAAAGCTAGGCCTAATGAAAAATTTTGTCAAAGCAATGAACAAGGATGGTGAAGGCTTTCTATACATTAAGAGTAAATTTCCTAGAATCAGAGAAGATAAAGTAAAAGAAGGCATATTTTTAGGTCCACAAATACGACAGCTTATGAAGGACGAGGTCTTCAGAATGAAATTGAATGATGTAGAAGAAAAACATGGACAGCTTAAGCTACTTTTTTATTTTAACAATGTTTCCTAAATAAAAATTAATAATTATTAACAAAAATTTTGTGCTATATAATAAAATAGCCTGTAAATATTTTGATTTTTTATTGTAATTTGAAGTTATCTACGGGTGACGACGGTGTGTGCTTTAAGCGAGGCGTTGCTACAAAATTACAAACTGGCAAATTTTTTTGCTTGTATTTGTTTTTGTTGTACGAAAATAGATAGAAGTAAAAAGTTGCCATTTATTGATGCTACAAGGCGCTTTAGTGCGCCCACTCTGACGTTTGCTGCATTACACATATTTGGTCAATATTGGGTACCTGCGGTAAATTTACAATTAAATCCACACTTTTTAACCGATTTTTATTGTTTATGGCTTTTTTTATTTCCAAGATAACTAGCTCTCAGAAAAAAGTTTAAAATGTTGAATATTTGCCTTATATTTTTTTTAATTCCATTTTTAAATTGAAAAATATTACGAATTTTGCACGAAAAATTTTTTTTCTCCATTAATTTCTAAATAACTCCAAAACGATAACTCCACTAAAATAAATACAATTTTGTTACACATTTTTTGGTGTTTTATTTTTGAAAATCGAATGACCGGTTCTCGAGTTAGGATTAAATATGTGTCCGTACCTGACTAATTTAGAGGGAAAATTTTGCCACGCCCATAAAAAAAAATCCCGATCTGATGGAAAAAAACCGACAACGGATTTGAGTTCAGTGCGTCAAAATCCATATAGTCCAAATGGGAAGACAAAAAATGATTTTTGCAGAGCAGTGTAAGCAGTGCTGCGCTTTGTAAGACACTCTTGAAGAGTGGCCATACATACAGTATTTGGTACATTGTGTGCCCTTGAGTGGTCTTCTCTTCTTCTGGAGCTCGAACTTAATTAAATATAGCGTATTATCAGCGGTTGATCTTTTTGCAATGATTTTCTTAACTTTTACCGCATCCATATTGTGCGAATCGATAAATTCATCACAAATTATCTTGGTATTCATTTGAATAAGACAACACTAATTTAAAAGTTTTTGCATCTTTCAGTTCATGTGTGTAAAACTGGTACTTCTTGGTTCTTAGCACATTAAATTTATTTAACATTGACACCTTAATTTGTGGTCCATCTACACTTTAAATCGTACATGTTCTGGGACACCTTTCCTTCTATGTTCTGAATATAGCATTCTTACTTGTTGCTTCTTAGTTCTTTACCGAATTGCGATTTGGAACTTTCTGAACTTTGTATGTCTTCAGCCAAGCATAAGCTTTGGCTCTTTGGACAAAACTATTAGAGCATTTTACCGTACGCGCTGCTTTTTTGATAGAAGTGTTAGGTGCTCTTCGAAACAGTTGCTTGACTTCTTTTACCTTACCAATATCTCTTGGACCTTTTTATTTCCTGATCCAGGTTTTCTTCAAGTGCTCAGGTCTTCCTTATACCGTTTAATTGCATTTGAAACAGTTCGAGGGTCAACTTTCCAATTTGTTGCTATTCATTCATTCGAGAACTCACAAATTTGTACGAATTTGTACAAATTTTTACTGCATTTTACGAAATTGCGTTCGTTTACACAAATTTGTAGTAAATGAGAGCACAAATAGAGTGCGAAAAGTGACAGTTCTTGACTGAGTATTTGCACATTTTTACTACAGAAATTTCTTGCAGTAAATTTAGCAAAACCAAAAAACATATGATTCAAAAGGTAAACAAACAAAAGTAAGCAAACAAAAAGTATACAATTTGTGAAAAAAATATAAAAAAAGGAAAATCCTAACAAAAGTGCAAAATATTATTAAATTTAAATTGTTTGTGAAATAAAGTTAGTTAACAATGTCTACAGATGTTTTAATTTTTTTATTTGATTAATTTAATTTGTTTGATTTGTCGAGTACCGATAGAAAAGAAAATAAATATCAAAAGCGAAAACAAATGTTTCAACACAATATTTATTTGTCATCAGCTGTTGCTTCAATCTTACGAATTTTTACAAATGTCTGTTCGAATACTTTTTTGGACAAATTCTCTATTTGAGAGAAAAATTTTCAATTTACTAAATAATTACTCATTTACTACAAAGTGCAGTAAAAGTACTCGAACGAACCTATTTTCACGTACTTTTTTTCGCAGTCCATATTGATCGAAAATTGATTAAAAATATAGTATCTGACATATATAAAATAGCTAACATGATAAAAACAAAAATTACTTATCGCACGATTTGAGTTTTATTTAACTTAATGCAACTACAACATTTTTTTGATACACTCCTTATTTATCTCAAATAAGTCCAAAACTGGACAGAGTCCACTACGATCGGTGGGGTTTTCTCCCTGTGAGTATCATGTTCTTTCTCTGTTCATTTGCAAGTAAATAAAATTTATTCTACTGCTAGATACAGTAGATTTTTAGGCACTTTGAATTTAGGGCATTTACTCTAATTAAATTTTATTGACTTTTAAATCAAATTGGCTTAATAATTTTTAGCATAAAATAACACAATATTCACGGTTTGAGGTTTGTGATATATCAACCAAAGATTAACTTTACAATAGATTGTTTTTTAATCATATTTTAAGTGAACTTACCCGATTCATTAGTACAGCTCTTCTTATTTCGCGTACGCCATCATAAACTAAACGTGAGGCGTCAATAAAATCATTTTCATCGACATCTTTATTAGAATTGGAAGAAAGTGCATTAACTGCGGCCTCGACACGTTGATCAAATTTTAACATAACTTGTAAAAAAAAATTTAATGTTTTATATAATTGAATACAAATTACACACAAATTTATATATTACAAAAATTTTATTTTTGTCGTTTAAAGAAAGTAATAGCGGTTTTTACTCTTTAGAGTGAGTTTACAAATCTTTTATATTTTTTCGAAAAAATTTCCCTTCAAAAACGATTTTTGTTTATACAGGGTGTACGATGAGAAGGTATGCTACTTTGGTAAACATTAGTCTTAACAGTTTATATTTGGCAGTCGCGAAGGTTAACCAACGTGTTTTAATAGTTAAAACATTTTATCAAAATCAATTATCGATTACTGTGACGTGAAATTTTTGGGAAAAACAACGTGCCAACAAGACGCAGAGGGAATGAATGTAGCTGATAGACAACAGCATGGATCACAACGTACTGCAAGATCGGCTGAAAATATTACTGCTGTTCAATAAGGTGTTCAAAACAATCCATCAATCTCAATTTGATGCTGTGCTCAGGAGCTTGGTATTCAAAGAAGAACATTGGCCACAATTTTGCACAAAGATTTGCTTCCGTTTAAGGTTCAGTTGACACAAGAGCTTCTTCCAGAAGACCATTTACGCCGCCGTACATATGTCAATAAGATGTTACAGCTTCCCATGACAACATATATTTTCATGAAAAAATTATAATGAGGGACAAGGCACATTTTCATTTGAATGGATATGTGAATAAACAGAATAGTTGGTTCTGGGCAATAGAAAACCCTCAGATTATTCATCAGTCACCTTTGCATCCATTAAAAGTAACAGCCTGGTGTGCAATTTGGTCAGGAGGAATCATTGGACCTTACTTCTTTGAAACTGAAAATATCGTAACGGTAACTGTCAATGGGGAGCGATATCGTGATATGATTGAAAATTTTTTAACGCCACAACTGCATGCTTTGGGCTTGACTAACATGTGGTTTCAACAAGACCGTGCCACATCGCATACAGCCAGGATTACAATGGAATTACTGCGAGACTTCTTTCCACAACAAGTTATTTCAAGGGATAGTGAGGTTGATTGGCCTCCACGGTCGCCAAATTTGACTGCCCTGGACTTTTTTTGTGGGAATATCTGAAAAGTAAAATTTAGGCAATCAAACCAGAAACGCTTGAGCACATCAAACAAAATGTTCGTGGTGAAATTAATGAAATACCGCGTGAAATGTGTAAGAATGTAATGAAAAATGAGCTCAAAAGGGCTCGCATTTCTGCCACTAACAGAGGCCGACATTTATCTGATATTTAAAATTTTCATATACAACATAAGAATTCTAAATAAAACCAGAAACAAAAATAAAAACTTCTCATAAACCCAACCAACAATTTTATTCATTTTTATTTTTATACCCGCCACAAAAAAAATGGTGGGAGTATATTCATTTTGTCATTCCGTTTGTAACACATCGAAATATCCATTTTAGACCCCATAAAGTATATATATTCTGAATCAGGGTTTGATTTGATGACGATCTAGCTATGTCCGTCCGTCTGTCCGTCTGCACGATAGAGGTCGCACCGAAAAAGCTAGGAGGCTTAAATTTTGCCAGAATCTTTCTTATAGACAAGGTTTGTTTGGTATTTAAAATGGGCTAAATCGGAATATAAGGAAGAGAGTTATAGCTTGAAAAGCAAGAGTAGGTCGAAAAAACCGTGTCCTTCGAACATCGAATAAAATGAAATTGTGTCCGAACGCATTAACGTAGACTCATGAAACTTCGAATATATATTTCCTGAGTAAAAATAATACTTTTCCCCGAAAATTATCTAAATCTATGCATCGATCAAAATGTACGAAAATTTATACCGCACAGTGTATTTTTCGGTATATTTAAAAACAAAAACGTCATAAAAGCAACAAAATTAGATGTACGACTCACTTCACTTTAGATGTACAAAGCTCACTTTGCTTTTTGGTGAGACGCTTTTTTGTGACGGAAAATCAATGTGCCACGCCCACTTTTACGCCCACCTCCCATATAAGGTTTTACCCAAAATTCATATAATTTCTCTATTAATATAGATTTTGGAATAATAAAGGACTATATTGAAACATCTAGGTTGTACTCATTAGCAAAAACAACTTTGACACGCCTACTATAACGCCCACTTTTCACGTTATCTACCGTTAATGAAATTTAAAAGCTCATAAAACCGCCCAAATTAGAGGTATGATGATAAAATTTGCTACGTATATCCCCCTAAGTAATGTCATTATTATGCTAAAAAATTAAGGTGCCACGCCTACTTTTACGCCCACCTCCCATATAACGTATTACCTAAAATTCATATAATTTCTCTATTAATATAGAATTTGGAATAATAAAGGGCTATATTGAAACATCTAAGTTGTACTTATTCGCAGAAACAACTTTGACATGCCTACTATAACGCCCACTTTTCACGTTATCTACCGTTAATGAAATTTAAAAGCTCATAAAACCGCCAAAATTAGAGGTATGATGATAAAATTTGCAACGTATATCCCCCTAGGCAATTTCATTACTGTGCCAAAAAATTAAGGTGCCACGCCCACTTTTACGCCCACCTCCCATATAACGTATTACCTAAAATTCATATAATTTCTCTATTAATATAGATTTTGGAATAATAAAGGGCAATATTGAAACATCTCAGTTGTACTCATTCGTAAAAACAACTTTGACACGCCTACTATAACGCCCACTTTTCACGTTATCTACCGTTAATGAAATTTAAAAGCTCATAAAACCTCCAAAATTAGAGGTATAATGATAAAATTTGCTACGTATATCCTTCTAATCAATGTTATTGTTGTGCCAAAAAGTTTAGGTGACACGCCCACTTTAACGCCTACCTCCCAAATAAGGGTTTATCTTAAATTCATGTAATTTCTCTATTGACAAAGTTTTTGGGAAAATAAAGGACTATATTGAAATATCTAAGTTGTATTTATTAGCAAAAACTTTATTGACACGCCTACTTTAACGCCCACTTTCACTAAAAGACTAAATTTACGAAAACATTTTACTATCATATCGAAGTTATTAAGGGTGGTTAAATTTTAAGGGCCGATGTTGATTTTAAATAAAACACAAATTTTTAAGAAATTATTATCATTTCTTTTTATAATGATAATATTTGTATGGTTCAATTACGTATTAAACAAAATATCGGCCAAATGGCCCCCCCATCCTTGGTGCCACTCCTCTATCTGAAGGTCCAAGTTTTCAATGACAATGTTGATGCTCAATTGTTGGGCATGATGATGAGTCGAGGTTGACTGCTCTTTTGCCACACTATCGCGAAACAACAGCAATGGTTCCCATTCAACGAAGGCATTCACAGATTTTCTAACATTTTATACAAACCCGTTTTGCAGAAATTTAAATATTTTTTACAATTCTCCCGATTGTGGACGAATTTGAACGATTATGTTGATCAAAAGAATTACGAAGTGCACAAAATGCATTTTGATTTGAACGCCCATTTTTATAAAAAACCTGAATAACTTTAAAGCGTTGAGATTGAGAAATCTCAAATGAAATGCAGAAAACAAATTTAAAGACTAGGTGTAGTTCACCTTCAACATGGGCCCTTAAAATTTAACCACCTTCTACAAAGAAAGTGATACATATTTTATTATAAATAGATTATCCATAGCGATTAACAAAATAATAAATATTGTGCTTTACATGTACACAAAATTGGTGGTGGGTATAAAAGATTCGGCACAGCCGAATATAGTGCTCTTACTTGTTTAAATAAAGCTTGTAACATTTTTAAACTTTTTTATAAATTTTGTGGTTTAAAGGTCGACTGATGATCTGGCATAAGCACCAGTAAAATGCATAAAGACAAGCTAAAACACAACAACTAATAAAACAAAAATTTTAATTATCATTAAATAAACAAAAAAAAAAGAATTTACATAAATAAGTTTTTCCAACATCATTATATTAATAATTTAAAGTGTTTGTTACAGCTTTGAACATTTAGACATTAACAAGGTCTATAAGGATACTCACTGTCAAGAGTGAAAAACGCTAACTTCATTTTGTAAGAAAGTGAGATTTAAATTACCTTGATCTCTAAGGACTTTTACGGCCTCCAAAACACGTTTCGTATATATGCAGGGCTCATAATTATCCATTTCTGCTTCGACTACATTACAAACTCTAGCTGATCTTCCTTGAATAGACCCTGCAGTTGTCCTCAAATCGTCAGCATCACCTACTTGCAAAGCCATAACACATTTGTTAACATCTTCCAATATATGATTCTCAGATACCGCTAAGAAATCGTCGATAGTGGTTATGTCATCTACAGCCTCCGTCAAAATACGTACTTGAACTTCCCAAGCTTGACGATATGCTGTCATATTTTCCTGCGCTACTTTGGAGTTAGGTCGTACTGTAAGAATCGATGCTGCATTTATTACTTGAGGACACAGGCTCTCTATTTGTGCTGCAGCATAGCGCACCATTTTAACACCATCTTCATTGTTAGACATACTACATACTAGGTTAGCAACTTCTACTAACTTCTCAGCATGTTTGGTAAAAATGTCGGCTTTTTCGCGAACTCTTGTTTCGTTTCCTGTTTTAGCAGCTTCAATAAGGTCAATTAAAGGAGTACTTGTTTCTAAAAACGAATCCGAAACGTGATCAACGACAGCTTTGCGCAGTTGCCGTCGCAAATCTCGAGTTTTTCGACACATTTGATCAATAGCTCTGTCTAGTCCAGGACTATTTTCCTTTTGTCCCATCTTAAAAATAAACATACATATATATTTTCTTATGTTACCAAATGTAGATAATGAGCTTAGTTAGATGTAATCTTACATTTGACATATATTCTGATAAAAGATCTTGTAATGCTTGTCGCACAGCATTGCATTCTGCAACAATACGTTCTCTTCTCTCATCTCTTGTACAATCCGCATCTGCCATTAATGCAGCTGCACTGATTATACTCTCAAGGCGTTCTTCCAACAATTGACGAGAGCGTTTCTCGCTATAAGCCATTGGATCCATTACAATTCCCTCCTATTATAATAGAAAGGGTTTTTATATAGTAAAATAATCACATAAATACAATACATACGTCAAAATCATCTAAAGCTGCAGCTAATTCTCCAGCCCCACTATAGATATCTGTTGGTTGACAGGATTTTCCTTGTGCTACGTCACTTATAGTGTTAACAGCATCACATACTTGTTTAAGTATAAAGTCGCGATTTACTTTTGCTAAATCTAATTCCGGATGACGAACATAAACTTTTGAAGCTGTAAGCAACATTGTGGAATGTTTTTTGAGCATAGCCCGGGCAGCAGCTAAATCGTCACGAAGTTGTGGATCTTTAAGTTCTTGTTGTCGTTTAGCTGCCTGCTTAATAAGTTCATTGGCATTTCGACCGAATTGCTAAAGCACAAAATATAAAGATATGTTAAATAAAGCAACTTTTCCAGTTTACATAACTAGTATTATTTACTCTCATGTTATTCAAAAGTTCATCTTGGCTAGAAGCGTTTTTGAGTCGATTAAGGTCATCTTCGACTACATGTAAAGATTTAAGCAACAAGTGCACATCAACCATATCGGCTAATATTAACAAGCGTGTGACAGCTGAAAGTAAATTACGGGCCGCACGTACCATATTGCCTCGTTTAAGAGAACTACATGGATCTTCAGAAAACTCCCTGGCTGCAATGCTCATTGCATCTCCAGTTTTTCTTACTTCATCTACAGCCGCTAACATTTCTTGAGTGATATCTGGATTTTCATAAGCAATTAGTTCACCTTTTTGAATAAAATTTTCTGTAGCTTTTTCGACAGCAGCTACCAAAGCACTAGCTCGTTTTGATTTTCCTACAAGCATATGTATATAAATGATTAAAAAAATTAATAATAAATTAAAATTAATTAAGCAAGTTTATACTAAATTATTTTTAAAAAACGATTGAACAAGTTATACTAGAGTATTAACTAAAAAAAAGAACATGTATTATTAAAGGCAGCCCTCTTTACAACTTGTATGTTCTCTTTGTTTTTCTTATTCTTTTTAGAGTATTGTTCAGTCTTACGAATTTACACATTTTTTTCTAAACGTATTAATATTTCTTTCAATCTTCATATTACTTGGTTATAAATTGAATAAAGAATGAGATCAGTGAAACCTTAACACACATTTTTAATTCCACCTTTCTTCATGCACAAAAAATATAACTGTTTATGATCAAGTTTGCATTTAAAAACTTGTCAAATTATGTGTACAAAATAATAGCATAATCGGATTATTAGTTTGTTTGAAAATGGATTCCGAAGAAAAAGTGCGTGAAAAAATAATAACAATTTTTTTAAAAAATCCCAGTCGTACTTACAAATCTATTGGAAATGAGATAAAGGTGTCACGACAAACAGTTTCGCGTGTGATTTTATTTATTTTATTTATAAGTGGAGCTAAAAAAGGTATAACTGACCCACAGTTAGCTTCAAAGATTGTTAGTCTTCTAAACCAAAATCCCAACCTCTCAAACCGTAAAGCCGCCTTAAAAGCAAACTGTTCCGATTTTTTTGTAAGGAAGGTTAAAATATATGAAGGCCTTAAGTCCTACAAGGTTCAGAAAGTGCCAGACAGAAATTCGAAGAAAAACTTGGATGCAAAAAGTCGTGCCAAAGAACTGCTTAGAAATTTTATCAACAAATATGAGTGTTGTATTATGGATGATGAGACTTACGTTCTTGGCGACTTTTCTCAGCTCCCAGGGCGAAGTTATTATGTGGCCGATGGAAGAGGTAATGTCGATGACCAATTTAAGTTCCAAAAAAAGACAAAGTTTCCAAAGAAGTACTTAGTTTGGCAAGCTATATGCACGTGCGGAGAAAGAAGCAGTAAATTTATTACTACAGGGACTATCAACACTGATATTTACATCAAGGAGAGCTTGCAGAAGAGGTTGCTTCCATTCATACGAAAACACAATAAGTCAACATATTTTTGGCCCGACCTAGCGTCGTGTCATTATAGTAAATCTGCAGCAGAATGGTATGAAACAAATAATATAGTGGTAGTGCCAAAAGAAGCAAATCCACCTAATTGTCCAGAACTAAGGGCCATCGAACGTTACTGGGCTTTAGTCAAAAGAGTGCTGAAGGATACAAAACAAGTTGCTAATACTACTAAAATTTTTTCCCAGAAATGGTCTTATTCCAGCAATAAAGTTACTAAGGATACCATCAAAACCCTCATGGTCTCAATTCCGGAAAAGGTAAAACAGTTCATCAAAAAAAGCTGAATTTTTACAAAAAGCATTAATATTTTAATTTACTGTTATTTTATTGTTAAACCACGCTATTTTCATTAAAATGGATTAATTCGTTTCAAAGTTATTGCGTTTTATTCGTGTTAGGGTTTTATCGATCTCATTCTTTAGCCTAAAACCTTTAAATAAAAATTTCATCTTCATATGCTTTGTCGTAACCCGTTGAACCCGTTTCTAAGCCCATATGGTTGAATGTCAACTTACGTATTTTATTTGATCACACAAGTATTTTACGCATTTTTATACCCTTCACAGTGAGTGTAGGGGTATATATAGGTTTGTCATTCCGTGCAAAATTTCCCATAAAGTATATACTTATGAATGGGGGAGTCAATAAAGCATTATCGGTCTGTCCATCTGTCCGTGTGAATGTTGAAGTCAACTTTTTGAAGTACCCAGACATTTCCAAATGTAAGGTATCAAAATATCAGAAATATTCGGGAGCAGATCAGATAAATCGCTCTATTTTTTTTTTCAATTCCTTTATTTATAAAATTTTTTATTACAATAGTAAAAAAAAAAGTTAAATAAGACGTTCAGTTTGAACTTAGGGCGCCAACGAACTCTTTCCATCTTTTTCAATCATTAGCTAATGATTTAACTTGGTTCCATGTCATTCCGATATCATCATAATCATTTTTTATGTTTCTTATCCACGTTAAGCGTCGTCGACCAGGACCTCGTTGACCTTGCGGGTTCCACTCCATCACTGCGCGTGATATTTCATGTGGAGGCTTTCTTAGTGTATGCCCAATCCACTTCCATTTACGTTTTTTTAGTTCATTCTCGATCGAGTTGAGGTTTGCCAATTCAAGAAGCTGTTCGTTTGTGATCCAGTACGGCCAGAAAATTTGTAGGATTTGGCGTAGACAGCGGTTTGTAAATGATTGTAGCTTTCTCAAGCTTTCCTGAGTTAATCTCCAGGTAGTACAGCCATAGAGAAGTACACTTGTAACACTACTGTTGAAAATACGAAGTTTTGTTTTTCTAGTGATATTGCTTGATCTCCAAATTTTGTAAAGCGATTGGAAGGCTGATCGAGCTTTATTGATTCGGTCATTTATATCTTTATCCGACCCACCGTCTACAGTTAATGTCCTACCAAGGTAGCAAAATGAATCTACTTCGTTTATTACGACTCCATTAAGATGAATGGGAAGATTGTTTGCTGCTACAACACGCATGAGCTTTGTTTTCCTTATGTTTATTTTCAGACCTACTTTTTCGGCGTTCTTAACCAAATGAAATAATTTAGCCTGCATGTCGCTGTGTCGATGTGCAAGTAGGCAGATGTCATCAGCATAATCAATGTCGTTCAGACGTTCTAATAAGTTCCATTGGATACCAAATGGAGAATCCGTGTTTGTCTGTTCCATAACACAGTCGAGAAGTATGAGAAAAAGCGTTGGAGACAGGACACAACCTTGTCTTACGCCAGATTCAATCAAGAAAGGTTGGCTTTCCTTTCCATTGAAGCGAACAGCGCATACGTCAGCGGTATATAGCTCACGTATTAGGTTTACAATTTTTTCTGGAAACCCTCTACAGTTGAGTGAGGCCCAGAGAGCTTCTCTTGACACAGTGTCAAACGCACGTTCGAAGTCCACGAAAAGTAGATACAGAGGGCTATCGCTCTATAAACAACTGAAATATGATGAAAAAACCTTGACCACCTCGTCTTTTCACACCAATACAAACTAGATGAACGTAGATTCGAACCCTAATTAACACAAAATTTATTTTATTATTTTTTTTTAATTTTTTTTAACATACAAACATAAACTCTTTTTATAATTTTACAATAGAATGTTTTTAAGCGAATAAAGTCATTAAAAAGATAATGAAACATATACATATGTATGTATGTACGTATTTCATATTAATGAGATGAATGGTGATACAAACAATTGTTATTGCATAACTACACGTTGTGAAGGGTATATAAAATTCGGCACGGCCGAATATAACACTCTTACTTGTTTAATAAAGTAAAGTCTGTGAAATGTCAGTCTTTGTTGAATGTTCTTCCATTTGAGATTTTTTAACATTTTATATATAAGAGTATATCTATTACATTTTTATATAATTCTCATTGCTTTGCGACGACCAAAGTCACCTGTTCGTTTTGGGTCAACAAAAATAAATATAAAATAATAATAATTAATATAAAAGAAAGCATTAATTATTATTTTTATATGCTGTTTATTGTAACCATGCCTGAATTTTGCATACATATGTATATATTTTATACAAAAAACTAAATAGAATTAAAATACACATATATACTCAAAGCGATTTTTTTAGAGATCGACAAATTTAAAGTTCGTACTATGTTAAGAAAAACAAAATTTTAGAAGTTTTTAAAACATAGTTTTGGCAGACCAGACATAATGGAAATCATTTTGATTTTTGCACAATTCTTTTGATTGCATAACATTGTTAATTGTTTGGAATTCAAGCTTATTTCTTTATTTGCTTTTTATTAAGCAGTGAAAACATTCTTTCTGCAGCAGCTGAACTATGTCGCAAATACATTAAGTTTTGAGTAAAATAAATAAATTGTTCATTGCATTTTTATGTTTGAACACTTTATCCCAAAAATCAACAATACTTATATCACTGTCTAAAATAACATTTGAAAATCTTAATAGTTTCCGTTGGGATAAATTTTTTTCATTACCACCTGCTAAATTTGGGAATGATAATAATAAAGGTTCCAAACATATCTCTGAACTACTTAAAAGGGTGGGACACCTCTCCAATATAAGCGCGAAGAGCGACCAAGATATTATATTGGAGACTGGGACACTTCTCCAATAGAAAATCTTGAGAGCAAGTGAGAACTATTATTGGAAGCTGGGACACCTCTCTAATAGGAGATCTCAATGGTAGTCAGGTGTGTGATTGGAGGCTGGGACACATCTCCATGAACTAATCTTTACCCGTTCGCTCAACAGTGTCGTAAAACACAAGAGTAATTTTCGCGCCAACAATAAGTAGTATTGAACATTAAAATTTTTGTCAATTGAATAAGCGGAAATTTAAATTTAATTAATTAAGTGTACTGTTTATAAAGTTTTACGAAAACCAACACGTGTTCTCTTTTAAATCTGTTACGACCCTGGCCTCAGCTGCGTCTAACTAGGCAACAAGCATGTATAAAGTATATTCGACCCATATTCAAAATGTGGCTTGTTTATCGTATTATAAATGTTGCAGTTATTTTTGATTTCTTTATGTTATTCTTTTTAGGAAAACATTTGTAGTACTACATTGAATGGATATATTATAGTTATGTTATTATATAATTTAGTATTGTACTGGAATTTTTTGTCACCCGAGTGTATTCATTTATTTTCGACTATATTGTCAATTTTATTTTTTGGTCAGTCTATATTAAAATCTCCTCCAGTCATTAATATGTCACAGTTGCTGTCCCATGTTTCTTCAAAATTTGCATAAAACTCTGCTTCTCTTTAGCTAGTTGATCTGTATATTGCTGCTATTATCATAACAATGTTGTCACACTAGGATTTACATACAAAAATCCAAAATTTTATAACATATATTTTTTATTTTATTTAAATTATTTTTCAATGTTTTTTTAATATATTAAAACACCTCTGTTCTTGCAGGTGTAGAGAGCGAAACAACATGATCATAACCATTTCGCACGTATTCACTTTCATCATGTCTTTTGTGAAGTGTTTCCTAAAGTATTAATATTTTCTTGCTTTCAGTAAATGCAATAATTTCCACTTTGCTGTAAACATTGATTAATCCTTGCACATTTGTATACAAGAAACGAATAATTTTTAATTGTTAAATTTATTTTATTTTGATAAACTTAACATTCTTTATCGTTTCTAAATTGATTTGCTTACTTCTTTAGCTATATAATTATAAAACAGATTCTGAAAGGTGATAAAAATACCTTTTAAACAAGCCCAGTTTGAGAAATCTACTATAATTCTACCCGATTTTATGACGAATTTTATTAAATTATTCTATGTATATATGGAAAAATATCTATTTTGAAATTTAGGGGGGCTTCAAACCCGACAATGTTCTATTGACCAAAATTTCTCAGAATCACCTATAGATTACGTTTTTGCTATACGCTTCATCAAAAAAAAATCGTTTCATACAATTTTACCCGCCCTAATGTAAAAATATGCATTAGAGATGCTTGGACTGTGTTTTTTAACTTTCCTATTATAAAATGATCTTCGTGATTAAATGTCATATTAGTTACTTGTAATTATAATTCTATTAGTTAGGCAACTTAATTTCCAAACCATTATTTAATTCATTTTTAATCGCATTTTTTATTTTCTCTTGTTCCTTGTTTATATCACTTTGGGTTATTTTGGGTTATTTCTTCTATTTTCTAAATTTATAATTTTAAAATTATCTGATCAATTTTTTTTTTAAATATATGTTGGAACATGCGAAGTTTTTGAAAATAATGGCAACACTAATTTACGTATTTTCTATTGTGATATTTATTCTTTATTGGTTTCTTTTACTTATGCTACTTTAAAATGAACTGATTTTTGTAACTGATATTTTGTACTTAGTCTTGAGCTGAACTTTGCTAAATAAAGCACGCGTTAATAAATTAAAAACGAAAGACTTATTTTTCCATTTTAACAATATACCATTCACCTGTGGTGCAATTCTACAATTTTCATTTCCGACCCCATAAAGTATATATTTTCTGAAAGCTCATAAATAGAGGAGTCAATTAAGCCCTGACCGTGTGCGTTGTTTAAAAACAACTTTTAGAAGCAACCATATGTTTCTCAGATCTGTGTATGGTATCTATCTTTTAGAAATATCCGGGAATGAATCGCTATTGAAATTCAGCACAATCGCCCCATAACTTTCTAAAATATGTGCAAAAAAAGACGACTGCCTCTGTTTTTCCTATTTTTACCACCAAAATTAAAATTTTTCAGCTATAGAATAATTTATAGGTACCTTTGCCACTATTTGTAGATATAATATGCCTCTAGAGATATTCCTGAAAAATTTTGAATAAAGCGGACTCTAATCGGTAAAGTTATAAGCAAATTATTTTTTAAATAAATATTCCAAAAATTTACAAACGAAAATAAATTTTTTCAGCTTTTAGACAACCGAGAAAATCAATATGGTATCATTTGAAAGGACTTGACTAGCGCAATACAAGCACTATAAAAAAATTACAATTCATGTTGTCCGCCACTACAAAATGGCAGACAATAAATTTATATATGGGTCAAATCTGGTATTTTAAAATGTAACTTCTTGAACCCCCTCAATATGAAATGAAAGGGCTTGACCAGTAGAATACAGTAAATTATTAAAAAATGTAAAATCCAAGATGGCGTCTTAAACAACATGGCGGATCAAATTTTTTAACCCCATCAATATGGGTATTAAATTAAAGGTCTTGACTAGAAGAATGAAAGATGGCACCGGAAATAATAAGGTAAAATGGCGTATAACATGATATATAGGTTAAGCTACGATGTGGGATTATACGTATGCACATGATGGTAAATGGTATTATAGATTCGGCACGGCCGAATATAGCACTCTTACTTGTTTGTTTTTCTTTCGGTTTCAAGATTAGGGGAACTTACTTTTCTTAAATCTGGCAGCATTGCTTTATTTTTACCCGTTTCTGTATATGATAATTGTATTGTGTTTTTTTTTTCTTTAATCACCTTGTTTATTTCGTTACATATATATGTATATACATATTTGTTTTTTCTATTGTTTTGCACAGTTTTTTGTTATTGTTATTGCTACAAGCAATTTTTTAATTTTATGTTCATTTTGTTTTAGAGATGCTTCAAATTCATGTTTATAACCTACCAAGGTTTGTTTGTTTTGTTTTGTTCACATTTCGTATTTCCGTCAAAATTATATTTACATCATGTTTACTGCATGCAATCATCACATACAAAATGTAAAAAAATTTTATTTTCCAAAATTTGTGATCAACACTTATCTATACCACAACATGAACAAGTAAGAGCACTATATTCGGCTGCGCCGAATCTTTTATACCCACCACCAATTTTTTGTACATATAAAGCACATTATTTATTATTTTGTTAATCGCTATGGAATAATCTCTTTATAATAAAATATGTATCACTTTCTCTGTAGAGGGTGGTTAAATTTTAAGGGCCCATGTTGAAGGTGAACTACACCTAGACGTCAAATTTGTTTTCTGCATTTCATTTGACATTTCTTAATCTCAGACTACCTCAATTTGAACAGTGGAAAGATACGCAAATGAGCAACGCGTTAAAGTTATTCAGGTTTTTTATAAAAATGGGCGTTCAAATCAAAATGCATTTTGTGCACTAAGAGATTCTTTTGGTCATCATAATCGTTCAAATTCGTCCACAATTGAGAGAATTTTCAAAAATATTTAAATTTCTGAAAACAGGTCTGTATAAAATGTTAGAACATCTGTGAATGCCTTCTTAGTTCGTTGAATGGGAACCATTGCTGTTTTTTGCGATAGTCTGGCAAAAGAGCAGTCAACCTCGACTCATCATAGTGCCTAGCAATTGAGCACCAATATTGTCATTGAAAAATCGGACCATCGGTTGGAGGTGTGGCGCCTAGGTCAGGGGTTGGGTGCCATTTGGACGATATTTTGTTCCATACATAATTAAATCATACAAATATTATCATTATAAAAAGAAATGATAATAATTTCCCAAATAATTTGTGATTTATTTAAAATCAATATCGGCCCTTAAAATTTAACCACCCTTTATAACTTCGATATGCTAGTAAAATGCTTTTGTAAATTTACGGCCATATGTATAAAAACTTATAACAGGCTTATAAGTCGTTTTTAAACAAAATTCACTATTGTTGCGTTCATAAACCATTAATAGACTTATAAACCTTTTATAAACCATTTATAAAATCAAAAATTTTATTGTTTGATTTACCCTTCTTTAAACCAAAAATTGGTAAATAATTAATATTTGTATTATAATTTTTGCTCAAAATTTTTCATATACCAAAGTTATATACTTTTGATTTTTTCGATGTTGTTTTTGAGCTTTAATTTTATAAAAAATGTTACCTTTACTTGATACCCGAGAAAATCTTATAGTAGTTATAAGCCCTAGCAAAAATTACTGCATACCCGGAAGCAGGTTTGTAAGGGAGAGACAAATGTACTCTCCTTTCCCAACCTGCTTCAGGAAGGCATGATTTTTATATGAGATGTCCCACTTGGTAGGGCTCTTTGATGCTCTAATTATTTGCTATTTTCACACATGGTTAATGCAGTAATATCATGTCTCTTTTATGTGTTTTCAATAAATTTTTTAAGAACTACAGTAGAGAGGTAATCATTCGCTTACATTCTGCATCATTTCAATGAAAGTGGGCGTTAAAGTAGGCGTGTAAAAGTTATTTCTGCTAATAAATACAACTAAGATATTTCAATATAGTCCTTAATTCTTCCAAAAACTTTGTCAATAGAGGTAGGTAGGTAGGAAAGGGGGATGCAGAAAGCATTATCTGCCTCCTACACCCACACTCGGAGACCAATAAGGTCCATTGCGTTACCCTTTATGTATTAAGGATAGAAAAGAGAGAGAGAGAAAGTTTCCAAAGATATAGTACAAGAGACAATAATAAAAATAAAAGATCCCGATCCCCATGATGAATCCGATAATATTCCCCAGCTTGCACTTTGAAACATCACCCAACTCATCGTGGAATCGTTTACCTAACCACTTTAGCCTGTGATTTTGTAGCCTTGGGCAGTGACAGACAATGTGTTCCACAGTTTCCAACTCCTCCTCATCCTCACACATCCTACAATAATCCGGAGTGTCGCGATCCCATTTACTAATCCTAGCCCTCACAGGACAGTGCCCTGTTAAAACCCCAATAGTGACCCTCAGACATATCCTACCCAGGCCCAGAAGAACCGTAGAGTCCGCTGAGTTTAACCCGGGCCATAAAGCCCTTGACACCCTGCAGTCTCTTCTGTCCCTCCACGCCATATCGGTCCTGTCAGATACCCACGCCCTGATACGCCCAAAATAGTATCCTAACGGAGGTCTCACCATGTCCTCTACGCTCGTCGAAACCGATGCCGATCCACCACGCGCAAGTTCGTCAGCAATTTCATTGCCGGCGATTCCTTTGTGCCCTGGTACCCAATACAGTCTGACATCGAAGAGGTTCATGATCCTATTGAGTGCCCTCCTACACTTCTCAACCAACCTAGACTTGACATAATGTCCCTTTAAGGCCTTGAGCGCCGCCTGACTGTCAACGTATAGAGTAACCTTCCTACCCCTTGGAACATGTTCCAATATAAGATCCGTCGCTTTATAGATAGCCAGTATCTCCGCTTGGAACACACTACAGTTATCAGAAAGTTTGTAAGACCTCCTGATGTTTTCTCCCATAATATAGACACCTGCCCCTGTGCCTATATCCATCTTCGATCCATCCGTAAAGACTGCACACCCCTCAAACAGTGTCGGATCCTACCCAACAATCCCTATCCGGAATTATCAGCGGGGGTGTCCTAACAAAACTGATCTCTGTGACCTTGTAGTCTGTCAAATTACCCTGACATCGCACACAATCCTGGAGACCAGTTTCCCATAAAATTCTAGTGTGGCCTATGTTAAGTATCCTACCCAACCCTGACTCACCTAGCCTAAACAAGCTCTTTGCCGCCATTCCCTTCACCCATACCTCTATAGGCATAGTGCCGAGAATGATGTCCAAAGACCCCTGAGGTGTGCTTCTCATAGCACCAGTGATGCCAAGTGAAGCACACCTTTGGACCTTTGTGAGGATCTTCCTATAACAACCCTTTTCTAATACCTCCCACCATACAGTACATCCATATGTTAGAATGGGTCTTACCACCGTCGTGTAAATCCAATTCACCACCCTTGGTTGTAGGCCCCAACTCTTGCCTATGGAGTTCCTGCAGGTGTAGTAGGCATTAAGGCCCCTTTTCACCCTCTCCCGAGTGTTCTGACCCCATGACAGCTTACTGTCGAGGACTACACCGAGATATTTCGCCCCGCTCGCTAACTCTTCCCCATCAAGCATCGGTCGCCTAAACGCCTCGACCTTGTATCTCCTGGTAAAGAGAACTAGCTCAGTCTTCCCCGGGTTCACACCCAGTCCATAGAGAAATAGAGAAATTACATGAATTTAAGGTAAGCCATTATATGAGAGGTAGGCGTTAAAGTGGGCGTGTCACCTTAATTTTCTGGCATAGTAATAACATTGACTAGAAGAATATACGTAGCAAATTTCATCATCATAGCTCTAATTTTGTCGGTTTTATAAGCTTTTAAATTTCATTAACGGTAGATAACGTGAAAAGTCTGCTAATGAATACAACTTAGGTATTTTAAAATAGTACTTTATTATTCCAAACTCTTTATTCATAGAGAAATTATATGACTTTTAGGTAAAACGTTATATGGGAGGTGGGCGTAAAAGTGGGCATGTGACATTGATTTTCCGTCACAACAAAGCCTCTCACCAAAAAACAAAGTGTGCTAAATTTCAGAATCGTACATATAATTTTGTCCGTTTTATTAGGTTTTAAATTTTAAATATACTGAAAAATACACAGCGAGGTACAAATTTTCGTAAATTTTGATCTATAACTCCTCCTAATGTATAGATTAAAGAACTTTTTGGAAAGAAATATTGTTTTGACTTGAGAAATATATATATTTGAATTTTCATGACTCTACGTTGATGCGTTTGGACACAATTGCATTTTATTCGATGTTTGAAGGACACGGTTTTTCCGACCTACTCTTGC
The DNA here is from genome assembly GCA_941918925.1 of Phyto melanocephala. Lineage (NCBI taxonomy): Eukaryota > Metazoa > Arthropoda > Insecta > Diptera > Rhinophoridae > Phyto > Phyto melanocephala. The sequence continues at coordinate 62,548,462 of OW799233.1, forward strand.
ATTACGAGCTATAACTCTCTTCCTAATATTCTGATTTAGCCCATTTTTAACAAACCTTGTCTATAAGGAAGATTCTGGTAAAATGTGAGCCCCCTATCTTTTTCGGTGCGACCTCTATCGTGCTTTTAACAGACAGGCGGACATAGCTAGATCGTCATCAAATCAAAACCCGATTCAGAATATATATGCTTTATGGGGTCTAAAATGGATATTTCGATGTGTTACAAACGGAATGACAAAATGAATATACCCCACCATTTTTTTGATGGCGGGTATAAAACACATTACAAATAAATTTTTTTAGCTCTTTTACTAAAATTTTGCAAAAATATTTGACCTTGTGTCACAAAAATTGGTCTGGTGCTCACGGTCGGATCGTCCCGGGTATAGGGAGGAGAGTTTTATGTACTAAATGGTGCTAATTTGTTTTTGTTATCTTATGTTCTCTAGAAGTTATGCTCTATTAAAAATAGGAATTTAGGAAAATTTGGACCTTAAAAAAATTATTTCTAAACATAAACAATTTATTTTCATGTGCTAATAGCTAACAAATTTTAAAATTATACAAAACTTATTTCGTTTGAAAAACTTTTAAAAGCAAAAGGTTATAGAAGTCTTATAGAAAATCTTAATAATAAATTTCCCGTTTTAGCAAAATGCTGAGAATGTCCATTTTGAATCACCCTGTTCTCTGTAATATATGTGAAATAAAGTTTTAATTTTTTGGCTCACGAGGTGCACTAGTGTCTACATGCAAATGAACTTTAACGTTTTTCAATCGATGACCACAAAAAAAATGAGTTTTGGCCGCCTTTTCGTATAATGGTCCACCTTTTGGCGCCTTTTGACTTTTTTCGTTGCAAAAATCATAACTTATTTTAAAGATTTAAAAAGATATTGACAGAGGACACCTTAGGCTTCAAAAATACTGCTAGAGGTACAGGGTGCTGCAGAAATCGCGGTTAAAATAGGATAATTTTTTCAGTTAAATGTTAACATGTTTTGTTAAATATAAGTTTTTTATTTGTATCGCAAATACACATTTTTATGTACTTTTAATATATAAATCTAAGTAAAATTATGTTAAGTAACTAGTTTAACCCGGTGCGCTTTGCAATGCACATTGTTCAAATCCGAAAGTTTAGAAAAAAGCAATCTAATATAACATGTTAAACCAATATTAATTTTTTTTATTTCTATTACAGAAACACGTTTTTAAATTATTTTTAATATTAATATATTTATGCTTTAGATATAATGTTATTCAGTATATATTTTATTTAGCTAGAATAATTGGTTTTTATTATACCCTTAACCTGTGGTGCACAAGAATATATATATCTTTGTCATTCCGTTTGTAATTTCCACAATTTTCATTTCCGACCCCATAAAGTATATATTTTCTGAAAGCTTATGAATAGAGGAGTCGATTAAGTCTGTCCGTGTGTTGGTTGAAATCAACCTATATATAAATAACTTTCTGAGATATGAGCAAAAAACCAAAAAAATTTTATTTTATTTTATATATTTATTATAATTTATTATTTTTTTTTATTTTTTTTTTTGTATGTTTTTTACATGTATGTACGTATTTTATATGAGATGAATGGTGATACCAACAATTGTTATTGCATGACTACACGTTGTGAAGGGTATATAAGATTCGGCACGGCCGAATATAGCACTGTTACTTGTTAGTTAGTTCTCTTTGAAATAGTCATCAACATTGGAAGCGTTATCTAATAAATTTAACATATCGGGGCTATAATTATATTATTCCAAATCCTTTCGAGATCTTATCTTATGTCTTCGTGATGAAATTAGTGGGTTTGAAGAGGCCGCCAACATATTGAAAAGGTCCGCATTCTGTCTAATCCGTGAAATTTTGCAAGTATTCGTGTATCTAAATTTTTTGTATTATTTGTTTTTGCATTCCTGGCCTTCTTCTGACAACTCTCCAATCGGTAAGCATTGATATTTAATTAAAATTTTGCCATGAGCCAAAATCTTATGAACCGTAGGAGTAAGTTTCTTCTCAGGGTACATTTGAGCTAAGTGTTGGGCAGTTTTTGATGCATAATCATCAAACTTTGAGCCATTTACCATTTCTCTAGAGTTTATAACATTTAGGATAACTGCCAAGCTTTTTTATAATATTATTGTCGACCCCAGTAATTCGGAATGTTACGCGGACCGGATGATCAATCACATCCCCACTTATTTATCAATGTAAGCTAACTGGAAGTAATACTGCTTCCTCTTCAGACAAACTTTGAATAAGACGTTTGGCTGTATGATCAATTAAGTCTTGCAGTTTTCCTCTACCGATACTTCAGTAACCTTAACATTAGGTGGCACTGCTTCTTTTTTGGCAGATGTAATCTTTTTGTATTCAGGAAGAATACTCCCTTTGATTCTCTGCAGTCGATCTGGGCTTGCAAGTACCACAGCTTTTGTAGTGCCTGACCTTGATTTATCTTTATCTTTTAGAAACTTAAGACATAATGCTTCTGAAAGATGAGATTTAGATATATCTTTTGTGGCATTTTCAAGTTCACGTTTTCTTGTGTACTCAGAACACTCATTTATGGTTTTTGCTGGTCTTCCTCTTTTGCTGTCAGAGGATGTATGTGGTTCTTCGATGCTTTTAAAAGTTGTAACTCCATTTAGCCAGTCTGGGTTGTTTTTCATAAATGCTTTTTTCGTACGGTGTGAGGTAAGCCATTTTTTTAATTGTTGGAAAAACGAAGTGAATTTTGCTATGAACATCCATTTCGTGATATCCTGGTAAATCGTGTAGTTTTTCCACAATAGCCAATTTAAATGCATTTTCATTATCTGAGTTTGTGAATAACTCCAACAACTCTAAATTGGTAAATGACATTGTCGCACTTTAAAATAAAATTGTACAAGTTCTGTTACTGATCACTAGTTTTAGAAAGTAAAAACCTTACTGGCTGCATTATACAATTGCGGTTCAATTTGTACCCAAAAATTAAAAAAAGGGTTTCACCTACATACCTAATTTGAGCAAAAAAAAAAAAAATTAACTGGAATATATGTATACCTGCAGTTTATATTTTATTCAGTATAAAAAAGTTTTAAAACTACCTGCCTACTTTTATAACAGGTATTTTTAAATTGAAATAAATAAAAAAATAGTTATGCCTACCTGATTGGCAGAGCAAAAATATTTTACTATTTAAGGAGAAGCAATAAAAATATGCAACAAGTAACTTTGGAAACCCTTTTTTATTTATTTTCACATTTTGCACACATCTTTGTTACATTCTTTAAAAATGAGAAAAAAATTTCTCGTTTTCGCTATGAGGTTGTAACAGTTTTCTTTTTATTTCACCTACAGCGGCAACCTACGGCAGCCAAACTAAGTTAAATTATTTCAAGTATTATGTAGCGAATATGCTCAGAAAATATGGGCGAGACCATTTTTCACCATTTTTAGATATGCTCTATTTTATTTGTAAAAATAACCTAAATATAGGATGTCTGAAAAGCGGCTACTGCCGAAAAAGTAGGGCATCTGCTAAACATTTTACTACTTATTTTAATTAAAAACAAATATACCTTTAAAAAAATACTAAAAAAGTGGTAATCAAACGGCAATGTTTCTGACACTTTAATTCTAAAGTGCATTTATTTTTTCAAGATCACCCTTTTTTTGCTTTTTAAAAAATTGTCGATTTTGAGCAGCTCCACTATAATTTTTATGCAATTAAGGAAAACGTTTTTGAATTGTGATCAGTAAGTAGTTCCTTATAAGATGTTTTCATTCGTTTCACAAAATTTTGTATTTTTGCCACGGGTTTTAGGAAAAGGCGCCACTGTGCGGCGGCCATTTGGCTAATATTTTATTTCATACATATTTGAACCATACAAATATTATCATTATAAAAAGATATGATAATAATTTCCTAAATAGTTTGTATTTTATTGAAAATCACAATCGGCCCTTAAAATTCAACCACCCTTTACAAATAGATAGATAAAAATATAATTTGGTTAAAAAATGTAATTTAAATATTCAAATAAATATTTTATATCTACTGATGCACATGTTTTTTTAAACATTTTTAAATCTTTAACCTCTTAAGACTGAGGGTATACCTATGTATATGTAAAGTTGGCCACAAATTATTACTCTACTTAATTTTTGTAAACAAACTTTGGTCATTTTCGTTTTCACAAACCCCTAAAAATTCCTTTGTGGCTTGTGAAAAAAATAAGTCATCTAGTGTTCTACGTGATATTTAGCAAAGACAACATCCTCATTGTTTGCAAAATGTAGTGGCGCCTTAAACAGATGGCGCCGTCTAAAATGAATGAACGCTAATAAATATAACTAATATTTACTAACTAATATTAACTAAAATTTAAAGCAAAAAAGTGAGCGTGACACATTTATTTTCCGTTATAACGAAGACTTTGACCAAAAAGCAATGTTTGCAAAATTTCAGAATCATACATATAGGGCCAATTCAAAGTAGACTCTCATATTGTACTATGTCATATAATTCATATTAATATGACTAGTGACTTTGAACACCTTTTGTTAACAAACAAACAAAGAGATGACGCTGTTAAAAATTGTATGTATACAGGAAAGAAAAAAATAGAAAATATTCTCTCTGAGAGGTGAGAAGCGAAGAAATTCTCTCTGAGAGACAGTATGGTTAAAAGTATAACATAAACAATTTCTTATACATAGGAAACAAATGTGTAGTCTTATTATTATTTTTGTATGGAAATTACGAACAAAATTTTTATGCATGCATAAAATAATATGAAATAGTACAAATATAACTGATATGCAACCACTTTGAATGCGGTATAAATTTGTGTACATTTTGATCTATAACTCCTTTTATAATGCATAGATATTTGGGAAAAAATATTCCCTTAAAATTTAACCACCCTTTATAACTTCGATATGCTAGTAAAATGCTTTTGTAAATTTACGGCCATATGTATAAAAACTTATAACAGGCTTATAAGTCGTTTTTAAACAAAATTCACTATTGTTGCGTTCATAAACCATTAATAGACTTATAAACCTTTTATAAACCATTTATAAAATCAAAAATTTTATTGTTTGATTTACCCTTCTTTAAACCAAAAATTGGTAAATAATTAATATTTGTATTATAATTTTTGCTCAAAATTTTTCATATACCAAAGTTATATACTTTTGATTTTTTCGATGTTGTTTTTGTGCTTTAATTTTATAAAAAATGTTACCTTTACTTGATACCCGAGAAAATCTTATAGTAGTTATAAGCCCTAGCAAAAATTACTGCATACCCGGAAGCAGGTTTGTAAGGGAGAGACAAATGTACTCTCCTTTCCCAACCTGCTTCAGGAAGGCATGATTTTTATATGAGATGTCCCACTTGGTAGGGCTCTTTGATGCTCTAATTATTTGCTATTTTCACACATGGTTAATGCAGTAATATCATGTCTCTTTTATGTGTTTTCAATAAATTTTTTAAGAACTACAGTAAAGAGAGGTAATCATTCGCTTACATTCTGCATCATTTCAATGAAAGTGGGCGTTAAAGTAGGCGTGTAAAAGTTATTTCTGCTAATAAATACAACTAAGATATTTCAATATAGTCCTTAATTCTTCCAAAAACTTTGTCAATAGAGGTAGGTAGGTAGGTAGGAAAGGGGGATGCAGAAAGCATTATCTGCCTCCTACACCCACACTCGGAGACCAATAAGGTCCATTGCGTTACCCTTTATGTATTAAGGATAGAAAAGAGAGAGAGAGAAAGTTTCCAAAGATATAGTACAAGAGACAATAATAAAAATAAAAGATCCCGATCCCCATGATGAATCCGATAATATTCCCCAGCTTGCACTTTGAAACATCACCCAACTCATCGTGGAATCGTTTACCTAACCACTTTAGCCTGTGATTTTGTAGCCTTGGGCAGTGACAGACAATGTGTTCCACAGTTTCCAACTCCTCCTCATCCTCACACATCCTACAATAATCCGGAGTGTCGCGATCCCATTTACTAATCCTAGCCCTCACAGGACAGTGCCCTGTTAAAACCCCAATAGTGACCCTCAGACATATCCTACCCAGGCCCAGAAGAACCGTAGAGTCCGCTGAGTTTAACCCGGGCCATAAAGCCCTTGACACCCTGCAGTCTCTTCTGTCCCTCCACGCCATATCGGTCCTGTCAGATACCCACGCCCTGATACGCCCAAAATAGTATCCTAACGGAGGTCTCACCATGTCCTCTACGCTCGTCGAAACCGATGCCGATCCACCACGCGCAAGTTCGTCAGCAATTTCATTGCCGGCGATTCCATTGTGCCCTGGTACCCAATACAGTCTGACATCGAAGAGGTTCATGATCCTATTGAGTGCCCTCCTACACTTCTCAACCAACCTAGACTTGACATAATGTCCCTTTAAGGCCTTGAGCGCCGCCTGACTGTCAACGTATAGAGTAACCTTCCTACCCCTTGGAACATGTTCCAATATAAGATCCGTCGCTTTATAGATAGCCAGTATCTCCGCTTGGAACACACTACAGTTATCAGAAAGTTTGTAAGACCTCCTGATGTTTTCTCCCATAATATAGACACCTGCCCCTGTGCCTATATCCATCTTCGATCCATCCGTAAAGACTGCACACCCCTCAAACAGTGTCGGATCCTACCCAACAATCCCTATCCGGAATTATCAGCGGGGGTGTCCTAACAAAACTGATCTCTGTGACCTTGTAGTCTGTCAAATTACCCTGACATCGCACACAATCCTGGAGACCAGTTTCCCATAAAATTCTAGTGTGGCCTATGTTAAGTATCCTACCCAACCCTGACTCACCTAGCCTAAACAAGCTCTTTGCCGCCATTCCCTTCACCCATACCTCTATAGGCATAGTGCCGAGAATGATGTCCAAAGACCCCTGAGGTGTGCTTCTCATAGCACCAGTGATGCCAAGTGAAGCACACCTTTGGACCTTTGTGAGGATCTTCCTATAACAACCCTTTTCTAATACCTCCCACCATACAGTACATCCATATGTTAGAATGGGTCTTACCACCGTCGTGTAAATCCAATTCACCACCCTTGGTTGTAGGCCCCAACTCTTGCCTATGGAGTTCCTGCAGGTGTAGTAGGCATTAAGGCCCCTTTTCACCCTCTCCCGAGTGTTCTGACCCCATGACAGCTTACTGTCGAGGACTACACCGAGATATTTCGCCCCGCTCGCTAACTCTTCCCCATCAAGCATCGGTCGCCTAAACGCCTCGACCTTGTATCTCCTGGTAAAGAGAACTAGCTCAGTCTTCCCCGGGTTCACACCCAGTCCATAGAGAAATAGAGAAATTACATGAATTTAAGGTAAGCCATTATATGAGAGGTAGGCGTTAAAGTGGGCGTGTCACCTTAATTTTCTGGCATAGTAATAACATTGACTAGAAGAATATACGTAGCAAATTTCATCATCATAGCTCTAATTTTGTCGGTTTTATAAGCTTTTAAATTTCATTAACGGTAGATAACGTGAAAAGTCTGCTAATGAATACAACTTAGGTATTTTAAAATAGTACTTTATTATTCCAAACTCTTTATTCATAGAGAAATTATATGACTTTTAGGTAAAACGTTATATGGGAGGTGGGCGTAAAAGTGGGCATGTGACATTGATTTTCCGTCACAACAAAGCCTCTCACCAAAAAACAAAGTGTGCTAAATTTCAGAATCGTACATATAATTTTGTCCGTTTTATTAGGTTTTAAATTTTAAATATACTGAAAAATACACAGCGAGGTACAAATTTTCGTAAATTTTGATCTATAACTCCTCCTAATGTATAGATTAAAGAACTTTTTGGAAAGAAATATTGTTTTGACTTGAGAAATATATATATTTGAATTTTCATGACTCTACGTTGATGCGTTTGGACACAATTGCATTTTATTCGATGTTTGAAGGACACGGTTTTTCCGACCTACTCTTGCATTACGAGCTATAACTCTCTTCCTAATATTCTGATTTAGCCCATTTTTAACAAACCTTGTCTATAAGGAAGATTCTGGTAAAATGTGAGCCCCCTATCTTTTTCGGTGCGACCTCTATCGTGCTTTTAACAGACAGGCGGACATAGCTAGATCGTCATCAAATCAAAACCCGATTCAGAATATATATGCTTTATGGGGTCTAAAATGGATATTTCGATGTGTTACAAACGGAATGACAAAATGAATATACCCCACCATTTTTTTGATGGCGGGTATAAAACACATTACAAATAAATTTTTTTAGCTCTTTTACTAAAATTTTGCAAAAATATTTGACCTTGTGTCACAAAAATTGGTCTGGTGCTCACGGTCGGATCGTCCCGGGTATAGGGAGGAGAGTTTTATGTACTAAATGGTGCTAATTTGTTTTTGTTATCTTATGTTCTCTAGAAGTTATGCTCTATTAAAAATAGGAATTTAGGAAAATTTGGACCTTAAAAAAATTATTTCTAAACATAAACAATTTATTTTCATGTGCTAATAGCTAACAAATTTTAAAATTATACAAAACTTATTTCGTTTGAAAAACTTTTAAAAGCAAAAGGTTATAGAAGTCTTATAGAAAATCTTAATAATAAATTTCCCGTTTTAGCAAAATGCTGAGAATGTCCATTTTGAATCACCCTGTTCTCTGTAATATATGTGAAATAAAGTTTTAATTTTTTGGCTCACGAGGTGCACTAGTGTCTACATGCAAATGAACTTTAACGTTTTTCAATCGATGACCACAAAAAAAATGAGTTTTGGCCGCCTTTTCGTATAATGGTCCACCTTTTGGCGCCTTTTGACTTTTTTCGTTGCAAAAATCATAACTTATTTTAAAGATTTAAAAAGATATTGACAGAGGACACCTTAGGCTTCAAAAATACTGCTAGAGGTACAGGGTGCTGCAGAAATCGCGGTTAAAATAGGATAATTTTTTCAGTTAAATGTTAACATGTTTTGTTAAATATAAGTTTTTTATTTGTATCGCAAATACACATTTTTATGTACTTTTAATATATAAATCTAAGTAAAATTATGTTAAGTAACTAGTTTAACCCGGTGCGCTTTGCAATGCACATTGTTCAAATCCGAAAGTTTAGAAAAAAGCAATCTAATATAACATGTTAAACCAATATTAATTTTTTTTATTTCTATTACAGAAACACGTTTTTAAATTATTTTTAATATTAATATATTTATGCTTTAGATATAATGTTATTCAGTATATATTTTATTTAGCTAGAATAATTGGTTTTTATTATACCCTTAACCTGTGGTGCACAAGAATATATATATCTTTGTCATTCCGTTTGTAATTTCCACAATTTTCATTTCCGACCCCATAAAGTATATATTTTCTGAAAGCTTATGAATAGAGGAGTCGATTAAGTCTGTCCGTGTGTTGGTTGAAATCAACCTATATATAAATAACTTTCTGAGATATGAGCAAAAAACCAAAAAAATTTTATTTTATTTTATATATTTATTATAATTTATTATTTTTTTTTTATTTTTTTTTTTTGTATGTTTTTTACATGTATGTACGTATTTTATATGAGATGAATGGTGATACCAACAATTGTTATTGCATGACTACACGTTGTGAAGGGTATATAAGATTCGGCACGGCCGAATATAGCACTGTTACTTGTTAGTTAGTTCTCTTTGAAATAGTCATCAACATTGGAAGCGTTATCTAATAAATTTAACATATCGGGGCTATAATTATATTATTCCAAATCCTTTCGAGATCTTATCTTATGTCTTCGTGATGAAATTAGTGGGTTTGAAGAGGCCGCCAACATATTGAAAAGGTCCGCATTCTGTCTAATCCGTGAAATTTTGCAAGTATTCGTGTATCTAAATTTTTTGTATTATTTGTTTTTGCATTCCTGGCCTTCTTCTGACAACTCTCCAATCGGTAAGCATTGATATTTAATTAAAATTTTGCCATGAGCCAAAATCTTATGAACCGTAGGAGTAAGTTTCTTCTCAGGGTACATTTGAGCTAAGTGTTGGGCAGTTTTTGATGCATAATCATCAAACTTTGAGCCATTTACCATTTCTCTAGAGTTTATAACATTTAGGATAACTGCCAAGCTTTTTTATAATATTATTGTCGACCCCAGTAATTCGGAATGTTACGCGGACCGGATGATCAATCACATCCCCACTTATTTATCAATGTAAGCTAACTGGAAGTAATACTGCTTCCTCTTCAGACAAACTTTGAATAAGACGTTTGGCTGTATGATCAATTAAGTCTTGCAGTTTTCCTCTACCGATACTTCAGTAACCTTAACATTAGGTGGCACTGCTTCTTTTTTGGCAGATGTAATCTTTTTGTATTCAGGAAGAATACTCCCTTTGATTCTCTGCAGTCGATCTGGGCTTGCAAGTACCACAGCTTTTGTAGTGCCTGACCTTGATTTATCTTTATCTTTTAGAAACTTAAGACATAATGCTTCTGAAAGATGAGATTTAGATATATCTTTTGTGGCATTTTCAAGTTCACGTTTTCTTGTGTACTCAGAACACTCATTTATGGTTTTTGCTGGTCTTCCTCTTTTGCTGTCAGAGGATGTATGTGGTTCTTCGATGCTTTTAAAAGTTGTAACTCCATTTAGCCAGTCTGGGTTGTTTTTCATAAATGCTTTTTTCGTACGGTGTGAGGTAAGCCATTTTTTTAATTGTTGGAAAAACGAAGTGAATTTTGCTATGAACATCCATTTCGTGATATCCTGGTAAATCGTGTAGTTTTTCCACAATAGCCAATTTAAATGCATTTTCATTATCTGAGTTTGTGAATAACTCCAACAACTCTAAATTGGTAAATGACATTGTCGCACTTTAAAATAAAATTGTACAAGTTCTGTTACTGATCACTAGTTTTAGAAAGTAAAAACCTTACTGGCTGCATTATACAATTGCGGTTCAATTTGTACCCAAAAATTAAAAAAAGGGTTTCACCTACATACCTAATTTGAGCAAAAAAAAAAAAAATTAACTGGAATATATGTATACCTGCAGTTTATATTTTATTCAGTATAAAAAAGTTTTAAAACTACCTGCCTACTTTTATAACAGGTATTTTTAAATTGAAATAAATAAAAAAATAGTTATGCCTACCTGATTGGCAGAGCAAAAATATTTTACTATTTAAGGAGAAGCAATAAAAATATGCAACAAGTAACTTTGGAAACCCTTTTTTATTTATTTTCACATTTTGCACACATCTTTGTTACATTCTTTAAAAATGAGAAAAAAATTTCTCGTTTTCGCTATGAGGTTGTAACAGTTTTCTTTTTATTTCACCTACAGCGGCAACCTACGGCAGCCAAACTAAGTTAAATTATTTCAAGTATTATGTAGCGAATATGCTCAGAAAATATGGGCGAGACCATTTTTGACCATTTTTAGATATGCTCTATTTTATTTGTAAAAATAACCTAAATATAGGATGTCTGAAAAGCGGCTACTGCCGAAAAAGTAGGGCATCTGCTAAACATTTTACTACTTATTTTAATTAAAAACAAATATACCTTTAAAAAAATACTAAAAAAGTGGTAATCAAACGGCAATGTTTCTGACACTTTAATTCTAAAGTGCATTTATTTTTTCAAGATCACCCTTTTTTTGCTTTTTAAAAAATTGTCGATTTTGAGCAGCTCCACTATAATTTTTATGCAATTAAGGAAAACGTTTTTGAATTGTGATCAGTAAGTAGTTCCTTATAAGATGTTTTCATTCGTTTCACAAAATTTTGTATTTTTGCCACGGGTTTTAGGAAAAGACGCCACTGTGCGGCGGCCATTTGGCTAATATTTTATTTCATACATATTTGAACCATACAAATATTATCATTATAAAAAGATATGATAATAATTTCCTAAATAGTTTGTATTTTATTGAAAATCACAATCGGCCCTTAAAATTCAACCACCCTTTACAAATAGATAGATACAAATATAATTTGGTTAAAAAATGTAATTTAAATATTCAAATAAATATTTTATATCTACTGATGCACATGTTTTTTTAAACATTTTTAAATCTTTAACCTCTTAAGACTGAGGGTATACCTATGTATATGTAAAGTTGGCCACAAATTATTACTCTACTTAATTTTTGTAAACAAACTTTGGTCATTTTCGTTTTCACAAACCCCTAAAAATTCCTTTGTGGCTTGTGAAAAAAATAAGTCATCTAGTGTTCTACGTGATATTTAGCAAAGACAACATCCTCATTGTTTGCAAAATGTAGTGGCGCCTTAAACAGATGGCGCCGTCTAAAATGAATGAACGCTAATAAATATAACTAATATTTACTAACTAATATTAACTAAAATTTAAAGCAAAAAAGTGAGCGTGACACATTTATTTTCCGTTATAACGAAGACTTTGACCAAAAAGCAATGTTTGCAAAATTTCAGAATCATACATATAGGGCCAATTCAAAGTAGACTCTCATATTGTACTATGTCATATAATTCATATTAATATGACTAGTGACTTTGAACACCTTTTGTTAACAAACAAACAAAGAGATGACGCTGTTAAAAATTGTATGTATACAGGAAAGAAGAAAATAGAAAATATTCTCTCTGAGAGGTGAGAAGCGAAGAAATTCTCTCTGAGAGACAGTATGGTTAAAAGTATAACATAAACAATTTCTTATACATAGGAAACAAATGTGTAGTCATATTATTATTTTTGTATGGAAATTACGAACAAAATTTTTATGCATGCATAAAATAATATGAAATAGTACAAATATAACTGATATGCAACCACTTTGAATGCGGTATAAATTTGTGTACATTTTGATCTATAACTCCTTTTATAATGCATAGATATTTGGGAAAAAATATTCCTTTGACTCGAGAAATATTTATTCGAAGTTTCATGACTATACGTTAATGCGTTTGGACACAATTGCATTTTATTCGATGTGCGAAGGACACGGTTTTTTCGACCTTCTCTTGCATTTGTCGCTATAACTTTCTTCCTAATATTCCAATTTAGCCCATTTTCAATACAAACCTTGTCTATAAGAAAGATTCTGGCAAAATTTGAGCCTTCGAGCTTTTTCGGTGCGACCTCTATCGTGCTTTCAACAGACGGACGAACATAGCTAGATCGTCATAAAATCAAACCCCGATTCAGAATATATATACTTTATGGGGTCTAAAATGGATATTTCGATGTGTTACAAACGGAATGACAAAATGAATATACCCCCACCATTTTTTTCGTGGCGGGTATAAAAACCTTATCACATACATGCACTCAGGCATTTCAGAGTATCTTAAGGCCGTAGTACACGAAATGTAAAAAGCCACACACACATGTAGCTCTGACGAAATTATGACGTCATCATAAATCAACATTGGCTACATGCCGTGTAATTTACTATACTATTATTTACTGTACTATTTTAGCTTTCAAGCGACATGCACACATGTGTCTTTTTTGCATGTCGTGTATTAACATATTTTTATTAGTTAGTATATTAATTTTACATATACAATATTCTTACATGCGCATGCAAATGTCACAAAATACATATGTTAAAATGAAATTTTTGTTTACACATTTGCGATCCAAGCATGTTAATAAGTAAAGGGTTATCCATTTCTTGGTTTCAAAAGTATAGGACTGGAATTCGACATCTGTCAAACTAAGTTATTAAGCCAATTTTTTTCTTTTCAGTTGAAAGTCTGACATTGACGAAAATGGATCGCTTAACTATCACACAACGCATAAAAATTATCAAAACCTACTACAAATATGGTGATTCTGGCACAGCCACATATCGTGTTTTAAAAGATTATAGTTTACATAATCATCCAACTACGCAACCAATTGGCAAAATTGTGAAGAAATTTGAAGAGACTGGAGCGGTTACAGATATTGAAAGGTCTGTGCATCATTGTTTCGCTTGATCCGCTGAAAATATCGCTGCTGTAAGTGGAAGTGTTGCCAAAGACCCGAATGTGTAGATTCCTCGTCGTTCTCAGGAATTATGACTGTCTTCAGCCGCATGTTATACTTGCATTTTTGAACAGAAATACACTACCATTTAAAAAAATGTAAACAAAATGCTGAATATTTTATTGACGTCAAACCCACATGCGCATGTGGCTTTTAACATTTCGTGTACTATAGGCTATAGTTTTTTCTTTCAAGTACAGTTGTTATTATGGATTTTCTTTTTTCCGTGGGGTCTTTTTCTCAGTTAATTTTTATTTGACGCGTCGACAGGTGGCGGATAGGGGTGACTTAATATAAGGTAGGGAGTCTGAGCGGGTCAAACGGTACTAAGCACTTAGGTGTGGGTCCCAAAACTGGGTCGTTCCGGTCCCGTACAATATACATAGCCTTAGAATCGTCTGAATTATTGCGGACCAAATAAACTGGGGCACACTTTTAAGGTCAAGGTGGTTGGTAGCAGTGCCGGGGATCTGTATGTCTAGTTAGTGGGTAAAGAAACTAGTTGCTAACAGCTCCCCTCCGGCGCTCGTAGGAATAAAATTGAAGAGAATATAAAAAAAGATAGAAAGAACAAGATGAATCGGATTAGACTCTTGACGCTGTCCTTACGGACATCCAAAGATATTTTGAACAGAAGGACAGCTACGGACACAGATCCAATTGGACGAATTTCTGAAACTATCAGGAGTTTCCCTTGTGGGTAGCAACACTCAGAAATTGGGTGATCTGACATTGAGTTCGGAAGAGGATTTAGATATCACTATGATATCTGGTCCTACCTCGAGCTCAATGATGGATCCTTCAACGTCTGAGAGGGCTGACATTCAGCGAAATCCCCCTGGATCAGTAGATCGGGTGGCCAACATTGTTCGGAAAGACGCAGTTGTAACAACCGCAGGGTTACCACGAAACGGTAAACGCAGAACGAAGGAGGAGAAAGCTAGGAATGGTATGAGGTCCTCTTTGGCCTTTTGGAATAAAATGGCCAAGAGGGAGAAAAGACTGTTCACTGCCATAAAAAGGCATTTGGTAAGGAAGCATAGGCAGAGTGTCACGAAGTTCGAAAGAACTTACGGGCCTACCAGTGCTATCCTCAGCATCTCTCTCCCCACGGTTCCATCGTTGAACATCCCAGCCGGATCTGACGACTCTGGTAAGAGTGTAGAGACGGCTGTGGTGGTCACTGATGGAAACCGGAATGCCCAGGCATAAGCTTGTCGGAAAAAACGCTCAAGCCTTTGGAACGAGCTGTTAACGCTGACAAGCCATTGCCTGTATTGAAGAAAAAGGTTGGTGATGAAGAGAGCACGGTCTGGAGATGACCAGCCCTCCACTTTGAAGAGGCGTAAAGGTCTTTGAGCCAGGAAGTCATTCTGGCAGCCGTCATTGATCGGGCTGACCATGATGGCAGGATCGGCATGAATGGATGACAGCTGATAGAAGACAGGCTCATTGACCGGATAGCAGCTTTTCGGGGTAAGCCTGAGAACGTTTGCTTCAATGAGCGGACTGGTCAAAGAGCGTTAAGGTGGTCAACAGCGGCAATAAGAACTGATTCGAGTTTCTAAAAACCTCACCCTGCCAGATTCCAAAAAGACGTGGCCCTAATCCAAGAGCCTTGGATCAACAAAAATAAGGTTCGCGGATTAGGGATAAAGGACTACATGCTGTTCGTCACGTCCACGGATGATAAGTTCGGAACATGCATACTTGCTAAGAAAAATTTGAACTTTGTTTTAATTTCCTCTTTTAACACAGGTGACATAACTGTCGTTAGAAGAGAGGTTAAAGGTCAACCAGCTTTAACACTGGCCTCAGTATATATGCCTTATGAGACTGCAGATCCACCAGGCATGGACGTTCGAAGGCTAGTCGAGTACGCAAGGAGGAGGATTGATGTTGTACTTGGATGTGACGCCAACGCACATTAGTCAGTGGGGAAGCAGTGACATAAATGAAAGAGGTGAGTCAACTGGTTTAAAGATTTCTACAGAAATAAAGTAGAAAGTATATTAAATGATAATTTTTTAAGACAAATAATAAGCGAATATACAAGAATAACACAGAACTCTATTACAAATAATGAAAGTATTGTGGCAAAAACTAATATAAATAACAAAATAGCAGACCATGAGTCAATAGATATATTTATAAATGAACAAGAAAATATAACGGGAATTGAAGTTTTTAAATACATATAATAGGACGACATTTAACGATGAAATTAGTGCAATATTACAATATGATACAATATATGATTTAAATGTCTATGTCCACAATTTTGACACAATTTTTGAGGGTGCAATAAGAAAATTTATTTCCAAGAGGAAAATTAAAGGAAGACGTATTAACTGGTATAATAATGAACTCAGAATTTTGAAAAGAGAAAAAGTTTTTAAATACCAGCAAGCAATCATTGAGAATACAGACCAGGCATGGAACAATTATAAAATAATACGAAATACATATAAAGTAAAAATTGAGCTATCAAGGTTCAGGAGAATATTTTCCAAAGACCCTACGGTACCTAAATATATTCAGGTACACGATAGCTCCTTGAGAGGCATTTTATTTAACACCTTTTTTCAATAAAAAAACCAATTATCAGAAAGTCTGTAAGACCTCTTGATATTCTCTCCCATAATATAGACAGGTATCTATATTATGGGAGAAATTATCAAGATGTCTTATAGACTTTCTGATAACTGTAGTGTGTTCCAAGCGGAGATACTGGATATCTATAGGGCAACGAATCTTATATTGGAGCATGTTTCAAGGGGTAGAGAGGTTACCCTATACGTTGACAGTCAAGTGGCGCTCAAAGCCTTGATGGAAGGTGAAGTTACGGTGAATTACGTTCCTTTTTAAATTATTTTTATTATTAATAGTTGTACAGTTGAACTGAACAGTAAGAAACTGATAACATTTTGTGTATTAATAAAAAAAAAATATATAACAGCAAGAAGCTGTAAAATAAATTTGTTAGTTCTAAGAACACCCGGCCTTATTATTTTTATAAGGACACACCCCAAGAGCCCACAGAGAATTATTTTCTGTTAATATCAGTAGCAATAATTGGTTTTTTTTATTGAAAAAAGGTGTTAAATAAAATGCCTCTGAAGGAGCTATCGATTGAGGAGCGCAATATTATTATTAATAATCATAGATTGGGAAAATCATATTCTGAAATTGCTCAAATAACTAATAGTAGTAAGTCAACAATACAAAAGGTAATAAATCGCTTTCAAAAAGTAAAAACGAGTTCAAAAAAAGACCAGGTCTGGGCGTGCTCGCAAGCTTAGTATTCGAGAAAAAAGATAAATAGCGCCTTTAATTAGGAATGACTTCTTTAAAAGTGCACCAAAAATTGCTGTCGAGTTGAAAGAGTCCATGGACAAGTGTTTCCGCGGTTACAGTACGAATATCAATCAAAAGAGCTGGGTACAACGCTCGTACAGCACGTAAAAAGCCCTATTTAAGTTAGTCATTAGAGAATAGCGAATTGATTTTGCCAATGAATATAAAAAAAGCCAACTAAGTTTTGGAATAAGGTTATTTTCTCGGATGTGTCAAAGTACAACATTTTTGGCTCAGACGGACGTGCTTTAGTATGGAGGAAGCAAAATGAAGAGCTAAACCCGAAGAATATGCGCAAAACGGTTAAACATGGCGGTGGTGGCATCATGGTGTGGGGATGTATGTCAGCAGCAGGATTTGGTAACTTAGAAATAATAGATGAAATAATGAACAAAACTGTATACCTTAACATTCTCAAAGAAAATCTCAACCAAAGTGCAGAAATATAGCAAATCCAGTGATTATTACTTTCAACAGGATAACGATCCTAAGCACACTGCTGCTGATGTCAAGATGTGGATTGCATATAACACTCCCCACATGCTTAATACCCCACCACAAAGTCCAACTGAGAATTTGTGAGATCATTTGGAATAACAGTTGCGGAATCACAAAATTTCTATTACAATTAATAATACAATAGAAAATTTTTTTTCAGTGAGTCAAAGGTATGTGTACAATGCGCATTAATTTTAGTAGCAAACAGACATTATAATCGCGAAACAAATTAAAAAAAAAATTCTGGAAAATAATTAGCGCTTTGCTCTCTTTACGTATTCAAATTTGTAGTGTGCGACATCATAGGTGTATAATGTATAAATGCCCTATTTTTTTTTTTTTTTTCTAAAATGTCTATTTGAATATGAATATACAAAATATAAAATTTGTGAATGTAGATGATCAAAAACAACGGGAAAAAAATAAAGCCAACTGCAAACGGTGGAGAAAAAGGTTAAAAGATGATGAACCAAATTTTTAAAGCTATAAGTTAAAAAATAAGGAAAGAATGCAGAAAGCTAGACAGACGTGGGGAGCACTGGCTGAAGGTAAAAATATATAAAATTCAAGAGAAACGAAAATATAATCGCATAAGACAACGGGAGAAGCGCAAAAAAATTTTTGAAAACGAAATGCCATACGCACGTTAAAGCAGGAAATGGCAGGAAGTGAAAATCATTCCAGGTATATCCCAATTGTATTCGTTTTGTTGCGATGGCCAACAGCTAGAAGCAGCTAGGACTACAAATTCCCTTAAAAAAAACTTTGTCATTAGTAATGCTATTGTCAGTTAAGTTGCATAGAATACACGTATTTTTATTTATTTTTTCTTTATTGAAGTTATTTTGTTAAATTTAAAATTTTTGTTGAGCAAATATATATATTGAATATATTAAAAGTAAGTCTAATTATATAAAAATTAAAAAAAAATAAACTCAAAAAGTATGATGGAACAAAGTGTCGCATGCGACATGCCGCTATTAAAATTAAATAAAAAATAAACTGCTTAATAATTTTGAATAAAATAAATAACATTATTAAGACACATCAATGCAAAACATTTTTCAATTATTCGCATAAAAATATTCCTTCAGCTATCGATGAAATCAGCGTTTGATTTGTTTACGTTGAAAGCGACTTCTATTTTTGTCGCATGCGAATGTCTTGGTTTTCTGGAATTATCTTGAAAACGAACAATTGGTCAAAGTCAAACTTAGCACTAGTTATAGTGCTAATCAAATGCTATAAGCTTCGCGTCTTGTCAAAATGAAATATTGTTGCTGTGGAAAAATATGTGGTTGCCTGAAATTACAACCCATTTTTAATTTTTTATGCTGTATTCATAATAAATTTTTATTTTTTTTTTAATTATAAATAAATTTATAAAATAAATATAAAAAAATACATATTTAACTATATTTTGTCGTTTTTTATGAAATGGTATTTATCAACTACGTTACCTTGATTTATGCTTTACACTTTATATATAAAAACTTCAGATGTCTTTAACTCGAAAACTAAGCGTTTCTATTAATATTATCACTTTAAATTTTCTTATACCAATCTATGTAACTTTTTTAATTTTAAAGTGCGTTGGTAAACTAGATTAGTTCTTTGTTGTGTTTTATTTTAACATTTTTTATAATAATATTGACAAATCAGTAATAAATTAAAAAAATCACAATTTAATTTAACTAATTAGCGATTTATTAGTATGATATTGTATATAAAAACTTCAGAGATAACTCTTAAACTAAACGTTTCCGATATGTTAGCACTTTTTCTAGACATAATTATTTTTTTCATTTTGTAAATGCGTTGGTTAACTAGATTTGTTCAACTTTTTATTCATAAATTAAATACTTACATATATAAGTTAATTTAAATAATTTATTTTTTAGAATACCTTTTTTTTTTTTACTAGGGCCCTTTGTGTTAACTAGTGTTGTTACTTGCAATACCAAAGGCTCAAGGGTCTTTTCCACCGACATTGTACGAATTTCCAAATTTTTTGGATCCCATTTCATTGCAATTTGGCCAAAATCCGACAAAGTACCCATAATGAAAATTTTATCGAAAACTTTTTATGTAGCTTTGATATAACTACCGATTGAGAAGTATACGCCTTTATTCGATACACACAATAAGAACAATATGGAAATGAAATTTATATTCATATATCCACTAATTTTTTTTTAAATTAAATTTATTTTAGATTTAAATGATTGTTTTTAACTGATCTTTTTTTTGCAATTAAACTTTAAAGTTATAAACAAAAGCTAGTAGTCGTGAACAAAATCTGTGAAAAATTTCTAATACGTTCAAAGTTTACAGCACAAACAAATCTGTTATTAATTTGTGGCTACGATTGTTTTTAATAGTTTTTCTCAGACATCACAGATCAGCCTCTAACAGTTGCACCGTGGGCCGCTAACAAAATTTTTAAAGCCGTCACAGCAGTTAATATATGATCTACGTTTACACTTAACAATGTTGTATTAACCAAAGATTCAAACTAATTTGACAGCTTGTGTTAAAAGATTATTGCTCAGCAATGTATTATAACATTTATTGCTAAATATGTATTCTAATACATATTCATGCAGTCCACACGTTAAGGCCCCTTTCGCATTAGGCAACTATAATTGCGCAATTTTTGTGTTTGTTGGTGTGAGAGGAAAGGTCGGTGTGAAGGGGAAAGAATTGCCGAGATTTGAGTACAGACTTGCTTGTACTTCACAATTCTGCTTCTGCTGTCATTCTTGTCTTGGAATATTTATTTGTTTTTGACATTGTCTTTTATTTCTTCTTCGGTGTGTTGTGTAATTTTGTGTGTGTGAAAATTTTATTTGTTTATAAGTGAATCAAATATTTAAAAATGAAGAGAAATTGGAAGAAACTGAAAGAAATTGAGCAGCCAAGTTGCTCAATGTGAACATAAAAGCAAGTTCAAAGGAAAATAAATAAAAATAAAATTATACTTGCGCAATTATAGTTGCCTAATGCGAAAGGGGCCTAATATCTTGTGTTCGCAATAGATTTGACAGTTGCTGTAGCAATAATTGCCAAACACATTGCTCGTGTGGTCGGGGGAAAACCAACATTTACACCCCGTCTACAACGGATATAAAATCATAGCATTAACACTAATATGATTGAGTGTGGACCAATCCTGTTAGAGTTTTATTCTTGGTTTAACACGGTTGTTAAAACATATTTTAACAACGCTTTAAGGCTAGTTTAGACTATAATACAAGTCGTATGACTTCAATTAGATATTGTAGAAGTAAAATGTGATGAAATTCTCTCCGTGCCCAAGAAAATGAGAGCAAAAGTATAATGTAAGTTTTATTGCGTTTACACTTTTAGTGTGAAGTAAAATCAAAGTAGAATGATTTATAAAAATGAACCAGCTAAGAATCTTATTAACACAACAAATTATAATCGCGAGTACAAAAAATAAAATAAAAATCTGCTTTTAAATTAACTAAGATGTTTTTCGTTTTTTTACATATATA
This sequence comes from Phyto melanocephala, assembly GCA_941918925.1. NCBI lineage: Eukaryota > Metazoa > Arthropoda > Insecta > Diptera > Rhinophoridae > Phyto > Phyto melanocephala. The sequence goes on from OW799233.1 coordinate 62,569,871, forward strand.
AAATTTTAGTTTTATTTTTTGTTTTTAAATGTGTTTGCTGAATAAAACAATTTATGGTGTTTGCAGTTTTACAAAAACAACAAACAATTTTCTTCTACTCAATGTACCACAATAAAAAATATACATGTTGTTTTTGTAATTGTTGTAGAATTGCTAACACACCCTTAATGTGTTTGCCAATGACTACAGAAAAATACACCTCTGATCTAATGAAATGCTCCATTTTTTAAAACGATTTATAAAATGAAAAAATACGGTCCGTTTGTCAAATTTTCATCCGTATTTTCATTCATTTTTTCTTCTACTGATTACAATTTTTTTTACACTATTCTACTTTATTCATTCTACACGAAATAATTTGTTTATATGAACTGTTTCCATGCCTGTGGGATTATAGAAGCTCATTCTACAAAAACACTAGTGCAACAAATAAAACTTGGATAGAGATTACAAGTGCAATAGGAAAATCTGTTCTACCTACCTACACATATATCGTCGTTCGTAAATTATTGTGTTCTATGTGACGCATAAAACCTATACATATAGAACACAATAATTTATGAACGACGATATGTATGTATAAAAATATCACATCCTTCATCAAAAAAACAAGATGTTAATAGCACAGAATATCATCAAATCAACAAGATGTTAATATCTTCCCATATGAATTGTACGTGTTTGTGCGTCAATATTTTTCAACATATTTTAAAGATGTTCCTAAATCATTTTGTTCCACTTTGCTTTAAAATTTGAATTATTATTTTTAAAAACACTTATTTGAATTTTAGTTTCACTACTACAATTGAAAACAAAAAAAAACGATTTAAAAAGATTATTTATAAAAACACTTAAAACATAAAAAACGAAACACAAAATATACATAAAAAAGACATGGCGCAAAAATAGTAAAAACCTTTTGACATCGTCACAATAGCAATACCATGCAATAAAAATCAGCTGATCAATTGCAATGACCTAATTAATGGGCCTTGGTACTGACAAGACTGTTTTAGCTGTAATGTGGCTCACGCCTTGGGTACATGTGAAATATGTTCGTTAGAAATAAAAAAAACTGAGGATCTGTCAAAGGCTTTACGTAAAATTTTTGGTGTAAGTATTAAAGAGAAGACTGAGATAACATTTTAATTACCTGCAATAACAGTTTAATAAAAATTTTAATTTTTTTAGGTCATCCTAAAAACCACCGAAATGGAAATCAATTACGGTTTAGGTAACAAAATCATCGAGAGTTTTATTAAGGTTTAAGTTTTAATAAGGACGTACTTTTAACAAAAAATGCCACAGATAGCTTACATTATGGCATACAATTGATTACCACAGCTAATTTAGTGTGTCGTCGTCGTAGGCTACCGAAGTCACAACAGATGAAGTAAAGAAAGTATATTCGTTGTTTTTCGATGAAAATCGTTCAAGTCAAATATTGAAAGAATACCAAGATGAATATACATATATTCAATGAAATCGAGGAGAAGATCAAAGAGGGCCGAATATAGCACTCTTACTTGCTTTTAATAAAATCGGTTGTATAATATGAGCATAAACTGTGTTACAATACTTGGCTATTTATATTATATTGAAAAGGTATATAAACCCAAAAGGAATTTGCTAACATTGTCAAAAATATGAAGTTTAATTTCGGAAAGTGCAGATATTGTTGGTATAGCGGCTGCGTTTTTAAAAGAAAATTTTAAATTAGGGTGCAATTGAATATCTATAATTCTGGCTTAAGTCAACTATCATAAATTAGTTTAACCTAATTTTAAATTTATATAAAAAGTTCAAATTAGTAAAAATCCAGTAAACTTCAGTAAAAAAAAGGAATACTTTTGAGTAAACGAACGAACATATTATTTAATAATTCAAATAGTAATACAAAGCCTAGGCTTTTTCCTAACGGCATACATAGTAAAAAAATAAATCCTGAGATTTAAACTAAGTGAAGTGAATACTCCTATTTTTAATTTTTGTTTAATTTTTTGTTTGTTTATTTGAACTGCTTATTAACTAAAATAGGGAAATTTTTTAAATTTAGTTAACAGTTTTGTTACAAAGTTAAAAAACTTTTCATTTTTGAACAAATAAAGTTTTGACTGCTTGGCAACAGCTATACAAACTGCAAACTGAAACTGCACAAGCATGAGCAAGAAATATAAGCGCAAAATAATCTAATTTATCAACTTCGGAATTAGAGTTAGTTTTGCCAAATATTTCTAATGAAAATTATGATAAATATTATGGTAATGAAGATAGTGATAAAGATGCTTATGATAGTTATGATGATAATGATGAAGATCATAATAGTGATGATTAAGATATTGCTGATAATAAAGATTATGATAATTGGGATCTTTGTGATGAATTTGAAAATGCAGAATAAAACATATATTTTAATATATTTTTAATTAAAAAGGTAAAACGAAAACAAAGATTCCCCAAAAAGTTTTAAATTTTTTTATTTTTTCAGATTCATTTTTACAATTACTGAATTTAGTGAAAGCAAAAACTGGATACAAATTTTTAATAATAAGAATACATATTATTAACTTATTAACGTATTCATAAAAAATATTTAAGGTTTATTGAAGGCTTATTTGACAAATTTCTCTACAACATCTGTCAAATAAGCCTTTAGTAAACCTAAAATATTTTTTATGAATATGACCCTTAAACTTTATTTTTTGTTTTTTTAGTATAAAAGAATTGTTTTTATTTAAACTTTTATTTAACTTATTTATTAAACACTTTTTAATATTTATTTTACTGCACTTCAGAATGTAAAAAAATAAAAATGGAGCGCTAAAAAGGTAAACAAATTTTGACAACTATCGTATCTAAACATAAGGGAGCAAAAAATGATAAGCTGATTAGTTGAACAGACCTTATTTAATAGACCTTGAGTACGTGTACTCCACTATTATAACATAAAAAATGTAACATATAATTTTAACATCATGTTTTAACAACAATTCATGTCTGTTGTAGACGGGTTGTAAGGAAGCATATAGGCCCATTAACGTGATCATTGCAGTTGAACAGCTGATTTTTATTTTAGGGTTGTATTGCTATTGTTAATATGTCAAAAGTTATTTACTTTTTTCGCGCCATGTCTTTTTATACCCTTCACCTGTGGTGCACAAGGGTATATATAGCTTTGTCATTCCGTTTGTAATTTCTATAATTTTCATTTCCGACCCCATAAAGTATATATTTTCTGAAAGCTTATGAATAGAGGAGTCGATTAAGCCCTGACCGTCTGTCCGTCTATCCGTCTGTCCGTCTGTCCGTCTGTCCGTCTGCCCGTCTGTCCGTGTGTTGGTTGAAATCAACTTTTAGAAGCAACTATATGTTCCTCAGATCTGTATATGGTATCAATCTCTTAGAAATATTCAGGAATGAATCGCTATTGAAATTCAGCACAATCGCCCCATAACTTTCTGAGATATGAGCAAAAAACCACGACCACCTCGTTTTTTTTCACAATTACAACAACAGCCTACATACATAGATACATGTAAAAAACATACCAAACAAAAAAAATTACAAAAAAAAAAAATATTAAAAATAAGAAAAAAATAATAAAAAAAACTACAAAAAAAAAATTTTAAAAAAATTTAAAAAAAAATTTAAAAAAATTTTTTAAAAATTTTTCTAAAAAAATTTTTTAAAAAAATTTAAAAAAAATATAAAAAAAAATAATAAAATACAAATAATATATTAAATAAAATAAAATAAAATTTTTTTGGCTCAGCTGGGATTCGATGCCACATTTATTCTAACGTGTACGTATGCACGTATTTTATATGGTATGAATGGTGATACAAACAATTGTTATTGCATGGCTACACGTTGTGAAGGGTATATAAGATTCGGCACGGCCGAATATAGCACTGTTGCTTGTTATGTATATTTTTGTTTTTATTTTTTGTATGCCTTTTAAATATTTTTCTTTATTTTTTATACCCTTCACCTGTGGTGCACAAGGGTATATATAGCTTTGTCATTCCGTTTGTAATTTCTACAATTTTCATTTCCGACCCCTTAAAGTATATATTTTCTGAAAGCTTATGAATAGAGGAGTCGATTAAGCCCTGACCGTCTGTCCGTCTTCCCGTCTGTCCGTGTGTTGGTTGAAATCAACTTTTAGAAGCAACTATATGTTCCTCAGATCTGTATATGGTATCAATCTCTTGGAAATATCCAGGAATGAATCGCTATTGAAATTCAGCACAATCGCCCAATAACTTTCTGAGATATGAGCAAAAAACCACGACCACCTCGTTTTTTTTCACAATTACAACAACAACATACATACATACATACATGTAAAAAACATACCAAAAAAAAAATTACAAAAAAAAAAAATAATAAAAATAATAAAAAAAACGACAAAAAAAAATTAAAAAAAAATTAAAAAAAAAATTAAAAAAAAAATTTTAAAAAATTTTTCTAAAAAAATTTTTTAAAAAAATTAAAAAAAAATATAAAACAAGTAACAGTGCTATATTCGGCCGTGCCGAATCTTATATACCCTTCACAACGTGTAGTTATGCAATAACAATTGTTTGTATCACCATTCATCCCATATAAAATACGTGCATACGTACAAGTTAGAATAAATGTGGCATCGAATCCCAGCTGAGCCAAAAAAAATTTATTTTATTTTATTTTATTTAATATATTATTTATATTTTATTATTTTTTTTATATTTTTAAAAAATTTTTTTAAATTTTTTTTTATTTTTTTTTTTAAATTTTTTTTTGTAGTTTTTTTTATTATTTTTTTCTTATTTTTAATATTTTTTTTTTTTAATTTTTTTTGTTTGGTATGTTTTTTACATGTATGTATGTATGTATGTATGTTGTTGTTGTAATTGTGAAAAAAACGAGGTGGTCGTGGTTTTTTGCTCATATCTCAGAAAGTTATGGGGCGATTGTGCTGAATTTCAATAGCGATTCATTCCTGGATATTTCCAAGAGATTGATACCATATACAGATCTGAGGAACATATAGTTGCTTCTAAAAGTTGATTTCAACCAACACACGGACAGACGGGAAGACGGACAGACGGTCAGGGCTTAATCGACTCCTCTATTCATAAGCTTTCAGAAAATATATACTTTATGGGGTCGGAAATGAAAATTGTAGAAATTACAAACGGAATGACAAAGCTATATATACCCTTGTGCACCACAGGTGAAGGGTATAAAAAAATAATCAAATATAAATAATATATTAAATAAAATAAAATTTTTTTGGCTCAGCTGGGATTCGATGCCACATTTATTCTAACGTGTACGTATGCACGTATTTTATATGAGATAAATGGTGATACAAACAATTGTTATTGCATGACTGCACGTTGTGAAGGGTATATAAGATTCGGCACGGCCGAATATAGCACTGTTACTTGTTTTATTATAGTTTTTTGCACACTTAAACAAATTTAAAAAACGGCAATACATCTGGCATCTCTGCCTAAAATCGTAAACATCGTGTTATATTTTGCTCTAACTTTGCAGCCACACGTGCAAGTGTTGCTGTCATTGCTCACAATTCGGGCACTACCAGAGCCAGTGTACAAAACCCAAACGCACGCCGAATTCTTGTTTTGTGTGTGCCAAAGTAGGACATTACCATCAAAATTGCCCAAAGAAGAAGAATATCGCTGCCGCCATCGTTGAGGCTGAAGATGACGAACCGTTAAACGCATATCAAATGGTAAGTGTTGCCTTCCATCAGTATAAGCGCACTGAAGTAATAAATTGTTGTTCTTTATTTGATACTGGTAGTCCTATTAGCTGTATAGGAAAATCCGTTATCCCATATAATATTAAAGGAAGGAAAAAGTTGACGTCATATCGCGGGGTCGGAAATTTTAAGTTAAGTACGTATGGCCGAATTAATTGTGAAATTATATTCAGGAATAGGAAGGTAATGCATAATTTTGTTATTTTACCAGATGAGGAATCGGTGATGCCACTGCTAATAGGACGTGATTTGTTAAATAAATTAAATATTTGTTTAAAAGTTTGCCGGAAATATTACAAACTTGAAATTGTGAAATTGAATTTGGAAAATAAAAAACCAGATAAGAAAACTATCAGTGCGCTTATGACTTTTGATTTATATAGAGTCCCTCAGGTATTAGAAAAAGCCCGGGCTAGTATATCTAGGTATGATTCTTTTGATAATTTACCATTTAGGCATGATGATAATTGTACAGGGGATAGTGTGAATAGGGGATGAGGTTAGGAATGTAATGGGACTTTTGGAAAATGTAAACGCAACTGTTTCGGAAGCACAGAAGTCCAGGATTTTGGACAAGTCCACATTGGACATAGTTGAGGAAGGTGCGGAATGTGGGGAACTGATGCAAATGTTTTGTACAATTGGGACTGGGACTGAGGTCAATATTGATAGTGGGCTGGGCTCGAATGACACTTCCATGTTGAGATCGGTTTTGGCCGAGAACTACTTTAGGGTTGTGGATACCGCGGCGAGGCCGTTAGATTATTGTATGCGTATTAGGTTGACCAATGATATACCTGTAAGTTGTGGACCCAGACGACTTTCGTATAGGGAACGGTGCGAGATGAAATTAAGACTTGAAGAGTTATTGCGTAAGGGCATAATCCGCCCGAGTGAATCCCCCTACGCCTCCCCGATTGTATTGGTAAGGAGGCAGAATGGTGACATGAGGATGTGCGTCGATTATCGCGCACTGAATAGGATAACCTTGAAGGACAATTACCCGCTGCCGGTAATTGAGGATTGTTTAGATTACTTGGGTAATAAAAATTTTTTTCTACACTGGATTTGGACAATAGTTTCCACCAGGTGCCGGTGCACGAGGACTCTATTCAATATACGGCATTTGTTACACCTTTGGGTCAGTTTGAATATTGTTATATGCCGTTTGGCCTCAAGAATGCGGGGGCTGTATTCCAGCGCTTTATAAACAGAATTTTAAGAAAGTTTATTGACGAAGGAAAGATAGTAGTATACCTTGATGACATTATTATCGCGACAGAGACATTTGAGGGACACTTGGGTATTCTGGGGGATGTTTTACGTGCCCTGGCGGATGCCGGACTACGACTAAATTTGGGGAAGTGTAGGTTTGCATATGCTGAATTGGACTACTTAGGGTATCGTGTGAATGCAAGTGGCGTTCGGCCTAACGACGAGCATGTCAGGACAATTCAGGAATACCCTATGCCTACTAATTTGGGGGAAGTAGAGAGGTGTTTAGGACTTTTTTCATTTTTCCGCCGATTTGTACCTGACTTCTCGAGAATAGCAGGACCATTGACTAATTTAAGGAACAATGAATTTAATTGGACAGATGAATGCACAAAGGCGTTCTTGAATTTGAAGGGCAAATTGACTGACGCAGCGGTACTGGCGATTTACGATCCATTGAGGGAAACGGAGCTACATACTGATGCTAGTGTAAAGGGTTATGGTTCAGTCCTTCTACAGAGACAAAAAGACAATAAATTTCAACCAGTTGCCTATTATTCCAAATGTACTTCACCGGCGGAATCTAGGTATCACAGTTTCGAATTGGAAACGCTGGCTATAGTATATGCTCTGAGGAGATTTCGTGTATATTTGGAGGGTATTAAGTTCACAATTGTAACTGATTGTAACTCTCTTGCATTGACTTTGGGTAAGAGATTGGTGAACCCTAGGATAGCATTTTGGGCATTGGAATTGGAAAACTATGACTACACTATACGACATAGAAGGGGCGAGTTAATGGCCCATGTTGATGCACTAAGTCGTATACCTGTGGTCGCGGCTATCGAAACAAGCGATGTTGATGTCAATATACAGATTGCGCAATTGGGTGACGAGAGGATTGGAAAGATTCGCAGAGGATTAAAGGAGGGGGAATTAAAGGGATATGTTTTGGACAATGGTCTAGTATTTCGTCATGGCGCAAGAGGACAAAGACAATTGTATGTACCCGTTGGAATGGAGGATAGTGTGATGCGATTGATTCATAAAAAGTACGGGCGCGTAGGTATAGAGAAATGTATAAATCAGGTGCAGAAACATTATTGGTTTCCGAATATGAGGGATAAAATGGATCGATTTATTAGGAATTGCCTAAAGTGCATATTTTACTCGGCCCCCCATGCGAGGAACGAGAGAAATTTGCACAGCATAGAGAAGAAACCTATTCCTTTTGACACCCTGCATATTGACCATTTCGGCCATTACCGTCAATAAGGTCGTGATAGTGGATGCGTTTACTAAATTCACGAAGTTATATGCCGTTAACTCTCCAGGGACAAGGGAAGCATGTTGTGCATTGAGAAAGTATTTCGATTACTATAGTCGGCCGAGGCGGATAATTAGTGACAGGGGGACATGTTTTACTTCTGGTGAATTTGAGAGATTTGTCACTGAGCGGAATATTGTACATGTGAAAATTTCAGTAGGTTCACCACAATGTCCAATGGGCAGGTGGAGAGAGTGAATAGGGACATTAGGGCTATGTTGGCGAAGTATACGGAACCGATTGAGAACTCTCATTTGGTTGGTAAATTGGCGCAGGTGGAATTCGCTGTGAATAATACCACTCATTGTACTACGGGACACTCACCCAGTAGGTTATTGTTTGGTGTTGAACAGAAGGACGAACTGACGGAATATTTGCAGGGAACTTATTCGGTGGAGGAAGTAGGTCTGGAAGACATTAGGAAAGAGGCCGCCGAAGCTATCAAGAAGTCTCAATTGTACAATGAAAGATATTTTAAACAACACCATAGGCCAGCAAGGTAATTTCGGGTTGGGGATTTAGTAGTTTTGGAGAATGTTGACACAGCCGCTGGGGTAAATAAGAAATTTATACCAAAATACCGCGAACCATCTGTGATTCGGAAACAGTTGGGTAATGATCGTTATGAGATTTCGGACGTTGAAAATTATTAGATTACTCAAATGCCATATGTTGGTATAGTTGATTCTACGCGTTTGAGGAAATGGATAGAACTTAAAGATAAGGTAGATAAGGAATTGGACTCTGAAGGCAACACTAATGAGGAGGAATATACAGATTATGAATATTTAGATGATGAATTTTAAATATGACAATCGAGGTCGATTGTGTTGTCAGGTCGGCCGAGTTGTAATGATATGGAAACATGCGGCCTGACAACACCGGACCAAAAGTGGCAACAATGCGATGACAGCTGTCATTGAGAGATGACGGTCATCATTAGATTGAAGCCATCTTGATATACGTTTTAGAGCGGCATTCATTTTTCTTTTAAGCTAAGTTTAAGACGTTGTGTATTTTTATTTAATAAAGAATCTTTATAATAACAAGGTTTGTAAATTTTCTGAAACATTGTTAATTATATTTAATTTAAATTGCGGCATAGTGTTAGCAAATTTCTGTTGAACAGTAAAAAATTTGCGTGTATCCCAGAATACAAAGTAACCCGCGATAAAAAAAACCGTGCTTATATTTCAATGGTTTTATTCAGAATAATATATATGTATGTATATCTAGAGAAAAAGTTTTTTAACGAAAGCTTAAAAGAAAATTTACAATATCAGCAATATTTTAACGAATACAGTTTTTCTAATAATATAATTATTACAGAGTTGTTAGCATTTGAATTGTTGTAGCGATTTTTACCAACAATCTTCCCCTCAAGTCAAATGCCACAACCAAAATTATAAAAAAAAATTACATTTTAATTTTTAAAAGTTGACAACCATATATACGTTTTTGTTTACCTAAACATTTTGTTAGAATATCAGCCGCATTCTGTTCAGAAGTAACGTATTGTACATCTATAGCCTTTTCGTCGTACTTTTCACGGATGTAGTGATGACGTATGTCAATATGTTTACTTCTTTTATGAACGGTTGGATTTTTTTACCATAAAAGTAGAACCTTGATTATCACAAAAAATAGGAGTGGGATTCATAATGTAATTTTCAAAACCTATCTCTTTTAAAAGGCCATGATGAAAAACAATTTCCTTCGTACCTTGACATAGAGCAATATATTCGGCCTCCAGTGTACTTAGGGCCACCACATGTTGTTTACGAGACTCCCAAGCAACAGAACCACCAGCCAAAAATACAACATGCTCAGGATAAGATTTTCTGTCATTAGAATCACAGCCCCAGTCTGAGTCTGTGTAACATTAAAAATTGTCATGATTAGCAGAAAAGGTAATTTTACCTACAGGATTTTTCTTCCGGTATCTTAGCACATATTTTGCAGCTTGGAAATGTTCCTTATGTGGATGTGAATTAAACTGGGACAATTTCGACACTACATGGATGAGAGCACCAATTAAACTTTGATAATTCTTTGTGTCCAAGTCTTCACATTTAGCATTACATTTTTTCAAAACAGTACCACTTGACCATGGAGTTGCAGCTGGTCTACAGTCAGTCATATTCCATCGGTTGAGTATTTCTTCGGTATATTTTTGCTGATGAAGAGTAATGCCACCCCTTAAACCGTCACGATAAATTTCCATCCCCAGATAGAATGATATTGGACCACGATCAATGGCTTCCACATATTTATTTAATCTTGTAACAATATTCCTCATTTCCAATTCACTTGAACATGCTATCAACATATCATCAACATAGATAGCAATCAAGCAAATATCAACTCCGTTTCGTTGCTTATATACACAAGTATCTGACTTGCACCTCGTAAAATTCATTTTCAATAAAATATCATTTACCTTCTTGTTCCATTCGCGTCCGGCTTGCTTTAAATCGTATAAGACCTTATTGAATTTGCAGACTTTGTTTGGATAATTTTTGTCCTCAAACCCTTTCGGCTGCACCATGTACACCTCATCTTCTAAATCGCCATTCAAATAAGCTGCAACAGTATCAATATGGTTTACCAACAATACCGATAAAGCCAGCAGTAACCTTATTGTTGAATGTCGCACAACCAGAGAAAAAGTTTCTTCATAATCGACATTATGCTTCTGCGAGCAACCATGGGCCACTAACCTTGCTTTATATTTTTCAATGGAACCATCAGGTTTGTGCTTTAAAGAAAAAACCCATTTGCAACCAATAATATTTTTGTTGTTTGGCTTATCCACCAATTGCCATGTTTTATTTTTAAGTAAGGAATTATATTAAATTTGCATTGCCTCCTTCCACTCAAAAGAATTTTCAGAATTCAACGTCTCTGCCACAGTATTTGGATTGTCAATAATAGATTGCAACAATTCCGGTCGACCTTCAGTGCAATAAATTTTTCTTGGTCTGCCTTTACCACCCTCTCTAACTAATTTTGGTCTACCACGTTTTCTTTTGTTATTTCCTGCAGGTGTATCTTCCCTTTCAGCTTCACTGGACTCAGAACTCACGTCTGTTTGGTTTTCATCTTCAGTAGCGTTTGCTACATCAGTTTGTTTACCACCATCATTTTCAATACTCACAGCATCCTTAGCTTTCAAGTTGAAAAGATTAGCAAAAAATGTTTCATTTGACTCATGATCTTCTTTATCGAGTTTATCAAAAGATTGCTCAAAAAATATTACATCACGAGCAATAACAATTTGTCTTGTACTTGGATTGTACAAACGATACCCTTTTGTGTAAAGTTGATAACCAACAAATTTAATGTTGTCACCTTTAGGCAAAAACTTACCACCTTTAGGTTTAGGAGCCTTTTTCAACATAACAGCATCACAACTAAACGTCTTTAAATGTGATACTGACGGTTGTTTACCACACCACCTCTCATAGGGAGTAACATCATCAAGAACTTTTGCTGGGGCATGGTTTCTTAAGTATTTTGCTGTATTTATAGCTTCACCCCATAAACTTTGTGGTAATCTGGACGATTGTAACAAGCACCTCACCATTGATGATCTACCAACAGATTTAACACCAATTGGTCCGCATAAATCTGTATGCACCAATTCTAAAATATCTTTAGATTGCACGTTTGCGTAATTTTTGTATGGTGTAACAGAAATTTTGTTAATAGCATAAGTAAAACAATTTGTAGTCTTCTGAATTTTCACATTCAAACCTTTGACCATAGTTTTTGTGTTTAATTTATTCAGATCATTTACGTTTAAATGACCATATCTGTCGTGCCACTTCTTTGCAATATTTTCATCAATAGCAACATTTAATTTCTCACTGCTTTCATTTTTTTTTCAAATGTACAATAAACATATCATTTCTTAGATCAGCTGTTAAAATATTCTTGTTTTGTTGACTCTTCATTATAGCTTTATTTTCAGCGAATTGAACAATGTGACCAGCTTTAACAATCTTATTTATTGACAAAAAATTTGAGTGCAATTGTAGTACATACCATACGTTGTTTAGTGTGAGATTGCAAAAATTTGTTTTTATTTTAACACTTCCAATACCTTCAGCATTGATGCTCTCACCCGACGCCAAAACAATTTTTTGTTTTGATTCTGCCAAAGATTCAAAATACTCTTTCGTTCTACACATGTGTGACGTCGCGCCGCACTATGCTTCGTCCCATAGACAAAAATCAAAAAAAATTTGTGTGTCCAATTGCGTTTAAATACAGATTTTTTGAAAGATAAGAAGGTATCTCAAATAAATATTTACAAAAATTTTTTTTTTGTTTGCTTTTGCCGCCACGAGAGGGCGCCAAACTCAGAGAATATAATGCAAAAATGACTTAACAGAAAAATGCTTTTTAGTTGTTTCACAAAAACTATTCTCAAAAATTAATTTTTTCAAAGACTGGTACGAAATTTTGTTTTCAAGTACTTTGATATATTTGTAATTAAACTAAAATAAAGGATTTAGTATATGTTTACAAAATCACTTTTTTTTTATTGCATCGAAAAAATAATTTTTTTTTGTTAAAAATCCAAAAATTGTTTAAATTTGATGGAGTATAAAAAAAATATATAAAAGTAGATTTTTTTTTTCCTTAGAGTTAATGAATGTTTTAGTGAAATTTGAATATACAGTGTTTTCCGGCAAGTAATTAATGAATTACATCCAAATTGTTTTCCATCTTTTAATGCGTTGCGAACCGAAAAGAAAAAATTAGTACCACCCATATTAACAACGGAAATTTCGGTAGAAAAGGACTTAAAAAGCGTAATGCATAGAACAGCAACAAGTATATTTATACTTTGTGATGTTAAATAAGTAAAATATCGTTAGTTTGTAAGTGGGGTATGGATGGTAGCTCCGGTCATAGCCGCTACAAACAAAAATTTTAAAACGAAAACCATACAGATGAGTTTATGCTTTTCGTAGCATTTGTGTTACTAAAGTAAGTACATTCGAGTATTTTCTTAGTTATAGAGGTTTGCTATTTTAATAAATTTTAAATTAAAATTAATTTATATTTTTAAGAATTGTATACATGACAAAAAAAAATCATATGGGATAATAAAACACCATATTCAACGCTTTATTGTAGGCCTATTAAATTTGTTTTAGAAAAGGAGAAGCCTGATCTAGTGAAAAACTTTTCGGCGAAAAGCAATTTACAATAATAGAAGGTGCAGTTATAAATATTTTAAGCGATACAAATTCATCAAGTAGGAAATGAACAGCATAAACCTTCAAATGTGTTGGATAAGATTCTTTAAATGTTTGCTACATATTGCCTACCGAATCCCCATTAAAGTTTGGCGGGTAGATAAAGAAAACAACAAACAGTTTTTGGAAAACAAAAAAATAATTCAAATTGCATTCAAAAAAAGAACCGGATTAATAATAGACCAAGCTAAGTCTGGATTTGGCAATACTAATGCATTGATATTGAGAGTGTTTTCTTGTGGGTCGCCAATTAATGTACAAACTTTCAAGGGACTAATAATAATTACTAGAAATATGTATTTAATACACTATGGGTGGTATTATATGCCTAGCATAGTTCATAAGGTTTTAGTTCATGGATGTGATGTTATCGAGTTTTTCAATTTACCAATAGGTATTTTAACATTTTATTTTACTTACAAAAAATTACATTAAAAACTGATTAGCTTTTTTCATTCCATGGTGTTTGTCTGAAGAAGCATTGGAAGCCATAAAAAAGTAAGATAGCGCGACTGTCTCATTCTCATTCTTAAGGAAAGTGCTGAAATCAAAGATGATATAATAGCAGACGAGATGACTTCTTTACTAAGCAAAACTTGGTTTTGTGAAGAATAAAGTAGCGATGATGCTTTTTTAAAAGTTTGCATTTATATTTTTTTCTTTAAACGTTTTTTTTATTTTAGATGTGATAATATAAAATTACTAAGTTAAGCTGTTATAATTTTTGTTTTAAAATCAAAAATCTAATACAAATAAAAATGTTTTTTTTTATTAAAACATTTTCTTTTTTTATGGTTTTTTAATGACGCTAATACATTGCTAGTTTTCCCCTTTAATTTTTTTCATTTATTTTATCTTTCAAATACCCTTAAATTTTTTATTTTCGCTACAGCATTTTAAGCGTTTTTAACCTATTTTTCAATAAATGATGTTTTTTTTATTTTCCACATTAACAATCCGAATCAAAAAAAATTTGGCATGAATATATATATATATATATATTATAAATATCAAGTACCAAATTTGATTACGATTGGACAATTTTTGTAGCTGTTTTAGCGTTTTTAAGAAAAAGGATATAGGACAGGACCTCGAATCTCTAATGCGATTTGAATAAAAAAATACACACACGTTGCTAGTTGTATGTGTATCAGCCTGACCCCTTTTTGTAATTTTCTACACATTATTGAAGCTAAAATTACATTTTTTCATTTCAGGACACATAGGAGGTAGTCGTGTCCTTGGGCCGCTTTTTTAAAAAATTTATATTTTTCTTATCTAAGCTATTTTATGCTATTGTACCAAATTTCAAAAATATCTGATGATTCCTTCTATTTTTGTCCATTGGTTATATGGGAACGAAGCACAGTGCGCCGCTGTCAACTATCCACAACTCATTTAAATTTATTTTGCTTTCATTTAATGAACAAGCAAAATCAATCTTTTTGTCATTCTCTCTGCATTGAGATCGTATGTGTTCCTTTTTACCACACTGGTAACACCTTATGTTGTTGTTATTGCTGTTTACATTACCATTTGTATTTTTCTTTTCATTCTGCTTATTATATTTAGACCTCATATTTTTGTTATTATTGACACCTCTGTTACTGCTGCTGTTATAAAAATTCTTTTTATTCCTTTTGTATTCATTTCTTGAATTCGCCGCAAAGACAGTTTCATTTTGCATATTATTTTTATTACCTTGACGCATTTCTTCCTCTAGAATTTTTGAAATTAATTTTTCGTATTTTGGTAAACTATCCCGGCTTTCTATAGCCACAACAAAGGACTCCAATTCATCTGAAAGGCTACACAATAGCAAGGTGGACAACAAATCATCAATTACAGTGATTCCAATTTCTTTTACCTCATCCACGGTACAACAAAAATCATTTATTTGTGGAGAAAATTTGTCAGAAGCGTACCAATTTCTTAAATAAATTTACTTTCCTGGATGCGGTATTTGCCTGGTAGAGAGAACTTAAAACATTCCAGGCACTTTTAGCTGAAGCACAATTCACTGCTTCTCACACTTAATGTAATTGTGGCCAGAGCCTTGCTGTCATCTGTAACCCATTTTGTATTGTCAGCAGTAGGACATCTATCAACAAGGGTATAATACAGATCCAACGTAATGAGTAAGCTCTTCATTTATATGCACCATGTTGCATATTATCACCATTAAGTTTTTCAATATTGGCATGAGCACCCGCCATTATTACCGGTTAAAACGATAAAAACCAAAACCACTTTTACACACACTCTTCTAAAAAGAGAATTTTTAAAAAACATTTTTAGTAACTGGATTCTTGGTTATTCCGGATATTCTGGGCCCATAACCTTTGTTAGCAAATTTCTGTTGAACAGTAAAAAATTTGCGTGTATCCCAGAATACAAAGTAACCCCCGATTAAAAAACCGTGCTTATATTTCAATGGTTTTATTCAGAATAATATATATGTAAATATGTATATCTAGAGAAAAAGTTTTTTAACAAAAGCTTAAAAGAAAATTTACAATATCTGCAATATTTTAAGAAAATACAGTTTTTCTAATGATATAATTATAGCAGAGTTGTTAGCATTTGAATTGTTGTAGCGGTTTTTACCAACACATAGTATTTGTAAAATACAAACCCAAAAATTATGGCGGCAGAATATGTGTAAAAAAAAATTCGTCACAACAATTGCACTCGGCTATTTTCTTGACTGTAAATTGAAACATTAGATGGAAAGGGAATTTCAAAAGCAAGTTCGCATCAAGTTCTAAAAGCATGAGTGTATTAGTTAAAAAGTGTGAGTGTATTGAAACTTGATACACAGAAGTACCAGTTATAAACGCATGAAAATAAAGATGAAAAAAGTTTAAATTAGTGTTGTTTGGTCTTATTGAAATTGATACTAAGATAATTTGAGATGAGCTTAACAAATCACACAACATAAATCTGGTAAAGTTAAGGAAATCACCACAAAAAGATCAACCGCAGATGATGCGCTATATTTGATTGAATTCGATCGTCAACAAGTGTCGAAGAGGGATATACTTAAAATAACATATTTTAGTAATATTGCCGTTTACTGGAGAAGACCACTCAAGGGTAGCAAAGGCCCTACTCAATGCACCAAATGCTCTATGTATGGTCACGGTGCCCGAAATGCCCGTGTCGTCAGGAACACCTGAAGTACCACATAGTTAATTTTCCCCAACTGCCTGGTAAGGAACACCAAAATTATACACGTGACTCTGGTCCTAAAAGTAATGTTCTGTACTCTGATATAACAACAAGTAAGACCCTTGTTAACAGAAATGAAGATGATATTTCTAATGAGAAATTGATGCAATTATTTTTGGATGCTGTCGATGCACTTCAAAGGTACCAAAATAAGTACGACAAGCTACGAGTGGTGGGGATGATGCTTCAACATGCAATATAAATCAACAGTTAGTCAAAATTTTCATGTTATGCACTGGAATGCTCAAGGCATAACGACTGAGTCAGCAGCTTCACAGCTGGAAAAATTTTTATTTGACAAGGAAGTTGATATTCTCCCTTATATAAAGAACAAGGCACTTATTTACAAAATGTGTATTTGACTTATTATGACCTATGGTCGTTCTGAAGTAGAGGCTTTAGACACAGGTAGTAGAAAACTGATATGTTGGAACTGTAAGATTGAAGATCACACATTCATGGAATGCACAAATGAGAGTTAGAAAGCACCGTGACCCCTAAATGCCCAGTTTGTCAGGAAAACCGGAAAGCGAACCACTACACATGAGGATAAAGTAGTATGAAGAAGCTAGAAAAAGAATTTTTGGACCAACAACAAAAATTTTGAAAATGTGAGAGATATCGAGAAAGAAAACGTCTTAAATTCGACATCGCGACCACAAGTATTTACAAAGGAGCAACCATCAAATACAATTATAGGTCGCGTAAGAGTGGAAATTTTGTTTAAAAAGGATACGAAACCCATTGATTTTTTTAGCCCCTACCCTCAAATTACCGCTTTACTTAGGTGTAGACTTTATGAGGACATTTAAATTGATCAGATTCGATATAGATAGAATCGACTTGCAGGCAGATGAAAGAGATGAAGGCTCCTTTCCCAAAATGTTCGTCTTAGACAGTGAGGGTTAGGGGTTAGGTAAGACTTCAATCGAAACTCATCGTATCGATACTGGAGACGCAGTTCCGGTGAAGGAAAAACATTACCCTGTATCTCCAGCCGTATAAAAGATAATGTATAAGGAGTTGGATAGGATGTTAGCTTAAGACGTCATTGAACCCAGCGAAAGCTCATGGAACAACCGAGTAACGGTAGTACTAAAGGGAGACAAAGTCAGAATTTGCTTAGATGCGCGACGACTCCTGCGTTAACAGTAAAAGATGCCTACCCATTACTACATATTGATGGTTTTTTAAGTCGACTGGGGGACACACACTTCATCACCAGCATTGATCTGAGGGATGCTTTTTGGCAGATAACCCTAGCAGATCAAAACCATGAGAAAACAGCGTTTACGGTGCCTGGAATACCTCTATATCACTTTAAGGTCATACCATGCGGGCTGTGCAATGCAGCACAACGATTATGCCGCCTAATGGACAAAGTGATACCAGGCCGTCTTAGAGAAAAAGTGTTTGTTTATTTGGATCATCTGTTAGTGGTATCTCCAGAGTTCAAGGAACATCTTCAAGTTTTAGCGGAAGTAGCCGAATGCTTGTATAAAGCAGGATTAACCATAAATGTGAGCAAGTCGAGGTTCTGTTGCCGTGAATTGAAATACTTAGGTTATATAGCGGGTGAAGGAAAGGTAAAAACCGACCCAGAAAAGATTCAAGCGATTGTAAAGTTACAGTATCCACAAACGACAAAACAGGTGCGCAGTTTCCTCGGAACAACCGGATGGTACCGGGGGTTCATTTCCGACTACGCCAGAATTACCGCACCCATAAGTGACGACTTGAAGAAAAGCGAGAAATTCGTATTTTCAGAAGAATCCAAACTCGCTTTTGATAAACTAAAGGAATGTTTACAGTTCTGGTATACCCCGACTTTAACCAGCCGTTTTACATCCAATGTGATGCATCCGATACAGGAATGGGAGCAGTTTTATTCCAGGAGGACGCTGACGGATCGGAACATCCCATCGCTTACTTCTCAAAAAAACTAACATCGGCACAGAAAAACTATTCGGTGACTGAACGCGAATGTCTAGCTGTTGTTTCCGCCACAAAACACTTCCGACCATACATTGAACTTATGAATTTTATCGTGATCACCGATCATTCATCGCTAAAATGGTTGATGTCCCAATGTGATTTAAGTGAACGACAAGCCAGAAGAAGTTTGCAACTCCAGTCCTTTTTTTTTGAAATACGACACCGCAAAGGTTCACAGAACATTGTGCAGGACACCTTGTCTCGATATCCGTTAGATGAAATACAGAGTTACGATAACACTTTAATTGACCTGACTTCACCAGAGTTCGATAGCGAATACTACAAAAAGCTGAGAGAAACTACATGTAAGAACCAGAATAGCCTCCCGGATATCAAAGTAGTAAATAATTACGTTTATAAGCGCACCATTGCGTATGGTCGAAACATTGACAGAGAGGATCACTCATGGAAATTATGGATTCCCTTCGGTTCGACCGAAAAGATCATCGCCAGGGCACACGAACCACCAAACGTAGCTCACGGAGGCATAGGCAAAACGATACACCGTATCAAGGAATACTTCTATTGGCCCCACCTCAGTGTTTAAGTGAGGGAATTTATAAGTCGCTGCGAAACATGCAAGGAATGTAAACCAGAAAATAAAGTTTTGAGACCACCCATGGGGAAAGAACCAAACGCATATCGACCTTCTCAACGTATCTATATCGATTTCTTAGGACCATACGTGCGCTCTAAGCGAGGCAACTCTTTTATTTTCATCTTACTCGACTATTTCTCAAAACTTGTACTACTTAAGGCAATGTCTAGGGCAAGCACTAAGAATGTGTCAAACTTTGTTTTTCAGGAAGTTTTCTATAAGTTTGGCTATCCGGAGACATTAATATCGCACAATGGCCAACAATTTGTCAGCAAGGAGTTCGTGGGGCTAATGAATTGTTTTGGAATAGAGCATTTGTGTACGGGCAATTATGCGCCGCAGTCGAACGCATCCGAGTGGGTCAATCAATCCGTTTTAGCCGCGATTTGTTCATACCTGTAGAAAAACCAAACTGACTGGGACCTACATTTATAAATCGTCTGACATCGTCTGTATATACGGCAACCGGTGTTACTCCGTACTTTTTACTATTCGGAACTAATATGATTACCAACGCTTCGGCATATAAACTAATTAGGGGACTTGATTTATTAGAAGATCCTGAAAACCGCGTAGAAAATCGAAGTGAATTTCTGGAGCTCGTTAGAGACAACGTGAAGAAGAACACCAGAGCTATGAAGTTAATGCTAAGCGGTATAACACTCGATGCCGGCACACTAAGTTCCGCCCAGGTCAAGAAGTGTTTTTCCAACTGTCTGACTTCACTAAGCAAATTTCAGCTAAGCTATGTAAGAGATTCCTTAAATGTCGAATCACCAAACCGGTGGGAGACAATCTCTATGAGATCGAAAATCTGTAAGGAAAGACATTAGGCGTATACAACGCAAAGGATTTGAAAGCATGAAATGACAAAGCAACTCAGGTTTAGCAAAAATTTTTATCATATTACCAAACATAATTTGCTAATAAGAAAAAATTTTTCCACCAAGGAAGGAAATATGTACCGTAAAAACACGTGTAACAAAGATAAAATGTAGCTCTGATAAAAAGGGGAAATGCAACCCTCAAAGACACTAGAGAAAAAGTAGCCACACCAGAGAAAAATTGGAATTGCAGATGAAAGTGTGAGCGTTAACACTTGTTTAATCAACTGTGACAGTGACGTAAGCTGCAGTTGAAAGACAAGTTTAAAAGTCAAAGTAAAGGAAGAAATGGCCAACTTTCGCCCTTTTCAACAACAGCAGTCAAGCCAGATACAGGTGCAGCGCATGGGCATGGGAGAAAAAAAATTCCATCACAAGACATCTAAATAATTGTGCAAATTTGCAAAGTGTTACAAACGGAAAAAGCGGATATGTACAAAATTTATTATCATAGGACATATATTTAAGCAATAAATATAGATATTGTAGTGATAGACGAAATCCAACTTCTCAATATAGTGAACGGGAGTTGCAGCAAAACACTATATACATAAAAGATCCACCACGTGAGACCCAAACCAAAAAGGAAAGAGGGAAAAAAGAAAAATAGCACTCCAATTCACCGCTAAGGAAAAAGGTTGAAAGTAAAATAGACTGCCGTAGCTACAACCGCATTACACACCTTCACCAATACTGCAAATTACACGTCGGTGTTAACACCTGCCAATCCTACAGCAATAACTAGTTTTCAATGACCACCAACCCAACGCACTTTACGTCCATAGTCCGCTCGCATCTTCAATAATTTTTTTTGAAATCCAGTATGTAAAGTTCTACATCTTCAATCACGTCCTCAGGCAATTTCTGCATGCAAATATTGTCCATCCCCCATCGTAGCATCAACAACATTGTCATCCACATTCATAACAATATCATCTGCAACCTTCATAGACATTTATAACATCAAACTACTAGTACATCAAGCGACCAGCCCCAACCCTCATTTACACCACCGACAGTTAAGTACATTAGATTTAAAATTATATCTATAAAACTTATTAAGGGTTTTTTGTCCGGTTTTGTTGCACCCCTAAAAAAGAAAAACAAAATATCTGGTATATGGTTTATAAATAAGAAAATTTTTATATGTTAACGTTCAAACAACAAACGGTTTTAGTTCGACGTAACTCCGCGGGAACTTACGTTCACGTACACTGTCATCCCTGCTAGGACACGTACATCTATTAGTTTTTAAATACCCACTTGTGTCAATTAGGTAAGACACGAAAATCACCCACTAAGACAGATTAGTTTCATTTATTTTGACATTTCAATAAATTTCAAAATTCATACAATTATAAGAACGTAACTTATTTTTTTTTAATTAAACTCTATTTTATATAGTATACAATAGGCAAAGAGAAACGGTTTCTAAATTTAAGAGAACCATACAAGATAATTTTAGAGTCTAAATAACTTATCCCTGACCTGGTGGGTCAGAATGAAAATAACCAGGATCAATTCATAGTATTGTTAAACCAGTAATAACACTATGCTAGTTGAAAAAACAGACAAGCCGGGCACCTGGCGTTTTAACATAATTCGGGTACGCTGAATCCAGTGGTGCCCGCGGTTTTTTAAGATTGGCTCTGGTTTTCGAGATATACCGTTATTTCGAAAATGGAGGAGGTTGCACAACATATGTTCGCGTAACTCAAAAACGCTTCAGCTTATTGAAAAAACTTAAAAAACCGAAATTCCGCAATAAAATTTCCTTTTAGAAAAGTAAAACTTTTTTCTAATATCCGCAGTCGTTTTAGAAACATAATTTTTCACGCCGATTTATTTACTGTGTATTATTTTTCAAAACTTTCAGAAGTAAAATTTACTTACAAAGTGTGAGGCAACTTAAGTGGGTTGCTGGCGTCACGTAGCATTCTCCTTTCTACCCTTTGCTTATTCTTGTCAGGTTGATATGATTCAGAGTTTTTTGCTTCAGCTATTATTATCAACGCTACACTAAACATTTTTATTCACTTTTAACAATTTCTTTTTTATTATTTACGAGTATTCACTTTTTACGCTTAATATTTTTCAAATTATTAGCAAATATTTTGTCAAAACAAAACAGCAAAAGCAAACAGCTGACTTCGAAAATGCAAAATTCTCTTTCCCTTGTTTTTCCCTTCCCCGACTGTTTAGAATACGGGAATTTTATTCGCGGGAAAAATGAATTCCCGGGGAATTTATTCCCTGGGAATATTTAGAATTGGGGTGAATATTGGCTGACCTCGACAGAAGATGGAGTCAATTGGTTGTCTCATACAACAATATTATGTATTCAGGTCAATATACAGAGGTTATAACTCAAAAGTTTAGCAAGCACTTTTACTATACATGTAGAAGTAAAATTCTTGATTTGATCCAAATAACTCCCTATATTGCTGTTTCCAAATCTCACAATGCTATGAAATACCCAACAATATTGATCAAATCTAAAAGTTACCCAGAAAATCACAAATCACAACTCTTCCCAAGAGCGAAGAATATAAAAAAGAGATCCCAGCAAACACTTTAATAAAAGAAATTAATACTAAGACTAAAGAAAAATTACACGATGAAAAATCATCAAACGGAAATGATGAAAAACTTCCATGTCTCAATTAAAACTCATCAAATATAATTGATGAAAGGGAAAAAACTCTCACTAAACAGGATTTTAAATTGATGAAAATCATTACATTGTAAGCTCAGAAAAGTCCGCGGGGGAGTATCTCGCACTCTACTAATAATGCGAGAAAATATATTACTAGTCACGAACCCTCTATCAAATTTAACATTTTGAACTCAAACCCTAAAGATACCGTCTGCTTTAAGATGCGTTACAAAGGTGTTATCCCTGGTCTTTTATTCCATATGAAGTATGTTGCTTATACATTGAGAATTTGTCTTATAAACCATTTCTCTCTATGGATTCTTCTCATTATAATATTCAAGAAACATAAGTGGAAAGAAAAATTGTCTCAAATAGGCTTCTTTGTATTTTGTGATCTCAATGAAAATCATTTCATTTCAATTTTCACTTTCAATTATCTCCAAAGTATAGAAAACCTAATTACAGTGATACAACCTACTCAAAAGTATTCAATTTACTTTGAAATCGTAGCATTTATTTAAAATCTAAACTCAGTTTCCAAAATAATAACACACATCACATTGCTTATGATTTAAATTCTCTCTTTAACTAAATTCATGCCTAAAATTTTGTGCTATCTTTCCCCAGATACAACAAAACCAGTATGGAACTTCGCTCCCGAATTAGTCGTAAACCATCTCGTTCTCGTCAGCATAAGGTTCACATCTTTTTATGCATGTTGTGCAAAATTTACCATCTTATGCGGTTCTGCCGAAAATTTTTATCTATGAGTGTAAATAAAAGACAGCGAGTGGTTGAGAAAGATAAGTATTGTTCTAACTGCTTAGCACGAAGCCACACTATGTTACGAACCGTTTTGGCCCAGTGAGGTTTCCGACTAGCTTGTTTGTGGCGATAGCTCAGGCAGGTTCCAACCCTCTCACTGGCCACGCATCCGCTCATAAAACAAACTGAAAAATACAACAAAAACTACTACATCAAATACTACGACAAACTCCACCACAAGAAGAATTCACGAGAGTCAGGTGTTTACTCCCGTTTTGCCCACCCAACCATGTCGCAGCAGCATCCGCTGTAAAATTTCTCTGCGACCCAAAAATCTACCACTTACCAATCCATCATCACTCCTTTAGTTACACAGAAAAAATTTATGTCAAATATACTTAATACAAAAATTTATTATAAATAAAAATAAACACTAAGGGCCGTATTCATAAAAAATATTTTAGGTTTATTGAAGGCTTATTTGACAGATATTGTAGAGAAATTTGTCAAATAAGCCTTTGATAAACCTAAAATATTTTTTATGAATACGGCCCTAAGTAATTAAATAAATAATAACAAAAATTAAAACATAAATAATAATTAAAAAAAATAACAACAATAATATTAATAAAAAAAATGACTTTAAAATAATAATACTAATAATAATTAAATTAATAATAATAATATTTACAAATTATATACAAATAACATATATATACATATATACAAAATTTACAAACATTCCCTCATTTTGAATTCAATTATAGCCGCTTTATTTATTTTATTCATTCTAATCCTTTTCTAGTGCTCAAGTTATTTTAATATTTGTTATCTAATTTAATAATTTCACTATTTTATTTACTAATTTTACTATTTTTCCTACAATCTAAAGAGCTCTCTAAATTGGGTCAAGAGTTATGGCTGCCACTGTACAGACCTATTTTTTATTTCTACATGTCAACTTGTGCCCTAGATAAGTTTAAAATTTATATTCTTTAACTTTTCACATTTTTAATCTTATTTTCAGATTTGCCGGCTATTGAGGGTTAGATGTCACTAAACAAAACAACATTACAGAATGCACACACAAACACTAACATTAAACATTGCACTTATAATTTATTTTTCACACTGATCACAATTACACTTAACACTAATTTATCTTTTCAAAATGTTTCTTAATATATAAAAATATCACAATTTACCAAAAATATTAAAAAAACTCTATTAAAGTAAACTGACTAATAATTAAATAAATAATTTTTTCTGCCTTATTTTAACGGCAATATCCTACGATTCTTTCGTGCCCTTCCCAAGACATTAAGGGTTGCTTGTGACACCAACGTATTCTGTCATCTTCCCTTCACCGTATTTTTATCTGGGCACAATTTTCAGGGATATACCGCCAAAAAAATATTTTCAAATATATATACATAACTAGGATTACCTGGCTATCTATCCATGCGGTTTCTGGATAATATACAACCTTCTCTCGAGAAATAGCCAGCTATGAAACACACAAAAATAAATGTTCTCATTTCAAATAACACTATACACTACTGGCATTAACTTACGCAATCACAAAATATATTTTCGTTTTTTTCCCTTTTAATTAAATTTTCAATACTACAACACATTTAAGAATTTATTTCTAAACCGCACAGAATTAAATCATACCATCTAAAACACTTTTTGCTAATAATTTCTGTATCTAAGTTTTCGTCTCCTTTATGCAATATTCTAGCGGTTTCATAGTCATAAATTGGAATAATCCGTTGCACTTTTCCTGTTATATATATTCAGCATAAAAAAACATATTCCCTATATTTCTCTCTCCTCTATTTCGTCCTATTTTATACTCGTATTTTCATTCATAAATAGGCTTTACTACCCACTGTAGTAATTTATAATGACACTTACTAAACCAAATAAACACAGCAAACCATTTTTGTACATTTTGTACAAAACGCACACACATTCATACATTCACTTTGACAATTGTCGAGAAAGTAAACAAAACAAAGTAAGTATTTACAAATAATATTTTTCTATTTTAATTTTCTATTACAGGTAAATCGACAATTCGGACAACAAATAAGGCAACAAAAGAAGTAAGTATACATAAAATAAAGTACGCTCCGGTGCTGTATATGACGAAAACAGCACAACATCAAAAAATATTTAACCTGCCAAAAACTTCCCGTATGTGGCAAACATCACCCGCAACAACTGTTAGGTCATGCACGTCAATGGATACGTGCAAAAAATGCGACCAGCTGCACCACACTTTGCTTCATCCACGCCAGATTATTTATAATTTTGTGTGTGCCGAATACACACAAAACAACACATATTTTTTCCCGCAAAAAATGTTTAAAAATTGCTAGATTTGACGATAAAAAAGCTGAAATGAAAAAATATATTCCTCATTAGTCTAATCAATATTTAAAAGTATGTTTAATAAAATGGTAAGAAATCGTATCATATTTGGAAGTTTTTAAACATTTTATTTAAAATATTTTAGATGTATGATCAAATAATAAATATTGCCCAAGGTTTAATACCTCAGTATACAAAAATTGATGATATTCCCCTACATCAACCATATAAAGTCCTAAGGTTTGAGTGGAAGGAATCACAATATGGATCAAAAGTCATACCATATTTGGATAATAATCCTCAAAGAGTTACAAAATTTGTAAATAAAGAAGATCCATACTTATCTGAAATGAATGATAAAGTGTGGACAATTATTTACAAAGGTCGACAATCAGCAAATGGTCTAGCAGTATATGAATTAAACTACAATTAAGAATTTAATTTTAAAAACCCTTTTACCATAAAGTAAATAAATAAAAATAAATTTTTTAATATAAAATTTTTAAATCATTTGTTTTATTTCTTAAAAATCTAAACTTAAGGCTAATAAAATTTGGTCACCATCCTCATCCATATATTTCTCATATGATGATGGCACATCAGTTGTTGATGTTGTTTATCTATTTGCTGAATCAAGGTTTACGGCTAATTATATCTGATCACCATCCTTATTCAAACATTCAATATGGTTTGATGGTGGTGCAGCTGATAATGTTGTTGATTGTTCTGCTGTTTATGTGGTTGATGTTGTTGGTAGCCATCCTGATATATCTGTTATATATGAGGATGGTTTTAGCTTTATATAACTTTTAGGCTTTCTAAAGGCAAAATTGTGAAATCTTAAAAAATGTCTCTTTTTATTGGCGACATTCAAGAAAGAAACATAGAGACAAAACTCGCATTTCAACTTTGAGTCCATTTTCTAAATTAAAAATTATTTTCAAAATATTTAATGAGAAAACCTCATAATTTTAACCAATTCGATTTACGTTCAAAGTGCTAAACCAAGCATATTTTGAAATAGAATCCCTGGAAGTCGTTGAATTTAATTTTAAAATTGCCTTTGTCTTTAGCATACATACATACGTACATACATACATACATACATAAATACATACATACATACCTACATTCATACATACATACATATATAATATTGTATAAGAATTTTATGTATATTAGAACACCTCATATTTTTGAACAATTTGATTTGCGTTCAAAAAATGCTAAACTAAGCATATT
Source organism: Phyto melanocephala (assembly GCA_941918925.1). NCBI lineage: Eukaryota > Metazoa > Arthropoda > Insecta > Diptera > Rhinophoridae > Phyto > Phyto melanocephala. The sequence continues at coordinate 62,597,206 of OW799233.1, forward strand.
TTGAAATAAAATCCGATGAAAACGCCACTTTAATTTCCGTTAAATTAAACTTTGAATTTAATATTTAAATAACACCCCTTTCTAACTAGGCAAGTCACTTGCGCAAGTCTTGTGTTTATAGACAAAAGGGGTAAGGTCGGGTTAAGAGGAAGAAACTTGCTCATATTTGAGTGCACACTTGCCTGTACTCGGCAAGTACGAGCAAGTTTTTGTTGAGAAACCAAAAACAAAAAAAGAAATAAAAACAAACAAGGGTGTATATTCGGCCATGCCGAATCTTATATACCCTTCACAACGTGTAGTCATGCAACAACAATTGTTTATATCACCATTTATCTCATATGAAATACGTACATACATATAAAAAACATACATATATAAAAACATCCCATTGTAATATTATAAATTTAGTTTACTTATGTGTTTAAAAAAATAAATTAAAAGAAAAATTAAAAATAAAACAATAAAAATTTGAATAATATATAAAATAAAAAAAATTTTTGGCTCACTCTAACCAGTATACCACGTTTGTATGTACATATGTGTAGCTAATTGATAATTGTAGAAATTTCAAACGGAATGACAAACCTATATATATCCTTTTTCACTGTGTGAAGAGTATAATAAGTAAAAGAGAACGAAACTTGGGCAAGTCAATTGCTGAGTCTGAACGTGAAAGCGCAAGTGACTTGCCTAGTCAGAAAGGGGTGTAAGTAAAAGCAATATCCAATGCAATTCATAGCATTGTTCACTAAAATAATCGGTCAATTTGTTTTGTATAAAAATTAAAGATTTTGTGTGTAAATCTAAGAGATATAATATAAATTGTAATTTAAAATTAAGTTAACCAATTGTTAAACTTCTTAAAATAAAATATAAAAAACTTAAATAAAATGGCTTTTGTGTGCTATGAATGTAAAACAATTTTTAGTGATATCGAAAGTTTTAAAAAAAATGAGAGGACTTCGCCATCTTGCTCAAAAGGAGTGGTTTCTAAAAAATCTCCATTAGATGCTAAAGTGAAGATAATTAAAAGTACCGTTAAATATAGATTGTTAACTCTAACGTATGACAATAAAAAAGAAGAATGCCTCTTACCAGAGCTATTTATGAAAGAGGCTTGCGCACCATTAAAACAGGAGGTTAATCAATTCTTATAAAAAAAATAATGCCCTGAAATTAAATATGGAGTTTTATGCACTGTATGCCAAGGCTAACATGGATACCTTAGAAGACTGTCCATTGGAAGTGAAAACCTTCAAAACAAAGATGAAGGAAATCTTTAACATAGAGGAGTTTGATTAAATATTTGAGAGAAAAACTCAAAATATTTTACAGAAGATGGAGGAATTTCAGGAAAAGGACAGTGGTATACAACTCATTAACATTGAAGTCAATTTAAATAAACATCAACCATTAAGAGGAACATCATACATTCCGTTATCAAAAAAATTAGCATCAAAAAAGGCCTGCATAAATGTGCAAAATAATGATGAGTTTTGTTTCAAATGGTGCATAGTATCAGCCATAGCAGATTTAAAAACACATCCAGAGCGTACTTTTAAAAATAAAGTAAATATCGGTTTTGATATTACAAATATTACAGTTTTAGCTTCCCGCTAAAATATTTAAAAGCAGCAATCAAAATATTAGTATAAATGTTAATGGCTACGATAAAAAAGCGGACTTAGTATTGGGTCCTATTATAAAACAAAAGCGAAGAAAATTAAGCACATCAAAATTATATTTCTTCAAAAATGTATTGGAGAGGATGTTGTTTCACATTATGTGTGGATTAAAAATATTTCAGGGTTAGTAAAAGTGCATGAAATTACTTTAAATTGCTATTTTTTATCGTGTACTACATTTCTTTCCATTTAGTTTATATGTTAAACTTATATATTTATATTCTAATTTTGTGCAGACTTATTAAATCTCAACAAACAAGACATCATGAAAGTATTTTTGTATGTGATGATTGTTTACAGTATTTTCATCAAAAAGTAAAACTCCAGAAACACCAGAAGAATTATAGAAAAAGAGTATCATACGTCCCCAGCCCAGATAAGTCTGTTTTAGCATTTAACAAATGTAGCAATAAGTTAGACTTACCGTTTGTAATGAATGCAGATTCGGAGTGCATATTTGAAAATATCCAAACATGCATACCGAAAGGGGATATTTCGTCAACGACTTTAGTTGATAGACATATTCCATATGCATTTGCTTATTATATAAAATGTAGTTTTAGTAATAGTTTAAACAAATTTTGTAGATTTAAGGGATTAGAGTCACCAAAAATATTTATAGAAAGTCTGGTGAATGATGTTAAATATTTATATTGAAATTACATCTCAAAAAGTAAAACAATGACACCCTTAACTGAACTGGAAAAACTAGATTTCGATTGAAATGACATTTGTCATATTTGTTCTAAAATTATTGTAAATGAAGTTAAAGTAAGAGATCACTGTCATTTCAGTGGCAAATATAGGGGGCCAGCACATAACTCATGTAATATCAATTATAAAACTCCAAAGTTTTTCCCCGTTATTTTCTATAACTTTTTATCTTACGATTGTCATTTATTTCTTAAGGAATTGAACAAAATTGACGATGGTTCAATTAATATTATACCCTTAAATTAAGAACTCTATATATTGTTATCAAAAACAGTAAAAATTGAAGATAATAACATTGAAATAAGATTTCTTGACTCATACAGATTCATGCCATCCAGTTTAGACAATCTTGTGAAAAATTTAGAAAAAAGAGATTTAAAGACTGTCAAATCTATTTATAATGATGAAAGTAAATTAAATTTACTTATAAGAAAAGGCGTATTTCCTTATAATTATTTAAATTCTATTGAAGAAAGATTACAAACACGCAAATGAAATTTGGAAAACATTCGATTGCAAAAACTTAGAAGATTATTTAATGTTGTACTTAAAGACGGATGTTTTACTGTTAGCAGATGTTTTCGAGAATTTCAGAACAGTTTGTAAAAATATTTATCAATTAGATCCATGTCACTATTACACAGCTCAGGGACTTTCATGTGATGCCATGCTAAAAATTACGGATATTAAATTAGATTTACTTACTGATATAGACATGATAACATTTCTTCAAAAGGGGATTAGAGGAGGAATAGCACAATGTACAAAAAGGCATTCACTTGTATTTAGATGCAAACAATCTATGTATATGGTTGGGCAATGTCAGAAGCTTTGCCTGAGAGTAATTTTGAGTGGGTACAAGATATTGTTACAGATTTATTTTTAAGTAGCTTAATTTACATTATAATTTATTTTAGTTGTAGTAGTTTAAGTTACTGTAGTTTTATTTGTATTAGTTTATTTCACTGGTTGTTCGAAAATGATGTTTGTTATTATGTGTATCATACTTTTAGGCACTTCTATTATTCGTGCCTATTACTTAACGTCTTAATTTAAATGTAACGGTTTTCAAATGTACTAGAATGTACATACGAGAAATTTGTCGAATGTTACCGAACACCACTATGTTACTATAAATAGCCGAACAACACAGCTAACATGATCAGTATTACAATAGAGCTTGTAAAGTGTGTATCAAAGTGAGTTTGATAATAAAAGTGTATAACCATAAGTGTAATAAGCAAAGTGATATAAAAACAATATCTGAGTGTATTTAAATAAATAAAGTTCTCTTAATTTTATAACTAATTTCAACTGTTTTTGATTGCAATAAAAGAACTAAAAGTTTATTTAAAGGAAGTAAGCCAACATTTATAAAAGGTATAAACGTAACAACTGGTGTCAGAAGTGGGATTGCATTTAAAAAAAAAAAAAGCAGACATGAAATTTGAGGAGCTTAAAGTAGAACAACTCAAAAAGGAATTGAGTAAGCTGGCATTGTTGACAACAGGTAATAAAGTAGAATTGCAGAAAAGACTTCTAGATGAATTTAAGCGGCGTAATATAGGCATTGATGGTTACGAGTTTGACGAAAAAGAAGAAATGGAAGTTTCCACTCGTGCAATCACGAACAATATGGATTTAAGTACGAAGTTAAAGTAAATGTGCAAGAAGTTAAAGTAGAAGTTCAAGAATCTTCTAGAGCTAATAATGAAAAATTATTAGCTGAAGTTAGAGAAGAAAATAAAATAATGGAGTTGAGATTTCAAGAATGTTCTAGAGTTACGAACGAGAAACTTCAGGAAATTTCTGAAGCTGTGAACAGCAGAGTAGATGGCATTGAAAAAGAAGTAAATAAAATTGATAAAAAATTAGCTAACCTGGAAGATGGCATAGTTGCACAAGCAAATGACTTCAATAGTAAATTGCAATTACAAGACGAAAAATTGCAGTTGCAAGTTAAAAATGTTGACGGAAAATTTAAAAATTTGGAAATAAAAATTAATGATCTTCAGTTTCATGAGGGACCAGTGCGAATAATTCCAGAAATATCTAGTAGAATAAAGGCCCCTGCTTTTGATGGTAGTGCACCATTTAATGTTTTTAAGTTTCAGTTTGGGACAGTTGCCAATAGAAATATGTGGAACAATGAAGAAAAGGCTATAGAGTTGATTTTGGCATTAAAAGGCAACGCAGCACAAGTTCTAAAAAGTATACCTATTGGCTGCAGAGAAAACTACGATGACATAATGGTTGCACTACAACGTAAGTGTGGCGGCGAGCACAAACGAGATATATGCCGAATGGAACTACGAGGCAGAACACAGAAAGCTAACGAGTCGTTACAAGATTTCGCAACGGAGATCGAGCGTTTGGTGCAGCTGACATATCCAGGTGAAAATCGACCATTTTTGGATCAGTTTAAAATTAAAACGTTTGTTAATGGAATACGTGATCCTGAAATAAAGCACGCGGTGTTTGGCACGCATAAATCGACGTTTGCAGAAACAGTTTCATATGCACTAACACAGGAAACTGCAAAATTGCTTTCTAAGCCTTTTCTAATGGAAAGAGATGAAGTAAGCGATTTAAAGGCTCGTATACAGGAGTTAGAGGAAAAGCAAGGCAAAGCCAGAGCCAAATGCTATAATTGTGGTAAGAGTGGACATTTTCAACGAGATTGTAGAGCACCAAGAAAGCGGGCTAGATTTGTATCGCCACCTGAGTACAACAAGCTGGAAAACACGCAGTTACCGTTGAAACAAGTTAAACACTTATAGGCATGAGCATGATCCCATAACCGAGGGCCCCACAATCTCCATATCAGTTATGCAGCAGAAAAATAGAAACCTTACTGCGTGTGGGTATATCAATGGTCGAAGGCATATTTTTACCATAGACACAGGAGCATCGCAATCAATTATTAGACCTGATATAGTCAAGAAGAAAACACTATACGAACAGCTACTGGGGAGTTTGCTAATGTTTATGGAAAAATAAAGGTGAAATTAACTATTGCAAATATAAGTGTTAATCATATATTTGTTGTTGCTGACATTGTGGATGAAGTAATCGTGGGCGCTGATTTTATGATGAGTCAAAACATTAATCTGCACATGGGACGAAAAGTTATGATTTGGCGCAACATTGAGATTCCGTTGGATTACTGGACTACACGACTTCAGGGAAATAACTCCGGTATTGAGCACAGAAAAGGGGGTCAAACATGGCAATGCGGATGCACGTTCCCGAAAATTCTGCAGCTTGAAGAGCAAATATTGTGCAAAACCTGAGGAAAAGAACGTTGACGTTCGGCTAACACATATAGAGACAAGTGGTGACTGGTCAGCCGCGCAAAGAGACGATCCAATACTGGAAAAAATTATGTCAGCAAAGGAGAAAGACAAAAGGCCAACCTGTAACCAAATATCAGCGGAAAGTCCACTGATAAAATCATACTGGGGGCTATGGAATAGTCTGCAGGTTATTAATGGATGCCTTTATCGAAAATAGGAAAGTACTGATGGTAAATCGACAACAAATCTGATTGTGGTGCCATCCTCTAAAGTCAAAGAGTTTCATAATAGTTTCATAATGGTTCAAGTGGTGGTCATCTTGGTGTAACAAAAACCATAGAAAAGATAAAGCAACGTTTCTATTGGGTTGGATGCCACCAATCTGTAGCTAATTGGATAGCAAATTGCGAACAATATATCGTAGCCAAGGGGCCAGTAAGAAGGAGTCGAGCAGCGCTGCAGCAGTACAATTCAGGTGCTCCCTTTGAGCGAATAGCGATGTATATAGCAGGCCCCTTTTCCTGTCAGTGAGGCTGGAAACCGTTACGTTCTAGTTGTAATCGACTATTTTAGCAAATGGCCAGAGGTATACGCAATACCAAACCAAGAAGCTAAAACTGTCGTAAACGCATTTGTGAACAACTGGGTGTGCTGCTATGGAGTTCCGCTTGAGCTACATTCTGATCAGGGAAGAAATTTTGAATCTGCGATATTCCAGGAAATGTGCGAACTATACGGTATCCGAAAAACGAGGACTACGCCACTGCATCCACAATCTGATGGCGTGGTCGAGAGATTTAACCGCACGTTGGAGGAACACTTGAAAAAAGTGGTCAGTGCACACCAAAGGGACTGGGATGAGCACATACCAAAATTTCTGTTGGCATACAGGTCAGCCGTTCATGACTCTACCTCCCGAACACCTGCAAAAATTATGTTTGGAACCGAGCTGAAACTGCCAGGTGATCTAGAATTCGGTATTAATCCCTCGACAATAGATGAGCACGAAGAAGACACTTCAAGGGGACAAAAAGATCTAGACGAGATTCATGAATTCGTTCGTGGCCGAATAAAAATGACCAGCGACAAGATGAAGGCCAGATATGACAGAGCAGCAAATTCTGAAGGCTTGAATGAGGGTCAGCTAGTTCTACTATATAACCCACAACGGAAAAAACGACTGTCTCCTAAACTGCAAACTCATTGGGATGGGCCGTATAAGGTGATAAAAAGAATAAATGATGTTGTGTATAGAATACAGAAGTACAATAGCCCAAGATCAAGGATGAAAGTGGTTCATCTCGAGCGCCTCACTAAGTACGGAAAAAGTGAATCTGTGCCTATTCGGGACGAACAGGCTTAAGCGGGCGGTAGTGTTACAGATTTATTTTTAAGTAGCTTAGGTATAAAGATCTTCTGGCAAGTTTATATTAGATTGTGTTCCAACACTACTTTGCTTTGATTGCGTTGTTTGAGTTTATCACGTAAATTATTATATGTAGAACTTATGATCTGATTTGATGAATTTGTTTTCTAATTAAAAATTTCACTAATTCTTGCTTTATATAATACCATTTGTTAATATTTTTTAACGTGTGTGAAGTATATAGTGGTAAAAGCTTTTGATGCAGAAAGGTGGAATCAGAATTTTTGTTTTTAAACTTCTCATAAACTAATGGCTGTATAACTATTAGTTTAGATAAATTATTTGACATTTTCCATAATTTTTCCAATAACTCCACTTAATACTGAATATATAATGATTGGTAAGAATCCTCCCTATTAAATAAGATGTTTCTTCTTTTGTTTTATAGAGGTTTGTGGTGAACAAACTTTTCTTGTCGTATTTTAATATGGTTTTAATTTTTCAAAAACTGTTTTGTTTATTTTATGATTTTTTTTAATTACATTGAAAAGTATTTCATGTATAGCTTTAATAGCAACATCATATTATTTAAAATCACGTATTTTAAATTGCATTTCGTAGTTTGGGCTTCGCTATTTTAAGAACATAAAGAATATGTTTGTTCTCCCTTAATAATTTTAGATTGGAGATAATTTTCTATATTTGCAAATATTGAATATTAAGTGTTATTTATCGTCTAGGGGAACAATTATCCCACTGAAGGACGAAATTAAATACCTAGGAGTAATTCTTGACAGAAAACTTTTATTCAAACAGCATGTTAATTACATTTGGGAGAAGGCAATTAAGTGTAGTCGTGCCTTATACCCCTTAATTGGCCGAAGATCTAATCTTAATATAAAGAACAAAGTTCTTATTTACAAAATGCGTATTCGACCGATTATGACCTATGGTTGTCAAATCTGGTCCCAAAAGGCTTCTAAAACGCATACAAAAAAATTGCAAATCATTCAAAATAAAAACTTGAAAATAATACACAATCTACCTTTTAGATATCCAACTTATCTTCTACATAGAAACTTTGACTTCAAAATGTTTAATTCATTGACAAGGGAACTGATGCTGTCATTTAATGAAAGATGCAGAAGGTAAAATTTTGAAATAATAAGAAATTTACTGAATAACCACTGAGGGTCTTTTGTTTAAAAGACACATTTCAGTGATTGTTTTAAAATCTCTTATGACTTCTAAGTTGATACGAGGTTTTTTATGAACAACTTTTCCTTTAAACTGTGATATTAGTAGTTTCTTTATTTAATTAATCAGATGTTAATTGTTGTAATACTATATGTAAATTCTCATTACTCTGTTAATGATATTGATAAAATGAATAAGTTTTTAATAAAGGATAATAATAAAAAAAAATAAATAAATATTAAGTGTTATTGAATAAGTTAAGGATTTTCGCGGGATCGACTCGAAAAAAATATAATTTCCTAGAGCGCTCCGACTGCGCTCAATCAAACAACCAACGTTTTAAATTTTAAATATTTTATTTAATATTTGTTTTATCAAAATTAATTTCTTAACTCAATTAATTTATTATTCATTTACTCAAATTTAATTTCTTAACTTAATTAATTTCTTATTTATTTAATCTAAATTAATTCTGTCAACTTCACGACTCCGACACACGACTAAGACTGCCATCAACACGCGCTGGCCAAAAGCAGCAAACCGCAGCTTGTCCGCAGAACACGTTGCACAACCAAGTGTGTGCCGACACAGCAATTTGATGGGAACTGCTATTAATGCAGTTTCACGGGTGACACTTGAGAAGTATCAAGTTTCGTCTGCGTATTTTGACTGCATACAATTTGGCAAGCGTGTGAATGAATTTGTGCCTAATCAGCAAAGTCGGTATTTCTAACTCCTCCCTCCTTAAATGTCTGCGTCCCGCTGACCGATAGATTAGAGGATGATGGTAAGGTAGGCGATATCATGACTGTAGGAAGATTTAATTTCCTAGTGAATTGGTACCACAGGATTGCAACACAAAGTCCTATTAAAGATGCTGTCCCCAAGTTTATGCCGATAGTGCTTTTAAGTGCAGTTGTGAGATGTTTCAGGCGGTCCGTATTGCTTAGGCTGATTTCGTGAACGTACTCTATGTCGACCGACAAGTCCCTTGAAGTTATATTAGATAGCACTGGAGGTAATGCCTGCGTTTTCCTCAGAGAGGTACTTGTGTATGTTTGATTATCGACCAATATAGTCTCGTTGAAAAGTTGGAGGATGTATGTACCGTTTAAGTGGTCAACTTGACCATCATGCTTGACAGACCCGTGAAAATTTGTCAGATAGATTGTGTCGTCAGTTATTGCGTCGACTATAACCTCCTTATTTATGCGGTACTTACATTTTGCCGCCCCGCCCTTCAGGATTCGCGGAACGCAACTAGCCTCTGCTAGTACTGTTAGAGATGACCCTTGGCAAATCGTTGAGTTGTTTATGGAAAGACAGCTCTTGGTTACTGCAAAAGTTTCGCGTTCATTAATCAGCACCTTGTCAAAGTTTAGGTCGATTTGTCTCTCGTTGAAAATAGCAGCTTTTGTTATGAGTAAGTTGTAAACTTCCTTTTTCAGCTTTGGCATTGATAAAATATACAAGAGTAACGATCCATTCGTATATACGGATGGAGTACCGTATTCTATGGCCTCTACTGCATTGCCATATGGTAGTGTTTCTAGCTCATCGATGAGCCTGTTGACTTCGGCTTGATTCAATAAGTTTGTGTTGATTATGCCACTCTTCGCCATTTGACATGCTCTAATAATCTCGTTTACCTCATCTTTCAAGATTATTACATGGTTTATAGCATTCTGCTGTATCTGGTTAGCTTCTCTCCCACTAGTTATGTTATTTATTCTGTTTATTACGTTGTTTGTTTTCTTTACCAAATCGTTCATAGCACGTTGGAGTTCTCTATTCACCTTATATTGTTCGTTGTTGTTAGTGATTATTTCTTCTTGGCTCTTGACAATCGTGCTCCAGTCAACTGCATCTGGGTTTCCACCAACCCATTTCCAGGCTGAACCGATCCAGTCAATTGATCGAGGTGATCGTATCTTGGGGCTTCTTAGTTCATCTAAATGTTGCTTAATTTGTGTCATGTAATGTTGCAATGTTTCTTTGGCTTCACCTGGGGGCACAAGGTTGTGGATCGCGGCCAAAATATTGTTGGCCGCGGTTACATACTCGTCAAGTTCAATAACGTGTACCAGCTTAAAGTTGCCATTAACAATCCATGCGTTGCCGAGTTTTAGAGTGACAATTGGTGTATCGTAGCGGTAGATCTTGGACCCAGAGGCGCTTAGCGCTAATGCTATTCTAAGGGTGTTAGGAAAATAAATTATTTGTATTCTAGGTTTAGTCAATCTTTACATGTGACAAAGGAAAAAAAAAATTTATATTATAATAGTGTTAGTAACAATATTCTTTAGTTATTTGTTTTCATATCAGTAATGACTTATCTTTATTTTAATAGCGATAATTTGTATTATTTCTTTTTTTTTTCTCAGCCTACCCTTTTCTATTATTTATTAGGTTATTAATTCATTAATTTTTGATTTTTTTTTTTTTATAATTCTGCATCCGCCAGGTTGCGTTCAATCTAATGGTTCACTCGGAACACTGGACTAATGTTCCTATGCTGTGCTGCCATCGCGTCTGTAAGCCTTGACGCAATTCGTCATGGCACAGAATCGGCGCATAGCCCAAAGATTGCTGAACCGGTCATGATGTTCTCTATATTGCGTTATATTCAATTGTGTGTTATCATTTTTATAAGATTATTGTTAGGGGTTTAATGGCTTTTCGGTATATATTTCTTACTTCTAATTTCCTTTCCTGAGCAAGTGGAAACGATCAAATACTTAGTGCTTTTTTTGTGGTGTCAAAAATTTAATATTTTTTATATGTGCCTTGTGAATTCTTCTCCCGCTGGCCGTTAACAATGTAACCCTATTATCCTTTTCTACTAATTCCCTTTTATACAGTGGTTTGCTCTTTCCCTTAATCCTTTTATTAACTACGAACACGACATCCCCCTTTTTATATTTCCTAGGGGAATTCCTGCGCCTATTATTTCTCTTATTTCTCTCAATGACATTTTTCCTGATTAGACCCCTAAGATCCTTATTAATTCTCGAGCGTGCTGTCAGTAAGCTATCATAGTCAGATGTCTGAATGCGATTGAAAAATATGTCGCTTGGTCTTTTCCCGGTGACTGAGTGTATCGTATTATTATACTTATCAACCGAAACATATATCAGTTCGCGTACACTCAGCTCAGGTTTTTCCATCTTCAGGCAACGGTATATTTCTATTATAGTGGAATGGAGCCTTTCCACTTGTCCGTTGACCTCACTTCGCTGTGATGGCGTCAAATATAGTTTTATTCCTAGGCTACGGATGAAGTAAGCTATCAGAGGACTTATGAAGCTTTTCTCATTGTCAGTGACAAGTATTTTCGGGATGGTAAAATAATGAAGTATCTTAACAAGTTTTTCCCTGATATTAAGTAATGATCGGTCACTGATATGGAAGAATTTCGAAAATTTCGAAAATTTGTCAATTACAGAAATAAACTTTTGATCCTGGATTTCCATAATATCCATATGCAATATTTCGCAAGGTAATTTCGGTATAGGTGTTTCCTGGTGTTGGGGCTTAGATGGGTTTCTATCATATTTATTGGTGTGGCAGGTTTCACAATTGGCGACGTATTTTTTAATTTCGGCGTACATACAGGGGAAGTAGTATTTCTCAAGTAGTTGGCTCTTGTTTTCCTTGGCATTTCGATGCGCTCTTCGATGTTCTTTCTCAATTATACGGAACCTTACTTCAGGCGAGGTGACGTCTTCCACTTCTTTTTGTGTGATCCTTATCTTGTAATTAGAAAAATGGTTAACATAGAGATTCTGGAGGAGATTAAGATAACATTCAGGAATTTTTATTCCGTTGATTACATTTGGGTTTAATTTCGTTTTAAGAATTTCTGTTATCTTTTCCTCGTCCCAACTGGGAAGTGAAACATAGTGTCTTGCAACCCCCTTATGTGGGGTTTCATATGATTCCAGATGATTTCCATTCCTGATTACTATCTGATTTTTGAAGACGTTTATGGGTGCTTCTACGTGTGGGATGAGTTCTGACGAATCCTGATCAGCACTGTGCATGGTTTCACTAGTTGATGCGCTGTCCACGGACGATTGCAGTCTAGAGAGAGCATCTGCCACCGAATTCGTTCTACCAGGTTTATAGAACAATTCGTGATTATACTCCTCAATGCGCGCTTTCCATCTCTTCAACTTGGCATTGAAATTCCTGTTACCTAAGGCATAGGTAAGAGGTTGATGGTCTGTGTAGATTTTTATCTTTTTTGCGCCATACAAATAGTTTCGAAGATTGTCCAGTACCCATACTATTGCCAACATTTCTTTCTCATTCGTGGCATAATTCTCCTCCGTCTTACTCAATGAACGAGAGATGAATGCAATTGGCTTGTCCTTACCAATTACTCCCTGGGAGAGAACAGCGCCGATAGCGTAATTAGATGCATCTGTCGTAAGGTTGAATGGTTCATTAAAATCAGGGAAGGACAGTATCTCTGCAGTTGTTAGCAGAGTCTTCAATTTCTCGAACGCCAAAATTGCGTTCTCGTCAAGCGTTACGGGCACCTTGTTCGACTGCGAAGCTTTGACCTGGGCATTGGCACCTCTTGTAAGGTTCGTAAGTGGTTTCGCCACCTTTGCATAGTCTCTGATAAAACGGCGATAGTACGACGTCATCCCCAGAAATCCCTTTAGTTGTTTCAAAGTAGTGGGTGGCGATAATTTTTCAATTGCCGACACTTTTTTACTGTCTGGCCTAATACCTTCGGCTCCTACAAGATAACCCAGGTATTCCACTTCGGTGCGCATGAAATGTGTTTTTTCCAAATTAACCTTCAGCCCTGCTGATTCTAGTACATCAAAGATAGTTATAACGTTGTTCCAATGGTCCTCTTCACTTTTCCCAAAGATGATTATGTCGTCGATGTACACGTAACAGATTTTACCTATAAGCTCTTTTAATACATCGTCTATCATTCTTTGGAAGATAGCGGGGGCGTTCTTAAGACCAAAAGGAAGTCTCAAGAATTCAAATTTCCCATTCATGGTCGAAAATGCAGTTTTCGGGACATCTGATTTTTTCATTGGGATTTGGTGGAATCCTGAAGTGAGATCCACAGTTGTAAAATATTTCGCATCACCTAAGCTAGCTAGCGTTGTGTTTATGTCAGGAATGGGGTATGTGTCTGGGATTGTTACCGCGTTCAACCTTTTAAAGTCTACCACCATTCGGTATTGTTTTTCCCCGTTTGGCTTGGGTTTTTCTGGTACCACCCAAATCGGAGAATTGTAAGGGCTCTTTGATGGTTGAATTATTCCTTCAGATAATAATTCCTTCACCTGTCGTTCCACTTCCTCACGCATCGGTGCTGGATATGGATAGCTCTTTACATAGATAGGCTCATCGGTTGTGGTTCTGATCTCTGCGCGGACACTGGTCGTTATTGCTTGTTTGTTGTCAAGCGGTCCGAATAGCTCCGCGTATCTTCTAATAATTCCATCTATCCTTCCTTTGGTCTTCACACATGTTGTATCATCGGCGAGATAGTTCAAATTCATACAATATTTTTCCTGGATTGGTACTTCCACATTTTCCTTAATTACTAAAACGTTGTTTTTGCGGTCCACTATTGCCCCTAACTCCTTGAGACTGTCGTCGCCTATTATTCCATCAAACGTATTAAGACCGGGGAGAATGTAAAAGGTCAATAATGTGTCTATTCCTAAATTCGCAAAAAATTTCCCTACTATTTTTCTAAAAATTTTTATTTTCCCTCCTGCTGAACGGACAAAAAATGGCTTCTTTAAAATAATACTACCTGCTGCTAGTTTGGGGCTGCAAAAATTCTTATTTGAGCCTGTGTCAATTAAAAATTCTAAATTCGAGCCGCTTTTGGCATTATATTCTATGTAAGGAAGGCTTGACGGCTGTCCGCCATAAAATTTACCTCCTCAATTGCCTCGTCAAAAGTCGCCTCCGAAGTTTCCTGTACAGCAGGTTCGGTGTCTAAGTTAAACAATCGAGGCTGCTTATTTTTGTAATACGGCTCAGATCCGCTCCTTTTGATATCCTGTTTTGGCCTGTTCATGTAGTTAACTTGCCGAGATTGGTCCACTTCCATAGGCTCGTGCTTTAGGGGAGGCACGCGAGGTGGTAGGTGTGGTGCCTGGTTGTTTATGTGGCGGTACGGTCTTTGATATTTATAGCTCCAGTGATTTCCTTGGTAACTGGGCAATCTGTGAGAATTATACTGATTCATCCTAGCAGGCCCTTGAGGCGCCTGGTTACCACTTGAGTTGCTCAGTCCAACTGGTATTGAAATGCGGTTCGATGAGCCTGATTACAGTATGGTGTTGCGCATTGTCAAATTTTGTAAATCTAAGCAGGCCGAGTAGGCCTCCGGTAATGTCCTTGGTTTTTGTATAATCAGCATTTGGGATAAGTTTCCCCTGAGCCCCCTAATAAAAACATCCAAAGCCCGATTCCTGTGCGTTTCTATCAGGGCAATAACGGTCTCCTGGCTGTATGACTCGGTCTTCAGCTTATTAATTATTAAGGACAGTTGATGATTGACGGATGCATAGAATTCATCGACCTTTGATGAGCCCTGGGATAATTGGTTGAGCTGGTGCTCAAGGGTTTGTATATCCCTTTTATCTGCATAATGGAGAGACAGAACCCTCTTGATCTCTTGCCAATTGTTCTCAAAAACATTATATGAAATCAGGGCCGTATCGGCGGCTCCTATCACCTTTTGTCTAATGCTCAGCATAATGGCCCTATATATTGGTTTAGTTCTTACAATCTCGAAATCCTTTAAGACCGTTTCCACCGAGTGTATCCAGGATACTTACTGCACCGGATTTCCGTCAAATTCCCTTAGTTCCTTTACCGAGTCGGGCAGCCTCTGGATTTCCCTTAACTCTTCCTCGTTCCTAGGAGGTTGTAACACCTCCTCCTCAACTACACTTCCTAAAGAAACCATTGGTGATTCTAATGCTTCTAGCCTACGACTAAACTCGCCTAATCGCTCCTGATCGTTAGTTCCCTCAATCTTCCTGAGCCTATCCTCTATACCCCTCAACTGACTGACGAGCATGTTGACAGCTCCTGTCAGGTTAGTTAAATTCACTTTCATTTCCTCCATTATATATTACCTTCTCTCCTATTTACCTATATATGCGGCCAGAGGGAAGAATAAAATTCACTTACCTGGGTTACTGCCAATTAATTTATGTTCACAGTAAGTTGCACTTAAGGATTCCCGGTTTCCACTTGCACTTTTCACAATTTTTATTAGAAAATCTTCTCTTCTTTTTTTTGTTTCTTATTTTCTTTCTATATTTTTTTCCTTGATCTTATTCTTATGTTTTTCTTTATTCGATTTTATCTTAATATTTATTACTTTTTTCTTCTTTTTTTTTTTGATTCTATCTCAATATTTATATTCTTTCTTTTATATTATTTCCTTATATTCGTATATATTTTCTCTTTTTTATTATTTTTTTATATTTGTATATTCTTCTTCTTTTTTTTTTTCTTCTTTCTTTTTTTACACTATTATTTCATACTTGTATATTTTCTCTTTTTCTTTGATTTTATCTCAATATTTATATTCTTTCCTCTATATTATTTCCTTATATTCGTATATATTTTTTCTTTTTTATTATTTTTTTATATTTGTATATTCTTCTTTTTTTTGTATATTTTCTCTTTTTTTATGTTATATCTTTCCTAATGAGTCTTAGCCGTACATAAGTCGTCGGCCCGATTATTGTGCGTCACCTTTTATTATATATATAAAAAAATTCTACTCACAATATTATTTTAGTTATCATCCTTTTTGCCTTCAACAGCTCAGGATTACGATTATCCAGTGCGGAGCGTTCCGTGTTATTCCCTTTTGGCCTTAATATTCCTACTCTCTTTCTTCCTTTTGCAATGGCTTACTCGTGGCACGGAACGAACACTTCCAAGCCGGTAACCTTCTGACAATGGTTATTTTAGGTTAATTGTCCAGGAATACCGGTTGTCGGAGCACGGGGGTCTTCTTTTTTATTTCACTTGTTTTATATAATTATCGTTCCTGGAGGGTCCCGTAGGAATCGCAGAAACGTAATTATTAAGGATTATAAAAGTTAACTAAGGCAACACACACAATCGGGTCCCTGCTCGGGCGCCAGTTAAGGATTTTCGCGGGATCGACTCGAAAAA
Organism: Phyto melanocephala; assembly: GCA_941918925.1. Taxonomy (NCBI): domain Eukaryota; kingdom Metazoa; phylum Arthropoda; class Insecta; order Diptera; family Rhinophoridae; genus Phyto; species Phyto melanocephala. The sequence continues at coordinate 62,613,660 of OW799233.1, forward strand.
AATATAATTTCCTAGAGCGCTCCGACTGCGCTCAATCAAACAACCAACGTTTTAAATTTTAAATATTTTATTTAATATTTGTTTTATCAAAATTAATTTCTTAACTCAATTAATTTATTATTCATTTACTCAAATTTAATTTCTTAACTTAATTAATTTCTTATTTATTTAATCTAAATTAATTCTGTCAACTTCACGACTCCGACACACGACTAAGACTGCCATCAACACGCGCTGGCCAAAAGCAGCAAACCGCAGCTTGTCCGCAGAACACGTTGCACAACCAAGTGTGTGCCGACACAGCAATTTGATGGGAACTGCTATTAATGCAGTTTCACGGGTGACACTTGAGAAGTATCAAGTTTCGTCTGCGTATTTTGACTGCATACAATTTGGCAAGCGTGTGAATGAATTTGTGCCTACTCAGCATAGTCGGTATTTCTAACTAATATATTTGATCTAAATCCTAATATGTAATGTATTTGTTGTGTAAGATCAATTAATAAATAACCATGAGCACGTTGAGTGTATTTATTATATACATCAACTAAAGCTTTTAAATTTTGGGGATATACTTGACGAGCCAAATGTTGAAACTGTAACTTATCCCTAGGATTCTTAAACATTACTATATATTTAGAGTTTAAAGAAATATCTCTTGAATAAGCACCTTTATGAAAAATGTTTTGTGTTACTAAAATTACACCCAAATTTCTATGATGTGAACCTTTAGTAAAAAGTTCACAAACTTTTTTATTTAACGATTCAAGCATTAAATCATCCAATATTATTAAAGTTGATTCTTCATCGTTATTATCAAAAGTTTCTGGAATTCCCTCAATAAACTGAACATTTTTTATTAATGGAAGTGAATTTTTTTCAGGAAAACACCATACAATTCGATCAATGTCTTTAGATATTAAGTGTTGATTTTCAATCAAATTTTTTATAAACGTAGATTTCCCACAACCTGAGGGACCACACACCATCATTGTAAATGGATATACATATAAACTGTTGAAACATGTTTACACATTCATACACAATACGTAAATGAATTGAAGCTTTACATTCCTTCCATAAATATGAGTGAACAAACTCTTGTTAATGAACTTCATCATCATGCAAGAAAAAACTTTATGCATCGACGATTTATTCAGAAGGGTATTCTAGATACATGGCAAATAGATTTAGTGGAGATGATTCCATATGCAAAATTTAATAAAGGCTTCAAGTATATGCTTACTGTAATAGATGTATTCTCAAAGTATGTGTATGCTGTACCATTGAAATCTAATTCCTGTTTTAGAGATTTCAAAAGCATTTAAAAATATTATACAGTTGAACGAGCATAAATCTCCCAAAGGTCTTCATTCTGATCAAGGAAAAGAATTTTATAATAAAGACTTTAAAAGTCTTATGAAAAAACTTAATATTAATGATTATCACACTTTTTCAAATATGAAAGAATCTAACTACTGATGCGTTTTAACAGAACTTTAAAAAAATAAAATGTGGAAACAATTCAGTATGCAAGGAAATTATAAGTGGATAAATATATTAGATAAATAATTGCAAGAGTATTTGTCTTATCACCGTACTATAAAAATGAGACCCAACTCTGTTAACAAGAAAAATGAAAAAAGGATTCCTAGATCTATATTTAATAACTTAACAATGTTTAAAAGAGAAAAATATAAGACAAATGATTTTGTTCGCATAAGCAAATATAAAAATGTTTTTGAGAAAGGATATTGTAAAGGATTTTGGTTATCATAGATTTTTAATAATAGATTGTCAATAATAGATTTTCCATAATCGAATGTGTATTTATTTAAATTTTTTTTTTTACTAATATTGAGAATTGTACTTACAGTCTTACAGTATTGAGTGATTTCTAAATCACTCAATATAATTCTTATGAAAGTTCAAAGTTGTGAGTCAAATTCTATTTAGTATTTTTATTTTCTTAACAGATTGGATTTTGCTTATATGTATATAAATAGCTGTATCGTGTAAAAATATTATATTTTATATATCCATACATACATATATAATATTTTTATCCTCATAAATTTAATTATAATTGACTTAAAGATGCAGGAAAGAAAAACAACTTTATAGGTCTAATAAAATAATTAGGCATTTATATAAAAAGGTAAAGTCTTAAAAGGATATGCGTATTAGCAAAACACATATATAAACATATATACCTGAAAATGTAAACAGAAAATTCATTATATTCCTGATTTTTTTTACTCAGTAAAGTAAAAATCCTTGTTTGTCTTAAATTGAAACTCGGTATAAAAGCTACTTTATATATAAGCATATGTCAAGCGCCTATAGGTAAAAAGTTGTGTGTCACACTGTACCCAATGCCTCTTTTAACAACAACAATACCTTAAAAACAAACGACATCAATAAAAAGGTATATGTGAAAATCATCCCTTGCAAGGAATACAACACAAAAATTTTTTTTGGCGCCACATAAAAAAAATGTGTGTATAGAAAAATATGTAATACAGTCGGATTCAATTAAGCTGCCGCCGTTTAATTGAAGAAATCACTTAACTACAATTAGATATTTTTACTATATTTTAAAGAAAATGAGTTCGCTTAAGGGAAAATCAGTTTTACAGCTTTTATGTTTTTAAAGCTACAAACTTCAATAAAGCAAATACTGCTTAGTAGAAAAAATTTCTTATTAATATACGACGAAATACAATGCTACAGCTAATTTGTTGCACTGTAGTGCAACATTTTCTCTTATTTTGTTTAAAACAATATAAAAATTAGAAAATCTATTTAACTAAAATGGTTTCAATTTGTCCAAAGTTTTTTATTAATGAAAATCTTGCATAAGCCAAAAAAATAAATCCTTCAATTATCAATTTCCCTTACCCGAATCCGACTGTATACGTGTAATGTTTGTAAGTATGATGTTTGTGTACCGCTTAGCAGTTTAAAAAACCAACTCACAATTAAGAAGTATTGCTTTTATTAATGCAAGAAATACAAAAACAAAAACATACCTATCAAACATTGTTCTTCCGGCGTCTAACATTCTTAATAAAATTGTGCATGAATTCACATCCCAAAAAATTAAAAAACAAGTTGCCACAAGTATTAACCTAAGATTCTTTACAAAAAATTCTCATAATAAAATTTTAACAAATATATTGATTTGTATTAGTTTAAATTTTATTTATTCATCGGACATAAATTCAAAAAAGATATATATATATGAGTCTAAATAAAAACAAAATATATAAAAATAAATATTATATCATATGTAATTTTTCCGTGGTTTCGTTTTTTATTGTTACATATTCAATTAAATTCTTATAAGTTTTACTAAAAGCAAATTGTTTATAGTATCTTTTGATAGCTTTGATCTCATTTTTGTTAATATTATTGAGAGAGCACTAAGAGCTCTTTCGACGGAAACTTGTGTTGCCGGGACAATAAACTGAAGGCATTTTTCATGGCTGATATATTGTGAAGATACGATCAAACTATTTGTCAAGCCTTTCGTAGTATTTGTAAAAATGTGTTTGTATGTATTATACCGTCGCATTGTTGTGTGTCTCTTTTTATATCAATCATTATCGGTGTAACACATACAATCACATTTTTTACAAAGCCTATCACAATGCTTTCTAAGTTGCTTGAAGCATTAAATAACAGCAGGCTGTCGACTTAAATCTGTCCAAATTGAAATACATACGATGTTTGACGCCATCATAGCTGCACGGCTACATTTGGCGGTGGCGCCTATATAATTTTGAATATACATATTTTTATAACAAAAACTTTTAGGGATAAAAAATAACGAAAATTGTATGTACATTTATTTATAAAACTAATCTACGATTCAAGTAAAAATTCCACAAATATAATAGAAGAAATCAGATTCATAGTTTTTGTTTTATTATACCTAAGCCTTATTTGTATTTTTAGTTGATCACTTAATATTTTACATGCATATATTCATACGTACATACATGCATAAAATATATTAACTAAAAATTATAGTTTTTTTAATATATTCTTTAATTCCTAAAATGGTAAAATTGTTCCCATTAACACAACAAAAATGATAAACTACAATGGCAACGCTGCTAACTTTTCTTCAAGGAAAATAAAAATTCTATTTGTGAATCGATTTTTTTTTTAATTTTTCGATTATGTTCTTTGAATGAATGATTCATGTAAGGAATTCATAAAAAACAAACCCCGATCGGATGGAAAAAAACCGACAACGGATTTGAGTTCAGCGCATTAAAATCCATATAGTAACGGGAAGACAAAAAATAATTTTTTGTAGAGTAGTGTTATTAATTGATTATGATTACAAATAATCCAAAAGTAATCAAGATTATTTAGTATTACGAGAAAATAATAAAAAATAATCAAAAGTAATCCAAAAAAGAATTGACCACTTTTAGAATATTTTTGATTATATTTGATTATTTTTTAAAAATTTTGAATTTACGGCATGTTATACATATAAACATTATATTTTGAAAAATCAACAAAAAAGGAAAAATACGTGAAAGAAATAATAATGAGAAATAAATTCATTCAGAATACATTCTATTCCCAAAAAAAAAAAGTTTTATAAATTACATATATTTACAATTGGCCTTCATTACAACTAATTTTTCAAAAGAAAAATCAGATGATTGCCGCCTTGGACTGTTGACGATCCCGGCAAAAGAAAATAGTCGTTCAACTGGAGCTGAAGACGTTAAGGGCGTGTTAAAAAAAATAAATGCATCCCTTAGTAAATCATATTTTTGCCAACACTAATAATAACAAAAAATGAAAAAACAACAACTTATTAAATAATGGTAGAATTTTATGAGGAAAAATATATATGTGGCAGTATTGCCATAATTTCGCCAAATTAAAAAAAATAATTGAAAATAGTCCTTGAAAGTAATCGAATTATTTTAGATTACTTTTGATTATTTTTTCGTAATCCTAAATAATCTTGATTACTTTTGGACATCTGTAATCGTAATCAATTAGTAATTACTTCAACTTTTAAAAAAAATCAAATTACTAATTATTACGATTAGTAATCATTATTTAACAGCTATGGTTGAAATACATGTAAAAGTTTGTTGAAGACCGAAAATCCTCTCAAATATTTATTTGAGAAGATATGTACGTTTTTTCACTCTCAAAGGAACCATAATATTATAATTCCATGGCATCAAACCTTAGTCTCCGAATGGCAGTTTTTTATTAATATTTAAAACACTTTTCCACCAAATCAACAACTAAATTGTAATGCTAACAGTTTCAAAATGTTTTTATATTACTTTTTTTGATAATTGCTCTTGTTTTTTATTTATATGACTTATGTTCTTTATAATTGTATTTTTTATTTTGTTATAATTATACATATGTAATTAAATATTCTTGTAACATTTTACGCTCCTGTACTGTAGTTATAAGACATTGTCTTGTTTATTTTTATTTATTTTTATTTCTTTTCGATGTCCCATACACAAGACTTTAAGTCTTATATTGCAGTATGGAACTGAGCATATGCAAATACAATATAGAAATAATAACAAAATAGATGTAATTTTTTACATAATTTGTAAGTAATTTTAAATAAAAAATTAAGAAAAGCAAAATATAGAAATTAACCAAATTTAATAACAAAGTGTTAATATAATTTAATAAAATAAGATAAAATAAAATAAGACAAAGGAATAATAAAATAAGATAAAACAATATACAAGCAAAATTTATATATGTATGTATATTTAACGTGAGAAATGACCAAAAATAAATTTTCTGAATTGTCGTGCGTTACTAATGGTTTGTGATCTATAGGGGATTTCGTTCCAGAGACTAATAGCATTAATAAAGAAATGGTATTTAGAAATCAGCGTTCGATGACTAAATGCTAGAATTCTTTTGCCTCTATCAAGTGTTGAAAAATTTAAACGTTCATGGAGATGTCCAGGCTGATGTGTATATATAATTTTACGCACTCTGAAATAATCATCAAAACTAATACCGTAAAGCAAGGTTACGTAGGGGGAGATATGGTCATATCTTTTTAGACCATATACGTACCGAATTATGTTATTAAATGCCACATTAAGTTTTCTTTTACTTTCACTATCGCAACTGGCAAATAGTTCACAACCATACAATAAGATAGGTATTAAATAAGTTTTGGCAAGAAGTATTATAATTTTAGTTGGAGTACAATATTGAGTTTGCCATAGATTTCTTAACATTGAGAACATTCTACCACATACAACGTTAACGTGATTAGACCAAGTAAGGTTGTTATTAAAATATATACCAAGATTTTTGGCAGAGCTTACAATATCTATGAACTGGTTATTTAAAGTTAAAATGGGGTTGCAGTCAAGTTTAAAAAGCCTTTTTTTAATAATCAAACACTTCGATTTGGAAGGATTAATTGCTAGCCCATTAGCGGTGGCCCACCCGTAAACAAGACCTAACTCCTGATTTGAAGTCCTCACACATTCATCAACCGCGGTGTTGCTGCAACTGATAAAAAGCTGTACATCATCATCATCACGTCGGGGTCACCAGAATGTGTTGACTCAGCTGATTTGCTGGTCGGTGTTGCTTTGTCCGGGCGGAAACACCGGGACAATTATGGTTTTTAACACAAGCACTTAAACTTGGTTATTTTTAATGTGTGTATAGGTATAACACAAGCACATAAACTTGGTTATTTTTTTTTTTTTTTTTTTTTGAAGTATAACACAAGCACTTAAACTTGGTTATTGTGGAGGATTGGAGAATATAATAAAACAACTGTTTAGTTTGATTGAATAATTATTTCTCAGTTTGTTTTAATTAAACCATGGCCTTAAATACTATTTTATTGCCAAATTGCAATAAGTTATTCTTAATGTACTTAAATTCTATTTTATTGCTAAATAGCAATAACTTATTTTTAATGTATTTATTAATAATATAATTCTGCCTTGTGCTTATGCATTTTCCCACGCGTGTTAGAAATTCCAGGAACCTGACACCCTCAGACAAATGCAATGCAAATAAACTTAAAGGTAGTTCAAGGTTGTTATTAAATTTTTAAAGTAAAAGAATTTAAAGTAAACAAAAACTATAGCAAAACTTGAAATTTAATCAGACGTTCAAGGTTTTTCTTTTCTCATAATTTGAATTAACTGTTGAATTAAATTAAGGGAAAATGCATAACTCCAGCAAAAATAAAAATAATAAAATTACATGAAATCAGCAATTTAAGGTTGTTCAACTAATTTCGTGCAGGCATATGTACGTAAGTATGTTTGTACATTTATACAAACGTACTTATACACATATGAAAGAAATTCATTGTGAAGGTCTGAACATGTACCCCGCCGTTGAGTCATGCTCAACAAGATTATAAATGTGACAACCTTATATTGCCCTTCATATGTCTTAGAATTAAATATTTAAACTACTGATACTTCAAATTCTGGTGTTGGAATATGTTGACGTACAGCTGGACGTGGAGTTTGTTGATTTGGTTTAATTCCTTTGCAGCATGCCCTTCTCCATCCGATCCTTAGGCATATTATGATTACGAGAACGAGAGCAACATAGGCAATGGTCCCATGGTGATATTTGATATGTTTAATTTGTGACGGAAGTTCAGCAGATACCGTTTGGTGTAATTTACTTTGAATTTCGGAGATATTTTTAATTTGGTCGGAATAGATCTTGTGATGAATTCCTGCAATTTGACCCTCGTCTGGATAACTGATGTCACTTATATTGCTTATTGCTGTGTATGATGTTTGAAGAGATGTGGAGATAGTTTGATGACCTTTGATGATGATTGCGTTGAGCTTAATTGTACAATCTGGTGAGATTTTTAAGAGGCCAGATCCTTTTAAGGTTAGCTGTGATTTTTCTTGCCCACATACGGAATTTATTCGGGACGGCTGCTGCATAGTGTAAAGCCATTGATTGTTGTATTCTAACTGTGTAAGTGACGTGCTATCAGCAACAGGAACAATGTTACAACTTGTTGGAGGGTTAAAATTAAGAAGTGATAGCTCGCATAGGCATTTGTCAGCGTTTGCAGTAAATTTTGTATGCATTTGTGGACATAGAAATTCATTCTCTCTTGTTGTTACACATGTGGTCCACTGTTTCTCCGCCAACACGAAATACTGATCTTTATGAGCATTTATGGCCAGAAAGTCGCTGCAAGGTCTTATAGCAAGCATTGTGCCATTTATTTGAACAGGAATTGGGTGTGGTTTCAGAAGTTCGAATATTTCAGGGTCAGATAACGGAATAGATATGTGAAAAATGACGTGGTCTTTTGTAACACCTCCCTTTACATTCATAATTTTGTACAGTTGTAGAATGTTATCTTTGCTTACTGGTAGTTCTAGGGATGTTGGAAGATGATTTCTTACTTGTACTAGCTCGGCTTGAAGTTGTGACGGTGACAAAAGCATTGGGCTAATTTTTCCATGGTGTGAATCCGTTAGTGCTGCTATGATTTCTGCTTGAATTCGGTGTAACCTTGCTGATGTTAATGAAAGTTGAACTGATCGTAACATGAATATTCGAAACAGCCTTGCTTGATATTGTTCTTTTTCATTTTCTTGTAATCTAGATGCAATTTCTGATAATTGATTATCTACACTGTTGAACTTTTGTTTCACATTTTCTTCATCTTGTTTAAGGACGTTTAGAGTTGCATCAACAATTGATGTTTGATTTATGAGGAGTTGCTTGAGATGGTTTTCATTGTCGTTTACTGCGTTGATGGTGTTTGACATTTGTTCAGCATAATCCGAATCCAGAATACCAAACAGTGAACTAGCGATATTGCCAACAATGTTAATAGCACCACGCTTAGCTCTCCTCTTTAGTAAGAGGTTTTTATCCTTTAATCCTGCTAGGCTGAAGTCAACTGCCTGGAGAACGCTCGAACAAGTCGCCCTTTGAGTTAGACGGCTGCATAAGTGGTGCAATGCCGTTGTTTCGTTCATGAAGGTACTTATTTCTTGCCAATATGGTTTTAAGTTATAGTAGGAGATGATGTTCCATTCTGACCGCGATACTCGTGTATTGCCAATACCCTCAAAGTGCAAGCCGATATTGGGTTCAAACTGTGTGACTTCGATTTTATCTGTTGATACGAGTGGAAGCAATAGTAATATTGTGAGAAGGGTGGTCGTAATTATGCTTGCCAAAGTCCGCTGTCTTTTAGCGAGTTGCCTTCCATCCACTGACTGTTTTGGTGATTGGTTTTCTGCTAACATCTCATGATTATCCTTAGGTTCTCTGATTTGAGGACATGATTGTTCTTCTTCTTCGGGTTCGTCATTGAGCTTAGGGAGTGGAGCTAAATATTGAATTGCTCGTTTAAAGATGCCTGAAGCTGTCTGGACATCTGCTACTCTTACCACGTCGTCTTGTCCTTTATATGTTTTTATTACGCGCCCCAGAGGCCATTTCATGACTGGAACGTTATCTTCTTTTATAATAACTATCGCCCCTGGTTTCAGATTCTTTGATTGTTCTCGCCATTTGTTTCGGTATTGTAGTTCATTTAGGTAGTCTCGTGACCACCTCTTCCAAAATTCGTGCTTGAGATAAGACACTAATTTCCATCGTGTTTCCAATTTAAGGTTTGTAGACTTTGCTTGAGCATCAATTTGGGCTGTTAGTGGTTCACCTATTAGAAAATGTCCCGGAGTCAATGCGCCTATATCGTTTGCATCATTTGACATGGGTGAAATGGGTCTAGAATTCAGTATTGCTTCAATTTCAACAACTATGGTTTCGAGTTCTTCGTAAGTTAGAGATGCATTCCCCAATGTTCTTATCAAAAGATATTTTGCTGACTTAACAGCTGCCTCCCATAGACCACCAAAATGTGGTGCTCTTGGCGGAATGAAGTTAAATTGTATACCCTTTTTGCTGCAAACATTCGTAATGGCTTCTTTTGCATCTGATGCATGTATAATTGTGGAAAGTTCAGGTAATTTATTCTTCGCTCCGACGAAGTTTGTTGCATTGTCGCAATATAAATTTTGGCAATGTCCACGCCGGGCTATGAAACGTTTAAGCGCACCTATAAAAGCTTCAGTTGTGAGATCACTCACTAGTTCCATGTGTACCGCTTTTGTGGCAAAGCAACAAAATACAGCAATATAGGCCTTGTGTGGTCGTTTTCCCCTAAGTTTATAATGCACAGTAATTGGGCCACAGTAATCGACTCCGGTATTGATGAATGCACGGGCTGGTGTGACACGTGTCGAGGGTAGGTTTCCCATTATTTGGTGAAATAATTCTGGCTTAGCTCTGCTGCATGTCGTGCATCGATGAACTGTGGCTCTTGCCATAATTTTTCCCTTTATTGGCCAGAAACGTTGACGAACAATTCCTAATAATGTATGCGACCCACAATGCTTGTGTTCTTCATGAATCATTTGAAATATCAATTTGGAAATGGGATCGTTGTATGGAATAAGAAGTTGATGTTTTGAGTCATATGCCAACAAAGAAGCGTCAAGCCGACCACCGACCCGTATTAGTCCGTTTTGATCCAAAAAGGGGGTAAGATTCCGGATGGTGCTTGTTCCTTGTACTTGTTTGTATTTTCTTAGTTGTGTTATTTCTTCCTTAAACTCTGAGAGTTGCATTTGTGAAATAATAGGAATTAGTGCTTGGCTAACTTCCGTTGTTGTCATTAATTTTGATGGTTTTCTAATCTGCTTCTGACATCTGGTGTGGGCAATGAAACGTAGAACATATCCAACAATTCGCTGCAGACGATGGAATGAATTTTTATGGTTGATTTGGTAAACAAAGGTCGGTTCCGTTGTTGTCATTGCTCGTGATTCAAGCAGCTTTGCTTTTCGTTCGAGATTTGTTGAGATGTTGGAACTTGAATTGAACTTAGTTGGCCACACCTTCTCTACGCCATGGAGAAACATTGGCCCATAAAACCAAAGAGTGCATTCTTTAAGAGCCGCTGGGGACATCCCACGAGATAGTATATCTGCAGGGTTGCACTTTGAGCTCACGTGACGCCATTGTTCTGCGTGGGTTTCTTCTTGAATTGCTGAAATTCGATTTGCTACAAATGTGTTGAATGAAGCCGATGATGAATTTATCCATGATAGCACAATTTCTGAATCAGTCCATAGCCATACTGGGCCTTTAAATCGAAGGTCAGACCTGATTCTTGTAGATAGTTGGGCTCCAAGCGTGGCTGCACATAGTTCCAATCGTGGTATTGTTTGCCGTTTAAGTGGAGCTATGCGGGATTTAGCACAGAGTAAGTGTACCATGATGGTGCCATCTTTGAAAACTGACCGGATGTAAGCCGCAGCCCCATAAGCCTTTTCGGATGCGTCTGTAAAAATATGTAGTTGTTGGGATTCTGGAACTCTTCCTTTGAAAATATGTCTTGATATTTGAAGATTTTTTAACACATTCAGGTCTGCGCGAAATGTGATCCATTTAGTGTGCAGCGATTCAGGCAAAGACGTATCCCAATCAAGTTTTAACTCCCACAATTCTTGAATGAAGATTTTTGCCGTGACTATAATGGGAGATAGAATCCCCAATGGGTCGAATAATCTTGCAAGGTCAGATGTTACTGTTCGCTTAGTTACTCTCTTAATGTTGCCAGTATTGACCTTAATACCCAGTTTGTCAGTTTTCGGCAGCCAAACAAGTCCTAACGTTTTGATGCTGTCGGCTTCAATGCTCTCAAAATCTAAGTTAACCTCCAAGTTGTCTTGTGGTATATTGTGGAGTAATTGTGGATGGTTTGCACACCATTTTCGTAACGTGAAGCCGCCCTTTTTCATAATTTGCACGAGTTGCTCTTGTAATTGTATTGCTGTTGATAAGCTATTTGACCCGCCCAAGCCATCATCTACATAGAAATTTTCTTTAATAAATTGTGAAGCAAGAGGATGACGTATATTATTTTCTTCCGCTAGTTGATCAAGACATTTCGTTGCTAAGTATGGAGCAGCTCTTGTGCCATATGTGACCGTGTTGAGTTGGTAGTATGCAATGGGCTTTGTGGAATCCTTTCTCCAAATTATGAGCTGAAATTGACGATCTTCAGGAGCAACCAATATCTGCCTATACATTTTTTCAATGTCAGTGGTGAAAACGAACCTCGGCATTCGAAATCTCAATAGTATGGAGAATAGTTCGCTTTGTAGTGTTGGTCCCGTGAACATCAGGTCATTTAACGAGTAGCCAGAGGAGGTTTTGGCTGAGGCATCGAATACTACTCTGAGCTTAGTGGTTGAACTTTCTGGCCTCAGTACGCAATGATGTGGGATGTAGTAGGTTGGAGGTGTTATGGAGTCTGTTTCCAATTTTGTCATGTGTCCCATTGATTCATATTGATCCATAAATTCAATGTATTTAGCATTCAATTCCGGGTTCTTTTGCAAGCGCCGTTCGAGAGCGAGAAATCGGTTGAGAGCCATTGCGTGTGAGTCGCCTAGGGTGTTAGGGGTTTGATGAAATGGTATTCTGACTATGAAGCGGTCTTGATGGTTTTTAGTTGTATTTTGTACAAAGTGTTCTTCACATTGTCTTTCAACTATTGATAGTGGTTTTTTAGTTGTTTTAACTTCATCTAGCTCCCAAAGTCGAGCGATGGAAGCTTCAAGCCCTTCATCTTCAGTACATATTCCACAGGATGCGTCTGTAATGTGTTCTCTATTTATTTTTCCTGCTACAATCCAGCCAAGAACCGTGTTCTGCAAAATGGGAAGTTGTGGAGATAATTTTATTTGCCCAATTGCGAGCAGTTGGTGATAATGCTCGGCACCCAGCAATATATCGATTTTATTAGATCGATTGAATGTTGGGTCAGCTAACATAAGATTTTTTGGTAGTGGCCACTCATCTATGTTGATAAATTGTGATGGTTGTGGTGCGATAATTCGAGGCAGGACAAGTGCCTCCAGGCGTGTTGAAAATCCATTAATTCGAGAATGCAAAGCTACATTGACTCGGTGTTGTGTTCTTGTGTTGGAGTCCCCGATTCCATTGATGTTTACTGATGATATTTGTCTTGCAATATTAAGTCGTTTTGCCAAACGCTCCGTAATCAAATTGACTTGTGAGCCAGAGTCAAGTAAAGCGCGGCATTCAACCTCCATTATATCAGTTTTGATTGTTACTAGAGCTGTGCTGAGAAGAACGTATGAGTTGGACACCTCACCATTTGCCGCCGCTAGTGAGGATGCTTCTGGAGGATAAGGTATCGCTTCATTGAAAGCCGGACCAGTGACTTCGGGTTGATTAGTAGCGATTGATGATGTTTTCTGGGATACTCTTTCACTTGTTGATCTTTGGTTTGATGACTGAATGTAGTTCTCTAGATGAAGTAGCGAGTTGTGTTTTTTCTTGCATGTCAAACATGATCCTGATTTGCAAGTTTTGGCTGTGTGTCCTGATTTAAGACAGTTTACACACAGGTTTTGCTTCCGAATGAAACTCAGACGGTCTGCTGGCGATAGTTTTTGAAATTTCTGACACCGATACAGTTGGTGAACGTTGTTTTTGCAAAGTGAACACATGACTTCTGTTTGTTTAGCTGAGGTAGTGGAAACATAGACCTTTGATGATCTTTCTTTCTGGTTTATGGCCTCCAGGGATTGAAAACGATTTTCAAGAAATGTTAATAGGTCTTTGATTCTTTGTAGCTCTTTTGGATTGCTAATGGTCCTCTCATATAGAACAAGAGTGCCCCGATCCAATTTTTTTGACAAGTATGTGAAACAGCATGGGATCCCATGAGACGGTATCGATCCCGATGTTGTTTAGCGCATGTAAACATTCTTGTGTTGTATCATGCAATTGTTTGATAGCAGCAGCTGATGGTCCGGCGCTTGGTTGATCCAAAAGCTGTTGCATTAGCGTTGTTACAAGAATGCGTTGATTATTGTATCGTTCCTGTAATAGGCTCCATGCGGTTGCGTAGTTTTCGGCTGTGGCTGAAAGATGACTTATTAGTTTTTCAGCTTCGCCCCCCAAATTTGATTTTAGGTACCACATCTTTTGTACCGCAGGAATATGCTGGTTGTCTACTAGTTGTGTAAACAAGTCGTGAAATGATCTCCATTTTAAATAGTCTCCATTAAATTTTTGGATCGTGACTTTAGGCAGAGGTAGTACGTTATTTTGCATTAGTTGGAAATCTTGCTGTTGTGTGCGGGAAACCAGCTTGAAATTTTCAATGACTCGATTCTCCAAGTTTTCGTATGACTTCATGTCATATCCGTCCTTCAATGGGTCATCGCTTGTTTCCCATATTTTGAAATGCAGCTCTTGGATTTCGCCCCACAGTTTTTCCTTTAGCTTTATATTGGTTGCCGTAGGATCCGTGTCGAGCAGCCTTTTTAATGATGACATCATGACATTGTGCCTTTTTATTGTCGCATTTGTTGAATTACATGTCAAACATATTCTTGCAGATGCTGCAGGTGCCTTATTGGTGTTTTGTTGAAAAGTGTCCAGCGTTGACGTTTTTAATGTCTCATTTATGCCTGCTTCAAATATTTCCCTGTATTTTGTGACGAGGTCCTCAATGTTCTGATAGTAGTTTTCTGCGAAATATTTGTGGTCTAACTGGAGCTTCTCAAGGCATCGTATTTCATTATCGGTGTGTTCGAATTCTGCCCAAGCGGAGTCCAATCTTTTGATTCTTTCCTCGTAGTAGTGGACAGTCTTTCTGGATGGTGGATCCTTTTTAAAATTCCGAATGATGGACTCTATCCGTTCTCCTGTTGCTCGCTGGTTAGTTGTAAGTTGTTCCATTGGGGAGGTTGTTTCACCAGTAGCCATGATGTTGCCTATTCGAGCTGGTTGTGCCTTTAGGAATTTGTTCCTGGGAAGAGGAGCTGAAGATTTTTTTTTCTTTTTTTTTTTTTTTTCGAAGTTGAATCACGTCGGGGTCACCAGAATGTTTTGACTCAGCTGATTTGCTGGTCGGTGTTGCTTTGTCCGGGCGGAAACACCGGGACAATTATGGTGTTTAACACAAGCACTTAAACTTGGTTATTTTTAATGTGTGTATAGGTATAACACAAGCACATAAACTTGGTTATTTTTTTTTGAAGTAAAAGAATTTAAAGTAAACAAAAACTATAGCAAAACTTGAAATTTAATCAGACGTTCAAGGTTTTTCTTTTCTCATAATTTGAATTAACTGTTGAATTAAATTAAGGGAAAATGCATAACTCCAGCAAAAATAAAAATAATAAAATTACATGAAATCAGCAATTTAAGGTTGTTCAACTAATTTCGTGCAGGCATATGTACGTAAGTATGTTTGTACATTTATACAAACGTACTTATACACATATGAAAGAAATTCATTGTGAAGGTCTGAACACAGCCTTACCCTGCAGTGTTCGAGTTTGCCCTGCAGATCATTCACGTATAACGAAAACAGTAGAGGGCCCAAGATCGAACTTTGTGGAACACTTCGACTTAATGGCAATGATCCTGAAACTGAAGTAGAAGTTTCTACGTATTGATATCTATCAATTAGATATGAATGTATGAGATCTGTGGCACTTGATGCAAATCTAAACATATGTTTAAGTTTAAGACACAAAATATTGTAGTCAACCGTATCAAACGCTCTAGAATGATCCAAGAGAACTAAAAAGGTAACATTACCGTTGTCTATCTGTTGTCTTATATCCTCAGCAACATCTACGAGGGCAGTTATACAGCTGTGATTTTTACGAAAACCAGATTGACGATCAGTGAGCATATTGTTAGTTTCAAGATACTGTGAAACTTGGTTATGAATTAATCTTTCAAAGACTTAAGATAAGAATGGCAAGATTGATATCGGTCTGTAATTAGAACTAGATTTTGGAATGGGAATAATCCTAGCAAGTTTCCAAATCTTAGGATATCGTTTGGTAGTAAAAATTTTATTGAAAACGAATGTTATGAAAGGAAGAAATTTTGGAATAAGAATTTTTAAAAACCTAGGATCTAACCCATCCACACCAACTGCGTTGGATTTTATCGATAGTAGGCTGGATAATACGTCACATTGACTTAAGGTGCCCATAGACACATACTGCTGACAGATACTGCCGATGAACACTTTGTATACGTGTGTGCTTGACAATTTTACTATACACTTATCAATCATTATATTAATTTTTCTTTCGAAACGAAAACAAATGCGCTCAAAAACAAAAAAAAATTACCGTCGTTGTGGCATTAATTATTAAAAAAAAATATGTACGAAGAGTGAAAAAAAGAAAAACTCGTTTATGGATGAAAGAATGGCACAAAAAACGGGAAAAGTTTTCAATTGAAAATCTTTTGAAGGAGCTTCGGGACACATCGCCATTAGATTTTCGAAATTTTATGCGCATGGACACTGCATGTTATGATGAATTATTGGCTCTTGTGACCCCATTTATAGAAAAAACTGATACCCAAATGAGAAAAGCTATCCCAGCTTATCAACGGCTTTCAGTTACGTTACGATATTTGGCAACGGGTAATAAATTTAAAGATTTGAAGTTTTGTACCGCAATTTCTGCACAGGCTATAGGTAAAATAGTTCTTGAGACCTGCTTGACAATTATTGAAGTTCTCAAAGGCTATATAAAGGTATTACTAATCCATATAAATACATCAATATTTTTTATGAAATTACCCACATAAAAATGCTTATGATAAAAAATAAAAAACTGATTTATATACACATATGTATGTATGTATATATTTTTTATTTCCAATGGATTAATTTTTAGGTTTTTCAAAGGATAATAATATAATTTATTTAAAAGAGGAAAAAAATGCGGCACAATTATCGTAAGTTGGCCCATTAGAATTTGATTCATAGTCAGTATTAGATATACGAGTGGATGACACTTGGCTATGCAAAATTTGTACATTATGACGATGAAGATTTCCTAAAAGGCCCTCTAATAAGATTTCATTAATAAATTTTTCTGCCCAAAGTTGTTGTGTTCTCTCCATTTGCCTTATTTTTGAAGCGCAAGTTTCACCAAACCGATCGTAATCATCCGACGGTTTACTTAGTTCTTTTTTAGCCAAGGCTAAATAGGAGCTTGTCATCTTCTGAGTCTTTTTCCTTTCGACGCTTCTGTGGAGTTTCATATTCAATCTAAAAACAAAAATATGTATTAATTATCATTGTAGGAGTGTATTTAACGTTAAATAACTTTTATATTTCAGCTACCAACAAAAGAAAGCGATTGGAAAACGATTGCTTCTGGATTTGGGGAAAAGTGGAATTTCCCAAATTGCATAGGTGCAGTAGACGGAAAGCACATTGCAATTAAAAAACCAGCTGGTAGTGGCTCATACTACTTTAATTATAAACGTTTTCCAAGCATTGTGCTTATGGCAGTCGTTAACGCAAACTATGAATTTATTGCAGTTGATGTAGGAACCAACGGAAGAGTTTCAGATGGTGGAGTTTTCAGTAATTCCCCTTTTGGAAAAGCTTTCAAAGAATGTTCTTTGAAACTTCCTCAAGCAGCAAAGCCACCTTTCGGTAGCGAAGAATTACCGTATGTTCTAGTTGGAGATGACGCATTTCAGTTAACGGAAAATTTTATGAAGCCTTACCCCTATACATCTTTGTCAACACAAGAACGTATATTCAATTACCGCTTAAGTAGAGCAAGAAGAATTGTTGCAAGATTTGGTGTACTTCAAAGCTCCATTAGTAATTATAACAAGTAACAGTGCTATATTCGGCCGTGCCGAATCTTATATACCCTTCACAACGTGTAGTCATGCAATAACAATTGTTTGTATCACCATTCATCTCATATAAAATACGTACATATGTAAGTATATACTGGTTAGGCTAAATGTGGCATCGAATCCCAGCTGAGCCAAAAAAATGTTTTCTTATTTTATTTAAGATATTATTTATATTTTTTTTTAATTTTTTAAAAAAAATTTTTTATAAAAATTTTTAAAAAATTTTTTTAATTTTTTTTTTTAAATATTTTTTTTGTATTTTTTGTATTTTTTTATTTTTAATATATTTTTTTTTTGTAATTTTTTTTTTGGCATGTATGTATATATGTATGTTGTTGTTGTAATTGTGTAAAAAAACGAGGTGGTCGTGGTTTTTTGCTCATATCTCAGAAATTTATGGGGCGATTGTGCTGAATTTCAATAGCGATTCATTCCTGGATATTTCCAAGAGATTGATACCATATACAGATCTGAGGAACATATAGTTGCTTCTAAAAGTTGATTTCAACCAACACACGGACAGACGGGCAGATGGACAGACGGGCAGATGGACAGACGGTCAGGGCTTAATCGACTCCTCTATTCATAAGCTTTCAGAAAATACTTTATGGGGTCGGAAATGAAAATTGTAGAAATTACAAACGGAATGACAAAGCTATATAAGTATACCCTTATACACCACAGGTGAAGGGTATAAAAATAAACAGATATGGAAACATAAAATAAAACATTATGCTCTACTCATCTAGGTTTAGCACCAGAAAAGGTAGAAATAGTGGTACTGGCATGCTGCTATTTGCACAATTTTTTGAGGAAAAAAATAGGAAAGAGCTACATATATAACTAATGGGCTTGTTGATAATGAAGATATTACATGTGGAGAATTGAACTCCGGGTCATGGAGAAGTAATGTGGAGTTAACGAATTTACAATCTTCTAAATCAAGAAATGCAGCTGTAAACGCTAAATTGATCAGAGATTCTTTTGCCAATTATTTTTTAAATGAAGGTCAAGTACCATGGCAAACTAAATTTGTATAAATAAACAGACTTTCCTCTACAAAACTTACTGGGTTTTTATTACTCTCAATAGTGCTTATTGACCGTATTGGGGTTTCACAGTCTCGTAGAAAATCCATTGCCTTGAAATAGTAAAGATTTGCTTCGGTAGAATCTTCTGCACCAGCCCCACTTCTATTATGCTGTGCTAAACGCTTTAATTCCCGCCTGTAGTTTGTTTTCAAGGTGTTCATTTTCTTTTTCATATCTTCCTGTGTTGCTTCTTTATCCCATTCTTTGTACTTTTCCATTAATGCAGAATATTGTTCGCATTTTAAATTTCTGTCACAATATTCTTTGGAAAATGTATTCCACAATGCAAGAAAAGAATGGTACAGTTCAATAAATTCTAGGAAAAACTTTTGTTCTTTACATTTTTCCATTTTTGTTAGTTTGATTTGTTTTTTAGTTTGATTTAATAAAATAATTAAAAAATGTCAAATTTAAATTCAAATAATTGACAGAAAAAATGAATAAATGCATTTTAAAGTTCATTAACAGTTGTGAGCAGTAACAGCAGTATGAGTTCATTATAATATCAAAACGGTTTTGATTTTTCATACTGCATTGTCTGTGTGACGCACACATTTATAAGGTAACTCATTTTTACTAACACATACATGTTGCATGAACCTATGGAGTATGTGTCTATGGGCCGCTTTACGTTTGCAAAATTGAAATTATTGTTTAAAATATCATTAGAAAAATGATAGTAATTCGAATTCGGTTGAACATTTGGAATATTTAAAAATTGGTTATTTAGGATGTTTGCATCGACAGAACAAGGTTCTTGGCTACGAGAATTGCCAATGCCGATTTCACGAATTGTTTGCCAAGTTTTCTTCGAACCAATGGCAGCAGAGAACTTTGAAGCATAGTAGTTAGATTTGGCTTTTCTAATTAATCTGTTAGTTATCCTACGTGATACACAATATTCATCATATGATTCTGTGATTTTGAAACGCTTCCATCGAGCATATAGAAGGTCTCTGGTATAAATCGCCTGTTCTATATCGTGAGTAAACCAGGGCTTATTATGTCTATTTAAAATCTTCGACTTTAAGGGAACCATAAGATCGTATAAGCAGTTTAGGTTTTTCTGCAGAAAAAAGAGCTGATCACCAACAGAAATGAAATTATATAGCGTAGTCGATGTTTTTAAAGTCCCGATAACTAACAAATTGTTCATTCACATTCAATTGAAAATTAAACGTCATGAAAATTAGGTCATGACGTGAAAAGCAAGATGCAGACAATTGGTCATACAGCAATACTTTCGAAGTATCACTGACACAGAAAAGGTCAAGAAGTGTGTTGTTAGTACTTGTAAAATGTGTAGGAATATTTGTGTTAAGACCAAGTGTGAGCATGTTGTCTGTAAGTTTAGAGTTTACTAAAATGTTTGAATTAAAGTCGCCTGTAATAATAACATCCTCGTATGTGACAGTGTATGTTCCAGAGTGTTCATAAATCTCTCCATACAAATACGATTATTGGGTCTATAAACACAACCCAATAATAGTTTCCTTCCCTCACAATTTACTTCCAGAAATAAATATTCCACAGATCTATCGACACCAGTAACCAAGACATTATCTGTAGACTTACTGAGAACTTTGACTGCAATTCCCTTTTTCGCATAAATTGCCACACCACCATACCCATTTCTATCAACCCTCCTGATATTGTGTCCTTTCAAAGATACTGATAAATCAGTGAAATCAGGTTTAAACCATGTTTCAGATATACATATCAAATCTACACCGGAATTCTCAAAAATAAATCTAAATTCCTCAATCTTAGGCCTCAAGCTTTGGGCATTTATGTGACAGATTTTAATACCTCTCCTTTGATTAACCAAGACTTTTATCATCGTCCCAGTCCCGTCTCTGGAGTTAACCCTATTATTATTATTTAAATTGACCATTAAAGTTTAATGAAGGATACGAAAAAGTAACGCACGAGTAGTATATTATATTCTCACGTCTAGTTAACTTAACAACTTGTCTTGTTGTACAGGAAATGAAAATAAATAAATGAAATAATAATTATAATTTTCATTAACTGCCTATTCCAATTCACTGCAAACGACACAATTCATATATTAATCACATTTAAATATTATTTATTTATTTGAAAATATTAAGAGTTAATTTTAATTTGCAGTATTGCTCACATGGTGAAGGGTATTATCAGATTCGGCACGGCCGAATATAGCACTCTTACTTGTTTTTTTTATTAATATTATCAGTTTGAAATTCTTGACAAATTGACTAACAAAAACCTGCAAGCATTCCGTCTGATGGGTTTCCATTGTAACGCTTCTCTATATGTAACATATCTTGATGAAACCTTTCACCATGTTCGTCTGATACAGCACCAAGATTATCCAAAAAAAATCTAGATGCGAGTCCAAAAAATGAATTTTAAGGGACATATTACACTTTAGAGCTTTTAGGCAGAAAGTAATTCTTCGATGATTTCGTGGTAGTTTTCAGATTTTCTGCTTTCCAAAAAATTGTGGCGCACTTTCACAAAAGCTGTCCATGCTCTTTCTTCCACATCATTCAATTTCGTTCTAAAGACCTCGTCCTACATAAGCCTACAAATATGCTTTCTTTTACTTTAGCATCGCTGATTCTAGAAATTTTGCTCTTAATGTATAGAAAGTTTTCACCGTCCTTGTTCATTGCTTTGACAAAATTTTTCATAAGGTCCAGCTTTATGTGAAGAGAAGGCAGAAAAATTTTTTCTTTTTGAATTAAAGGCTCTGCTACATTTTTTTCTCCTGGAATAAAATTTACTCTTTTCGGCCAAATTTTAACATTGTAGTATTTTTCTTTTGCGCGGTTATCCCATTTACATAAGCAGCAACAAAACTTAGTATATCCACTTTGCAATCCATTTTACATTGCTACGACTTTCAAATCTGCACATATGTTCCACGAGTAATGTAAATATTTAATTTTAATCATCTTCATGCTACAATAGTTTTCTTTCATATTTCTTGCATACACAAGTCAGACCGATGCAAATTTGTTGCCATTGTGAAGTAAAACGGCTTTCAAACTTGTCTTGGATGAGTCAATAAAAAGCCGCCAATCCTCAGATTTATGAGTGAAACACAGTTGTCGCAGAAGTCCATCAGCATTATCACAAAATACCAAACCTTCCTCTCTGGTGAAATAACTCAAAAAAGGTTGTTCTCTATTTCGAAAGTACAAGACGTTAACGTCTTCTTGCACCAAATCCTATTTTTTTAATTGGGATGCAAGAAGCTCAGGCCGAATTACGGCATTTGATCACGATCGAAATTTTACTCGAACGATCGAGTTCGCTGTGCTTTAGGTATAGAGATTCTAATAAGAATTTTACAATTTCGATCACGTTCGAATGCCGTAATTCGGCCCCAGTCTTGTTTTTCGAGAGCTTAGTAAATGAATAGAAGTAAATAGTTGCCATTCATTGTTGCTACAATTGTTGCTGCATTACACATATTTTGTCAATATTTTGTACCAGTAATAAATTGACAATAAAATCTAAAATTTTTAAAAGATTTTTATTGTTTATGGCTTTTTTATTTTTAAGTTAAGTAGCTCTCAGAAAAAAGTGCAAAATGTTAAATATTTGTTTTATATTTTTTTTAGTTTCGTTTTTAAGTTGAAAAATATTACGAATTTTGCACGAATAAAAATTTTTTTCTCCATTAATTTCTGAATAATTCCAAAATAAATACAATTTCGTTGTGCATCTTCTGGTGTTTTATTTTTTTTCAAATCGGATAACTGGTTCTCGAGTAAGGATGCAATATGTCTCCGTACCTGACTAATTTAGGGGGAAAAATTTTCAACGCCCATAAAAAAAACTTCCGATCTGATGGAAAAACCGACAACGAATTTGAGTTCAGCGCATCAAAAGCATCATATAGTCCACATAGTTTTAATTAACGGGAACACAAAGAATGATTTTTTGTTTTTAGATAGTTTTTAGATAAATTCGTGTTAAGTATTTTAATAGTGTTTTCAAAATGTATTTATGTATAAATTTATTGTAATTCATTTATTCTGGCCTAAGTTTTTTTATATTCTGAAAATTATTATAATTAAATTAAAAAAAAAAATTTTTTAGGATGATTAATAAAAGATGTTAATATACAGAGTAAATTGTTCTGTAAAAATTAGGAGATAATGATAAAATTTATAGAATTTTTACATCCTCCTTTACAGCAGTTGTTTTCTTATGTTATTTAAAAGAAGCTTTTTAAAATTTATTTTAAATATATTAAGTTTTTATCAGTTATAAAAAAGAGATAGACATATTTTTTTCAATAAAATTTTCTACTAGCAATTTCCTTTTACTTTTAAAACAAAAAACCTGATTTATACAAAAAATTAAAAAAAAAATAAAATAAGCCACATACACTCAAAATACGCACAAATTGTAAAAATCTACCCATTTTTCTCTTATCGGAGCAAAGTGGCAACCTTGAATGAGAACTATATCATATATTTAAGCTTGGTAGCACTTGAAACACATTCTCTGAGCATGTGTATGAGTATGGCCATGGTACCATTGTACACCTATACAGGTGGAGGTGCTAGTCCAGCTGATTAGTATTTTGTGAGCAAATGTTTGTCAAACTCTATACATAAAAAAGAGATTCCAGTGACAAGAACTGTCAAACTCTATATATAAAAAAAAAGAGCCAAAATATGCTCTCCTTAACGCTATCACCTTAAGTAATTACAACAATCATCAGGTAGCCTCACTAAAACAGCTTATTTTTTTCTCTACCTTAAGGTTTAACTAAAATGTCAAATTTTGATTATGTATGTGTATATATTGTGTATGTATATATTGTACCACCAAAAAAAAACGCACATATTTGCTTTTTGACATTACGGTCGTCGTTTTCAACAAAATGCATATAGAATTTGTTGTTGCAGAACTGAGGCTACCTGACAAGGTATATTAACTTTAGGTAGACGCACCGTGTATTTTATATGTATGCGTCATAACCAACACTCAAACAGCTGTTAACCCTTATGTGAGTGACAGGGTACCCGGGTACCCATTTCATTTTCAAATAAAAATATTTTATGGTGGCAGATGATTTACATTGCTTAAACTTTTTGAGAACTCTTAACTTTTTATTGTTTTTATATTTTCATTGATATAAGTCCAGTATATCCCTTTGGATGGGCGAGGTATATAGATATTTATTTTACACCCTTAAGCGAGTGACAGGGGTACCCAGGTACCCAAAGTTATATATATATAAAAGTGGATGGAAGAATTTTTATTATTTTTTTTTAAAAACATTTTCTAAAGCATATTTCTTCGAAAAAATGAGGAAATTTATTTTAGAAAATAAAAAATATAATATCTGCGCTTATAGTTAATAGATTTTAAAGCTGTAAGAAAAAACACACATGTATAGTATTTTGATTTATATTTTTTGCCAGGCTTATAATATTTACGTAAATTATAATTCAACATGTTCTAAATATCTCGGAGTGCAGCAGCTTTGTCATTTTCGACACGTGACTCACGTGTAGCTTCGTTATCAAATCGTGTGAAACGTAAAAGCCTTTTAAACCTATCATATAATATTGCAGACCGAGTAAGGGGTAGGTGATTAGATTTCAACAACTCAGTCAAATTCTCCTTATTAGATTTGTAAACGCCACAAACAATCAATAAACCAAAAAATGCTTCTAGCTCGTTTTCAGTAAATGGTGTGAAGATTTTATTTTGTGACTTTTTATTAGAATTCGGATACCTGATGTGTAAATTTCCATTGTATTCATCAGTTAATCGTATTCCCTTTCGATTTTTTCACGTAAAATTATATCGCACATTTCGCTGGAAAAAAAACTTTTTAATATATATTTTGGTGTAGAAATGTGTAGACCAGGTACTGCGCCAAAGCGTTGCCTTAAAATATTCCGGTTTATCGACTGAAATTCTGGAAATGGGTCAAGAAACTAAAAAGTTCCATATTTAGCACAAAGTTCACTATTCGATTCCACTTCTTCGCTGTCATTTGAATCGTATGAGTTTTCATCAGTTTCTACACATGGGTACTAACTCAGCATCTGATGCTTCTGATCTCATATCGCCAGAAACGATAAATTCTTCTTCATCACTTTCACATTCACTTAATATATTTTAAATTTCCAATAAATTTAATCCTTTAGGACGGACTCTGTCTGTCATTTTATAAAACTTAATTCACTTATTCCCGGCCAAAAACAATTAAGAATGAAATTGTGATGTCATTGTATTGTTGAATATGCTACTGTTTATAAAATGGCAAACCACCAATATAATGGCTATGCGTTGTTGTTAATGCTCATAAAAAATCACAAATATTAAGTTTTGTTCAAAAACTATTATGACAATATAGCGAGTAGTAATTTAAGATTCATAAAATGGAAAGTATCAAATTCAAGCTGTAGGGATTGCTACTAAAATATTTTTGTTTTATATATTAGTGTTAGTGGTTAAGTAAATGTTTGTACTAAAAACTTAAAAAACGGAAAGACCAAACTGCACGTTATATTATAAGATGAATCCTTAGAACAAAAAATCATTTTATGTCAATTTAATGTACAGCACTATGGAAAAAATATGCAATTTTTATACAATTTGTGTGTGGGTACCCGGGTACCCTGTCACTCTAGAGAAGGTGTTTTTTTTGTCACTCACATAAGGGTTAAAAAGGTAGCAAAATATTAGAAAATACAAAATATTTATGATACAAGCACGTGTAGTATAAAACAATGTATGTAAGCCAACAAAAAAATGTACAAAAAAATTTTGACATTTGGGAACAGAAATGTATAAACAAAACAATGATCAGCTGTGGACTTAAGTCTACTTGGAGTAAATATACCTTGCTACTTGATGATTGTACCAGGATTATGGCTTTCATTAAATTGAATTTAAAAAAAGTTTGAGAGTTCAAGTTTGTTACGTTCACGTGTATAATTTTTCGAAAACAGTGATTTTTAAAAATTTAATCTGGCATCACTAATGTTTACCACAGATCAAATTGTGTTTATATTTGATATAAAAATAAAAATTATAAAAAAGATTAAAATGTGTACGGACTATATTAAAAGTTACACCGATCTTCAGCAAGAATTGGAAAATGCAAAAGATACTTTAGTTGTTTTGAACGATAATATTAAGCGAATTATTGGACGTGGTCCGAAATTACCCAGGGATTCTAGGTAAATTGTCAAAATGTAGAAATAATATGTACCTATGTGTTTTAATAAAAACTTGTTAACAAATCTTTATTATAAGAGAAAAATATTCAACTTATAAATTAATATTAATTAGTATATTCTGCTGTTGATTCTTTTGACCGTAATCTAGTTGTAAATGATATTTCAACCTAGATATACATATAACTTTATTTTTACAATTTGTTTTTTTTTTATCTATTTAGACTTAAATCTCTTCCATAGAAAAAATTCAATAAACTGTGAACACTTAATCTAAAACAACAAAACATCTTTTAAATGGGAGTTAAAAACTGTTAGTCTGCGTTAACATCGAAAAAATTTTCTTTCGGAAATTCCAAGTATGTTCAAAAATGGTGTAATCACATAAGATGATAGTACAGACTGACAGAATTTATGGTCTCTCTTTTTTTAATGGTGTTTGATAGTCTGGACTAATTTGTTTTGACCACTACTTGATTAAGTTTATGTATATACATGCTATAAAAAAGAACGAAAATGTTGTAAATAAGTTTAGATTAACTTTGACATATTTTTTTTCAAAATTTTCGCCAATATCTTTGTCTAATGGAATCAAGATTTTCTGTACATGTTGACAAATGTATTATTATTATTCTATATATTCGTCACAAACCTTTAACGGAGTTCCATAGAAACTTCAAAATCTAACTGTTCAGGAAAAAAAGAGACAATCGTGTTCTTTCGCTCATATTTTAGCTATTACTGTGCCCACATAACTTATTTTTAATAGAAAAATTTTCGCAAGTATAACTGATAAATTGTTGCCATATTAGATCTGAAGTTCATGTGCGGCTTCCAAATGTTGATTTAAACAAACAGACCGACTTATACTTATATCGACATAAAACATCAAAATACCTATGTATGTAATAAAAAATTCAAAATGGGCTTTTGATTGATTATGATGCACCGCATCAACATACATACATGTTCGTAAATTATTGTGTTCTATGTGACATATAAAATCGATACATATAGACCACAATAATTTACGAACGACGATGTCCCTGCAAAATTTTACATTTCTACAGTTAAAAAGAACGTTCTTATTAGCAAAATTCTTAAAGCCCTAAGTTCAAGCGCAAAAAATTTCAAAAACAAAAATGTAACTTACGACTTTCGATTTTTTTATTTCTTATTTATTTAGTAGTATTTAAAAAATACTTTCTCTTACAAAAAAAATTATATCTATATACATATGTATGTATATAGTCTTATAGAAAATGCATGTTTGATTAATTTCTAATTTACAATATTATTTTTTATAAAGTACACAATATTTCTTCTAAACGCATTAATATTTATTTCTAATTTTATGTAATCTGGAAGCGTATTGTAAAGTTGTAATCCTTTGTGAAAAAGAGAACGTTGCATTGTTGTTGTAGTCGTTCTTGGTAAAATAAAATTGTTTGAGTTTCTTAGCTGGTACGGCTGTATCTCTCCCACGTAGTTTAGTTGTTCTATGAGGTATTCTGGTGCATTTCCCATTTTCTGAAAAAAGTAAAGTGTATTGATTTCCAGTCTCTGTTTTATATTTAACCAAAATCTAAGCGCATCAAGCATATATTCTATTGGTGTATAAGTGCTGCATTTTAGAATTGATTTCATCTCCTTATTTGGTAGTTTTTGCAGTCTTTCAAATTGTGTTACTGTGCAAGATGTATACAAAACTGTCGACCCAAATTCAAAATGTGGTTTTATCATTGTATTATAGATATTTACAGAAGTCATAAAAGATATTTTGTTATGTATTCGGTTAAAAACCACGATTTTCTTTTCTATTTTCCTACATATGTATGTATATATTCAATATGTTTCTTAAATTTTAATTGTCTATCTATTATAATACCCAAATATTTTATTTGATTCACTTCTTCAATTATTTGATTTTTAATTTTAAAGATTGATTCGCTATTGTTCATTTTTATTCGCAATAATTTTGTTTTGCCTTCATTTAATTTTAATTTGTTCATCTTCAGCCATTTATTTATATTATTTCGATAAGAAATTAAGAACAAAAACAAGAAAGGCATTTTTAAATTTCATATTAACAGTTAGTGTCCTTTGCAGAATATTTAATAAAATAACATTCTGTTTTGGTTTTTTACTCTTTTTATAAATAATAATACAAATAATAATAAAACAAATTTTTAAAAGCACGCAGTTTTTCAAAGTAAAATAAAATATCTCGTTTAAATTGCATTTAATACAGTTATTAAAATTAGTTAATGAACAAAAAAAAAAAAAAGAATAAAAGTGGAAAAAACACACGAAAAATGGGATTAAGATGTCAGTCCAAATATTGTGAAAAGAGCTCTTTGCCTCATTGCTTCCAAATTGGTAAAACTATATGCCAATCAATATTTAATCGATTTTAGAACATGTCGTAGGAAAAAAAAAAACAAAAAAGTAGATGTAAAAGAAAAAATACGAAATCGTAAAATATTTTCGAGGCGACGATAAACGATATTATTATTTAAAAGCTAAGACGACTCGTATCCAAGTTTGCAGGCAAATGTTTATGTCAATTCTTGAAATAAATGAAAAAAGGTAAGAAATTGGGTAGATACAAACATTTTAAATAATGCGCAGTTCGATAAATTACCGCCAAAAAGAAAAACCTCCCTTAATGATAAAAAATACGAAAAGCTTTTTAACTTTCTAAAAAATTGGTTAAACAATATTCTGAAACTTGATTCCTATTATCGACGAAAATAAACCAACAAACTTTACAAACAGATGTTAAATCTTACAGTAAAATTTATTAATTTTTTATATATTACATACTTTTAAATATTTCATTTAGGTACACTCCGTTTCACTGATTAAAAGGCAATAAAAACTCCATATTTAGATGCCTGTATCTTTTGCAATTTTTAACCGATTGCAAAATTTTAAAATAAAAATGGAAGCTAGACATCTTGAGATATAAAAAAGTCATGCCAATATTGGATTCTTAACTAAAGAACTTTTTCTGAGCAATTTATAAAAAAATCCAAAAATGTGCTATTCTGTTTTGGTTCACTTGAATAAAGACACTTTATAATTTTTGTATATTTTTAAATGATGATTTTTTTTTGTACGGAGCGATAGTTTATTACAATTTATTTATTTATCTATACAAGGCGAATTCATATCAGGTGAACTCTTTAACCCAGCTGTTCATCAGGGGCCGAATTACGGCATTCGATCACGATCGAAATTTTACTCGAACGATCGAGTTCGCTGTACTTTAGGTATAGAGATTCTAATAAGAATTTTACAATTTCGATCACGTTCGAATGCCGTAATTCGGCCCCAGCTGTGAACGAAGTTTAAGAACAAAATGTCGAAGTTTGTGTTTTTGTGTTTGTTTTCATTCGTTTGACAGAAAATTTTAATAAATGTTTAAAAAGTAAAAAAAATTAAATTTCTATGTATAAAACAGTTTCAATTCAAAATAAATATACGAACGTACATTTGTGTTAATTGTTTAAATATTAAAAAAAAACATAAAAAATTTGTGTTTTTGTTAAAAGTTTGTGTTATTTTAAGGGTAGTGGAACTTTATTTCGTGTACTTAATGATGAGCAAAATATATAAATATATGTATATAAAGTTTAAAAAAAACATCAAAATTCTTTAATTTTAGTGTGACTGAATTATTTGTTTAAAAAAACTGTAAACAAATGTGGGTTTGTTTGTGTTAAGTCACAAAATGTTTGACAATTAGGTTCAAATATACAAAAACAAAATACATGTAGTTTAGTGTTGTTGTAGGGAAGAGATCACCTGATTGAATTCACCTTGTATCTATATATGGGCTAATCCGAAAATTTTTAAACCAGAAGCAAAATTTTAAAGTTGCCCAAATTCCAAATGTTTGTTAATGGAATAATAGGATGCATTCTTCAAAATATATAAGCAATAAGGTTTTACGGTAGTTTGTTTGTCCTTGGCAGAGGCTAACGTAAACGTACCTCTTGCTTTCATTTATTTTTGTAAAAAAAGGGTATTTTTAATTGTGAAAAAAGTGAGCAAAACAGTCGTTTCAATATTTAGCATTAAGCAAAACTTTAATTTGCTTAATTTTCTTTTATTTGCGATACAAATCAGATTTGTAAGTTATCTAATATATATTAACAATTTGAACTAAAAATGGGTACACTGTGTGTAACGTCCGTAACGGAAAATACGGTTTTTTAAGTTTAGCAGAATGAATTTTAATAATTTTGTTTTCCAAACTAGGTTTATAAACAGAGTTTTTTATGCACTTTAATCTGATACCTTTATTACACTTTTTTTTTTTAAATATTAATGACAAAGTGTGTAACGTCCGTAACGGCATGAAAATACCCAAAATTTTATTTTAATATTATGAGGTGGAAGTAAGTGTTTATAATGGGTTTACACCTGCTGAATCTGAATCTGGGCTTTAAATTGCTCTAGGTTGCCGAGAACCCGAAATACTTAACCTCAAAGTAACAAAAAGTGTGTTTAATTAACATGCGATCCCCCAATCTGCAACTTAAATTGAGATGAATTTCAAATTCTCCTGAAACCTAAAATAATTCTTAAAAATAAATAATTAGTAATTTATAACCATGTTGTAAACCGCAACCCCGATGTGCCCCTTAAAATATTTGGCGGTACGCTCATGCATGCAATGTTTACTGGATTTTCCGTTAGAAATTACGAATTTTTTTACTACTTCGCATAGAAAAGGAGCGGTGGACGGTGTTGGTGCTGTTGTTAAGCGAAAAGTTTGGCAACTAGTAAAAGCCCAAAATCTCATCTTTAAAAACGCTCGACTTTTTCACAAATTAGCAAAAAAAAAATGTAAATGGCATTTTCCTAATTTACGTTGGTAAAAATTACGTCAAAGCTATATTTGACGAAATATCAAAAACATGGATAAATGTAAAAAATATCCAGCTCTTAAATCATATCGTTATTTTTCGGGCTTTTCCAATGACAATATATACTATAAAAGTAGCTCGAACAGCTGGGTCTATTAAGCATAAGATACAATGTTAAACATTTAAATAAACAAATAAATAAATGAATATAAGTTAATGTAAGAGTAGTGAAATATTCTATAATTTTTTTGTAACTAATAAATTAATAATTACAAGGTTCAAAAGATTTTTAAATACATAAATGTTTTTTATATACACAATTTGGTTTAATGGAAAAAGTGTAACGTCCGTAACGTAACGTCCGTAACAGACAAAAATTAAGATTTTTGCTTAACGGGACTACTTAGACTTCTTTTCTAAGCAGGATTAATATCGTCATATATTCCAATTAATTTTTTGTGTATGGAATTTTTTTTGTTTATTATGCAAAATTCGCTAAAAAATGTGTAAATGCACATAAGCCTCAAAATCGACTTCCATTTTTTGTAACGTCCGTAACGGAACTTTAAGCTAGCATAACTTTTTTTCAAAAACAGTTAAACTTTAAGTTTAAAACAAGTTTTGAAGAACTCCCAAAGAACTGCATTTTGCAAAAAATTTCATGAAAATATTCCAATGTGAACGCCAGCTATGTCAATCTTAACAAGCAAATTTGCGTGCGAATGTAACGTCCGTAACGCAGGATTAGCCCATATATAAAAAATTGCTGCAAGTGCGTTGTGACTTTATAACTCAAGAACGGGCTCACTTATCTGAACCAAATGTTTAGGCTTTGTTCGGACTATTTAGTAGATGGTTTATGTGACGTTTGCACAAAATCCGTCGAGCGGTTTACGGGTAAAAAAGGGTAAAATCGGTAACACAGTAAATCAGGGCTTAATAAATATATCACAAAAATTCAGAAAGGATCAAAGAGCCTGTTAAAAATAATTAGATAGGTACTTTTTGGAAATTTTGAGTTTTTAAAACGGGTAAAAACTGAAGTTTGGTACTTTTTTGAACAGCATTTATCTTTGAGAAGGTTAGCAATAGGAAAAAAGTTAAAACGTTGTTTTACTTTTATTAAAAAAATCTATAATGAATTTTTTCGAAATTTTAGAATTTAGGGGGAAAAGGGCTAAAAACGGGTAAAATCGGTAATTTTGTATCTTTGGACCTAATGCATGTAGTTTTTTTTTATTATTTCACTTGATACGTAGCGAAGCACGTACCAGGCGGCTAGTTTATTTATAAATTTCAATACAAAGAAAGCCTTCATGGTCAATTATTTATGTATTGTGGATAATTAACTATGCACCATGATAAACAACAATTCAAATATATAAACAAACTTTTCAAGTATATAAGTGGCTCCCCAGCCATATGAACATTGGAAAACTATTAACAATAAAAGAAGTAGCAAAAAATGAGTACCCATAGCAAGAGAATAATATATTTAAACCTATATCTAAAGGAAAAGTACCGTTTAAATAAGAAAGAAGCTTGAGTTTATACGTTAAAAATGAAGTTTAATGCTACTAGGCAGAAAGTTCCAAACTTGATATACACGCACTAAAAAAGAACGATCAAAGATAGGGAGATGTCTTAAAATCACCTCAATTTGAATATTGGTTCCTCTTTCGATGTATAGCTTCACTAAGAAGGGATTTTTGGAAATTCGTACTTTAAGGGGGTTAAAAAGGGTAAAAACGGGTAAAATCGGTAATCTTATATCTGCCAAAATCAAAATGACACGAATTAAATTGAAAAAGTATTGTAATTTGCACAAAAAATAAGCTGACAGGTGTTTGGCCTTTTTTTGAATTTCAACCGCTAAAGGGGAAAAACTATAATTTGGTACGTTTTTGGTACCCTATGTAACTTCCAAACACATAAAGCTAGGAAAACATTTTAAAGTGTATTAAGTAATCTGCGAAAAAATATTAATAGGAATTCGGCACTTTTTTTCAAATTCAAATGTATAAGGGGTAAAAATTGTCCCTTTTTTTTTGGTACTTTTTTTAAAAGAAACTTTTCTAATATTCAATGGGACAAAATTTGATAATTAGTATTTCCTAATGGAATATGGACAATTATTTAGGTGAAATTTTTAGAAACTTTTTTGGTGAGAAAAAAGGTACCAAAAAGGAGAAAATTCCGGAAGATGTATGTAATTCCTAATTAGACGGCCAGACATACAAAATTATGTAATTTAGTAAAAATTAAAACACATTCATAACACTGCACATTAGGTCAAATGACTACTTTTTCTGTGCAAAATGAATTACGACTACATTATAAGAGTAATCGAAACAGTTATTATATAAATTATATAATTATGGATGGTTCCAATAAAAAAATGGAATTTAACCCATAAGTGACCAAAAATTAACCCTCTAGCACCCATTAATTTAAACACAGTGTATAGACTTAATTAATTTGTTTTTTAATACTAAAATATTTATTAATTGTTTATATCCAATTCACTTTGTAAAATTAATTCAAAGGAGGCTTCTTCACTTTCATTATTTTCGTCGTCTTGTTCGTTATGGTGAAGTTCTTCTGTTGGTTCGCAGCAACATAATAGTTCAATTACTTCAGGTGGTAACGTGGAACGTGTTCTTTTTTGAATGCGTCTGTTTAAAAATGTTGTGGAAATTAATGGATCTGAAGTATCCATGGCCCTATTAAATACATCTAGTAGGTTATTGGTGCGGGTGCTTCTACGCGCGTGATGTAGGCGATCGGCTTTGTATATTTTATGACGAGATTCAGTAGCACCTCTAAAAAATCCAATTGGAAATGGAGCATTTTCTATTATCTGCTTTGAGTGAATTAACATTTTGTGAACCGTAGAAGTCATTGGCAACCAGGGATATCGCTCCTGAAAAAGTTTTGCTGCTTCAAAACAATATAATTCAAATTTCTCTAAATTTATTTCGAACTGACAGGATAAACAAATAAGTATTATTTTGAACCTAAATATAATATCCTTATCTACACCAGTTATTTCTGAAAAAATTTCATGTTCAGCGAAAGCTCGGCGAGCAGTGTTTCCGTCGTAAGTAGATCCTGAGCCACCTATTCTGGGCATATCCACGCGAAGTCCGAGTTTTTTCCAAAAATCGTTTTGTATATCAGTTTTCCTTTTCAATACAATTGACTTGTCAGCTCCTCGTCCAAATTTTCCTTTAAAACCACTTCTTTCGTTTCTTTTGTGAACTCCAGTTTAATAGGACGACAAAATCTTACAGACTGCGGTGTGCGATTATTTCAGATTGGTTTTCCCGATTGTAGCGCTAATCTTAAGGGAATAACAGTGGTAGCAAAAAGGGATGCGTCACAGCTACTTGACAAACTTTGTTCACTAAATGCTTGCTTAAACTGGGCTTGACCAGTACTACTATCAAAGCCGTAACTAAATATTAGTTCTGTGCTTAACAACTCAGTCTTCTCCTCTTCCATTTCAGCAATAAAAACTTCTTTTTGCATTTCTACAATACTTTCTGCTGTATGCGCTAGAATAGATTGAAGAGGAACATTTACAAGGTTCTCTGCTGCTTTTGTACCCTCAGGACGGCATTTCATTTTCGCGGCAGTTATTTTACTATAATGAGGATATATATCACAATTCCTTAATTTGCTTTCCTGGCGTATTGCATTATACTGCTCTTTAGACAAATTATGTTCAAGGAGGAAGGCTAAAGCCTCATCCGCAGTAAATGGAATTGGCTTCTTAGGATGTTCATCACAAATTTTACGCATTTTTGATGGTCTTGTTGGACTTTGAATACTTTTCTTTAGTATTGCAGCCAAATCGGTTTCACCTTGTTTACGTGCTGATGTTGCTGCTGCACAACGAGAAGACTTGTATAAGCTTTCGCATTTGAAAGCTCTGCAGCTTTTTTTCTTTTTCCAAATTCAGATTTTTCGCTAAATGGTACACGAGCAAGTCCAACAGCGCCACTTGTTGCCTTTTCTAAAATGCCATCTACCACAATATTTAATTCAGCATTTAGCCATGCCTGGTTTTGGTTTTTGAATACATTTGTCTTTCTATGACATTTTTTCCACTTTTGCTCTAGTTTCACGCAAAACAAATTAATTTTTTTGGTAATTTGTTTCACCATTTCATCAGAAATTGACGAGGTTTCAAGTTTGTCATATACATGTTTCAAAACGGCATCAACTTTTTATTTTTTTGTACTTTCCTTTCGCCATACTTCAAAAAGATAAATCTTTTTTATACAGAGGTTACCTAACAAAAAGAGGCATTACTCGCAAAACGCAAAAAATCGCAATTTTTGATAAATACCAAATAACTCACTAGATAATATTCTAATTATTTTGTGCACTTTGAGAGTGGAGAAATGGGGTATATTTTTTTAAAAGCTTTCAGAAAATAAAAATTTTATAAAAATGTAACTATTTATAGATGTTTACGCTAATGAGTTATTTATTAAGTATAGTGACATATATATAAAACATTTAAAATTAAAAATATATCTACTTACTTGGCTCTTTCTTTTCCATTTTACT
Source organism: Phyto melanocephala (assembly GCA_941918925.1). Classification (NCBI taxonomy): domain Eukaryota; kingdom Metazoa; phylum Arthropoda; class Insecta; order Diptera; family Rhinophoridae; genus Phyto; species Phyto melanocephala. The sequence goes on from OW799233.1 coordinate 62,649,201, forward strand.
CTAATAAATTATCACACACACAGTCCGAGATATACGCACTTAAAGTTGACTACGCACTACTTAACTTAGGAACACAATTATAGAAAAAATTTAATCAGTTGACTTCGACACGCTGCTGTATAACGGTTATTAATATTTAGTCAAAGCAAAAATCACTTTTTTTTATTCTTTAGAATTCAAAAACAACAACAACAACAATAGTAAAACTGCAAGTTGATTTTTGGACTTTCGCACAGAAATATGTGTCGTTTGACCTAAAGTGCACTGTAGAAAGGGGAAAACCCGGGAAAAGAGTTTAGTCCTTTTTAGAACATAATTACTTTTATGCAAAAAAGAGTACATTTACTGAGTGTAAATCATGTCTATTAAACTTTTTTGTTACATAGATAGTTGAACATATTAAACTTGGAATTGGGAACTTGGACCAAAAATGTACTTTTACGCATTTCTATGATACTTTTTGTATTTTCTTCGTTTATAAAGGTAGTATTGTAAAATAAAGGACTATTGATTCCAGGTGAGACTAAAAATGTTATGGGCGACCAAAAGGTACTTTTTGAAATTTTTATAGTACTTTTTGTATATTCTACGTTTATGAAGGTAGGATTGTACAATCAAGGACTATTGATTCCAGGTGAGACTAAAAATGTTATGAGCGACCAAAAAGGTTCTTTTTTGAATTTTTGTGGTACGTTTTGTATTTTCTACGTTTATGAATATAGGATTGTAGAATCAAGAACTATTGATTCTATGTAGGTGAGACTAAAAATTTTGTAAGCGACCAAGAAGGTACTTTTTTTAATTTTTATGGTACTTTTTGTATTTTCAACGTTTGCGAAGCCAGAACTTTGAAATTAGTCACTATTGATACAAGGTGAGACTAAAAAGGTACCAAGGCGACCAAAAAGGTACTTTTGTGAATTTGTATGGGACTTTTTGTATTTTCTACGTTTATAAAGCTAAAATTGTAAAATAAAGGATTATTGATTCAAGTTGAGAATTAAAATGATATTGGAGACATAAAAAAGCCTTTTTGCATTTTTATTGTACTCCTTGTATTTTTACGTTTGTAAACATGGATTCTTAAAATTAGTGTTTTTGATCCTAGGTCTAACTCCTAATATTATGTACGACCAAAATTACTTTTTCTATTTTTTTTTTATATTTTGTATACATAGAATTCTGAATGTAGGTAATAATAAACCAAGTGGAGGTTTTAGTGAAGGAAAAAATTTTACTTTTATTATATTTATAGTAATTTTTGCAAATTATGAATCTTAATTTTTTAAAAACTCAGTAGCATTGATCTTGCTTTTAGTAAGGAAATATATGCCCGATATATCCTTACTCTACTTTTTATTTTTCTAAGTAAATTGAATCAGAGATACAAATTTTCATAAATTGAACCAAAAAATTGATTAATTATAAATATAACTTGAGTATTAAATAAATAGTAAGAACTGCGCTATCGAAGTAACGGGTTAAATGCTAGTAATTTTGTAAAAATGAAGCAATATACCAAATTTTAGATAATCATTAAATTTACATTTCAAAAATGTTAAAACAAGTTCTCTAACACGTTCATGTTCAATCATTTTTAAATTAACGTAACGAACTACTTTTCTTACAATTCTGCTTAGAATATCCAAATTATATGCTCGGGAATCAGGAAAAACCTCAAGACCATAGTTAAACTGAGACATAATCAGGGAGTAAGCAAGTCGATATCTAACAAGTCTAGGCGTATATGGTTTTAGAGAATATAATCATCTTAAAGCAAGACAAACTTTATTGGAAAGAGTATTTATATGAATATCAAAAAATCGATTGTCCATTAATATATAAGTTAGGATAGAATGCAGTCCTGTTTTGCAAATGAAAGCACATTGTTTTAGTCTTGTTAGAATTAATCCCAAGGAAGTTTCTGTGTATTCAGTTTGATACTGCCTTTAGGTGGTTGTTTAAACCTTTCTCAAAACGATCAATTTGACTAGATTTAGAGGTATATAAAAGAAAAATGTCATCAGCAAATATATGTATGTATATGGCAGGCAAAAATTATTGATAAATAAAGAAATATAATCATTAAAATAAATGATAAATAAAATAGGACCCAAAATTGTCCCTTGGGGCACACCAGAGGTTGCCAAACCAATAGAAGAATTTAATCCACTAAGTGAGAAATATTGTGGCCATTCGGAAGGGCAAGTAAAGGATCCGCATTCTAACGTTTTTTTTTCAACTAGTGCTTATTTCGTAAATGATAACACTTGTCTCATATCTGATTTGACAGATAATTAGTTTTATCCTTCCGCTGAACGAATATGGTTGTGTATACGCTTGAACAATGCTGGGAAATATTGCGATATTACTATGGCCGATTTTTGATCTTGGCGGATATGTAAACAAGCAAAATTGTCGCATTTGGGGCACAGAAAACTCGCACGCATACATTGAAAAGCCGATGCACCTAAAACGAGTCACTGTTTGGTGCGGATTTTGGTCCAGAGGCATAATTGTGTTTTCAACAAATTTTGACATTGACGGTAAAATTGTTATCGTCCTCATCAGTACTACCATTTTTAGAAATAGGAATGACTCTACCCAGTTTTCAAGCAGCTGGAAACTTTGACATCATAAATACAGTATTAACAAGATTAACAAGAAGTCTACTGATAAGTGGAAAAATCAATTTAATAAACCTTATTAAAATTTTATCATGACCAGCGGCATTGGATTTAATTGAATTTAGAGAGAGCATAAGATCATATTCCGATAAGGGATCAAAAGAAAATTAATTTATGCTATCATTAAGATCATCAAGATTTATTTCACCTTAAATATTAGGGTTTAGATTATCTAAAAAGCGCGAAGCTATAGATTCAATATTAGACGAATCGATATTAGGTTCCTCACGACCAATACAACCTAGTCGACTAACTTTTTTTTGCCACATTTGAGTATTACTACATAAGAAAATAAACTTAACCCATAATTCCTACGAGCTTTTCTAATAATAGACTTAGCTTTATTCCTAAGTCTGCAGTAAGCCCTCCAGTTAGCCTCAGAGCGATTTCTAAGGTAAGTCCCATATGCTTGATCTCTTAAAGATCTAGCCTCAGTGATACTTCTAGAATTCATCCAATTCTAGAAGTATCACTGACAAAGACAATAGACTATAAAGATGTTGCACTCAGTATATCTATATATATAAAAGTGAAACTCTGTGTGTAAAGCCGATCGGACTCAAACTTTGACAAGTTTTTGTACACATTCCAGGGCGTGTTTATGTGGGTAAAAAGTGGGCGGGGCCACGCCCATAAACAATTAGCTATCATTTTTAGCTACTTGCACTTGACCAATTTTTCTGAAACTTCGCACACCTATTGAACTCTCATGATTTTACAATTTCGTGATTAGAAAAGTGGACAGTGTTACGCCCATAAAAAGTTATCATTTTCAGCTACTTGAACTACACCGATTTTCCGAAACACACATATTGAGCTGTCATGACTTCACAATTTCGTGATTAGAAAAGTGGGCATGGCCACGCCCATAAAAAAGTTATAATTTTAAGGTACTTGCACTGGACCGATTTTCCTGAAACTTTGCACACATATTGACATGTCATGACTACAAAGTTTCGTGGTTAGAAAAGGGGCAGTGCCATATATATAATTTTATAATTTTTAGTTATGCACTTGATATTCGATTAAAATTCAGAATGCAATTAAAATTCATTAGGGGCGTAGCAACGCGCGCCGGGCTTGGCTAGTTTGAAATAAACAATAATGTTGTGCTGTTAAAGATGAGGAGAGGAAGTATTAGAAGAAGCAAAGACTTTATTCTCACATATTGAACGAATTAAAAAGAGAAAATAACAACATACATACATACATATGTACGTAAATATGTAGATGGAACAAGTTCTGTGAATTATTATTGGCAAATTTGTTTGTTTTTTTTACTAGTTTGAGTAAAAATAATATTAAAGAACTAACAGAAATATTGTTTTCATGCAATCTATGTGTAAATATCAAACGTAAAACCAAATGTTAGCTATTGAATAATTGTAAGGTAAGAATATGTGTTTTATTGTTGTATAAGTAAAACTACATTGACTTGCACCGAATTTTAATTCCATTTTTAAAGTATTTAATTACTACTTACAATATTTGGCATGAAATCCAATAAAATGAAAGACATAAAACTTTTTGTATGGTATTTATGTTGTGTTTTTTTTAATACGATGGTACATACCTACTAGTGTTTTAAAATTCTTTCTAACTAATATAATTACAAGCAAATTAATGGTGTTTTCTTTTCTGACGTAAATGTTGCATTAATTATGTCCTATGCCTTTTTTGTGTTTTTTTCTTAAAAATATGCAATATTATAAAAATGTTACATGTCGTACCCTGAATTAAATCAAAGGGTTAGAATACTGCTCTTTTTAACAGCTGATTTTAATAAGAATAATAAAGTTTTTTTGGTGTTAAAAAATAATTTCTTGTCCCAAATTATTAAAATGGAAGAAAGAAATGCAGTTTTATGTTATTTCTACTGATTATAAAGGTAGCATTTTGTTAGGATGTAGGTGACCTTTGAAACACCTACAACATTGTTTTTTAGAAAAGAAAACACCATAAGTATTTCCACTCTGTTAGGTCACCGTATAATATATCTATACTAAACTGTATAATTTTGTTTTTCTGTAATTTGCTTTTATTCTTCCTATAAATTGTATTTAATTTAAAACATATTTTTGGTCCACTGTTACCACTGTAATTTGTCATAAATTTTGTATACACTAACCACTGTAACTTATTTTAGCAAACAATTGTTAGTTAGGTATTTGTTTCTCACTTAAATATTTTAAACTAGTGTTGTGTTGTTGTCAACAAGAATGCAATGTATTTTGTTGTTGCATACATAAGATAAAAATATAATTTGACTTGGTACATTGGAAGTGAGAAACAAATAAAACAACAACAGTGTGGCCCTTTGTAAATACATAATTTTGTAACAGGTATAAGGTAATGAATTTGTAATAAAGAAATTATTGTTAATATTGAATTCGAATAAGCATCATCCCTTTTTTATTGTCGCGCTTTTTACGGACGCAGGTTCCCAACGTTTTTATAAATCATTGCCCAAGGAACATTTCAGTAGCATATAGATAACAATCCAAAATAAACAGAATTGCTCTATATAGCTGCCGGTGAAGAAAAAGCTCTTCATCGTACATTTTGGCGCCCAACGTGGGGCGAGTGATTTTTCTAACGTGTTTCAAAAATTTGTTGTTGTGCAGTCCTTGTAAACTTCAAAGACTTTTGTTGAAGTACATTTTTTTTTACCAAATAAAGTGTACGGTCGTGTCGTGAAGTGGAAAAACATTTAAAAAAAATTAGAGACATTATTATTAAAAAAAATCTAAATAATTGTTTGGACCAGATAAAAAACTTAAAAACTCAAAAAGTGTGGTGCATCAAAAGCATTTTGTACAATTATTTTGGCAAAGCTTGTATTAAAAGAAATTAATACATAAACAAATAAAAACTGTTGAGCTCATCAAGTGCAACCAAAAAAAAAGGTTTTAAAAACAAAATTATAAAGTGACACTAAACTTTATTCACAATTTGTACATGTACATTAACTGGCTTGCGCTTCTATTTGGTTTCAGTTAATAGTGAGAAAATTTCTGTATACCAAAATTTTGTTGTTCTAAATATTAAAAAAAAGTAAAAAAAAAATATTTAAATAAACCTAGCTCGCTTTGTTATTTTCTTCGCCAAAATTGTTTGTCGTTCATACCGTGTCCAACACTAGTTCTTCAAATTTGAAAAAAAAAAATAGCTATGACGTTGGAGGAAGTTAAACAGCAACGGGCTAATACAAAGAAAAGTATTTCCCGTATTAAAAATCAAATCGAAGCCAATGGAAGGGGTGAAGGTAAGACACTTTCGTCAGCTGAACTCAAGTGCCGTTTGGGTATTTTGGAGTCATATTTTAAGCAGATATTGACGTATCAAACCCAAATTGAAAAATATGACCCGGATGATAATGGTAGGCCCGAAATTGAAGATTTGTATATCGCAGCAAAATTAAATATACAGTCTCAGCTTGGTGAGGATATACATAACACAACGGTATCCGATTCAACTATTTGTTTCCCTGTTGCCAGTCATAAACTTCCTCAGCTCAAATTGCCCACATTTAGTGGTAAGTACAGTGAGTACAAAAATTTTATAATGTCATTTAACCAAGTTATTGATCGTGAATTCGGCCTTTCAAATATTGAAAAATTTAACCATTTGCTCAACTGTCTACAAGGGCATTCTCTTGAAACAGTCAAGGCTTTCCAAATTACTAATGAAAACTACCCAAAGGCTCTGGAAAGGTTAAAAACGCGGTACGACAATAGCTCACTAATTTTTATGGAAAATATTGCTACTCTTTTTGAACTTCCCGCAATGGCCAAGAACAATTGTACACAATTACGTAGCCTTGTCGATAATGTTTCTGCTCTTTATAGCTCTCTATTGTCTCTTGGTTCTCATACTGATATTGCAAATTCGATGCTTATTCATGTGGTAATGGAAAAGATTGATGATGAAACCAGAAGAAAGTGGAAAGATTCTTTGGACTTTACCAAACTGCCATCATGGGATGATTGTTCCAAGGTTCTTGAAAGACGATGCCAGTTTTTAGAATCGGTTGACAGCACACATACACAAACAACTCGTAAACCCGAACATAATCAAGTGGGTAAGTCCAAGCATAAAAATTCTAATCCTGGTTACACATTTTCGGTTTCAAAACGTCTATGCGCACTTTGTTCAAAAACTGATCACACTATACATCGGTGTTCTCGCTTTAAAGATATGGATATCAGCCAACGCTTTGAAAATGTTAAACGCTTAGCACTTTGTCTTAATTGTTTGTCAAAAGGGCATCAAGTAAACAACTGTTCCTCAACATTCAAGTGCAAATTTTGTTCTCGTTTGCATCATAGTTTGCTTCACCGGTCTCAGCCAGCTTCCAGGCCCTCGTCCTCGGCTGCTGAACCACCAATTTCTTGTCCTGCCTTGAATGAATCTCTATCCTCGGTCGATACTCACATGGAAAAATCTTCGCCAGAACAGGTGTTGCTTGCTACTGCCATGGTTCTCGTTCGTGACTCTACTGGTTCTTATCAATTGGGTCGCGCTTTACTAGATTCTTGCTCTCAATTGAATTTCATTACTGATGAGTTCTTACAAAAACTTCATTTGCCTCGAAAGAAACAAACAACTGAAGTTATTAGTATTGGCAATACTCGTAGCAAAAGTAAATATAAGTCGTCTACTAATGTAAAATCTCGATTTACAGATTTCGAAGCATCGCTCTCATTCTGTGTTTCACAACATATTTCTTATCAACCTGATTCTGAATTAGACGTCTCAAAATGGAACTTGCCTCCAAATACTCAGCTTGCAGATGAGCAGTTCTTTAAAACTAAGCGTATCGACTTACTTATTGGCACTGAAACTTTCTTCGATATTTTGTCAGTTGGCCAAATCAAGCTTGGTCCTAATTTGCCCAAGTTACACAAAACACTTTTCGGATGGATTGTAGCAGGTCGTTATTCCTCAAATCAATCCAATACTCGTTCATCTTGTATGCTGTCGATAGAAGAAGAAGTTGATCTTAAGTTACAACGTCTATGGGAAATCGAAGAAATTAAATGTAACACAAACAATTTAACCCCAGAACAATCTGATTGTGAAGCATTTTTCAATGATACTGTCTATCGTGAATCTTCTGGTAGGATTGTTGTTAAATTGCCCTTTAAAGATTCTTCTGACACTTTAGGTCTCTCCCGAAATATGGCCTATAGGAGATTAATGTCTTAAGAGAGACGATTTGCTCGTGACAGCAGTCTTAAATCACAATATGTCGCTTTTATGAAGGAGTATGAAAGTTGTGGTCATATGAGTTTAATTTGTAGTCCTCGCTTAAATGAGCCTCATTATTTCATTCCACACCATTGCGTTTTCAAGCCCAATAGCACCTCGACAAAGCTAAGAGTCGTGTTTGATGCTTCATGTCCCTCGTCGTCTCAGAAATCCCTCAATGACATTCTTATGGTAGGTCCAACAATTCAAGATGAACTTTACAAAATCTTGCTTCGTTTTCGCCTTCATCGATTCGCCATTACAGCTGATATAGTAAAAATGTACCGTCAAATCCTTATTGACCCTTATGATCGAAAATATCAATATATTTTGTGGAGGAATTCTGAAGAAGAAGAAGTTCGTATATATCAGCTGAATACAGTCACCTACGGAATGTCAGCAGCACCTTATTTAGCCATTAAAAGTCTGCATTATCTCGCAGATCAATACGTAGCTTAATTCAAGATTGGTGCAGAAACCATAAAGTCCTCATTTTATGTTTATGACCTTTTAGGTGGCGCAGACACACTAGAAGAATTGGCTCAAATAAAAAAGGAAGTAAACGAAATTCTAATGCGAGGTGGTTTTCAATTAGATAAGTGGCATTCAAATCATAGAGATTTTCAAAATGATAAAACAATAAAAGACTTGAATATTGAAGACTCTGCGATAACTAGCGCCCTTGGTATTACTTGGGATCAACAAAAAGATGTTTTTGTATTTTCGTTTTCGCCTAAAGTTAAAATTGATGGAAAAATTACCAAACGAACAATTTTGTCGCTCTCGTTTTCACTTTTTGATCCCTTAGGACTTTTGGCTCCGCTTATTATAAAAGCTAAAATCATCATGCAAGAACTGTGGATTCTTAAAATTGGCTGGGACGAGTCTATACCTCAAGAACTACATTCCGCTTGGGAATATTTCGTATCTGATCTTAAAAACTTAACGTCGCTTGAAATTCCTCGTTTTTGTCTCGCTGCTGAATATTATTCAGTACAACTTCATGGCTTTTGTGACTCATCAATTCGAGCTTATGGATGCTGTTTTTACTTGCGTGTTAGAACTTCCTCAGGAGATGTTTCTGTTCGGCTTTTTACGTCAAAATCTAGAGTTGCCCCTACAAAAAGGAGATCATTACCGAAACTCGAATTATGTGGGGCGCAACTATTGGCAAAATTATACTCTAAAATTAAAAATCTTTTTTCGATACCTCATAAAGATGTAATTTTATGGTCAGATTCTCAAATAGTTCTTCACTGGTTGAAACAACATTCTTCTACATTATCCGTTTTCGTTGGCAACAGAGTTTCAGAAATTCAAGATCTGACTAATGGCTGTGTGTGGCGACATGTTCCAACGCATTTTAATCCTGCTGATGTCGTCTCCCGCGGCTCAACTGTTCAAGAACTCACATCGTCAATTTGGTTCAGCGGACCATCATTTCTCTTTTGTGATCCCGTTAAATGGCCTCCTAATAAAGTAATCATATCCGATGAAAGTAAGCACGAAATCGACAAAGAAAGGCGAAAAACCGTTTTCTGTCTTGAAATAGGCCCTAATTACATATTAAAATCTATGGAAAAATATAGCTCATATCTAAAAATTGTTCGTATTGTTGCCTGGATGCTTCGTTTTGCTCAATTACCAAGAACTAATATTATTAATTCTGACTCTTTGCAGCCTCAAGAATTAGAAAACGCCCTACTTCGAATAGTTTTTAATATCCAGAAACAATATTTTCAAGATGATATAAATCGAGCTTTGAAGAAAAAAGTCCCTCAAGGTGCCTTAAAGTGTCTAAACCCCTTTCTGGATTCATCGAATGGCTTTTATTTGCTCAAAGTTGGCGGCCGTTTGGAATTTGCTGCAATCGCTGAAGGTCAAAAGCACCCAATAATTTTGCCAAGCAAAAACTTTTTTGTTCACTATTATGTGCGACATGTACACATCAGTAACTACCATGCTGGCCCAAAAGCTCTGATTTCGCTAATTCGTCAGAGATTTTGGGTAATAAACGCAAGAAATTTATGTCGTCGCATTGTGCATTCATGTCCACAATGCATTCGCTATCGTCCAAGGTTGTTACAACAAATGATGGGAAACTTGCCTGTAGAGCGATTAAATCCTGCAAGGGCGTTTGCCAGATGTGCAGTTGATTTTTATGGTCCAGTCAACACTTACCTCAGAATCAGAGGAAAAGTTCCATACAAAACCTACATAGCCGTTTTTGTATGTCTCGCAACCAAAGCAGTCCATATTGAAGTCGTTTCGGACCTATCAACTGATGCCTTTATTGCAGCTCTAAAAAGAATGATTGGTCGAAGAGGCCTGCCCACAGATATTTTCTGTGATAATGCCACCAATTTTGTTGGTGCTAATTCTAAGTTGGCACAATTAAAATCGTTCCTTTTTGAGCCTAAAAACACAAATGTTATTATAAATTATTGCTCAAACCAATTTATTAATTTCCAATCAGCCAAAGGTCACTTAGCCAAGACGTTGTACCCGTATAATATATCTATACTAAACTGTATAATTTTGTTTTTCTGTAATTTGCTTTTATTCTTCCTTTAAATTGTATTTAATTTAAAACATATTTTTGGTCCACTGTTACCACTGTAATTTGTCATAAATTTTGTATACACTAACCACTGTAACTTATTTTAGCAAACAATTGTTAGTTAGGTATTTGTTTCTCACTTAAATATTTTAAACTAGTGTTGTGTTGTTGTCAACAAGAATGCAATGTATTTTGTTGTTGCATACATAAGATAAAAATATAATTTGACTTGGTACATTGGAAGTGAGAAACAAATAAAACAACAACAGTGTGGCCCTTTGTAAATACATAATTTTGTAACAGGTATAAGGTAATGAATTTGTAATAAAGAAATTATTGTTAATATTGAATTCGAATAAGCATCATCCCTTTTTTATTGTCGCGCTTTTTACGGACGCAGGTTCCCAACGTTTTTATAAATCATTGCCCAAGGAACATTTCAGTAGCATATAGATAACAATTCGAAATAAACAGAATTGCTCTATATAGCCGCCGGTGAAGAAAAAGCTCTTCATCGTACACACTCTATGTTTATGACACGCATTTTTCTCGTCGAACCAAAACGAATATTTTGTATCATTAGTACACCCTACGCACTGCTCCATAACAACTTTTTTTATATTTTTATGATATGTTCTTGAATAATAGCTTTTCGAATATTTTTATGTGGATTTTACATATTTCGAAAAACAAGTCAGATAGTGAACATAGACTTCCGAAATCTGTTTTATTTTCATAGTATTTTGTATGAATAAGCATTTCTGATGGATATGTTAAAATTTGGGAAGGTTTAATTATATCCATTCGGCATTTAATGCAAGATATCCGTTGCACTATGTAACCTATGAAATATCGACTTGAGGTAAGTTCTATTGGCACATTCTTATAGTTAAAACTGTCGGCACTTTCATCAAAATATTATTCATTTGCCACAATGAGTCAAAGAGTATTTGCTGTCTGACTTACGGCGTCTTTATTTTTGATACCACTGCTAAATTTATATTTTTTTTCTTTTGGATAACTCATAATAACTTAAACAAAACACTGTATTACATATCACTTTCATACAAAAATGTTTGATGAAAAGCTTTACAAGTAAGCAAAATGTAAAAAACAAGTGCTTAAGTAAAATAACGGTAAATTAAACATATTGCAAATTATTTTTTTTAGCTTATTCCCAATTTATACCCTTTATCTGCAAAAATCACAAAAATAGCAATTTATAACATAAAATGTTTTTATGGACATATTTTGGTATGTACCTATGCAACAACCGAAGAAGTCATTAATAATTTAGTTTTATTTTATTTTAATACATATATTTAATTTTATTGTAATTAATATATACATATTTATTGTTAATATTTAATACACAAATTCTTCTCATTATGGCATTTTAAATTCAACCAAATTTAATGCAGTTTTTTTTTACAATAACATAATATGTATGCGTTCGTTATGGCAGCACAGGCGATCATTTCAGTTTCTTCTACAACATGACGTTAAGTCTTTAAAGTCAGGCGGTTATATTTTACTATTGTATATCAAACATTTTTTTTGCTAACAAGACTAAAGTTAAAAAAAAATATGACTTTTTTTTACTGATAAAACAGTTACATCCAAATGATTTCCAAATGTTAATCGTACAGGAGAGAGCTTAATTGCATAATATACTTAATTATTATTAATTTGAAATCAAACCTGACTGTTTGCTGGGCAGCACGCTTGGTAATATTTACACACATACATAAACAGTCCATCACATATAATTTATTTTTGTTGAGAACTTGTTCTCTTTTTGTTTTCTTACTCTCCACATATTGAATTCTCTCAATGTGTATAACAAAAATTGGGATCTATGAAAAATTCCACATAGAAATTAACACCGGCACAACATTGCATGGCAGCGCAACATCTTTATAGTCAATAGTCTTTGGTTATGAAGATGATCAATTAATTGATTTAATGTAGAAAGTTGTAAATTTACATTATTAGCATAGAATATAGGAGAAGCATCAAAACTCTCAAGATACCGATAGAAATCGTCATAGTTTATCTGATTGTAATCTTTAAATTCAATCCACTCACTACGTCTGCTAGAGGAGGATCTATATATACACATGTAGGGGGAATATCGAAGCAGACCACTACTATCACGGGTCCCTTTTCGACCCCCTTCGCTCCTCAGTGATTTCGTGTCTACCGATCAGTATACCTTCAATCACTGAGTCCCGCGCCACAACCGGCGTTTGCTCTGGACTAGAAAAACGATTTCACACTGCCGACTGGTGATTGTCGACAATCCTCATCGCACAGTCCTTTATAATCGCCAGCATCTCCCTCAGACTAAGGTCCCCCATCGCACTCACACTTAAAGTGTGCTTGCCTGTGATCCTTAATCTTCCGCTCGCCAACGCCGGACACTCGCATACTACATGCGCTGCCGTCTCGGCACCCTCCAGGCACATTCTACAAATATCATCATCCACGATCCGCATCCTCTTCAGATGATATTTGAAGTTACCATGTCCTGTAATCAACGCAGTGATCCAGCTCATCATACTCCGATTAAAACCGAGTATCTTCACTGCACCCCTGCCAAGTGGCTCTCTGAGGACCATACGAGCCTGTCTACACGTGATTCCCTCCATCCACCTTCGCAAGTTCATAGAGTTTACCCATTGAAAGATCTTCGCCCGCACTAACCCATTGCCCAGAGCAGTTCTGGATTCCGGTCCGCAGAATGCAGCCTCAGACCCCTTCTTCGCAAGTTCGTCAGCAGCTTCATTCCCAGCTATGCCCACGTGTCCCTTAACCCACACCAGCGTTCTACCTCATTTGTAGAGGCACACCTATTGAGCTTCAGAACACACTCAAGCACCAAAGAGGAGTCCACATCCATCCGCTGCATACGTTTTATAACCGACTGGTTGTCAAGTGCAACAAGAATTCTCTTCCCATACATTCGACATTCCAGCAGGTGGTCCAATGCGTGCAGCAAACCAAGCATTTCTGCCTGATAGACCGACACGTACTCCCCAAGATTAAGGGTGCAGGATAAGTTCAACTCAGATGAGTACACACTAGCACCTGCCCTTCCGTCCATAAAGGACCCATCAGTAAAGATACTGATGTCATTCTTCATGCACTCATCGTGCATGAATCCATCCGCCATGAGCGTGTGATGTAGCCTTTCGACCACTTTCACCCGACTCATGCGCTCCATCGGCATCTGAGTCTCCCTAACCTCTTTATCCACGAGGTCCAGGATTCTCCTATGCCCCAAAACCGACCCAAAGCGATACCACATGCCATCGCTTCGCATCCGAATCGCCGATCTTGCCGCCGTCTCCCTTACGAATAAGTCCAATGGCAGCAGTCCCAGCATTGCCTCCATCGCCTGCGTTGGTGTGGTACGTATCGCGCCACATATACCAATGCAGGTAATCCTTTGAACCCCGTCCAACTTCCGCCTAACTATCGCCTGAGAGGCCTTCGGCCACCAGACAACAGATGCGTAAGTGATCGTCGGTCTCACCACCACTGCGTAAATCCAGTGTGCAGCCTTAGGTGAGATTCCCCACTTCCGACCGCAAACCCGTTTACACTGATGCAGAATCCTCTTTGCCTTCTGTACCCTTGTCTCAACATGATCATTCCAGGTTAGTTTCGTATCCAGCGTTACCCCCAGATATTTCACCTTCGTGGACACATTGATCTCGGTTCCAAAAAGCATTAAGGATTCAATCTCTATGCCCTTCCTTCTCCACGTGAAAAGCATAGCATCCGATTTGCCAGTATTTATGGTTAGTCCCTGTCCACAACACCATTCCTCGATTACTCTGAGCGCCTGTCTCATGCAACCTAAAATGGTCTCCATGAACGTACCACCAACCATAATTGCCACATCATCCGCATACCCTACCGTATGTATACCCATTACCTCCAGTCTCCTGAGAAGGCTGTCCACAGTTATGTTCCACAGCAGAGGTGATAAGACCCGTCCTTGCGGACATCCCCTGACCACCCTTCCCCGAATCCTGGTGCTCCCGCTCCTGAGATTCATTGCCCTACATTTGAGCATGGCGCCGATCCACTTCACCACAACAGAATCGACCCCTCGCTCATCGAGAGCATTTTCCAGTCTATCAAAAGCGCCTTGTATGTCCATAAATACGGACAAAGCCAGATCACCATTGAAAATCTCCCTCTCAGCAACCCTCACCAGTTCGTGCAGGGCTGTCTCAGTAGACCTCCCAGCCCTGTAAGCGTGCTGACTCCCACTCAATGGCCTATCCATCAGCGTATTCTCCTCCAGGAAGTCAACCAACACCCTTTCCATTGCCTTCAATAGAAAGGATGTAAGACTGATCGGCCTGAACGACTTAGCCTCCGTATAGTCCCTCTTCCCCGGTTTGGGAAGAAAAACTACCCTGGTCTCCCTCCATGCCACCGGAATATACCCTGTCGAAAGACAGGCAACAAATATTTCCCTAATCACCACAAGTAGAGTGTTCATACCCCACTGTAGTAATGCAGGAAATATCCCATCTATCCCAGCCGCCTTAAATGGGTTAAAAGACAAAATTGCACTTCTAACCCCATTAAGAGTTACTATCCTCTCAGCATCCCTTCGCCTTACCTTACTGGCTCCCCTGTTAACGGGAACCCATGAGTCATTCAAAATGAAACTTCCAGGAAAATGTACCTCCATCAGCGACCGTAATGTCCCCTCCATCGTTTCCGTTAATCCGCCATCGCTCCTGCGAATAAGCCCCATTCTGGAGACAGGGTCCCTAGACACCATCCTCTGCATCCACTTCAGATGTATCCATCACGCCGGAGCAGAATTCCCTCCACGTACTTCGTTTCCGAAGACATATAGTTCTCTTCAGCTCCTTCTTCTTCGCCTTATACTCGTCCCATAACTCAGGATTCCCCCCCTCATGTAACGATTAAAGGCCCTCCTCGTGTCCCTCTTCATGGATTCCAATTCACTACTCCACCATGGAGTAGAATCCTTTTCATCCACTACCGTGAGAGGACACGCATTCTCGAAGGCAAGTCCGACAGTAGAGTTTACCCTCTCCACCATCCGCTCAATATCCTCCGTATTCCGGAGTGCCCGGTGTGGAACACTCCCCGAAAGTCCCGAGAGGCACTCCTCGTACCTAGTGCGATCCGTATCCCTCGGTACACTGATACGCCTACGCGCCTTCCTCCGCCTCGTACCATATAGAATCTCAAACTGGATAGCCCTGTGGTCAGACATGGTCAATCTGTCCACCACTCTCCAATTCCCAACTCTATCCAGCATCCCGACAGAGCATAAGCTGATGTCGATTACCTCCGCCCTACGTACATCCACGAAGGTGGGCTCGACAACCCTGTTCAGGACCAGCAGGTCATGACACTCCACAAACTCCAGCAATTGCTGTCCCCTGTGGTTATCGTCCGTACTGCCCCATACAGTACTGTGTGAATTAGCATCACAGCCCAAAACAAGAGGCATATCCCTCAACCTACAGAACTCCACCAGATTCCTTACAGCCCCCGAAGGATGGGAGTCGGGTGTGTCATAGGGTCGGTAAGCTGACGCCACCAGAAACGATCCCGAACCCTCGCCTATCATCACAACCGCAATATCCGGCGAACAGAGATGCGTCATCGGCACAGCACACACACCGTGACGCACCAGGATACATGTCCTCAACCTCCCCCCCCCCGTCTGTGAGTGAAACAGACTGGCGGTCTAACGAGACAGGCCCATGATGTTATCCCTAACAATCCATGGTTCCTGTAGTAAAGCTATATCCAACCCATCCTCCACAAAACATCGCATCATCACCGCCGAAGCCGCTCTGCTATGATGCAGATTAAGCTGATATACACTCAGAGTTTCCTGGTATGGGCCCACCACCTTCCCTGATAGACTCTAGAGGCGTCTACCCCCGCACCAGGTAGGACGTCCTGCTCACAATGCATACCCTTTGAATTTTACAATAGCCTGATCAAGACCGCAGTTGAGTCGCCTCCCTGCTTTCTTGATGGCCATCGCATCCTCATTCGGACACAGATGGTAAGCACCACGCCCACGCATCCTTTTTGCCTTTGCAGTCTTTTCAAAATGGTGTCCTTGCCCTCGGTAGCACCATGAGCAATGACAACCATTTTGCTTTCATACCCCTAGGCTATCGATTCTCAGCCTCGCCCCTTCCCATAAATTGGTCAGGGATTTTGCTGATTCGATCGTCCAGCTCCTCGTCAACTGATTCTTGCACGTAAGTACAATGAATCCATCAATGAGTTTGGCGTTTCCTACGAAACCTATATCACCCCCATCCTCCGAGAGGTTGTATAGAGCACACAGCAGAGATGTTTTAAACACCCTCAGATGTGATTCATCCAGAGGTCCCTCTAGTGATAGGTCGGTGATACCTAACGTGAGTCCACCTTCCGCCACTTGGGCGTAGGTTTTTCTCGCCTTTCCGCCAGCCTTCGGCCTCGCATTAGTCCTAGAACTACTACTCGGCTTCTGGTCAGCATCTTTCACGGCCACTCTCCGTAGTTGGTTCGAGTCCAAGTTCCTGGGTTTATCACCCTTAAACTTTTTGCCCGCTCCCTCTACTTCAGGTGCCGTCTCCTCATCCATAAGGCTAAGAATCCGTTTTTATATCTTTTCAATAGCCTTCCTACTCCTCCGACGTTTCCTCTTTAGTCTTTGCCTCTCGGTTTTATCAAAGGGCATAGACTCAGAGTTCGCGTCGCGGTCCGAGGTTTCCGTGATCTGGACAGATGCCTCCACTCCTGCTGGGGCGGATACATCAATGTCTTTCACCGTTAAATCTCTACTGGAGTATCTTCAGAGATTAATCTCTCCGCCTCTTGCGAAGCTTCAATGTCCATCTCAATCCGATCTCTCCATTGGCCACGTCTAATCGCTGTATCCTCAGAGACTAACCTCTCCACCTTTTGCAAGGCTTCCTTGTCCGCCCCTTTCGAATTTCATCGATTATCACAATTTTCATTTGAAATATTTGTTGAATCTATTTTGTTCCAACGAGTATTGGGGAAAGAAAAGTCGACCCGCACAGAGCCACACATGCACAGGCAAGTCTAAATTGAAACTGGAGGTCAACTGGTATCCAGAGTTTACATACTAGCGACCAGGCTCCCTCCTGGCCACGCATCCCTTGGCGTATGTAGTCCCACCGTGGATTAGGGTAGATTTATACGAGTACAACTCCCTGGCGGGGTCGTGAAGACCAGCCGTGGTCCATAGGGCCAATTACAGCAACACTGGGTGGTCCAATCTCAATGAGAGAGGGAAAACCACCCAGTGGCCGAGTCTATCAGCCGCCCCCACATAGGAAGAAACAGACGCTGACAGACAGGGAAAGGTAGTACTTAGTTGTGCAACACTGCACGTAAGCCCCCGCATCGCTTCAAGATGACTACCCATCGCGAGGGGAGGTGGATCTAAATGAAATTACTATAAAACTATGATAAGAGGAAAAGAATAAGTATTGAAATTAATTACTGTAAGCTACAGTAGAAGGTTGACATAAAAGAAAATAGTCTATTAACGAAGTAGTATTAGTTGGTAAATGAAGGTGAGTTGGCAAACAGTTGTGAAAACAGTTTAAACCGCATCTAGAAATTAAAGAACGTATTAAACACAACTTTAGAAACACCTTCACAATTAACAGGAACGACATTGTAAACATCTAGAGCCACTAGTTTCTAAATTACAAACTCCACAGGGATTAGTTATTAAGGATATTTAATACATTAAATATATTTTTAATGCGAAAATCATAGAATTTCAATAAAATGGCAGCAAACGAAAAAATAAAAACAAGAATGTAGTTTTACAGTTGGTTAGGATGATAAAAAAAACGTAGCACATGCTAATAAGTTAAAAATTTGTATATGTTGTTTAAAATATAAAATTTAGGAATAAACTTTATATATGTATGCAGAAGTGATTAAACACTTAAAAAATTTTTTATACTATAACTTTTTTTATTTTTTTTTTTTACCAAATACTATAAATATTTAATTTTAAATCAAGAGGAAGTTCTTTTTCACGTCTATCTCAACATAGTGTTACATCTAAGTCATTTTACGAGTCAAAATGACAAAATAAAAAAATGTTAAATCTATCGGAAAAAATAAAATCGATGTCTACCGCTATAAAGGATATTCTAACCGCGCAATAGCTAAGAATTTTGAACGAAGCCTGAACAGTTGTATACAATTACATCAAGGATCCCGAGGGGTATGGAACAATTTTGAAGGAAGGATTTCGTCGTCTTAATCTACGTATTAGAAAAGAGAACTAATCAGAATTGCTTCTAATTCGGCCTTATCCTTGTCAAAAATAAGAGCTCAAGCTGGATTTCAAGCGAGCAAATCATCAGTACGCATTAAAAGCTGTGAGTATCTTAAATACTGGAAATTACAAAAAAGCTACCACTTAATGCTCCTCGTAAGGAAAAGCGGCTTCAATTCGCATAAGACTACACGGCAAGGGATGTGCAGCAAAGAGGTCATGTAAATGATTGGAAAACTGTTGTATATACGGATGAGAAGAAACTTAATTTGGGTGGGCCTGATGGCTATACTATTATTTCCATGATTTGCGCAAAGAAAAGTGATTTTTGAACCGACATCACAGCCGAGAGGGAGGCGTTATGGTATGGGGTGCTATTACGTACTATGGCACCATCGATCTTGAATTTTAAAGTGCAGAAATGACTGGTGCAAGCTATAAAACGTTACTGAAATCAACTTTACCGAAGTTAAATTAACAACTTGGTCCCATATCTTGGATATTGCAACTGTATAATTCCCCACTTCAGAGTACTAAAGGAGTTCATTGCAAGCCAAAATGTTGATATTCTTGACTGGCCACCCTACTCGCCAGATCTAAACATTATCGAAAATGTCTGGGGTAGGTTATCTCGTAAGGTCTATGAAGGAGGTAGACAATTTGATGACAAACAGTTACTAATTCAGGCCATTAAGGATGCTGGGAGTCAAATTTTGTTGGATAACATAAATTCTCTTTATCTGTCAATGAAAACCCGTATATTTAAAGTTATTAAAATCAAAGGGGGTTTTACCCATTACTAATTGTAAATAAATAAAGTAAAATGAATTGAAAAAAACAAGAAAAACTGTTTTTCATTAAAATTAGTTAAAGTGCCTTTATTCAAGTAAACCAAAAAAATAACACATTTTTGGACTTTTTTTTATAAATTGCTCAAAAAAAAGTTCTTTAGCTAAGAAACCACTATTGGCATGATTTTTTTTTTATATCTCAAGATGTCTAGCTTCCATTTTTATTTTAAAATTTTGCAATCGGTTGAAAATTGCAAAAGATATAGGCATCTGGAATTTTTAGTGCCTTTAAATCAGTGAACCGGAGTGTATATTTATACTAGCCAAGGAATAAAAGTGCATTTTGAATTTTAATTGAATGTATTAAAAATAATATTTCATTGATTTTTATTGTAATGCAAGTGGGTATACAATATTTTTGGTTTTACAATTTACTGTAAAAATTAAAAATTTTTTTGGTGTTTCCACTCTGGAGCATGCGACGTACAGCTGGCCATATAAAAGCATGGATTTTCCAAATTCAATCCTGCAACACGCAGAGATTTTCCTTGTGCTTTGTTGATGGTAATAGCGAAGGCAAGGCGAAGGGAAACTGTAGTCGCTTGAAGTTGAAAGGCAAATCGGTGGGAACCATTGGAATGCGTGGAAATAGCTGAAAATAATAACTTTTTATTTATTTATTTTTACGGATTTGGGGTCTATAGCTAACACACACACAGACAGAGTTTCACTTTTTATATATAAATTATAAAGATTGCGTAAATAATAATGTTGGTAAAATTTCAGCAGTATCATATGAACAAAAAACATATATGGGGATCAATGTAAAAGTCACAGATCAGAAATTGGCGACATGAGAATAGAAAAGGCAAACGAAGCAAGTGCTTCATATTACGAAATGAAGTTACAAGTACATGAGTTTACAAAGGCGTAGCCAGGATATGAAATAGGGTACTGCCACGAAAATTATGATTTTTTATAATTATGATTTTTTATGATTATGATTTTTTATGATTATTACAATTTTGGTCTATTTGAGGAGTAATCTGCGTGGATCTTCTGAAATTTTTTCTACAATTTTTTCCAAAAATGTGTCCTTCTTGGTTACCAATTTTCGGTGGACGCTTAGCATACATAGTCCTGCAATATATATATACTTATTTTTTGATAATAAATAAAATTGCATATTATATTACCGTTTAAACGATCTTCAGTCAGTGTGGAGCGCAACCATGTTTTTAAAGTGCTAAATGACCGCTCAACAGTTGCAGTAATGCACGGCTGTGACGATGAAATTAATAACGCCTTCCTTATATTTGGCTAAAATAATCGAGCGTCTTTCAAAATACTCGCCAGCTCTAAGTCGGCTAATTCGTCTTTACCCATTTTTTTGTTGCCAAGAATTATACCAAAGCTCAATTTCTCCTTCCAAATCATCCAACATTAAAATGCTCAAACGTTTTTGTGGCATCTTTAAGCTCTTCCAGCTTCACAGAAAGCATGTTTGACGGGTGCATACAAAGAATTGCAAACGCTGGCCTATTCTCTTCATTAAATCTTCTGTCCAGTGATGAAATTAAAGAATCTATATAAGGAATGTATATAGATCGCTTCCAGTATTCAGCAGGTGATGAAATTGGGGGATTTGAACGGTGCGTTTGACAAGAGACTATCCTTGGAACAGACATTTCTATTCCTAAATTGGCTGTGTTTTCTTGAATAGAAAAAAGCAATCCGTCCACAATGTCCTGTGCATTAGTTCAGTGTTCCTGTGGAACGGCCATTATTAATTTTATTTGCTTGACACATTGCAATAAATCCATAGTTTTAGACTGCAAAATATTTGCAGTTGGTTCCAACAGAAGGGAATACTGTGGAATTATTGAAAACGAAAACGGGTTGAGTGGCTGCACAATGGAGTTGAAAGGCATATTTCCGGATGTTCTGATTTCCTTCACCTGTAAACCTTTCCAATGTTTCCACATTATCAACAAAATTTTCTTTGAAACGCGCGATACTTTTATATTTGTGTGACCAACGTGTGTCGCAGAGCATTAGGATACTTGGAATGCACTTTCTTCTCAAAGGTGATTCCCGAAAAAAATTATAATATCTTTTATTGTACCTGTAAATGAAAAGATTGAAGGTGAATTCATTGTAAACCCGTAAACAGTTAAATACATACCCATCGTGTTTCTAATTTCTGGGAGAACGTTTAGATCGTTTACAACGACGTTCAGTTTGTGGCTAGCACAATGAAAAAAAGGGCTTTTTTAAATTTTTGCCTCAAAGTATTTTGTACACCTCCTTCTTTTCCAGCCATAGCACTACAACCATCATAGCCCTGCCCAACACATTTAGATTCATCCAGTTGCAATGTCGATATAAAATTTTGAATTTCTTCGGCAATACATTTTGCATTCATTGCATTTAATTCCACAAACCCAAAAAATTCTTCTCGAATTAAACATTTTTCCTCGTCAAAGAAGCGTATTCCAACAGATAGTTGCTCTTTCCCCGATATATCCGCTGTTTCGTCAGCTAATATGCTGTACGCAAAAGATTTTTTTTATGTCCTGCACGATGTCGTCTTTTATTATTAAATCACATATAGTAATTAATTGATTTTGGATTTGTGGTGACAAGTATTTTGCATTTTTGTTCGAATTATCTAAATGCCTTTGCAAAATCTGGTCGCCACAATCGATTCTCAGACTTATTAGATCTTGGAAAATACCTACATAAATAAAAAAATGTATAGTATAAGATTTTCTTTATTTAGAAATTACACTACCTGGAGTAGTGCTATATTGATTTTTTCCTCGCAAAGCCATGTCATGTGTTCCGCAAAAAAAAATACATGTTGTGATAGAGGTAACAATTTTACGGTTCTCCTCAATCAGTTTCTTATGACCTGAAACCATCATTGCGTCTACTGGAATATTTGTCAAAAATGATTTCGCTGCTTCTACCGCTTGCTTATGCCATTGATTATTAGCATGTTTTTTGCAATACTCATGCATTTGTTTATAGCGTACAAAAGCTTTTATAATAAATGATCCTGTATACCCTTGTACGTTTTTTGGAGGAAAAAGAACGCAATACAAGCAAACTGATTCCTTAAATTTTTTGGATTACGCAAGCCAAGGAGTATACATTTGTAGCCAATAGTGACATTTTCTTTTTGAGTCAGCGGAATCTTCGGCAAAATTATAATTCGGCGGTGGTATCCAGCAGTTATTTAGCATTTCTCTTTTAGGACTGTCATCCATTACAAATACGCGACCAACCCATTTTCCAATATCATTTATAGGCCAATTTTCAGCAAAATCTTCCCCCATTGCTTCTTGGATCACTCGATCTGATACCACTGGTTCTTGTGGCAAGGAATCGCATAAATTTTTTTCTTGTATAGCCTCTTCATTTGGTTGAAGCTTGCGTTTTTTACTAACACCAATTCCTAAAAATAATAACTTTTAGTTTAAATTATGATAATGAAATACATTGTTTGTGTTTCATATATAATAATTAAAACTCACCGGTGAAAAAGTTGCGTATATCCATTTGAATTTTTTTTTTTATTTTTAAATATTAAACGCTTTATTTCACACCTAAAACACTTGTAACACAATTAAAAGTTTACTTAAAACTAAACAACAGATGCAACTTCCAAATGAAGCAAAACGCGAAAACAAATGTATAACGGTATTTCTTGCAAAAAAATTATTGTAGCAAAAAATCACCCAAGACATATCGACAACTGGTAAAAAAACAAAAAACGCGAGAGATTTCACACGTATTCTTAGCCTCTTTAATTTAGTTGTCGATGAGACAGAGAATTTCAAGAGAATTTACCCAGCAAACAAATGTGTTCCATTTCAAATAAATGATGTTATGCTAAAAAAATATATAAACAGGAACGAAAACTTCGCTAGTAGCATATTCTTCTTATTCCCTTAGTTAAGTAATACACAATTTGCAAAATATTTTTACTTCAAATGCGTAAAATATTAAAAAAGGAAATATAATGCACCATTATATTTCAAACGCTTGCCTTTGTGTTTGGTGGGTACTTCTGCCATCTCACTAATACTAATAAGCATCAATACAAGCACAGTTTTAGTTGTGCCCACCACTGACATAAAAACAATGAGTATGACGACGTATAGAGACAACACGTACAGACAGAATAACAGACAGAACTATATGTTCTCTCAAATTAGAATATTTTTTGTTTTTGTGGAATAATCTCTGGTCACACACTAGAAGCGAAACAATGTCTTCGTACTCTTGGATAATAGCTATGTATGTATATTTCCTTCAATTGAATAGTACCTTCAGTGGATTTTTAATAATTTAATTTTGTATGCATGTAAAAAAAAAAAATATTATAGAATTAGGTGGGTGCCACGGCCCTCTAGGCCCATATCTGGCTACGCCCATTTGAGTTTACTATTTATAATATGAGTACTCATGAATCCGACAATTATATCTGGGATAAATCTGAAAGTAGCCTTGTAGCGGCAACTTTTAGCACATTTTATAAAACACTTAAAAATGTATGTTTCAGCCACCAGATATTCATTATATTATAATATCTTCTGATGGCTGCTTTTATCAAAACCGCAATTTAACTAATAATAACAGAGTAAAAATATTTAATAGTTGGACACACCCAAATGGAGTGTGATTCAACACATTCTCTTATTCAAAGAAAAATTAATAATAAAAAATCAATCTTCCTTCGAAATTCATTCAGTATGTTAAGGAATCTCGATTATTATGAAACGTAGATAATAAGTAGTTTTTAACATCATCAACAGTTGTTTGAAGATGAAAACGAGTAGCAAATATAGTTTTTCTTGCCTGAATCTCTTTGAAAGCTTGAGTTGGTGCAATATTATTAGAAATTAAAGATGTAGCTGATGAAAAAGTTGTAGTAGGTGAATTAATCTTTAATTTAAGGGATAGAGTATTTAATGGAGTGATAACTTCAGATACAATCAAATTATTTTGGTCCAAGTAAGGTGAAGGAGACGAATCATCGTATTATACTGAATTAGGAGAAGCTGTTTTTGATATTGCTATTGATGGGATTGTATTTTTAGCAGATTTATTCCTCTTAGGCGAAGTATAAAGTTGAGTGTCAGCAAATTGATATAAATTCGGGAAATTTGTGAAAAAATTTAGACTGAACAGTCTTAAGTACACTACATTTTAAATGATAGGTTCCAAGACACAACCAACAGGATGTCAAGCGGCCATTATTCGAAACGTTGCAATTTGTATTCTGGCAACCCATAATTTAATGATGAATTCTAGTTTAACGCTTTATCCAAATTCATATATTTTCCCTATGGACAAAGATTTTGGAAGAGTAAAGGACTCTATATTGAAATATATATATCTAAGTTGATTTTATCAGCAGAAACTACTTTGGCACGCATAATTCGACGCCCACTTCTCACATAATTAACTGTTAATGAAATTTAATAGTTAAAAAAACCGACAGAATTAGACGTATGATGAAATGTTGCATATACACATTCCTCTCTATGTAATTGTAATTTAAAAAATTTAAGGCCCCTCGCCCTCTTTATTGCCTACCTCCCATATAACGCTTTATTTTAAATTCATATAATGGACAAAGATTTTCTTGAATTTATTAGCAGGAACTACTTTGACACGCCTACTTTAAAGCCCACTTCTCACATAGTTTACTGTTAATGAAATTTAAAAGCTCGTAAAATCGACAGAATTATATGTATTATTGTATTAGGAGGTGAAATGTCCACACTAAGTTTATATTACTTTTTAACTACCTTTGGGTACCAAATTATGCTCTCCAGATTCGATAAAAATACAACATTGTTGAAAAAATGATCTAATGTAGAAATTCTTATTGTTTTATTGTAAGACTAATTTAGAGAAAAGAGTTAATAGCAAATCGAAGTTACACGAAGAAAGTAAAACATATTTTTGTAAAAATATTCTATAGCGATTACTGTTAAAAAAATTAAAAATTTTGAAGCATAAAAGTATACAAAATTGGTAGTGGGTATCAAAAATTCGGCACAGCCGAATATAGCTACTTGTTTATACTATTTTTTACTCTTAATTTTTTCCTAATTAAAACTAACATTAAAATAAACAAGGACAAAATCAAAAGCAATATCAACGTCACATTTTCTTACACAATACCAAACATTGTAATATTGAAATTAGGAATACGAAATAGACGCTAAATAGAATAGGGGTGGTACACCTTTCCCTCGTGTGAAGGATGTGAAGAAAGGAGATGAAGAAATCTGTCCGTCTCACAGTGGTTTCCCTTACATGGTCAAGCGGTCAATAACCTATCAGGCATGTCACAGAACGCAATTTCGAGCGAAAAAGTTTTCAATCCTGAAAGTCGGTTCTTTAGAAAACGAAAATCAAAAAATCTTTGGAATGAAACCACTTCAAAGAGGAATTACTATTTTTAATGGTTAAAAAAAATATCTTAATAAAACTAAGTAAAAATTAAATATTAAAAGGCATGTTTAATTATTATTATGATTTGTTAAGCATTACATATATCTATCTTTTTTTTTTTTTTTGGGAGGAGGTGGGAATCTTACATAGATTCCCGATGTTCCGGGTTATGTCGGATTCTTACCGACTAAAACTACCTCCTTCTTCATCACTACTCCCTGCGGAACTGCATGCTAAGGTTGGTTTCGAGGTTCACATTTCCAGAGTTCTTTCTTCTTTGTTCCTCCTCCCGTTGCTTAAGTAGCACTACCTTAATATAGGTACATATTCTCTGCCAGTTATCATGGTTTTCCATCATTACATTTATAATGTTATGCGGATATAGTTCTCTACCAACCTCTCGCTCCAGTCGAGCTTTGTCAAGTACAAATCTAGGGCAGTTAAACATTACGTGTTCCACATCCTCTATTATACCTGGACATCGTGTGAATGCTGGAGAGTCATCATGCCCATATTTGCACAGGTAGCTTCTATATCCTCCGTGGCATGTCAGGAATTGTGTAAGGTAATAATTAAATTCACCATGCCTTCTACCAATCTAACTGACTATGTTTGGAATGAGCTTATATGTCCATCGTCCCTTTTGACTCATCCCAACGAGCTTGCCATCTTTGCATGCTCTCCTCCCGTTCATTAATTCGTTCTCTTCCAGCATTGTCACCTTTTGCCCTTTCATATCTTTGTAGAGCTTTGTCAGCAAGTATGACTATTTGTACCATACCAGCTATAACGTTTGTTGCGTCAGTGGATACTATTCGGTAGGAGCTACAGACTCGCATAGCAATCAGTCTATATACCGATGGCAGTATTTTTCTTGTAACTTCAAGCCCTTTGACCATACTGGTGCTGCGTACAGCATGATAGAGGTTACTACCCTGGCGATAACATGCCGCTTGCTCAACTTAGGACCGCCGACATTCGGCATCATGTGAGACAGCAGCAGTAACCTTCGATACCTTGTCTGATATGCAGTCAATATGTGCCCCGAAATTAATCCTATCACCGATCATCACCTCGAGATGCTTGAGTCGTCTCTTCGATGTAATTTCGTGCTGCTGTAATTTCGAATGACCATGGCTTGGTGCTTGCGTCGGTTACTAATTATAACTGCTTCCGTCTTATTCTCCGCTAGTTGTAGTCCTGCCGCGTCCATCCAACTTCATTCATTAACATATAACTCCACTTCAAAAATATGGCGTGCCATTACTATTACAGCAATGCAATCAACAAATCTAACTATCGTGCTCTCCGGACAAGTTTCTAGCGTTAGAACATTATTATACATAATATTCCACAGTAATGGGCTTAGTACCGATGCTTGTGGTACACCTGTTGTAACAGTATATGTTTTCAGGCTCTCCTCAGTATTATAGAGTAGCTTTCTGTTCAAAAAATAGTTCAAAATTATCTTCACCAAGTAATAGGAAACTCCTGGATTTTCTAGCTTGTCTATTATTCGATCCCATCGCTCCGAGTTAAATGTATTTTTAACATCCAATGTGATCAGTGCGCAATATTTTCTTTCTGCTTCTCTGCCTTCTATCGCCGTTTCTACTAGCGACGTAACGAGTCTTATAGCATCGACTGTGGACCTTGCTTTACGGAAGCCAAATTGTCGTTCAGAAACACCATGTTGCTCTTTTACAGCCGTGAGCAATCTGTTGGAAATGATTTTCTCCAATATTTTTCCCATCGTATCAAGTAAGCAGATAGGCTAGATAATGGATCTCCTAAGCGTTTGTTGGGCTTTGGGGAAAGTACTAGCCTTGCATCTTCTAGGGATCTGGGAATATACCTTCTTCCAAACACTGGTTAAAAATTTCCGCAAATACATCCGTCCCATTAAGTATAGCCAGCTTCAGAGCCTGGTTCAGTATAAAGTCCGGTCAGGGGGTTTTCAAGTCTACCACATTCTTGACAATGTCTGTAATCTCCTCTGCTGTAACCCTTGTGATATCATGTGGTCGCCGTTCCCAAATTATAGGCCCTCTATGTTGTAGGTTATATGGAAACAATGTTTCAACAATTTGCCGAAGCAGTAAAGGACAAGAAAGTTCGGGAGACTTTACACGGGCCATCACGATTTTATGCAGTTCCCCATGGATTGGTATCCGCCTCACTACATATCTTTCGGAAACATAATCGCTTGCTCTTGTTGATAGCAAGTTTAAGGCCCTAACGTGCCACCCGGTACTCTACTTGCCTGTTGTCAAAATCCGGATAAGTCTCCCACGCTGGCTGCGCCTTCTCGCCTTAAGACATACATTTCGGAGTCTACCAATCTCCTCGGTTCACCAGCAAATAGGTGGTCTGGCTTTCTCAACTCTACGCCTAGGCATTGAGGCGTTACAAGCTTCGGTTAAGAACGACATGATAGTGTGCACCTTTTGCATGACATTTCCTTCAGTAAATTCATCGTCAAGAAAAGTTTCCAAAAAAGCTTCCTTATCCAGTTTTCTTGATGCCCATCCCCTAAATGTGACACTGTTTCTTCCCGGGGAATTTCCTCTTTCTTCATTATTAATGATCCCCTTCCCCTCGGTCTGAATGTGTTAACTGCACCCTCATTTGCAAGCAGTAAGTTCATACTCGAAAAGAATTCCAGTAGGATTCGCCCCCTTTCGTTAGTCACTCGACTTCCCCATTCAACCGCCCAGGCGATAAAGTCTCCTGCTATCACTTTGGGACTATGTTGTTCAGCATCTCTTACTAGTCGCCCTAACAACTGTTCATATTCTGCTACTGTATCATTGGGAGGAGCGTAGCAGTTGTATATGTAGGTCCCTCCAATTTTAGCTCTCACAAATCCTGCTTCTATGTATGTTTGTACTCCCTCTATAGCTTTTTTTCCACAAGCCCATATCGTGCATTTACCTACTCTATCCGAAACCCACACATTGTGATGTAGGTTCCTATATTGCTCACATATTATTGCGACATCGATACCGTTATCGCACACGCTCTGTGAGAGTAGGTCCTGTACGGCCTCGAAGAGGTTTAGATTTATCTGTAAAAAACGTATTTTTTAGAGCCTCCTTAAACACTGGCCATCTACTACTGCTTGCAATATGGCTCTTCTCCGTGTAACCCCTTTCCTAGCAGAATCCATCTATCTATCTATCTATCTATCTTTTTTTTTATGGACGTAGTGCTAGCACGCTAGCATCTAGTAGCCCCACTATATGCTCCCCAATCCATCCTGGTACCACCGAAGCATTTCATCAGGATGGATGGTTTAGTTAATTTCAATTGCGCGTCCTCTAGACACCAGAATCCTACATCCCCCCTCCTCCAAAAGATTAGGGGCTCGGATTTCTATTGGCCTTCGCCTTCACGATAAACACTTTTCACGATAAACACTTTGAATTGGATAAAGTCATACCTAACAGGTCGTAAACAGTGTGTTCTTTTTAACAATGTTACTTCTTATAATATTGCAGTAAAATCTGGTGTTCCTCAAGGTAGCCAATTGGGTCCTATTTTATTTTCGCTCTTTATAAATGATTTGCCAAGCGCAATCAAATTTTGCAATTTTTTAATGTATGCTGACGACGTAAAGATTTTTCTTAGTTACAAGAACATTCAGGATGGAACTCTGTTACAACATGATTTGAATAAATTTTTCGAATGGTGCAATATTAATTTAATGACTCTCAACCTAAAAAAATGCAAACATATGAGATTCTCAAGAAATTGGAATTCTGGTTGTCTCTTTTTTCTGGGTGGTTATCAACTTGAACTGGTTTCGGAGTTTCTGAATCTAGGCGTTCTTTTTCAACAACCATATTGTTATGATGGTAAATAAATCTCGTGGTGTTCTCGCTTTTATAAAACGTTAGGATAAAGAGTTTACAGAACCACAAATAACTGTACGGTTGTACACCTCATTAGTAAGACCTATTCTAGAATTCGGATCTATTATTTGGGATCCTTATACCGATTTTCAGAAGGATCGAATCGAATCTGTTCAGAAACAATTCCTTCTATTTTGTTTAGGTCATACAACATGGGATCCTAATAGAAACATTCTGTAGTACACAACTAGACTTGCTACAATTCAGTTGCCAACGTTAGAAAGTAGAAGAATTATGCTTAATGTAACTTTTATGGTGAATTTATTAAATGGTTCTGTTAATTCTGAATTTTTGCTGAGTAATATCAACTTTAATGTTCCACTTAGAGCTACTCGGAATTTTACTCCTCATTATCTTAGATGTCTTTAAACTAACTACGCTGATGCTGACCCACTAAGGATAATATCGAAAAACTATAATGATCTTTATAATTTCATTGATTTTTCTGTAAATGTTACTATAATTAAACGTAATATTATTCTGTTCTTAAATGTTTGTAATTAGTTAAGTTTATTTTTTGCATGTATTTTTCTTTTTTGGTCTGTAAGGATTTATAATCTATAGACTTTTATTAAATAAATAAATAAAAAATTATATGAGCCATAAAATACTCACACCACCTCCATATTTCATCCAATCGTAATATTTACCCAACCAAGTTATCAGGTGTAAGTATCACCTAAAGTTTTCCATAAAGTCTGTTCCGTTCCCGTTCCCATTTAGGACAATGGAAAAGGGTGTGTTCAGCATCCTTATCCTCAAAGCCACATTCACTGCAGTATCTAAACTCTTTGCGTTTAAAATTGTATAGGTAGCCGTTGAAGTTTCCATGACCAGTCATTATCTGTGCCATAAAATAATTCACGTTTCGGTATTTCCGTTCAATTTAAACCTTAACATTTGGTATTAATCTAAAGGTCCATCGACCCGTCGCACAGTTATTCCATCGATTCTGCCATGCTTCAATTGGTATTTCATTAACATGCTAATTAATACTAGATCTGGTCAAGTTAAAGATTCGTTCCCGTTCTTTTACCATGAGATCTATTAGCAAAATACCCGCAAGTACTAATGCAGCACTAGTAGGTACTGTACGATATGCTGAAATTACACGTAGGACACTAATTCGTTGCGGTTTCATTAGTTGAGCCACTACGTAACTTCTGTTCATTGCCACAGCAAATGCTGCGCTGGAGCGGCATAAAGTATTTACGAGTGTATTACACTATTTATCAACCGCCTTGTAGTATCCTATGCACCTCTGCAGTTTGGCATTATTTTCGCTAGTGTTTTCTCTGTTTTCGGAGCTTTATCTCTAACTTTCTCCGCGTGGTTATGAAAGTTTAATTTGTCATCTAGTTGCACACTTAAATACGTAAGGTTGCGGCCAAAAGCCGCATGTTCTACGATGATCTTAGGTATTTTATATGTTCTTCGATCAGTTATTAGTATTGTTTCCGTCTTAGCCGCTGCAAGTTTGAGACCATTTTCAAAAAGCCATCCATCGCATCGACTAATACTGTCGTTTGCTACTATTCTGAGCAATTCTGGAATGATCGAGATACCACTAGCGCTACATCATCAGCATATCCTATGAGTTTTCCCCATCTTGTAATTCCAGATTAAGTAAACCATCATACATTACGTTTCATAAAAACGGACCAAGAACCGAATATTGGGGTACTCTGGCAGTAATGGTATACTCCCTCATACCCGAATCCGTTTCGTACATTAAGACACGATCACTAAGATAATCTACTACCATATTGTGGAGATATTTTCCTATTCCCTTCTTTTGAAGAGAGTCTAAAACAACACTCCATTTTACTGTGTTGAAAGCATTCCTCACATCTAAGGCTACGATTGCGCAAAACCCTAGGGATTCTTTCGCCATTTTTGCTGTGCAAACTACTTCTTGTATTGCGTCTACAGTGCCCCTTTCTTTCGAAAACCATATTGTTTTCGGGAGAGTCCTCCTAGGCATTTAATTTCGGTCTCTAGCCGTTTCAGCAAAAGACATTCCAAGAGTTTCCCAATCGTATCAAGCATACACAATGGTCTATAAGAGCTAGCTTCATTCAATGGTTTATCTCGTTTTCTTAATAAGACTAACATTTGTCTTTTCCAGCACTTTTGGAAATCTCCACTCGCAAGACATTTGTTCAAAATCTTTAACAATAATTCAGGCCATATTTCTGAGACTAAACGAATAGCTTCGTTGGGTATACCGTCAAGACCGGGAGCCTTCCCTGTTTTCAGTTTTCCTGTTGCAGTGGTAAGTTCTCCGACATTAAAGGGTACAAATTCCTCAGTAGGTATTAACTTATATTTATGGCTCAATCCATCTATATCCATTGGAAAAAGAGTTTTAACAATTTGTTTTGCCCATGTTGGTTTTCTAATTCCAGGTATAGGTTTCCTTGATCTAAATTTCTTCATAAATATCTGATATGGTTTAACCCATGGGTCTGCATCCACTTCACTGCAAAGTGCCAGCCATTTTTTACGCTTTGTCTCTTTAATAGCTTTCCTCAGAGCTTTTCTTTTAACTTTATAGTCATTTTTAAGTGACGTATCATCAGAGTTACGAGTTGAAAGTCTACGTGCTGCCAGACATATTCGTCTTAACTCTCCGACTTCTGAGGTCCACCAATATACTGGTTGTTTGCAGTTATAATTCCTCACCATTGGCATGCCTGCGTTACAGGCGATTATTTCACTTGTTTGTGCAGCCAAGCTCTCGCAGTCGGTGTCATCTAGACAGAGCAAGCTTCCATTCTTTATAAACGAAAGCTGCTCCGAGAATCTTTCCACACATATCTTTCTCACGTTCCACTTAGGAAGATCTATTTGCTGCTTTACGACAAACGACCTCTCGTCAATGCAATATGTTATATATTGGTGGTCGCTTAGGGAAACCTCGTCCAGAACTCTCCTGTAGTCATGCAATAACAGTAGTTTGTATCACCATTAATCCAATATGAAATACGTACGTACATATAAAAAACATACATATATAAAAACATCCCATTGTAAAATTATAAATTTACGCATGTATGTTAAAAAAAATATATAAAAAAAAAATAAAAAAAATAATAAAAATATAAATAATATATTAAATTAAAAATAAAAAACAAAATAAAAAAAATAAAAAAAAAAATAGAAAAAAATATAAAAAAATAAAAAAAAATTTTTTGGCTCAGCTGGAATTCGATGCCACGTTTTCTCTAACCAGTATACACGTTTGTATGTATGTTTGTTGTAGTTGTAATGTTGTTTTTGTGAAAAAAAAATCGAGGTGGTCGTGGGTTTTTGCTCATATCTCAGTTGTTTATGTACCTATGTTTATGTACCGCTGTTTTAATACCGATCTACTCCCGAATATTTCTGATATTTTAATACCTCACCCAAGGTCCAAGCTATGTCGGGGGGCTTTAAAAAGTTGATTTCAACATACATACGGACAGACTGACAGAGCTTAATCGGCTCCCCTATTCATAAGCTTTCAGAAAATATATATTTTATGGGGTCGGAAATGAAAATTGTAGAAATTTCACACGGAATGACAAACCTATATATACCCTTTTTCACTGTGTGAAGGGTATAATAATACTATTTCTCTGACCTCTTATAAAAGTTGGGCGATCTCCATTGTTGAATACTGTTAGTTCAAGGGATGCTATCAGTTCACTGATAACGATACCTCTCTTATCCAGTTTAGCTGAGTTCCATTCTGGAGATTTGCTGTTAAAATCGCCTCCAACAATGACTTTTCCTTTTGTCTCCCTTATACCCCAGCAAAAATTACTGCATATCCGGAAGCAGGTTTGTAAGGGAGAGACAAATGTACTTTCCTTTCCCAACCTGCTTCAGGAAGGCATGATTTTTATATGAGATGTCCCACTTGGTAGGGCTCTTTGATGCTCTAATTATTTGCTATTTTCACACATGGTGAATGCAGTAATATCATGTCTTTTTTATGTGTTTATTACGGCATTAAAAATGCGCTGAAATCATGTGTATTTTTTGCTCCTTTATTTGCGTCAGAAATGCACTGAATGACTGTCTCTTTTTTGCGCTGATTAAAAGCATCCTAAATGAAGTAAAATTATGCCTATTTCATGTGCTACTTTCGAAGCATTAAAACATGTCTATTTTTATTTTTTTTAGTTCAAATTTATTTTAAAAATATAAAAACCATATACAGAAAATTCAATTTCATTTTAATATAAACAAAAAAAAATTAATTCATCACTAGTTGTTAATATAATATATAAAGTTTTAATAATATTTTTATATTATATAGCTATATATTTAAATTTTCTTTATCGAAAAATTTATTATTTTTTCCAAGCGATTCTTTCTTTTAGTTATGGTATTTTCGTCAATCGTTGCTGCTACAAAAAAAATGTTATTGGAATAAGCAGTAATATAAATTTTAAAATATATTTAAATACTGTACTTACACGTAGCATGCATTGCATTTAAAAATTTTGGATAATCCAGAAGCTTTTCTTTCTCTTGCCTTGCATCTACATACGTTGAAACGCATCAAAAGTGATATATATATATAAAACTAAACTGTTTACACCGAGAAAAGAAATGAAAAATCACATAAAAGAAATAATACAGTCACAAAAACCGTTAAAAAATACTTGACAACAAAAGTAAAAAAAATATACACAAACTAACTTAAAAAAAAACTGAAACACTTACACTTCTTTAACTTTTTCAACACAAAGACTCGCTTTTAAAAAAACTTTACACGCGCACTTCTTGTTAAAGCACAAAACATCAACTGATACTCCAAAATAATTCTGTTCTAATTATTGCGTAACTCTTCAATAATTTTTTTTAACTACAGTAAAGAGATTTTATCATTCGCTTACAGTCCTGCATCCTCGTAAGCGAGAGAAATTGCAGTTATTTTGTAAAAAAATGAAATATATTTAATAGAAATATCAGACTTACATTTATAGCACCCTCGAATGCGCTCTAATATTGAGCTATAAGAAGTCATGAATTTCTTTTACTGCTTACCAGTACAAAATAAATTTTTGCTGGGACTTGTTTCGAGTCTATTTATCGCGTCCACGAATTCTCCGAAATTCATATTTGGTGAAAAATAACAACTGTAAATTCGAATATCAACGACTTTGGCGTAAACGAATCCAGCATTTTCTTCACAAACTTCATTGATACTTATCCGTCCATTCGTTATCATTATTGCTGTTTTCCTTGTTAAATTTTCAAACCAGATTTTGGAAGAAGATTTTCTATAGGGCTTGCTTATCAGAACAATATCGCATTCACTCTCTGTGGCTTTTTGCAGCATTAAATCCTGTGCTTGTCTTTTATGTCCAAGGTTTATTTGAAGAAACTTTATCATAATGCAGACTGTTTTCTTTTGTTCTCGCAGCATGCTGTGCTACCAATAATATGGTCTACATTTCGCAAGCCAGCATCCTGGCATATTATACATCTCAAAGTTCGCTGACACTGTTTAGCGAAATGTCCAGGCAGACAACATTTTCTGCATAGTTTCGTTATATTCTCTTCTTTTCATTCTCTTGCCTTGTGCCCAAGATCAAGACACCTGAAGCATACAGGTGATTGATTCTGCATCTAACCCATCCTATTTTTATTTTTCTCTCAATTATGAGCTTCTCTTAATGATTTTCTGGCAGTTGGACCAGGACTTGTTTAGTTTCACCATGAGCTTCCCTAATATTAAGTATTTTGAATATTGTACTCTCTGAGGAACCCGTTGTTGCCATAAGAGCATTTATTAACTCTTGTTCGTCTGTAGCTTCATCCATATCTCTGATATCAATTATCTGTTTCTTGGTAACTGATCGGATCATAATACCATCACCAAGTGAATTGGCTAATCAGTTTAAGTGCGTGCCCTTCGCCTTTCCTAAGTTTCAATAATAGCTCTCCGGCTTTTGTTCTTCTCATACTGGTCACCTCCACATCTATCTCACAGGGGTTAACAGTGCTCTTAATTTTCCTTATTACGTCTGCATATGTTTCCGGATTAGCTTTAATGGCAATTGCTTCTCCAAATTCTCTTGCTGATCTTAAATTT
Organism: Phyto melanocephala; assembly: GCA_941918925.1. Taxonomy (NCBI): domain Eukaryota; kingdom Metazoa; phylum Arthropoda; class Insecta; order Diptera; family Rhinophoridae; genus Phyto; species Phyto melanocephala. Next base: position 62,685,303 of record OW799233.1, read on the forward strand.
TTATTTGTTTTGACCTTTTTTCGCTTTTCTTTGCGATGTCGTACAGTTTCCCAATCAGTCTCATCATTGGGAGGTACGGTTTCCAGAAATTGTCCTACCACTTTATTTTGATCAACGATCCCTTGCCTGTCGTAAGCGTTGAGGATATGTGTTTTGAATATACGGCTCTTGGTTTTTTCTCTTTTCTCTTTCGGCGGAGCTGATGATAGCCTTTTACCCCTATCGTCTTGATGTTTTTGTGGTATTACACGTGTTTGCATATCTGTGTTGCCTTCGTTTCGACAGTTAACTTGGTTACAGGAACTGTTTCTGTAACATAATTGTTAGAGATTGTCTCTCTACATTTCTTCATTTGCTGGTATATCGCCATAGACCACGCAACGTTTTCCCTTATCGTCTTATGTATATTCTTTGCGCCTATTAATACAGAGTTAATAGCGCATTATTTATTGCCAAGGTCACTGAAAGCCTTCTCTTCCTCCTGTTTTATTCGGCTAAGTTGGTTTAAATCATCATTTGTTTTCGGATCGTCTTGGTATATATCAACGGTTATACCCGTGAAGTTGTCCGGAGGTGATCTCCTTATCTTCTCTGAAAGGGATCAAAAACAGAGATCCTGCTGGGAGAGAAAGGGTCCATCGTTGTGGTTGTGCCTGTAGCATTTTGTGCTACCCCAGCCAAGCGTACTGGGGTACCATTACAGTCGCCGGATATCGACTACTAGTAGCCTGCTCGCGCACTACCTAAAGCTGCCGGCACTGGGGTTATTAATCCCTGCAACGTAACTAAATTTCCATTCCGAGACTTTTTCATATTTTGTTTTATTTTCCAGGATCCTACCCGTAGAGTTTTATACCTATCCGCCAGGATTTCAAATACAGCCGCCCCTAACATAGAGAAAAGGCGCTGACCAGGTAGCCGCATATTTTGGGTCAGACGCTCCTGGATTTATTTACTAGGTTCCGCGGGGTCGTAAATCCCGTTATTCTCTCTCAAGAATACCTATCTATCTATCTATCTATATATATCTATTTATCTATATCTATCTATCTATCTATCTATCTATCTATCTATCTATCTATCTATCTATCTATCTATCTATCTATCTATTTATCTATCTATCTATCTATTTATCTATCTATCTATCTATTTATCTATCTATCTATATCTATATATTTATATGTATAAAAGTAAAACTGTGTGTGCGTGTGTGTGTGTCTGTGTTAGCTATAGACTCCGAAACCGTAAAGCCGATCGGACTCAAACTTTGGCAAGTTGTACATATCCCAGGGAGTGTTTATGGGTGGTAAAAAGTGGGCGGGGCTACGCCCATAAAAAATTAGTTATCATTTTTAGCTACTTGCGCTTGACCGATTTTTCTGAAACTTTGCACACATAATTATACAATTTCGTGGTTAGAAAATTGGGCAGTGCCACGCCCAAAAAAAAGTTATAATTATTAGCCTTGCACTTGATATTCAATAAAAACCCAGAATGCATTTTTATTCATTAAGGCAAGTAGTAACGCGCGGCGGTCTTGACTAGTATATATATAAAAGTGAAACTCTGTCTGTGTGTTAGCTATAGACTCCGAAACGGTAAAGCCGATCGGACTCAAACTTTGGCAAGTTGTTGTACATATTCCAGGGAGTGTTTATGGGTGGTAAAAAGTCGGCGGGGTTACGTCCATTAAAAAGGTTATAATTTTGAGGTACTTGCACTGAACTAAGTTTTCTGAAACTTTGCACACATATTGAGCTGTCATGACTATACAGTTTCGTGATTAGAAAAGTTTGCATTAAAAAAAATTAAAATTTTTAGCTTTTTATAAATATGTTAAAGAAGTGAAACAAACTATGTATCTTTCAATCAAGGTATTTCCACATTATTTTTTTGTGCAAATTACTTATTTTTTTTTAACAAAAATGTATAAGGTAGACTATATTAAAGTGGTGGCAACGCAAAAGATTAGAAAAGTAAAATAAAAAAAATCTTTTTACGTTACATTTAAGTTTAACAGAGATTTTAACATTTTTGGGAATTAACAAAATCGTTCGGAATCTGAAGAACCTAAAACAAAGTCTATCGGAATCGCACATACGTAATCAAAATTATCCGATCGGAATGTGTGACATGGACTTATATCTCCAAAACAAAAAAAGCTTGGGTCTTCAGCTAATGCCCAAAGAACTTAAAGCTTTCAAATTTTTAGGAAAAAATATTACTATAGAAACAGTAGTAGTTTTTTAAATAAATTATTTCAATATGAAAATTCGTTTGTTTTAAGCAATTTAATTAATTTATTATTTTATTTAAATTCATTCGCAAAATACAGTGAAAAAAACAAAATTAAAAAGTTATACAGAGTAATATATGAGGTATTAAGTAATATATATATATATATATATATATATATATATATATATATCAAATATGAAGGGTCATTATTACAATTTGCCGTTAGTTAAAGGTAGGATTTTTTGTGCCCAATAAAAAGCTTTGTATAGTTACCAGTTTAATTTTTTATTTATAATATTATTATTATTAAAAGATAAAATAATAATAAATGACGGCGTTATAATGCAAAGACATTTATCGGTCCTACAAAATCCTGCCTTTAACTAACGGCAAGTTGTAATAATGGCCCTAAGAAAATTAAAAACTCTTTGACTTAAAATAATTTTATTTTTGTTGATATGTTTCGGACTCCAAGGATAAATGGATCTGAACTTATTTAAAGGGTCTGTATTTGTAGCAATGCGCATTATTTTTCGTGTATGTTGAAATCTTAAGTGTTTTAAATACAGTGGCCGACAAAAGTCTATCTACGACCACAATTTTTGACATTTTAGAAGTCTAAAAACGTTAAATAAAAAACTAATGATGCAGTTTTGTTCCAAATTCAATTTTATTAATATAAGCAAAAAAAATATATTTTCCAACATTAACTTAAAAAATTATCCAAGAAAAACAATTCAAATACGGTGACAAAAGTCTACTTACGATATTCAAGATAATATAAAAATTTATTTCAAGTATTAAAAACTACCACTAATTTTTAAAATTAATACTTAGTTGGGCCACCATGGGCATCTATGACTGCCTGTAACCTTCTTGGCATCGAGTTAACTAAATTTTCTAACTCTGTAGATAAAATATTGTTACAGATTTAATTTTAAATAGCTCAATTTACATTATAATTTATTTTAGTTGTAGTAGTTTAAGTTACTGTAGTTTTATTTGTATTAGTTTATTTCGCTGGTTGTTCGAACATGATGTTTGTTATTATATTTAGCATACTTTTAGGCACTTCTATTATTCCTGCATATTACTTAACTTCTTAATTTAAATTTAACGGTTTTCGAATGTACTAGAATGTACATACGAGAACTTTGTCGAATGTTACCGAACACCACTATGTACTTTAAATAGCCGAACAACACAGCTAACATGATCAGTATTACAATAGAGCTTGTAAAGTGTGTATCAAAGTGAGTTTGATAATAAAAGTGTATAACCATAAGTGTAATAAGTAAAGTGATATAAGAACAATATTTGAGTGTATTTAAATAAATAAAGTGCTCTTAATTTTATAACGAATTTCAAGTGTTTTTGATTGAAAGAAAAGAACTCAAGTTTTATTTAAAGGAAATAATCCAACTTGTATAAAAGGTATAAACATAACAACTGGTGTCAGAAGTGAAATTGCATTAAAAAAAAAAGCAGACATGAAATTTAGGAGCTTAAAGTAAAACAGCTCAAGAAGAAATTGAGTAAGCTGGCATTGTTGCAACAGGTAATAAAGTAGAATTGCAAAAGAGACTTCTAGATGAATTTAAGCGGCGTAATATTGACATTGATGGTTACGAGTTTGACGAAAAATAAGAAATGGAAGTCTCCACTCGAGCAACCACAATCAACATGGATTTAAGAACGATGCTTGTTGCTATGATGAAAAAGATGGAAATTAAATTCCAGGAAGCTCAAGAAACTTCTAGAGCTCATAATGAAAAATTATTAGTCGAAGTTCAAGAATCTTCTAGAGCTAATAATGAAAAATTATTAGCCGAAGTTCAAGAAACTTCTAAAGCTAAAAGTGAAAAATTATTAGCTGAAGTTAAAGAAGTGCAAGAAACAGCGAAAAACTTCAAGATATTTCTGAAGCTGTCAATAACAGATTAGAGGGCATTGAAAAGCATGTCAGTAAAATAGATAAAAAACTGTCGGATCTTGAAAATGACATCGGAGCACAGGCTAGAAATGTTGACGAAAAATTGCAGTTGCAAGTTAAAAATGTTGATGAAAAATTTAAAAATCTGGAAATAAAAATTAATGATTTTCAATGTCACAAGGGACCAGTGCGGATAATTCCATAAATATCGAGTACAATAAAGGCCCCTACTTTTGATGGTAGTGCACCATTTAATGTTTTTAAATTTCAGTTTGAGACAGTTGCCAATAGAAATATGTGGAACAATGAAGAAAAGGCTATAGAGTTGATTTTGGCATTAAAAGGCAACGCAGCACAAGTTCTAGAAAGTATACCTATTGGCTGCAGAGAAAACTACGATGATATAATGGTGGCGCTACAACGTAAGTATGGCGGCGAGCACAAACGAGATATATACCGAATGGAATTGCGAGGCAGAATTCAGAAAGTTAATGAGTCGTTACAAGATTTCGCAACGGAGATCGAGCGGTTGGTGCAGCTGACATATCCAGGTGAAAATCACCCATTTTTGGATCAGTTTAAGATTGAAACGTTTGTAAATGGAATACGTGATCCAGAAATAAAGCACGCGGTGTTTGGCACACAAATCAACGTTTGCAGAAACCGTATCATACGCTCTGACACAGGAGACCGCGAAATTTCTCTCTAGGCCACATATATGTTAGGTGAGAAATCTCGAATTTTCTGCAGAAAAACACGGAGATATAGTCAATGAAATTAAAAATGCAGTTATACAGGCGTTAGAGGAGAAGCTAGGCAAAGTAAAAGCCAAATGCTATAACTGCGGTAAGAATGGACATTATCAGCGAAATTGTAAAGCACCTAGAAAGCGGGCTAGATTTGTATCGCCACAATACAATAGATACAGGAGAATCACAATCAATTATCAGGCCTGATATAGTCAAGAAGAAAATCGAACCACTATGTGGTGTAAGTCTACGAACAGCTACTGGGGAGTTTGCTAATGTTTATGGAAAAGTAAAGGTGAAATTAACTATTGCAAATATAAGTGTTAATTATGTATTTATTGTTGCTGACATTGTGGATGAAGTAATCGTGGGCGCTGATTTTATGATAAGTCATAACATTAATCTGCACATGGGACGAAAAATTATGATTTGGCGCAACATTGAGATTCCGTTGGATTACTGGACTGAGTACAGAGAAGGGGTCAAACATAGCAATGCGGATGCACGTTCCCGAAAATTCTGCAGCCTGAAGAACAAATATTGTACAAAACATGAGGAAGAAGAGTGCGTAATAGATGTTCGACTAACGCATATAGACACAAGCGGTGAATGGTCAGTGGCGCAAAGAAAAGATCCTATACTGGCAACGATTATATCAGCAAAGGAAAAAGACAAAAGGCCCACTCGAAACCAATTATAAGCGGGAAGTCCACTGATGAAATCCTATTGGGCGCTGTGGAATAGTCTGAAGGAGGTTAATGGATGACTATACCGAATATGGGAAAGTGCTAATGGAAAATCGGTCACAAATCTAAATGTGGTGCCGTCCTCTAAAGTCGACGGAGTTTCACGAAGGTCTCAGTGGAGGTCACTTTGGCATAACAAAAACCCTTAAAAAGTTAAAGCAACGGTTCTATTGGGTTGGCTGTCAACAATCGGTAGCTGGTTGGATAGAAAATTGCGCCCAATGCATCGCAGCGAAAAGCCAAGCAAAAAAAGTCGTGAGCCATTGAAGAAGTATAACTTGGGCGGCCCCTTTGAGCAAACAAACATGTCCAGCAACAAGATAAAAGCCAGATACGACCGTGCAGCAGAATCTGAAGGCTTTAATGAGGGTCAGCGAGTTCTACTATATAACCCACAACGCAATAAAGGATTGCAAAATCATTGGGATGGACCGTATAAGGTGATAAAAAGAATAAATGATGTTGTGTATAGAATACAGAAGTACAATAGCCCAAGATCAAAGATGAAGGTGGTTCATCTCGAGCACCACGATAAGTACAGAAAAATTGAATTTGTGCCTATTCGGGACGAACAGGCTTAAGCGGGCGGTAGTGTTACAGATTTAATTTTAAATAGCTTAATTTACATTATAATTTATTTTAGTTGTAGTAGTTTAAGTAACTGTAGTTTTATTTGTATTAGTTTATTTCGCTGGTTGTTCGAACATGATGTTTGTTATTATGTGTAGCATACTTTTAGGTACTTCTATTATTCCTGCATATTACTTAACGTCTTAATTTAAATTTAACGGTTTTCGAATGTACTAGAATGTACATACGAGAACTTTGTCGAATGTTACCGAACACCACTATTTACTATAAATAGCCGAACAACACAGCTAACATGATCAGTATTACAATAGAGCTTGTAAAGTGTGTATCAAAGTGAGTTTGATAATAAAAGTGTATAACCATAAGTGTAATAAGTAAAGTGATATAAGAACAATATTTGAGTGTATTTAAATAAATAAAGTGCTCTTAATTTTATAACGAATTTCACGTGTTTTTGATTGCAATAAAAGAACTCGAGTTATTTAAAGGAAATAATCCAACGTTTATAAAAGGTACAAACCTAACAATATTTTGCCATTCTTCTTGAAGCTTCAGTCTCAGCATTGGGGCACTAGTAATATTATGATTTCGGATTTTTCGTTGTAGTATCTCCCACACGTGTTCAATAACGTTCAAGTCCGGACTTTGTGGTGGTGTGTACAACTGTCGTGGAGCATGGTACAGCAACCAATCTTTGAAAATTAACGCCGTATGCTTCGTATCGTTGTCTTGTTGGAATATCCAACTTTCACCAAGACTTAAATTATCAACCGATTGTTTAAAATTTTGTTCTGGAATAGATTTGTATTGATACCGATCCATATTATCCTCAATAAAAACCAGGTTTCCTACTCCAGAACAGCCACAGCACCCCAAACCATTACACTACCTCCGCTGTGTTTAACAGTACTAACTAAGTTTTTAGGATCCAACGCTGTATTTCTTTTTCGCCAGTGAATAAAACTCGTTCAATACTACCATTTTATAATTGCTAAATATTGTTTAAACAGTAGATTTACTTAAATTTAATAGCTTTGATATTTCACCAAATGATTTTTTTTCATTTCTGTACTTTACAACTAAAATTCTTACTTCATTTGAAATTTCTTTGCGACAAGCCATTATTCCGTTTTAATATTAACTAAATCACTCTAATTCACTACTAAAAAGAATATAAATTAATCCTTTAACGCAATAACAGAAGTAAAAACTAAATAACGGCACTTTTCTGTTAGTATTCAACAACAGTAACAATTGCTTGTTTGTCGGATGTAGACTTTTGTCAACGTATTTTAATTGTTTTTCTTGGACAATTTTTTAAGTCAATGTTGGAAAAAATATTTTTTTTTTGCTTATATTAATAAAATTGAATTTGGAACAAAACTGCATCATTAGTTTTTTATTTAACGTTTTAAGACTTCTAAAATGTCAAAAATTGTGGTCGTACGTAGACTTTTGTCGGCCACTGTATATTTTTTTTTCCGCTCCAGATGCCTCCTCCGACAATTCATCTATTGATACCAATGCATGCTTGATCATCTCAGCTCCTTGGATCAGAATTTTTTGTACCGATGGAGGGAGGTAGTACCAGGGATATTCCTCATCAAGTTCTGGCTGCCTCTAGATTTTATTATTTCAACTTATAGATATCAATTTTAAATCCAGAATTTATAGCTTCGAAAATTTTGGCACATCTTTGCAAAATGTCCTTATCGATTCCTGTTATTTTTGATGAAAGATCGACATTTTGTAAAACTCTCCGCCATGTGTTGCCATCGTTCGAATTTCCGCAACTACCAGCTTTTGGCATATCTACCAAAAGTGTCATTTCTTGGATTTTCTTGAATTTTCGTTCTTACTGGTTTAGCTCTTATTTGTACGATAAGAAAACGAAGTATTCAAAAAATGGTATGTTGGCATGTAGCGGTGACGGTCCGAGTTCGTAAGAAGCTTCAACTAAATTTTTCAACGTCATTCATTTATGTAGGCAAGGTACCACATATGTGACATATTGCATATGAAGTTTCCGTAAGAGCGTTATAAAATTTGCCATCAATCATGGTTGTTTATGTCATGCTTTATACGTATTTTTTGTTTTTTTTTTTTATTTTGGTGGAAGAAAGTGCAAAAATTTTCGATTTGAAATAACGTTCCTCATTTTGATAAAGTTTAGAAGTATTTCCGACCCCACACAGTATATATTATATGAAAGCTTATAATTAGAGAAGTCGATTGAGCCATGTTCGTCTCTCCATGTGTTGATTGAAATTAGCTTTTAGAAGCCCCATATGCTACTCAGATCTGTATGTAGTGTCAATCTCTTATTAATATCCGGAAATTAAACGCTATTGAAATCCAGAAGATGACCAAAGATCCATGCCCCCGGGGGACCTTTTGGACAATAGAGATGAACGATATGGGTATCAAAAGAAAGGGCTCGACTAGCAGAATATAGGACACTAAAAAAGAAATGTGGAATCCAAGATGGCCGCCACTTCAATTAATTTATATATGGGTCAAATCTAGTCATCAAAAATGTACCCACTTCAACCCGCTCAATATTGGTATCAAACGAAATGACTTAGCCAGTGGAATACAGTGAATAATGAAAAAGTTAAAATCCAAGATGGCGTCCGAAATAAAATGGCGGATGTATGGGTCAAAGTAATTACGGCTGTGCCCCTTTAATCCCCACAAAATGGGTTTCAAAATCAAAAGTTTTCATAAATTTTGTTGTAGATTTTTGTTTGGCTTTAGGTCATAAAAATTCAATTTTGTTGTTTTATTTTTAAAGAAAATATTTTAAATTTCTTTATTTATTTTTTTCCAATATTTCGACCTACTTCGTAGATCATCATCAGGGATCTAATAAATAAATTATAAAAGGAAAACAATTGTCAAATTTATATATGTATCTATAAATACACAAACACAATAATTACATTTAAAATATATTTTAGATATAATTCTATATCGAGTTGAACAACAATCTTATTTATTTATAAGCTAATTAACAACTAATCTTTGTTTTGTCCGACTATATTTATTTATTGTATGTCTGTATGTTTGTGCACATTTCTCTGTATCTCTCTTATAATTCAATCTCTTATGTGATGGTACGTCGATTATGTGTAGCATCTCCAGCATGTATCTCTTTGAATAATTATTCTCTTCTTGTAAAACTCTCACCTCTTTAAAGTTTGGTACGTGTCCAGTTATGGTACTGTGGGCTGCTAGTGCTGTTTTTTGTTCAATTGGTTTGTCAAGTGTTTTGTAATCTGTTTTATGTGATGATATTCTCGTTTTTAACATTGTTTTTGTTGTCCCCACATATACTTTGTCACATATGTTGACTCCGTCACCATTGCAGCTAATCTCATATACTAAATTAGACTTTTCTTCGTTTTTAAATTTTGTTTTCGTTTTGGTAAATAATGCGTGAACCGTATTTTGTGTTTTTAACGCTAATTTATATTTTTCTTTGTCGTAAATATTTGAATTTTTAAGTCTTTCAGAAAAGCCGGGGATATATGTCATAGATTTATAAATTTTTGATGGTTCATTATCCTTTAATCTTGTATTTGTATTCAAATTAACATATTTCAGCAAGTAATATATGGTTTTAGTTGGAAAATCGTTTTTCTTTAATATATTTTCAATCTTCATTATATTGTCGTTATGAAATCTTTCATCGCTTATACCTAGAACTCTTCTTATAAATTTTATTTCAGATCTCTTTGTTATCACAATTAAATCTTAATATAATTGCCGCAAATAAAAATTGTATTGTCAATTTTATTTGGCATATACGTATATAAATAAACAAATGTTCATAAGTATGTACATACGACTCAGTATACTAAAATTGCACGAAATTCAACATATCGTGTTTGCAGAAAAGTTGTATGCTAACTCATATGTTGAAACTTATTGACGTATGTTGAATTAAAAAAAATTGGGAACTTTAAGCATATCATGTACAAGACTAACATATTCTCTCTCGTATGAGAGAACTTTTTGTGAATTTTGTGAAGTCGATAATTAAAATTGTATTACAAAAAATTATGTGATAATGAATTAGCAAAATTTTAATATAAAATTACTTACTGCGTAAACCATGGTACAGGTTGCCTCACTAAAACAACTGTTTTTTTTTTCTCTACCTTACCCCCGACCACACGAACGATTGATTATGTCTTAATATAAGCAATATAACCGGCAGAATAACGGCATCAAATTGCCAATGTTCAAGCTTATATCTCTAGGTGGTGAACACGTAAATATCTTAAAACATAAAATTTATCTGGAGAATGATCTATAATTAAAAATTTTACAAAAAATATACGAAAAAAAATTTCACCAAAAGCACTTGATTAAAACTTGATAATTAAAAAAACTTATATTTTTTATAATAATGTTAATTTTAATATTTTGTTTTCTTTTTTTCTGCGGCGTTCTCTTATACATTAGCGTTGTTGTTACATTTTATTTGTTTGCAATTGAATGATAGCTTGTGTTAAAAGATTATTGCTAAATATGTGTTCTAATACATATTCATGCAGTCCACACATTAATATCTTGTGTTAGCAATAGAATTTGACAGTTGCTGTGGCAATAATTGCCAAACACATTGCTCGTGTGGTCGGGGTTAAGGTTTAACCTGTCAAATTTTGTTTATGTATGTGTATATACATATATATATTCTACCACAAAAAAAAACACACACACATTTGCTTTTTGACATTTCAGTCGTCGTTTTCCAACAACAAAATGCATGTAGAATTTTGTTATTGCAGAACTAAGGCTACCTGATCATTGTACCATGGAGTAAACTATTGTTTTTTTTTTCTTTTTGTTCTGTGAACAAATGTTTGCCAGCAGAATGGTTGCCACATAAATTTAATTTTTTATTGTCTCACAAAAATTAATTTTAAAAATCGACAAAACTACCAATATTTTTTAATTAATTAAACTTATATGTTTTTAATAAAACAAATTTATAAGAAATAGAAAAAAATGTTGAAATATAAGCACTAATATACATATAACTTAAAAAAATTACAGACAAAAATCGATTTTTTTAGCTAAGACAGATTCGATGTTTATATAAAATTCGGATCCAAGATAGGGTACAAAATTATACATGGGTCATAAATAGTTATTACAAATGTAATTGTATGGAACCTTGAAGTTCCATTAATTATTAAATGAAATGAAAGGTTAGAAACAAAATGACATGCATGAAATGCATGTAGAATTTTGTTATTGCAGAACTGAGGCTACCTGATGATTGTACCATGGAGTAAACTATTGTTTTTTTTTCTTTTTGTTCTGTGAACAAATGTTTGCCAGCAGAATGGTTGCCACATAAATTTAATTTTTTATTGTCTCACAAAAATTAATTTTAAAAATCGACAAAACTACCAATATTTTTTAATTAATTAAACTTATATGTTTTTAATAAAACAAATTTATAAGAAATAGAAAAAAATGTTGAAATATAAGCACTAATATACATATAACTTAAAAAAATTACAGACAAAAATCGATTTTTTTAGCTAAGACAGATTCGATTTTTATATAAAATTCGGATCCAAGATAGGGTACAAAATTATACATGGGTCATAAATAGTTATAACAAATGTAATTGTATGGAACCTTGAAGTTCCATTAATTATTAAATGAAATGAAAGGTTAGAAACAAAATGACATGCTTCACTAGTAATCATAAAAAATGTTTTAGAAAGTACATATATAGAAACTAAGAGCACTATGTTCGGCCATGCCGAATTTTTGATAACCACCACCATTTTTATGTACTTTTATCCGTACGATTCATAACCAGCAAAACTCCTTTAATTTCATAACCAGGTACCCGGGTACCTGAAGTAGGTTGTTTTGCGTTTATTGAAATAAAATAATATTTTCCTGTAAATATTTTTGTTGTTGATTATATTTTGCGTTCTCAACTGTACAAATTTGATATTTGGAAAAAAAAACTGGTTTCTGTTCGTATATAAGTACCTAAAGCGACACAAGTAGGAAGAAACTGGTTTTATGTAAGGGTTGTTTATTTGCTTATTTTGCTTATTTTCGGTACCTACTTGCTTAATTGCGTTTGAATTAGGTAGCAGATGTTCATTTGTTTCGTAAAATTGAAATATTTCATTTGCTTCGCCAGTCTGTGTTGAATATTTGAACAGTGAAGTTGGTGAAAAATGAGCCGCAACGACCGATATTTGTCTACAAGGAAATACTGGAATTTGAGTGATGAAGCAAGAAGCACATATATTCAACGTTTATTTGAGGAAGCGACTCAAGATGAGGACCTTGAAGTGGACCCTGTGGAAGACCAAAATGAAGAAAATGTGGCCTATACTGGCGAAGTTTCGGAATCAGAGAATGAAGATTTGAATGTTGACAACGCAAACGAAATTGCAGCTGCTATTGACGCACCAGAGGAAATTTTCTTTGATGATGAAAGTGAAGATGATGATATGCCAGAAGATGCACCAACAACAAACCCAGCAGACTACATGACTGCACGTGACGGCACACAATGGCAGCGAACACCACGTAGTTGCCAACAAGTGAGAAGCCACAATATATTCAGAGACCGCTGTGGTCCAGCACGGATTACTGAAAATATGACGCCTTTGCAGTGTTTCAAATCATACCTCACAGTGGAAATGATGGATATAATAGTGCGCCACACAAATAGAAAAGCGCATGCCACATATAATGCGTACAATGAAGCGAATCCCAATAGACGTCAGTTGAAGTGGAAAGACACGACAATCAACGAAATTTATGCGTTCATTGGAATGATTTTGATGGCTGGCACAAATCATTCTAATGACGAAAACGCAAGAAATTTGTGGACGTCACAGGCTCACCCAATATTCCGCGCCACCATGGGAATAAACAGGTTTATCGATTTGCTGCGTTTTATGCGGTTTGACGACCCCAGAACACGGGTAGAGCGGCAGCGTCAAGACAAAGCGGCGCCAATTCGCGATATTTGGATAATGCTCAATGCAAATCTTGCCAGATATTATGTGCCATCAGAATATTTGACCATTGATGAACAATTATATCCGTACCGTGGTAGAACCAAATTCACCCAATATATACCCTCGAAGCCAGCAAAATATGGCATAAAAGTATGGTGGATTTGCGATGCCAAAAACTCATATCCACTTCATGGCCAAATATATACTGGCAAACAAGAAACTGGTCGTGAAGTTGGTGTTGGCGAAAGAGTGGTGAGAGATTTAGTTGGGCCATACTACGGTAGCGGACGAAATATAACAATGGATAATTTTTTTACGACGCTGCCGTTGGCTAGGCAACTAAAAGTAGAAAAGCTCAGCATTGTGGGTACACTCCGCCGCAACAAAGCTTACATCCCTGGGGAGATGAAAGAAGACAAAAAAAAAGATGTTGGTTCAAGTTTATTTGGCTTCTACGACAACGTAACACTGCTCTCATATAAGCAGCGGAAGTCCAACTCGGTCATCCTTCTTTCTAGTATGCATGATGATGCACAAATTAACGAGAATGGGAAACCAGAAATTATAAATTCTTATAATCAAACAAAAGGTGGGGTGGACGTAATGGACCAAACGCTCCAAGAATACACGACCCAGCGACAAACAAGAAGATGGCCGATGGCATTTTTCTATAACATCATTGATGTGAGCGCATCACACATCATATATTATAGAAATAATCCAACTGCACGATACACCACGACGCGCAGGAAGAATTTCCTGCGTCAACTAGCAGAAAACCTGTGCATTCCTGTTTTAGAAAATAGAATTTCAAATGTGCAAAGCGTGCGCCAATTTTCAACAAAAAATGCAATTGAAAGCATCATCGGAAGGCCGTTGGAGAGTGTGCTTTGTGCTGCAGGTCCGTCAGCACGACAAAGGGGCAGAAAAGTACATACGGGCGTGTGCTACATGTGCAAACTTCTTCCAAATAAGCGCAGAAGAAAAACTAGAAAAAATTGCAGCATATGTAGCACGCCGATATGCGATGAGCACGCCATAACAATTACTAAATGCTACAATTGCCACAATAACAACGATAGTGATTCGGATGAATTATAATATAATATATATAAAATATGATAAAATAAATAAAAAAGACATTTATTTCCAATAAAAACAACACAAAAAAACGTTTTTTCATTTACATGTCAAGCATTTACATAGGAATTGCATTAGGGTACCCGGGGACCCGGTTGTGTGTTTATGGGGGTAAAACATTTAAAATCATTTTTTAAAGAAAATATTGAAAATATTTTGAATTTTTTCGTATTTAAATCTTAGTTTAGCCAAAATCTCTCATGATTCGGAGTTTTATGTCCATATCTCAAAAATTATAGGCACAGCAGCACTTTAAAGTCAAAAAAGGTAGTCGGGTACCCGGTTATGAATCGTAGGGTTATAGCACAAAATTTATTATTTTTTTATAAACAGTAATCGCAATGCAACAATCTCCTTATACTAAAATATGTTTTACTTTTTTTGTGTAACTTCGATTAGCTATTAATTAATTTACTTAAATTTATTCTTACAATGAGACTTTAAAAATTTTTAAATTAGGAGTCATACAATGTTGTATTTGTACGGAAACTAAAGAACAGAATTTGGTAGCCAGACGAAGTTAAAATATAATATAAGCTTTGAGCATACCACCTCCTACTTTTTATACCCACCACCAAAAAAATGGTGGGGTATATTCATTTTGTCATTCCGTTTGTAATACATCGAAATATCCATTTTAGACGATCTAGCTATGTCCGTCCGTCTGTTGAAAGCACAATAGAAGTCGGACCGAAAAAGCTAGGGTGCTCAAATTTTGCCAGAATATTTCTTATACACAAGGTTTGTTTGGTATTGCAAATGGGCTAAATCGGAATATTAGGAAGAGAGTTGTTATAGCTCGTAATTCAAGAGTAGGTAAAAAACATATCCTCTCAACATCAAATAAAATGCAATTTATTATTTTAAGATAAAGCGTTATATCGGAGGAGGGCATAAAAGTGGGCGTATCGCCTTAATTTTCCGTTAGTACAAAGCCTTTGACCAAAAAGCAAAGTTTGTAAAATTTTAGAATCATAAATCTAATTTTGTCAGTTTTATTTTACGAATCGCACATCTAATTTTGTTAGTTTTATTACGTTGAAAATATATCAAAAAAGTCCGGTATTAATTTTTGTACATTTTGATCTGTAACTTCTTTCGTAATGTATAAATTTGAGCAATTTTCAAGAAAATATGCTTTTTTCACGCAGAAAATATACTTTCGAAATTTTATCGCACTACGTCAATGCGTGCCGAATCTGAAAAAACAATTTGTACAATCTTGGTTTATTAGGAAGAGAGTTCGTAATGAAAGAGTAGGTAAAACAAGTAAGAGTGCTATATTCATGTACATATGTAGGTATAATCAAACATCGTAGCTTAATCTAAATTTTATGTTATACGCCATTTTTCCTTACTATTTCCGACGCCATCTTCGATTTTTACGTAGTTAACTGTATTCTACTAGTCAAGCCCTTTAATTTGATACCCATATTGATGGGGTTAAAAAAAATTTGATATGCCATTTTCTTCTAGACACCATCTTAGATTTTAAATTTTTTAATAATTTACTGTATTCTACTGGCCAAGCCCTTTCATTTGATACCAATATTGAGGGTGTTCAAGAAGTTACATTTTAAAATACCAGATTTGACCAATATATAAATTTATTGTCCGCCATTTTGTAGCGGCGGCCAACATAAATTTTAATTTTTTTATAGTGCTTAAATTGCGCTAGTCAAGTCCTTTCAGATGATACCAATATTGACTCTCTCTGTTGTCTAGAAGCTTGTAAATTTTTGGAATATATATATATATATATATATATATATATATATAAATTTGCCTATAACTTTACCGATTAGAGCCCGCTTTATCCAAAAATTTTCACGAATATCTCTAGAGGCATATTATATCTACAAAAAGTAGCAAAGACACCTATAAATTATTCTATGGCTGAACAATTTTAATTTAGGTGGTAAAAATATGGGACAAAACA
Organism: Phyto melanocephala; assembly: GCA_941918925.1. Classification (NCBI taxonomy): domain Eukaryota; kingdom Metazoa; phylum Arthropoda; class Insecta; order Diptera; family Rhinophoridae; genus Phyto; species Phyto melanocephala. Next base: position 62,701,652 of record OW799233.1, read on the forward strand.
GAGGCAGTCTTGTTATTTGCTCATATCTCGGAAAGTGATGGGGGATTATGCTGAATTTCAATAGCCACTCATTCCCGGATATTTCTAAAAGATTGATACTATACACAGATCTGAGAAACATGTGGTTGCTTCTTAAAGTTGATTTAAGCCAGCATACGGACAGACGGACATGGCTTAATGGACTCCTCTATTCATAAGCTTTCAGAAAATATATACTTTATTGGGTGGGAAATGAAAATTGTAGAAATTACAAACGAAATGAAAAAGCTATATATACCCTTGTGCACCACAGGTGAAGGGTATAAAAATGTATAGAAGAAACCCGCTTAAATTGAGAACAAAATTTGCAACGAGTAAATAGTTAACGTTAAGAAATATTGTAATAAAATTTAAAGTATAATTCAAAAAATGATTTTATTTTCTGTGTCATATAGTGAATTGTGCCAGGATATTATTGTTTGTGGTAGCAATGTCGACTTGTTAAAAATTTAATAAAACAGGAAAATTCGGTGCTTACTATTGATGAAATTGAAATAGTGAAAAAGGCAGTTCAAAAGCGGTTTTTTTGTCATTTTTTAAAACGTTGGGGAGAAGCGCATAAAATCAAATCTTGTTTCTTTCGGAAAAATGCGACTTGGTTAGAAAATACCTCTTAAAAAATAAATTAATTAAAAATAGTTCGTTTTTAATATTATGAAATTTTTTTAGATATATTCGAAGAATTGCTGCCCATGCGTTGAGAAGAAAAATAAGCGAAAAAATGGGGGTCCAAGGGAGCTACCCCTAATAGTAGACGGATTTAAACTAAAATTAGCAGAACTATCTCTTGTATAAATTTATAGATGTATGCCAAATTTCATCAGATTATATTGAGGATTACGGCCTATACATTCAAAAGAAAAATAAGTGAAAAAATTGGCGGCCTAAGGGAGGTACCCCTAGGAGTCGTCGGATTCAAACCAAAATTTGTCGAGGTCTTTTATTATTCCATAATCTTCATTCATAGAGAAATTATATGAATTTGAGATAAAGCTTTATATGTGAGGTGGGCGTAAAAGTGGGCGTGTCATTTTTATTTTCCGTTAGTACAAGGCCTTTGCCCAAAAAGCAATGCTTGCAATTTTAGAATCATACATCTAATTTTGCCAGTTTTATTACGTTTTAAATTTTGTATATACCGAAAAATACACAGTGCGGTTTAAATTTTCGTACATTTTGATCTATAACTCGTTTCATAATTGATAGATTTTTGCAATTTTCGGGGGAAAAATATTTTGTTTACTCAGGAAATATATATTCGAAGTTTCATGACTCTCTTGCATTACGAACTATAAATCTCTTCCTAATATTCCGATTTAGCCCATTTTCGATACCAAACAAACCTTGTGTAAAAGAAATATTTTGTCAAAATTAAAACGTCCTAGCTTTTTCGGTCCGACAGACGGACGGACATAGCTAGATCGTCATAAAATGAAACCCGATTCAGAATATATATACTTTATCGGGTCTTAAATGGATATGAATATACCCTCACCATTTTTTTGGTGGCGGGTATAAAAATTAGGAACGTACACATAAATTTTTGCTAAAGGTATAAACACGATTAGGGCTCTCATGTAATGGCATATTGCACACTTAAAAAATATCATTAAATTTAAATAAAATAACGTTTTACTTAAATAATTTATTCCAACTGAACTAAATACTTTATCTCTTAAATAAAGAGTGGGTTAACCATAATGCACAATGCGAGTAACACCTTAACGTCAAGTTTATTGCCCAACTTAATTTGACATTTCATTATTTCAGTGTTTGACAATTTGAACCTAAAAAAAAGGTTCATAATTGAGCAGCACGTTAAGATTGTTAAAGCATTTTACGAAAATTGACCTTCAAATCTGAATCCATTTTGTGCAATTTTTTGATTTTTTTGTCGGCATAATCGATTAAATGCTTTCTCAATTGGGAGAATTGTGCGCAAATTTCAGCCAACCGGATCTGTAGAAAACGTAAATGTAATTGTACACCTGTGCATGCTCTCCCAGTTCGTTCTGCTCTCCTAGTTGCGTTTCTTCTATGTTGTTGTTCTTCGCAATAGTGTGGCCGAAGTGGGGTCAACCTTGACTCGTCATCGTGCCCAGCAATTGAACATCAACATTGTCATTGAAAATATAAACCATCCGATATGCTCTGTAAGCCGTGGCGATCGTTTGCCCGAAATTTTGTTTCACAGTTTTTATACCCGCCACCAACAAAATGGTGGGGGTATATTCATTTTGTTATTCCGTTTGTAACACATCGAAATATCCATTTTAGACCCCATAAAGTATATATATTATGAATCGGGGTTTAATTTTATGACGATCTAGCTATGTCCGTCCGTCTGTCCGTATGTTGAAAGCACGTAGAGGTCGCACCGAAAAAGCTAGGGGGCTCAAATTTTGCCAGAATCTTTCTTATAGACAAGGTATTGAAAATGGGCTAAATCAAAATATTAGGAAGAGAATTGTAGCTCGTAAAGCAAGAGTAGGTCGAAAAAACCGTGTCCTTCGAACATCGAATAAAATGGAATTGTGTCCAAACGCATTAACGTAGACTCCTGAAACTTCGAATATATATTTCCTGACTAAAAACAATATTTTTCCGTGAAAATTACCTAAATCTATGCATTAGAAAAGGAGTTATCGATTAAAATGTACGAAAATTTATACCGCACAGTGTATTTTTCGGTATATTTAAAAACAATAACATCATAAAAGCAACAAAATTGCATGTACGACTCTGAAATTTTGCACACCTTGCTTTTTGGTGAGAGGCTTTTTTGTAACGGTAAATCAATGTGCCACGCCCACTTTTACGCCCACCTGCCATATAATGCTTTACCCAAAATTCATATAATTTCTCTATTAATATAGATTTTGGAATAATAAAGGGCTATATTGAAACATCTAGGTTGTACTCATTAGCAAGAACAACTTTGACACGCCTACTATAACGCCCACTTTTCACGTTATCTACCGTTAATGAAATTTAAAAGCTCATAAAACCGCCAAAATTGGAGGTATGATGATAAAATTTACTACGTATCCCCCTAGGCAATGTCATTACTGTGCCAAAAAATTAAGGTGCCACGCCCACCGCCCATATAACGTTTTACCTAAAATTCATATAATTTCTCTATTAATAAAGATTTTGGAATAATAAAGGACTATATTGAAATATTTAGGTTGTACTCATTAGCAAAAACAACTTTGACACGCCTACTATAACGCCCACTTTTCACGTTACCTACCGTTAATGAAATTTAAAAGCTCATAAAACCGATAAAATAAGAGGTATGATAATAAAATTTGCTACGTATATCCTTCTAGGCAATGTCATTACTGTGCCAGAAAATTAAGGTGTTACGCCCACTTTTACGCCCACCTCCCATATAACAGTTTAACTAAAATTCATATAATTTCTCATTAATAAAGATTTTGGAATAATAAAGGACTTTATTGAAATACCTTAGTTGTACTCATTAGCAAAAACAACTTTGACGCGCCTACTATTACGCCCACTTTTCACTTTATCTACCGTTAATGAAATTTAAAAGCTCATAAAACCGACAAAATTCGAGGTATGATGATGAAATTTGCTACATATATCCTTCTAATCAATGTAATTGTTGTGCCAAAAAGTTTATGTGACACGCCCACTTTAACGCCTACCTCCCATAAGACGGTTTATCTTAAATTCATGTAATTTCTCTATTGACAAAGTTTTTGGGAAAATAAAGGACTATATTGAAATATCTAAGTTGTATTTATTAGCAGAAACTTTATTGACACGCCTACTTTAACGCCCACTTTCATTGAAAGACTTCATTTACAAAAGCATTTTAGTAGCATATCGAAGTTATAAAAGGTGGTTAAATTTTAAGGGCCGATGTTGAATTTAACTAAAACACAAATTATTTAGGAAATTATTATTATTTCTTTTTGTAATGATAATATTTATATGGTTCAATTATGTATTTAACAAAATATCGGCCAAATACACCCCCCCCCCCCCCCCCCCATCCTTGTCGCCACTCTCTATCTGATGGTCTAAATTTTCAATGACAATGTTGATGCTCAATTGTTGGGCATGATGATGAGGCTCTTTTGCCTCACTATCGCAAAAAACAGCAATGGTTCCCATTCAACGAACAAAGAAGGCATTCACAGATTTTCTAACATTTTATACAGACCTGTTTTGCAGAAATTTAAATATTTTTTACAATTCTCCCGATTGTGGACGAATTTGAACGATTATGTTGATCAAAAGAATTACGAAGTGCACAAAATGCATTTTGATTTGAACGCCCATTTTTATAAAAAATCTGAATAACTTTAAAGCGTTGCTCATTTGCGTATCTTTCCACGAATCAAATTGAGTAAGTTTGAGATTGAGAAATATCAAGTGAAATGCAGAAAACAAATTTAAAGACTAGGTGTAGTTCACCTTCAACATGGGCCCTTAAAATTTAACCACCCTCTACAAAGAAAGTGATACATATTTTATTATAAAGAGATTATTCCATAATGATTAACAAAATAATAAATATTGTGCTTTAAATGTACACAAAATTGGTGGTGAGTATAAAAGATTCGGCACACCCGAATATAGTGCTCTTACTTGTTTTTCATAGACTAATCTTGTTGCGGGTGATGTTTGCCACATACAGAACGTCTCTGGCGGGTAAAATGTTTTGATGTTGTGTTGTTCTGATATTCTTTTGTGAAGTCCTGTTTTTTATACACAGCATGGTTCACTTTATATACATATATACTTACGTTTTTTTTTATGTGTAGTCCAAATTGTCCATTTTGCCTGCAAATAAAATTAAAATAGAAAAATAATATTTGTAGATACACACTTTGTTTTCTTTACCTTTTGTATAAGTGTTCAATTGTCATCTTGAATGTAGGTATGTGTGTTTTGTACTAAATGTACAAAAAGTTAGGTGTGTTTAGTTGGTTTTGTCAGTGTTGTATTTCCATTATAAATTACTACAGTGGGTAGTAGAGACTATTTATGAATTAAAATAAAAGTATATGATTGGACAAATTAGAGAAAAGGATAAACATAGGGTAGATGATAATTTTTTTTACATATGTAAAAAAATAAACAGGATTCTTCCAGGATATGGTTGAAAACCGCTAAATATTAACGAACAATGCTAGCCTCCAAGGCGTCAATTGCTGCTGGTTCATCAGCATAAACCAGTGACTTCACGTAGCCCCACAGGAAATAATCGAGAGGTGTCAAATCGCACGACCTTGGAGGCCAATTGACAGGTCCATTTCTCGAAATCAACTTATCGCCAAATTTTGATTTCAATAAGTCGATGGTTGCGTTCGCCGTATGGCACGTAGCGCCATCCTGTTGAAACCACATCTCCTCCGGATCAATGTCATCCATATTTTCAAACAAAAAATCATTGATCATGGTGCGGTAACGATCTCCATTGACCGTAACGCGAGCTCCGGCCTCATTTTTGAAGAAATAAGGTCCGATGATGCCACCAGCGTGAAAACCGCACCAAACGGTGCATTTTTCTGGATGTAATGGAGTCTGTAGGGTCTCTTGTGGATTGGTCTCGCTCCATATGCGGCAATTTTGCTTATTAACAAACCCGTTAAGCCAAGAATGCGCCTCATCGTTGAACACAATTTTGCGATAAAACAACGGGTCAATTGCCAACTGCTCTAGAGCCCAATCGGCGAAAGAACGACGCATATAATGGTCTCGTGGCTTCAATTCCTGCACCAGCTGGATCTTATACGGGTGTAGGCCGAGATCTTTGCGCAAAATTTTCCACGTAGTGGACGGACAGAGCCCCAATTCCTGCGACCGACGACGAATCGATAAATTTGGATCTTCTTCCACACTTTCGTTTACAGCGGCGATATTCTCTTCAGTACGCACATTCCTTCGACGTGTTGGTGTTATTGCATCCTCTAGAGAGTATGTGGTACGAAATCTATCCACAGTTCGACGAATGGACGATTATGTACGCCATAAAAATGACGAAGTCGTCTATAAGTTGCGCGAATCGACGACTGATTTTCAAAGTAAATTTGGATAATTTCGTTGCGTTGTTCAAGCGTGAGTCTATTCATGATGATTTGTCAGAGTATACTGAAACGATAAAAAAATATTTCATCAAAATTTAATTTTTTGTGTTACTTTTTACAATTTAGTTCTATCTAGCAAAAAAAAACACCCTTTATCTATATATATAAAAGTGAAACTCTGTGTGTGTGTGTGTGTGTGTGTGTTAGCTATAGACTCCGAAACTACAAAACCGATCGGGCTCAAACTTTGGTAAGTTGTTGTACACATACCAGGGAGTGTTTATGGGTGAAAAAAAGTGGGCGGAGCCACTCCCATAAAAAATTAAATATCAGTTTTAGCTACTTGCACTTGACCGATTTTTCTGAAACTTTGCACACATATCGAGCTGTCATGACTAAATAATTTCGTGATAAGAAAAGTGGGCGGGGCCACGCCCCTAAAAAAATTTTAATTTTGAGGTACTTGCACTGGACCGATTTTTCTGAAACTTTGCACACATATTGAGCTGTCATGGGTTTATAATTTCGTGATTGAAAAAGTGGGCGGGGCCACGCCCATAAAAAATTAGTTATCAGTTTTAGCTACTTGCACTGGACCGAATTTTCTCAAACTTTGCAAACATACTGAGCTATCATGACTTTACACTTTCGTCTTTAGAAAAGTGGGCAGTGCCACGCCCATTAAAAAATAGGTATCATTTTGAGGTACTTGCACTGGACCGATTTTTCTGAAACTTTGCACACATATTGAGTTGTCATGACTATGCAGTTTCGTATTTAGAAAAGTGGGCAGTGCCACGCCCATAAAAAAAGGTATCATTTTGAGGTACTTACACTGGACCGATATTTCTGAGACTTTGCACACTTATTGAGCTGTCATGACTATATAGTTTCGTAATTAGAAAAGTGGGCAGTGCCACGCTCATAAAGAAAAAGTTATAGTTTTTAGCCTTGCACTTGATATTTGATTAAAATTTAGAATGCGATTAAAATTCATGAAGGGGCGTAGCAACGCGCGCCGGGATTGGCTAGTTTGTATATATATTTGAAAATATTTTTTGCGGCATATCCTAAATTGTGGCCCAAATGAACATAAGAGGGATATATTTATGTGTTATTCTCACAAACAACCCACCCTTAGGGTACAAATTAATTAAGAGCAAATTAAGCAAAAATAGGCTTTAGAGCGGAACGGAGAGATACATATGAGAAAAGAAGAAAAATACATTTAGTTTAAGTATTATTAAATTAGTGTAAAGTGTAGTTTGTGCTTTGTGTAAAAAGAAGTAAGTAAAGGGTGTTTTTTTAAGCCCGATAGAACTTGAAATTGTAAAAAATAACACAAAAAATTAAATTGTAATCAAAATTTTTTTTTTATTCGAAAGATCAATACGTGACATTAACATTTGAAAATGATTTCGGGCATATGGGCACCGCGGCTGTTCTTGACGAAGCGCATTCTGGACGTCCAATTTTGGGCCACTTTTTCGAGCACTGCTGGCCGTATGTCACGAATAACACGAACAATGCTGGCCTCCAAGGCGTCAATTGTTGCTGGTTTATCAGCATAAACCAGTGACTTCACGTAGCCCCACAGGAAATAATCAAGAGGTGTCAAATCGCACGACCTTGGAGGCCAATTGACAGGTCCATTTCTCGAAATCAACTTATCGCCAAATTTTGATTTCAATAAGTCGATGGTTGCGTTCGTCGTATGGCACGTAGCGCCATCCTGTTGAAACCACATCTCCTCCGGATCAATGTCATCCATATTTTCAAACAAAAAATCATTGATCATGGTGCGGCAACGATCTCCATTGACCGTAACGCGAGCTCCGGCCTCATTTTTGAAGAAATAAGGTCCGATGATGCCACCAGCGTGAAAACCGCACCAAACGGTGCATCTTTCTGGATGTAATGGAGTCTGTAGGGTCTCTTGTGGATTGGTCTCGCTCCATATGCGGCAATTTTGCTTATTAACAAACCCGTTAAGCCAAAAATGCGCCTCATCGCTAAACACAATTTTGCGATAAAATTGGACGTCCAGAATGCGCTTCGTCAAGAACAGCCGCGGTGCCCATATGCCCGAAATCATTTTCAAATGTTAATGTCACGTATTGATCCTTCGAATAAAAAAAAAATTTTGATTACAATTTAATTTTTTGTGTTATTTTTTACAATTTCAAGTTCTATCGGGCTTAAAAAAACACCCTTTACATGGTTTAATATTAGTGTTTGTGTGTGTGTTTCTTAGTTTTGCTTTGTTAAGTTACATCTAACCCTCGTTAGCCGTCCAAATCTGAAAATAAAAAGATAAATAATTTGAAAAAATGTGAAAAGTTAGAGAATAAAATATACTTATCTTATCTAGGGCCCAAGTTGATGTGTAGAGTAAATAATAGGTCTGTACAGTGGCAGCCTTGAAGAAAATACTAAATTTAGGAAGCTCTTTAAATTGTAGGAAAAATAGTAAAATTATTAAATAAAATGAATGAAAATGTAAGTTCATTTTTTTAAATATTATTGTTATACCCTTCACACAGTGAAAAAGGGTATATATAGGTTTGTCATTCCGTGTGAAATTTCTACAATTTTCATTTCCGACCCCATAAAGTATATATTTTCTGAAAGCTTATGAATAGGGGAGTCGATTAAGCTGTGTCAGTCTGTCCGTGTGCATGTTGAAATCAACTTTTTGAAGTCCCCCGAAATCGCTTGGACCCGGGTGAGGTATTAAAATATCAGAAATATTCGGGAGTAGATCGGTATTGAAAATCAGAAACATCGGTACATAAACAACTGAGATATGAGCAAAAACCCACGACCATCTCGATTTTTTTTTACAAAAACAACATTACAACAACAACATACATACATACAAACGTGTATACTGGTTAGAGAAAACGTGGCATCGAATCCCAGCTGAGCCAAAAAAAAATTTTTTTAAATTTTTTTAAATGTTTTTTTTTTATTATTTAATATATTATTTATATGTTTATTATTTTTTTTTTAATTTTTTTTTGTTTTTTGTTTTTTTAACATACATACGTGAATTTATAATTTTACAATGGGATGTTTTTATATATGTATGTTTTTATATGTATGTTCGTATTTCATATGGGATGAATGGTGACACAAACGACTGTTATTGCATGACTACACGTTGTGAAGGGTATATAAGATTCGGCACGGCCGAATATAGCGCTCTTACTTGTTTTTATTTTTGATTGTTATTTTTAATTATTATTTTTATTATTGTTTTTTTTTTATATTTCTAATAAATTTTGTATAACGTATATGTATATAGCATGCATTCTTTGGTAGTTATTGAATGGTGGAATGATGGAAGAGTAAGTGGTGAAGATGAGGTCATGTGGATTTTTGGGTCGCAGAGGAATTTTACAGCGGATGCTGCTGCGACATGGTTGGGTGGGCAAAACGGGAGTAAACACCCGACTCTCGTGAATTATTCGTGTGATGGAGTTTGTGTAGTATTATCTGTAGTAGTTTTTGTTGTATTTTTCAGTTTGTTTTATGAGCGGATGCGTGGCCAGTGAGAGGGTTGGAACCTGCCTGAGCTATCGCCACGAACAAGCTATTCGGAAACCTCACTGGGCCAAAACGGTTCGTAACAATCTATGATAAGAAATATTAAGATAATTCTCTGAAAACTTTTTGTTTTTTTGCAATTGCAATTTTGGTTGGACGACCCGTTAATACTGCTAATAAATAAGTTTATTTCATTGTCTACTGAGGTTTTATATAACAGTGGTTTCTGTCATGTCAGCTGTCAGCAGTTCTAAAAAGAATGGAGTTTTGAGGCACTAGCTTTTTAATGCTGTTTCGTAAAGAATATTTTTTTGACGTGAAACTTAAATCGCATGTTGTATGACAGCCGTTCGTTTTAACTCTTGTAGTAGTTGTTTCATTTAACACTTGGAAAACAATAATGACAGTTTAACAATTTACTTAACCCTCCGTCACTCGCAACTGATCTGGTTGATACAAGCAACAATTTTTTTATTGTAAATTTTTTCCATTAAATAATTTTTTTTTGAAAGTTCTTGTATCTTAATATTTTTGCTTCATTTATGTGTTTATTAGTTGATTTAATTTTGATAAAATTAGGTGGTAGCCGATTTTGCTCAATTTGATACATTGCGAGCATTCCCGTTTCAATTTCAATTTTTAATAAAGTGAATATTTGTTGCATATAGTAAGTAAAATTTAAACATTTATACTTGTTACAATATTTTTTATTGGCTATATAAATATATACTTATATATGTTTTAATAAGTTCAAATTGATAATTGCGACATTTGAGGTAGAATGAGTAGTGAACGACAAAAATTTGATATTTGTAATACCATTTTGTATTTGTAGACATTTTGACTACTATTGTAGAATATACTAACCAGTATATTCAAGGTCTTAAAGGGTATTTTTAGAGAGAACGAGATGCAAAACCAGTTGACAAAATTGAACTAAAAGCATTTATTGGTCTTCTTATCTTGGCGGGTGTACACCGAAGTAATAGGCAAAACCTGGATATTATTGTTTAGCACAAAAATTTCGCTTAGTGATGACAAACATTTAATAAGCCTATTTGTTTACAGCATATAAAAAGCTTTTGTGATAATTATGTTATAAATAAAACGAATCCATTGCACCATTTTTCGGATGATGATAGCGATTAATAAACACATCATACAAGTCTGTTTCTTTAATATTCATACTTTTTTTTGCTATTGTGCGATAAAATTATATTTTTACCGCAATTTTATTTTTTTAAATACTTTGAATTTTATATTTTTTTGTGTTTCTGAAATAAAAAGTGAAGAGATTTTTTTTAAACGCGAGTTTTTGTTAGCATTCTTTATTAATATCAATTTGATACATTGCGACTAGTCTAAATTGAAAAAGATTGCGACTAACGGAGGGTTAATATATTTAAATCAATTTCATTTAAGTTAATTTGTCTTGGCGTTGTCAGACAACTAAAGAAACATGAAGTTATTTCAAATATTCAAAGTGATTTTAATACATATTTCAGCTGATTTAGCGTATTTAATACAAATTTATTAATTATTTTTGCGACCCATATATTATGTGTAATACAAAAAAAGAGGACGCCAGCATAAAAAATGTAGGACATTTGCCCAAAAAAAGAGGACACATTTAAAAAAAAATTTGATAAAATTAACGACGCCATTTAAAATACAAAAACAAAATTTGTTTTTACGAAAAAACTTTATTTACAAAAATACAAACTTAACATATCATTCTGATTTAATGGTTGAAAATAAAAACAAAACAACAAAAAAAAAACAACAAAAATTCATTATATATATATTATATATATTCATATTTATATATTCATACATTAACGGGAATGTATACTTTTAAACATTTTACATACTGTGAGCGTCAAAAAAAAGTGTACACAAATATTTTTTAAAACATTGTTTTTATATCAGTATTTTCATTTACGATAAAGTTTTACATTTAGGTACTTTTAAATCAGTATTTAGTTCTCTACCTTATTCTAAACAAAACAGCAAAAATATTAACAACAACAAAAAATTTACAACAAAAATAAAAAATAATTCATTTTTTACGCGTCAAAAAAAAGTGTACAAACTGTTTTTAAATGAAAATAAAATCGATTTAGTATTTAGTTGATTTTGCTTTTGCCTTAATTACAGAATTTAGTCTTCTGGGTATCGATTCTACTAATTTTTTAGTTATATCGGATGAAATTTTCTGCCATTCCTCCATTATAACGGATTTCAGCATATTCTTATCGCTAATTGTCCTTTTTCGGAGTTGGCGGTCCAAATGCTCCCACAAATGTTCAATTGGATTTAAGCCTGGTGATTGTGGAGGATGATCCAATGTTTTGGGAGAGCGGTACAGAAGCCATTCTTTTACTATATGGGATGTATGTTTGGGGTCGTTGTCCTGTTGAAAAATCCAAGATCCTTCCAACCCCAATTTCTCCATACTGAATGGCACGTTGTTTTGCAAAATGTTCAGGTAGTCCATCTTATTCATTGTACTTTCAATAAAAACCAAATTCCCTACTCCGTTTGCCGCCATACATCCCCACACCATCACCGAACCCCCTCCATGCTTAACCGTGGTTATTAAATTTTGGTCAGCATAATCATTGTTTTTTGTTCTCCATACTTTAACTGGTTTTTTCTGGCCAAACACCTCAAATTTACTTTCATCAGTAAAATGCACATTATTCCAGAATGAAACATCTTTATTTTCATACTTTTTGGCGTATTCTAGGCGTCTTTTTTAATTAGCTGGTAATATTAGTGGTTTCTTTCGTGGGAATCGACCATGTTACCCGTTTTCGTGTAATGATCGTCGTATTGTACTGGCACTTACGGTAGTTTCTGATGTTGCCGAAACTTCCTCTGATATTTTAACGGCACTTTTAAAAGGATTCTTTTTTACATCGCGCACTATGGATCTTATTTCAGCCTCCTTTAAAAGTTTTCGCCGGCCCGACCCTGGACGATTTTCTATTTTGCCGTATTTTTCGTTTTTATCAATAATTTTTTTTTTGCAGTATTGTGGCTTCTGTTTATAATAGAGCCAATTTCTCTGAAAGTTTTTCCTTCATTCCGAAGTTTTATTACTAATTCTCTAATATCACTAGAAGTTTGTTTTCCCATTCCAAAAAAATTAAAATTTACTTCACACGAGGAGATCTTATTCTGCAGATCACAATTAATTTACATAAAACAATAAAAACCTTTCATTAGAATGCTAAAATAAAGAAAACAACCAAATATAACGATATTCTTTTACAGTAGCACACCGCTGAAATGATGCATATGCAACATGTACACTTTATTTTGACGCGTAAAATATGGATTCGAATTTGTTTTTGCTCCATCATTTATGTATTTGTAAGAAATTTCTCATTGTCTTTCTATAGCTAACTAGAGATTAGTATACTTATATTAAAAACCCTAGAATGATAAATTTAGTCATATCTTAAAAGACTAAAAAAATATTTTATTGTAGAAAAAGTTTTTGTACACTTTATTTTGACTCTCACAGTATATTTTTTAACACTTCCAATTTGAGCCAATATATTACCATCGCATCTCTTTAAATATTTGTAAAACTCTAGGCAATCCATATCAAAATTATATAGCCTTACTATATTTTTTTCTTCAAGACTTTCTTCTATATCTGAAAAACAAACTTTATGAAAAACACACAGCTGACAAGCAGAAAATAAAAGACAAGTTAAAATAGGCCACTTCGATAAATAGCGACAATTAAGGATAATAAAACTAATTTTATACAAAGAGAAGTTTTAAAATTGTACTTTTTGAAAACTAATTGTACGAGCACATAAATCTTTTTTTATACATTTTGTGACCTGTGATTTAAAGTTTAAATCTAAGAAAAAAACTTCAGAGAAGGTGCAAAAAGCCGGACAACCCCGGACATTTGCTAAAAAAGAAGTAGGACAGCCCCGGATGCATAGCTGCCAGATTTGACGATGTATCGTTTTTTTGACGACTTTACGTGCTAAAATTAAGTGTTGATGATTTGACGATTTATGCTATGTTTTTGTTTTGTTTCAAGAATTCAAGTTTGCAACATTTTTCATTACTTTTATATCAACCTTAAACTAAATAAAAATAATTTGTAACGGTTTTTTATGTTATTAATAATAGAACATAGTGAAAGAGATACATCGATCATTATTTAATGTGTTTGTGTGGGTAATTTTTCCACTGTGTACATTTTTAACATAGTATATGCCACATATTATCAACTGATACCTACAACACGAACAAATATAAATTTGGAAATGCGTTTAAAACAATTTTAGTTTTTTAAGTAAATTTATTTTAATTATTTAAGTGACAAATTAATATGCTTAAATACTTCAACAAAATGGTAAGTTCTTCTTAATTATACATTAAAACCTTAAAAATCAAACATTATATTTTCAATAGAAAACCAAGATGATGAAAATTCTAGCAGCTCTTCCTCTGTAAGTAGAAATTTCATCCATTTTTTATACAAAACTTTGTAGTAGCTAAAATGAAATTTTAATGGTGTTTTTCACAGGTAACCAACAAGAAGAAGAAAATTAAGGAAGACTGGTTTGCAGATCCAGAAATAAATTTATGGGCTAAAAAGCGAAACGATGTAGTTTATTTTGGCGTTGTGCTCGTCTTACGCTTGCCTAAAGCTACCTTAATCGGTAGAAACTTTAGAAAGAAATGATTATAATTATTTGTCAATTAGTCTGAATTAGATGCAGCCAATTCATTATTTATTATTTTTTGTATTTATATACATATTAATATTTATTTTTCGAAATTAATTCTAAATTGTATTTAATTTATTGTCATGTTCTTAACTTAAAAGTGTCTAATAAAATCATTGATCTCTCTGGATTTAAAAAGTTTGTTATGTTATCCATTAAATAAAAAATGTTTTGTTTTGAAAAATGCGTTTTTTTATTTTGACGTTTTTATGACGATTTGGGTAAACTATTTGACGATTTTGACGATTTTTTCCCCAAATTAGAAGATTTTGCCCCTATTTTATCTGGCAGCTATGCCCGGATGCCCTAAAAGAGAGGACGGTGTCCGGGGAAAAGAGGACGGATGACAACCCTAAATGCCAACAATTTACACCGGCAGTTATTGTATTAACAAATAAAAAAGTGTTTTTAAAAATTCTTCTCTTAAATCTGTTAAATTTAATTCTATTCTTTTTCTTAAATTTTCTGTATTTCCTATATTTTGCAGCTCTTGTAGGTGTTGATGTTGTGATTTCCTTAAGTAATTTTGATTCTTCAATTTTTCCAGAATCTTTAAAAGCTATTTGTGTAGCATAAGTGAAAACAGATAAAGAAGTACTTTCTCTAATGCTTCTACTTTTCTTCGCTTTTGATTTTTCACAACTCTGTTCAAATGAAACTTCCTTACGACCTCGTTTATTTGTTGGTGGGGCAAAATATATAGAAGTATCTAGCCATTCCTTATTCATTGTTCCTTTGACTTTTGCTATAACGGATCTTGAAGTCGGAAGGAAAGTTTTTAAATCTTTGTTCAAAATAAGTCATATTTGTAGGGCTTATTCGTTTAATTATTTTCCTTTTTAATATGCTGATTTTGCCTTTCAATACAATAACAACAATAGTAAACATTGAACGAATGACTATAACAAAAGAAAATACTCGTTAAGCTCTAAACACATAGACGCCAGCAGACTTCACAACTTCAAGGCTTCAAATGCTGCCAACTTCAAATGTTGCTCTGAAGTCAGCTTCATAATTATTTTGAAGACAGCAACAACATAATAATCAGCTGATGTGCATTTTAGCAATACAAATTTCAGGGATGCCGCATATATATTTTATTATGAATAAAATTAAAGTTATTGCTAAAAAAAATGTAATAATATCACGAAAAACTATAAAAACACATAAATTTATTTCTTTATTGTATTTTTGTAATGTTCTTTTATGTTTAATATCAAAAATAAGTTTTTTTTCTTTTTTTTCCAATTTTATATATATAATGGCAACACTATATTTGTTCTTGCTGCCCGTCAAAATAGAAAATAGCCTAAGTTGGCAGCAGCAGCAAATGCTGTTGTGCAGTCGTGCTGCTGTGCTGCCGTCAAAATAATCGTTTTTATTTAAACACATGGATTTTATTTTTGACATATTGCTGCTTGCTGTCTGCTGTCGTCTATGTGTTTAGAGCATTAGTTTTGTTAAATACATGACTTTGAAAAAACACGACTTCAAACAGAAAAATGTTAATAGTAAAAAACGGAGCAAGAAAACCGCAAATTTTCTTTTTTGTATTATCAAGCCAAGATTCCATACTTTTAGAAAATGTATGATTCAAAACCCAACCTTAACTAACTTAGAAGTTATAGTTCACAAAACATCAAAAATAGGCCAATTTTAGACCTTTTTTTTACAAAATCGTCAAAAATATTTTTACACATATTTTCAAAAACACTACATCATTTTTATACACTTAAATACCTGAAGTTGAAGGTTCCATTCTTAAAAGAACACTTTGTTTACGCTAAATTTGGAAATTACGGACTCGTTTAAGCAAAATTTTACTTTTTTGGCTTTTTAAAAAAATTGCAAAAAATTTTTAACTTTGACAGCTCACTACGGAGTCAGCTGACAATATAGATGCTTGAAAGTTCACATAGTGATGTAAAATTTTATCTAGTTTTATTCGACACCAAAGATTAATACAAAAACTTAATTTTAAAAATTCAATTAAGCGTCACTCTCGGCTCATTTCAACCCAATGTGCACTGTCAGGATTTTTTCTTTTGTCTCCTAAGCAAATTCGAAAAAGTTGGACGACAGTACCTTGTTGACGATGGGCTTTTATTACACCAAAACTCGGCACCAGTCTGTTTTTGGACTTAGCGACACCATCGATGCTAAAAGTAGACTCTTGTAACTTATATCACTTGGCAAGCTTTGATTGTATTCTGAATGTCCAGATGACCCATCACAACCCCACTTCGACGTAGAGTAAATTCAAAATTTGTTGCATAAATTCGTTCCTGCGAAAAACTTTCAAAAGGCGCTTTGTCGTGTGGTCCATCAGGCTTTGTAAGCTCACAGAGGCTTCTTTTTCTGAAACTTGGATTTTATCCGGATAACTATTCTTCTTTTCATCAATCACTTTTTTATAAGGAGGTGAAATATCATATCCTTCTCTTTGCAAAACGTACTTTATTGTTTCGTACTGATGTTTTGATAATTCTGCATCCAGCATTAAAGCAAGTGCAGTTGTTGAAGGAATATATGATTGTGATGTTATTTGTGTATCTGGTGAAGTTCCACTTGCCATTGTTAATTGCTCTTGTTTGTTCTGAGATGCTAAATCAGCTGCTTTGTACATTTTACTACGATACTTGCAGTCATCGAATTCCTTAACTGGAACAGCTAGGTTGGTCATCAGCAAGTAATACTTCGAATATATCTAAAATAAATTTCATAATATTCAAAATGAATTATTTTTAATTAATTTTTTAAGATGTATTTACGTTCTACCCAATTCGCATTTTTCCGAAAGAAATAAGATTTGATTTTGTGCGCTTCTCCCCACCGATTTAAAAACCGCTTTTGTACTGCTTTTTTACTATTTCAATTTCATCAATAAATAGTAAGCACCGAATTTTCCTGTTTTAATAAATTTTTTAACAAATCGACATTGCTACCACAAACAATAAGTTCCTAGCACAATTCACTATATGACACAGAAAATAAAATCATTTTTTAAAATTATACTTAAAATTTTATTACAATATTTCTTAACGTTAACTATTTACTCGTTGCAAATTTTGTTCAATTTAAGCGGTTTTCTTCTAAACATTTTCTTTTATTAACACAGCTGTCAACAATTTATTAACAAATTGTTGCCTAAAGGTATGCAAAACTTTTTTATTACAAATACTAGGGTGCAATGTTCGTAACTTTTTTTTTTTAGTAAATTTGGAAGTATTTTTAAAGATTGACAAAAGTTGGTGAATTTGTTTGACTAATTCGAAAGAAGAGCCTTTTACCTTTTATTTTGTCATACTGGGAACAGGGAGGTAAACCGAGCTAACTGACTTTTTCTCCAACGAAAACAGTCAATGCTAAATTTTTGAGGACAATTTTGATGCACTCATATCTCCCAAACTATGTACGCAATAAGTTTTTATTTTCCTTTAAATTAAAAACAAGGCTTCGGATTTAAATAAAATCGACACTCAGATTTTTCCGCTCGAAACATCTTCGATATATAAATCTCTGAACTTGAACAAAATTACCATATATTTCCCTTTCACAACATTAACCTGATTTCAACCGATCTTTTCTAAGAATATATATACATATATCTTAAAAGAAATGCAGATTTTTGTTTGCCAGACTCTTCTCTATAAAATAGCATCATTAGATTTTTTAAAAGTAATAGTAAAAAAATGCCTATTTTGCAACAGAAATCGTCGAATCTATAATTTCAAGTTCTCTCAGGTTTATTGAAAAAAGTTTAACGCACTTCATTAGCATGACAGCTATTTTTACAGTTATTCCTAGCGGAAGTTTATAAAACAACCTATGTTTGCAATAAAAATAATATCGGTCAATTAAAATTCACACTTAGTGCCATTATTTCAACATGCCGTTAGTTAAAGGCAGGATTTTGTTGGACCGATAAATGGTCTTGCATTATAAAGCCTTTATTTATTATTTTTTTATCTATTAAATATTATTATTATTATTGTTATTATTATCATTATTATTATTGTTATTATTAATAATAATTAAAAATGTAAGTTGTAATAATGTGAAGCTATTTTTCGGGCACAAAAAATTCTACCTTTAAACCGAAATTCCGCAATAAAATTTCCTTTAAGAAAAGTAAAACTTCTTTTTAATATCCGCAGTCGTTTTAGAAACATAATTTTTTTTTTTAATAAATTTTTTGATCAAAATTTCGAAATTTTTGTTTTTTAAAAATTCATAAAAATTAAAAAATGTAGCTAGGCTTCTAATTTTTTGCAGACATATAAAAAACAAAGCTGATAACAAAACAAGCCATAAATTTTTAAAATCTGTTAGCAACTTTTAATTCTATTCACAAAAGTCGACAAATTTTAGTTAATTTAAGAATTTCATAAAACGCAACCCCCTAAGGGATGGTGATAAAGGGAAAGTATAATTTGAGAAAATGTTAAGAACAAAAAACATTGGAGTTCGGTCATACATTTTATCCCCCTAGGAGTGAATCCTAGGCCTTAGAAACAAATGATGGGAATGAAAAATAAAGTTGCGCTGGTCATTTGGCCCGTCTAGGGGTATCTCAGGCGCTGCAGGTGCAAAATTTAAGGCTAGAGTTCTACTCGTAAAAAAAACTAAGTTCCACACAAAATAAGCTATTAGTGATTAAAGTCTGTCTACAACTTTTGATTTTTTCAGAAAAGATGTAATTTTTTATAATTACCAAACTAAAAAATTTTTGTTGTTTCCATTTGCTGAAAAATAATAAAGCTCCTGGCTTAGATGGGATTAACAGTATAATACTTAAAAATATGCCCGACTCCTTTTTTGAAATTTTAAGTAAATTATTTAACTTCTGCCTGAGCAATGGGTACTTCCCACACGTTTTTAAAATGGCTAAGGTAATTCCAATCCACAAATCTGGAAAGGATCCTAAATTGCCCTCTAGCTATAGGCCAATAAGTATTCTTAGCCTATTGGATAAGGTGTTCGAGAAAATTATTCACACCAGAATTTTAGATTTTTCAAATTGCAATAATATCATAAATAAAGAACAATTTGGTTTTCGAAAAGAGCACTCCACTGTACATCAACTTAAGAGAGTTGTTAACTTTCTTGAATGTAATAAAAGTAATCGAAAAAGCACTGGAGTCGTTCTTCTTGATATCGAAAAAGCTTTTGACTCAATCTGGCATGATGGACTAGTGTATAAATTAAATACGTTAAATTTTCCAATTTACCTTCAAAAACTTATCAAAAGCTTTTTAGATAAACGTACGTTTGTTGTATCTGTCAATAACAAATTTTCTAGTGAAAGGCAAATACCTGCGGGCTTGCCACAAGGATCAGTATTATCCCTTACACTATACTCGATATATACATCCGATGTTACTCTAAGAAGAGACCATGATGCGGCTTTTTACGCGGAGGATAGCGCCTTTATTTGTTGCGGTAAAGTGTCGAATGCGATAATTAGGAGAATGGAAAATAATCTTAAATTAATTCGTAAATACTATGACAAGTTAAAAATAAAAGTCATTGACGATAAAACTCAAGCAATTATATTTCCATTCAACAAATCGCGAAAACGCTTTCCTACTAGATATTTATCGTCTAGGGGAACAATTTTCCCATTGAAGGACGAAATTAAATATCTAGGAGTAATCCTTGACAGAAAACTTTTATTCCAACAGCATGTTAATTACATTTGCGAGAAGGCAATTAAGTGTAGTCGTGCCTTATACCCCTTAATTGGCCGAAGATCTAATCTTAATAAAAAGAACAAAGTTCTTATTTACAAAATGTGTATTCGACCGATTATGACCTATGGTTGTCAAATCTGGTCCCAAAAGGCTTCTAAAACGCATACAAAAAAATTGCAAATCATTCAAAATAAAAACTTGAAAATAATACAAAATCTACCTTTTAGATATCCAACTTATCTTCTACATAGAAACTTTAACTTTAAAATGTTTAATTCATTGACAAGGGAACTGACGCTGTCATTTAATGAAAAATGCAGAAGGTTAAATTTTGAAATAATAAGAAATTTGCTGAACAACCACTGAGGGTCTTTTGTTTAAAAGACACATTTCAGTGATTGTTTTAAAATCTCTTATAACTTCTAAGTTGATGCGAGGTTTTTTATGAACAACTTTTCCTTAAATCTGTGATATTAGTAGTTTCTTTATTTTATTAATAAGATGTTAATTGTTGTAATACTATATGTAAATTCTCATAACTCTGTTAATGATATTGATAAAATGAATAAGTTTTTAATAAAGGATAATAATAATAATAAATTTTTGTTGTTAAGTAGCTAAAGTTAAAGTTTTTATTTAGAAATTTATTCTTCTTCCTCCTGCAGATTCCAACAAATATCCCCTAATAGCGAATCAAGTTGTTTGCCGCTATACCAGTGTCCGAGCCTGGCTGTTACTTGGTAAAATCTCTCGCCATGTTCATCAGACTCGGCTGGTGATTGTTCATTAAATTTTTCGGCATGGTAATGCAAAAAATGTATTTTCAATGGCATTCTAACGTTTAAGTTTCTAAATGCGGTTAGCATATTTTTGATTAAAATTCGCCAGTTTTCAGACCGATGACTTCCTAATACATTTTCTATTACTGATTTCACACAATTCCAGGCCAATAGCTCGATATCATTCAATGCAACCTCAAATTCATGGTCCTTCATAAGACGACGAATGTCCGGTCCATTTAGAGTTCCTGTAAAATAAAAACATTATGATATGAAATATAAATCTAATTTAATAAAGTAGTTAGAGTTCATACCTTCTTTTACTTTCTTGCCGCTTAATCGTGGAAAAATTCGGTGCAATTCGGTAAAAGCAACACCATCTGGGCTCAATGCTTTTATAAAATTTTTTATAATACCCAGTTTGATGTGGAGTGGAGGAAGCAAAATCTTTTCCATCAGCACAAGTGGTAATTCTATGCATTCTGCTTTCCTCACGTAAAGTCCAATCCCGTTTATTTTACTGTCCGCCGTCGAAACGCGTATTCCATAAGCACATGAAGCACATATTTTTAGTATAGCCCAATTGCATGCCTCTTAAAAGTGCTACCACTTTTAAATCTGCGCATATTTTTCACTTGTGGTCTTTATATTTAATTAACTGCTTTATTTTTTCATTGATGCGTATGTCTCTTTAGTATTTGTGCTTAGTGCTATCGGAATAGGACTTTTTAAATTAGTGACATGTAGCAAAACTGATTTTAAGCTACCTTTTGAAGAATCAATAAATAAGCGCCAATCTCCAGGATTATATTCATTTTGCATTGTTAAAACCAAGCCGCGGATGTAAGTACAATACGCAATAGAATTATTCTCAATAGATTTTAAAAAAAGTCGTAAATCGTCTATGGCGAATGATAGCCCCGTATATTTGTACACCTGGTGCTAAAATATTAGCTCGTTTTAACTCTTTTGTCAAGAGAATGCTCTGTCTTTGAGATAATTTTAGACGCCGTACCATTATATCCAGACGATCTTGCGTGATTTCATTGTGACTGCATGGAACCGTGATGCATGACGGTTGATACATTGAAGTAGCTGGTCCACCCGCTTCAACAGAATCAATTATTGAGGGAATATGTTCTGTTGATATATGGCTATCCGGAACAGGAATTTCATCAAAATGTGGCAGCGGAAATCGAGCATATGCTGTTTCAGTATAAGATATATAAGTCATTTTTCTTCTGTTCATACCCGCTGTATAATTTATGCACGCATAACACTCATCTTCAACATGAACTATGGGATCTCTCCAAATCATTGAAACACCAAATGGCATGGCGTCTTCATTTTTGCCCCACTTATTTAAATGGTAAATGCAGTGTGTACACACTATTGATGGTGTCAAACTCTTACCATATATAACACTTAAAGAAAATATGATTCATACTAGGTACTTGTTTCAGTAGTGATTTTACGGCGACTTGGCATATTTTTATATTTCCCACACACATAACAAAAGTAATTATACTTTTTACATGCCTCAATAGAATATGTTATTTAAGTTTTTTACAAGACCGATTAGTGCGGTTTTGACTGCACAATAAAAGACCGATTTGTGTGGTTTTGTAAGCACAATAAAATACAAAGATGTAAGCATTTATGACTTTATTTCTTAATTCTAAGAATTTTTTAATCGGTAACTTCACTTCTTAGGGGGGCTCCCATACAAATATTGCGTTTTATGAAATTCTTAAATTAACTAAAATTTGTCGACTTTTGTGAATAGAATCAAAAGTTGCTAACAGATTTTGAAGATTTATGACTTGTTTTGTTATCAGCTTTGTTTTTTATATGTCTGCAAAAAATTAGAAGCCTAGCTGCATTTTTTGATTTTTTATGAATTTTTAAAAAACAAAAATTTCGAAATTTTGATAAAAAAATTAATATTTAAAAAAAAATATGTTTCTAAAACGACTGCGGATATTAGAAAGAAGTTTTACTTTTCTTAAAGGAAATTTTATTGCGGAATTTCGGTTTTTTAAGTTTTTTCAATAAGCTAAAGCGTTTTTTAGTTACACGAACATATGTTGTGCAACCTCCTCCATTTATGAAATAACGGTATATCTCGAAAACCAAAGCCAATCTTAAAAAACCGCGGGCACCACTGAATTCAGCGTACCCGAATTATGTCAGGTGCCCAGCTTGTCACGAAAAAAAAGTGTAAATTTCTTGCACAGTGTAATTAATTAATTAATTCCTCATAGAAATGAGAGTATTTCTTGAGGTATTTTTTAATACTTTTGTTAAAGGATTTGTTTTACACACTGTATATTACAGAGTTCAGAAAATACACACATTATACACACAATGTACTGTTCAAAAGCAACACACACATATTTATATTTTCATAACATTTATGTATGTTTCTAAATGTTGAATTATACCCATCGCAAACACGAGTGTTTTTTCTTGTAATTTTTGGTTGCATACACGTACGTGTATAGTTCACGTATCTTCCATCGCAACATACTTCAACACAACATAAGTTCGAGTGTAGCTATATTTTTAAGTTCGTGTACTCTAAGAAAACAGTTCGTGTACGCTAAAATAAAAGTACATGTATTCTTACATGTAAGAATACATGTACGAGTGTATGTACGAGAACATATAAGAGTGCATTTACGTTTTTCTGATGTTTTGCATCATCTATTCAGTCACCACTACCTGCTCAACTGTACCGTCCTTAATTGATGTTGATTTTTGATTTTGTGGTTTTTCCTTGGAAATTTTTGTTTTTTTACATAGTTTTTCTAAGAATTAGGGTCAAAATTTTTATGGTTTTTTTATTTTTATAAAAATCAATATACATTTATATATATATACGAAGGAAATCATAGTATTTATGGCGTCAAAAATTACAGAAATATGTATGTACATGAACTCATAAATGCACTCTTATATGTTCTCGTAAATACCCTCGTACATGTAAGAATACATGTACTTTTATTTTAGCGTACACGAACTGTTTTCTTAGAGTACACGAACTTAAAAATATAGCTACACTCGAACCTATGTTGTGTTGAAGTATGTTGCGATGGAAGATACGTGAACTATACACGTACGTGTATGCAACCAAAAATTACAAGAAAAAACACTCGTGCTTGCGATGGGTATAATTCAACATTTAGAAACATACATAAATGTTATGAAAATATAAATATGTGTGTGTTGCTATGACCTATGTTTTTTTACATTTATGTACGAGTTTTTTTATTAAGTGTGTGTTTTTTCTGAACCTTGGTATATTAGCAGTTTTTGTTTGTATGAAAAAAAATTTTACAATGCGCTTCAAAATAGAAATTATTATATTTTCTGTAAATGAATAGCTGAAAAGTGGTTGAAAATTATGGAGATAACTTTTTTGATGTTGTTGTTGCTGCATCCATTGCTTTTGTTTTGTTCGTTTTACCACATGTTAAACTATTTAGTACTAAATTTAGTACACCGAAAACAAGGTTATATTTCCTAAAGTCCACTTAAAACCAATACATAAAAGGTTTTACGATGGTTTTAACGAAATTATTTTCTGTAGCAAAATCAGGTTTAAATGATTGCGGTTAACGTTAAAATCGAATTAAGTATTGAAACCTTGAGTGTGAAAACACTTTTACTAGACAAACGTTAATGTTTAGTGCACATATTCTAATTTATTTTCATTGTAATTTTGCTTTTTTTTTAGATCAAATGAAATAAAGCGTTGTGATAATGATAAAACACCCAACAAATTTCAACAGGAATTACCTAATTTAAAGAAACGTTCAAATAATTCAAAATCAGTTTTTAAACGTTTATCATCTCCAACAACACGCCATAATGATACGGAACCAAGACCGAGACTGACATCGCGGGTTATTCGAGAACTTCCATCACGACAAGAAATTGTTGCAGCGCAATGTGCCGATTCGGAATCTAGAGCAAGAAACCGTCGTATGTTTGGATCACTTTTAGGGACTTTGCATAAATTCTGCCAAGAAGAGTCTCGTTTAAAACAAAAAGAAGAAAAAAAAGCACAAATTGAAAAAAAATTAGAGGAGCAAGAAATTATGGAAAAGGAATCACTTAAAAAGGAACGTGAAATCTTATTCATTGATAGAAAACGCAAACAAATGGAAATAAAACGATTAGAATCAAAGATGAGTCGCATAAAAGATTATGAAATTTGGGAAAATTCAACAAAATGTTTAAAAACATTTATTAAAACTAAAACCACTCCAAGTATTTATTATCGACCAAAAATATTAACAAAAAAAACGGAAAAGCTGTTGGCTGAAAATTTGCATAATGTTAACTCAATTATAATTAAAAAAAAGGAAGATTTAAAGCTTAATTTAACACAATTAGAAGAGAATTTACAAATCCCAGATTATGACACCAGTGAGGATACAACCGTAACCTTAGATAATATAGGCAATGATTTTAATAGTAATTCAGTCATGCATCATAATACTTTTCCATCGTCTATTTGCGTTATAAAGGAAGAAAAATGTAATTTAACTATATTTTGATACTCTTCACACGACAGTGTAAATACAGGTACCTATAAGTTTGTCATTCCGTTTGTAATTTCTACAATATCAATTATTTAGACGCTATAAAGTAAATATATTCTGAGTCCTTATAGATAGTGGAATTAATTCACCTAAGTCCGTTTGTCCGTGTGTATGTTGAAATCAACTTATTGAAGCCCCCGTATACTACATACTCTTATACTATTATCAGCAAATGCTTTCGAGGATTTTGTATCTTTGGAAACATTTACAGAAAATCTTGTTTCATTGGGTCAATTACCGACAAAGATGTTAAAACAAATTTCTGGAGAAAATGTCAATTAAAAGTTCAAATTATCGGTTTTCTAAATAAGTTTTACTCAAAGTTGCACTACTCAAACTATGTGAAGGGTATATAATATTCGGCACAGCCGAGTATAGCGCTCTTATTTTAATTTATATTGTATAAATGTCTATATATCTTAATATATTTCAGGTGACCCTGACTCAAAGGAAAACAAAATTCGAAATACAGGAGAATCTACGTTATGCAGCAGTGTAGTTATTATAAATCATTGACTTTTATTTTTTTTATAATAATTAAATAAAAAAGTTCTTTTATATGCATGCATACGTACATCAGCTGTTTGTAGTAGGCGAACAGCCGCCCTTTTCCCGAAAAGGTGAAAAACATAACTTTCATTGGAATTTGAACTTCAATAGGCTTTTTTATAGGAGGGACTTTTGATTAATTTGAAAAAAGAATTGAAAAATGAAAAATCTTAGCCCCGTATATTTCTAAAAATCGCAAGGACCAAATGTAGGCTTTTTTGAAACATACTGTGTTAAAATATATTAAATTAAGTAGCAAACGTAAAAGTTACGTGTTATTGGTTCGTATTTACCATATATATAGAAGTTTTAATACAAATTTTAACAACTTTTTTTTTATTTTTCATGGCAGATTAATAAGGTACTCGTATCCAATCAGCTGATTGTTTTGTTTTAATAAAATTTATCAGACTTACTAACTTTTTTCAAAAACACTATGCAACAAATTGGAAGTTTTTGTTTTTCCCTAAGAGCGTGTTTACATGAAGGGACATGCCCCCTGCGACACGAGTTTGTTGATGAGGGGTGCGGCGTTGAGTACGGGGTAGCAATTGTCGCACGTTTTGTGAATTTGAGGGGACAAATTTGACATTTCTCTTTTACATCTTTCGTTCTCTTGTATTCTTGTCATGTTATGTATGGCCGGTGTTGCCAGACTGATATTTTATGGAATTTGCCAAAAAAAAAAATATGAAATATCCAATGAAAGCTCGTTCATTAGAAATAACATAAGTCGCATAACTCTTGCTCTAACCTCCATGGTTTTACCCACTCCTTTCGTCTTCTTTTATTCGGTTAACTATTTGCATTTTTAAAGCATTCTAGCAAGTTAAAAATTATTTATATATTTTCAGGATCATCTAGATCTAACGCTTTAACAGCCAGTTCAGTTAGATCAACAATTTTGTTAGCAATACTTGAACGTTTTTATATTTTCAATGTAAATTCTTATTCATAGTAGTTATTTTTTATATGTTCAATATTTTTTCTATCTTTGTTAGTTTGTTTAAAATTATCAAGACGAAAAGATATAAATATTTATAATAAATAAAATAATATCTCTATGTTTATTTTCAAATTTCTTCAATAATTAATTCTTTAGAAAGATCAGCCATTATGTTTCTTGAAATTTATTTAATTTTGCTTTTTTAAATACTTGTATTGCCACTGCTACTGGTGACCAATCTTAAATTGTATACGTATGGCAGCCCTTCTTACGAATGAAGGGATAAAAAAATTAGTTAAATACTTTTAGATAATAAATTTTCTGTTATTTTAAAATTAAAGTAACAAGAATTTGTTGACTTTAGTAAATCTTTTGTTTGTATCAAATTTGAAACAGTAGAAACGTGTAGTCTATTTGTTTTCTTTGTTTTAATTAGGTTTTGGAAAGAAAAAACTCTTCTTTCTCTTACAATTCTTGAAATATCTGGGAACATAAACTCATTTAATTCATTTTTCATCTGTGATACTTTAGACCAAAAATAGGAAATATTTGAAACTTTGTGTGATCTAAGTTCAATAAAATAAAGTACTAGACAGATTTCGTTGTTGCAGACTTGACACCACCTGGTACATGAATTCGCTTTGACAACAGCAATGCAACAAAAACAGAGAAGTTGACTGTGTATAATAAGACACACACAAACAAAATTAAATAGAACATGGACAAAATTATTGTCGTCATATAGTGAAACATTGGAATTTTTAAATTGTACCAAGTAGCTCACGGTAGTACCACGGTACTAACAAGGTCAAAAATGTACTTTAAAAAGTACAATTGTACCTGATTTCCATCCCTGACGTCGTTTCTAAGAGGCCTCTTCAAAAATCTTCAATTTTACAAAAATTAAAAAAACCGTACCATAGAATTTTAAATAATGATGATTTTTGCATGTGACTAAAACGGATAGAAAAAAGTTGTAATTATCTTGGGGATTTTTGTTTGTTGCATATTCTACAATAAATAATTTGCAGTTTCAGTTTGTTTAAAAAGGTAAAAAAAATAAAAACCCATAATAAAAAGTTCTAACATTGAAGTTTCTTAAACATTTTTGAAATTAAAGAAGAAAAAAAATAAAAAATTGCAGACATTTATACAAAAACAAAATGCATTTCTTTTTAATTGTTTCCACGACGCATATACCTTATAAATATGCGTTGTTAATGACTTACATACATAAGCAAAAAAATTTTAACGAATTATTTTTCGAAAAAGCTAGAAGGCTCAAATTTTGCCAGAATATTTCTTATATACAAGGTTTGGTATTGAAAATGGGCTAAATCCGAATATAAGGAATAGAGTTATAGCTCGTAATGCAAGAGCAGGTTCTTCCAACATCGAGTAAAATACAATTGTGTATTAACGTGTATATTTTCTGAGTAAAAAAAATATTTTTGTCTAAAAATTGCTTAAATCTATGTATTAGGAAAGTAGTTATAGATCAAAATGTACGAAAATTTAAACCGCACTGTGTATTTTTCGGTATATTCAAAATTTAAAACGTAATAAAACTCGCAAAATTAGATGTATGATTCTAAAATTTTGCAAACATTGTTTTTTGGTCAAAGGCTTTGTACTAACAGAAAATAAATGTGACACGCCCACCTCCTATATAATTATTTATCTTAAATTCATATAATTGTTTTACGAAAGAAGATTTTGGAAGAATAAAGGACTATATTGAAATATCTGAGTTCACGTAATCTACTGATAATAAAATTTAAAAGCTCATAAAAACGACAAAATCAGATGTATGATGATGAAATTTCGCACATATAGGTTTCAATGTCATTGTTATGTCAGAAAATGAAGGTAGTACGCCTTTAATGGCTACCTCCCATGTAACGCTTTATCTTAAACTCATATAATTTCTCTATGGACAAAGTTTTTGGAAGAATAAAGGACTATATTGAAATATCTAAGTTGTATTTATTAGCAGAAACTATGTTGACACGGCAACTTCAACGCCCCCTTTAATTGAAAAACTAAATTTACGAAAATATTTTACTAGCATTTCAAAATTGTACAAAGAAAGTGATGCAAATTTTAGTATAAAGACATTATTTAAAAGCGATTACTGTCAATAACAAAATTTAAAATTTTGTGCTATAAAAATACATAAAATTTGTGGTGGGAGCCAAACATAGTGCTCTTACTTGTTTTAATCTAAACGATAACTTTAAGTGAATTTTTTACATTTTATTGTATAAAAAAGTACACGTAGAATTTCTTCCTATTAAGGCCGCTTTCTCAGGAGGCCTAGTTTGTTTGTTGTTTGTGTTATGAAAAAAATCGTAACATTAAATAATGTACAGTAGCAGCCATAATAGTTTAAACAACACACAAGAATGCTGCAGCTAATTTGTTGCACTGTAGTGCAACATTTACTATTATTTTGTTTTAAAACAACATAAAAAGTAGACAATCTATTTAACCAAAATGGTTTCAATTTATCCAAAGTTTTTTATTAATGAAAATCTTGCATAAGCCAAAAAAATAAATCCTTCAAGTATCAATTTCCTTTACCCGAATCCGACTGTATATGTGTAATGTTTGTATGTATGATGTTTATGCACCGCTTAAGGCCAGTTTAGACTATAATACAAGTCGTATGACTTCAATTAGATTTTGTAGAAGCAAAATGTGATGAAATTCTCTCCGTGCTCAAGAAAATGAGAGCAAAAGTATAATGTAAGTTTTTTTTGCGTTAACACTATAAGTGTGAAGTAAAACAAAGTAGAATGATAAGAAAAATAAACAAACTAAGAAAGTTATTAACCATACAAATAATAATCGCGAATACAAAAAATAAAATAAAAATCCACTTTTAAATTAAATAAGGTGTTTCACGTTTTTAACACCCTTAATGTGTTTGCCAATGACTACATAAAAATAAACTTCTGATCTAATGAAATGCTCCATTTTTTAAAACGATTTATAAAATGAAAAAATACGGCCCGCTTGTCAAAATTTTCATCCGTATTTTCTACTACTGACTACAATTTGCTTTTACACTATTCTACTTTGTTCATTCTACACGAATTTTTGACATGTCGTACGACTTGTATTATAGTCTAAACTGGCCTTTAGCAGTTTAAAAAACCAACACACAATAAAGAAGTATTACGTTTATGAATGCAAGAAATACAAAAACAAAACCTACATATGAAACATTGTTCTGCCGGCACCAAATATTTGTAATAAAATTGTGTATGCATTAGGTATGTCCGAAAAAATTAAAAAACAAGTTGCCACAAGTATTTAACTAAATTTCTTAGAAAAAAATCTCCAAATGGAAAAAAATCTGTAATAAAATTTTTTATAATAAATCCAAATAGGATTATTATCATAAAATCCTAAAAGGTAATATCTGTGGTTTTCATGGTCAACCGCCCTTGTTCATTTTTTATGATTTTGAGTTAATAATGCCATACTGTTTGGTTTTAAACGCTCTTGGTACTAAAAATGTCTTAGATAAGATGGTCAAATCCCGATTCTTTTAATTGCATAACAACGTAACTTCTATATACAAATGTATATTCCATAGTACGCAAAAAATTATTTTTGTGAATACAATTTCATTTTTTTCGCTTGTTTTTTGGATTATGCTCTGAATTAAAAAAGATAAAAGTTGTGAGTCAAATTCTATTTAGTATTTTTATTTTTTTTCATTCTTTCGCAAATAATATAAAAATATTTTTTTTTATTGATTTCGTTTGCAATACAATTTTTATTTTTAAAATTCGTCGTGTTTCATTCCTCCCACAAATTTAATATATTTCATTCTAAGCAAAATGAATCAAAAACGAATAATTGGTTTTAAAAATTTCCTCTTTTTATTTGTTGTTGTTTGTGGTATGAAAAAAATCAAAACATTACATAATGTACAGTAGCAGCCATAATAATTTAAACAACACAATGAGTTCTTAACAGATTGGATTTTGCTTATATGTATATAAATAGCTGTATCGTGTAAAAATATTATATTTTATATATCCATACATACATATATAATATTTTTATCCTCATAAATTTAATTATAATTGACTTAAAGATGCGGGAAAGAAAAACAACTTTATAGGTCTAATAAAATAATTAGGCATTTATATAAAAAGGTAAAGTCTTAAAAGGATATGCGTATTAGCAAAACACATATATAAACATATATACCTGAAAATGTAAACAGAAAATTCATTATATTCCTGATTTTTTTTACTCAGTAAAGTAAAAATCCTTGTTTGTCTTAAATTGAAACTCGGTATAAAAGTTACTTTATATATAAGCATATGTCAAGCGCCTATAGGTAAAAAGTTGTGTGTCACACTGTACCCAATGCTTCTTTTAACAACAACAATACCTTAAAAACAAACGACATCAATAAAAAGGTATATGTGAAAATCATCCCTTGCAAGGAATACAACACAAAAAATTTTTTTGGCGCCACATAAAAAAATGTGTGTATAGAAAAATATGTAATACAGTCGGATTCGGTTAAGCCGCCGTTTATTTGAAGAAATCACTTAACTACAATTAGATATTTTTACTATATTTTAAAGAAAATGAGTTCGCTTAAGGGAAAATCAGTTTTACAGCTTTAATGTTTTTAAAGCTACAAACTTCAATAAAGCAAATACTGCTTAGTAGAAAAAATTTCTTATTAATATACGACGAAATACAACGCTACAGCTAATTTGTTGCACTGTAGTGCAACATTTTCTCTTATTTTGTTTAAAACAATATAAAAATTAGAAAATCTATTTAACTAAAATGGTTTCAATTTGTCCAAAGTTTTTTATTAATGAAAATCTTGCATAAGCCAAAAAAATAAATCCTTCAATTATCAATTTCCCTTACCCGAATCCGACTGTATACGTGTAATGTTTGTAAGTATGATGTTTGTGTACCGCTTAGCAGTTTAAAAAACCAATTCACAATTAAGAAGTATTGCTTTTATGAATGCAAGAAATACAAAAACAAAAACATACCTATCAAACATTGTTCTTCCGGCGTCTAACATTCTTAATAAAATTGTGCATGAATTCACATCCCAAAAAATTAAAAAACAAGTTGCCACAAGTATTAACCTAAGATTCTTTACAAAAATTCTCATAATAAAATTTTAACAAATATATTGATTTGTATTAGTTTAAATTTTATTTATTCATCGGACATAAATTCAAAAAAGATATATATATGAGTCTAAATAAAAACAAAATATATAAAAATAAATATTATATCATATGTAATTTTTCCGTGGTTTCGTTTTTTATTGTTACATATTCAATTAAATTCTTATAAGTTTTACTAAAAGCAAATTGTTTATAGTATCTTTTGATAGCTTTAATCTCATTTTTGTTAATATTATTGAGAGAGCACTAAAAGCTCTTTCGACGGAAACTTGTGTTGCCGGGACAATAAACTGAAGGAATTTTTCATGGCTGATATATTGTGAAGATACGATCAAACTATTTGTCAAGCCTTTCGTAGTATTTGTAAAAATGTGTTTGTATGTATTATACCGTCGCATTGTTGTGTGTCTCTTTTTATATCAATCATTATCGGTGTAACACATACAATCACATTTTTTACAAAGCCTATCACAATGCTTTCTAAGTTGCTTGAAGCATTAAATAACAGCAGGCTGTCGACTTAAATCTGTCCAAATTGAAATACATACGATGTTTGACGCCATCATAGCTGCACGGCTACATTTGGCGGTGGCGCCTATATAATTTTGAATATACATATTTTTATAACAAAAACTTTTAGGGATAAAAAATAACGAAAATTGTATGTACATTTATTTATAAAACTAATCTACGATTCAAGTAAAAATTCCACAAATATAATAGAAAAAATCAGATAAATCAGATTCATAGTTTTTGTTTTATTATACCTAAGCCTTATTTGTATTTTTAGTTGATCACTTAATATTTTACATGCATATATTCATACGTACATACATGCATAAAATATATTAACTAAAAATTATAGTTTTTTTAATATATTCTTTAATTCCTAAAATGGTAAAATTGTTCCCATTAACACAACAAAAATGATAAACTACAATGGCAACGCTGCTTAATTTTCTTCAAGGAAAATAAAAATTCTATTTGTGATTCGATTTTTTTTAATTTTTCGATTATGTTCTTTGAATGAATGATTCATGTAAGGAATTTTATATTTAAATTGTGGTGAGAAATTTATTTAAAATTTTTTTAAAATTTCATTTGCCTCGCAACTTTTATTTTTAAAATTCGGAAAACAAAACGAATTATTCGTCACAATGTGGAAAATTTAATTCATTCAAATTAATATCATTCATGATTAATATCTATTCGATTGATTTGCGTACTATGGTATATTCAAAAAGCATTCAGCACTAACGCAGTATGTGTGATATTACTATGTATTTATTTTTTTTTACTAGTTTTTTTGTAATTTTTTTTTAATCAAGTAAGTTTAGTTTTATATATATAATTTTTTTTTATTAAAAATTTGATTATTGAAAAATTTCAAATAGAAATAAATGTAGTGTGCATATTAATAATGAAAAATGGTAATTTTGAAGGATAATAATGAATAATAGAGTAAATACAGGATAGTTAAAAGGATATTTGTGTGATTTTAATAATTTAATTCGTCTTTTTGCCGTTTCGATATTGGATAACAAATTTCTGGAGGGAGCTAGGAAATTCTGAGCACAGTCTTGAATTTTTAGTGATCGTTTCGAAAAGAAAAAAAAAAGGGAAAACTATTCAGATCTGGAAGGGAAAGCTGTTTGAGAATAGGAATATTAAGAGAGGATAAAAAGGAAAAGAAAAGAGTAGCAGGAAAACCAAGAATTAAAGGAAAATATATAGAAGAAGGAAATAAAAGAGAAAATATCCACACAAGCACACTTTAATTCATGTCCTTGATTCAGTGTGATCCATATATTTTTTTATTAGGATACTTGATCAATTGGTGATAAGAGAGGAAAAGAAAAAGAAAAAAAAAAATAGATTATTTTATGTAAACAAATTAATATTAATATTTAATTTAAATTTATAATTTGTTCATATTCGTGTTTAAAATTAACAATCTAATTAATTTCCAAGTTAATTTATTAATATTATTAAGTTATGCTGGCCACCTTACTGCTCATATCTAACATTAAATTTAATAGTTATATTTAAATATATCAAAAAAAAAATCAACCAAAAAAAAATTACAATATAAAAATTTTACACATTTACAAATGTTCCATTGAAATTACCATTCTTAAAATGATTGTTGTTACAAATATGGTAAAACTATAAATAAAGAACAATGACACTTACTTTGAATTTAGTCCAACGATGTCCACAGGCGCCGGAAGACAAGAGTTGATGCGTAAATTATTAGATTTCAAATCAAATTCAGTTCTAAAGATAGAATTCGATGTTTTAGTGTTTGGGTGGTTTGTAATAAAAGGTTTAAACTACCTGTTACTTTACAATCACCCTAATGTACTATTCTTTATAGTATAGGCGTGTGTTTAAAAAAAAAAATCAAAAGGAAAATGAGGTGACCATATAAAGTTACAACAAAAAAAAATTAATTAATAAATTAACTTGGAAATTAATTAGATTGTTAATTTTAAACACGAATATGAACAAATTATAAATTTAAATTAAATATTAATATTAATTTGTTTACATAAAATAATCTATTTTTTTTTCTTTTTCTTTTCCTCTCTTATCACCAATTGATCAAGTATCCTAATAAAAAAAAATATGGATCACACTGAATCAAGGACATGAATTAAAGTGTGCTTGTGTGGATATTTTCTCTTTTATTTCCTTCTTCTATATATTTTCCTTTAATTCTTGGTTTTCCTGCTACTCTTTTCTTTTCCTTTGTATCCTCTCTTAATATTCCTATATTCAAACAGCTTTCCCTTCCTGATCTGAATAGTTTTCCCTTTCTCTTTTCTTTTCGAAACGATCACTAAAAATTCAAGACTGTGCTCAGAATTTCCTAGCTCCCTCCAGAAATTTGTTATCCAATATCGAAACGGCAAAAAGACGAATTAAATTATTGAAATCACACAAATATCCTTTTAACTATCCTGTATTTACTCTATTATTCATTATTATCCTTCAAAATGACCATTTTTCATTATTAATATGCACACTACATTTATTTCCATTTGAAATTTTTCAATAATCAAATTTTTAATAAAAAAAAATTATATATATAAAACTAAACTTACTTGATTAAAAAAAAATTACAAAAAAACTAGTAAAAAAAAATAAATACATAGTAATATCACATATGTTGACTGACGTGTGCTAAATGGCAAATTATTTCATTTTTTAGAAAAACACACAACAACATACGCTGTTATTTATGAACACATTTAAAAGTAATTTTCTGATAATTTTTCAGTTTACTAGAAGTGTGTCCTACCTACCTATGTTTATCTGCACACACAATAGTAAAAAAAGTCTAAAAAGTTCAATACCCAACCCGTTGTTTTATATAAAACATTTTATGGCTCTACTGAAAAATTTGATTTTAAGACATACCATGCCCATGAAAACCACAGATATAATTATATTTAATCCGAATTGCTTGTTTGAAACCCGTTTATACTTAGTTTTTTTTTATCACTAATCAGACATACATACTATAATTCTTTAAAATTTCATATTGCCTGGTGTTCAATACTAAATGAAATTGCATTTAACGTATGTATTTAATATGTGTAGCAAAAATTTGGGGATAAACAAAAGGTTGGAAAAACTAAAAATTAAAGTCTTTAAAATATTTTCTTTAATTCCTTAAATGTAGAAATTATCCCCATTAACACAACAAAAATAATAAACTACAATGGCAACGCTGCTAACTTTTCTTCAAGGAAAATAAAAATTCTATTTGTGAAACGATTTTATTTTAATTTTTCGATTATGTTATTTGAATGAATGATTCTTGTAAAGAATTTTATATATAAATTGTGGAGAGAAATTTATTTTAATTTTTTTTTTAAATTTCATTTGTCTCGCAAATTTTATTTTTAAAATTCGGAAAACAAAACGAATTATTCGTCACAATGTGGAAAATTTAATTCATTCGAATTAATATCATTATTGTGTATTCAAACACTTATATGTAATTCTTGTATAAAATATACGTTTTATTTTAAAGTAAGTTTGTGATAAGAATTCAGTACAAAAGATGATGCAATAATAAGTTAAGCGTAAAAGATACAAAATATATACGTCAACTAACAAGAACAGTGTGTATAATTACTTCATTCGAATAATCGCCAAGTCCGCGTCAAATACACATTTCTTTCTCCCCATAGATCCATTACGGTGAGTAGATCAGACGCGTCTTTCTTACCCTCGAGGATCTTCGTAGCGGAACAGCGACCTCATGCTGCGATGCAGTTTCAAAGTTTCCCCCTTGCGCGTTCGCCGTATCCAGATGTAACTCTGGTGAGCGCTATGTTGTTGCTGGATTAGATACTACGTCAAAGTTCCGTATAGAAGATTCACTATAAGTAATATTGTCATTTTCTCCCCTTGATGTAGAATTTGTACTGAGTTGCGATGGTGTAAAATATTGTAAATCACTTCCTGATACTTTGGTTCTTTCCGGACGTGGCATTTGTTTGGGACAAAATCTTCTCTTGATTGGTTCATCATTAATTTTTTGACTACTAGGTGTCGTATACCTAATGCTAGTATAACTGTTTTCCTTATTTGGTCGATGTGACGTTTAACAAGTTTACCTTTATAGTCTATCTCATAGTGTATATCACCGAGCCTGGAAGATATTGTGCCGAATACCCACTCTTCCAGACGTGGGTTACCCGAGCGAAATTGTACTTTCGTACCTTTTTCGAGCGTACGGTAAGTCGGTACAAATTTCATATATTGTTTTTCCATGACTGTGCTTGGAATTTCCGAAGGATATACGAGATCCAATCTAGTTCGGATCGTACGGCCCAAGAACAACTGTGCAGGTGACTGACCAGTTGTAGAATGTGGGGCCTTTCTATATTGTCTGAGAAACTCGTTTAAGTTCTCTTGAAGTGTCCGTCTGGTGGTGCCCATAGTCTTAAAAACATTTTTAACAGTTTGAACGTACCTTTCGACCTGACCATTACTAGAAGGGTGATAGGGTGCCGTGCGTTTATGAAATTTCAGTCCGACCATTTCAAGAAACCTAAATTCACCTGATGTAAAACATGCTCCGTTATCGGAAACTAAAGTCACGGGGGCCCCGTAAGCAGCAAAAAGTTCATCAAGCCCATTTATTGTTGCAGAAGTGCTAACTGAGTTGGTGATTTTTACCTCGACCCATTTACTAAAGGCGTCGGTTACAATTAGTAGCATTGCGCCCTCAAAGGGTCCGAAAAAGTCGACATGGACACGATCCCAGGGCCCTTTGGGATATTCCCAGTGATGTTGACGAAATTTGATTGGGTTATGTGCGTTGAGACAGCAGTCAGGGCACCGCCTAGCCATATTTTCGATATCGGCGTCTATACCGGGCCAGTACACAAAGGATCTTGCCAATCCTTTCATTTTAACTATTCCTAAGTGAGCTATTTGCAAGTCATTTAAGATTTGTGCCCGTAGTTTCTCAGGTACCACTACCCTGTGATCGTAAGTCAGGCAACCAGTAGTCAGTTTATAATTGTTCTCCGGTTCTTTAAAACCATATTGTTTCAAATACTTTCCTTCTAATAATCGTACAATGTGCCTCAAATGCTGATCCCTGGACATTTCGCGACTCACTAACTGGCTTTTGACTGGTAATTGTCTTATCTGGCCGATCATAAAATTATCAAATCCATCGTAGTCTGAAGTGAAAACTGGTGTGGATTCATTAGCCTCAATCTGGAGTATAGTATCTCTGCGGATTTCTCCAGAGCAATAATCATCATTAACGTTGGCCTTCGTATTTCTGAACTCGATATCAAAGTCAAAATTCGAAAGAAAATCTGAATATTTTGACATTCAGCTAATGCATAACACTGGTAGTGATTTGTGTGGGTGTAGGATCTGGGATAAAGGTTTATGATCGGTGACCAAGGTCCAATAACGAGCGTATAAATACAAGAAAATTTCTGAACTGCCCAAACGATTGCCAGCGCCTCTTTATCCATTTGCGGGTACTTCTGCTTGGTGGGGGTAAGAGTGCGACTTGCGTATGCTATGGGTCTTTTCAGGTTGTTACCGACTCGGTGCGATAGAACAGCTCCAAGGCCTGTTTTACTAGCAACCGTAGCTAAAATAAGCGGTAATTCCGGGTCATATGGTATAAGTGCCTGTGGTGAAGTTAAAGCCTGTTTTCTGCCGCCTCTGTCCAGACAGATTTCTCATTCTTCAACACATCTCTGAGTGGCCTATCTCTCGTTGATAGATTTGAAATAAATGCACTTGCCCAGGAACAGCTGAAGTTCTTCCGCATTGGTGGGTTTGGGTGCTAAAAATTCAACGGCAGGTGCCGCGAAAACGCATTTGGTGCGATTAAGACGAAGACCTTGTTCTCGTAAACGTTCTAGAGTAATCTGTAGCGTAGATAACATGTTATCAAAATCAACAGCGTATATCAAGATATCATCGAAGAAGTTACAAATGTTCTCAATGCCACGTATCACCGTCTCCATCCGGCGTTGCCATATAGCGGGGATGTTAGCCGCACCGTAAACTGCCCTTGTTGGTCGAATCAAGCCATGTGTTGGTGTGTTAAGCGTAAGTGCATGACTAAATTCTTCATCAATTGGCAGGTGAAAATATGCATCCGTAATGTCAAGATGGCAAAATATTTTTGCCTTATTCATTTTATTAAATAAATGTTGAGCACGTGGGATCGGGTGTTCATCTACAATGATTCTTGGATTCAGTGTGGGTTTATAATTGCCAGTAATTCTGATCTTGCCGTTCTTTTTCGTAACAACATGCGTCGTTGACGCCCACTCCGAAAATTCGACGCGCTTATAAAAACCAGATGCTAATTTTGAATCAATCTCAGCCGCGTATGAATCACGTAAAGCTAAAGGTATTTCGTGTGCCTTTAAGAATACCGGTGTAGTGTTGGGTTTTAAATGACACCTAATGGGTGGGCCAACTAACTTGCCAGCTGTGTCGCTGAATACGTCCTCATATAGATTTAGAATTTGTTGAAGGGATTCACTCTGATACGTAGTTAATGAAGGTGCTGCTAATTTAATAGTATTAACCTGATCTGATGTAGAGAATAATTTTCTGAAGTCAATTTCGTCTATAAAATGTGCAATCCATTCTCTTCCGAAC
The DNA here is from genome assembly GCA_941918925.1 of Phyto melanocephala. Classification (NCBI taxonomy): domain Eukaryota; kingdom Metazoa; phylum Arthropoda; class Insecta; order Diptera; family Rhinophoridae; genus Phyto; species Phyto melanocephala. The sequence goes on from OW799233.1 coordinate 62,740,995, forward strand.
AGCGAGTCAAATTTGCCGCCAACCAAATATACGTGAAGTCTGCAAAGAGTTGAGCCCACCATAACGTCCACTGTTGCACGACCCACGCATTCTATCTTATGACTGTGTAACTACAAAAATTCCGATCCGTCTTCTGCAGCCGATCTGTACGTTTAATTAGTTGGAATTTAGTTTTGCTCAACATGCCACATGGTGCACCTGTATCCAATTCCATTTGAACAGCGGTACCATTAATCATCGTATTGATAATTTGCTTACCCGGGCTTACGGAATTTACTTTTAGATACTCTCATTAACATCTATTTCGTCTTTAGGTTCCTCAACCAACTGCAATGTTCTCGAGTTACATACTTTATATATATGGCCGATCTTTTTACATATGTAACATGAAGCATTTCGAAATTTGCACACTTTCCGTTGATGCTGGCCGCCACACCCGTGACAACTGATGTTTGATTTTACTTTCTCCTCACTTTCGTGCTTAGAACGAGTACTTCTTTTCATTGTGTCGGAACCATACTTCTTTCCACCACTCCGTTGTGAGAAAATACCTACTTTGTTTGTATCCACAGTTTCTGTATTTGGCACTGCAGTTTTCATGTCAGCTGTTGTGCGATGAGATGACTCCAACGCGTGTGCTATCTCATAAGCTTCTTTAAACGTAAGAGGTTTTTTTGCAATAATTTTATCGCAAATAGTTTGCGATTTTATACCATCTAAAAACTGTTCTATAAGCATCCGGTCCATAAATTCTCCATATTCGCAAAAAGTTGTCGCTTGCTTATGCCTCAAAGCAAAGTTTGCTACCGATTCTTAATTTTCCTATAAAATTCGTCGGAATCTTATGCTTTCCGCGTACTTATTCTTTTCAGCATCGAAGTGATCTATTAGCACTTTTTTCAGTTCAGTGTAAGTGGTATTTTCGGATGATCTTGGACTCACCAATATGTTCAAGGCGTTATTCAACTGGGAGCAAATATGCACTCTCGCATAATCTGCATATTCAGCTTCTTGAATTCTACTTAAATGAAGTGCCCATTCAAAACGTGTAAAATAATCACAAACTGTAATTGCATCTGTAGTTCTAAACTCTGAAATAGAAAATGGTGGCGGCTTGGGGTTTGAAGGGCTGTGCTGTTGTGGAACGCTATTCAATGCAGCCTGTGTTGCATGTTCAACAGCATGCTTTGTACCGCCCTCTTTAAATTCACAATAATTTTTTTTATTAATTATCATTTTATTCTCCAATTATTGACACAAAACTAAAAAAACAAGAAACATACAAGAAAATTAATAATTTTGTTTTGCAAAACAGCTGTTGCATTGAAATAACCTTTTAAAGTGATGCCATATGAAAAAACATACTTAAAATTCCTACGTTTCAAAAAAATTCTCCCAAACATGTTCTAGTACACAAAATAAAGAAACTGACAAATATGTAGATTAAAGAACATTATGTATAACCTATAAATTCAAGATGGCCGCCAACAAAATAGCTGACAGATCTGTATATAAGAGAAAATTTTTCTAATGAACACCACACTTAATAGTGTTATCCAATGAAAGGGCTTGAAGATGCTTGATCTAAGATGGCGTACAAAACAAAATGGCGAATTACATATTTTTTCCAACCCCACTGCAAAATGACGTACAACGGTATAAGCCAATCCTATATTAAGCATATGTGACAGCGCATAGAGAAAGGGACCTAAGGGTAAAAACAGGTTTTGTTCAGAAGAGCCATTTTAAAGATTAAATGATTTTTTAAATTGTTCATAAGAGAAAAAAAAATTGTTGTAGTTTCGTAAAATCAGGTTATTTTGTTAATTTAGTAGGGGAAAAAATGAAAATAAATAAATTTTACCGTTACGTCCCTTTCTATTTGCGCTTAGAATCGTCGAATTTACTTTTATAAAACGCGCATATCTCTGGGAGGGAACACTTTTGGGGCAAGGGGTCGGTCTCATTCGATGCTCAGATGTTGTCCACATCAAAAAAAAAGTGAAAATTGTTTTTTTTTTACTCTTAGGTCCCTTTATGCGCTGTCACATATAATAATTCATATATGTAAGTATGTATTTATGTATAGAAGTTCACGATTATATAGTATATGTATGTATAGATGTCTTTGATTATAGTATGCAGATTTATGTATATTTTTTTTGCTTTTAGTTTTTCTTTGTAAATTAGGATTAAGTTATTTTTGCAGAATTTAAGCGAGTGCCTAAAAACAAAACAAATGCTGGTGAAGTGTATATTAGATTCGGCACAGTCGAATATAACGCTCTTAGTTGTTTTTATTTATATGTTTTTATTTTATTTAAGTAACAATATAGAAAGTACAAGAAAATTCCTAGAAACAGCATTCTATTCAACAATACTAAAAGCAAAATTTTATACATCTGACATCACTGACTTGTATGACAATGACGCCAATGTCAAATGCACAAAACTTGTACATCTGCCAATTTAAAATTATATGACAATATGTGTCAAAGTTCTGAGAATAGCGACTAAGGGTGTTCAGACAATTGTCATATATCTGACAATATTGTTGCCAGGTGACCGCCTGTCAATGGTCTGACAATGATTTTTCTGCCAACATTGTTAGGCAAAAATTGCCAGTTCACACGGTTGTAAGGCATTTATTACCAATTTTTTAGGCAATATTGTACGATCTGACAACCGTGTGTACAAAGCTTTAGAGTTAGAATTCGGAATAAAAATCACTAATTTTTAGAATCTATGTTTACAAACGTAATAATACAAAAAGTGCAATAAAAATGCGAAAAGACAATAAGTACAACAAAAATTCGAAAAGGCACCTTTTGTTTTGCCTTTATCATGTTTATTTGAACCGCCCCTTATTCAAAATTCTATCTTTATAAACGTATAACATACAAAAAGTACAATAAAAATTTAAGAAGAACCTTTTTTAGTTCCCATAACATTTTCTATCAAAAGTGACTTATTTCGAATTTCTAGCTTTGTAAACGTTGATAATACAAAAAGTATCATAAAAATTCGAAAAATACCTTTTTGGTGGCTCATAACATTTTTAGTCTCACCTGGAATCAATACTCCGTTATTTTACAATTCTACCTTTATAAACGTAGAAAATACAAAAGGTACCATAACATTTTTATTCTCACATCGTATGAATAGTCACTAATATCGAAATTCTAGGTTCACAAATATTGAATATACAAAAAGTACCATAAAAAAGTACATTTCTGGCCGCCCATAGCATTTTTAGTCTCGGCTCGTATCAATAGACAATAATTTTGAAAATCATGCTTCGCAAACGTATCAAATACAAAAAGTACCAAAAAAAAAGTACCTATTTTGGGTTTTCCATATCAATGTATTTACAAATTCCAAGTTTAAAATGTTTAAATATTTAAACAACAAAAATATATTTTTATAGACATGATTTGAAGTGAGTAAATCTACTCTATTTTGCAAATAAGTAATTATGTTCTAAAAAGTACCAAACTGTTCTCCCGAATTTTTCCCCTTTAATCCTGTTATTAATGTTCTAAAATTTAAACCAAATTACATTATTTTGTATGTCTGGCGAATACTCTATTACAAAATTAATAAAAATTGGCCCTGTAATTAGAAATTGTACACATTTTCCGGTGTTTTTCCTTTTTTGGTACCTTTTCTGTCCCCCTAAAAGTTTCCAAAATTTTCACCTAAATAATTGTTGATATTCTATTAGGCAATAATAATTATCAAATTTTGTCCCATTGAATAATATTAAAAAGTTTCTTTTAAAAAAAGTACCTAAAATATACATAAGAATTTAAAAAAAGTGTTGAAATCCTATTAATATTTTTTCGTGGATTAACTAATACAGTTTAAACTTTTTTCTAGCTTTATGTGTTTTTAAGTAGCATAGGGTACCAAAAAGGTACCAAATTTTAGTTTTTCCCCGTTTTTTCCCCTTAAAGGTTAAAAATTCAAAAAAACGCCTGTCAGATTTTTTATTGTGTAAATTACTATTCCTTTTCAATTTAATTTGTATAATTTTTAGTTTAGCAGATATAAGATTACCGAGTTAACCCTTTTTAACCCCTTTTAGTATGAATTTCCAAAAATCCCTTAGTGGAGCTATATGTACATCGAAAGAGAAACCGATTGTCTAAATTTCATGTCTAAGCTCTTTGCGTTTTGGCTGTGCGATGATGAATCAGTCAGTCAGTCACACGGATGGAAATCATGGTACAATTGTACTTTTTATGGTACATTTTTGACCTTGTTGGTACCGTGGTACTACCACGAGCTACTTGGTACAATTTACAAATTTGTCCTCTTCTCTGTTCTCTTTAATTTTGTTTGTGTGTGTTTTATTTTATACTGTCAGCTTCTCTGTTTTTGTTGCAATGCTGTTGTCAAAGCAAATTCATGTACCAGATGGTGTCAGTCTGCAACAACAAAAGCTGCCTAGTACTTTATTGCAAAATTCTTACAAAAATCACCTGTTAATTTGGCACCACCTGGTACATAAATTCGACTTGGCTGTTGTTATATATATTTTATTTCACTTATGATTCGTAAGCATGTAAGGTGAACTTTAATAATAAAGTACTAAAATGGTTCTATAAGTTTACTACAGAAAAAGTTATTATGGGAGAAGCAAGTTCAATAGTACCTACCTCTTCTGGTAAAAATGTTTCCAGACGAACAAACAAACTTTGAAACAATAAATAATCAGTACATAGCACTAGCCGATGTGATTGAACTTAAATCACACAAAGTATCAAAAATGAATTAAATAAGTTCATGTTCCCAGATATTTTAAGAATTGTAAGAAAAATTCTGTCTGTTCCACATTTCTCGGCCAACGTCGAACGAGTTTTTTTTTCAAAATCTAATTAAACCAAAGGAAATAAATAGACTGCACGTTTCTACTGTTTCAAATTTGATAAAAACAAAAGATTTACTGAAGTCAACAAATTTTTGTTTCTTTAATTTTAAAATAACAGAAAATTTATTATCTAAAAGTATTTAATAAATAAAATTTGTTAAACAACCGATCTCTACGTATGTACCTATGAATGTTATATTAAATATTTTTTATTGTATACTGGATTTTTGTACACATTTATGGTAAGTTTCTGTTTTTATTAATAAATATTAAAAAATGGTACCGTCATGGCCTAAAAAGTACATTTTGTTATCATACTTCATTCGAATAATCGCCAAGTCCGTGTCAAATACACAACAATCATTCATGGAAAAAATCTATTCGAATGATTTGCGTACTATGGTTTCAATGTTCCCCTCGTCGTAGGTGACTGGTACCAAAGAAAGAGAGTCAAAAATTACTATGCGGTGCACTTCCAAATGTGTTATCTTCCTCGAAAGCGAAATCTATAAAAAGGTGATCAGAGAAGAACAGTCTTTAGAAATCTTCCACTCTTTGACTATGTTTAAGTCACTAATGCTAACCAGCGTAATATCTAGTAACTTTTTTCTGTTAGATGAAACAAAAGACACCTTTGTCTACAATATCGGGATTATTACAGAGTCAAATTATAGAATAACTTACTCCTTGCGTTTATGTCAGAGCTTCCCTAAACCACGTGATTGGCATAAGCTCTTGTTGATTGTTGTGTGTAGCTCTTGTTATGATTAACATATCTTTTAACATACTTATATCTACTTTGCAGACCTTTCATTTGGTGGCAAATTGCTGCGGTTATGCGCCATGTAGATAAAAACTATGATTTTTGTGCCTTTTCTGGTTTCCAGGGCCGCTACATTCATATCTTTATCGCTGAAATCAAACAAGATAAAAATATTTAAACAGCTTTTCGCCATTATACATACATGCAGGTACATTACATGAATCCGACATGTATAGTAGCTTGCATCCCTTTGTTCTCAGGTTAAGGTACCTGTAAAGAAAAGAAATAAGGAAATTAAATAAATACAACATTATACTTACATGTGTTGTTTGTTGTATATAGGTATGTGTTTATGTTGGCTGTGTTCAATAGTAAAAAGTTAAAGGTTGTTGTTGTTCTAATCGTGCGTAAAATTCGAAAATATTAATAACGGTTGCATTTGCAAATATTTTTGGTTTTTGAAATAAATTATGAATGGAAAATTCGTTGTGTTTATTTTGCTTATAAGGGTCAGGATATATGTAGGTTTATGGGGATGGATTTCTTTCCAGGAGAAATAAATATAGAGAGTGTTTGTACATTAGGATAGGAAAGGAATTTTGAATATAGATTTTATTTTGGAAAAGAAATAAATTTTTAGATGTTGAAGAGAAAACGTTTTATCGGTAAATTTATTTTTGTTGATGTAAATAGATCCCGTAGGATTACATGGGTATAAAAGGCAAGAAAATAGAAGTAGTGGACGTTTTGTATAATTTTTGATTTGATTAAGATAAGTGACTTTAAGAGTTGTTAGAGCACAAATTACGGAAGAAATTGATTTTTGTGTTTGGGTGAATTATTATCTGTTCTTGGTGGTGCATATAAGTTTTATAAATTATCCATAGACAGTTAATCCTACGTGAGTTGATTGTTAGTGAAGATAATACAAATTTTATTTATGGTGAACCGTGTGAAGTCAGTTCTGGTGGGAAAAGGATATAAGGTACGTCCAGGACTGTTGTGGCGAGATAATAGAAAAGAGAACAAATCTCGATTCGAGTTTTAAAATCGGTGAAACCAGGTAGGCGAGTTTGATAATAATTATTATTTTTATGAACAAAAATATTGCATCAAAGAAGAAAACACATAAGTAACCGTCAGCAAATAATTATTTATAATTGTGCATTTTGTGCTTGATTATGAAAACAGAAAAGTTATAATAATTAGAAACATAAAAATACATATATATAGTCTGCAGTTGTTGCGATATAATAGAATTGTCGAAAAATTGTGTTAAAAAAAATAAATATATTTTATTAGTTAGGTAAGTGTTAATAGAATGTGTGTTTTGTGAAAAAAAGTGTGTGAAATTGTGATTGTTTATATATGTGACAGCGCATAGAGAAAGGGACCTAAGGGTAAAAAAACAATTTTCACTTTTTTTTGATGTGGACAACATCTGAGCATCGAATGAGACCGATCCCATGCCCCAAAAGTGTTCTTTCTCAGAGATAAGCGCGTTTTATAAAAGTGAAGTCGACGATTCTAAGCACAAATAGAAAGGGACCTAACGGTAAAATTTATTTATTTTAATTTTTTCCCCTACTAAATTAACAATATAACTTGATTGCAGATTGCAAATGATCAGAATACACCTTCAATGCTGCTTCTTTTTCAACTTCAGTAACGTTTACTGCATTAACAGCATCTTTTGCAAGATATCGACACAATTCGCATTCGGCTTCATATCGTATTCCGGCTTCATAGTGACGATGTGGGGAACAATATTTCTTCCAAAGCGTTTGGAAAGTGCGAAGTTTTAATATTTTACCACCTGGTTCGACGCTGTTGGTGTATCTAGTGTAAACAGAAGTCTTACTTTCAGTAAGACTTTAAGTACTTTAAGTAAATGACAATCACGATGATTTGGTTGACGTCCAGGTAAAGTGATAGCAACAGTTTCAGCAAAACGGCAGATAAATGAAACAATTTCTTTTTTTTTCCAAAGTAGTTAATGCATCTGTACGATTAATTTTATTCGTCATGTCATGTTCGCGTGGATAAACACCATTTTTGTCGCAATGTTAGATTAGATTTTTGTAGCGTTTAATTCTTATTGTATACAGGAAGAAGTACATATCACGGCATATCGGCAAACTTCGATAATAATATATCTGATTGTACCGTTTCTTCATAGCTCGCGATCGATCACCCACTTTTCACCTGAGCATTGCATCGTGACGGTGAGCTGCCAGATGTGCGAGAATAATTAAATCTTAGGATTCCTTATCTAAATTCACGAAAGACGTACGAAAATCCACAACCATCTTCTTAGGGATCACTTCATTGCATTGATTTGAACAACACGGAGGTATTTTTGAACCATACAGCAACTACCTTTTCTTCGAATAAATCAAGATCAGATTTATCAAGGTACATATTGTCGGTATCATCTTCAGAGTCACTATCCGATAATTCTGAGAAGTGATCGTCATCATCCTCGTCATCAGGGAAGCGATAAAGTAAATCTAATTCTTCGAATTCGTTCACCAGCTCATCCTAAAACAAACAGTAAGAATGTTATCAGTTTTAAATTATTTTCGCGAATAACATAATAAAATTATGTGAAACAATTTTCGTACTAACAGAGTGATATTCACGATTTAAAAGAATTATAAATGAGTATTTATTATAATTCACAACTAATAATTTCAGAAAATAAAGCTGGATTCGAAAAAACGCGAGCAAAATTGACATCAAACTCATGAAAACAGCGCGCTAGGTAGAAAGCAGTAAAAACCAACTACGCAAAACAAGAGGTAGGCACGACCTACGCCCGTTTTCAAGGTTGACCAATACGTTCCTGACGTCATGAGATGTGTCGCTTTCAAATGAGATCAATACCAACACGCTCAGTGATAGTCGTGAATAGAATTAGTAATTATTGTTTTTATATATATTAAAAGTGTTCAGGGAGCTCCTTTAGGGTTGAACATAAAGTAGTGTAGGGTGATTGTGTTCCTGTGAATAAAGAGGAAAATTTTATGAGTTTGGGCTTATTTATTTATTTATTTATTTATTTAATTTATTGTCTATAGATTATAAATCCTTACAGACTAAAGTATGTAAAATAACAAAACAAAATTAAGGTTATATATAAAATAATATTCTATACAATTCAACGATTTAAATATAAAATGATATTTCTTTTAACAATTTCTTTACTTTCATTAAGGCCAATAAGGTGATAATAATTATTAAAATTTTCACATATACGACGAAGAGGATCATTATTAGTTGGATCTATAGTGTTTTAAGTTAATAAAACGGAAATTTCGAGTTGGTCTGGTTGGAACATTAAAAGATATTTTACTTAGCAGGAATTTACAGGAATTTGTACAGACTCGATACTATCAATATGAATATTATATTTAGTAAGGATCTCAAATAATCGATCCGTATTCTAGAATAGGTCGAACTAACGATGAATATAATTGTTTCGTAATATAAAGATCTAGAAATTCCTTGCACCACCTCTTCATAAATCCAAGTACACCATTTGCTTTGTTAACAATTAAAGAAATATGGTCACGAAAATTTAATTGGTGATCAAGCAAAATACCAAGATCAAGAAAGTTCAGAACTTTATCAAGTTTACACTCATTAATGCAATAAAATAAATCTAATTTCTTAATTCTGAAAAAGGACATATGCTTACATTTTTTTATATTCAGCTCCATTAAGTTGATTTCACACCAATTAACCAATTTGTCAATATCAGATTGAAGGAAAAGTTGATCTTCGGGATTATTAGAAGAACGAAAAATTTTGACATCATCGGCATACATCAAAACTTTAGAGTGCTGAATAACTGAAGGTAGATCGTTTATAAATAAGGTAAATAAAATAGGACCAAGGCGGCTACCTTGCGGAACACCAGAAGGAACTTTGATAGCATTAGACGTAGCACTTCCATACTTAACTTGTTGAGTTCTTAAAGACAAGTATGATCTTAACCATTTTATTGTCATATCCGTAAATCCCATTAATGACAATTTGTTAAGCAAGAGATCATGGTTTACCTTATCAAAAGCTTTACTTAAATCTGTGTAGATAGCATCAGTTTGCATATTATTTATAAAACCGTCATTTATTGTAGTAGTTAGCTCCAAAATATTAGTCGTTGTAGAGCGATGTTTACAAAAACCATGTTGGCACGGTGACAAAATCAAAGAAATTTGATAGTATAAATTATCAGTTAAAATTTTTTCAAAAAGTTTGGGAATATCACTCAGCTTAGCAATGCCACGATAATTTGATATCTCAATTTTACTTCCATTTTTAAACAACGGAATTATATACGATAATTTTCAAATCAATGGTACGTATCCTAATTTAATGGATTTGTTAAAGATAAATTTTCTGCACAATTTTTTAGAACGCAATTTGGTATTTCATCTGGATCAGCATTAAACGAATTATTTAGTGATAATAAATTTAAAAGTATCGTTTTATAAGTAATAAAAGAGAATTGTACACCAGATGATTGAGGTATATTAAATGGGTAAGATGTTATGTTATTATATACTTTTTTAGAGTAGGTAGTTTAAAAAAAACCAGCAAACAAATTGGAAATAAAACGTCATCATCAGCGTCAGTTGATCCATATTTAAAGTATTTAGGATTAACGCACGATCGCCGTTTAGAGTTCACAAATTTATAAAACGATTTAGGATTTCATCTCATTTTCGACTTCATACGGATTATATAGTTGTCGTATGCAGATTTATTTGCCAAATTGTAGTAAGAATTACCAATACAGTATTTGGTATATTCTACAAATGATCCAGTCCTTTTATATTTCTTATATAATTTGTTTTTCCTGTTTTTAATAGTTCGGAGATACTAATTTTTCCAGGGTGGCCCAATATTGTTATTTCTAATTGTAATTTTTTGGACAGTTTCAGAAATGCAGCGGCGTAGTGTTGAATAAAAAAGAAAAACAACATCATCTAAGTTTTCGATAGAGATTATACTATCCCAGTTAACGTTTGATAACAAAGAGTTAAGCTTCTGATAGTTTGCACGAGAGAAGCAAAAAACTTTATGGGGTTTAATTTTGTTAGGAAGTAAAACAGGTAAGTTTAATAAATTAAATATTTTTTTAATTTTAATGTAGGATGATAACGATCTTCAGGGTAAGTAACGGGAAGTGTTTTATGTAAAGATATATCCATCGGCTGGTTGACAAATGCAAGATCAAGAAGTTTTCCATTAATATTGTTTGCATAGTTAATTTGAAAAAGTCCATAGCTTTTGAGTGAGTGAATAAATTCATTTGCAACTGTAGGAATCGGATAGTTTATTTCTGAAGATTTATTCCATGATATGTTAGGTAGATTAAAATCTCCCAATACAATAAATAAATCAGATGGAATAGATTGTTGCAAAACAAAATCAATGGCAAAGATGTGATTATTGTATATATCCAGAGAAGAGTTTGGAGGAATGTATATATATATATATATATATGTTCCTTTAACTCCCACTGGAGCATAGGGCGCCAACAATAGTCGATCTCCACCGTACTCGGTTTTGGGCTACATTTCTAGCTTCGTTCCATGTTAAACCCACACATCTCATTTCGGCTTCGGTGGAACGTCTCCAAGTTATTCTAGGCCTTCCAACTCTTCGTCCTGATTGATGAAACGGGTTCCAACGTAACGCATGCTTGGCGATATTTTCATCTGGCCGTCGAAGTGTGTGACCAATCCATTGCCATTTTCGTTTTCGAATCTCAGTTGCCACATCTGACTGATTTGATTTACGAAGTAGCTCAATATTTGATATAACATTTGGCCAAAAGATTCGAAGTATTCGTCTGAGGCAGCGATTGACGAATGTTTGCAAACGACTTGTAATTGTACTGGTCACCTTCCATGTTGTGCATCCGTACAGTAGTACTGATTTTACATTGGATTCAAAAATTCGTAGTTTTGTTCAAAGACTAATGTTGTGGTTTTGCCATATTGGTGCTAAAATTCCAAATGCTGCTCTAGCTCTACTGATTTTTGCCTCCACGTCAATCTCAGTACCTCCATCAGCGGTAATCATGCTACCCAAATAACAAAACTCGTTAACAATGGCATAGTTGTTATCACCTACATTAAGAGATGCCGGAGAGTTATCTTGTATGGAGAGACCTTTTGTTTTTGTTGTATTTATTTTTAGACCTGTACCATCCAACTTTGACTGGAGGTCAGCCATCGACATCTCTAGGTCACGAACTCTATGCGAAAGAAGGCATATGTCATCGGCATATGCAAGGTAGTTTAAAAAGGAGTTATCTATACGCCATTGAACACCCCTTCGCTGAAATGAGGTTGATGTCAGTACGTCCTCAATGACAAGCAAGAACAGAAGTGGCGATAGTAGGCATCCTTGCCGCACTCCACTTAGTACCTGGAAAGGTTCAGACAACTTCCCCTTATGTAATACATAGCAGTTAGCATCATTATAGCTCTCCTTTATTAATGCTATTAGTTTTGACGGGATACCTCTCTTACGAAGAGCGTTCCAAATGCAATTACGATTGATGCTGTCGAACGCTTTTTCAAAATCAATGAAAAGTAGATTAAGAGTTGACTTATGTTCGACACACTGTTCAATGATAATTCGAATGGTGTTTATGTGATCTGCGCACGAGAAACCACTACGGAAGCCAGCTTGGGCAGAGGTAATTGTGTTTTCAAGGTGTTCCTTTATGCGATTGAGTATTATTTTTGCTATAATCTTTGAAATTGCTGGTAAAACACATATGCCCCGCCAATTGTTGCACTCTCTCAAATTTCCTTTTTTTGCAATCTTCACCATTATGCCGTCCTTCCATTCGCTCGGAAAAGACTCCTGCTCCCACACCTGGGTAATCAATGGCAAAAGAATTTCAGCACTAAGAGTAGAATCGGCCTTGTATATTTCGGAAGGAATACCATCGATTCCGGCAGCTTTCCCATTGGGTAACTGTTTGATAGCAGCACTTATTTCTGAGATGTTCGGTGTTGATGTTCGGATTCTAGCATTTGCCTGGTGGTTTTGTAGATGATCTTGATGTTGTTGATGTTGTGTGGGATCAATCACGGTATTAAGCAGATCAGAGAAGTGTTGCCGCCATCGGGCCAACTGTTCTTCATCGGTGTTAAGAAGATTTCCATTTTTGTCTTTGACAGGATGTTGTATGGTCATGTTTCTGTCGACTAGTTGTTTGGTGATCTTAAAGACTGTACGGGTGTCCCCAACCTGGGCAGCATTTTCAGCTTCACTAGCCAATAGATCGATATGTCGTCGTTTGTCTCTTCGAACAGCACGCTGCACAATTTTGTGCATGGATTTATATTTTGCCTCCAAGAGCGTCTTAGTTTCGGGCGTAAGATGTTCAGTTGCAGACAATTTTGATTTAATATCAATACGCTCCTGTATAGCATCCCATGTGTTATCTGTCATTCACGGTTGTCTGCCTTTTGGTTCCGGTCCTATAGCGATATTTGCACAATTTAAAATGGTGTCTTTTAAAGCATTCCACTTGGCAGCGACGGAGACCTGAGCTGTTATTTCATTTTGGTTAACTGCTTCACGTAGCTGAGAACCAAAGTTTGACCTAATGGTGGCGCTCTTTAGGCGTTCAACAGCAAGTTTTGCTGGGCGAACTGCTTTTGCTTTCTTAAGAATAGCAGATGTGCGTAGACGGACTTTTGCTATTACTAAGAAATGGTCTTTAGCTTGACCAATATCAGCACCAGTTTTGCTTCGGACGTCTAACAGACATTTCTGAAATCTTCTACTTATGGCAAAATGATCAATCTGATTTGCAGTTCCATATTGATCACTGGATCGCCAAGTCACCTTGTGGCAGTCCTTGTGCTGAAAGAGTGTTCCACCTATAACCATTCTCCTTGCGTTGCAGAATTCTACAAAACGTTCACCATTATCATTGCGAGTGCCCAAGCCATATATGTTAACCGATGATATTTTAAAAGAAGGTGGTGATGTATATTTTTTAATAACAAAATCCCTTAATCAGGACAAATTAGAAAACACGTTTTCTGTATTGCGGCAGAAAGGGCGCAACAATAACAACCCGTCTGTAGCCGAATTGAATAATATTTTGACAAAAATAATGGTGACTAAAATAGTTCAGTCAAGCTCTTTTAGCAACTGCGAACTTGTACAAGACGGAATAGCGAATGTTGATGCTGGCTTTCAAGCAGATTTATGCATTGAACATAAAGAACCAAGTTGCTACGAAATTGACAATGTTGTTTTCGAGAGCCACATATGCAGCACATATATGCAGATTATTTTTTGGAAGATGTTTTTTTTAGAAAATTCTGCAGCTATAAATTTCGAAGTAGTTTCTATGAGATACATTTAAAGTCATTCCAAAATTACAATGCCAAAAATGTTGTGACGAATTGAGAAAGACGGATGAAGTTCTAACAGCACCTAGCGAGCTTTTTATACACTTTAAAAATTATCAGTCGCTTACAGATTTTGGAAGCTTAGCTGCTCCATCAGATAAACTAATGGATGCCAGTAAAAGACATATTTTAAATCTGAGCCCCAAAAAATTGGTATAAAATCGTTTATATATCGAGGTTGCTGGCGGTATTGACGGGTCACTGGATGTTAGGCAAACATGCAAGTCGGCTCGGACTCCCATCGAACGACCATTGTCGCAGTTGTCTGGATAGAGAGAAGGAGGAATCGGTTTTCCACTTTCTCTGCGAATGTCCTGCACTGGCGGCTAAGAGACACAGATTTCTGGGCGAACATATACTAGATGGACTCTCTGCGATATCTGAAGTTGGACTGAATTATCTACTGAGATATCTCAGGGCCACGGGGTGGATCTAGTACCCTTACTCTTGGATTTTATTCTGAGATACACTAGAAGCTGACGAGTGATGTGGTCCTGTCAAAACGGAGTCATACAGACTCTACTTGACTGTTGGCGTGCAGCGAACTACCACGATAACCAACCAACCAACCAACCAACCAGCCCAAGCCATGAGTACCCATTACGTGCTTAAGTGAGGCATTATCAGAACCAACCTTTGCATTAAGGTCCCCCAATACGCATATAATGTCACCACGAGGTATGGTATCATAGACCGCATTAAGCTGACCATAAAAGCGGTCCTTTATCTCCTCTGATGCGCCTTCTGTAGGGGCGTAGCATTGTATCAGGGATACATTTCAGACCTTAGATTTAAAACGGGCGGTGATAATTCTGTCGGAAATTGGTTTCCACGACATAAGACTTCGGTGGGATTCGGTATTTAGCAATAATCCAACACCGGATTCATGGTTACTTCCAACTTCTTTACCGGAATATAGTAATATAGTGTCACCTGTAGGTGACTTATATTCACCTGCACCATTCCAGCGCACTTCGCTGAGCCCCAGAATAGATATGCGATATCTGAGCATTTCGCGCTCAACTTGTAGGAATTTGGAATTCATATTTGGGTTGATGTTGTCGTTGTCTCTCAGGGTTCTTACGTTCCATAATCCAATCAAAGTCCGTATACGATAGCCAAATGTCGTCATCAAGTAATTCGGTTTATTCTGATTTATTTTTAGCGATTCGTTAGCAATTTGAGTTCAGAAACGTAGGTTGCTAGCCTTCGTTCCCTAGTTTGGTGATAGGGCTGCTATCTAAGCACCCAAACGTGCTGTGTTTGGCGCCAGTGTTTCAGAGGATCCAGCATTCGCGATCTCCTACTTCCTGAGACGCACTTTGGCCATTCAGGGTTCGCTGACACTCCAGGTTGGCAACAGAATTTCCTTTGTGCGGTTGTTAAGGTTATACCGCCTAAGATCGGTCGACAGGGCCTCGTTTGTCAAAAAAACAGGGGTCACCAAGTCCTTTCTGGACAGAGGGTGAGGTTGTCATTTGAAAAGGATTGGCTGTGTGTACAATATGATAACTCATTTGTACTCGCGTTACTTTTCCATTAACCCCGTGTATGAGCACGTAATATATAAATTTGTATTTCTCAGTCGAATTTTTACAGCGACAAATTCGATGTCATCGTTAAGTATAACATTGATTTCTTCACAACGAAAATTGTTATGTGCGGCAATGAGCACACCTCCACCCAACTTATGTGATCGATCATGTCTGAACATTTGGTATTTTGAAGATAATATTTCGTTTTTATTAATACATTTCTTATCGTTTAACCAGGTTTCAGTAAAGACAATGATGTGGTATGAAAAATCAAAACTATTTGCATAAAGAGTGGTTAATTTCGTATTAAGGCCACGGACGTTTTGGTAAACAATATTAATAAGATTATCGGTAGAAAAATTGTTTAGTTTTTTTTTTGTATTATTTTGAGTAGGTAAATAAACGATATCAGAACGAGAAGCATTTCTATATTCATATTCACGTATTATAGCATTGGGTGGCCAAAAATCAGGATTGACAATAGTATTAAAGTATTCCTCTGGTACGATGATTTTAAAAGAAGACTTACTCCGTTTTTCTGAATAATTGAATTTAAAAACAGATAATTCACAATCGTATCCAAGCTTTAATTTAATGTAGTCAGTAACAGCCTTAGAAGTAGTATCAGATGAAAATCGAGCAGCAAAAATTGTTTTCTTTGCAGAAATTACTTTAAGTATTGCAGGATTATTTAACGGACTAGAAACCACAGCCGAGGGATTAGTTTTCGGATTTTGAGATGGATTTACAGGTACATTAACTATGGAAGAAATAGTAGACGGACTCGGACGTGGTAAATTATCGGAAGTGTTTTGATCAACAGAAGAGTTGCTAGTAGACATAACAGGAGGTAAAGAGTTTAAAGTTGGAGTTGTTCTATTTCTTTTGTGCGAGAATGACGCATTATTAAATAATGCTTTGAATTTTAAAAATCTTTGGGATAAACATTTTAGATCGTTATTTATGCCGACAAATTCATCTCGCGCATTTTTAAAAAATTAATAGAATTCAACATCATAAATAATACATTTTTTACATCACCAACGTAAGCCTTTATCTTTACGAAGATTGTCTGCAGTTCGTGCTGCCAAGTCAACACATAAACTGCGTTGCACAGCCAACAGGAAATCATTAGATCATCCGCCTTATTTCTGCACTTTGGTTTAGAACAACTCATATTGAAAAAGAATAAACATAACAGCACAATTAATAAATTGTACAAAAATTTATTTAATTTTTATAAAATTTTATTTGAGCGCGTAAATTGAGGTATTAGTGTAATTTATTGTAATAAAAATAAAAAAAGTAGTTGTTATTGTCAACGAGAGAAATAAAAACACTTGCAATTTTTTTGTTGTAAATATTGATGAACTGTGATATTTTTTTTTTATTATTTTTACTTTCGATTTTTATTTTTATTTACAAGAAAAAGAAACAATTACAAATGTACTTACATATATGAATGTTATATTTAAGATTTTTAGTTTTAAAAGTCTTACAGAAAATAAAACGATTTAGGACAGAGCGTAATACTATGTTCACACACGCGCCTTAATTGTCAATTTATAATATTATCGCAATTATAGGCATTATTGCGCTCAATTTACCATACTAAAAATTATTTTTAAATTGAGCAATATAAACTTAATTGTTTCACTTATTGTCTAAAACTCGAAACACAACTCTTGAGAAGTATGGTCAGTGAGAAGAAAATTCTATAGGTGGCATTTCTAATGTCAAACAAATAAAAATACAAAAAATAAAAATTAAGGAAATGGAAAATTTTTGATGAAAATTTTAAAAAAAAATGTTTAAATAAATTCAAATACATACATATAAGAATATATATGTATAAATATAATTGTAAATTATTATTTAAATTTTTAATCAGGCTTGAGTTCATATTAATATTCTTTATTTTTACAAAGAATTTGTTTTAATTGTGATAAATGAAAGAATAAATCTTGAAAAATTATATTTTTACCGACACTAGCCGAGTGGAATGCATTTTCGAAACCAGCTACGATTTCATCATCAGCACTCTCTGATCGGTGGTTACATGTTGGTTGTAAATATCATCTATTTAACTCACGGGACTTATGTTAATTGAATTCGGTAACTAATTTTTAGTTTTTCCTATTTCATATATTTTTACCACAATGAGTTAGATTGAAATTTTAACCAAACAGCAACCCTTTTTACTTTTTGTTTGTTATTATCTTTCATTTATCACTATTTTTGTCCTGCTCTAGCCACCAGTTAGGTAGCGATAAGAACAGATAATTGTTTTTAACAATCAATGTTTATAATCATTTGTTTTATTTTCTGTGAGGTCAGTGTACAACGAAATGTTGACTGACTAACAGTGGATGAATGATTTTTTGCACCGTGCCCTGTGTTTATATAAATTGAATTTTTATTTTGTCGAACTTTTCTGTTTAAACTATTATTTAAATTTTTAATCAGGCTTGAGTTCATATTAATATTCTTTATTTTTACAAAGAATTTGTTTTAATTGTGATAAATGAAAGAATAAATCTTGAAAAATTATATTTTTACCGACACTAGCCGAGTGGAATGCATTTTCGAAACCAGCTACGATTTCATTATCAGCACTCATTATCACAATTTATCACAATTAAAACAAATTCTTTGTAAAAATAAAGAATATTAATATGAACTCAAGCCTGATTAAAAATTTAAATAATAGTTTAAACAGAAAAGTTCGACAAAATAAAAATTCAATTTACATACATATATAATTGTAAATATATTTTATAAGCAGGAAAACCCCTGAAAAGAAGGCATTATTTGATTTGGTATCAATACATCGTATTTTTACAGCTACCAAATGCTAATGGAGTAAGATAAATTGAGTATGTGTGAACACTTATTTTAATTGCTCAATCAACACTAAATTGAAACAATTAAAAATATCTGCCTGAACAGGGTATAATTAAAAATACGTTTAACTCGCATGACGATCGATCGAATGAGGTTTTAAATATTTATATTTATGTATATATGTTTAAATAAAAAAAATAAAAATAAAGGATTTAGTAAAATTTAAATAAATTTTGTTTTTATGTATTTAGGTATAAAAGATTATTGTATTTTTTTAATTTTGTTTTTATTTATATATATTAGTATTAGTGTTATGCAGATAAGAGATTTTTTTACATATGTTTAAATTTTAAATTTTTATAGTCTATGTGTGAGTAAATTGGTTCTTGGGATTGTGAGATCAGAAAGATGAGATAAGGTTAGGTAATGGGTCCGCTAGATAATAGTTTTATAGGGATATCGTGGACATGGTTGGGTTAGGGCGATTGAACCACTGCGTGGTGTTCCTAAATTTTGATGTTAGTTTTTTATACCCTTCACCTGTGGTGCACAAGGGTATATATAGCTTTGTCATTCCGTTTGTAATTTCTACAATTTTCATTTCCGACCCCATAAAGTATATATTTTCTGAAAGCTTATGAATAGAGGAGTCGATTAAGCACTGACCGTCTGTTGGTTGAAATCAACTTTTAGAAGCAACCATATGTTTCTCAGATTTGTGTATCGTATTAATCTTTTGGAAATATCCGGCAATGAATCGCTATTGAAACTCAGCACAATCGCCCCATAACTTTCTGAGATATGAGCAAAAAACCACGACCACCTCGTTTTTTTACACAATTACAACAACAACATACATACATACATACATGCAAAAAACATGCCAAAAAAAAAATTACAAAAAAAAAATATATTAAAAATAAAAAAAAAATAATAAAAAAAATTAAAAAAAAAAAATTTAAAAAAAAATTTAAAAAAAAATATAAAAAAAAAAATAATAAAATATAAATAATATCTTAAATAAAATAAGATAAAATTTTTTTGGCTCAGCTGGGATTCGATGCCACATTTAGTCTAACCAGTATATACATATGTACGTATTTTATTTGAGATGAATGGTGATACAAACAATTGTTATTGCATGACTACACGTTGTGAAGGGTATATAAGATTCGGCACGGCCGAATATAGCACTGTTACTTGTTTTTTTTTTGTTATACAGATAATCTATATTTTATTATTTTTCTTGTCACGTACCTGGGTCAGTTGAAGGGTTGAGAACTACGCTAGATGAGCAAGCCGCTTGAGCTAGTAGGGCCTATTAACAGCTAGACCCACCAAAGGTTTACGGAACAAAGTTTAAGTTTTAAATGTCATTAAAATAAACTTTAAATATTAATTGACCCAATACACATCCTTGTGGAACTCAATATTAAACATCTCTAATAAAACTCTTTTTGTTACTTATATTAACAAATTGTTTTCTGTTTTTAACTAGGTTTACAATAAATTCAACCTATTTGTATCTAAACCACAATACTTAAATTTATCAATCATAATATCATAATCTACTAGATCAAAAACCTTAAAGAAATCATAAAATATGCCAGCTATCCTATTAAAACCATCATGCAGTCCTTAACATATGGTATTTAAAATGTTTACTACCGCTTCTTTGGTGCCACAACTCTGTTTGAAGCCATAGTGACATTCTTATAGTAAATTGTTACAGTCGTGATTCAGCTCTGGTCGGGTCAACAGCTCGCGCGTTTTTGCCATTATCGTTTAATGGCAATCAGGTTGTCCCTTTTTATCTGACTTCGGGAGTTTTGCGTCTAACAATCGCGTGGTTAACTGTATGGCGTCGAGTAACTGTGCTTTGGATACAGTTTCCAGACTATTCTACAGTTAACCGCGTGATTTCATTTTAATTGGAGGAGTACCAAATAAACTCAATTTAATTGTGACTGGAGGAGTACTATATAAACTCAAATTACATGTCACTGGAGGAGTTCTATAAAACTCAGCAGTAATTATTGCTTAAACTCAATTTTTATTTATTGTTTCAATGTCTCCGACTTCCTATAGAGGTATAGGCCGTTCCACGGAGAAGGAACCTAGTGAATACCCTGGCTTTTTGGATATGTACCTCTGCCTCCAATTTTAAAAACCAAAAAAATAGTAAATTGTTAGTGTTTAAGTACATTGACAATTGTTCATGAAGTGAAATTACATTCTTTTGGTATCGGAATAATTTTCGATATTTTCAATTCATTTGGAAACATAGAATTGTCTACATTATTAAAAGTTCCTGCCAGGTATGGATAAATAATACCAGTGCACACTTTAAGCATTTTAGGAAAATTTCCATCATAACCACAACCACTCCAGTTTTGCAATTTTCAGCTATTTTTATGTTTAAAGTATGTGAGAAATTAAATGAAGTTTCATATTGTCTTAATGTTCTAAGTGCATTAAAAGAATCGTCAGGCAAGCAAATTATCTGCTGCTTTAATTTTTTGAGATCTGAAGAAAATACTCATTAAATAAATAACCCTTAGCTTTATTGTCCACAACGAATCTCCTATTTTTTTTATTATTTTATAACAATTTCACCCTTTAATTTTCTACCAAGAGTTTCATTTAAAAACTTCCAACATTTTTTCGGTTCATGTTGAATTTGGTTCAAATTGTTATTGAATTAACTGTTCAAATATTCTCTTAATGCTAAAGTTTCAATAAAATTCAAGACCTTATAATACTGTACTTTTGAGATCGATAAAACGTTGAAATTTGTATTGATTTTCCATTAATCTTATGATTTGCAATGATATTGTTACCGTTTCAATAAAATCTCTACTTGTACAAGATTTTACTTCATACCGATAGCTATTATATATACAAACAGAGGTTCGTCAATATCCGTCAGATCTGCAGCTATGAATAATATTTTATCCCGGAATATTATATAATTTTACTAAGTCTGATTTAAACCATGTCTCTTGTACACTTATAACATTTGGTAGTTTGGTAATCATACTTGTAAAATGATTAAATTTATCAATAGACGAAATGCTTCTTACTCTACTTACGGCTCTAAAACTTGTTTATTGTCGCATCCAAAAGTGCTTTGCTTAGAAATTTCACTTCTCTTGACATACAACTTGCCTTTATAAATATATACTGATTGGATTTCAATTTTGTTAAGGGCTTTAGCATACTTAAAAACGTTATGGGTATCCTTACTTAACAAATTGTTCACACAAGTACATTTTGCTTCCTCCTTTTACTAAATTTAAGTTTTACAAGCATTAATTTATCTTTAGCCTTGTTAGAATCAAATTTAACTATCATATATTTTTTTTTATTATCTTTATTTGAAATTTCTTTTCTTTTAATAAAAAACGCTTCTTTAACATCATTTTCATCCAAGTGTACACCCACATTTTTTGATATTTGTTTCAATTACTGTTGCCCCTTCTTTAACGTCAACTCCACTTATAAGACAACTTTTTCTTACTTTTTTTCATTTAAATCTTTAAGAATATTAAGTTAATTTTTTAACGTATGATTTTCTTATTGTATACTTTAAATTTTCTTTTATTTCTCTGCCACCGCTCGTAGTAAATCATCAAATTGTTTTGACATAAAAGTCATAGAATCTTGTAATGACGAACGCTTATCGAGTTTATTAAGTTAAGTTTTTAATTTCACATAATTCTTCTTTTATTGCTCTATTACATCCACTTGCATGATATGTTTTGGCGCACTTGCACCAAAATTGTTTCTTCAGTAGCATGAATGAAAAGCAACAACAGCAACTATAAACTATGCAGAAATTGTTCTCATCCACTATATCGATGCCAACGTTTTCAATTATTACCACCTTCGGAACGCCTCAATTTTGTCCAGAAGCAAAAACTATGCATCAACTGTTTTAAATTAGGTCATTCAGCGAAAAATTGTATGTTAAGGTCATGCATAAAATGCAACAAAAACCATAACTCGCTACTACTCCTTGTACCCAAAACTCACTCACAAAAACAAGAATCAAACGACGGAAACACCTCTCAGCCATTATCATCAGCTTCTACTACACCTCGCACAAAGGACGAACACACATATGAGTTTTCGGAAGCTACTTCATTAGCAGCAGCAAAGAATCAACAATCTAATTCATATGTTTTACTCAGCACAGCAGTAGTAAAAATCAAAACCGAAACAGCAGAAATAGTGTCGTGCCTTACTTGATTTATAATCTCAGGTAAACTTTATCACTGAACGTTTAGTTAGGTTAGGTTAGATCCGGCAGCCGCCCGAAGGCATAGCTCACTTGGGTCCTCCAAGGGTCCCGTTGTGATACCGTAGGCACCAACGCCCGTCTATGTCCTCTGGCCGTCGTTTCTCAGCCATCCTGTCCTGTTTATGAAGGTGTGGATCTTTCCCAGATCAACTGCGGAAAGACAAGTTTTTCTCACAAGTATTCGCTGACCTAGAATCTGGTGTCTCAGCTCCCCGAATGCAGGACAATTACAGAGAAGATGTTCAGCTATTTTCTCCTCTTCCTCGTCATCGCAACTTCTGCAGAAGTCGTTGTAAGGGATACTCAGCCTTTTCGCATGTGTACCTATAGGCCAGTGTCCGGTAATGACCGCTATAAGGTTCCTAAGGTGGATACGAGGCATATTCACTGCATAATGCGTCCTATGCACATCCATGTCAGGCCAGATGTTTCTGGTTTCCAAACAAGTGGGTTTTCTCACCCATTTTTCATTGGCATCCAAATAGAATTGATGGGAGATTAGCTGCTTACCCTTCGATAAGGGAATACCCAAAGCATAACTGGATTCAACCGAATCTAATGTGGTACCGGCTTTTGCAAGTGCATCAGCTCTATTATTACCATCAAAATCCCCATGTCCTGGAATCCACACAAGGGTAACCGTCGAATGTCTCGCTATCTCCCCAAGAGACACCCGGCATTCCTGGACAATTTTCAATGTGCTGAACACACTCTCAAGGGACCTAATAGCCGCCTTGCTGTCAGTAAATATATAAATATCCCAACCAGCCAACCAGCGCGTGTAGCGCCGTTTCCGTAGATTTGCCCTTCGTATAGGCATGCTGTGCTCCCGATAGAGCATCCGGTCCTAGGGACGATCTGATATAAACATCAATAATCCTCTCCAGAGTCTTAATCAGGAAGGAGGAGAGACTTATTGGCCTGAAGTCTCCGGCCCTTGTATGCGAGGCCTTACTTCCCTTGGGTATGAAAATAATCCTATAGGATGTCCACCTCGATGGGACATGGGATAAATGCAAACATGCCCTGAATATTACCAGAAGCCATGGCATTAAAATATCGATGTTCTCCTGTAGATCCGCTGGAATTATGCCATTAGGACCTTTAGACTTGAAGGGATGGAAACTACCAACTGCCCATCTTATGCGATGCTCAGTGATAGGTAGATTCGATATGTCATCTGCATCCGTGTGGTCAACAGCAGGAGAAGAGTCCTGCTCTAGACATCCTGGGAAATGTGTCTCCATGAGAACCTCCAGCATTTCCTTGTTACTGGTGGTCCAAGAACCATCCGCCCTCTGTATGTATGATGGTGTTGTTGGATTCGAAGATAAAATCTTTCGTAGCCGAGTTGTCTCCGAAAAATTTTCCACCTCACTGCAGAATTTTCTCCAGGATTGCCTCTTGGCTCTTCTGATAAGATTTTTAAACCCATTTAGCGAGGATTTATATGTGGCCCAATATCCACTCCTTTTAGCTTCATTGAATAGTTTCCTGCATTTTTTGCGCTTTCCCTCAATTTCAGCATTCCACCAAGTGGGCTTGGCCTTACCTTTCCTAGTAGTTCTCCTACAGGAGTTATCGGTTGCCTCAGCCATTACATTACTCAAGAACTCAGTTACGGAGTCCAGAGTGGACTTATCGTCAATGGAGTCTGGACTTGAAGAGAGCTTTCTATTCAGCACCTCGGCATAAACAGACCAGTCTGTCTTTCTCCTATTCAAGAAATGACACTCAGAATCTAATTCGAAAAATAAATCGAAGTCGATATATAGGTGATCGGAAAAAGAGCAGTCCTTTGACACCCTCCAATTTCCTATCAAATTCACATACTTATCCCTAATAAGAGTAACATCCAAAACCTGCCTTCTGTTAGTAACTACAAAGGTGGGTTCATTACCCCTATTAACTACTGTTAGTCCATTTTCAATAATAAATTCGAGGAGTGACTCACCCCTTTGGTTGGCATCCGAGCTACCCTAGACGGTATGATGCGCGTTGGCATCCGCGCAAATTATAAGAGGGATGTTCCTTTCGTTCGCGTAAGACATCGCCTTCCTAGTGATGGAGTTAGGTGGGTCCACTCCATGATCGTGCGCCATATAACAGCTCATTAGCCAGACTATTCGCCTCATGTTCTCGATGGCTATAGTACAGGTGTCCTTATCACTGAAGGCGGATACAACAAAAGCTTTCAGATTGTTTTTGGCCATAATGCAAGATCTGGTCCTACCTGGTCCGGCTGCATTCAGAATGTAGTAGCCATCCTTGTTTAGCCCGCAAACCCTGTCTTTGTACAACAATGGTTCTTGGACACATATAAGATCCTTCGTGCCTGAAGACAGTCGGAGGAATAGGGCAGCTGACGCCGCTTTTGGGTGGTGAAGGTTAATTTGAGTAACCTTCAATGTAGGTGATCGCTGTGGACGACTGTGACATCGGCGTCCTCTGAACCGTCGTCAGATTCTTGAAGGGCGTCTTCATCTTTTGCCACATCCATCTTACCAAATAATTCCCCCACTAGTCCTGAGACCGATTGGGTGTCATCAATGTCCGATGAAAGAGCACATTCATCGTCACAGCTCATGGAGAGATCCTTAGAAGAGTCCTTACTCTCCGGAGCTTGAGGCTTCTCCTTGCCGTCACCCTTATAGACCCGGAGAAAGATAGTACCAAAACCATAGCATATCTTTCGCTGAGTCTTTCAAAGTGGAGACAGGGAGTCACTGTTTATAATAACAGTGGCCTTCCTGGAGCCTTCTACATCTTCAGTAACCTTGGCTATTTACCACTCCTTTGTGGGTAGCTGAGAATTACTGACCTGCATAATCTCCAGAATCTCCTTTGGGTTGGATGGTATTGCGGGAATCTTGGCAATTGATCTCGGCCTTTGTGGAACATCGGCGAGAGGTATTGCCTCGAGATTCGCGCCAGACCATACTTCCTCGAGGGACTCTATGGCGGCTTTGTACAGCTGCGCTGAATGCTCGTCTGTACAGGCTATGAGTTTGATGTGGCCTTGGTACCAGCCAGCATCCTCGCACTGGGGTGGTGGTCCCGGGTTGTCCCGAACAACTTTCAAGAACACCCCATTGAGAGCCATGACAACCAATTTCCAGTTGCTGGAGGAAATGGTGCCATCGCTAGCGTTGCGGTCAATGATCGCCCAAATAAGGTGGTCCTTAGCCACCTCCTTGTAGGATCTTGGTTGTGGCCGTGGAGGCATGTGTTTGGAACGTTTTGTTCCTGGAAGAGTGTCCTCCTCTGACCGTTGCCGTTTAGGCGCTGCAGAGGATACCGTCCATTTAGGACTGCCTACACCTGCATTAGGAGGATCACTTTTTAACCCCTCAATGAGGGTTTTCGCCCACCGGAGAGAGTTTTTCTCTTGCTCCGTGAGCTCGTCAGTAGGTTTTTCACCAAACCAGACTTATTATTTTATAAGCGGAACGCTTAGTAGTGAAGGCCCTTTTGGATTGTTTTCTGTGCCTTGGGGAATCTATTTTGGCAGCCGTGGAGGTCGAGGGTGGTGCTACAGGGATCATCGAATCATTCTTCGCATGATCCTTCTGCATAATGTTTGGCACAAGGGAGCCAGGCTTAGTGGCAGACTGAGTCTTAGCCACCTCGCCGGCACCTGAAGCTGGTGTTTCGACAGGAACTAGTCC
This sequence comes from Phyto melanocephala, assembly GCA_941918925.1. Classification (NCBI taxonomy): domain Eukaryota; kingdom Metazoa; phylum Arthropoda; class Insecta; order Diptera; family Rhinophoridae; genus Phyto; species Phyto melanocephala. The sequence continues at coordinate 62,767,437 of OW799233.1, forward strand.
CATCCGGACCTTAGGAGCCTTAGATGTACCTGGTTTCGAAGAACCACGCTGTACCAATCTCGGGTTTCGATCGCCTATCGGCTTGATCAGGCATGTTTTCAGCGCACTAGTAGCTAGTCGACTAGTGGAGCCACTCCACTAGTCGAGGTTTCAGTAGCCAACAACTTACTGCAGTCTGATACCGACACTGCAGTAGTTGGGTCTCCGGAGATTATGAAGCCCTTTACCGGATACGCAGGACATGATTCTTTTCTTGACATTACGGACGAGTTGGTTTTTTGCATTTTATGCCTACTGCCAGGCTTACTATAACTGCCGCCCCACTGGAGACAGACGCAGACCAACAGCCGCTCACTCTGAGTACAGACGCTGGTGGATTTGTGGTTGCGGACCGACGATTTAATAAAGCGGACGCAATTCTCAGCATCCTATGTGAAGAGGGGGTTGAGAAGTAGCCTGCCAGTGGGTAGTTCTTAGTTAGTGTAATTTACACTTAAGCCCTCGCATCGCGACAAGATGACTACCCCTTCGCGAGGGAAACGTTTAGTTAAGCGACTTGGCATTTCAAGGCAGCCTTCATCTGTAAAATCTTTAAGAATATTAAGTTAATTTTTTTAACGTATGATTTTCTTATTGTATACTTTAAATTTTCTTTTAATTCTCTGCCACAGCTCGTAGTAAATCATCAAATTGTTTTGACATAAAAGTCGTAGAATCTTGTAATGACGAACGCTTATCGAGTTTATTAAGTTAAGTTCTTAATTTCACATAATTCTTCTTTTATTGCTCTATTACATCCACTTGTATGATATGTTTTGGCGCACTTGCCACACACAATATATTCAACATTATCTTTTATGTGCATTGAGTGCAGATAAATATTGGATTTTTAATGATTCTACGGCCTTTACTAAGCATACTTTAATTTGCTTTTATTCCTTGTATATATTTTAATGAAATTAGTACAACAATTTGTTGTAGTGTATACATGTCGCGGTGTATATCATAGCGTGTGCATATGGCACGCGTCATAACAAATAAACAAACAAACAAATATGTATTGTGCACCAAGGACGTATGTTAATATAAACAAATAAATGCAATAATGCACTCTAATACAAGTGAATATTTTGCTGCGCTGAACATAAAATAATATGAGGTGTTTACATGAAGGGACATGTCCCTGCGACTCTGCTTGCGTTGGTTTGTATTTTCTTTTGGTGTCCCTTTAAAAATCTTCTTGCGTTTACATGAAGGGATTTTAATGCATAAACAAAGCGACTTTTTGACGTTAAATTAACTAATACTTTTTATCCCTTCATTCGTAAGAAGGGCTGCCATAGATTTACAATTTATGATTTGTCAACAGTAGCAGTGGTAATACAGGAATTTAAAAAAGCAAAATTAAATAAACTTCAAAAAACATAATGGCTGATCTTTCTAAAGAAAAAATTTAAAAATAAACATAGATATATTATTTTATTTATTATAAATATTAATATCTTTTGGTCTTGATAATTTTACACAAACTGACAAACATAGAAAAAATATTGAATATATAAAAAATAACTACTATGAATAAGAATTTACATTGAAACTATAAAAACATTCAAGTATTTCTGGCTGTTGAAGCGTTAGATCTATGTATATGATGCTGAAAATATAGAAATAATTTTGAATTTGCTAGAATGCTATAAAAATGCAAATAGTCTACCGAATAAAAGAAGACGAAAGAAGTGGGTAAAACCATGGAGGTAAGAGCAAGAGTTACGCGGCTTATTTATATTTCTAATGAATGAGCTTTCATTGGATATTTCATCTTTTTAATTTTGGCAAATTCCATAAAATATTAATCTGGCAACACCGGTCATACATAACATGACAAGAATACAAGAGATCGAAAGATGTAAAATAGAAATGTCAAATTTGTCCCCTGAAATTCACAAAACGTGCGACAATTGCTACCCCGTACTTAACGCCGCACCCCTCACCAACAAACTCGTGTCGAAGGGGACATGTCCCTGTTTGCGTTTGCTTGTATTCTCTTTTGGTGTCCTTCCAAAATCTTCTTGCGTTTACATAAAGGGATTTTGTTGCAGGAACAAAGCGACTTTTTGACGTTAAATTAACAAATTCTTTTTATCCCTTCATTCGTAAGAATGGCTGCCATACATTTACAATTAATAATTTGTCAACAGTAGCAGTGGCAATACAAGTATTTATAAAAGCAAAATTAAATAAATTTCGAGAAACATAATGGCTGAAGGCTAAAGAAGAAATTATTGAAGAAATTGTTGGCCTAACTGAACTGGCTGTTGAAGCGTTAGATCTAGATGATGCTGAAAATATAGAAGTAATTTTGAATTTGCTAGAATGCTATAAAATGCAAATAGTTTACCAAATAAAAAAAGACGAAAGGAGTGGGTAAAACTATGGAGGTTAGAGCAAGAGTTACGGGGCTCATTTTTATTTCTAATGAATGATCTTTTATTGGATATTTCATATTTTTTTTTTGCCAAATTCCATAAAATATCAGTCTAGCAACACCGATCATACATAACATGACAAGAAAACAAGAAAACGAAAGATGTAAAAGAGAAATGTCAAATTTGTCCCTTAAAATTCACAAAACGTGCGACACTTGCTACCCTGTACTCAACGCCGCACTAACAAACTCGTGTCGCAGGGAACATGTCCCTTCATGTTAACACGTTCATATTTCACACAGCGATAAAACAGACAGTGCTCGATATATGCAACAAAGAACTAAAGTCTTTTACGTTAGTTAAGTGTAGTTGTTATATTATTGATTCCACTGTTAGCATTGACATACAGGCAATACTTTGAGCACTGGACTGTATCTTGTTTTAATTATAAGTAAAATCTAGTAAAATAAGTGTTACCAAATGCCACACTTTCCACTGTAACCAAAATAGCTAAGAAAGCAATAATTATGTATAAAAGATTTTCAATAAAGAAATCAATTCTTGCTTAACACCAATCGAGGGCGTTTCATCCGCTTTTTGTCAAGAATAACTAAATAATATTCTGAATTTTCTTTTAATAAAAGTTATTTTAAATAAATAGTTAAAGAATTTTTAATTGATAATGTCGTCCATATAATTGATTTTTTTCGAAAATCAACAATTAATACAATTACATATTAGTGTTTTCTATCATTTTATTTTAATTTTTTATAGAAGCAGCCGCAATTCGACAATTTTTAAAATGTTACTAATGCAAGATGTTAGATGTTGCAAGTGTAAATTCAAGTTTCATGTTTTCAACATCTTCCATGCATTCCTACAAGATGTTGATCAGTGTAAAAAGGCTATAAGAAAATATTAAATTTATTATTTATATTAAGTAAAATACATAAATCACTGTGTTTTTAATAAAAATATTAAACTTTTTACAAATGTTAATAGCCTTTTTACACTTTCTCAAATCTTTCATCAAATCGACAAGATGTTAACCTCTTCCCATATGAGTTGTACGTGTTTGTGTGTCAAAATTTCTCAACATCTTTTAAATATGTTCCTAAATCATTTTGTTCCACTCAACATCTTTCGATTATTTTAGTGTCTTCACTAGAAAAAAATATTGTTGCAAAAAAATGGCATCACTAGAAAAAAATTACAAGTGCAAAAAACAAAAAAAAAAAAAAAATACAACGAGTAAACTTGATATATGTCGTATAAAATAAAATATCTTAATATCTTCATTCTCTCACAAAATTTTGCATATTGTAGTAATAATTGCTCTCCAAGGGCAATAATTAATACAATTAATACAGAATTTTTAAATCCATTTTTTATTTTTTTTTTTATGCCAAACATGTAAAATAAATATTACGACAGACGAAAGATTAAAGATGTTGCAAATGTTAACAAGTTTTTTTCATTTTCAACATCTTCCACGCATTCCGCTAAGATGTGAGTAAGTGTAAAAAGACTATAAGGAATTTGACGTCTTCACGCAAGGGTTGCCAACTCTTCTGTTCACATTTGCCATAATAATACTAATGTCTTCATAATAATAGTCATAATCAACTAACTAGGATCTCTGCACTTAACCTCCCGCAACGCTTCAAGATGATCACCCAGCGCTACCCCTGATAAAAATAAAACCAATAGTCATAGCCTTTTAAAATTTGGTATACCATATATCTATAATAGTAATAACTTCTTTAAAAATAATACAAATATAATGAAGCTTGGTATGTTTACTTATATATGTATGTAGAATAACATAACATGCAAGAGCTAAGTTCATTCATTAGTCCGATCCGCAGTTGGACAGATAGTCTGCCTAACAGCCCATTGTTTCATTAGATCTAATGGAGAAAAATAAAGTAATTACTTTTTATCCCCTTCACCTGTGGTGCACAAGGGTATATATAGCTTTGTCATTCCGTTTGTAATTTCTACAATTTTCATTTCCGACCCCATAAAGTATATATTTTCTGAAAGCTCATGAATAGAGGAGTCGATTAAGCCCTGACCGTCTGTCCGTCTGTCCGTGTGTTGGTTGAAATCAACTTTTAGAAGCAACCTCTTGAAAATATCCAGGAATGAATCGCTATTGAAATTCAGCAGAATCGTCCCATAACTTTCTGAGATATGAGCAAAAAATCACGACCACCTCGTTTTTTTCACAATTACAACAACAACATACATACATACATGTAAAAAACATACCAAACAAAAAAAATTACAAAAAAAAAAAATATATTAAAAATAAGAAAAAAATAATAAAAAAAACTACAAAAAAAAATTTAAAAAAAATTTTAAAAAATTTTTTAAAAATTTTTCTAAAAAAATTTTTTAAAAAAATTAAAAAAAAATATAAAAAAAAATAATAAAATATAAATAATATATTAAATAAAATAAAATTTTTTTGGCTCAGCTGGGATTCGATGCCACATTTATTCTAACGTGTACGTATGCACGTATTTTATATGGGATGAATGGTGATACAAACAATTGTTATTGCATGACTACACGTTGTGAAGGGTATATAAGATTCGGCACGGCCGAATATAGCACTGTTACTTGTTTCATCTGCATTAATGCTTTTATTACTGTAGTTGTTCTTGTTGGAAATTAACTTCTGTTTCTGTTAACCTCTCGAGAATTCAGTGGATGATATGGATTTTAGGCGTTCCTTTGCAATTATTGACGTATGTTTCGGGTCGTTGTAATGTTGAAAGACCCATTTGCTTGGCTCTCCAAAATTTTTACCTATGGAAGCGGCATTTTCTTTTAAAATATTAAAATAATCAATGAAATAGTGTCACGTGGTTTTATCAAAGGTTGAGGTAGTACAGCCACGTCAGGGCTTACTTACGTATAAGTATAATAAAAACATCAATTATTTACCCTTTAATAATATCTTTATTGACGGATTTGTTTAGTTACTTCTCGTGGCACGCTGGTATGTTAAGACTCGGGAGTTGACCAAGATCGGGGTTTCGGGGATAAGATGACCGGCCTACGGATTAATATTTGGGTACAGATCTTATCAATTTCGGGTATGCCCTTCGATATATCTTGCTGGAGCAAGAAGATTGGTTACTACCGCGTTCAGGATATCGGAATGATACTTACTACTAGTGTTTAAGAATACTTTAATCGCCTTATGACTAAAATACTATAACATACTATAGTGCCAAAACAGGTAGCCGAAGCCGCTTTGCTTACTGTCTTATTCATAAAAGTTATTAAAAGTTTATAAAGGGTTTATTTAACTGACTTTCTTATAAAGCTCTTTTAATTTTTATGAATTATACCGAGATTTTCGGTACTCATTGAGAATTTTCTGTGTATAATACAGAAAAAATCAACCAAGTTTTTTTTGTTGGCATAAAAAAATAACGGTTGTTGACGGCACGTAAGCCAGTTGAAAAAAAAAATAAAAGAAGGCAAATTTAACCAAAAAAATATTTAAAAAAGGCAAACTTAGCCATAAATTAATATTAACTATGCTTAAATGTTTAAAAAAATGGTAGGTGAATAATTTCTAATTATTGTAAAAGAATAATAATATTTATATTTTTTTATGTAGACAATAACAAAACCACGGATGATGGTGATTCTACTGCCTTGGTTCCATCACTAACTAAATTTGTTCAAAATTTAATGGTTTTACCACATTTTTCTGCAAATGTCAAGAGAATATTCAGTCAGGGTAATAAAAATTCGAAATCGTTTGGAAAATAAATCTTAAGTAGGGATTTTGTTCACAACAGATTATTTAAAACTTAACAATTCCTACTGTTTTGACACATTGATATCTCCAGAATGGCTCACAATGATATCAAATGATATTTATGCATAATATAAGAATTTATATTCATGTATACATTTCTTCTTCTTTTTGAAATTCATTCATAATAATTGATAATTAAAAGTTAAGTAACTCTTGCCTATTGTTACCGAACATTTTTAATTTATAGTTAAAACTTCAGTTTAAGTTTACTGAAAGTTAGTAATTTTTTACGTTAAATTTATTAAACTGAATATTATGTAAAAATGCCTTAGAAAGCATTCCTCTTGGGAGACTTATAAAAATAAACAATCGATTGCTGAAAAATTTAAAATTTTAAAACAAAAAGTTTTATGTCTTTCATTTTATATACCTACTTTAAAAATGGAATTAGAATTCGGTGCAAATGATGTAGTTTTACTCATACAACAATAAAACACATATCCTTACCCTATAATTACTCAATAGGTAACATTTGGTTTTACGTTTGATATTTACGCATAGACTGCATAAAACATTATTTCTGTTCTTTAATATAATTTTTAATGGCAATTGTTTTCAACGGGAAAACACACAAACACTTAAGCTAGTAAAAAAACAAACAAATTTGCCAACAACAATTCACAGAACTTGTTTTGTCTACATATTTACATACATATGTAAGTATGTATGTTGTTATTTGCTCTTTGTAATTCTCTCAACATGTGAGAATGAAGTCTTTTCTTCTTCTGTTACTTCCTCTCCCGCCCGCATCTGTAACAGCACAACATTTTTGAGTTTTTCAAATATACTGAGTGCAACATCTTTATAGTCTATAGTCTTTGACAAAATAGTTGCTTGGCACCTAAGCCTTGCAATTACGCAATTTTCATTGATCAACAAAACAGTTGATCTAAACATTTGGTGACCCCGAAGTGATTTCCTTTGGCTGATTGGCGGCTTAATGATTACCATAATTTCACCAGCTCACCAAAAACAGCTGGCGACCACTACGATCACACAATGTTTAGTCCTTTTGTTGATTGACAACTTAAGGACAATCATCATTTCATTAGGACACCATACGTTTGGTGATTCTATTGTTAAGTTTCCTTCTCCTAGTGGTAAGGAACTTAAAACGCACAACAAGACTAAGAAGTTTACATATTATAGCGTCATCAGTTAATGGTAACTAAGCAATCTACATAATGATTGCTGTCCAGGAAGAAACGCTAATGAACCAGCTAACAGTATCTCAGCGCACAACAGGAGAGCTAATAGAATTCTTGATTCGAAACTTCAAAAAGGATTCTGCTTCCAGAAAAACCCTTAACTACTACGAAGAGAGGCTCAGAAGGTTAGATATTGCTTGGGAAGAATTTGAAACCGTCGACAATAAAATACGATGCCTAGATAATCCACAATTAAATCACAAATACTTCACCGAAAAATATTACAAGAACATTTTTTATCTCACTCAAAAGTACAGGGAAATATTCGAATCAGCCGTGATGGAAACTTCAAAACCAATCACGGACAGCAATAATCAACAGGGCGCTATCGAAAAATCCACAACATACTCTGCAATTAAGAGGCAAAACGTTATGATGTCATCTCTAAAGCGCCTGCTAAACATGAATCCTACAGCAACTAATATGAGGCTAAAGGAAAAAGTGTGGGACCAAATTCAAGGATTGCATTTTACAATATGGGAATCCGTTGACGATCCACAGGTGGAAGGATATGATATGGATGCATACACCAACCTGGAAAAGTCAATAATAGACAACTTTAAACTAGGGTCGTCCACAGCGGACCAAGGTGTCGAACATGCAAAAAATGACGTCCTTCCGCTACCCAAATTAACAATACCAAGATTCAGTGGGGATTATTTAAAGTGGAGAGCCTTTTACGACCAATTTTCACAATTGGTGGACAAATTTAGGAGGCAAAGCTGCGAAACTAATAAGCCATCTTTCAGCCACAGCAGAAAACCAGGCAACTGTTTGGAAGTTATTGCAGGAAAGATATGATAATCAACGAATTCTGGTTGCAACATTAGTACAGCAGCTCATGGATTAACCAAATGCTGGACCAACAGCTGCAACTATCAGACAACTGCATGATACTACACAAGAATGTCTGCATGCATTAAAAAATATTGGGATCGACACCACATTCTGGGATCAAATATTACTCCATATTATTATTAAAAAATCCAAAACCATTTTTAATCTATGGAAGCAATGAACCACAAAGAATAACCGATTCACCATCAAAATAATACCAAAATTGTTTCTTCAGTAGCATCAATGAAAAGCAACAACAGCAACTGTAAACTATACAGAAATTGTTCTCATCCACTATATCGATGCCAACGTTTTCAATTATTACCACCTTCGGAACGCCTAAATTTTGTCCAGAAGTGAAAACTATGCATCAACGGTTTTAAATTAGGTCATTCAGCGAAAAATTGTATGTTAAGGTCTTGCATAAAATGCAACAAAAACCATAACTCCCTACTACTCCTTGTACCCAAAACTCACCCACAAAAACAAGAATCAAACGACGGAAACACCTCTCAGCCATTATCATCAGCTTCTACTACACCTCGCACATCGGACGAACACACATATGAGTCTTCGGAAGCTACTTCATTAGCAGCAAAGAATCAACAATCTAATTCATATGTTTTACTCAGCACAGCAGTAGTAAAAATCGAAACCGAAACATCAGAAATAGTGTCGTGCCTTACTTGATTTAGGATCTCAGGTAAATTTTATCACTGAACGTTTAGTTAAGCGACTTGGCATTTCAAGGCAGCTTTCATCTGTAAACATCAATGGTATTGGAGTTACTAATACCAAGGCACAACATCGAGTGAATGTAGCATTACACTCTACTATTAACGGCTTCTCGAAACGACTCGAAGCTCTAGTTCTACCACGCATCATCGCACCATAGCCATCGCAGTTCATAAACATTGACAGTTGGTCATTACCAAAAACCTCACCCTAGCTGATCCATCATTTAACAGCCCAAACAAAATTGGTATACTATTAGGTGCGATTCACACGAAATAGCCCTTTCTCGATTTCTCGCCCTTGAACGTCGGCTACAAAAAAATCCTGATCTAAAAACTCAATACACTAAATTTATAGACAAGTACGAATCAATGGGGCACATGACAAAAATTTCAGCAGATGCCATAACTCAACCGAATTACTTTATTCCACATCATTGCATATTGAGGCCAGAGAGTTCAAGCACCAAGCTACGAGTAGTATTCGATGCATCAACCAAAACATCCACAGGGTACTTGTTGAATGACCTCATGTAGACAGGACCAACAGTACAAAGTGATCTTTTTTCCATACTCCTCAGATTTCGATTGCCAAGATTTGTTTTTACTACCGACGTCGAAAAAATTTATAGGCAAGTCTTAATTTCTCCAGAAGATAGCCAGTTTCAGCTTATAATTTGGAGAAAAGATACCGCAAAACCCTTGACATACTATCAACTCAACACTCTTACATATGGAACAAGATCTGCTCCATATCTGGCAACCAAGTGCCTACAGCAATTGTCCATTGTTGCGTTACCCTCTTGCCTCGAAGTTTTTCTGAGAGAATTTCTACGTGGATAATGGCCCAGGTGGATCCGATAGCTTAGTAACTGCAATACATCTGCTAGATCAGCTTAAGAAGATTATAAAAAATAGCGGTTTTATTTTACGTAAATGGTGTGCAAATCACCCACAGTTGCTGAAAAATATTTTACAAGGAGATCTGGAAGTAGATTTAGATTTCGAAAACTCAAAAGTAGATACGATAAAAACACTAGGAATGATCTGGCTTCCTAAAGATTATAAACTGTGCGTAAAAGTAAACATGGATAAAACCAAGAAGATTAGTAAGCGTACAGTCACATCGGATTTGGCAAGATTGTTCGACCTACTAGGAATCCTCTCTCCCGTCGTAGTAAAAGCTAAAATATTCATACAAGAGCTATAGGAATTAAATTTAGACTGGGACCAATCGTTGCCTGAATCACTGCATACAAAATGGACTACATTTCGAACTAATTTGTGTGCATTAAAAACGTTGGAATTGTCAAGACATATCTTTAAGGGAGGACTTCCAGAATCCTTGCAACTGCATATTTTTACAGATGCATCCGAAAAAGCGTACGGAGGGTAGATCAGTATTTAGGAACGGTACCATCATGACACGGCTTCTTTGTGCAAAGTCCCGAGTAGCACCATTGAAAAACCAATCAATTCCACGTTTAGAGCTATGTGCGGCTGTACTTGGAGCACAATTAGCCACTAGAATATGAACTAACCTTCAATTACCCTGCCCAGTCTAGTTGTGGACAGATTCAGAAATTGTGCTGTCTTGGATTCAGTCGTCATCAGCATCATTTAACACATTCGTGGCCAATCGAATTTCGATAATTCAAGAAGCAAAAAAAGCAGAACAATGGCGCCATGTAAGTTCCAAATGCAATCCATCAGACATTTTATCTCGTCGGATGTCGCCAACTGCCCTTAGAGAATGTACTCTTTGGTTTTGTGAACCACTGTTTTTACATGGTAAGGAACAAGTCTGGCCACCACTATTCAATCCAAATCCTGTCAATCCATCAAATCTTGAAAGAAAAAGGAAATTTCAAGATTGCTTAATAGCAACAACAGAGAAACCCAATTTTATTTACACCATCAATCACAAAAATTCATTCCACCAATTACAGCGGATTGTGAGATATATTTTACGCTTTATAACTCACACTAGGTGCAAAGGAGCTCGGGAGAATTCTCAAAAATTATTAACGACGACGGAATTAGAACAATTAAAGAAAAAATTATTGCACGGGCCACGATTCATCGCTACACAATTTGCAGTAGAGCCAAGCCAATGCTGTTCAAACAAGTAATGGGAAACTTGCCTGCAACACGAGTGACTCCAGCTCGGCCATTTGTGAACGCTGGAGTAGATTATTGCGGTCCAATAACAGTGCACTACAAACTTCGTGGAAAAAGACCACACAAAGCGTATATCGCAGTTTTCTGCTGCTTCACTACAAAGGCAGTTCATTTAGAGCTGATTAGTGATCTTACCACCGAAGCATTCATTGGAGCCCTTAAAAGATTCATTGGACGGCGCGGACATTGCCAAAATTTATATTGCGATAACGCAACAATTTTGTTGGAGCAAAAAATAAATTACCTGAATTATCAACAGTAATTCACTCTTCCACCGCTCAAGAGGCAATTACAAATGTGTGCAACAACAAGGGGATACAATTTAATTTCATACCACCAAGAGCACCACATTTTGCTGGTCCATGGAAAGCAGCTGTGAAATCCGCAAAAACAATGCTCATTAGAAGCATGGGAAATGCATCCTTAACCTATGAAGAACTTGAAGCATTAGTTGTGGAAATTAAGGCAATACTTATTTCCAGACCAATTTCACCAATGTCAAATGATCCAAATGATATCACTGCACTTACTCCAGGAGATTTTTAATTGGTGAACCGCTCACAGCTCAAATTGACGCACATGCCAAATCTATGAAAACCAGCTTGAAATTCAGATGTCAATTAGTTTCTCACCTGAAACACGAATTTTGGACCAGATGGTCACGGGAATATCTCAATGAACTCCAGTACCGAAACAAATGGCAGGAAAGATCAAAAAATCTCAAGCCAGGAGATATCATCATTCTCAAAGAGAACAACGTTCACGTCATGAAATGGCCCTTAGGACGTGTAATAAAAACCTATAAGGGAAATGACAAGATGGTGAGAGTTGCAGATATTCAAACATCTTCAGGAATACTGAAACGAGCAGTCCGATATTTGGCACCACTTCCCACACTCAAAGAGGAAGATGAAAATTCTCAACAATTAATGCAGCAGGCTATGGCATCAATAGAGCATTCTAAATCTAATTCATGCACAACACCATCTGACGAAATAATAAAACTTAAAAAACGAAAGATTGCAGCACTTCCTAGTATGCCGATATTTACTACTAATAACTCTAGCTAGCTAGCTTTACCACTTATTTGTGCACAAAAGGTTAAAGTACAGAAATTCGAGCCCACTCTTGGTCTACATTTTGAAGGAATTGGCAACACACTAATGTCACGCTCTGAATGGAACATAATAACCCATTATGAACTATAACCATATTGGCGCGAAATTACTAATGGAACGACAGCAATGCAACATTTATGCCATCTTAAGCATCAAAAGGCAACATGTACAAATGTTCTATGAACTTTTGAATTTGGCTTAGCAGACCTGAATGAGGAAAACATTTTGCTGACAGAAAAGAGTGTCAAACGTGGCGCTATCAATCTGATCGGGAACCTCGCAAATTCACTTTTTGGCATTTTGGATTCAGGTTACGCAAAAGAAATGTCAGGCGCGTTTAAGACAGTTCAGGAAAATGAAAACCACCTCAAACAACTCTTAAAAAATCAAGCATCAATAATTGACTCAACGCTTAATGTATTTAAACAAGAAGAAGGAAAAAATCAAAGATAACTTCGAAAACTTAGATGGGCAATTGATACAAATCATTTCAAGATTACATGAAGACGAAAAGGAACAAACTCAATATCAGCAAGATTACATCGCATCCAATCATCAATAATTTCAGCGTTAGCTGATTCACACCACGGAACGATCAGCTCGATATTGTTATCTCCATCACAACTTGAATCCCAATTGGTACAAGTAAGAAATAACCTACCAGCGTCTCTACGGTTACCAGTTAATGAAGAGAACTGTACAAGGTCATGAGAGTGAAAGGAGGCGTAACAGCTGATCACGTAATATTTTACATATCCATTCCCTTATGTGATCCAGAAACACTAGAGCTTCTGAGGCCACATCCAATTCCAACTCTAATTAACGATACAATGGTAGCCATTAGACCATGCAGTGAGTTTTTAGCGATAAATGCTCATAGAGATCAATATTATGTTTTATCTGAAAAACAATGGAGATCATGCACAACAATAAAAGATTAGGAATTTTTTGTGCCCACATATGCAATCTAAATTCAACGCAGATGCTGACAAATGCTCTTGTGAAATTTCACTTCCTAACAATAATACTCACACTAATTGCCGCATTACACCTTTCATTGATAACACGTCGCTAACACAGTTAGAACACAACAACCAATGGATGTACAATATGCAGTACCCTACTCGAATAACCGCCGTGTGTGGACAAGAGCATTCACAATTAACCTTAAATGGCTCTGGAATACCCGAAATAAATCCGGAACGTACTTTAAAACATAAGTCCATCACTATCCAGGGAAATCAAACCTTAATCACTTCGCTTCAGTCATCTTATACGACAACCGTTAATATAAGTGACATCATTGTGCCAATTTAAGTGCAATTTGAAAGACCGCATCTTAAAACATACGCTTATCACATCAAAAATATCACCGAAATACAAAGACAACTGCACCAACAAGTACATATTGATTTACCATTAGAAATCAAGCACGTAACATATCATCATACCCAGGTCTGGGCAAAATACATACCTTGATTTATTTCAAATACAAAATACAAATACTTTCAAGTTGTATATTTCAAATACAAAATACATATACTTTCAAGTTGTGTATTTCAAATACAAAATACTTTTAAGCTGTGTATTTCAAATACAAAATACAGATACAAAATACATGTAGTGTATTAATGTCGCGGTGTATGCATAGCATAGTTTATGAATATATATTGCTGCGTATGCATATTGTAATTAATAAATATATGTCGTGGTGTGTGTATATTATAGTGTGTACTTAGCACACGCTGTGGTGAATGAACTGACGAATGATTTGCACCACAAGTTTAATGCACTCTTCAATATTTTGTTTGCAATAAACAAAAAGGGTCTCATGTTACACACAACGATAATACAGCTAGCACTCGATGCATAGTGCAATGACTAGTGTGTTTTGTATTAGTTTATTTAAACTACAATGTTAGTGGTTCTACTGTTACCATTTATATACAGGCAACACTTTAGGCATTGTACAAAATATAGTTGTAACGTGAACAAATAGTTACTATAATACACTACAGAATCCACTGTAGGCTAAATAGCAATGTAAGCAATAATTGTATATAAAAATCGATGAATTTTTAATAAAGAACACAATTCTTGATTGACTGCTAAACAGAGCGTTTCATCCGCTCTAGCAAAAGACAGAAATAATTATTCTTTCATTAATCCTAAATTACATGGCGATCCTGTCAGTCCTTTGGAGTGCTAAAATATAATAGCACCCAAAGAAAAATACTTGAAAAAGTGGAAAAGTGCTAAGCTAAAAAGCACCCACAGCACTAAATAAAGTGCTTAAAATTTAAATAAAATTAATGTTGCTTAAAAATAGCACCACATAATTGTTGTCCTAGTAAACCAGCCAAAAGGTTGCCAGCTGCGAAGAAGGAAGACGATACAGCCAAAGGTATCGAGATACGATGAAGGAAGGTTTTCAACCAATTACAATTGAGCAGTACAAAAGAAGACAGCAAAAGAAAAAGGAAGAAATACCAACAATCCCAATCATCAGCCGAAAGCCCAAGAGAAGAGGAGGCTACCTCTGCAGACTCAAGCGAGAAAAGGCAATCTTGCTTAGAGAAGTCAGCAGAAAACCACCACCCCGCTGGAAAAATGCTACTACAATTTGGAAGAGAATAAACGAATTGGAGCAGCAAATTCAGGCATACCTGAACAGAAAAAAATAAGTATAAAGAGAAGAGAAAAAAACAAAGAAAGTAAAAAGAAAAAAAGGAAAATTTTTTTATATAAATATATATAGAATATATATTAATAAAAGAAAACCTAAAAATCCAATAAATTGGAATTATGTAAAATACAATCCAACAATAGAGGAGGAAATAAGGAACTTAGAAAATTTATGGAAATATTTGAATATAGAGGGAAAACCATCAGAAGAGGATATTAGGAATCCAACCAAAGAGTTAGAAGTACGTTTAATGTTTGAGAAAGCAGGAATATAGGAAAATATAGAAAAAGAACAGGTTAAGATAATATTATTTCCCATAATGTGTAGGTCTAAGACTAATATAGATCACACGAACGCTAGCATAGTGAACGAAATAGAAATAGGAAAACAATCAATTAATCTACACATCGTATAAGAATGTTTGATAATTATAACAAAGTATAAATGGAGAAATGGAACTTGATTGAACGGATAATCTCATTAGAAAAGGAAAAATTTAGGAAGTCATATAAATGTACAAATAAGAGCACCTATATACGCCCGGAAACAGTTAAGAAACATTTGAATGCCATTGTGGGTTCACTGGAAGCAATTAGGATAATAGTAAATGAGAATAAAGAGAAATTTACAAGGGAGCACAAGGAACAGGCTTTTGAGTTATATTGGGCTTTAACAAACCAATTGGTGAAAATACTTGATAGGTATAGTATAAATCAAAATGTGCCCCATTCGATTGAGCAGGCATTGAAAATTGACACGGACATTGTCCTGATTTGTAGAGATACTGAGAAATTTGACCCCATTTCAGAGGAAGAAACAGAAACGGAAATGCCTCAATCAATAACAGAATTTTTGAATACAGCCTCAAGGCTGATAATTGAGTTTGATGGAAAACCCGAGAACTTAAGGGCATTCATTGATTCACTGCAATTGGTCGATTCCATAAAAGATACACATGAGCAGACTGCGGTATCTCTGATTAAGACCAAACTAAAAGGCAGTGCTAGAAATTTAATAGGGAATGAATCTAGCATAAGAGATATAATAACTAAATTACAAAGTTCTGTTAAGGGCGAATCCGTTGAAGTTTTGTCGGCAAAGATAATGAATACACGACAGAGCAATAAGACTGCGAACGCTTATTGTTCAGAGATAGAAGCGCTTGCGAAATCGCTGGAAAGTGCTTATATATCAGATGGGTTGCCATGCAAACTGGCAAACAAGTACTTTACACAAGTGGCCGTAAAGGCACTAACCAAAAACTGCACAATAGATAAGGTAAAACTTATAATGGAGGCAGGCCAATTTAGCAACATGAACGAGGCTGTTGACAAATTTATAAATAGTTGCACTGAGGCAACAGGGCATCAGAACTCGATACTACACTACTATGCTTCTTCGTCAACATTTATATACATAACACTAAAACAGAAATAATACTACTAGTAGACACAGGTGCTGATATTTCAGTAATAAGGTCAAAACATTTTAAAATGGAACACATAAACACTAACAGAATGATAACACTGAGTGGAATAGGACAGGGTAAAATCAATTCCATAGGAAGCATATTTTTCGACTTAAATTTTGGAAATTATTTAATACCTCACAACTTTCAGGTAGTACAAAATGATTTTCCAATACCTTGTGATGGAATTATTGGCATGGACTTCATTAAGAAGTACAATAGCATCCTAGACTTTAATGAAGATTGTGATTATCTTGTCCTACGCCCCTCTTACATACCACAACCAATAGAAATACCAATTACGAATAACTGCGATAATATTGATTTGCCACCAAGTTGCGAAGTAATACGCCAAATTAAGTTTGTCAATACAAATGATGAATTATTAATTCCAAATCAGGAAATTGTACCAGGTGTATTTATTGCAAATACATTGGTGAAATCAAACAAAGCATTTATTTTTATTATGAACACTAAT
Source organism: Phyto melanocephala (assembly GCA_941918925.1). Classification (NCBI taxonomy): domain Eukaryota; kingdom Metazoa; phylum Arthropoda; class Insecta; order Diptera; family Rhinophoridae; genus Phyto; species Phyto melanocephala. The sequence goes on from OW799233.1 coordinate 62,784,417, forward strand.
GACACTATAACCACAATTGAAAGTAGCAAAATAAAAACCGAAAACCTCTCTGAATATGATATAATAGAAAGGAACCACTGTAAAAAGGCACCAAGAAAATCGGAAATAATGAAGATTTTAAGGAAAAATTTTCCAAAACAGTTTGAAAAAACATTAACTGAACTTTGTGAGTCATACAGTGATATCTTCGGTTTAGAAACAGAAAGTATTACAACAAATAACTTATATGAGCAAAAGTTGAGAGTGAAGGATTCTCTAACGAATTCTGAGACGAAACGATGGAGACTTGTAATAGACTACAGACAGTTGAATGGAAAATTAATCGCGGGTAAATTCCCATTACCAAGAATAGACGATATCCTAGATCAACTTGGTAGGGCAGAGTATTTTTCATGTCTAGATCTTATGTCTGGATTTCACCAGATAAAATTGGATAAGAATTCTAGGGACTTAACATCATTTTCGACGAACAACGGTTCGTATAGATTCACTAGATTACCGTTTGAAGATAGCACCCAATTCTTTTCAGAGAATGATGACACTCGCCTTTAGCGGTTTAAGACCAGATCAGGCATTCCTATGTATGGATGATTTGGTTGTGTTGGGGTGTTCGGAGAAGCACATGCTTGCCAATTTGACAGACGTATTTGAATTATGTCGACAGCGCAACCTTAAATTGCATCCTGAAAAATGTTCATTCTTTTTGCGGGAGGTAACGTACTTAGAACACAAATGTACTGATAAGGGAATACTTCCAGACGATAGTAAATATACGGTTATCGAAAATTACCCGAAACCGAATGATGCGGATAGTGCAAGGAGGTTTGTCGCCTTTTGCAATTACTACCGTAGATTTATCAAGAATTCTTCTGAATATTCCAGACACCTTACCAGACTGTCCAAAAAGGGCGTTCCTTTCGAATGGACAAAGGACTGCGACACGGCATTTGAATACTTAAGGAAGGCATTAATGAGTCTGACACTACTTCAATACCCCGATTTTACAAGGGAATTCTGCATAACAACCGACGCAAGTAAGAATGCTTGTGGAGCCGTGCTAACTCAAATACACGAGGGGCAACATTTTGGGTTTGCTTTAAATTTTATTAAAAATGCCATTAGTGCGAAGTTATGAAAACATACCATCTGAAGTAGAGCAAAATAATGATATATTAACGTTAGAAGAACAAGCTGCCGGCGATGCACCTATTCCTGCGAATCCGGTTAAAAAACCGAAGACGCGTTTACAGGCAAGTAAGGAAGTCTCCATGACACGAGAAAATGTAAATGTTAATCATGTTCGTAGAATAGTGGAGGAATCTTTGAGTGGATTTAGAGAGGAAATTGCTAATATGGTTACAGGAGCATTGCGTAATGTGACATTAGGAAATCAAGTACATGATTTACAGGACAGACATCGGACGGAACGAGCGGATATGGATCGTGCTGAAATTCGTGATGATCGCAGTGAAGTCTCCCAAAATGATCGAGAAAATCGTGGTTTCCGAAATTCAGATAGGAATTTTGATAGAGACTCTGAGAGAATTTTGAATCTAATTCGTAACTGGAGGATTCGCTTTACTGGGGATACAACAGATTTTACCGTTGATGAGTTTATTTACAGAGTAAATACTCTCACGAATGCCAATTTAAAAGGGGATTTTGCATTATTGTGTGAACATGCCCACATTTTATTTGAGGGAAAGGCCTTAAAATGGTACTGGCGTTATCACCGTAACTGTGACACCATGGACTGGGACGACGTATGTGACAATCTTAAAAGACAATATAAAGACTATAACACTGACTTTGATATTAAAGATGACATTTTACGAAGAAGACAAAAACCTAACGAGACGTTTGACAACTTTTATGACGCAATTATGATACTTTGCGATCGGTTACGAACTCCGTTATCAGAGGGTGACTTATGTGAAATTATTCAACGAAATTTAATACCTGACGTAAGGCATGAGCTACTTCATCTTGAAATAACTCGAATCGCACATTTAAGACGTGCCGCTAGAAGACACGAAAAATTCGTTAAAGATATGACTACATCGCACTTTAACAAACGTCCGCAACAAAAGCCTTCTGTGTCAGCAGTTTTTACTGATGTTACTCAGAAGGAACATGAAGACGATTTGGAATGCGAAACAGAGGTTTGTTTAGTTGTGAAGACGGGAAAATGCTGGAATTGTGATCACGTAGGACACACATTTATTGATTGTGTTGAACCACGAACAGTTTTCTGTTACGGATGTGGGCTGAAGAACACATATAAACCGAATTGTATAAAATGTTCCCAAAAACAGGGAAACTTCTTGCGGGATGTCCGGACGTTGAAAAGCGGGCATCCAAAACAATAAGTGGTGGTAATACTCATCCAACAAATGCAAATAATAAAATACATGAATTTAATTTACATGCTGAGACAAATATACCTGATGTGACGAATGTATCTGGAAGAACAGATTTTGCAAATTTACCCAAAATACATCCTTTACAACGACCGTTCCACATACGTTTAGAGGAATATAAGCGAACTAGGGAAAGAATTTTCAATAAACCTGATGTTGTAATAAAACCAAATAGGTCCTCAAAACGAATAAAGGAATTTTATAGACGTAGGAAACAATATGTAAAATTCAATTTCCTTCACTATTCGCTAAGCAGGGGATAAGAAAAAAGGAAGAAGGTGAATAAATAACCACTAAAGAAACAATAATTGCTAGCTGATTTTAACTAAAAGCTGCGTTGAGAAAATTTATTTAAATGTAGTGGGGAATAGATTAACTTCAGTTTACCAAAATCAACCTATAAGTAAACCAATTCAAAATCTATTATCAAATTTTAAGTAATCAAATTTGTTTATCGTTGCTTAAAAAATCTGTTGATATATATATGGAATTTTTTTTTTTTTTTTTTTTGAATTTTGCTTAAATTTTCTAAATTTTGTTTATTTTGTAAAAACCAAATTATAATGTATGGTTACCTAAAGTAGATTATTTGATATTTGATAAAATTACATTCAAGTTTTGTAAACAAATACCCCAATCTCACAGATAAACATTTAAGCATACACATTCACACATTAGGATAAACTAAACACTCAAACACACACACCCACACCCACACAAAAGGAATCTATTCGCTCTAATTAGTCTATGTGGATTTCGGTATGATTGAAAAAAAACATAAACTTATAGCGCAGTCCACATACACACATTATATAGCAAAACTAAATTTTTCTAACTAAGTTAAATCCTCAACCATTTTACGGTCATCTGGCGCCTGCTGACTTCGTGGGATTATGTTAATGTAAGTTGAGTTACTTTGTTATTTTTATTTTATCACCCAATTAAAATTATTCTTTTAAACACTCAAATTTGACTTAAAACATACATATTAAATAATAGTTCGTATTTTCCAAAGCTCATATTTGAATTTGAGTAGAATGAATATTTAGTCCTGGATTTATACTTACTTGTTTAATTTAAATTTACAATTTGGTTTACCATACCTAATTTTTTTTTCTTTTTCTTTTTGCATTAAATATTTAAATTGCATTGACACTATGTAATTTATAAAATATAATTTAAAGAACTAATTTATTTCAATGGAATACTCCTTTTAAGTTTTCCTAATTTTGTATAATTTTTGACCAATGTTAATTTTTAATTAATATACTAATTTTAATATTTAATATATATTAACCATAAGTCACTTATTTAAATTAATAAATATTGTTATTGCATATTGATTTCGAAAATGAAATTTTGATTTTTTTTGTTGCTTTAAAAACGAAAGGTGAAGTTAAAGGTATGGGGTTTATAGGGATAATTTAATTTATAACTTTTGGTTTGCTATCTACCTAAAGTAAAATCTGTCCTTTTGTATATAAATTTATCAATTATCTTAAAATCTGGTAATTCTGCACTTACAAATTCATTTCTTAATCGAGTGTATTCGGTACTATCGAACGCAGTTGAACGTAGATCTATAGATGGAAATGTTTGCAAATCCACTTCGGCTACATGTAGACTATCATCAAAAGCTCGAGATAATGCATCCGGTACTACGTTGTCTTTACCTTTACGATGTTCTATGTTAAAATTGTAGCCTTGTAATTTAAGCGCCCACCTTGCCAAACGACCTGAAAGGTCCTTTTGTCTCATTAGCCATTTGAGACTGGCATGATCCGTAATAACCCTGAATTCATGGCCCTCAATATAAGCCCGAAACTTTTTAATGGCCAGTATTACTGCCAAACACTCAAGCTCTGTGATAGAATAATTTCGTTGAGCTTTATTAAGTTTTTGCGACATAAATGCAATTGGGCTTTCATTTCCATTATCGTCAAGTTGAGCCAGAACTGCACCAATTCCATACGTACTCGCATCACACTGAACTATAAACGGCTTGTCAAAGTTTGCATGTACTAACACAGGTGCGGAGGTCAGCTTTTCCTTTACTGTTTCAAACGATTCTTGGGCTTCATCTGTCCAAACAAATGTTTTCCTTTTCGACAACAATTCAGTCATTGGAAACGTAACAGAAGCATATTCATCAATAAACCGACAATACCATCCGGCCATACCAAGGAATTGACGAAGTTGACGAACTGTACGTGGAACTGGAAATTTGGAAATAGCTTCAACTTTATCGGGGTCTACTTTCAATGACCCTCCTCCAACTATATAACCAAGGTACTGTACCTGCCTCAAACAGAAACTGCTTTTCTTTACATTAATTGTCAAGTTCGCTTTCCGAAGTTGTGTAGCCACCTCCTTTAAGTGCTGTAAGTGTTCGTCGAAGTTTTTTGAAATTATCAGTAAGTCATCAAGGTATATGAAAACATTCGTTTTTAACTTATACGGAATTACTTGGTCCATCAGTCTACACATTGTTTGTGGAGCATTGCACAATCCAAACGGCATTCTTGTAAACTGGTACAAAGGCCGATTAGGGATTGTGAATGCTGTCTTTAGTCTTGAAGTTTCGTCCAATTTAATCTGCCAAAATGCATCTTTTAGATCCACTTTAGAAATATAGTAAATTGGAGGAAGCCTCGAAATCAGTCCGTCTATGTTCGGAATGGGATAAGCATCCTTTGTAGTTAACAAATTCAACTTACGGCTGTCCAAACAAAATCGCACTTTTCCTGGTTTAACGATTAAGACACCAGGAGATGACCAAGGAGATGACGGACATTCTTCGATAACACCTAAGCTTAACATCCGATCTATTTCGTCACACAACAGTTTTTCTCTTGCCGGAGAAATCGGGTAGTATCTCTGTTTGATCGGTGTTGCATTATTTGTATCAATGTGATGTTCCAGCAGTGAAGTGCAACCTAAACCATCCCGCTCAGAATTAGGATAATAATCCATAACCCTTTTCAATTGTTGCTCCTGTGACCCGGTCAAAAAAATTTTATCAGTATCGTTATCACAAATGATTTCGTTTACAACGTTTATTGAGACAATCTGTATACCAAACTTTTCCCAAAAGTCCATGCCACATATAATGTCTTGCTTAATCGATGGTATTAATAGAAACTCAATTATTTTCATTTGTTCATTATAACCAACTTCCATGGAGATCGTACCTAAAACATTTTGTCGTTTTCCATCAGCTGTTTTAACATTCCCAATACCACGTTTATAATTTTCGGATTGGATAATTTCGGCACATAAACAACCACCGATGACATTAATATTTGCTCCACTATCTAACAATGCAAAAATATTTTTTTCCTTAACGTTCAACATTATATATGGCCTATTATCATTCGTCTTATTTATCAGGGATGAAATAATATATTTTACATATTGTTTCCTACGTCTATAAAATTCCTTTATTCGTTTTGAGGACCTATTTGGTTTTATTACAACATCAGGTTTATTGAAAATTCTTTCCCTAGTTCGCTTATATTCCTCTAAACGTATGTGGAACGGTCGTTGTAAAGGATGTATTTTGGGTAAATTTGCAAAATCTGTTCTTCCAGATACATTCGTCACATCAGGTATATTTGTCTCAGCATGTAAATTAAATTCATGTATTTTATTATTTGCATTTGTTGGATGAGTATTACCACCACTTATTGTTTTGGATGCCCGCTTTTCAACGTCCGGACATCCCGCAAGAAGTTTCCCTGTTTTTGGGAACATTTTATACAATTCGGTTTATATGTGTTCTTCAGCCCACATCCGTAACAGAAAACTGTTCGTGGTTCAACACAATCAATAAATGTGTGTCCTACGTGATCACAATTCCAGCATTTTCCCGTCTTCACAACTAAACAAACCTCTGTTTCGCATTCCAAATCGTCTTCATGTTCCTTCTGAGTAACATCAGTAAAAACTGCTGACACAGAAGGCTTTTGTTGCGGACGTTTGTTAAAGTGCGATGTAGTCATATCTTTAACGAATTTTTCGTGTCTTCTAGCGGCACGTCTTAAATGTGCGATTCGAGTTATTTCAAGATGAAGTAGCTCATGCCTTACGTCAGGTATTAAATTTCGTTGAATAATTTCACATAAGTCACCCTCTGATAACGGAGTTCGTAACCGATCGCAAAGTATCATAATTGCGTCATAAAAGTTGTCAAACGTCTCGTTAGGTTTTTGTCTTCTTCGTAAAATGTCATCTTTAATATCAAAGTCAGTGTTATAGTCTTTATATTGTCTTTTAAGATTGTCACATACGTCGTCCCAGTCCATGGTGTCACAGTTACGGTGATAACGCCAGTACCATTTTAAGGCCTTTCCCTCAAATAAAATGTGGGCATGTTCACACAATAATGCAAAATCCCCTTTTAAATTGGCATTCGTGAGAGTATTTACTCTGTAAATAAACTCATCAACGGTAAAATCTGTTGTATCCCCAGTAAAGCGAATCCTCCAGTTACGAATTAGATTCAAAATTCTCTCAGAGTCTCTATCAAAATTCCTATCTGAATTTCGGAAACCACGATTTTCTCGATCATTTTGGGAGACTTCACTGCGATCATCACGAATTTCAGCACGATCCATATCCGCTCGTTCCGTCCGATGTCTGTCCTGTAAATCATGTACTTGATTTCCTAATGTCACATTACGCAATGCTCCTGTAACCATATTAGCAATTTCCTCTCTAAATCCACTCAAAGATTCCTCCACTATTCTACGAACATGATTAACATTTACATTTTCTCGTGTCATGGAGACTTCCTTACTTGCCTGTAAACGCGTCTTCGGTTTTTTAACCGGATTCGCAGGAATAGGTGCATCGCCGGCAGCTTGTTCTTCTAACGTTAATATATCATTATTTTGCTCTACTTCAGATGGTATGTTTTCATAACTTCGCACTAATGGCATTTTTAATAAAATTTAAAGCACACCCAAAATGAAATAAAAAAAAAAAAAAACAAAAAAAAAAAAATAAAGGACAATACCAAAACCGTATTTGTGGGAAACAAAAGTCAAAGTATAAGTTATCGAGATCGAAGAAATCTAAACCAAATTAATCTCAACCGATAGATAGAAAAATAAACAAAGGAAAATTGTCGATATAAACCACCAATCTTTATTAAACCTTTCGAAAACAAACAAATCAGTAGAAGTTAAAGATTACAATTTAACTACTTGGTGAAGTATCTAGGCAGGGATTCATAAAATAAAATAAAAAAAAAATTATACCAAAGGAAAAGTTCAAATTAAATCATATCATAAATTATAACTAAACAATAATTTAACTAAAAATATAAAAAAAAATAAAAATTATTTTCAAATAATGCTCTTTATTCAATCATCAACAACAAAAATAAAAATTAAAGAGAGAACCCAAAAATGTAGGAAACTTTTGACACCAGCCAAAAAAAAATATCATCCATACATTATTGAATACATATATGTATATATATTAGAGATTGACTATTCTAGGAAGGTAAGCAACCGATTCCCGACCATTCACTTAAAATCCATGCCTAAGAAATAATCGAACTAGCCAAAATTTTAAAGAAGAAATCAAAAGAGTCAAACAATACGGAAAAAAATTAAAAAAAAAACATAAAGGAAAATGAGTCAAACGAGTACTGTACCGATGTCTACCAGATCAACTTCTCTAATTCGAACCCAAGCCCTGATAACTAATGTCCCACCAATCATTAGCCGGGATTTTATTATCATATACAACAATAACAAAATGTCCACAGTAAAAATATAATAAAACATTAGTAAAAATAAAAATAATATAAAAGAAAATGTAAACAGAAGTAAATCACTACACATTAAAATAATTCAGAGCCCTCAGCATCTAGATGTAACACACAATAAATATTTAAAACTAACGATAACTGAGGCCCCACGTTGGGCGCCAAAAATCTCTGTAACGAATTTGACTAAAGGTGTACTATCCTGGGAACTGGGCTACCTATTATTCCGGCTGTGCTCGTCGTTGGGGTGGATGTTGAGTTCCCAAATCAAATATTTATATTTAAAAAAAAAATAATAAAAATTCATTACCAAAGACTTTACTTTAGGTAGCAACTATTCATAAAACCATGATTAACTTCGTAAAAAGAAAACAAAATAAAAAAAATGTTGTTGATGACTGTAGTGTAGCTTTAGATTGAATTTGCTACACTTGTCCTGAGCCCACCCTCCATACTGACTAAATCCCTATTTTCATTTGTCAGCCCTTTATTAAAGCAAACCAAAAGTTATAAATTAAATTATCCCTATAAACCCCATACCTTTAACTTCACCTTTCGTTTTTAAAGCAACAAAAAAAATCAAAATTTCATTTTCGAAATCAATATGCAATAACAATATTTATTAATTTAAATAAGTGACTTATGGTTAATATATATTAAATATTAAAATTAGTATATTAATTAAAAATTAACATTGGTCAAAAATTATACAAAATTAGGAAAACTTAAAAGGAGTATTCCATTGAAATAAATTAGTTCTTTAAATTATATTTTATAAATTACATAGTGTCAATGCAATTTAAATATTTAATGCAAAAAGAAAAAGAAAAAAAAATTAGGTATGGTAAACCAAATTGTAAATTTAAATTAAACAAGTAAGTATAAATCCAGGACTAAATATTCATTCTACTCAAATTCAAATATGAGCTTTGGAAAATACGAACTATTATTTAATATGTATGTTTTAAGTCAAATTTGAGTGTTTAAAAGAATAATTTTAATTGGGTGATAAAATAAAAATAACAAAGTAACTCAACTTACATTAACATAATCCCACGAAGTCAGCAGGCGCCAGATGACCGTAAAATGGTTGAGGATTTAACTTAGTTAGAAAAATTTAGTTTTGCTATATAATGTGTGTATGTGGACTGCGCTATAAGTTTATGTTTTTTTTTCAATCATACCGAAATCCACATAGACTAATTAGAGCGAATAGATTCCTTTTGTGTGGGTGTGGGTGTGTGTGTTTGAGTGTTTAGTTTATCCTAATGTGTGAATGTGTATGCTTAAATGTTTATCTGTGAGATTGGGGTATTTGTTTACAAAACTTGAATGTAATTTTATCAAATATCAAATAATCTACTTTAGGTAACCATACATTATAATTTGGTTTTTACAAAATAAACAAAATTTAGAAAATTTAAGCAAAATTCAAAAAAAAAAAAAAAAAATTCCATATATATATCAACAGATTTTTTAAGCAACGATAAACAAATTTGATTACTTAAAATTTGATAATAGATTTTGAATTGGTTTACTTATAGGTTGATTTTGGTAAACTGAAGTTAATCTATTCCCCACTACATTTAAATAAATTTTCTCAACGCAGCTTTTAGTTAAAATCAGCTAGCAATTATTGTTTCTTTAGTGGTTATTTATTCACCTTCTTCCTTTTTTCTTATCCCCTGCTTAGCGAATAGTGAAGGAAATTGAACGAATTATTGCAAATTGGACAATTGTTTGAAGGCTTTAAAACAATGGTAATACAATTTATTAAAATAACCGCACGTTGAAACAGTTTTGATGTAGTTATTTGGATCTACTTACAGTACAAATGTCAGAAAAGGCTAATCACAGAAAACCAGAAGGAAGTCCTTATAGCAAAAAATAATAAAAGAAAAAATCGAAGTCCTTTCAGTTGCAATTATTCCTGACAAAATTTTGATATTTGTCCTTAAATAGAAAATAATCTTGAAATTTTCCCTTATTCCTTTTGAAAAGCACACAATAATCACAGATTGAATAATTATTTATGAACGACACCAAATTACTTGTTTATTTTTCCCAACTGACTCACTCAATTAACAATTACAAATGAAAAATTTTCAAAATTTTGATTGTTTACAAAAATTTAAAGCAAAGTTAACTTATATAAAAAAAAATAAAATCTATATCAATTTAAAAAGTTTTGAAAAGTATAATTTGCACAGCCAAATAAAAATGTTTGTAAAGTTCCGGAAAATATATATTAACACTAATTTCGCAGGTAATACTAAAGAAAATCTGTACCCATATCACACGCTTCGAAGACATTCACAAAGGGCGAGGGTAATAAATCAACAATCGAACAAGAGTTGATTGCAATACATTGGGCTATCACACATTTTCGACCATATATATATGGAAAACATTTCCTAGTCCGCACTGACCATAGACCACTTTCATACCTGCTTTAATGAGAAATCCTAGTTCGAAATTAACTAGAATGAGACTGGACCTAGAGGAATATGACTTCACGGTAGAATATCTTAGGGGAAAAGACAATTTTGTGGCCGACGCTTTGTCGCGCATGACAATTAATGAATTGAAGGCAATGAATTTGGAAAATAATACAATATTGAGAATGACGACAAGGTCAGTAAGTAGAAAGGCAGAAAAAATGGCAAGGAAAGATAATATTGAAAATAGACATCAATTAGATGAGAATAGGAAGCCCAATATATATGTCCCAGTAAACAATACTGACGCCAGAAAATATTACAAATTGAAAATTACTCCCGAGAGATGCTACATCAAACGTGGAAAATCTATTGTGACATATATACAAATTAATGATTTTTTTATTAATGAGAAATTTGACTTAGGACAATTCTTCTCAAGGCTCGAGGAAGTGGCCGGTAAACAAAATATAATGAAATTACAAGTGGCACCAAGTGAGCAAATTTTCGAATTTATCTCTATTAATGAATTTAAAGATATGGGCAATATGAAATTAGATAAAGTAAAAGTAGCGCTACTTAATGAGGTGATCCACATAAAGAAGAATGTCGATAATATGAAAGAGATACTGAAACGATACCATGATGACCCTGAGGGAGGCCATTCAGGTGTTTCTAGAACTCTTAATAAAATTAAAAGATAGTTTTATTGGAAAAATATTACAAAAGACGTAACCAGATCATATAACGGAAATGAATACGCAGTCACTATAATTTGCGACTTGACGGAATATTTAGTGACGATACCGATAAGAGACAAAAGTGCGAAAACGGTAGCTAAGGCTATTTTTGAACATTTTATTCTGACCTATGGCCCAATGAAGACGTTCATTACGGACATGGGTACAGAGTATAAAAATTCTATTATAAGTGAGTTATGCAATCTCCTGAGGATAAATAATATAACATCTACAGCTCACCATCACCAGACGCTAGGAAATGTGGAAAGAAGCCATAGAACATTCAACGAATATGTAAGATCTTACATATCCGTTGACGGAAGCGATTGGGATGAATGGCTCAAGTACTTTACGTACTGTTTTAATACTACACCATCGTCAGTACATGACTACTGTCCGTATGAGTTAGTTTTTGGAAAAATGCCAAATAGATTTTTACAATTTAATGAGGTAGATGAAATAACACCTTTATACAATATAGAAGATTATGTTAAGGAAATTAGATATAGATTATGAGTCTCTCACAAAAGAGCTAGGGAACTACTAGATAAGGCTAAACTAAGACAGAAAATAAATTATGATAAGGAAACATTAGATTATAACTTTAAAATAGGAGATTTAGTTTTATTAAGAAATGATACAGGTCATAAATTGGATTCACAATATAAAGGACCATATAAGGTAAAGAAAATAGATTTAAGACATAATGTTACTATAGTAGATAATAAAACAAATAAGGAACAAATAGTCCATAAGAATAGACTTAAAATTTATATACAATAAATACCTATTAAATATATGAGATCGCGATCCAAATATGTTTCAGAAAATTAAAATTAAATGTAAAATTAAACTTAAGTAACTATAAGTTGTATCATAAACTAATTGTACAAGAATGTTCATACAATCTTTGAGTTGTATGAGCATTGTTCCGTAAAAGGGAGGTGTAGTGTATTAATGTTGCGGTGTATGCATAGCATAGTTTATGAATATATATTGCTGCGTATGCATATTGTAATTACTAAATATATGTCGTAGTGTGTGTATATTATAGTGTGTACTTAGCACACGCTGTGGTGAATGAACTGACGAATGATTTGCACCACAAGTTTAATGCACTCTTCAATATTTTGTTTGCAATAAACAAAAAGGGTCTCATGTTACACACAACGATAATACAGCTAGCACTCGATGCATAGTGCAATGACTAGTGTGTTTTGTATTAGTTTATTTAAACTACAATGTTAGTGGTTATACTGTTAACATTTATATACAGGCAACACTTTAGGCATTGTACAAAATATAGTTGTAACGCGAACAAATAGTTACTATAATACACTACAGAATCCACTGTAGGCTAAATAGCAATGTAAGCAATAATTGTATATAAAAATCAATGAATTTTTAATAAAGAACACAATTCTTGATTGACTGCTAAACAGAGCGTTTCATCCGCTCTAGCAAAAGACAGAAATAATTATTCTTTCATTAATCCTAAATTACTTACAAATATTTTTTGAATTTCGGTCTCATAAAAATTTACATTTATGCATACATACATATGTATCTCTTCTTAGTTCTGTTTCTAAATATTTTATTTAATAAAACTAAGTTTGACATATATGTGACAGCTCATAGAGAAAGGGACCTAAGGGTAAAAAAAAACAATTTTCACTTTCGTTTTTTTGATGTGGACAACATCTGAGCATCGAATGAGACCGATCCCATGCCCCACAAGTGTTCCCTCCCAGAGATATGCGCGTTTTTTTAAAGTGAGAACGACGATTCTAAGCGCAAATAGAAAGGGACCTAACGGTAAAATTTATTTATTTACATTTTTTTCCCCTACTGAATTAACAAAATAACTTGATTTTACGAAACTACAAAAAATTTATTTTTTCCTTATGAACAATTTAAAAAAATAGAAAAATCATTTAATCTTTAAAATGGCTCTTCTGAAAAACCTTTTTTTAACCTTAGGTCCCTTTCTCTATGCGCTGTCACATATATATATATTTATATATATGTTGATTTTCTAAAAGAATTCCGCAATTACTTAGTTGCCCACCCAGTATTTTATTTACTTATTATATAAGTACTAGCTAATACCCGGTGTGCTTCGCCACCCCAAATTTTAGTATTTAATTCATATGGCAGGTGCCACGCCCACTATTGTTAATGCACCAATTTTTTCCATAAATGTTTAATTGAATATCAAAGTTGCTTTTGCAAAATTTTAGTACTCTAATCGATATCGTTTTCCAGATATACGAATTTTAGTATTTAATTCATATGGCAGGTGCCACGCCCACTATTGATAATGCACCCATTTCTTGCCTAAATGTTCATTTGGGTGTCAAAGTTGCTCTTGCAAAATTTTACTACTCTAATCGATATCGTTTTCCAAATATACGAATTTTAATATTTAATTCATGTGGCCACGCCTACTATTGCAAGTACGCCCATTTTTTACCCAAATTTTCGTGTGTATGTCAAAGTTTACCGTACTTAATTTGAAGACTCTAGCTGCATTAACTTTCGTGATATATAATATTTAATACTTATTCTTTAATAGGGCGTGGCACCCCGCCCACTTACAATTTCAAACCAAAATATAGCCTATAGTTCCTTCCAGACATACAGAAAGATTCTGTGAAAATTTCAAGGAAATCGGTCCAGCCGTTTAACCGTCTATAAAGCACAAACAAACATACAAACATACAAACATATAAACATACAAACATACAAACACACATTGATTTTTATATATATAGATGTACGTACATATGATACACAATTTAAAATTGTTAAAGTTGAAAAATTTTCATTAGTAAAAAGTGCATTTACTTTGAGCGACTTATTATGTAAATTTGCGTTTAATTTTCTAGCGTCAAGTTTTTACTGGGGAAGTAAGTGAAAAAAGCATATTTAGAATTTAATAGTTAGTAAGTAAAAAATGTATTCAATAAAACAGGTATTTCCTTTAATATAAACTAGATTTTTTAAAGAATCATCAGATAAGCAGCCTCTTGTTGGGAAATGTATAAAACCTGCTAAGGAAAATAATCTTTCTACACGCCCTGAGGAACACAAGCTACTGTTAAATTCTCTTAATGCATTTTTAATATTTGGATAGCTTTCCAAAACGGAAATCTCTTTGCTCTTATCATTTAGGAATCTGATGAACTCTAATTCCAAATTTTATGTGCGAGGTTGATCAATGTTCTTGTCGGCAAAAACAATAAAATCTTCATCTGCTGCATCCAAGCATTGCTTCACGTTTTTTGTATTTTTTTTCTAAGGTATCTATTGCCAAGTTTTTAATTCGTTGCCTCTTGTTTCCAGTGATGTTTTCTGGCAGCCTACGCATTTTAAAACTTGGGTGGAAACATGACGCCAATATGCCTCTATTTGCTTTAGGTGCTAGCATGAAAAACTTTACAAATCTTCTCTCAACGCTCTCCCTTAGTTTTGGCAAAATACAACTGAAATGTCTCAAATTGTTACATTGCAGCCGATCTAATCTGGTTCTTACAGATATTAAAGTAGGCAAAAGTTTTCCATAATAGCAATTATTTCCCTGTATGTAGTCCACGCCGTAGCTATTGGTTTCAATATTTCAATGAATTCCTCAAAGTACTCCAGTTCTATAGCATAGAACGTGTTAGCCTTATCTAACTAAACAAATAATCCATTTAATTTTGATTTTCTTTTCATTAGCTGTACTATGGAATCGAAACGAGAGTTCCATCTTGTGGGACATGGATATACTAACAGTTGTCCGAGGCAATCTTTTATGACTTCAGCTTATTTGGGTCTTCTGGATTAATTCCATAATAAAGTATATTTAGCAATTGCCGAGTAGTGAATTCTACAGGCACGAGAATTTTTTATGAAAATATTCATATCTGTTGTGGCTAAAAGACTTAATGTGTGGCTGACACATCTCAGATGCCTCGGCAAATATAACTCTCTAGCTTTTCATTTTATATCACATGATTAGTGTAAATGAATTCGCCTCAGACGAAACAACTTAAAGCTGAATAGTATTTTTTTCAAATGTGAAATTTTAATGGTCATAGTTTTTAGCGATTTTCGCTTTTGTATGACACAACTTATTTTTAAATTTATTGTAAAAAATAAATGTATTTTGTATAAATGTGCCTTTGAGCCACATGTATTTGAAATACAAAATACTTTTAAGTTGTGTTTTTGAAATACAAAATACTTTCAAACCATGTATTTCAAATACATATACAAAATACGTATTTGTATCTTGTATCTGTATTTCAAATACAGGTATTTCAAATACTGCCCAGGCCTGGTCATACCACAGTTGCCTATGCCGCTTTCCTTCTCACAATTGGGACAATTGGGGTGATTGAATACAACGTCGAAAGATAGAAATCAATCAACAAACCCCATGCCCTGCAGTCCGTCATCATGTAACACCATCTGATTTCAGTAACCTAAGCTCTATAATGTCAAATACTAAAGCAATTTGTCGTCAAAGGTTGTTGAACATATGTAGTTCAACGCCGGGGTGTATGTTCATACTTTTACAGTTCATTTACACAATTGGGTGATTCACAAGGTGTCTTATCATGTCATATTGTCCTAAAATTTTACAATGGTTTAAAAATGTTGTTGCTTTTCAAACAAAAAGTGTCGTATAATAATAGAATTTTGTAGGATATGTTTATTGTGCTGTCGTATTTAATAAGCAGAGACCTGTGCTAAACGGCTAAGCCAAGCCGCAACAGTTTTTGTAAGCTGTCGCCGTTCATTGTATAATTTTATCGGGCCGACATCCAAATTTGAGCGCAGTTGCTAATTTTTGATAACAAATCACTATTGGCGTCAAATAAGATCGGCTAAGGACTCTGCTGTTTGTGTTTCTCAAACAAAATTTAATTTATTTGTAATTTATTTACTTGAGTTTGCCATTACAACATCTAAAATGTACTTTTCGCACAAACTGGCTATTATTTTGTTTTTTTTTACTTGTTTTTAGCATTATGAAAGAAAATATTTTTTTTTATAATTGTTCTACATCAGCTGATTTAAATTCAAAATAGCACACTTAATTATGAGGGGTTGTTCACAATAGTCTTAATTTTTCATGCTGTTATTATAGGACATATGACTTTATGACACTACTGTGAATCCCCCAAATATGTGCATAGATTTGAGTCACTGTTACGTTTAATATTTAATTGTGATTCATTTTACTGCATGTTATTAAAAATTATTTGGGGTATTCACAGTAGTGTCATCACATCAGTGACACCTTGTGAATCACCCAATTATATTTATACGTCATACTTTACGTTGCTGACTTGTATTTTTATATTAAGTAATAATTCTGTGCAGTTCATTGCAAAGTAAACAAACTTGAATATGAGGTGCAATGAACCAAAGTAAACTAAATAAAAAAAACAACAACACATTGTGCTAGGTCAGTAATGTGTGGAATGTGTGTTTTGTAACACTTATTTTTAGTTATTTTAATGCAATACAGCAATAAATTATTATATAAGAAATCAAATTATGTTAATAAATGAGAGTTATAATAAACCTTTTAAAGTGTTTAATTGTTTCTCTGCTCCGTAGTAACCAAGTTCAAGTGTTTGTATTACAGAATAAAATTTGTCCTGGTGTTATTGCCTTGACAAAAGAACAAAATAGTTGCTTGGCACCTAAGCCTTGCAATTACACAATTTTTTATTGATCAACAAAACAGTTGATCTTAACAATACTTTTTGTTATATTTATAAGTATGATATACGTAAAAAACTGTATAAATAAAAAATTTTGATATCTGAATATATTTGTTTTGTTATTTACTTGTTAAGATATAATTTTAAAAAAGTAAACTGTAAAAAAATATGTTTGCAGATTTTTGAAAACAAGATGCAGATTTTTTAAAACAAGATTTTATTTTGCAGATTTCTTATGAAAATATAGTTAAGGTGGTTTGCAGTCTCAGTACCACAACAGTCTGCCGAAGCCGCTGTGACCGAAACAGTCAGTGCAAAGTGACATTTGAATCGCAATTTGAGTACCAATCTTGTATGAACTGTGCTGATAACATTCGACTTTATATTTATCATAGTACGCAAAAAATTATGTTTGCGAATGCAATTTAATTTTTTTCTCTCGTTTTTTTTTAAATTATGCTCTGAATTAAAAAAAAATAAAAGTTGCGAGACAAATTTTATTTAGAATTTGTATGCTTTTTCATTCTTTTCGCAAATAAAATAAATATTTTTTTATATTTAACTAGAGAAGCCCGGCGCACGTTGCTACACCATTTAATGAATAAAAATGCATTCTGAATTAAAATTGAATATCAAAAAAATAGTATAACTTTTTTTAATGGGCGTGGCACTGCCCACTTTTCTAATCACGAAACTGTATAGTCATGACAGCTCAATTTGTGTGTACAGTTTCAAAAAAATCGGTCCGGGGCAAGTACCTCAAAATTAGAACTTATTTTATGAGCGTGGCCCTGCCCAATTTTATAATCACGGAACTGTATAGTCATGACAACTCAATATATGTGTGCAAAGTTTAAGGAAAATCGGTCAAGTGTAAGTAGCTAAAAATGATAACTAATTTTTATGGGCGTGGCCGCGCCCACTTTTTGCCACCCATAAACACTCCCTGGAATGTGTACAACGACTTGCCAATGTTTGAGTCCGATCGGTTTTACAGTTTCGGAGTCTGTAGCTTACACACACACACACAGACAGAGTTTCACTTTTATATATATACCTATAGATGAATGGTGATACAAACAATTGTTATTGCATGACTACATGTTGTGAAGGGTATATAAGATTCGGCACGACCGAATGTAACACTGTTACTTGTTTTAATTATGCTTTGAATTAAAAAAAATAAAAGTTGCGAGACAAATTCTATTTAGGATTTTTACGTTTTTAATTCTTTTCGCAAATAAAATATATATTTTTATACCCTTCACACAGTGAAAAAGGGTATTTATAGGTTTGTCATTCCGTGTGAAATTTCTACAATTTTGATTTCCGACCCCATAAAGTATATATTTTCTGAAAGCTTATGAATAGGGGAGTCGATTAAGCGCTGTCAGTCTGTCAGTCTGTCCGTGTGTATGTTGAAATCAACTTTTTGAAGCCCCCCGACATCGCTTGGACTCGGGTGAGGTATTAAAATATCAGAAATATTCGGGAGTAGATCGCTATTCGGTACATAAACAACTGAGATATGAGCAAAAACCCACGACCACCTCGATTTTTTTTTCACAAAAGCAACATTACAACAACAACATACATACATACAAACGTGTATACTGGTTAGAGAAAACGTGGCATCGAATCCCAGCTGAGCCAAAAAAATTTTTTTTTTAATTTTTTTTAAATTTTTTTTTTTATTTTTTTTTTTTTTATTTTTTATTTAATATATTATTTATATTTTTATTATTTTTTTTTAATTTTTTTTTTAAAATTTTTTTTATTTTTTTTTTGTTTTATATATATTATATACATAATAATTTTTTAAAAATTTTTTTTTTTTTTAATTTTTTTTTTTTTTTGTTTTTTTAACATTCATACGTGAATTTATAATTTTACAATGGGACGTTTTTATATATGTATGTTTTTATATTTATGTACGTATTTCATATGGGATGAATGGTGACACAAACCACTGTTATTGCATGAATTCACGTTGTGAAGGGTATATAAGATTCGGCACGGCCGAATATAGCGCTCTTACTTGTTTTTTATTTAATTCGTTTGCAATACAAATTTTATTATTAAAATTCGCCGTGTTTCATTCCTCTCGCAACTTAAATATAGGTATTTCATTAAGAGCAAAATAGAATCAGAAACGAATAATTATTTTAAAAAATTTCGTCTTTTTATTTGTTGTTGTTTGTCGTATGAAAAAAATCGTAACATTAAATAATGTACAGTAGCAGCCATAATGGTTTAACAAACACACAATGCGTTCTTAACGGATTGGATCTTGCTTATTGTATATAAATAGCTGTATCGTGTATAAATATTATATTTTATATATCCGTACATACATATATAGTATTTTTATCCTCATAAATTAAATTATAATTAATTTAAAGATGCGGGCAAGAAAAACAACTTTATAGGTCTAATAAAATAATTAGGGATTTATATAAAAAGGTAAAGTCTGAAAAGGATATGCGTATTAGCAAAATACATACTTATATTAGCATATATATACCTGAAAATGTAAACAGAAAATTCATTATATATATTTATTTTATTTTACTCAGTAGAGTAAAAATCCTTGTTTGTCTTAAATTGAAACTCGGTAAAAAGCTACTTTATATACAAGCATATGTCAAGCGCCTATAGGTAAGAAGTTGTGTGTCACTTTGTATCCAATGCCTCTTTTAACAACAACAATACCCGAAAAACAAATAGCATCAATAAAAAGGTATATGTATACATAATTTGTTTTAAATAGCACTGTACGTTACTTTTTTTCCCTCTGTTGTATTTGTAATATTGTAATAATTTTACATAATTTGTTTTGTGTGTGTTTCTTTGTGTTCATGTGCATTTCATATGAATTTTTTACTTAAATTTCCAAACAAACTTAACTTTAACAAAATAAATACTCATATGAGACATATTACATTAAGCAGAAAAAATATAAGTAAACAAATAATTTTGGCCTCGTAAATATTGAATTTTTATCTATGTGCGCCGCCTATATAGCCTCATCACCTATTTCCAATATTTCCTGAGATCTTTTACTGAATAAAAATCATAAGAGATACCCACCACCAAAAAAAAAGTGGGGGTTTGTTCAAAAAACAATGTACTTCCATTACCAAATAAAATGCGATTGTGTCTGAACGCATTGACGTAGAGCGATAACATTTCGAAAGTATATTTTCTGATTAAAAAAATATCTTTCTCTGAAAATTGCTCCAATCTTTATATTACGAAAGAATTTATAGATAAAAATGCAAGAAAATTTATATCGCACAGTGTCTTTTTCGGTATACATATATAAAATGTAAAACGTCATAAAACCTAAAAACCTATGGTGCTAAAGTTTTGCAAATATGGCTTCATCAATGTTATTGCAATAAAGGAAAATTAAGGTGACACACTCACTTTAACGCCCACCTCTCATATAACGCTTTATTTTAAATTCATATAATTTCTCTTTGAACAAAAATTTCGGAAGAAAAAAGGCTCTACATTGAAATATCTAAGTTAAATTTATTAGCAGAAACTACTTTGAGACGCCTACTTCAACGTCACTTCTCATATACAGACATAGTCATATATATTTACACAAATTCACAAAATGTTAGTGTGTTTAGAAATAAAACAAAATGTTTGAGCTTTTCGAATAAATTTTCAAATGAAATCTACTAAATTGTTATCCTTAAAATGTACAGTTTATGCTAGTTAAAAAAGTTGATTTGAATTACAAATAAAGTCTACGCCTTACCTTTCAAATTTATTTGCACACTTATTTTGTCTGTCAAAAGTATTTACACATCCGTGAATTTAAGTTAAAAACGCTGCACTCTTTTAAAAAAACCTTATAGTTAGCAAATTTTTATTGCATAAAAATTAATATTTATAGAAAAGTCGCTAAAAAACGTTTAAAATGGTGAAAATAAAGGAAATTCCCGTCGAACGCGAGTTGAGATCGCAACGAAGTTTGGAATGGGTTCCTCGGCATCAGACTTGGGAAAAGAGTACGGAATATGTCGGAAAACAGTCTACAATTTAGTTAAGAAGAAAGACACCTATGGAAGCCTACAAAATAGGATCAGAACTGGTCGGAAATATGTGACAAACAAAATAGAAGATCGTTCTATTCTTAAAATATTCGCAGAAAATCCAGTCGTAATTCCGGTTAAAATTGATGCAGAGACAGAAAACATCATTGGAAAACCTGTAAGTGAATCCACAATTCGGAGAAGATTCAGCTCGTATGATATACGAGAGAAAAGTAATAGACATATCTAAAAAAAAAACAAAAAAAAGTCAAGAGTTTGCCATACTCCATGGCCTGTGGAGTTCTGGCATAATGAATTATGGACGGATGAGTCCTCTTTTCAATTTGGGTAATTTAGAAAAACTTTTATGCACCTTTCCAAAGGATCGAAGCATAAATCAGTACAACCTCTTAATCGTTTCGGCGGGGTTTCGGTATTGTTTTGTGGATGTGTCTCATACAATGGATATGGAGATCTAGTACCAATACAAACCACTTTAAACCAGGCAGGATATCTAGATATTTTGAATGACCATACTTTTACTTCGGCTCAGAGATTATTTCCTGATGAAAATTGAATTTTGCAGCGTTATAATGCTCCATGCCAGAAAGCATGGTTACCAAAAACGTCTTTAAATCGAGTTAGACAAGATGTTCTTCCATGGCCACCCCAGAGTCCAGATCTAAACATAATAGAGAATGTATGGGCATTCATAAAAAGGCAGAGATCTATCCAAATGGGCCGAAAACGAGAAAAAACTATTGATAAAATAATAAATATCTAGAACAGCTTAGAAATCGAGTTTGTACGCAATTTGATTGCATCTATTCCAGCTAGACTACAAGCTGTCATAGGTGCTGAAGGAAATTTAAGTGGCTACTAATTATTTTTGTTTTGTTTTTTTTTGTGTTTTATAATGCTTTTTCTGTTGTGTAAACACTTTTGACAGACAAAATAAGTGTGTAAATAATTTTGAAAGGTAAGGCGTAGACTTCATTACAATTGAGTAGATATCATTTCAAAATTTATTCGAAAAGCTCAAACATTTTTTATTTCTAAGCAATTCAATTGAACCAAATTTACAACAGCCTGTGGTGCAGAACACAAGGCTCCGTTTTGAACAGTGTGTTAAACTCGACGGAAGATATCTGGATGACATACTCTTTAAAAAATAAAATCTGAATTGCCCCACTTATTTATTCTATCTTTACATAAGGTAGACTATTTAGTAAGACGAAAGATAGAATAAATAAGTGGGACATGTCGAATGTAGTATATAAAATACCTTGTAACGGTAATGATAATGAGAGTTGTAATAAGGTTTACATAGGTACGACAAAAAATAAACTTAAAACGAGAATAGCTGGACATAGATCGGACCAAAAGTATAGAGACAATATTAATTCACAGAAAACGGCTTTGGCAACACATTGTTCTAAATCGAATCACTATCCAAACTTTGAAAATGTATCAGTTCTAAACATTGAACATAATAACAAACGTAGATATATGTTAGAAATGCTACAGATAATAAATATTCCAGGAACACAAAGAATTAACTTTAAGGCAGACACAGATAATGTTGCTCAAAACTATAGGCATTTAATACACAAAAAATAACATTCCCACAAGCTTTAAATTTAGTAATACATATTTTGTGTTAATATTTTGTTATGTTACATTTTTAATATAATAATTTTTATGTTAATTTTTGCAATACTACGTTTAAAAAAAAAAATTTTTTAAATGTTTATAAAATATTTTTATGTTAGAAAATTATATAAAATTTTGTAAAAACTCACAATTTCTTTCCTGAAGATGCTACACAAAGGAGTAGCGAAATATTGAATAATAAATAAATCAACAAATATTTATAAAGACCTCGAGCTTGAAAAATCAATTAAAAATTTTATAAAATAAAGGTCAAATAAGAGCAATAAGTATTATATTTTTTTATTGATGGGTTATTATAAGCACAAAAAAAAAACCGTATTTTAGAAAAAAAAAAGTTAAAAAAAAATTTTTTAACCCGCTAAGCGCAGTTTTGTTTTTTTTTTTTTAAAAGACCTTAGCTCACAATTTATGCTGTAACTGTGGAATAAAAAGCGATAAATTAATGGGTAAAACTGAAAATTAAAGCATACTCAATGTTTTATTAAAAAATTAAAATAATAAATATATTATAGGTAAATTTCAACAAACTCTGTAATTTTAAATTAAATTTCTTAAAATTTACTTAGCTTATGTTAGAAATTATTTAGAATATGTTGAAATTTACCCAACTTATAGTAGGAATCTTTACTTGTTCTATTAAAGTGCAAATGAAAACCATACTTCTATGGATGTTCACATGCTTGTGCCCAATTTCTTTATGTAGGGTACAACGAACTATAAGAATTAGAAGATATGGAAGCGTGACACGATATTTTTTAAATGCAGTGTTCGTGAGTTACATATAATTTTATCAAGAAATTTATTTAAATTAACGTAAATTTTTGCCGAATTTCTGCGTTAGCTTATTTTTTATATTTTTTTTAGCATTTAATATACATATTAGCATTTAAGCTTTAGTTTTGTTCGAACATTAAGTGTTTTCGTGATCATTTCGAGCTCGCGAGTTAATTTTAAATTTAATAAAAGCACGAACGTATGCAAATATTAGAATTCGGTGTAAATAAAACAGAAATTATTTTTTGTAAGTGAGCGTGAGTCAAAATTAGCTCACGCAACCATCTCTGATAGAAACCAAACTCATTTATAACAATTAATTTAATACCGAAAATAAAGACAAAAAAAAAGTTAAAAACAAACAAGTTTATTTGTTGTTTGTTTTTTAAGATAAGTAAAAGAACGCGGTGCCTCTGCAAAAGTTTGGTGTGAAATATATAAAATAAGATACTATATTAAAATATCACTTAATAAAATTTGCTGGATCGCAACAAGAAATTTGTTGAAACTCTGTGTGTATATCGAAAATGCACCAAATATGGAGCCCTTTTTGAAAAAATATTAAAAATATTTGCAAAACATTTATCTAAAAAACATTAATGCAAGTATATAGCCAAATACCTGAAGTTGATGGTTCTATTTTAATAAAATTAGTTTTAGAACGCTTAATAAGAATTATCAGCACCCAAAATATCACAATTTTCAGTTTTAGGCACGGCACGAAAAATTTTGAAAAATTATTTGACTTTGACAGCTCAAACAAACAAAGATAAATTTAGAAACAAGAGTCAGTAAACATAAAGCTAATATTTGAAAAAAAAAAAAAAATAAAAGAAAACACAAAGCATGAAGCAGTATAAAAACATTGGACAAAGTAAATAACATAAGGAAAAGTTACATAACAGAAAATCTGAGAACAAAAAATAAACTGAACAATGAACATAAAAGAAGGTACAGACAAACCAAGCGAGATTTATAATACTGCAATTAATTAATATTGAGTGATTTTGTGTTTATATTAATGTGATATAATAATTTTTCAAGTTTGTTTTTATTTATATACAAAAATGTTGAACGTAAATTGTAGTTTATTGAAAACCGAAAACGAATTAATGTAATCTATACAAATAAAAGAGAAAAGCTGGATTTACCCATAAAATTTTAGTTCAGAACAAATTTTTTTTATATTGAGTTTGATGTTTTACTTTTGAGAGAGAGAGATTATTTTGTTCAGAAAGTTTTTTCTTGAATTGGTTTAATTTTAATTCTTGTTCAGAAGAAACTGAATTGGGATGCCACTTTTTTTCAATATTTACATGAAAATTGAATTTGGTTGCCACATCACACAGTATCAGTACATTTATTATACAAAAATTGTTTTTGCCGAAAATTAACAATTAAAATGGAATTTAATGAAAATATTGCTCAAAAATTAATAGAAGAATTAAAAAAACCAGGAAGAGAATATTTGTATGACAAGAGCAATAGTGCATACAAAAATAATTATTAATTTTTAATTAAATAACCAAGTCTGTATTTTCTCAAAAGCCTTATATACAAAAGTCAACGAAA
This sequence comes from Phyto melanocephala, assembly GCA_941918925.1. Lineage (NCBI taxonomy): Eukaryota > Metazoa > Arthropoda > Insecta > Diptera > Rhinophoridae > Phyto > Phyto melanocephala. Next base: position 62,809,580 of record OW799233.1, read on the forward strand.
TTGACTTTAAGTTATGTTTTAAACATAGATATTTTACATATATTATTTTTTATGGTTCATTTATTATAACTTATGTATGAATTCAAATTTAGTTTAATTTTAAATTAATTAGTCATATTGCTGCAGACTGAATTTAATGTATGTACTTTTTTATTTTTTTTACATAATTACTTTAATTCAAGTTTTAAAAACAAAGCTTTAAGTTTTTTTTTCCATTTATTGTAGGTTTTTTATAAATACTGTACAAGAATTGTTTTTATGTTGTTTCTTTTTATTTTAATAATAAAATTAAATGCAATTAATTATAACAAAATAAATTTAGTATTTATTACAATTAGTATTTATTTACATAGTTTGCTAGCGGTGCTGCCACTTTGTACAACTGTTTGCTTTTTTATATTATATGGCAGCTTTGTTTTTTCGGGCAAATTTTCTGAAATGGATATTTCGTTCTGCAGAAAACTCTCAGTAAAAAATGTTATTATCCGGAAAAAATTTTGTTCAGAACAAATGGGTGAATTCACCTTAACATGACTGACCAGGGAAGGAAAATGGCTTTTATGATTTTAGGCCATGATGGTACCATTTTTTTAATATTTATTAATAAAAACATAAACGTAACAGAAATGTTTATAAAAATAACTCGGTAATCTTATATCTGCTAAACTAAAAATTATACAAATTAAATTGAAAAGGAATTGTAATTTACACAATAAAAAATCTGACAGGCGTTTTTTTGAATTTTCAACCTTTAAGAGGGAAAAACTAAAATTTGGTACATTTTTGGTACCCTATGCTACTTAAAAACACATAAAGCTAGAAAAAAGTTTACACTGTATTAGTCAATCCGCGAAAAAATATTAACATTTTTTCTAAGTTCTTATGTATATTTTAATACTTGATATGGCGGGGAGATTGGATCTCGTAGTGGCAAACACAGGGGGAGCAACCACATTTAGAAGACCCGGATGTCAGGAAACTACCCCAGATATAACACTAGTTTCCGAGATAATAGCTTCAAGAGTAGAAAACTGGAAAGTGATGGAGGAATTTACTGGTAGTGATCATCAATATATCACCTATACCATGAATAAGGAAAGTGCCCACAACCGACCAAACCTAGGAAAATATCTTGGGACGAGGAAGTGGAATGTGTCAAAACTGAATACAGAGATACTAATCGCGAATATTGATAGACGTATGGAGAATTTCAATCAGACTGGCAGCATTTCGCAAGTAATAAGGAAAACGATGCAAAGCATAGTTAAAAGCTGTGATGCATCTATGCCAAAAAACAGAGGAAGAGGAAAACGAAAAGCAATGCACTGGTGGACATCAGAGATAGCCGAACTAAGGAAAGTATGCCTAAAAACAAGAAGAAAACTTACCAGAGCAAGGAAAACAGGACCAGCTATAACAGAGCAATCACGCCACAAGAAAGCCAAGATGGAGCTAAAATTAGCAATAGAGAGAAGCAAAAGAAATAAGCTAGAAGAACTGAGAAACGATATAAATAACAACCCATGGGGACTTGGGTATAGGCTAGTTACTCAGAAACTTATTGCAAAATCTGGAACGGAGCCGATGGATAGCGAAAACGCGAAGCGTATTGTGGACGCCCTATTTCCGAATCATGAAGAACTTGAGGAACTTTTTGAAATAAGTGAGACTCCACCGCCTTTTACAGAGGACGAGCTTTTGCTAGCAGCCAAAAGCTTCAAACGGAATAAAGCTCCAGGACCCGACGGAATCCCAGCCGAGGTTTTAAAATGCGTAGCTGAGAATCGCCCAAACATACTTTTGGGAATGTTTAATCTGTGCTGGGCACATGGAATATTTCCAAAGATATGGAAGAAACAGAAGTTGGTTTTGATTAGTAAAGGGAAGGGAGATCCAACACATCCCTCAGCATATAGACCACTATGCATGCTTGATGTGACCGGAAAGCTTTTTGAAAAGCTTATAAAAGGCAGACTCACAATAGAAGTTGAGAGGTTAGGAGGTCTATCAGTAAGACAACATGGCTTCAGAAAGGGAAAATCAACACTTGGAGCACTAGAAGACGTGGTTTTGAGTGTCGAACGAGCTCAGCAAGGAAGTAATTATTCCAGAAATATCGTTTTGTTAGCTACATTAGACGTCCGAAATGCATTTAACAGCCTACAATGGAAGGACATTATAGGAGCTTTGAAAGTTAATTTCAGAATCCCTGTGTATTTACTAAATATAATCAAAAGTTACCTTAGCGATCGTACTCTTCTCTACGATACAACAAGCGGACTAAAGGCAAGGAAAATAACGTCAGGAGCTGCACAGGGTTCCATACTTGGACCAGATCTGTGGAATATTACGTACGATCAAATCCTCAGACTGGAAATGCCCGATGACTGCCACCTGGTAGGTTATGCGGACGATATAGCAGCTGTTATTACTGGTAGAAATGTAGACGACGTTAAACGGAAATTAAATATGGTAATGCTCCGGAGTAAAACATGGCTGGAGCAACATGGGTTAAATCTCGCTACGGAGAAAACGGAGCTTATACTACTGACAAAAAAACATATACACCTAGAGATGGTTTTCGACATTCTGGACACAAGGATAACGACGGCTAATATTCTAAAATACTTGGGAGTCAGATTTGATAGCAGACTTAAATTCACCCATCAGATAAATCATGTTGCCGACAAAGCAGGGAAAGTAATAGGAATGCTCAGTAAACTTATGGCAAATGTAGGAGGACCAACACAGCTCAAGCGGAAATTGTTAATGGATACTACAAATTCAGTGCTTTTATATGGCAGCGAAGTGTGGGGAACATATCTTAGAACACAAAACAGGCGAAACATACTATTAACTACACAGAGAACATCGGCGCTAAGAGTTGCATCAGCATATCGGACAGTTTCACAGGAAGCCGTTTTTATAATCAGCAGTACAATCCCCATAGACCTTTTAATTGAGGAGAGAGTAAGAATATACGCTGAACGAAAGCAGGGAAACGAAGTAGATAAAAGAGAGTTGCGAATGGAAACACTAAGGAAGTTGCAAGAGAAATGGAACATTTCTGTAAAGGGCAAATGGACCGCAAAACTAATTCCAAGGATTGCTGAATGGTTCAATAGAAAAGAGGGAGAGGTAAATTACTACTTAACCTAAATGCTTTCGGGACACGGCTATTACCGAAAATACCTTTTTAGAATAGGAAAAGCGGACGATCCAAGCTGTGTATATGGCGACGGAGCAATTGACGATGCGGAGCATACTTTCTTTAATTGCGAGCGATGGAAAAACGAGAGAAAGGAATTGGAGAAGGCGATTGGTCGCATAACTGTTGAGAATATTGTCAGCAAAATGTTACGCGGAAATGAAAATTGGCAAAAGGTGGCAAAGTATGCGGAAAACGTCCTTAAAATGAAGAAGATTGACTTGGATAGGGGTTTACCATTAACCGCCTGGACGCAGGCAATAGAGTAACGTTGCTCAACCACTCTGATTCTCTATCCGAAGTAATGCGAACGCGGTTCCGGATAGAGAAATTCTCAGAAGGAGGTAGGTTTTTAGTGGTGTCACCAAATACCGGATGTGACGACATCTGATGATCCGAAGGGATTTTCCTACCTCACCACAAAAAAAAAAAAAAAAAAAATGTATATTTTAGGTACTTTTTTTAAAAGAAACTTTTTAATATTATTCAATGGGACAAAATTTGATAATTACACTGTGCAAGAAATTTACACTTTTTTTTCGTGACAAGCCGGGCACCTAGCGTTTAAACATAATTCGGGTACCCTGAATCGAGTGGTGCCCGCAGTTTTTTAAGATTGGCTCTGGTTTTCGAGATATACCGTTATTTCGAAAATGGAGGAGGTTGCACAACATTTGTTCGCAAAAACTCAAAAACGCTTTAGCTTATTAAAAAACCGAAATTCCGCAATAAAATTTCCTTTAAGAAAAGTAAAACTTTTTTCTAATATCCGCAGTCGTTTTAGAAACATAATTTTTTTTTTGAAAAAAAAAAAAATAATTTTTTTATCAAAATTTCGAAATTTTTGTTTTTTAAAAATTCATAAAAAACTAAAAAATGCAGCTAGACTTCTAATTTATTGCAGACATACAAAAAACGAAGCCGATAACAAAACAAGCCATAAATGTTTAAAATCTGTTAGCAATTTTTGATTCTATTCACAAAAGTCGACAAGTTTTAATTAATTTAAGAATTTCATATAACGCAATATTTGTATGGGAGCCCCCCTAAGAAGTGAAGTTACCGATTAAAAAATTCTTAGAATTAAGAAATAAAGTCATAAATGCTTATATCTTTGTATTTTATTGTGCTTACAAAACCATACAAATCGGTCTTTTATTGTGCAGTCAAAACCGCACTAATCGGTCTTGTAAAAAACTTAAATAACATATTCTATTGTTATACCTGGAACAGGTAGAAATATTATTCGTCCTGGTTTTTTTTTACAAAACATGGTCATGAAGGTCTCGACAGGTACTTTGATTAAAACAATTACAGTATAAATAAGAGTTCCTAAACCCCTTCACTGTCATATGGAAAGTGCTTGCGAAAGTGATTAGTGAGGTTAAAAGCCTTTGAAAGTCTTGAATCCAATCAGTTATATGGAAATATCTAAGATGGAGGCATGTAAAAAGTTTAATTACTTTTGTTATGTGTGCGGGAAATATAAAAATATGTCAAGTCGCCGTAAAATCACTACTGAAACAAGTACCTAGTATGAATAGTATAAAAGTATCAACCGTCATGTATCACGGTTCCATGCAGTCACAATGAAATCATGCAATATCGTCTGGATATAATGGTACGGCGTCTAAAATTATCTCCAAGACAGAGCATTCTCTTGACAAGGGAGTTAAAACGAGCTAATATTTTAGCACCAGGTGTACAAATATACAGGGCTATCAATCGCCATAGACGCTTTACGACTTTTTTAAAATCTATTGAGAATGATTCTATCGCGTATTGTACTGACATCCGCGGCTTGGTTTTAACAATGCAAAATGAATATAATCCTGGAGATTGGCGCTTATTTATTGATTCTTCCAAAAGTAGCTTAAAAGCAGTTTTGCTACATGTCACTAATTTAAAAAGTCCTATTCCGATAGCACTAAGCACAAATACTAAAGAGACATACGCATCAATGAAAAAAATAATACAGTTAATTAAATATGAAGACCACAAGTGAAAAATATGCGCAGATTTAAAAGTGGTAGCACATTTAAGAGGCATGCAATTGGGCTATACTAAAAATATGTGCTTCATGTGCTTATGGAATACGCGTTTCGATGGCGGCCAGTAAAATAAACGGGATTGGACTTTACGTGAGGAAAGCAGATTGCATAGAAACAATGTTATTGAATTACCACTTGTGCTGATGGAAAAGATTTTGCTTCCTCTACTCCACATCAAACTGGGTATTGTAAAAAATTTTATAAAAGCATTGAGCCCAGATGGTGTTGCTTTTACCGAATTGCACCGAATTTTTCCACGATTAAGCGGCATGAAAGTAAAAGAAGGTATGAACTCTAACTACTTTATTAAATTAGATTTATATTTAATATCATAATGTGGAATGTGGAACTCTTAATGGACCGGACATTCGTCGTCTTATGAAGGACCATGAATTTGAGGTTGCATTGAATGATATCAAGCTATTGGCCTGGAATTGTGTGAAATCAGTAATAGAAAATGTATTAAAACTGGTGAATTTTAATCAAAAATGTGCTGACCGCATGTAAAAACTTAAACGTTAGAATGCCATTGAAAATACATTTTTTGCATTACCATGCCGAAAAATTTAATGAACAATCACCAGCCGAGTCTGATGAACATGGCGAGAGATTTCACCAAGTAACAGCCAGGCTCGGATATTTTTGTTCTTTTCTTTTATTGACTTGCACATTTCTTTATTGTTGTTCTCAAAATCATTTACATTAATATATAATTTTTTAACTTCTTCAACATTTTTTTCACATGATTTTTGAACAGTATTCGTTTTGTTTAACCTTTCTTCGTATGTTTTTTCTATTGCCTCTAACAATTGTTTTATTTACTCTCGTTTTGTTTTAGTGATGATGAAAATTCGTGTTATTTCGAAAATGGAGGAGGTTGCACAACATATGTTCGCGTAACTCAAAAACGCTTGAGCTTATTGAAAAAATTTAAGAAACCGAAATTAAAATTATTTATTTTAATGTTTCTAACAGACCTTCAGCTCGAAAAATAAAAAAGATTTTTAAAAAATTTTTTAACAAAAATTATTAAAAACTTTAACTACTTAACAAAAATAAATGCTTTAAAAGTGTGGTTATTAAAAAAATTAAAAAATTGCATCTTTTCTGAAAAAATCCAAAGTTGTAGACAGACTTTAATCACTAATAGCTTCTTTTGTTTGGAACTTTGTTTTTTATTCGCGTAGAACCCTAGCCTTAAATTTTGCACCTGCAGCGCCTAAGATACCCCTACACGGGCCAAATATATGCCCAGCACAACTTTATTTTTATTCCCATCATTTGTTTCTAAGGCCTAGGATTTACTCCTAGGGGGATAAAATGTATGACCGACCTCCAATGTTTTTTGTTCTTAACATTTTCTCAAATTATACTTTCCCTTTATCACAATCCCTAAGGGGGGTTGCGTTTAATGAAATTCTTAAATTAATTAAAATTTGTCGACTTTTGTGAATAAAATCAAAAGTTGCTAACAGATTTTAAACATTTATGGCTTGTTTTGTTTGCAGCTTTGCTTTTTATATGTCTGCATAAAATTAGAAGCCTAGCTGCAGTTTTTAATTTTTTATGAATTTTTCAAAAACAAAAATTTCGAAATTTCGATAAAAAAATTAATTTTTTTTAAAAAAAAAAAAAATTATGTTTCTAAAACGACTGCGGATGTTAAAAAGAAGTTTTAATTTTCTTAAAGGAAATTTTATTGCGGAATTTCGGTTTTTTAAATTTTTTAATAAGCTAAAGCGTTTTTGAGTTACGCGAACATATGTTGTGCAACCTCCTCCATTTTTGAAATAACGGTATATCTTGAAAACCAGAGCCAATCTTAAAAAACCGCGGGCACCACTGAATTCAGCGTACCCGAATTATGTTAAAACGCCAGGTGCCCAGCTTGTCACGAAAAAAGTGTAAATTTCTTGCACAGTGTAATTGCTGCAATATACAGATCGCCTAGTTATGGAGAGTCGCAGTTTTGTAAAAGGTTTGAAGAAGTTTTAGATGAAATAAGTGATTATAACTCTGATATTTTAATAACAGGAGATTTTAATATTGATTGGTCTAAAAATTCGACACATAAAAATCAACTTGAATGTATACTAAATGATAATGATCTTAGAAAATTAGTTAGTGAATATACTAGAGTAGCAAAAAATTCTAGAACAATAATTGACTTTGTTATAACAAATAAACAACAGCACTACAAATAAAATAGCAGATCATGAAATGATAAATATTTTAATTAAAACTGAAAAGAATGATTATACCAACACAGACAACCAAGAATTAGAAATTTTTAAGTACAACAAAGAGACATTCAACACAGAGTTAAGTAAAAAAAATATGGTATAGAATGAAAATGAAAACATTAATGAAAATGTAACCTTATTTGCTAATTGCTTTAAAGAAACTATACAAAAATTTACTAATAAGAGAATTATACTGGAAAAAATCAATATAAATCGGTGGTTTAATAGTGAATTACGTTTAATGAAAAAGGACAAAATAATTAAATACTAAACAGCAAAATTGAAAAATACAAATTAGGCATGGACCAATTACAAAACAATAAGAAATTTATATAAAGTGAAAATCGAAAACGAAAAAAATAAATACATTAATAATAAAATTAACAATGCGGGTGATCAAAAACAAATGTGGAGAAGATATAGTAATTAAAGAAAACCATAATGTGATAAAGACTGTGCTATTTAACCAAGTAGAATATAAGGATAATATAGAAATTGCTAGTCAATTCAATAATTATTTTGTAGATAGTATTAAAGTAATAAGAGACTCCATAGAGTATTAGTAATATGAGAACCAAATAACTGTGATAAACCAACAATTCAAATTCCGTGCAATAAACTGTGACGTGGCTGATAACCACGCACATATAATGTATTATATATCATATAAGATAATGTAACATAATAAATGTATATAATATAGTGTAGTATAATTTAGTTATATGAAGTATGATAGGAAACCCCTTACTACTACAACCTATAGTGAACACCCATAATACTTGCCTGTGTTAACCAAACGGACAATATGTATAAGCGTACTAACTTGGATTGTAGTAGGGGCGGTTCAAGCAAGACAAGAATTTGCCCAACTTGGTGTTACGAAAGTAATACCATCCAGGTCCTCGAATTTATATTTGAGTGCCACTTCCCACAGCGGCTCCGGCTGACTGTTAGAAACACAGCGGCTTCGGCTGACTGTTAGAAACACAGCGGCTTCGACTGACTGTTTACACACACAGCGATTTCGACTGACTGTTTTCACACACAGCGGCTTCGGCTGACTGTTAGAAACACAGCGGCTTCGGCTGACTGTTTACACACACAGCGGCTTCGGCTGACTGTTAGAAACCCAGCGGCTTCGGTTGACTGTTAGAAACACAGCGGCTTCGGCTGACTGTTTTCACACACAGCGGCTTCGGCTGACTGTTAGAAACACAGCGGCTTCGGCTGACTGTTTACACACACAGCGGCTTCGGCTGACTGTTAGAAACACAGCGGCTTCGGCTGACTGTTAGAAACACAGCGGCTTCGGCTGACTGTTAGAAACACAGCGGCTTCGGTAGTAGTATCGTAAGAATCATAGTGATAAGACGATTGTAGTATCGTAAGAATCATAGTGATAAGACGATTGTAGTATCGTAAGGATCATAGTGATAAGACAATTGTAGTATCGTAAGTATCATAGCGATTGTAATATTATAGGAAGCGTAGAACTAAGACGATTGTAATATTATAAGTATTAACTATAACCACATCACCGAACCCGTTTATCGAGTGAATACGCCACCGTTACCGATCTTATTCGTCAGGCGACTCACGAATCATCACCGTTACCGAACCCGTTTACCGAATGAGTACGCCACCGTCACCGATCCTATTCAGCAGGCGACTGACGAATCATCACCGTTACCGAACCCGCTCACCGAGTGAGTACGCCACTTTGCCAATACCGATCTCATTCACCGATCCAGCTTACTCAACCCTTCCCGACGTATCATCATTGCCACCAATAACTCGTTGTACTAATATTTTATTATAAATCGAAACGTATAAATAAATTAAATTCTATTGCCAACCCCGAATAAGGGTAAATAATTGGTCTTTCATTATACTTAAGGTTCGTGGATCCGTAAGTTGACCTTGGACACGACTGAACTACCTCAGTCTTTGACAAAACCACGTTACAAAACATTTTAGAACTTAAGAATTTAATTATACATATGTAAAATAAAACTGACTGTGATAAAATATCTAATAAAATCATTCTTGATAATTGGAACGTAACAGGAGAATCAATATTAAAAATTATAAATAAATCGTTAGAGACAGGTGAATTCCCTGAAAATTGGAAAGTAACTATGATAACACCAATTGAAAAAGTGACAAAAACAAATAAATGCGAATAATACCGGCCAATAAACACTTTAAAAACAAACTTTGTAAACAAATTTTTGAAAAAGTTGTCAAAGAACAATTAGAAAAATATATTGAAGAAAACTCTATATTGTCAAAGTACCAAGGATTTCGTAAAAATACTCATGTGAAACGACTGTAAATTATGTAATAAATAAATGGAAAAATATAGAAAAAACAAAAAAAGTGATGGCAATTTTTTTAGATTTTAAACGAGCCTTTGAAACAATCGACAGACAAATTATGGTGAAAAAACTCTATATGTATGGAATACAAGGTATGGAATTAAATTGGTTCGAGTCATATTTAAAAAATAGGAAGCAAATAGCTAAAGTTAATAATGTTTTGTCAACTGAAATTGAAAATGATTTCGGTGTACCACAAGGCTCAATTTTGGGAGCTCTTTTATTTATTATATATATTAATGATATGCCAAAGGTCTTAGATAGAAGTGAAAGTCCTATACGCAGATGATACATTAATATACACGGAAGGAGATAATGATGAAAGTTGCAGAGCAAATATGTACCATGACATCAATAAAATTTATACCTGGTTAAAAATAAATAAACTAAAACTAAACGAAAATAAGACAAAAATAATTGAAATAAATATGAACACTGAAGCAATATTTAAAATTAACAATAAAATAATAGAAAAGGTTGAACACATAAAATATCTCGGATTTATAATAGATAAAGACTTAAAATTTAAAGAACACATAGACTATACTATATATACTATAAAAAAATCGGATTTTTTAAAAAAATAAGAAATAAAATATCAAAGACAACTGCAATAAATATTTATAATACAATAATTAAACCACATTTTGAATACGGATCGACAATAATATATACTTACTGTAATGATAGTCAGGTAGAAAGAATGCAAAAACTACAAAACAAAGCAATGAGGGTTATACTAAAATGCAATCGATATAAACACATCAACGAAATGCTTAGAGAACTAAAATGGTTAAATACAAATCAAAGACTGAAATTCAACACTTTAATTTTTATTAAAAAAATGAAACAAGGTGATGCCCCAGAATATCTATGCGATCAAATTAAATATGTTGGAGAAGTACAACCGTATGCACTAAGAAATACTGAAGATTTTCGAATCCAAAGAGTCATGACAACACACAAAAGATCCCTTTTTTATAAAGGCTTTAAACTGTTCAAACAATATGAAACTTGAAAGAAATTACAATGTATTTAGAAAATAAATGTGCAAATGTAGTAAGATACAATTTATTTATATAGAACTTATAACTAATGAAATATGAATTTATGTAATATTTTTGAATATTTAAAGTATTTTTTAAAACTATTAAAAAAAAAAATTACTGTTTATAACAAAATAATACATTTTGTGCTATAAATTGGGTTTTTCCCGGCAATTTGAGTTATTTAATCTTCTCGTTTTCCCGGAATAATCCCGGATCCTGGGAAATGAAAAAAGTGGCTACGACTCGAAAGCATATGTTTTTTTTGTGACATTTCTTTTTCATAAAAATATTTTCTTAAATGTTTTTTTTTTTAACTCTATGCTTAGATATATATTTACAAATAATTTAATATACTTTTTGAGGTTAATTTTATAAACTTTTCGTCTTTAATATTAAACGAAACGAAACTGTTTTGGATGGAAATTTCAATAGTATGGAAGTTTTTTTGAAAAGAAGGCTGATGATACTGCTGTATGCTCTCTATGTGCAAAGATAATTTCATATTAAGGCCGAAGCACCAGCGGATTAATGCGTCATTTGAGATCATTGCATAAAGCAATCTGGGAGAAAAAGTTAGCTGATATGAAAAATCAGAAAGAAATTCCGTCAAAAATAAGAAAAAATTATTACCAATACTTCAAAATTTCCATAAAGAAAACAGGAAGTGGTCAAAAAACTTAAGTTGTTAAAAATTGTTACGTTATATTTTTTTAAAAATATTTTTGTATTGTATTTACATGTTTTTGAAATTCAATTCTAATGATTTTATTTTTGATCTCATAGCTGAAGTACCTGTATTTTTGCTTTTTTGCTCATATTTGATCTCGTGTCTAGATAATAATATATATTTTTCAATTTGAAATATTTTTACTCAATTTATATTTTAAATTTAAGTTTCGTTATTAATTTTTATGGTTTTGAAGTGTTTCTTTAATATTATAAACTATTTTATGCTTTTTAATGAAAAGTTTTTTTTTTAATTATTATTGGTTTGCTGCTGGATCCCGGGAATGCGAGTTTTATTTTTTGATAAAGCAAACAAAAAATTGCGGAAAAAACCCAAGCTATAAAAGTACGGAAAATTGGTGGTGGGTGTAAAAGATACGGCACAGCCGAATATAGTGCTCTTACTTGTTTTTAAGTTAAGTTCATTTACTTACACAAAGATCAATTTTAAGGAATTATTCTGAATAGACATAAGCGTGAAAATAAGTTTAATAAAGAGAAATTTAACTTGTCAAACAAGAACTTCTTTTCGTTTTATATTTCTTCAAATCGGAGTATTAACACTGGACAAATGCGGCAGGAGTACTAAGAAAATACTCAAACCTTTTTAACCCTTTACACAGTGAAAAAGGGTATATATAGGTTTGTCATTCCGAGTGAAATTTCTACAATTTTCATTTCCGACCATATAAAGTATATATTTTCTGAAAGCTTATTAATAGAGGAGTCGATTAAGCTCTGTCAGTCTGTCCGTGTGTATGTTGAAATCAACCTTTTTGAAGGTCCCCGACATCACCAAGACCCGCGTGAAGTATTAAAATATTAGAAATATTCGGGAGCAGATCGGTATTGAAAATCAGAAAATCTGTAAATAAACAACTGAGATATGAGCAAAAAACCACGACCACCTCGATTTTTTTTTACAACAACACACACTGAATGAACGTAGGTTCGAATCCCAGTTGAGACAAAAAAATAATTTTTTTTTTATTTCCTGTTTATTTTTTTTAATACATACATACATAAACTCAATTTATAATTTTACATTGGTACGTTTTTGAGCGGATAAAATCATTAAAAAGAATAATGAAACATATAGTATGCATGTATGTACGCATTTATTTAAAGAAAACAAAATGTCACCGCGGCTTTCGCTGACAGAGATAACTAACAGCCTAACAACAGCTATAACTTTGATTCAACTTAGTGTGTGTGTTAAAACCTATATACGCATATTCATTCATACGTATTGCTAATATTTTAATAGTGTTGGCTTGTTATACCTCTCAAAAAAATCACAGGAAAGAAAGATGTTGATAGCGTAATGGGGGCACTACCAAACTATGAACCTGATGATTCGCTGTTCGATACCATTTTCTTTTGTGTTTGTTGCAATTTTTATTCTTTATTTTAATATTTCATTCTACCATATCAGTATCAGATAAAATATCATGACTAGCAAAACACGATGCACTATGCAAAAAGACTAAACTTAAACACATATTTATTTTTATGCATTTCTCCCTTTGAGTAGTATACATCCATACATATTATATTTTAAATTTCAATATTGTATTCGCTTTACTACTTCTTTTTTATACCCTTCACCTGTGGTGCACAAGGGTATATATAGCTTTGTCATTCCGTTTGTAATTTCTACAATTTTCATTTCCGACCCCATAAAGTATATATTTTCTGAAAGCTTATGAATAGAGGAGTCGATTAAGCCCTGACCGTCTGTCCGTCTATCCGTGTGTTGGTTGAAATCAACTTTTAGAAGCAACTATATGTTCCTCAGATCTCTATATGGTATCAATCTCTTGGAAATATTCAGGAATGAATCGCTATTGAAATTCAGCACAATCGCCCAATAACTTTCTAAGATATGAGCAAAAAACCACGACCACCTCGTTTTTTACACAATTACAACAACATACATACATAAATATATGTAAAAACCATACAAAAAAGAAAAAATTACAAAAAGAAAAAATATTAAAAATAAAAAAAAAATAATAAAAAAAATTACAAAAAAAAAATTTTAAAATAATTTAAAAAAAAATTTAAAAAATTTTTTAAAAATTTTTTTAAAAAAATTAAAAAAAAAATATAAAAAAAAATAATAACAAAATATAAATAATATATTAAATAAAATAAATTTTTTTTGACTCAGCTGGGATTCTATGCCACATTTATTCTAACCAGTATATACATATGTACGTATTTGATATGAGATGAATGGTGATACAAACAATTGTTATTGCATGACTACACGTTGTGAAGGGTATATAAGATTCGGCACGGCCGAATATAGCACTGTTACTTGTTTTAAATAAATTTGCAAACAAATGCAAGAAATTACATGCCATTGGGAGATTAACAGTTATATCATTAAACTTCAAGACTGCTGTTTTGTAAAAATTAATTTTTTTTATTTTCTTAAAAGTTTTCTTTTATATTCCTGCTTTAAATATACATAAATACATAGATACATACATACAAATGTCCATATAAATCACATTTATTTATTATGCATTAAGAAATAATTTTAAAGGCAATACCTTATGCTAAATGTAACAACTCTTAAGGAAAATAATAGCTTTTTTCAATCTTCCTCTGGTAACCCTACTCACAATATTTAAAGAAAACAAAATGTTACCGCAGCTTTCGCTGACAGAGATAACTAACAGGCAAACAACAGCTATAACTTTGATTCAACGTAGTGTGTGTCTGTAAAAAACCTATATACGCATACTCATTCATACGTATTGTTAATATTTCAATTAGTGTTTTTATACCTCTCAAAAAATCACAGGAAAGAAAGATGTTGATAGCGTAATGGGGGCACCACTAAACTATGAACCTGAAGGTTCGCTGTTCGGTACCATTTTCTTTTTGTTTTGTTGCAATTTTTATTCTTTTATTTAAACATTTCATTCCACCATTGTCAATATGAGTATCATATGAAATATCGTGACTAGCAATATACGATGAACTATAAAAAAAAACTAAATTAATACATATCTATTTTTCTCATTGAGTACCTAGTATACATTCATACATATTATATTTTAAATTTCAATATTAGGTCTGTCTGCGTACACATATTTTGCATCATTTTATGCAAAATGTTACAAAATCTTGCAAAATGTTGTCTGCGTACTCAAAATCTCTTGCAGCGAGAGAGCAAAAAAGAAAATTTTTTGACAGTTGGAAGTTGAGAACTTGCAAAATGTTGTTGGAGAAATTTCTTCTTGCAAGATTTTGCAACGAGTTTGAACAGCTGTTTTTATTTACTAATTATGAAAAAATTTTTGTGAAACGAAAATAAAAATTGAAATTTAACAATGGCAGAGGTAAGTAGTTAGAATTGTGCTGATTTTTAACGTTTATAAAATATTATAATAGACAACATTTTACCGTAATGTAAGTGGATTGGAGATGGCAGAACCGATAAAATTATCATTTTTTAATTTACCGCGAGAATTCAATTTCGCGTACACATATGCTAAAACTCTTTTGCTTTGTAATTTAAATTGTTTACACACCGATCAGCTGTTTTCTTGCAAAATTTTACTGGATACTGTCTGCGTACTTTTTGATATATTTTTAGCCGCCAGAGTAAAATTGGCCTTACTCTCCCAAAAAAATTTACTGAGTATTTGCTACTGGAAAAGTACGCAGACAGACCTATTGTATGCCCTTTACTTTTACTTTTTTTTAAAATTAAACTACATACGTAAATTTATTATTTTACAATGGGATGTTTTTATATACATATGTATGTTTTTTTAAAGTATGTACGTATTTCATATGAGATAAATACCGCGTAATTCGCAATTTTGTTAATTATTTTTGACACATCTGCAGGAATTCATAGCTCACGGAGAATGTAGTCTCATGTGTCGAATGATTTAAACCGAGTTTTATAACCCTCGTCTAAAGTTTCGTCTTAGAAAAGTAATCCGATACTGGTTAACCTGCATAATACAGATAAGGAATTCGTGTGCTCAGATTATGGTAGCTTTGCCTTCTGAGCGCTGTACACTTTCCGCACCATTCCACACTGTTGGTATCGACTTTGCAGGACCCTTTGAGTTGAAAAGTTCTCCACTCCGAAAAGTTGCCATTCTAAAAGGTTACTCCTGTGTATTCGTCTGCTTTGCAACTAAAGCAGTACACTTAGAAGATTGTTCTGATCTTTCGACTGCTGCCTTTTGCGTCACTTTTGCAAGGTTTGCACGAAGACGCGCACTCCCTCATAAAATCGTTTCTGATAACGGTCGAAATTTTGTTGGAGCAAGTCGAATAACTCGCAAAGAATTTCTTTAACCTTTGAAAAGTTTCTTACCGTTCTAGCTCGAATTGAAGACATACTTAACTCTTGACCGATTTCTCCAATCTCTGAAGACTTTGATGACTTGGTCGCATTAACGCCGGAACATTTCCTGCGGGGCGGGCCATAACCAACACTCATTGAAACCTTGTGTAAAAACATACCACTTTTATCCCAATTAGAAAGGCTTAAAGCTATCCATCATCAATATACAATTCGATAGAAAGAGGAGTACTTATCTCAAGTCACTCCACAAAAGATATACATAAATGGAAATACTCAACCACTAACATAAGAGATTTTGTAGTAGTAATCGATGACCTTTTACCGCCAAGTGAATAACGTCTGGGAAGAGTCGAGGCAATTCTATTCGGCTCGGATGGTCATATTACGGTGGTTGACGTTGACGTACAGCAATTGGTACGATCATCTGACTTATTACCAAATTGTACTACTTGACGTACAACGGCTGTCATGATAACTTAGGCAACTCTGACTAACTCCTTTATTTCACGATTCCCAATGACTATTTATACAACTTTTTACACTACATCACAATTATTCCTAGCTTTTGTTAGTTCTATCACGTCAGTCGCATCGATTTTCTTATTATTATTTATTCTTTTCTTACAGCTCCCGAAAACAAAAACCTCATTATCCCAAAGTACATCAGTGTCAGGAGTGTTACTGGTGTCATTCGCTAAGGATCTGTCAGAAATTTCTCGCAATGAATTAAGTGAAGCGAATGGAATGACTCATGGGTTCCCGTTTACAGGGGAGCTAGTGAGGTAAGGCGAAGGGATGCTGAAAGGATAGTAACTCTTAATGGGATTAGAAGTGCAATTTTGTCTTTTGCCTCATTTAAGGCGGCTGGAATGGATGGGATATTTCCTGCATTACTAGAGTGGGGTATGGACACTCTACTTGTGGTGATTAGGGAAATATTTGTTGCCTGTCTTTTGACAGGGTATATTCCGGTGGCATGGAGGGAGACCAGGGTGGTTTTCTTCCCAAACCGGGGAAGAGGGACTATACGGAGGTTAAGTCGTTCAGGCCGATCAGTCTTACATCCTTTCTATTGAAGGCAATGGAAAGGGTGTTGGTTGACTTCCTGGAGGAGAACACGCTGATGGATAGGCCATTGAGTAGGAGTCAGCACGCTTACAGAGCTGGGAGGTCTACTGAGACAGCCCTGCACGGACTGGTGAGGGTTGCTGAGAGGGAGATTTTCAATGGTGATCTGGCTTTGTCCGTATTTATGGACATAGAGGGCGCTTTTGATAGGATCTCTTTTGATAAACTGGGAAATGCTCTTGATGAGCGAGGGGTCGATTCTGTTGTGGTGAAGTAGATCGGCGCCATGCTCAGATGTAGGGCAGTGAATCTCAGGAGCGGAAGCACCAGGATTCGGGGAAGGGTGGTCAGGGGATGTCCGCAAGGAGGGGTCTTATCACCTCTGCTGTGGAACATAACTGTGGACAGCCTTCTCAGGAGACTGGAGGTAATGGGCATACATACGGTAGGGTATGCGGATGATGTGCCAATTATGGTTGGTGGTAAGTTCATGGAGACCATTTTAGGTTGCATGGGACAGGCGCTCAGAGTAACCGAAGAATGGTGTTGTGAACAGGGACTAACCATAATTGCTGGCAATTCGGATGCTATGCTATGGATTCATGCACGATGAGTGCATGGAGAATGAATGCAGATCGTGGATGATGATATTTGTAGAATGTGCCTGGAGGATGCCGAGACGGCAGCGCATGTAGAATTCGAGTGTCCGGCGTTGGCGAGCGGAAGATTAAGGATCACAGGCAAGCACACTTTAAGTGTGAGTGCGATGGGGGACCTTAGTCTGAGGGAGATGCTGGCGATTACAAAGGACTGTGCGATGAGGATTGTCGACAATCACCAGTCGGCAGTGTGAAATCGCTTTTCTAGTCCAGAGCAAACGCCGGTTGTGGGGCGGGACTCAGTGATTGAAGGTATACTGATCGGTAGACACGAAATCACTGAGGAGCGAAGGGGGTCGAAAAGGGACCCGTGATAGTAGTGGTCTGTTCGATATTCCCCCTACATGTGTGTATAAGTGAAGCGAACAATTATTGCCTTAACTGTATGGCACGAACACACTTTTTTAAAAATTGTGACAGCCCAGGTACCTGTTTGAAATGTGGATCCTTACATCTCACATTGTTGCATCGTAGCCAACGTAAACATATACCACCCCCACGTCGCCCTGTTCGCGATCGTATTGGAAAAGGGAGCCATTTGCTTTACCTAAGAAACAAGTAGAGAAACCAACTAAAGTCCCCAAAAAATCATCTCCTCACCCCAAACATAAGGTCGCTAGCTGCAGTGCTGTGCTCTTCCACCGCATAAATTGCATCTTTGCAAGGAGTGGCGGCATGTATTAATATTGACAATTATAAGCCAGAGAACCGTTTTCATATTTTAGAATACAAAAGTATAATAATTTTTATTATATAAAAAATTAAAATGTATAGTCAACAAAACTGAATTATACAAGCTAGATTACTAGATAAGTATATACATATGTAAATAATAAATGAATGTTTTATTATATATTTAACATATGCAACATTCCTCCTCATTCACTTCAAATTACATTTATCGCGAAAATAAATATATTTATTTGCTGCTAATGGCTTTGTTAAAATATCAGCTATCATTTCCTCTGTAGGACAGTAGATACACGTTAGAATTTTTTTCTTTACTAGATCCTTTGTCATTTTATATTTGGTATTAATATGTTTTGTTCTAAAGGAGAATTTATCATCATTTAAAAGTTAGCTTCTTTAGAAGCTTCTGATACTAAAATATATTCTGCTTCACAAGTTGATAATGGAACAAGTTTTTGTTTTTGACTGGACCATGATATACACCTCCATTATAGAAAAATATTCGGCTACTATTAGATTTTCTTTCTTCTGTCCAATTTGCATCAGCATACACGATTAATTTTTTTTCTTGACCTTTGTTACTTAATTTTAATTTAAAATCAGCGATAGTATTTAGATATTTTTATATACGTTTACATTGAATCCAATCACCATTTGTTGTGGAACTTTTAGAGCTAAAATACTGACAGAAGCAGAAATATCTGGTCTGGTGTTAACCAAAATATGTAAAAGATCCCCAATTACTTTACAATATTTAGTATTTTTTTCTAGATATGTTATATTTTCATCTTTTCCATATCTCAAATCCATTAGAGTTTTGATAATTTTTGCTTCTTGTAACTGATATCCCTTCACAATTTTATTTATGTAATTAGACTGACATAGTTGGAAATTTAAATTTCGATCTTTTGAAATTTCAATTCCTAAGTAATACGTTATATCACCTAAAGAATATTATTCCAAGATCTCGCAGCCTGCTTCAATCCATAAATAGTTTTCTTTAACAAACATACAAATTTCTCGTTCTGACTTTCGAAACCTTGAGGTTGTTTCATATAAACAGTTTCAGTTAATTTTCCATTTAAAAATGCAGTTTTCGCATCCATATGACTAACAATCATTTGTTTTCAACCAGCAACAGACAGTAAAATTCTAAACGTTGTTTGAGAAACTATAGCAGAAAAAACTACATCGTAGTCGATTCCAAATTTCTGTGAAAACCCTTGAGCAACAAGACGAGCTTTGAAACGACTAATTTCACCATCAGCATTTCGTTTTACTTTGTAGATCCATTTACTTCCAATAGCCGATCTATTTTTAGGCAATTCTACAAGCTCCCAAGTATGATTCTTTTTAATTGATTCTATTTCATCTTGCATTGCAGCTAACCACTGCACTTTCTCATAACTATCAATAGCTTCCTGAAACATTTTAGGCTCCTTAATTTCTTTAGATGACCATATTTTTGCTATAAATCTTTTAAGTTTTATACCTTTATTTGCTCTTTCAGAAACTCTTATTACTGGTTTTATTAGTTCAGTGTTTTCAGATTCAGTACTATCATTTTGTTCATTGATCAATAATGATCTCCTTTTATAATTTGTATTTTTAATATTTACAATATTAGCATCTTCCTGAAACTTAATAGAAACGATATCGGTAAATCGAACATTACGAGAAATAACTATTCTTTTGTTTTCTAAATTACAGCAACGAAACGCTTTTGAATGATGGTCATAACCTAGGAATATCATTTCATAGGATTTGTCATCTAATTTACGCCTTATTTCTGCTGGAATGTGTACGAAACACTTTGAACCAAAAATATGAAACTGTTTCACAATTGGTTTAGTTTACCCGGTTCTGAATAAAATTTGCAGTCGATACTGCTTCCCCCCAAAATATTTTTGGTAAACTAGCATTAATAAGCAAACACCTTACCATTTCCAATAACGTTCTATTTTTTTTTTCTGCTTCACCGTTTTGTTGCGAGGAATAAGGAGCTGTAACTTTACACAGGAATAAGTTTCCTCAACAAAATGAATTTAATCAGTATTCCTTACAAGTACCTGTTTTGCCTTCCAATTTTTATACTTAATAAAGTTTTTTAGTATTCAATAGAATGTTGATCGGCAAAGATCGTTTTCTTTTTGCTTTGAAATCGCAAACTGCAGTCAGTTTTGAGTGCATTAAAAACAAACAAAAAACAACAACAACAACAGTTTAAAACAAGTTCTTTAACAATAAAAACAATACAACATATTTTTGGACAGCAAAAAATTAAATAGCAGATTACTAATATCAGAACAATAAAAACAATACAGCATATTTTTAAACAGCAATAAATTAAAAAGATCAGTGAAATTAAAATAAATAAAACATACAAATTTTTTAATATAGCTTTGATTTGATGTTACAAAAATCATTGTTTTACTGCCAGTATGAATACTGGTGAAGTAAATTTAAGTGAAGAAAGCAAAACAGATGAAAATGATAATATTTGGCAAATAATACCAACTAAACGTAAATTAGACGAATCACCAAAATAACACCAAAAGAAGCATTCTCATTTCTCAAATCAACCGACTACATCAACCGCCAACCAATTTGCAGCTCTGGATGTCGAAGACATTGAACCGGAAGGCGAAAAAGATGCAACACCTAAACCTCCACCAATAATTTATATTCCTAATGTAGAAAATATACATAAGTATTATGATTAAGAAAATAAGTTTTGTTTTTAATCAAAATGAGTTTTATTATAAATCCTTAAGGCAGGGTGAAGTTCGTTTAATGTTTAAAACTGTAGATTCTTATAGAAAGATAGTTAAGTACCTGACAGGTTCAAAAATAAGCTTCCACACATTTCAGTTAAAGCAGGAGAGGTCTTTCAGATTTGTTATTAAAGGTATTCACCATTCAACTCCTACGGAAGATATTAAAGCAGAATTATTATCACTAGGCCATCAAGTTAGATCGGTTACCAATGCTAAAAGTCCTGTTAAAAACGAACCACTTTCTATGTTCTTCATCGAGATTGATCCAAACAACAATAATGAGGATGTTTATGTTATAAAATCTATAAACAATGGTATTGTCAAAGTAGAGCCACCTTTCAGATCCAATGATTTGGTACAATGTCACCGCTGTCAATTGTTTGGACACACTAAAACGAATTGCAAAATACCTATTAGATGTGTAAAATGCGGAATGGATCACTCCAAATCAGAATGCACAATACTAATTGATTCTCCACCTCGCTGTTTGCACTGTCTAAGTAACCATACGGCTAATTATAAAGGCTGTAAAGTCAGGACCTAATTTCAAAAACAGCTAACAAGCAACATATATCTATATATATAAAAGTGAAACTCTGTGTGTGTGTGTGTATGTGTGTGTGTGTGTTAGCTATAGACTCCGAAACTGTAAAACCGATCGGGCTCAAACTTTGGTAAGTTGTTTTATACATACCAGGGAGTGTTTATGGGTGAAAAAAAGTGGGCGGAGCCACGCCCATAAAAAATTAGTTATCAGTTTAAGCTACTTGCATTTGACCGATTTTTCTGAAACTTTGCACACATATCGAGCTGTCATGACTAAATAATTTCGTGATAAGAAAAGTGGGCGGGCCACGCCCCTAAAAAAGTTTTAATTTTGAGGTACTTGCACTGGCCCGATTTTTGTGAAACTTTGCACACATATTGAGTTGTCATGGCTTTATAATTTCGTGATTGAAAGAGTGGGCGGGGCCACGCCCATAAAAAATTAGTTATCAGTTTTAGCTACTTGCACTGGACCGAATTTTCTGAAACTTTGCAAACATACTGAACTGTCATGACTTTACACTTTCATCATTAGAAAAGTGGGCAGTGCCACGCCCATTAAAAAATGGTATCATTTTGAGGTACTTGCACTGGACCGATTTTTCTGAAACTTTGCACACATATTGAGTTGTCATGACTATACAGTTTCGTATTTAGAAAAGTGGGCAGTGCTACGCCCATAAAAAAGGTATCATTTTGAGGTACTTACACTGGACCGATTTTTCTGAAACTTTGCACACATATTGAGTTGTCATGACTATACAGTTTCGTATTTAGAAAAGTGGGCAGTGCCACGCCCATAAAAAAAGGTATCATTTTGAGGTACTTACACTGGACCGATTTTTCTGAAACTTTGCACACTTATTGAGCTGTCACGACTATACAGTTTCGTAATTAGAAAAGTGGGCATTGCCACGCTCATAAAGAAAAAGTTATAGTTTTTAGCCTTGCACCTGATATTCGATTAAAATTTAGAATGCGATTAAAATTCATGAAGGGGCGTAGCAACGCGCGCCGGGATTGGCTAGTATACGAATAAACAAAACAATACAAATTTTGTCATAAATAATAGAGAATAGCCTCAATCAAATGGTATTTATCATGGTGAACCACATCAAAATAAATATAATATGTCATATTCTGAAGCATTTAAACTATAATGATCGCTTAGTAAAGTTAGAAAACATGATGGAAAATTTAATAAATATGATGACTATGTTAATATCTAAAATATGCAAATAAATTTGAGAATTTCAATATGGAATGGAAACGGTCTCTCTACCCACAAAAATGAAGTAGAAGCTTTCCTTATAAACAATCAAATTGACATTCTCTTAGTTTCCGAATCTCATTTTTTTTTTTTAATTTTTTTATTAAAACTTATTAATTTTATCAATATCGTTAACAGAGTTATGAAAATTTACATATAGTATTACAACAATTAACATCTGATTAATTAAATAAAAAAACTACTAATATCACAGTTTAAAGGAAAAGTTGTTCATAAAAAACCTCGTATCAACTTAGAAGTCATAAGAGATTTTAGAACAATCACTGAAATGTGTCTTTTAAACAAAAGACCCTCAGTGGCTGTTCAGCAAATTTCTTATTATTTCAAAATTTAACCTTCTGCATTTTTCATTAAATGACAGCGTCAGTTCCCTTGTCAATGAATTAAACATTTTAAAGTTAAAGTTTCTATGTAGAAGATAAGTTGGATATCTAAAAGGTAGATTTTGTATTATTTTCAAGTTTTTATTTTGAATGATTTGCAATTTTTTTGTATGCGTTTTAGAAGCCTTTTTGGACCAGATTTGACAACCATAGGTCATAGTCGGTCGAATACACATTTTGTAAATAAGTACCTTGTTCTTTATATTAAGTTTAGATCTTCGGCTAATTAAGGGTATAAGTCACGGCTACACTTAATTGCCTTCTCACAAATGTAATTAACATGCTGTTTAAATAAAAGTTTTTTGTCTAGGATAACTCCTAAATATTTAATTTCGTCCTTCAATGGAATTATTGTTCCCCTAGACGATAAATATCTAGTAGGAAAGCGTTTTCGCGATTTGTTGAATGGAAATATAATTGCTTGAGTTTTATCGTCAATGACTTTTATTTTCAACTTGTTATAGTATTTACGAATTAATTTAAGATTATTTTCCATTCTCCTAATTATCGCATTCGACACTTTACCGCAACAAATAAAGGCGCTATCATCCGCGTAAAAAGCCGCATCATGGTCTCTTCTTAGAGTAACATCGGATGTATATATCGAGTATAGTGTAAGGGATAATTCTGATCCTTGTGGCAAGCCCGCAGGTATTTGCCTTTCACTAGAAAATTTGTTATTGACAGATACAACAAACGTACGTTTATCTAAAAAGCTTTTGATGAGTTTTTGTAAATAATTTGGAAAATGCGCCGTATTTAATTTATGCCAGATTGAGTCAAAAGCTTTTTCGATATCAAGAAAAACGAATCCAGTACTTTTCCGAGTACTTTTATTACATTCAATAAAGTATAAAACTCTATTAAGTTGATGTACAATGGAGTGCTCTTTTCGAAAACCAAATTGTTCTTGATTTATAATATTATTGCAATTTGAAAAATCTAAAATTCTGGTGTGAATAATTTTCTCGAACACCTTATCTAATAGGCTTAGAATACTAATTGGCCTATAGCTGGATGGTAATTTAGGATCCTTTCCAGATTTGTGGATTGGAATTACCTTAGCCATTTTAAAAACGAGTGGGAAGTACCCATTGCTTAAACAAAAGTTAAATCGTTTACTTAAGATTTCAAAAAAGTAATCGGGTATATTTTTAAGTATTATGCTGTCCCATCTAAACCAGGGGATTTATTATTTTTTAACAAATGGACAAACGATTTGACTTCAGACAAATTTGTTAGTTCAATACTTGTATCATCGGTAAGAGTTTGATTAAGGTTTGATTGTTAAAAGTAATGATATGTGAATTGGCAAATACGTCAGCTATTACATTTGCCTTTTCGACGTCAGAATTTAAAATTGTTCCATTTAAATGAAGTTTGAACAATGTGGAATTTTTGCCTTTAAAAGTTTTTGTTAATCTCCAAAACTTTTTAGAGCCGGTAGGCAGTATCTTTGATTCTTCAAAGATACCAGATCTTTTGGACTTCGTTGTTTTTAATGGAATATCAAGGACATTATTAGATATACTAGATTCCGATGATCTAGGTTCCGATCACAGCCCAATAATAGTAATATACAGCTCAATTTTCAAATCTGTAGCCAAGTCTTCCAATATCGTAAATAATAAAACTTTTTTAAATATTATATAGATAACAAACTTGATTTAAAAGTTTCTCTTAAAAATTATTATGAAATAGATGATGCCATTGAATCGTTAAATAATATTATATGTATATGAAGCTGCTTTCTTAGCTACCCCACAAAATCCACAAACAGTAGAAAGTGCTGTTCAAATCTCTTCTGAAACAAGAGAACTAATAAGAAGTAAACGTGTTTTACGGCGTACATATATACAAAAAAAAATAGAAGTCCAACCGACAAAACTAACTGGAATAGAGCTTGTAATTTGTTTAAAAACGACTAAGTGAATACAAAAATGACTCTTTAACAACGTATCTAAGATCTCTGGATGTGAGTAAAACTTATGAACATAGTCTCTGGCGAGCAACAAAGTACCTCAAACGTCTAGTGATGCGAAACATTCCTATAAAAAAAGAGAAAACATTTAATCCCTTTAATATGTGTAGTCCTTCTGAGGAAAATGAAATTATAAACTTTCTTGACATTCCTTGCCAAATGGATTTCCCTATTAAAAGTATTTCGCCCTCAGAAGCTGATATGTCGGGGATATGATTTTATAAACGCAAGAGTAGTAAAAGTACTACCAAAAAATGTTTTATAATTATAGCCACCATATACAACTCTATACTGAGACTAAATTACTATCCATCCCATTGGAAATACGCAAAAATCATAATGCTTCTGAAACCAAAGGAGAAAGTGAAGCATCTTCTTACAGACCAATAAGCTTATTGCCAATTTTTCAAAAATATTTGAGAGGCTTCTGTTAAAAAGACTGCTGCCAATACTGGAATCACAAAACATAATACCTGATCACCAATTTGGCTTTAGGCATCATCATGAAACTCCTGAACAGTGTCATCGTATTGTGTATACAATTACAAACGCACTTAAAAAAAAAAAATATTGTTCAGCGATGTTTTTAGACGTCAGTTAAGCATTTGACAGAGTATGGCACTGTGGTCTCTTATACATATAAACTAAAAAATCTACTTCCCGCTCCATTTTATTTGTTTTTTAAATCTTATTTAATGGGGAAGACTCCACAGTATTTAGATCTGGAGTTCCACACGTCTGATATGCCTACAATTAATAGTTTCACCACTGCCACATACGCTGATGATACAGCTATTTTGTACGCGAATGAGTCCCCGCACGAGGCCTCTGCAATGGTTCAAGTACAATTAAATTTGACTGAAAAATTGCTAAAAAATGGAATATAAAAATTAATACACAGAAATCAACCCATGTGACTTTCATATTAAGAAAAGGTGATTGCCCAACACTAACGTTGAATGGAAATACAATACCAAAATCAAACAAAGTAAAATACTTAGGTCTCCTTTTGGATAGAAGACTAACATGGAGGGATCATATCAAATATCAAACACTTAAATATTAAAACTAGGAAAATGATTTGGCTCTTGGGACCAAAATCAGAATTGAGTTTAAGGAACAAGACAATTTTGAAGTCAGTTTGGACATAAGGTCTTCATCTGTGGGGGACAGTAAGCAATTCTAATGTTGAAATACTCCAAAGATATCAATCAAAAACATTATACACATGTAGGGGGAATATCGAAGCAGACCACTACTATCACGGGTCCCTTTTCTACCCCCTTCGCTCCTCAGTGATTTCGTGTCTACCGATCAGTATACCTTCAATCACTGAGTCCCGCGCCACAACCGGCGTTTGCTCTGGACTAGGAAAACGATTTCACACTGCCGACTGGTGATTGTTGACAATCCTCATCGCACAGTCCTTTGTAATATCCAGCATCTCCCTCAGACTAAGGTCCCCCATCGCACTCACACTTAAAGTGTGCTTGCCTGTGATCCTTAATCTTCCGCTCGCTAACGCCGGACACTCGCATACTACATGCGCTGCCGTCTCGACATCATCCAGGCACATTCTACAAATATCATCATCCACGATTTGCATCCTCTTCAGATGATATTTGAAGTTACCATGTCCTGTAATCAACGCAGTGATCCAGCTCATCATACTCCGATTAAAACCGAGTATCTTCACTGCACCCCTGCCAAGTGGCTCCCTGAGCACCATACGGGCCTGTCTACACGTGGTTCCCTCCATCCACCTTCGCAAGTTTATAGAGTTCACCCATTGAAAGATCCTCGCCCGCACCAACCCATTACCCAGAGCAGTTCTGGGTTCCGGTCCGCAGAATGCAGCCTCAGACCCCTTCTTCGCAAGTTCGTCAGCAGCCTCATTCCCAGCTATGCCCACGTGTGCCTTAACCCACATAAGCGTTACCTCATTTGTAGTGGCACACCTATTGAGCTTTAGAACACACTCAAGCACCAAAGAGGAGTTCACATCTATCCGCTGCATACGTTTTATAACCGACTGGTTGTCAAGTGCAATAAGAATTCTCTTCCCATACATTCGACATTCCAACAGGTGGTCCAACGCGTGCAGCAAACCAAGCATTTCTGCCTGATAGACTGACATGTACTCCCCCAGATTCAGGGTGCAGGATAAGTTCAACTCAGATGAGTACACACCAGCACCTGCCCTTCCGTCCATAAAGGACCCATCAGTAAAGATACTGATGTCATTCTCCATGCACTCACCGTGCATGAATCCATCCGCTATAAGCGTGTGATGTAGCCTTTCGACCACCTTCACTCGACTCATGCGCTCCATCGGCATCTGAGCCTCCCTAACCTCTTCATCCACGAGGTACAGGATTCTCCTATGCCCCAAAACCGATCCAAAGCGATACCACATGCCATCGCTTCGCATCCGAATCGCCGATCTTGCCGCCGTCTCCCTTACAAATAAGTCCAACGGCAGCAATCCCAGCATTGCCTCCATCGCTTGCGTTGGTGTGGTACGTATCGCGCCACATATACCAATGCAAGCAATCCTTTGAACCCCGTCCAACTTCCGCCTAATCGTCGCTTGGGAGGCCTTCGGCCACCAGACAACAGATGCGTAAGTGATCGTCGGTCTCACCACCACTGTGTAAATCCAGTTTGCAGCCTTAGGTGAGATTCCCCACTTCCGACCGCAAATCCGTTTACACTGATGCAGAATCCTCTTTGCCTTCTGTACCCTTGCCTCAACATGATCATTCCAGGTTAGTTTCATATCCAGCATTACCCCCAGATATTTCACCTTCCTGGACACGTTGATCTCGGTTCCAAAAAGCATTAAGGATTCAATCTCTATGCCCTTCCTTCTCCGCGTGAAGAGCATAGCATCCGACTTGCCAGCATTTATGGTTAGTCCCTGTTCACAACACCATTCTTCGGTTACTCTGAGCGCCTGTCTCATGCAACTTAAAATTGTCTCCATGAACTTACCACCAACCATAATTGCCACATCATCCGCATACCCTACCGTATGTATGCCAATTACCTCCAGTCTCCTGAGAAGGCTGTCCACAGTTATGTTCCACAGCAGAGGTGATAAGACCCCTCCTTGCGGACATCCCCTGACCACCCTTCCCCGAATCCTGGTGCTTCCGCTCCTGAGATTCACCGCCCTACATCTGAGCATGGCGCCGATCCACTTCACCACAACAGAATCGACCCCTCGCTCATCGAGAGCATTTCCCAGTTTATCAAAAGAGATCCTATCAAAAGCGCCCTCTATGTCCATAAATACGGACAAAGCAAGATCACCATTGAAAATCTCCCTCTCAGCAACCCTCACCAATTCGTGCAGGGCAGTCTCAGTAGACCTCCCAGCCCTGTAAGCGTGCTGACTCCCACTCAATTGCCTATCCATCAGCGTAGTCTCCTCCAGGAAGTCAACCAACACCCTTTCCATTGCCTTCAATAGAAAGGATGTAAGACTGATCGGCCTGAACGACTTAGCCTCCGTATAGTCCCTCTTCCCCGGTTTGGGAAGAAAAACCACCCTGGTCTCCCTCCATGCCACCGGAATATACCCTGTCGAAAGACAGGCAACAAATATTTCCCTAATCACCACAAGTAGAGTGTTCATACCCCACTGTAGTAATGCAGGAAATATCCCATCCATCCCAGCCGCCTTAAATGGGGCAAAAGACAAAATCGCACTTCTAACCCCATTAAGAGTTACTATCCTTTCAGCACCCTCACTGGCTCCCCTGTTAACGGGAACCCATGAGTCATTCGAAATGAAACTTCCAGGAAAATGTACCTTCATCAGCGACTGTAATGTCCCCCCCATCGTCTCCGTCATGCCGCCATCGCTCCTGCGAATAAGCCCCATTCTGGAGACAGGGTCTCTAGACACCATCTTCTGCAGTCTCCCCACTTCAGATGTATCCATCACGCCGGAGCAGAATTCCCTCCACGTACTTCGTTTCCGAAGACGTATAGTTCTCTTCAGCTCCTTCTTCTTCGCCTTATACTCGTCCCATAAGCTAGGATTCCGCTCCCTCATGTAACGATTAAAGGCCCTCCTCGTGTCCCTCTTCATGGATTCCAATTCACTACTCCACCATGGAGTAGAATCCTTTTCATCCACTACCGTGAGAGGACACGCATTCTCGAAGGCAAGTCCGACAGTAGAGTTTACCCACTCCACCGTCCGCTCAACATCCTCCGTGTTTCGGAGTGCCCGGTGTGGAACACTCCCCGAAAGTCCCGAGAGGCACTCCTCGTACTTAGTGCGATCCGTATCCCTCGGCACCCTGATACGCCTACGCGCCTTCCTCCGCCTCCTACCATATAGAATCTCAAACTGGATAGCCCTGTGATCAGACATGGTCAATCTGTCCACCACTCTCCAATTGCCAACTCTATCCAGCATCCCGACAGAGCATAAAGTGATGTCGATTACCTCCGCCCTACGTGCATCCACGAAGGTGGGCTCGACACCCCTTTTCAGGACCAGCAGGTCATGACACTCCACAAACTCCAGCAACTGCCGTATCATCCGTACTGCCCCATACAGTACTGTGTGAGTTAGCATCACAGCCCATTACAAGAGGCATACCCCTCAACCTACAGAACTCCACCAGATTCCTAACCTCCTCCGAAGGATGGGAGTCCGGTGTGTCATAGGGTAGGTAAGCCGACGCCACCAGAAACGATCCCGAACCCGCGCCTATCATTACCACCGTAAGATCCGGCGAACAGAGATGCGTCATCGGCACAGCACACACACCGTGACGCACCAGGATACACGTCCTCAACCTCCCCCCCGTCTGTGAGTGAAACAGACTGGCGGTCCCATCCTCCACAAAACATCGCATCATCACCGTCGAAGCCGCTCTGCTATGATGCAGATTCAGTTGATATACACTCAGATTTTCCACCTTCCGTAGTTGGTTCGGGTCAAAGTTCCTGGATTTATCACCCTTAAACTTTTTCCCTGTTCCCTCTACTTCAGGTGTCGTCTCCTCATTCATAAGGCTATCGATCCGATTTGATATCCTTTCAATAGCCTTCCTGCCCCTCCGACGTTTCCTCTTTAGTCTCTGCGTCTCGGTCTTACCCAAAGGCATAGACTCAGAGTTCGCGTCGCGGTCCGAGGTTTCCGTGATCTGGACAGATGCCTCCACTCCTGCTGGGGCGGATACATCAATGTCCTTCACCGTTACCTCTCTACCCATTGGAGTATCTTCAGAGATTAACCTCTCCACCTCTTGCGAGGCTTCAATGTCCATCTCAATCCGATCTCTCCATTGGCCACGTCTAATCGGAGTATCTTCAGAGACTAACCTCTCCACCTTTTGCAAGGCTTCATTGTCCGTCCCTTTCGAAGTTCCCCGATTATCACAATTTTCATTCGAAACCTTCGTTGAATCAATCTTGTTCCCACGAGTATTGGGGAAAGAAAAGTCGACCCGCACAGAGCCCCACATGCACAGGCAAGTCTAAATTGAAACTGGAGGTCAACCGGTATCCAGAGTTCACATACTAGCGACCAGGCTCCCTCCTGGCCACGCATCCCTTGGCGTATGTAGTCCCACCGTGGATTAGGGTAGATTTATACGAGTCTACAACTCCCTGGCGGGGTCGTGAAGACCAGCCGTGGTCCATAGGGCCAATTACAGCAACACTGGGTGGTCCAATCTGAACGAGAGAGGGAAAACCACCCAGTGGCCGAGTCCATCAGCCGTCCCCACATAGGAGAAAACAGACGCTGACAGACAGGGAAAAGGTAGTTCTTAGTTGTGCAACACTGCACGCAAGCCCCCGCATCGCTTCAAGATGACTACCTATCGCGAGGGAATCAAAAACATTACGATTATTATTATTGCCCCTTGGTTTATAAGTAACAGCTGCCTACATAATGACCTAGGAATGACCACAATAAAGAAAGAGATTAATAATTACAGCGAAAGATATTTGAATAGACTAAGTAACCACTCCACAGTGTTGCCAAGTCAGGGATTTTCGCTCTAAATTTTGAGTTCTTTTTTTTGCCTTTAGGGTGTATTTTAGGATGTAAGAAGTAGTTAGGGATAAACTTTGTATGTAAAAATACTATTTGGGGAGATTATAGTGCTTTTAAGAGTTGAACATTTTAGTAGAAATATCTCTATTTTCCTATATTTTGCTACTGTTAATAATTTTTTTAAGCTGAATCAAATTTGTTTCTAACAGCTTTAATTTCTCATGATAGTGACTAAAATTTTAATAAAAGAAATGCCAAAGGAAAAGAAATATTATCAGAAATATAAAAAACAAGTAAGAGTGTTATATTCGGCCGTGCCGAATCTGATAATACCCTTTACCATCATGTACATAGGTTAATCTCACATCGTAGCTTAACCTATATTTCATGTTATTCCCCTTTTTTATACCCTTCACACAGTGAAAAAGGGTATATATAGGTTTGTCATTCCGTGTGAAATTTCTACAATTTTCATTTCCGACCCCATAAAGTATATATTTTCTGAAAGCTTATGAATAGGGAAGTCGATTAAGCTCTGTCAGTCTGTCCGTCTGACCGTCTGTCCGTGTGTATGTTGAAATCAACTTTTTGAAGCCCCCCGACATCGCTTGGACCCGGGTGAGGTATTAAAATATCAGAAATATTTGGGAGTAGATCGGTATTGAAAATCAAAAACATCGGTACATAAACAACTGAGATATGAGCAAAAACCCACGACCACCTCGATTTTTTTTTCACAAAAACAACAACAACATACATACATACAAACGTGTATACTGGTTAAATTTTTTTTTTTATTTTTTTTTTATTTTTTATTTAATATATTATTTATATTTTTATTATTTTTTTTTTTAATTTTTTTTTGTTTTATATTAATTATATATATTTTAATTATTTTTAAAAAAAATTTTTTTTTTTAATTTTTTTTTTAAATTTTTTTTTTTAATTTTTTTTTTTTATTTATTTTTTAAACATACATACCTAAATTTATAATTTTACAATGGGATGTTTTTTATATATGTATATTTTTTATATGTATGTACGTATTTCATATGAGATGAATGGTGATACAAACTACTGTTATTGCATGACTACACGTTGTGAAGGGTATATAAGATTCGGCACGGCCGAATATAGCGCTTTTACTTGTTCTTAATTATTTCCGACGCCATCCTCGATTTTAAATTGTTAGGTAGTTAAGTGTATTCAACTAGTCAAGCCCTTTAATTTGATACTCATATTGATGGGGTTAAAAAATTTTATCCGCCATTTTGTTTTAGACGCCACCTGGGATTTTACATTTTATAATAATTTACTGTATTCTACTGGTCGAGCCCTTTAATTTGATACCAATATTGACGGGGTTCAAAAGTTACATTTTAAAATACCAGCTTTGGCTCATATATAAATTTATTGTCCGCCATTTTGTAGTGGCGGCCAACATAAATTTAAAGTTTTTTATGGTGCTTTTATTGTTCTAGTCAAGTCCTTTCAGATGATACCAATATTGACTCTCTCGGTTGTCTAAAAGCTGAAAAAAATTAATTTTCGTTTGTAAATTTTTAGAATATATATTTAAAAAAAATTTTTTTGCCTATAACTTTACCGAAAAGAGCCCGATTCATCATAAATTTCACACGAATATCTCTAGAGGCATGTTATATCTTAAAATAGTAGCAACGGTACCAATAAATTATTCTACGGCTGAAGAATTTTAATTTTGGTGGTAAAAATATAGGAAAACACAGAGGCAGTCGTGTTTATTTGCTCATATCTCAGAAAGTTATAAGGCGATTGTGCTGAATTTTAATAGCGATTCATTCCCGGATATTTCCAAAAGACTGATATCATACACAGATCTGAGGAACATATAATTGCTTCTAACAGTTGATTTCAACCAACACACGGACAGACGGTCAGGGCTTAATCGACTCCTCTATTCATAAGCTTTCAGAAAATATATACTTTATGGGGTCGGAAATGAAAATTGTAGAAATTACAAACGGAATGACAAAGCTATATATCGATGCCTTACTTCCTCAACTTCGTATCTTAAAAAATAAAATTTTTCAGGAGAGAAAAGAAAAACGGTTCATCTTTTTATACTTCGGTGTTTGGTTAAAAGCTTAAATGCAATTATTAAGGAATTGATTGTATTTATGTATATTGGTAGCAGCGTTGCCGTTTTTGGTTATTTATAACCAAAATTGGTTTTTTTTTTGCCAATGTGTAGATGTGTATTTTTTTTCCTTTTTGGTTACTTTTTTAAAGCCCAAAATTCAGTAGTATTAGTATGTTTGACTTATAAATCATGTTCTTATATGTACGTTTAAAATTTCAATGTTCTCATTTAAGTGACAATGTTTAGACAACATTGTTAGCACTTTAAACCCTATTTCTTTTAGCAAATGATCAACTCTGGAGTACGAAAAAATACATGAAATAAATAAAAACTTTATTTTAAATTAAAGCTTTTTATTTATTTTTCGTTATTTGTAATAAAATTACCTTTAAGTTTTTTTATGTTACTTGATACGTAAGACTTGAATTTTCGGTTTATTTTCAGTTCATAATTCATTCGTAAAGTACAAATATTTTTTATATTAAAATGTAAAACAAATTTAAAATAAATCACATATATTTTAATTTTGGTTACTTTTTTTTTTATTTAGTTACTTTTTGAAGTAATTTTGGTTGTAATTTTTTTTGGTCGTGGCAACACTGATTGGTAGTAATAATATACTAATCTTTTTTAGTTAAAGCATAAAACAATCGTTTGATATGAAAAAGTCAAAACGGTATTTTTTAAGTTACGAGGTTGAGGAAGTAAGGCATCGATATACCCTTGTGCACCACAGGTGAAGGGTATAAAAGGGGAAAAAGAAAATGAATTAAAAGGTGATTATTTCTTACACATTTAATTATTATTTTTATGTTGTAATATTATTATTAAATAAGGTTGGCTTCCTCCATGCTTGAACGACGAAGAAAAAGTGATATGTAAATATTGCATTTGCAATTGTTGCCCACAAAAAAGTTTTAACTGCTCATCTATAAAAAATTATCCTCATCTACCACTTGATAACTTTTTCAAGCCTACGTTTATGTTGAACCATAAAAGAAACGAGAATTTATTTTTGTTTTAAAGAGAACTCAAGACCACCAAGAAATTGTTCTTTATTGCTTCACTATTTTTGCGACAATGATTTACAATTAATTTATTACTAGCTTAAAGTCTAAGAATGTTAAAGGAATGCAAAGAATGCAATCCCGTTATTATTTTATGTATTTATTTTGAGTATGTACGTTTGTATAAAAGATATGTATGTATATAATATAAACGAAAAGAGCAACATGAGATTTAAAATGATTGAATCATTAAAAGTTAGTGTTACAAAATATTTAGTAAATAATAATAAATTTTAATTAGTATTTTGACGGAACATACTGCCCCCATTGAAAGGCTTCGGTAGGTAGAGGTGCAACTTTGTGAATGGATCGTCGAAGAACCCCTTTGGATGTTTTTAGATCAACTACTCTGACCTTTCCGTCACGACCTGGGATAGGTTTGATGATACGCGCTAAGAGCCAATTCTGAGGTGGAATGTTGTCTTCACGAATAATAACAAGAATACCTTCTTTCACATTTTCACACGCCTTAAATTGTAAAAAATTGTTGTAAATTTAATACGTAGTCACGGACCCATTCGAGCCAAAATTGTTGCTTAAGAAATGTAACAAGTTGCCATCGCTTGAGGTAGTTGACATTTTTGTAGCTGTGTATATTTTCGTCTGGTAGCTCTAATAAAGAAAAACCAATTAACAAGTGTGCAGGAGTTAAAGCTTCACCATCATTTGGATCAACAGATCTAGCTGTCAATGGCCGAGAATTTAAAATGGCTTTGACTTCGATAAGGATTGTTTGAAATACGTCGTATGTTAGGTTGGCTTGAGACATGTTCTTAACAAGAAGTGTTTTTGTTGATTTTACATCGGACTCGCAAAGGCCACCAAAGTGAGGAGAACAATTAGGAATAAACGAAAGTTTGAAACCAGTAACTGTGCTGAAATGCATAAGCTCCTTGACATTACCATCATCAATGAAACGTTGTTTTAAGTCTTGCAGTTTAGAGCTGGCGCCAACAAAGTGTGTTGCGTTATCACAATATAGTCTCTGAGGTATGCCACGACGACCTATAAACCTTTTAAGACATAAAAGAAATGTATTAGTTGACAGATCAGAAACTAATTCAATATGAATAGCAAAGAAAAACAGGAATAAGGTTTTATAAGGAGCTTTTCCCCTTATACGATAGGAGGTGTAGAAAGGACCACAAAAATCTACACCTGACACGAGAAAAGGACGTTGAGCCTTGAAACGATCTGCTGGAAGATTACCCATTAATTGTTGCGATAATCGAGGATTGTATTTGAAACAGTGTACACAATTTCGAACAATGTTTCTAACGATTTCTCTGGCATTTACAACCCATACTTGTTGACAAAGAATTCCAAGAAGCGCCTTGGAGCCAGCGTGTTAGTGTTTTCGATGAAGATGTTTGATGAAAAGTTTCGTAAATCGATGATCTTTTGGTAAAATTATTGGAAATTTTATATGATATGGTAATGGTGCATTTGATAGGCGACCATCCACTCGAACGATTACTAAAGTTGAATTACTAGGTTTTAAGTTTTCTCCTTTGTTAAGCAAGTCAATTTCTTCTCTAAATACTGATTGTTGAATATTGTGAACAATTCTATAAAATGATAATTGCAGTTCTTCAGAGGTTACAAAACTGCTACGATTTTGTTTGTTAAAGACTCGATGAATGTAGACGACAATGCGAAGAATACGAAGATACGAAGAATGCTTAGAAATTAAATGATTGATAATTGATTCGACGACGATAGTTGTTTTGAGTGCGGTTTTTCTTGTTGCGTTAATTTTGTGTTTTCGATGTTGCATTTTGGCCAACTTGCTTCTGGTTCCAAAATAAACTTAGGACCAGTAAACCATATTGTATTAACTATATCATTTGCAAAACAGCCCCTCGAAAACACATCTGCGGGGTTTTGTTTCGAGGGCACATGCATCCAAGGAATATTATGTGTTAAATTTTTTATTTCTGATATTCGGTTAGCGATAAAGCAAACATACGACGACGAATGATTAGTGAGCCAGTTTAGAACTATTTTTGAGTCTGACAAAAAAAAAATTCGGTAGGTAAAACGATCAAATTTATCTTTGATTTTATCCCAGGTTCGACTGAGCAACAAAGCGGCGCAAAGTTCTAAACGAAGCAAGGATTGATTAACAACTGGAGCTACCTTTGATTTAGCTATAAGCAAAGTTGATTTGACTTCGGCTGTATAATTAACACGTATGTATATGCAACAACCATATGCCAATTGAGAGGCGTCTGCAAAACCATGAATATCAAATTTCATTAGAGAAGTTTCCACAAATCTTGGCGTTAAATCTTGGTGCGTTAAGTGGTGCATCCCAATCCAATTTTTGCTTCCACATTTCTTGAATTAAGATTTTGCATGAAATTACTATAGGGCTTAGTAAACCATGAACATCGAAAATTTTTGCTACAGTTGACAAAACCGCTCTCTTTGTTGGAGCTTCGATTACTGGCAAATCAAAACGAAAACAAAAAATCTTTAGGTTTCCACGACATATTAAGGGCCTTAGTGATATATTCATCATTTGTTTTTAAATGCATTTCACCATTAGAATGAGCGATACCTGGGCAATTAGAATTCCACTTTGATAACTGTAGACTAACCTTTTGTAAAAGATCCACGATTTCACACTTTTTTGTTGAGAGCTCGGAAAAACTATTTGCCCCCATGAGCAGATCGTCGACATATAGGTCTGGTTTGAGAATTTCAGAACCGACAGGAAATTCATTTTTGTAAACATCGGCAATAAAAAACAAACTACGTACAGCGAGAAAAGGAGCAGCTGATGTGCCATATGTAACGGTATTAAGTTGATATAGTGTGATTGGATCAGTGTTTTTATTTCTCCATAACATAAGGTGAATGTTGCGATCTCTTTTATGCACGAAAAACTGACGATACATTTTACAGATGCCAGCTGATAGAGCTAGTTTGTTTAAACGAAACGATAAAATTTTTATTATAAGCTCCTGTTGAATAGTGGGACCGACCATTAGAGCTTCATTCAAAGAAATATTGGTTGATGTGCGACACGAAGCATCAAAGACTACTCTTAGTCTTGTTGTTGTGCTCTGAGGGCTTAAAACAGGGGCAGAATTTCGGCATTCGATCACGATCGAAATTTTACTCCAACGATAGAGTTTGCTGTGCTTTAGGTATAGAGATTCTAACAAGAATTTTACAATTTCGATCACGTTCGAATGCCGTAATTCGGCCCCAGGATGATGAGGGATTAAAAAATGTGAATAATTTAAGCGATCGAAGCTAACGGGTGACATATGACCAAGTCGAATATATTCTTCCATGAAATCGGAATATATTTGCCGTAAATTTTCGTCTTTAGATAGACGTTTTTCCAAATACAAAAACTTTCGGCGAGCTGTCTCGAATGAATTACCAAGTTGTTTTATAGAAGATTTAAATGGCAAACGCACTTGAACTTTACCATTAGTATCAAAAATTGTATTTTTAACAAAATGTTGTTCGCATTTTTGTTCTTCTTCAGTAAGGACAAGTGTACGCTGATTGAATTCTTCAATTTCCCAAAAAGCTTTTAGTAATGAATCTAGGTCTTCATGTTTTGTTGTGACATTACATGATAATGCACGATGTGAACATTGAGTGTTCACGCTGCCACCAATGATCCACCCGCGAGTTGTGTTAATGAGGCACGGTAATCCATTTCCAAAAGAAATTTTGCCACCAAGAAGTAACTCGAAGAAGAAATCTCAGAACTAATTAAAATATCAATATGCTGAGGTATGTGAAATTGTGGGTCTGCTAGTTCAATGCCAATAGGAATGTTCCAATTAGCTGCCTTAATATGTTGAGACGAAATTGATTTTGTAACCAAAAAACATGTTGTCCATTCAAACTCAGAAACACGAGACTTAATAGTAGCTTGTACCATATATTTCATCTGGGTTCAAATGTCAGAAACGCCCGAAATTTCTTGAAACGATTTGTTTTGTTTCAAACGAAGATGATTTACATCTTCTTGCGTGATAAGGTTTACTTCTGAGCAAGAGTCTAATAAGGCCCTAAGAGGTTGCGACAACCAAATGAATCTTCAACGAAAACTATAGCTGTTGGAAGCAAATTGATGCGACGACTAATTGTGAAAAATTACGAAAATTTTGTAAGATGAGTAGTAGATGGATTAAATTGTGTTGCCAACACTGACGAACAACACGACGAAAACTTAGGTTGAAAAAATGGAGGATATGGTTGTTGAAAAGATGAATTCATAGAAGAACTAAGTTGCAGCAGAGAATTTACAGGCTCATGAAACGGTGAGATTGAAGAAGAAATTGTATTACTTGTTGATTTAAATTGTGAATTATGTAAGGATGTGTGGTGCGAAAATCGGCAAGTGCGACAACGTGATTTTGATTGGCAGTGATTTCTAAGGCAATTTATACAAAGCTTTAAGCTTTTAATGAAATCGAAACGACGAGCTATGGGTAACGACAAATAGCTAGAACAGCTTCCAATAAAATGATCTTTTGATTTGCAATATTCACAAAGTGTATTTGAAACTACGAAAGATGACCCTGTATGTTTTGATATTTGCTTGGATTTGTTTTCACGAGATTGAAATGAGTGTGTTTCTGTAGAATGACTTCCTAGAAACTGGCAACGACGACTTAGAATTGAGTGGCACTGATCCCATGATGGCAGGGACTTAAAATCTTGTTTTTCATCATAGACCTTTTTTGACTCTCCATCAATTTTCGACAAAATATTATGAATGATGATTGCATTCATGACATCAAGTTCAGAACCCAAAGAGAGCAATGAACTACGAAGAGCCGAAACATTATTAATAATTGCGCGCAACGAAATAGCGCTCGGTTTACTTATAAATGTTATTGAAAATAATGAATTGATATCTTCTATCTATATATATAAAAGTGAAACTCTGTGTGTGTGTGTGTGTGTGTGTGTTAGCTATAGACTCCGAAACTACAAAACCGATCGGGCTCAAACTTTGGTAAGTGTTTGTACACATACCAGGGAGTGTTTATGGGTGAAAAAAAGTGGGCGGAGCTACGCCCATAAAAAATTAAATATCAGTTTTAGCTACTTGCACTTGACCGATTTTTCTGAAACTTTGCACACATATCGAGCTGTCATGACTAAATAATTTCGTAATAAGAAAAGTGGGCGGGGCCACGCCCCTAAAAAAATTTTAATTTTGAGGTACTTGCACTGGACCGATTTTTCTGAAACTTTGCACACATATTGAGCTGTCATGGGTTTATAATTTCGTGATTGAAAAAGTGGGCGGGGCCACGCCCATAAAAAATTAGTTATCAGTTTTAGCTACTTGCACTGGACCGAATTTTCTCAAACTTTGCAAACATACTGAGCTATCATGACTTTACACTTTCGTCTTTAGAAAAGTGGGCAGTGCCACGCCCATTAAAAAATAGGTATCATTTTGAGGTACTTGCACTGGACCGATTTTTCTGAAACTTTGCACACATATTGAGTTATCATGACTATGCAGTTTCGTATTTAGAAAAGTGGGCAGTGCCACGCCCATAAAAAAAGGTATCA
This sequence comes from Phyto melanocephala, assembly GCA_941918925.1. Classification (NCBI taxonomy): domain Eukaryota; kingdom Metazoa; phylum Arthropoda; class Insecta; order Diptera; family Rhinophoridae; genus Phyto; species Phyto melanocephala. The sequence goes on from OW799233.1 coordinate 62,849,748, forward strand.
TTTTGAGGTACTTACACTGGACCGATATTTCTGAGACTTTGCACACTTATTGAGCTGTCATGACTATATAGTTTCGTAATTAGAAAAGTGGGCAGTGCCACGCTCATAAAGAAAAAGTTATAGTTTTTAGCCTTGCACTTGATATTTGATTAAAATTTAGAATGCGATTAAAATTCATGAAGGGGCGTAGCAACGCGCGCCGGGATTGGCTAGTGATAAATAAAAATTAATGATTTGTTATCATACACTGAAAGAATTATGCTTCATAAATCCAATGAATCAATTTCATTAGAATTTTTTCATTGATCCAATGTAATATTTCATAACATAAATGAAATTTCACAGATTTAGTGGAATAAATTCATTAAAAGTGCTTCATTAGATTACGTAATTACATTAAAAAATTTCATTAGATTAATGAAGAAATGTTTTTTTTTATTTAAAGAAAATCTTTTTAATTGTGGCACATTATTTCCATATATATTCGTAAAATTTGGCCTAAATATTGCTTTTAAGCTTAAAATATTAAACAAATGCTAAAAAAAACCTAAACGTTTTGTTATTTCGTAGTCCCAATGAAAAGTTTCATTATGCCAATGAAAAGTTTCATTATACCAATAAAGAATACAATTTTATTTCGAAGAGAAAAATATTTGAAATTCATTAAGAATCATGAATAATTATTAATAAACTCTTGAAAAATTTTAAATTTATATAATAAAAAGTCAAATTGGATTAAAGAAATAAAAAAATTAAGTATTTCATAATTTTAATGAAAAGTTGCATTGCCCTAATGAAATACTGAAACATAATAAATTGCAAACGTTCGTTATATAAATTACAGTCGCTAAGTAAAAAAAATATAACAAGAAAACTCTTGTTTGTTTGCTCTTGTTACCAGGGTTGACAAAATTATTTTGACCATTTTCGCCAAATTCAAAGTTCAAAATCGCCAAAGAATTTTTTTTTTAGTTTTTGCCAATAACAAATATTTTTTTTTTAATTATCAAAAATATTTTTTATAAATTATTAAAAATAATTCGCCAGAAATAGAAAAAAGTTAGGTAGATATACATTTTGTTTAATTTTTGTTTAAAACAAAGCAAAATGGTACAATGTTAACTTTAAAGTAACTAGCTTTTACTTTACTTAAAACAATTATTAATCTTGGATATAAGTACTTATCTAGTTACAGTTTTATATAGGTATGTATTGGACTTTAACGTTTCTCAAAACAAATTCATGGCTCATCAAAAGTGGCTACAAAAATCACCGACTATTTTATAAATCGCCATGTCGCCAATCCCCAAGTTTGGGGAGAAATCGCCAAATCTGACAAACCTGGCTGTTATGTCTATTGCAGTGGTGCCATTTGACTATATTTTTCGTAATTTTTGGTACATGACACTAGATAAATTAATATAATAATATTTGTGAAATAGTACTTGTTAAATTAATAATAATTACACACTTGCATAAGGTAAAAAAGCTCAATTTCCACGATGATACTTTGAACTACGTCATGTCACACTTCATACGGAAAAGAAATAAGCATAATTAATTTAAGTTTGAATTTTATACAGATGTATGTAATTATATGTATATCCCTTTTTTTTAAATATACGTTTTCAAATTTGGCTGTTTTTTCAAACAAATGAAATTGTTAGTTTGTTATTTTCTATGAAATATGGGATAAAAATATTTATATTATATAGTTCACATAAATTTATTAAATTTTTTATGAAAAATTTCAAAATGTAACTTAAAATGAAAAGTGTAACATTTTGTTCAAGAAAAGCGTAACTATTTTAGGATTCTCCTGGCAACACTGGTTTTTTGTGCAAAAAAAAACCATACCAACACTGTTGTTATTGTAAATATGTTATTCTTATTAGTTATGCTCTTAAAAAATAATGTAGGTAAAAAAACAATGCTTTTGTTTTTGTAATTACTCTGACTACTTCTTTTACGCTCTTGCTAACGGGTTAAACGTGTTTTGGAAGTAAAAAATAAGAATGCAAAGTTATTTAAAAATCTAATTTTGGTGGAAAAGGTTGTGTTAAAGTGATAAGATTTTTGGGACAAAGTTAATTGTGTTTCTAAATAATATATGTATGTACATACATATACAGAAAAGTGTTTATTTATATGTATAAATATTTTATATTATATAATATAAAAAACAGTGTCTCCAACTTCAAGTGAATAAAGTTGTTTAAAGGTTTGTGCATATTTTTTTTTAATTAACCTTTTACTGAGCTGAGCTTCCTACAACGTCAAAATTAGCACCAAAATTTAAATTTGGTAAGTACTTTTATTGCAATCCGATTAAAAACTTAATATTAACAAATATATACCCTTAATTTCTTAGTTCCAGAAGAAGGTGGAAAAATAATTGCCCAGAGTCTGTTTTATGATAATCTCTCTGCAGAACAATTCGATTCTACCTGGTGTGCATGTAGAAATTACAGACTACAACAAATTTTTAAATAGTGCGGTAACCTCAGCGAGATTTTTAAAATTTGGCCTCAATACAAAAACCCAAATGGTTATAAATTGGTAATTTATCTACTAGTAGTATTTAGGTAAATATACAAATGACCTATACCCGATTACTTTTATAAATCGACAAAGATTTTGACTTTCTTTACGGCTCCCATGATTCTATCCGCAGTTGGGGATACGAAAAAATGGCATTATTATACAATGGCCTTACCAAGTTGAAAAATCGAAAAAGCAACGATACAAATCGGGTTTTGCAAGACTTAAACATTGACGATACAAGAAAAGGTAAGACCCGTATCAAAAAAAAAGTTAACTTAACTTTAATTTAACAAAATTTTTATATTAGCTGAGTTCACACGACCCGTTAGTTGTTAAATTGGTAGTTCGTTAAAACTTACTATCGTGAACGCCTTTTATTTTATGTCTTAAAAAATATTTGTATTAAGAAAAAAAGTATAGAAAAAAATTTAACCAAAAAAATATATGGGAAAAAATTTACCAAGTAACGAGAAGCTATACAAGCTTTTTTTTTGGTAGTTGTTACTCAGTAAATTGTTAGTTTGATAGCTTTGAAAAAACAAAATTCATGGAAATTTTACCGAGTAACAAATACCGAATGCGGCGTGAACTCCACTATTGTTTGTTTCCTAAATTCAATTTTTTTTAATTTTTAAAAGTAATTTATGATATACAAATTTTTTATTTCTTTTCAGATCCTGACATGTTTGCCCTAAAAGTGTTATGGGTATTGCACTATTTCCTAGGCCCAACTGGAAAGTACCCAAGAAAGACCGTGTTAGGCAAAAAAGAAATGTCTCGCTTTACAACGAAAGACTCACAGGAGTCATTTCTATTTATTGGAAATACCATGCAAGCATTACAGGATCATATTGATTTTCTCCAGAAAAGAGGCTGCAGTATACAACCATTTATAATGGCTCTAGGAAATATTACATCTCAATATGCTTTTGTAATAAAAAAATCATTTATTCTTTTGTCAATCAATAAATAAAAAAGTTTTATTTCGATTTCAGCGTATAGGTAAATTTTTTTTAAGTATGAAAAGTATTCGTTAAGATAATGAAATTTAATGAAAATTTTTTTATCAAATTAATGAAATTATTTCACAGATTTTGTGAATTTTCAGCACTAAACTAATGAAAGCTTTCATTAGGATAATGACACAAAGTGAAATTTTTAATGAAATATTTCATGAAATCAATGTAACTTTTTCATTACCTAATGTAATATTTTCATAAAAACGTTGATTTTTTTCATTAACACAATGGAACATTTCATTACATTAATGACAAATTGTCATATTTTCAATGAAATATATTTCATCCAGTTAATGAAAATATTTCATTGATTTCATGAAATATTTCATTGCCATAGTTTTAATGAAACATGTTTCACTAACCCAATGAAGTGTTACGTTGGTTGAATTTTAATGTAATTTTTCATTGGATTAATGTCAAAATTCATTAGATCTGTGAAGAAAATTCTTTCAGTGTATCTTTCGATTATGCTATCTAAAGCCTTTTGGTAATTCGACTCAACAACTTGAAACGGTTCTATGACTGCCAATGCTTGGCCAGATAGACAGTTAAGTAAATAATTAAATTTGTCTATTGTAGGTATGCTTGATTCATTGTGAACCAAAGTATTGAATGTACTTAAAAACTGAGAAAACTCCGAATACTTCCCATCCAATTTGGGTAATTTAATTTGAGGCAAACGATTTTGATGCGACATTAATGCTCAATATCACTAGAACTACGTTTGTTATACATAAAACTTACCAATGGAGCCTTGGCAGATATAAAAAGTCCTTCAATGTCTGATCGGCTGGTATCAAACACATCCAACTTCTCAATTTGAGATTGAATATGGCTGATTTGTTTAAAATACGATTCGAGGATTTGAAGTCGGCATTCAAGAATTGTGTAATCTGATGAACCACCATCTTTTTCTATTTTAGTTTTCATTTGGGTGATGTTTCGTTTCATTGTTGCTTTGAAGAAAAAAGCATATTGGCTCCAGTATCGGCGTTCGTACCGTCAGTTTTATCAGTACTAATTTTGCAATAAAAATTTGACTAATGTTGCCTTAAGTGGACTAAAGCTGGATTAAGGTTGTTTAAAATTTTAATTAAAGTTGACTAAATTAAAGTTGTTTGAGTTTTGATTAAAGTTGATTTAAATTCTTGTAAATTCCTTAAATTTCCATTAAAGTTGATAAAATTCGATAACAATCCATTAAATTTCAAAATGCTTTCATTTGCAAAGAAAGTACCATACGTTGTAAAAAAGTACCTAATGTTTTTTAGGTGGGCCAACACTGATGAAAAGTGCCAACACTAGTTGTTTAGTTCATGTACCAACAAAAAATGTATGCTTGTGAATATGTTTCATCGATGGAAACCATGAAACAACTGTACTTTATATGGTACATTTTTTACCTTGTTGGTACCGTGGTACTACTGTGAGCTACTTGGTACAATTTAAAAATTTGTCCATGTTCTCTTTAATTTTGTTTGTGTGTGTTTTATTTTATACTTCTCTGTTTTTGTTGCAAAGCTGTTGTCAAAGCGAATTCATGTACCAGGTGGTGTCAAGTCTGCAACAACAAAATCTGCCTAGTACTTTCTTTCTTTCTTACAAAAATCACCTGTTTATTTGGCACCACCTGATACATGAATTCGCCTTGGCTGTTGTTATATGTACTTTATTTGACTTATGATTCGTAAGCATGTAAGGTGGACTTTAATAATGAATTACTAAAATGGTTCGATAAGTTTACTCCAGAAAAAGTTATTATGCGAGAAACAAATTCAATAGTACCTCTTCTGGTGAAAATGTTTCCACACGAACAAACAAACTTTGAAGCAATAAATAATCAGTACAGAGCACTAGCCGATGAGATTGAACTTAGATCATACAAAGATTCAAATATTTGCTATTTTTGGTCTAAACTATCACAGATGAAAAATGAATTAAAAAATTTCATGTTCCCAGATATTTCAACAATTGTAAGGGGAATTCTGTCTATTCCACATTCCTCGCCAACGTCGAACGAGTTTTTTTCTTTTTAAAACTTAATTAAGACAAAGGAAAACAAGTAAGAGTGTTATATTCGGCCGTGCCGAATCTGATTATACCCTTCACCATCATGTGCATAGGTAACTTAACCTATATTTCATGTTATTCCCCTTTTTCTTTATTATTTCCGACGCCATCCTCGATTTTGAATTTTAAGGTAGTTAAGTGTATTCAACTAGTCAAGCCCTTTAATTTGATGCCCATATTGATGGGGTTAGAAAATTTTATCCGCCATCTTGGATTTTACAGTTTATAATAATTTACTGTATTCTACTGGTCGAGCCCTTTAATTTGGTACCAATATTGAGGGGGTTCAAAAGTTACATTTTAAAATACCAGATTTGGCTCATATATAAATTTATTGTCCGCCATTTTGTAGTGGCGGCCAACATAAATTTAAAGTTTTTTATGGTGCTTTTATTGTTCTAGTCAAGTCCTTTCAGATGATACCAATATTGACTCTCTCGGTTGTCTAAAAGCTGAAAAAAATTAATTTTCGTTTGTAAATTTTTAGAATATATATTTAAAAAAAATTTTTTTGCCTATAACTTTACCGAAAAGAGCCCGATTCATCATAAATTTCACACGAATATCTCAAGAGGCATGTTATATCTTAAAATAGTAGCAACGGTACCAATAAATTATTCTACGGCTGAAGAATTTTAATTTTGGTGGTAAAAATATAGGAAAACACAGAGGCAGTCGTGTTTATTTGCTCATATCTCAGAAAGTTATAAGGCGATTGTGCTGAATTTTAATAGCGATTCATTCCCGGATATTTCCAAAAGACTGATATCATACACAGATCTGAGGAACATATAATTGCTTCTAACAGTTGATTTCAACCAACACACGGACAGACGGTCAGGGCTTAATCGACTCCTCTATTCATAAGCTTTCAGAAAATATATACTTTATGGGGTCGGAAATGAAAATTGTGGAAATTACAAACGGAATGACAAAGCTATATATACCCTTGTGCACCACAGGTGAAGGGTATAAAAATATACTATACGTTTCTATTGTTTCAAATTTGATACCAACAAAAGATTGATTGAAGGCAACAAATTCTTGTTGCTTTAATTTTAAAATAACAGAAAACGTATTATCTAAAAGTATTTAATAAATAGAATTTGTTAAATAACCGATTTCTACGTATGTAACTATGAACGTAATATTTAATATTTTTATACCCTTCACACAGTGAACAAGTAACAGTGCTATATTCGGCCGTGCCGAATCTTATATACCCTTCACTACGTGTAGTCATGCAATAACAATTGTTTGTATCACCATTCATCCCATATAAAATACGTGCATACGTACACGTTAGAATAAATGTGGCATCGAATCTCAGCTGAGCCAAAAAAAATTTATTTTATTTTATTTAATATATTATTTATATTTTATTATTTTTTTTATATTTTTTTTAAATTTTTTTTAAAAAAATTTTTTAGAAAAATTTTTAAAAAATTTTTTTAAATTTTTTTTTAAATTAAATGTGCACCACAGGTGAAGGGTATAAAAAGGGTATATATAGGTTTGTCATTCCGTGTAAAATTTCTACAATTTTCATTTCCGACCCCATAAAGTATATATTTTCTGAAAGCTTATGAATAGGGGAGTCGGTTAAGCTCTGTCAGTCTGTCCGTCTGACCGTCTGTATGTTGAAATCAACTTTTTGAAGCCCCCCGACACAGGTTGGACCCGGGTAAGGTATTAAAATATCAGAAATATTCGGAAGTAGATCGGTATTGAAAATCAGAAACATCGGGCCATAAACAACTGAGATATGAGCAAAAACCCACGACCACCTCGATTTTTTTTTCACAAAAACAACATTACAACAACAACATACATACATACAAACGTGTATACTGGTTAGAGAAAACGTGGCATCGAATCCCAGCTGAGCCAAAAAAAAAAAAATTATTTAAGTTTTTTTTTTTATATTTTTTTTATATTTTATTTAATATATTATTTATATTTTTATTATAATTTTTTTTTTATTTTGTTTTTTTGTTTTATATATATTCTATATAGGTATATAATAATTTTTTTTAAAATTTTTTTTTATATATTTTTTTTTGTTTTTTTAACATACATACGTGAATTTATAATTTTACAATGGGATGTTTTTATATATGTATGTTTTTATATGTATGTACGTATTTCATATGGGATGAATGGTGACACAAAGTACTGTTATTGCATGACTGCACGTTGTGAAGGGTATATAAGATTCGGCACGGCCGAATATAGCGCTCTTACTTGTTTATTGTATATTGGATTTTTATACACATTTCTGTTAAGTTTCTGTTTTTTTATTGTATACTTCTGAATTTTAATTAACATTTTTGTTAAGCTTATGTTTTTATTAATACATATTAAAATAAGTAAAAGTGCTATATTCGGCCGTGCCAAATCTTATATACCCTTCACAACGTGTAGTTAGCAATAACAATTGTTTGTATCACCATTCATCCCATATGAAATACGTACATACATATAAAAAACATACATATGTATATAAAAACATCCCAATGTAAAATTATAAATTTACGTATGTATGTTAAAAAAAAATAAAAAAAAAATTTTAAAAAAAGTTAAAAAAAAATTTAAAAAAAAATTTAAAAAATAATTAATATATAAATAATAAAAACAAAAAAAAAAATAAAAAAAAAATTAAAAAAATAATAATAAAAATATAAATAATATATAAAATAAAAAATAAAAAAAAAAATAAAAAATTAAAATATAAAATATAAATAATAAATATAAAACAAAAAAAAAAATATTAAAAATATAAATAATATATTAAAAAAAAAGTAAAAAATAAAAAAAAAAATTTTTGGCTCAGCTGGGATTTGATGCCACGTTTACTCTAGCCAGTTTACACGTTTGTGTGAATGTATGTTGTTGTTGTTATGTTGATTTTGTGAAAAAAATCGAGGTGGTCGTGGGTTTTTGCTCATATTTCATTTATTTATGTACCGCTGTTTCTGATTTTCAATACCGATCTACTCCCGAATATTTCTAATATTTTAATATCTCACAGGGGTCCAAGCGATGTCGGGGGGCTTCAAAAAGTTGATTTCAACTTATACACGAACAGACGGACAGACTGACAGAGCTTAATCGACTCCCCTATTCTTAAGCTTTCAGAAAATATATACTTTATGGGGTCGGAAATGAAAGTTTTAGAAATTTCACACGGAAATCAAACCTTTATATACCATTTTTCACTGTGTGAAGGGTATAAAAATGGTACCGTCATGAGCTAAAAAGTACATTTTGTTTTCATACTTGGTACAAAATCATAAAAGCCATTTTCCTTCCCTGATATGTAAGTATGTATGTAGTATGTATGCACTGCTGGCCGTATGTCACGAATAACACGAACAATGCTGGCCTCCAAGGCGTCAATTGTTGCTGGTTTATCAGCATAAACCAGTGACTTAACGTAGCCCCACAGGAAATAATCGAGAGGTGTCAAATCGCACGACCTTGGAGGCCAATTGACAGGTCCATTTCTTGAAATCAATTTATCGCCAAATTTTGATTTCAAGAAGTCGATGGTTGCGTTCGCCGTATGGCACGTAGCGCCATCCTGTTGAAACCACATCTCCTCCGGATCAATGTCATCCATATTTTCAAACAAAAAATCATTGATCATTGTGCGGTAACGATCTCCATTGACCGTAACGCGAGCTCCGGCCTCATTTTTGAAGAAATAAAGTCCGATGATGCCACCAGCGTGAAAACCGCACCAAACGGTGCATTTTTCTGGATGTAATGGAGTCTGTAGGGTCTCTTGTGGATTGGTCTCGCTCCATATGCGGCAATTTTGCTTATTAACAAACCCGTTAAGCCAAAAATGCGCCTCATCGCTGAACACAATTTTGCGATAAAACAACGGACGTCCAGAATGCGCTTCGTCAAGAACAGCCGCGGTGCCCATATGCCCGAAATCATTTTCAAATGTTAATGTCACGTATTGATCTTTCGAATAAAAAAAAAATTTTGATTACAATTTAATTTTTTGTGTTATTTTTTACAATTTCAAGTTCTATCGGGCTTAAAAAAACACCCTTTACATACAATGTACCAAAAAGACAAAATTATTATGAGTGCAGACAATGTATTTACACATGTAGGGGGAATCCGATCAGCACACCCTCAATCACTGAGTCCCGCGCCACAACCGGCGTTTGCTCTGGACTAGAAAAACGATTTCACACTGCCGACTGGTGATTGTCGACAATCCTCATCGCACATTCCTTTGTAATCGCCAGCATCTCCCTAAGACTAAGGTCCCCCATCGCACTCACACTTAACTTGTGCTTGCCTGTGATCCTTAATCTTACGCTCGCCAACGCCGGACACTCGCACACCACATGCGCTGCCGTCTCGGCACCCTCCAGGCACATTCTACAAATATCATCATCCACGATCCGCATCCTCTTCAGATGATATTTGAAGTTACCATGTCCTGTAATCAACGCAGTGATCCAGCTCATCATACTCCGATTAAACCCGAGTATCTTCACTGCACCCCTGCCAAGTGGCTCCCTGTGCACCATACGAGCCTGTCTACACGTGGTTCCCTCCGTCCACCTTCGCAAGTTCACAGAGTTCACCCAATGAAAGATCCTCGCCCGCAATAACCCATTGCCCAGAGCAGTTCTGGGTTCCGGTCCGCAGAATGCAGCCTCAGACCCCTTCTTCGCAAGTTCGTCAGCAGCTTCATTCCCAGCTATGCCCACGTGTCCCTTAACCCACATCAGCGTTACCTCATTTGTAGAGGCACACCTATTGAGCTTCAGAACACACTCAAGCACCAAAGAGGAGTTCACATCCATCCGCTGCATACGTTTTATAACCGACTGGTTGTCAAGTGCAATAAGAATTTTCCTCCCATACACTCGACATTCCAACAGGTGGTCCAACGCGTGCAGCAAACCAAGCATTTCTGCTTGATAGACCGACACGCACTCCCCCAGACTCAGGGTGCAGGATAAGTCCAACTCAGATAAGTACACACCAGTACCTGCCCTTCCGTCCATAAAGGACCCATCAGTAAAGATACTGATGTCATTCTCCATGCACTCATCGTGCATGAATCCATCCGCTATGAGCGTGTGATGTAGTCTTTCGAACACTTTCACCCGACTCATGCGCTCCATCGGCATCTGAGCCTCCTTAACCTCTTTATCCACGAGGTCCAGGATTCTCCTATGCCCCAAAACCGTTACAAAGCGATACCACATGCCATCGCTTCGCATCCGAATCGCGGATCTTGCCGCCGTCTCCCTCACAAATAAGTCCAACGGCAGCAGTCCCAGCATTGCCTCCATCGCCTGCGTTGGTGTGGTACATATCGCGCCACATATACCAATGCAAGCAATCCTTTGAACCCCGTCCAACTTCCGCCTAACCGTCGCCTGAGAGGCCTTCGGCCACCAGACAACAGATGCGTAAGTGATCGTCGGTCTCACCACCACTGTGTAAATCCAGTGTGCAACCTTAGGTGAGATTCCCCACTTCCGACCGCAAACCCGTTTACACTGATGCAGAATCCTCTTTGCCTTCTGTACCCTTGTCTCAACATGATCATTCCAGGTTAGTTTCATATCCAGCGTTACCCCCAGATATTTCACCTTCCTGGACACATTGATCTCGGTTCCAGAAAGCATTACGGATTCAATCTCTATGCCCTTCCTTCTCCACGTGAAGAGCATAGCATCCGACTTGCCAGCATTTATGGTTAGTCCCTGTTCACAACACCATTCCTCGGTTACTCTGAGCGCCCATATCATGTAACCTAAAATGGTCTCTATGAACTTACCACCAACCATAATTGCCACATCATCCGCATACCCTACCGAATGTATGCCCATTACCTCAAGTCTTCTGAGAAGGCTACCCACAGTTATGTTCCACAGCAGAGGTGATAAGACCCCTCCTTGCGGACATCCCCTGACCACCCTTCCCCGAATCCTGGTGCTCCCGCTCCTGAGATTCACTGCCCTACATCTGAGCATGGCGCCGATCCACTTCACCACAACAGAATCAACCCCTCGCTCATCGAGAGCATTTCCCAGTTTATCAAAAGAGATCCTATCAAAAGCGCCCTCTATGTCCATAAATACGGACAAAGCTAGATCACCATTGAAAATCTCCCTCTCAGCAACCCTCACCAGTTCGTGCAGGGCTGTCTCAGTAGACCTCCCAGCTCTGTAAGCATGCTGACTCCCACTCAATGGCCTATCCATCAGCGTGTTCCCCTCCAGGTAGTCAACCAACACCCTTTTCATTGCCTTCAATAGAAAGGATTTAAGACTGATCGGCCTGAACGACTTAGCCTCCGTATAGTCCCTCATCCCCGGTTTGGGAAGAAAAACCGCCCTGGTCTCCCTCCATGCCACCGGAATATACCCTGTCGAAATACAGGTAACAAATATTTCCCTAATCACCACAAGTAGAGTGTTCATACCCCACTGTAGTAATGCAGGAAATATCCCATCCATCCCAGCCGCCTTAAATGGGGCAAAAGACAAAATCGCACTTCTAACCCCATTAAGAGTTATTATCCTTTCAGCATCCCTTCGCCTTACCTCACTGGCTCCCCTGTTAACGGGAACCCATGAGTCATTCGAAATGAAGCTTCCAGGAAAATGTACCTCCATCAGCGACCGTAATGTCCCCTCCATCGTCTCCGTCATGCCTCCATCGCTCCTGCGAATAAGCCCCATTCTGGAGACAGGGTCTCTAGACACCATCCTCTGCAATCTCCCCACTTCAGATGTATCCATCACGCCGGAGCAGAATTCCCTCCACGTACTTCGTTTCCGCAGACGTATAGTCCTCTTCAGCTCCTTCTTCTTCGCCTTATACTCGTCCCATAAGTCAGGATTCCCCCCTCTCATGTAACGATTAAAGGCCCTCCTCGTGTCCCTCTTCATGGATTCCAATTCACTACTCCACCATGGAGTAGAATCCTTTTCATCCACTACCGTGAGAGGACACGCATTCTCGAAGGCAAGTCCGACAGTAGAGTTTACCCACTCCACCGTCCGCTCAACATCCTCCGTATTCCGAAGTGCCCGGTGTGGAACACTCCCCGAAAGTCCCGAGAGGCACTCCTCGTACTTAGTGCGATCCGTATCCCTCGGTACCCTGATACGCCTACGCGCCTTCCTCCGCCTCCTACCATACAGAATCTCAAACTGGATAGCCCTGTGGTCAGACATGGTCAATCTGTCCACCACTCTCCAATTCTCAACTCTATCCAGCATTCCAACAGAGCATAAGGTGATGTCGATTACCTCCGCCCTACGTGCATCCACGAAGGTGGGCCAAGGTGGGACAATGTAAGAGAATTTATTATTTTCACTTACTTGTTTATTTATGATGATCTTTATATAATGTTCCAATAGTGGTTTAGCGAAGAGAAATCGATGTTAAATGCGATGACGAAGAATTTTGCGATAACGATGAAGTTGTTCAAAGAACTGCTGTTTGGTGGTGATTGCATAAACGACGATGATGATGTTGCTGACGATAAATATTTATTTTATTTTAAAATACCTATGTAAATAAATTATTTTATTTCAGCACACACAATTTTATTTTAACGCTTCTATTTTTTGACACTAGTTAGTTTTAGTTTTTTCTTTTTTATTTAAATAAATTTTTAATTTCTGTGGTCGCAAGGAAAAACAAGGTAACTCCATTAAAAAAAATAAAAAAACGAGAAAGACGCATTTAAAGTTTTCGACATATTTTACTAGTTTTTTTTTTTTAATTCATATTCTAATGTGTACGCATCAAAACAAAACATACAAACATGTTATACCCTTCACACAGTGAAAAAGGGTATATATAGGTTTGTCATTCCGTGTAAAATTTCTACAATTTTCATTTCCGACCCCATAAAGTATATTTTTTCTGAAAGCTTATGAATAGGGGAGTCGATTTAGCTCTATCCGTCTGTCTGTGTGTATTTTGAAATCAACTTTTTGAAGCCCCTCGATATCGCATGGACCCGACTGAAGTATTTAAAATATCAGAAATATTCGGGAGTAGATCGGTATTGAAAATCAGAAACATCGGTTCATAAACAACTGAGATATGAGCAAAAACCCACGACCACCTCGATTTTTTTTCACAAAAACAACAACAACATACATACATACAAACGTGTATACTGGTTAGAGAAAACGTGGCATCGAATCCCAGCTGAGCCGAAAAAAATTTTTTTTATATAGTTTTTATTTTTTATTAAATATAATTTATATTTTTTTTATTTTTTTTTTAATTTTTTTTTATTATTTTTTGTTTGTTTTATATTTATTATATATATTTTAATTATTTAAAAAAAAATTTTTTTTTAAATTTTTTTTTTATTTTTTTTAACATAATGGGTTGTTTTTATATATGTATGTACGTATTTCATATGGGGAATGGTGATACAAACTACTGTTATTGCATGACTGCACGGTGTGAAGGGTATGTAAGATTCGGCATGGCCGAATATAATGCTCTTACTTGTTTTTAGAATATAAATGTTTTTAATTTTTTTTATTTTATTTAACTTTTATTAAATACTAGAAAAGCCCGGCGCGCGTTGCTACGCCCCTTAATGAATAGAAATGCATTCTGAATTTGATTTTTATATCAAGTGCAAAAATTTAAATTTTTTTTGAATGGGCGTGGCACTGCCCACTTTTCTAATCAAGAAATTTTAGTCATGACAACTCAATATGTGTGCAAAATTTCACAAAAATCGGTGTCAGAGCAAGTACCTCAAAATTATAAAATTTTTTATAGGCGTGGCCCTGCCCACTTTTCTAATCATGAAATTGTATAATAATGAGACCTTAATATGTGTGTGAAAAGTTTTAGAAAAATCGGTGAAGTCTAAGTAGCTGAAAAAGATAACTTTTTTTATGGGCGTGGCTCTGCCCACTTTTTTAATCAGGAAATTATAAAGTCATGACAGCTCAATATGTGTGCAAAGTTTCAGAAAAATCGGTCCAGTGAAAGTACTTCAAAATTAATACTTTTTTTAGGGGCGTGGCCCCGCCCACCTTTCTTATCACGAAATTATTTAGTCATGAGAGCTCGATATGTGTGCAGTTTCAGAAAAATCGGTCAAGTGCAAGTAGCTAAAAGTGATACCTTTTTTTATGGGCGTGGCACTGCCCACTTTTCTAAATACGAAACTGTATAGTCATGACAGCTCAATATGTGTGCAAAGTTTCAGAGAAATCGGTCAAGTGCAAGTACCTCAAAATTAAAACTTTTTTAGGGGCGTGGCCCCGCCCATTTTTCTTATCACGAAATTATTTAGTCATGACAGCTCGATATGTGTGCAAAGTTTCAGAAAAATTGGTGAAGTGCAAGTAGCTAAAACTGAAAACTAATTTTTATAGGCGTGGCCCCGACCACTTTTTACCCCCCATAAACACTCCTTGGAATGTGTACAACAACTTACCAAAGTTTGAGCCCGATCGGTTTTACAGTTTCGGAGTCTATAGCTAACACACACACACAGAGTTTCACTTTTATATATATAGACTAGAAAAGCCCGGCGCGCGTTGCTACGCCCCTTAATGAATAAAAATGCATTCTGAATTTTAATTGATTATTAAGTGCAAGAAGCTAAAAAGTATAACTTTTTTTAATGGGCGTGGCACGGCCCATTTTTTAATTACGAAACTGTAAAGTCATGGCAGCTCAATATGTGTGCAAAGTTTCAGAAAAATCGGTGAAGTTCAAGTAGTTTAAAATGATAATTTATTTTTTATGGGCGTGGCATTGCCCACTTTTTTAATAAAGAAATTGTTTAGTCATAACAACTCAATATGTGTGCAAAGTTTCACAAAAATCGTTCCAGAGTAAGTACCTCAAAATTATAACTGTTTTTATGGGCGTGGCCCGGCACAATTTTCAAATCACGAAATTATATAGCCATGACAGCTTAATATGTGTGTGCAAAGTTTCAGAAAAATCGATCTAGTGCAAGTAACTAAAAATTATAACTTATTTCTTATGGGCGTGGCACTGCCCACTTTTCTAATCACGAAATTGCAAAGTCATGACAGCTCAGTATGTGTGCAAAGTTTCAGAGAAATCGGTCAAGTGCAAGTAGCTAAAAATGATAACTAATTTGTATGGGCGTGAGCCCGCCCACTTTTTGCCAACCATACACACTCCCTGGAATGTGTACAACAACTTGCCAAAGTTTGAGTTCGATCGGTTTTACAGTTTCGGAGTCTATAGCTAACACACACACACACACAGAGAGTTTCACTTTTATATACATGCTAGAAAAGCCCGGCGCGCGTTGCTACGCGCCTTAATGAATAAAAATTCATTCTGAATTTTAATTGATTATTAAGTGCAAGAAGCTAAAAAGTATAACTTTCTTTAATGGGTGTGGCACGGCCCACTTTTCTAATTACGAAACTGTAAAACCATGATAGCTCAATATGTGTGCAAAGTTTCAGAAAAATTGGTGAAGTTCAAGTAGCTTAAAATGATAATTTATTTTTTATGGGCGTGGCACTGCCCCCTTTTTTAATAAAGAAATTGTATAGTCATGACAACTCAATATGTGTGCAAAGTTTCACAAAAATCGTTCCAGCGCAAGAACCTCAAAATTATAAATTTTTTTATGGGCGTGGCCCTACCCACTTTTTTAATCACGAAATTATAAAGTCATGACAGCTTAATATGTGTGCAAAGTTTCAAAAAAATTCGTCCAGTGGAAGTACCTCAAAATTAAAACTTTTTTAGGGCCGTGGCCCCGCCCACTTTTCTTATCACGAAATTATAAAGTCATGACAGCTCAATATGTGTGCAACAACTTGTCAAAGTTTGAGTCCGATTAGTTTTACAGTTTCGGAGTCTATAGCTAACACACACACACACAAACACCCCAATTCTAAATATTCCCAGGGAATTGAATTCCCCGGGAATTTATTTTTCCCGCGAATAAAATTCCCCTATTCTAAATAGTCGGGGAAGGGAATAACAAGGGAGAGAGAATTTTACATTTTCGAAGTCAGCTGCTTGCTTCTGGTGTTTTGTTTTGACAAAATATTTGCTAATAATTTTTAGCGTAAAAAGTGAATATTCGTAAATAATAAAAAAAAATTGTTAAAAGTGAACAAAAATGTTTAGTGTAGCGTTGATAATAATAATAGCTGAAGCAGAAAACTCTGAAGCACAAGAATAAGCAAAGGGTAGAAAGGAAAATGCTAAGTGACGCCAGCAACCCACTTGAGTTGCCGCACACTTTGTAAATTTTACTTTTGGAAGCTTAGAAAAATATTACAGAGTAAATAAACCGGCGATCAAATATCTGTTGGACGTGTTAAGGTATTCAGCCCAAAAAAGTCCTTTGCAATGAATGATAACAGACAATTCATAAATTAAACATGCATTTTTTTGACCACAGGATGAGTCTGTTGAAATAAAATTCACTCCAAGTGTTGAAATGTGGTTGAACGCATTAATGGTGTTTTAAAAAATAGATGAAGGTGCATTCTTGGTGCTAGACAGCTGCACTACGCTCGAAAAAAGGCTGCTTATTTAAGCTTATTTGCTGTGCGTTGCATAATATCTGCATTCATTTTAAATGCAATGCTGAAGTAAGCCATGTAGAAAATTTAGATTATTTGAGCGCTCAGGATAATGATGTGGTATCCTTAGACTCACCACAATATTTATCCATTGCCCAAAATATTAGAAAATATAATAGAAAAAATATTGCGAATAATCTCTAATAAATTTCTGTAATAAAGCCATTTCTTATATATGTATGTAACATATAAATTTTTTTAAATATATATAACATTTTCTTATTGCTCTTATTTGACCTTTATTTTATAAAATTTTTTAATTGATTTTTCAAGCTCGAGGTCTTTATAAATATTTGTTGATTTATTTATTATTACACAAAGCAGTAGCGAAATATTGAATAATAAATAAATCAACAAATATTTATAAAGACCTCGAGCTTGAAAAATCAATTAAAAAATATAACATTTTATTAAAAAAATTTAAAAACTTCAAAAATTAAAAAAAAGATAAATAAAAATTAAAATTATTTTAAAACTAAAAAACAATTCATTGTTCTGCTTCCTGTTTGTTGTTTTTATCCTAAAAGTAACAATAAATTACAATATTTATCACAATTTTTATAAAAAAATATTAAATACTTACATTTTTATCACAACTCCCTTTGAATTTGTTGGCGGATTTTTTCCCAAAAATTGTTATTACATTCTCCCTTTAATTACCTTTCGTAATACCTACTTTTTTCCCAGGGAACAATTTCCCAATTTCGAAGATCATTTAGAATAAGGGAAAGGGAACAAATTTCCCCGGGAGAAGTTATTTAAAATAGAGGAATAGGGAAATAATTCCCAGGGAATTGTTATTTAGAATTAGGGTGAAAGTTTCACTTTTATATAAGTATATAGATATACATATGTAGATAGATGTCCTGTCACGGTCGCCAATTTTTATGTATGTTGAACCATAAAAGAAACGAGAATTTATTTTTGTTTTAAAGAGAATTCAAAACCACGAAGAAATTATTCTTTATTGCTTCACTATTTTTACGACAATGATTAACAATTAATTATATTACTAGCTTAAAGTCTAAGGGCCGTATTCATAAAAAATATTTTAGGTTTATTGAAGGCTTATTTGAAAAATTTCTCTACAATATCTGTCAAATAAGCCTTTAATAAACCTCAAATATTTTTTATGAATACGGCCCTAAAAATGTTAAGGAATGCAATCCCGTTATTATTTTATGTATTTATTTTGAGTATGTGTATTTGTATAAAAGACAAGTGTACCCTGCCGCTCACTTATTAGGTTCACATCTTTTTTACAACAAAACAATTTTTTTTGTGTTTAAAATAATAAAGTTATGATGGGGTGCAATAACGCCTTACGAAATAAGGCCTTTAAGGCTTTATTTCTCAATGGAAAGTGAAATAATGCCTTTATTTCCAAAAAGGTTTTATTGCACTTTGAAAGTGAAATAAAGCCGTAAAGGTCTTATTTCACTTAAATTTCTTTTCAAATGAAGCAATAAAATTTCTTATTCTTCTTATATTTTATTGAACAATTATAAAAAAATTTCATATTGACAAAAATTAATAGAACATTATTAATTAATCCCACTTATGGAAACGAAATCACACCAAAATGAAAAAAAAAAAATCACTTTAATCATTACACATTTTTGCATAAAAGCATACACAAATATTAATTTAACTGCAACAATATTGAAAATCTTTGCTTTATACAGTTTTTCTGCGTGGCGGCCTGCGGCCGCTCTTAGGAGTTTTCTCCTCCATGAGACGCGGCAGGTGGCTTCGCTGAATAAAGTTTCCCTGCGCGCGTCACACTACGGAAGATAATGAGACGCGTGCAGGAAAACTGTATTCAGCGAAGCCACCTGCCGTGTCCTATGCAGGAGAAAACCCCTAAGATCGGCCGCAGGCCGCCACGCAGAAAAACTGTATTAAGTGAGATTTAGGTGGCTTTTTCCTACGTAGTGCATAAAGTGCATGGACATTATTGTCACTATTTGTGTGTCACAATGTTCATGGAGATTATGACATGCCACCGAAAATATATACTTACATGTTCATTATGAGCAATATGTATTATTAGCAGTTGTTTAAAGATATTGGATTGTTATCAACAACAACAAAAAACAATAAATTGAACAGCGTAACAAAAGAATCAAAAAATATAAAATAAAGGCTTTATTGCACCATTGGCTAAATTTCAATAAAGGCCTTATGTCACTTTCAAAGTGCAATAAAGCCCTTTCCGCAACAAAGACCTTATTTCTCAATTGGAAGTGAAATAAAGCCTTAAAGGCCTTATTTCGTAAGGCGTTATTGCACCCCACCTAAAGTTATTCGTTACATTTAGCTTCAGATATTAAAATGCAATAGTTAATATCTGATTTTAAATATAGTATATTTTATGTTTGATAATAGTCTTAGAACATAATTTTTTTGGCTCATTTGAATAGGTTCAACATCATTAATTAAATAGAACTACAAGAATGCAGGTTTTTTATAATTTTTTTTTATTTTTTAAAGAATTGCTATAATGTTTTAGTAAGGTTTTAATAATGCGTATATCCTCCTCTATTGGATATAACTTCAAAAACGCGATCAAGGAGGGAGTTGTAAAGTTTTCCAATTAATGTTAAGGAAATTTCGGCCCAATCTTTTTTAATGCCTTCAATTAAAGCTTCCTGTGTGTTATATTGTTTGCCCGACTCATACACTTTGCGGGAAAGGCAGCCCCATACATTTTCTATAATATTCAGGTCAGGCGAATATGGTGGCCATTCTAAAATTTTTACGTTCTGGCTCCTAATCCATTCTTTTACAACTCTTCCATTATGAATTGGGGCATTTTCTTGTTGAAATGTCCATGGAATAGGTCCAAAGATGTTGAAAAAATGTGGAAAAGTCTTTTCAAGCACAGCTTTGTAATGGTTCGCATTCATTCTAGATGACAGAAATTGAAGCTCGCATGTTCCATAATATGTAATTGCACCCCACACCATCACACTACCGTCACAGCTAGGCAGACGACTCAGATAACGATCTTCTTTCCTTAAGTCGTGGAAATAATAATTTTAACCATCTGGACCCTCTAAATTAAACTTCTTTTCATCAGAAAAAACAATGTGTTGCCATTCCTTCTTATAACACATGTGTTCGCGGGCAAACTGAAGTCGGTTTGCTTTCCGAGTGGCATTTAGAGGAGGTTTTTTTTAAATTTTTAAATGCTTAGCACTTCGAATAATACGTTTTACCATAGCTAGGCTTGCTGTAACACCCGTTTTTTGCTTATTCTTTGCAGCAGAATCACTAGAGTTGGATGCAGCTCTTATGATGGCTCTTCTGTCCGCTTTTGTTGTGACTCTATGCGTACGTCCTTTCATGTTTTTCCCGTAATCAGACTGTTTTCTAACGAAATTGCTGACAACATTCTGACTTCGGCCAATTTTTTTTTTGCATGCTTAAGCATGTTTCCATAAAGGCTTTAATTTTGCCTTTTTCTTCTTCGGTTAATGACTTGCTGCGCCCCACTTTTAAAAAATATATTGTGAATATATTGTATATAATCACAAACTCTCAAATTTGTAAAAATTTATCCGCTGTTGAAAGTAAACTGATTTTATTCTTAATGAACCTAATCAAGTGAGATAAATTTTACAAGTGTTTTAACTGCACTTTTACTTAAAAGCATAAAATGACAAAAACTAGTTATGTATTGAGTGTAAATAAGTTGTTCTCTTAAAGTAGATATTAAGAGAAATTAAAATAAACAAGTAAGAGCACTATATTCGGCTGTGCCGAATCTTTTATACCCACCACCAATTTTGTGTACATTTAAAGCACAATAATTATTATTTTGTTAATCGCTTGGAATAATCTCTTTATAATAAAATATACATCACTTTCTTTGTAGAGGGTGGTTAAATTTATAATTTAAAACAGAGGCCGAATTACGGCACTCGAACGTGATCGTAATTTGAAAACTCTTATTAGAATCTCTATACCTAAAGCACAGCGTACTCGATCGTTCGAGTAAAATTTTGATCGATATCAATGGCCGTAATTCGGCCCCAGGTCTGTATAAAATGTTAGAGCATCTATGAATGCCTTCTTAATTCGTTAAATGAGAAGCATTCCTGTTTTTCACGATAGTGTGGCAAAAAAACAGTCAACTTCGACTCATAATCGTGCCAAACAATTGAGCATCAGCAATGTTATTGAAAATTTGGACTATCGGATCGAGGTGTGCCGTTGAGGTCGCGGGGGCCATTTGGCCGATATTTTGTTCCACACATAATTGAACCATACAAACATTATCATTAAAAAAGAAATGATAATAATTTCCTAAATAATTTGTGTTTTATTCAAAATCAACATCGGCCCTTAAAATTAACCCACCCTTTATAACTTCGATATGCTGGTAAAATGTTTTCGTAAATTAAGTGTTTCAGTGAAAATGGGCGTTAAAGTAAGCGTGTTTATAAAATTTCTGCTAATAAATACAACTTAGATATTTCAATATAGTCCGTAATTCTTCCAAAATATTTATTCATTGAGAAATTATATGAATTTGAGATAAGGCATTGTATAGGATGTGGGCGTAAGAGTGGGCGTGTCACCTAAATTTTCTGGCATAACAATAACATTGACTAGAAGGATTTCCGTAGCAAATTTTATCATCATACCTCTAATTTTGTCGGTTTTATAAATTTAAATTTCATTAACAGTAGATAACGTGAAAAGTGAGCGTTATAGTAGGTGTGTCGAAGTTATTTATGCTAATAAATACAACTTATAAATTTCAATAAAGTCCTTTATTATTCGATTTATAGAGAAATTATAAGAATTTGAGAGCAAACGTTGTATGGGAGGTTGGCGTGTCACATTTATTTTCCGTCAGAAGAAAGCTTTTGACCAAAAAGCAATTCCTGCAAAATTTCAGAATCGTATATCTAATTTTGCCACTCTTATTAGGTTTAAAATTTTGAACATACTGAAAAATCACTGCGCGGTATAAATTTTCGTACATTTTGATCTCTAACTCCCTTCCTAATGCATGCATTTAGGCAATTTTTGGGTAGATATATTGTTTTTGCTCAGGTAGTTTATATTTGGAGTTTCATGACTCATACGTAGATGCTGGTGGACACAACTCCATTTTATTCGATGTTGGAAGGACATGGTTCTTTCGACCTACTCTTGCATTACGAGCTATAACTCTCTTCCTTATATTCCGATTTAGCCAATTTTCTATTCCAAACAAACCTTGTGTATAAGACATATTCTGGCAAAATTTGAGCCCACTAGCTTTTTCGATGGGACCTCTATCGTGCTTTTAACAGACGGACAGACGGACGGACATAGCTAGATCGTCATCAAATAAAACCCCGATTAAGAATATATATATACAATTTTTTTGGTTGCGGGTATAAAAACTAAAATACTTAAAAAAAACACTTTACAAAAAAATTTGTTTAGCGCTTTTACTAAAATTTTGCAAAAAATATTTGACCTTGTGTCACAAAAATTGGTCTGGTGATCACGGTCGGATCGTCCCGGGTATACAGTGGGGTATAGGGGTATAGAGGAGAGTTTTATCTACTAAATGGTGCTAATTTCTTTTTGTTATCTTATGTTTTCTAGAAGTTATGGTGTATTAAAAAAAGGAATTTAGGAAAACTTAGACCTAAAGATAAAAATACAATTATTTCTAAGCATTATTAACTATTTATTTTCATGTACTAATGGCTAACAAATTTTAAAATTATACAAAACTTATTTCGTTTGAAAATCTTTTAAAAGTAAAATGTTATAGAACTTTAAAAATCAAAATCTTACTAATAAGTTTCCCGTTTTAGCAAAATGCTGAGCATGTCTATTTTGAATCACCCTGTGGCCCTTAAAATTTAACCACCCTTTACAAAAGAATAGATAAATAAAAACAAGTAAGAGCACTATATTCGGCTGTGCCGAATCTTTTATACCCACCACCAATTTTGTGTACATTTAAAGCACAATATTTATTATTTTGTTAATCATTATGGAATAATCTCTTTATAATAAAATATGTATCACTTTCTTTGTAGAGGGTGGTTAAATTTTAAGGGCCCATGTTGAAGGTGAACTACACCTAGTCTTTAAATTTGTTTTCTGCATTTCACTTGACATTTCTCAATCTCAAACTTACTCATTTTGATCCGTGGAAAGATACGCAAATGAGCAACGCTTTAAAGTTATTCAGGTTTTTTATAAAAATGGGCGTTCAAATCAAAATGCATTTTGTGCACTTCGTAATTCTTTTGATCAACATAATCGTTCAAATTCGTCCACAATCGGGAGAATTGTAAAAAATATTTAAATTTCTGCAAAACAGGTCTGTATAAAATGTTAGAAAATCTGTGAATGCCTTCTTAGTTCATTGAATGGGAACTATTGCTGTTTTTTGCGATAGTGTGGCAAAAGAGCAGTCAACCTCGACTCATCATCATGCCCAATAATTGAGCATCAACATTGTCATTGAAAATTTGGACCATCAGATAGAGGAGTGGCGCCAAGGATGGGGGGGCCATTTGGCCGATATTTTGTTAAATACATAATTGAACCATACAAAGGGTGTTTTTTTAAGCCCGATAGAACTTGAAATTGTAAAAAATAACACAAAAAATTAAATTGTAATCAAAATTTTTTTTTTATTCGAAAGATCAATACGTGACATTAACATTTGAAAATGATTTCGGGCATATGGGCACCGCGGCTGTTCTTGACGAAGCGCATTCTGGACGTCCGTTGTTTTATCGCAAAATTGTGTTCAGCGATGAGGCGCATTTTTGGCTTAACGGGCTTGTTAATAAGCCAAATTGCCGCATATGGAGCGAGACCAATCCACAAGAGACCCTACAGACTCCATTACATCCAGAAAAATGCACCGTTTGGTGCGGTTTTCACGCTGGTGGCATCATCGGACCTTATTTCTTCAAAAATGAGACCGGAGCTCGCGTTACGGTCAATGGAGATCGTTACCGCACCATGATCAATGATTTTTTGTTTGAAAATATGGATGACATTGATTCGGAGGAGATGTGGTTTCAACAGGATGGCGCTACGTGCCATACGGCGAACGCAACCATCGACTTATTGAAATCAAAATTTGGCGATAAGTTGATTTCGAGAAATGGACCTGTCAATTGGCCTCCAAGGTCGTGCGATTTGACACCTCTTGATTATTTCCTGTGGGGCTACGTGAAGTCACTGGTTTATGCTGATAAACCAGCAACAATTGACGCCTTGGAGGCCAGCATTGTTCGTGTTATTTGTGACATACGGCCAGCAGTGCTCGAAAAAGTGGCCCAAAATTGGACGTCCAGAATGCGCTTCGTCAAGAACAGCCGCGGTGCCCATATGCCCGAAATCATTTTCAAATGTTAATGTCACGTATTGATCTTTCGAATAAAAAAAAAATTTTGATTACAATTTAATTTTTTGTGTTATTTTTTACAATTTCAAGTTCTATCGGGCTTAAAAAAACACCCTTTATTATCATTATAAAAAGAAATGATAATAATATCCTAAATAATTTGTGTTTTATTTAAATTCAACATCGGTCCTTAAATGAAATGAAATTCAATGAAAGTGTGTTAAAGTAGCTGTGTCAATAAAGTTTCTACTAATAAATACAACTTAAATATTTCAATATAGCCCTTTATTTTCGCAAAAACTTTGTCAATAGAGAAATAACATGAATTTAAGGTAAGCCGTTGTATGGGAGGTAGGCGTTAAAGTGGCCGTGTCACCTAAACTTTTTGGCACAACAATAACATTGATTAGAAGGATATACACAGCAAATTTGATCATCATACCTCTGATTTTGGCGGTTTTATGAGCTTTTAAATTTCATTAACGGTAGATTACGTGAAAAGTGGGCGTTATAGTAGGCGTGTCAAAGTTGTTTTGGCGAATGAGTACAACTTAGGTGTTTCAATATAGCCCTTTATTGTTTCAAAATCTTTATTAATAGAGGAATTATATGAATTTTAAGTAAAACGTTATATGGGAGGTGGGCGTAAAAGTGGGCGTGGCGCCTTAATTTTCTGGCGCAGTAATGACATTGCCTAAAATGATATACGTAGCGAATTTGATCATCATACCTCTAATTTTGGCGGTTTTATGAGCTTTTAAATTTCATTGAAATTAGAGGAATTTTGAGTAAAACGTTATATGGGAGGTGGGCGTAAAAGTGGGCGTGGCAACTCAATTTTCTAGCTCAGTAATGACATTGCCTAGGGGGATATACGTAGCAAATTTTATCATCATACCTCTTATTTTGGCGGTTTTATGAGCTTTTAAATTTCATTAACGGTATATAACGTGAAAAGTGGGCGTTATAGTAGGCGTGTCAAAGTTATTTTTGCGAATGAGTACAACTTAGGTGTTTCAATATAGTCCTTTATTGTTTCAAAATCTTTATTAATAGAGGAATTATATGAATTTTAAGTAAAACGTTATATGGGAGGTGGGCGTAAAAGTGGGCGTGGCGCCTTAATTTTCTGGCGCAGTAATGACATTGCCTAAAATGATATACGTAGCGAATTTGATCATCATACCTCTAATTTTGGCGGTTTTATGAGCTTTTAAATTTCATTAACGGTATATAACGTGAAAAGTGGGCGTTATAGTGGGCGTGTCAAAGTTGTATTTTCGAATGAGTACAAATAAGATGTTTCAATATAGCCCTTTATTATTCCAAAATCTACATAAATTGAGAAATTATATGAATTTTGGGTAAAACGTTATATGGGAGGTGGGCGTAAAAGTGGGCGTGGCACATTGATTTTCCGTTACAAAAAAGCGCCTCACCAATAAGCAAAGTGTGCAAAATTTCAGAGTCGTACATCCAATTTTGTTGCTTTTATGACGTTTTAGTTTTTATATATACCGAAAAATACACTGTGCGGTATAAATTTTCGTACATTTTGATCGATAACTCCTCTCATAATGCATAGATTTAGATAATTTTCGGGGAAAAATATTGTTTTTACTCAGGAAATATATATTCGAAGTTTTATGAGTCTACGTTAATGCGTTTGGACACAATTCCATTTTATTCGATGTTTGAAGGACACGGTTTTTTCGACCTACTCTTGCTTTTCGAGCTATGACTCTCTTCCTAATATTCCGATTTAGCCCATTTTCAATACCAAACAAACCTTGTCTATAAGAAAGATTCTGGCAAAATTTGAGCCCCCTTGCTTTTTCGGTGCGACCTCTATCGTGCTTTCAACAGACGGACAGACGGACAGACGGACGGACATAGCTAGATCGTCATAAAATCAAACCCTGATTCAGAATATATATACTTTATGGGGTCTAAAATGGATATTTCGATGTGTTACAAACGGAATGACAAAATGAATATACCCCCACCATTTTTTTGGTGGCGGGTATAAAAAATTTAGTCAAAATATGTATTTTAAATATTCAAATACTTATTTTAAATCTACTGATGCACAGTTTTTTTAATATTTTTAAATCTTAAACCTCATAAGACTGTGTGTACAACTATATGTAAAGTTGGGCACAAATCATTACTCTAGTTAATTTTTGTCAACAAACTTTGGTCATTTTCGTTTTCACAAACCCCTATAAAATTCCTTTGTAGTTTGTGCAAAAAAATGTTACTAGAGTCATCTAGTGTTCTACGTGATGTTTAGCAAAGACATCATCCTCAGTGTTTGCAAAATGTAGTGGCGCCTTCAACAGATGTTGCCATCTGCAATGAATAAATGCTAATGAATATGACTAATATATTTTTAAAAAAATTTAAAAAAAAGTGGGCGTGGCACATTTATTTTCCGTTATAACGAAGACTTTGTCCAAAAATCCATGTTTGCAAAATTTCAGAACCGTACATATAGTTTTGTCAGTTTTATTACGTTTTAAATTTCAAATATACACTGAGCGGTATAAATTTTCGTACATTTTGACCTATAACTCCTTTTCTAATGCATAGATTTAAGCAATTTTTGGGGAGAAATATTCTTTTGACTCGAGAAATATATATCCGAAGTTTCATGACTCTACGTTTATCCGTTTGGACACAATTCCATTTTATTCGATGTTAGAAGGACACGGTTTTTTCGACCTACTCTTGCTTTTCGAGCTATAACTCTCTTCCTAATATTCCGATTTAGCCCATTTTCAATACCAAACAAACCTTGTCTATAAGAAAGATTCTGGCAAAATTTGAGCCCCCTAGCTTTTTCGGTGCGACCTCTATCGTGCTTTCAACAGACGGACAGACGGACGGACATAGCTAGATCGTCATCAAATCAAACCCCGATTCAGAATATATATACTTTATGGGGTCTAAAATGGATATTTCGATGTGTTACAAACGGAATGACAAAATGAATATACCCCCACCATTTTTTTGGTGGCGGGTATAAAAATTAAAGATGTGTGAACCTAATCAAGTGAGCGGCAGTGTATGTATGTATCAGTGATGTTAACTTTTTTATTTCGATTTCCGTACTGCCCTAAAAAAATTTCCATTTTTAAGGTAAAATTACCGTACACAAAGCCTTATACAAAAATAATATTGTTAAACAAGGAGTTTACATTCGTAATTCAACATATATATTTAAAAAACAACGAAACCTAAAAAAAATTAATTAGTAATAATAATATAAATTAAAATTCGTACTTTCAGTAAAATCACTGTTTACATTTTTGTAATATTAAAAGCTTAGTGTTATACATTTTGATTGGATTTTTTTGCTTGCTTTTTGGAAAAAAATCCCAACAAAATTGATAAATTAAGTGAAACTCACTGGCTAGCAAGATATGGAGCCATTGAAAATATTATTGAACAATGGGATGCCTTATATCTTCATTTTAAATTAGCTGCTACGCATGAGGAGTGTCACACTGCTTTTCTTTTATCAAACATGTATAATAAGGAAAATAAATTATATTTTATTTTTCTAAAAGACGCTCTAAAACCTGTAATTAAATTAAACAAAACTTTTCAGGAGGAATATATAGACCAATTAAAATTATATGAAGATTTAAAGGACTGTTATTTAGGTCTTTTACAAAAAATTGTGTAGTCAGATGTCATTGAAAACGAACAAAATTTTTTATTCACAAATTTCAATTTTCAAAACTTTTAATCCCATCAGAATGTCTTAATTTTGAATATATGTAATTTTAGCCAATTTTCAACAGAAATTTCTAATATGGTTGAAGTAAAAGAAAATTGAAGAAATTTTATTGTGGAGTTATGTCAACAATTATAGCAAAGACTTCCTGATAACGTAAGTATAATGGAGCAAATATAAATTTTTTCTTTTCAAAATTCGCAAAAGAGCAAAACAAAAAGTTTTGTGATTTTAGAGGAATGGAAAAATTAACATTATAGCGGAATTCACTCTTGGTAGCATTTTTGCAATTTTTTGCTACCAAGCGTGAGTGCATTTTTCATGTGTGTTGCAAACTTATGGCAACGAGCTGATTTTATATGTATTTAAGAAACAACAAATCTTTTTTTAAATTAATAAGTAAGATTCTGTGTTTTAATATTTTCCAAAAAAAAAAAATTAATTAATTTGAAATAAATTACAATGCCTAAATCAACGGAAAAATATAAATTCACAATTTTTTTGGTAAACAATGCCATGTATGAAATTGAATTTGTGGAGATTTTAAACCCTGAGAGTAAAAAAAAATGTGTATCTGTTGTGCAAATTTGTGTGACATTACTTTGCACTGATATTTAGTTGTGCATATTTGCTCAAGTGATGCAAATTGCAATTCAATAGAATTTGTTTTTGTAGTCGTGCACAAGTTAAATTGTTTGCTAGACTTGCACGGTCTGCACGACTTGCAAGGGTAGTTTGCATCAAAGAGTGAGTTCCGCTTATGTAAAGTGGAATAAACACTCTTCTCCTGAAAAGTTTTGGCATGAAGTGAGTATAAAAAAACATGCATGCGGCCTTCAAAAATTTTCTAAAATTTGTAGGTTAGCATCTGCCCTGCTGTCACTTCCATTTTTAAACGCAACAGTTGAGCAAACGTTCTTAATGTTTAGCATTATTAACAATAAATAACGAAATCGAATGGCTACTTTAACAGTTGAATCAATTTTAAGAGTGAGATATTCGTTATGTAATGGGTGTCAAATTTTTAAACCGTCCCCAGAAATGATAAAATTATTTAACTATGAAAACATGTATGCGGCGGACAAACACGATGAAACTGTATTAGAGATTTTTAATAGTGATTGACCGATTACTTATTTTTAAATTAATCTGTATATTATATGCAATGAAAGAGTATTTAAATTCATAATAATCTATAAATATATATGAAAGTAAAACAAATGTGTTGTGGGCTATTTATTAAAATTTACTTGGCGACACTTGGCCACTCGAACTTGTTAGCTATTTCACTTCTAGACGATATCGAGGATATTCGACGACTTAAGAGATTACATGTTCTTGATTTACCCTTTAGAAGAAGTTAAATTCACACATTAACATAATTATTTACCTAATTATAAATAATCAATTTTAACCAAAAATTATTTTTTTAAAATTTATTAAGTTCACTGGAACTTAATAAAATAAGTTAGTTTTTATTACTTATAAATTTTGCTTAATATTTTTCTTGTAAAATAGATTGCAAAATAAAGGAAATACAAAAAAAATACAATTTTTCTTTTGATGACCAGGCTTCTTACAAAAATAACAGGCTGATAAAGGTTTAGAAGCAGCTTTCAACACCATATCGTTTACTCCATTACAACCATTATGCGAACGTCTTTCGTATTCAGCAATTACTTTTTTTTAACATAAGCAAACGTTATTTCATTCTCTTTTCTGGACTCTAGTGAAGTTATAAGTGTATCATAGTCTTTTGGTAAACTACTTAGAAGTATAGCTGCACCTCAATTATCTGACAAAGCTTCTTCACCAACATCACTTAATTTAGTGAACAAGTCATTCATAGAGTTAATATGTGCCACAGCATTACCGCCTTCTTCCAGTTTTAAACTGCAAATTGACCGCATTAAAAATACTCTATTTGTTAAAGTATTTTTTTCATGATAATCTTTTAAAGCCATCCAGGTATCCTTAGCAGTATTTTTGTTACGTACTATATGACAAAGCTGATCGTCCATCAGAAGTAAACCAATAGTTCCTCTAGCTTCATCATCTTTATTTTCCCAGTAATCAATTTCGTCTTGGTTTGTAATAACACCTGCAGTAAATTTTGGCTCTGGTCGACATCTTCCTACAACATGCTTTCACAGATTATGCTTTCGCAATAAAAGCTCCATTTTGAATTTTCAGTTTGCATAATTGTCATTATTACACAGAAAAAAAAAGTAGTAATGGCAAATGATTTTAACCTTACCCCAAGTAAAATTTACATTCGGATCGTTCCCAATAGCAGTTGCTATTTGTTGCAACTACAAAAGTGCGGTTAGCCTAAATACGATTCGGCAAATGTAAAAACTGTTATACCAAAATAAATTGTCTTTGATCCAAATACAATTTGGCAAATACAAGAAGTGCATTACCAAATGCAATTGTCTTTGTCCCAAACACAATTCTTCAAATACAAAAAATTGTTATTCCAAATACAATTGTGTTTATCCCAAATGCAATTCGTCAAATACAAAAATTGTCTTTGTCCTAAATACAATTCGCCAAATGAAAAAACTGGTTTTGTTAATTTTTAGATTTTGTTTTTATTTATAAAATAATACAGTCAAAAAAATAAACTTAAAATTTTTAAATGAATAAAATAAAAGTAGTACAATAGTTAGAGCCTATTTTAATGAAAAGTTAAATATATATTAAATATAATGTAATACATAGTTATAATACCAACAGAACTTTGCTCACTGCAAATTTAAATTATTTTTTTTAAATTATTACGTTATGAAAATATGCCACTAAGGATACCTTATAAATTAGCCAATTATATATACTTGCAGCATAAAACTAAGCTCTACAGAAGGATTTTTTTTATTTTATTCGCACAACAGTGCTTCCATTATTTAAAATTACTTTTTTACAAGGTAACGAAAATTTTTCAATTTCTTCAATATAGTAACAGTTAAGTGACCTTAAAATAATATGAGCTTGAAATTTTTCTGAAAAATTGGTTTCTATTTCTTGCCCGATTAAATATATTTGAGCTGTAGATTGATAAAATATGTGTAAAATAGTTAATAAAGCATTTTGTAATTTTATGATATCTCCTTTTTCATAAAAAATACCTTTATAAATCAAACTGGTTGTGAAGTTACAGGACAAATTGATATAATAATCTAAAACTGACAAATCAATTTTTGAAATGTTAGTTAGATTTAACAAATTTTTTGAAAAAAACGTGTTCATTATTAAGTTTTGTGAAAAGATGAGACTGTGTTTAATGGCTAAAGTGTACAATATGTTTTTCCGCGATGTTATAATATGAGCGTATTTCTTGGAAGTGGCATGTTTACTTTCAAATCTGAAACACCATAAATGTTTCAGAGGACCCAATTTCCGAATAATCGTAGGATAGTGTGTCATAAAATGATATTTTGGTTTTAAGGTCTCATCAAAAAACTCCTTGAAAAATTTGTTATGTTCAGAAATTAATAATTGTAAATCTGTTAAAATTGATTCATCAAAATATTCTAATAAAGTGGTATCAACTATTTGAATAAAAACGATCAAAAATTTATAGACAGGATCAGTTTCATCAACTAAATCGCCAATTAAAAGCAAAATTGTGTCTAAAAAGAGTTGCATCTGTGAAGCATCCATTTTAATATTGTTGTGCTGAATATGATTTTTACTTATTGGTGGGCTAATATTTGCAACCTTTATCCTATTGTATGTAAACAATTGCTTTCTGCAGTTAAATGCCTCCAAAGTAAAGAATTTTTTTATATATATAAAATAGTTAAGAATTTTTGATATATTATATTTTGCGACTCCCAGGAAAATGTCATGCATTATATCACTTGCAAAGTTGTCAGTGACGTGGAAGTCGGACAAAGAGTTCCATATAGAATTTTCTTGAACTGATGTTTCTCTTTTTCATTTTTTCAATTCGCTCGAATATTTAATTTCATTTCTTAATTTTTCTGGATCTTCTACATAACTATTTTGGCATTCTTCTTTGGAAGAAGTACATATTTTACAAAAATAATTGCTAATAAAGGATTTTTGAAACCCTAAAACTTCATTGAGACCCAAGTTGTCGCCTAATATTTGTCCAACGTGAAAGTAAATTTTTTTAAAAATACCCATGCAATTTATTGTTATGCCGTTAGTGTAGAGATCTTCAAGTATATCAATAAGCCAATGCAAGGTGGAATGATTTCCAAAGTAACTGATGTCTTTAGCGTTAAGAAATCCAGCTACGAATATATTACTTAATAACGACAACTGATGCTGTGGAATAACTGGAACTGACAAGTATATTCCACAGATTGAGTGCTGACGAGTGCCAAGAGGGTAATTTATTTGAAAATCGTCGAAGTAGAGGAATATTGGAAAAATAATTTTCTCACCAAAACGTTGAGCTTTTGACTGCCACAATTCTCCTTTTATGAAATGATTAAATTTATTTGATGAAGTTATTGAATTTATATTCTCAAGAGTGAGCTGCAATATGTTTGGTGATTCAAAATATTTTTGAAGTTGATATTTTATAGAACAAAGGCAGCCTTCTATGATATTTTCTTTAAAAGTTGGACACCCACATACGAAAACCTCGTCTAATTCTTTAGATATGGTAAATAATTTTGGTAGCTGAAACAAATCTAACTCCTCTATTTTTTGTAAAAATTTGTATTCAGTAGAGATACTTTGGACTGGATTTTTCGCATACGCTAATAAGTCCTTGTACAAACTTTGCATTTCAAGTTCAATAAAAGGTAAAAATTGATCAAACGCTTCCACTAAAGGTGTGACTATATGGTTGACAACATCATTTAGGGTAGAAGGAATATTATTGCGAGCAATGTTAGGTTTTGCATGAAGTTTTAGTGCAAGTTGTATAATATTATAAATTATTCTTTTTCTTATTTCTGTTATGTCAACTATTTGTTCAGTGTTTTGAGTTGGGCTACTATTCTTTATGTGAGGAACTGTCACTTGTTCAGTAGGAATGGTTGCTTGTGGTTGATTAGTCTGGTGGTTTAAAGTATACAATTTTTGATTGTTTTTAGTCTCTATACGCGAAAATTTACAGGTATGATATTCATCATGTCTAAACATTTCATTACAATCATGACTAGTAATATGATACTTAAACTTAAAAAAATTTTGAAATCCTTTGTTACAGTTATTAAACTGACATAAATACTTAAATATAACAGGTGTTTTATGAATATTTCTTAAGTGTTGTAGGAACTCTTCGGATTTAGTAAATATACAACTACAAATTGAACAGATATGTGTGGGGTTTTTTGCTAATTTATTTATGTATTTATTTGACATGTTTAATTTTGTTAATTATAAAGGGTGTTTTTTTAAGCCCGATAGAACTTGAAATTGTAAAAAATAACACAAAAAATTAAATTGTAATCAAAATTTTTTTTTTATTCGAAAGATCAATACGTGACATTAACATTTGAAAATGATTTCGGGCATATGGGCACCGCGGCTGTTCTTGACGAAGCGCATTCTGGACGTCCAATTTTATCGCAAAATTGTGTTCAGCGATGAGGCGCATTTTTGGCTTAACGGGTTTGTTAATAAGCAAAATTGCCGCATATGGAGCGAGAGCAATCCACAAGAGACCCTACAGACTCCATTACATCCAGAAAAATGCACCGTTTGGTGCGGTTTTCACGCTGGTGGCATCATCGGACTTTATCTCTTCACAAATGAGGCCGGAGCTCGCGTTACGGTCAGTGGAGATCGTTACCGCACCATGATCAATGATTTTTTGTTTGAAAATATGGATGACATTGATCCGGAGGAGATGTGGTTTCAACAGGATGGCGCTACGTGCCATACGGCGAACGCAACCATCGACTTATTGAAATCAAAATTTGGCGATAAGTTGATTTCGAGAAATGGACCTGTCAATTGGCCTCCAAGGTCGTGCGATTTGACACCTCTCGATTATTTCCTGTGGGGCGACGTGAAGTCACTGGTTTATGCTGATAAAGCAGCAACAATTGACGCCTTGGAGGCCAGCATTGTTCGTGTTATTCGTGACATACGGCCAGCAGTGCTCGAAAAAGTGGCCCAAAATTGGACGTCCAGAATGCACTTCGTCAAGAACAGCCGCGGTGCCCATATGCCCGAAATCATTTTCAAATGTTAATGTCACGTATTGATCTTTCGAATAAAAAAAAAATTTTGATTACAATTAAATTTTTTGTGTTATTTTTTACAATTTCAAGTTCTATCGGGCTTAAAAAAACACCCTTTATTTTGCACTTTGGCAATTTTTTCTGAAAATGGAATTTCGAAAATATACTCTTGTAAAAAAACCCACACATATTTGCTTTTAGCCGAATACTTTAAATTGAAAGTGAAACATATTTTAATTACTAAATCTACAGCTCGAAGTAGTGTCTCTACTTTGTAAGTTAAATCATTTACTGTAACATAAAACTCCGTTAATTTGTTAACATCCTCACCAATCACGAAAATTTTAGGTTGAATGGTTGACTGCTCTTGGAAAGCGAGTTCCCGTTGCTCGTCCTTTTTTTGAATAAAATCATTTACATTAAATAAGTGGACAATCATGTCAACTTGAGCATCAGTTATAGAAGGCTTCAAAGTTTTATTTACACGTGGTGGAAGAATTATCGCATGCAATAAGTAAAAAAAGTAGAAGTGCTTAGCATCTAAAAAATAAACAAATTAATATCACACATTTTTTTCTTAAATTATGCCTTACTTGTATCTGTTGATGTTTTAATTTTCTCAAGGTATTGCATGTTGAGCTTGTCTTTCACATAAATTTGTAAAGATTTCCTTTGCCTGGATACAAAGTCTCGAAATCAACGTCAATCAATGAATAACCACCAGGATCTTTGTATCTAGGCCAATCGTTCAAAAACGCTGGTATTGACTCTTTATTTTCCTTCATTCGTAGGGTTGATGTAGCTTTCCAATGGGATTGTATATCATTGGGAAAATTGTGCGCCAACCATTTTTTCTTCGCCTTGAACTCACTGATTTCCAAGGGACTGTCATCTACAATATCACTCACCGTATATAACTTTGCTGAAGCAGGATTTTCAATATTTTTTCTTTTATTCTTTTGGTTGTAGTACCTGTCGTACAATTTACCAGAAGCATTTTTCTTTTTAGATCGAGGTACATAATATGTTGTCTCGCATTCAGTTGGGAAAAGCTTTGTTATAGACATTGCTATATTTTCCATAGATTTGGCATCCAATTTAATGTTGTGGAAAATACAGTGATCTACAATTATTCGAACTATCGAAGTTTGATGCAGATCGCTTAATGAGTTGGTGTCGAAATAATTTGAAATAATATCCTTTCCATCTACTGTTTTTTCCAATATCTCCTTCACATTGAAGTCCGAATTGGTTGAAACTGGAGAATTAACCCATTCTTGGGTGCTGGTTGAATTTGTAAAGGTTCGATCGGATGCACTGCATAATAATGGATCGTACTAAAACAAAGTCAATTATAAATTAATTTTTTTCATTTAAAGCAAAGCAGTTAAGACACAAAATTTCACAGTTTTGAATTTCTTGGACTTAATCATATTCTAATAAGAATAAAAGAACGTGCCACATTTATGGTGTGCTCCATTAAATTCTACAAAAAGCATATGATATTGCAAAAATTGAACTTTATGTATTTAGCTATGCTTTTTGTTATGCGTTAAGAAATTAATTTTAACACACTTATGTATTAAAACACTAACTAAATTACCTACCTTATTTTCCATACGCCACTTATTAAGATTGTATCGAAAAATAATTTTTTCGCCAATAAGGTTTCTTTTATTAAAAATTTCATTGATGTCACTTAGTTCCATTATTTTTAATTTTTCGTATGTGTTTACACCACATTCTACTAAATTTAACACAGTTTCGTCACTTACAGCCCATGACTTTACTAAATCAAATATTTCTATTTCTAAAACATTTTCTTCAAAAATTTCTAGTACACTAGGGTTGTTTTCCATTTTTTACACGTGGTTTTACCTTCATAAACTAAATGCAAATAAACGAAAGACAGCATGGTTAAACAACGAACCAAAATTAACTGCAGATTGCATTTAAAAAGACAAGCCTGCTATTTAAACAACAACAATCCGCATTTGATGTAAATAATCTATGTCGTGCATCCTCAAATAAAGAATATTTGATTTTAATAAATTGCTGTTGATATGCCTTTTCAAATGCAATCGAATTTAAGTGAATGACTTTCGCATTTGTTTCAAATTATTTTGCTCTTGTTTTTTCTACTGCAATTTTGCTCTTGCTGTAAATGCAGCGCATTCTCCACAACTATTTGCGGTTAATATAAAATAATTTGAATTAATTATTTTTTATTTGCGACAAATAGAAATTCTTCAACAGTAAAAAGTTTTTGTCATTACTACAGTTTTTTTTTTCTGTGTAAGTTTTAAAAATTTGGGCTTAGCATCCGCCATCCTTAATGTCGTTTCCTTATAAATTTTCTGGGCCAATAACCTATTGATAATTTTAAGACAGAGAACCGTTTTCATATTTTAGAATACAAAAGTATAATAATTTTTATTATATAAAAAATTAAAATGTATAATCAATAAAACTGAATTATGCAAGCTAAATTACTAGATAAGTATATAAATAATAAGTGAATGTTTTATTATATATTTAACATATTCAACACTTAATTATCATAAAGATTCTCTTTTTATATAGATACGTATGACATATATTAATCTATTTAAATTGTAACCGATTACACAGGCCAACACTCAATGTGCTTCTTTGAACTTATCAACTGATTCTAGCTAATTTGGGTGCACTCAATTCAAATCTGTAATCAGTTTGTCTCTATTAGCTCTAGTTTTCATGATATAGCTTTTCTTAAGTATTTAAAAACTAAAACTTTTCTATACGAATTGAAAAAAAAAAACAAAGAAGTAAAACTGTTTCATACAGATTTATTAAAATAAAAAAATTCTCACAAAGCATTAAAAACATATTATAAATATAATTCTAGTGACAGGATGTAAAGCTTCTATTAAGATACAATCTCGAATGAACAGCCGGATTAGAGTGTCTTTGCAAATTCCAACAGTAGTCTGCCATCATATGTGTATCCCACCTTCCCTGATACCGATTCTCCATAATTTTGATATCTTGGTGAAACCTTTCTCCCTGTTTTTCGCTTAAATTACCCAAATTTTCGCGAAATCGGTTCAAGTAACTGTGCAGATAATGGATTTTAATACTCATGTTGCAGCCAAGGTCTCTGAACTTATCCAGCGTATTCTCCACTAATTGAATATAATTTGGAGCTTTATTATTTCCCAAGAAATTTTTTATAACTTGCACGCATTTCGTTCAGTTTCGGTCATTGACTTATCAAAATCTTATTTGGGGACCGTCAAAAACTCCTGCTCTAATCTTATATCTACTAAGATTAGGCATTTTGCTGCAAATATATACAAAACATTCCCCATCGTTATTCAGAACCTTAACAAACTGCTGCATGAGTCCTAATTTGACGTGCAACGGTGGTAGGAAGATATTTTCACGTGCAACTAAAGCTTCATTTAGAATATTTTTTATCGCCAACAATAATTTTTTCTCTCGTAGGCCAATATTTTTGCCGCCAATGTTGTTGCTTGGATCTGCTGTCCAAGAGACACAAAAAGCAAGGGTACTTAGTATAACCACTCTGTTGTCCAAGAAAAAAATGTACCATTTTAAGATCAACACAAATGATCCATTGGTTCTTTCATTGTTGTGGAGTGCACAATTGGAATTGATGCATACACATTGCCATTGTGCAGTAAGACGCACTTCAAACTTCTCTTGGAACTGTCCATGAAGAGGAGCCAATCGCTAGGTAGATACTTGGATAGCCCCATTTCCTGCATAACAACATTTACATTATTACAAAACACCAGATTGTTTTCCTTACTAAATAATTTTAAAAAGCTTTATCCCTAGTGCGGTAATAAGTTATTTTTGTTCCACGTTCTAACAAATTATTATCATTTAACCTCGAAGCTAACACTTCAGACGCTTCTTTTGATAAGGCCAAATCTCGAATTAATTTATTCAACTCGCATTGATTAAAACGTTGAGGAATAGTTTCTGTGTCTTCAAAAATACTGTCGCAATCAGCGGTATTATGTTCAAACTCCGAACTCAGCTCTGAAGAATCATTCAGTTTTTGAAAGGTAACATCTTCGGAATGGGGAATTGGACGGCGCACAGAGGAGTATTTGGCCTGAAAAGTTGGCCAAAATTATTAAACGTGTTTTTTTAATTAAAAGTTATAGTTTTTTGATAGTTTTAGGTGTAGTATGATATAGCAAATCTAGTGGCAGATTTTGTAAAAATTACACTGCGCATCAAAAGTACACTGCGCAAAAAAAATTTTTTTTGTCTATGCTAGAAATAAAAGCATGTGGACTATATTGATTTTGATGCCCTTAATTCAAATCTGTTTTCCGTTTTTCTCTAGTACGTAAGCATTTTCTGTTAAAGGCGTGGCATATTTCACTCTCTAAATCGTTGGATTGCCTAATATATTTTGTGATAACTTGAAAACGGATTCTCCGATTTTAATAGCACGAAGATCAGAAGATGCACCGGAAAATTCTGCTTAAACTAACCAAATTAATTTAAAAAATGAAATGGCGAAAAAAAATTGTCCTGCTAAATTCGTCAAATTTTTTGTTTTCAAAATGACATAAAAAAATGTAAGAACCAAATATTTAAATTTTTAAGATTTTTTCAAAAGCCACATTCCTCAGGAATAAAAGTTGGTATAAATAGTAAAACTCAATTAACAAATGTTGATTTTAAAGGTTTAAACTCATTCTTAACAGACTGTATGTACATGCATACATATTATGATTTACGGTCTAATTAAAAAATTTTTTTTTTTTTAAATTGTAAGGCTCTTATGAAACAGTATTTTTTTTTATGAAAAAAGGCTTTATTATATTTATTTTATATTATTTAATACTTAATATACCGAAAAGTTAAACAAATAAAAATTCCTTAATAATTATTATGTCGTATGTATATCCTTATTAGATGCATCATCGGTGTCAGGAAGAAGATGTGTGATGGTTTCTGATGAAAAAGATTTTTTTAATTACCCTTTCTCTTTGCGTACTGCTGCTTATAAAAGGGTCACTGCTCAGAAATAACCTATTCAAGACATCTCGATTTGTATCGCTTCTGCTGAATTTCCTCGAATAATTCGTGCGATATAATCGAAAGGGCTTATTTCTGGCCTCGGCAGCTTCTTCTAACAATTGGATGGTAGCCTGATACCTGGGTGCCCATGTATTTTTTATGTACCTATATTTATTTTTTGTAAACTTATTTTTGTGATAAATGCTTTTAATAATTATTCTTATTAGGTACGGTATATATTTTTTTTAACATATAATGTTTTGTAGAGCAGGTAAATAAAAATAACTTTTATGGGAATGTGTGGGACATTCCCTTTTAACTATTATGGATAATAAAGAATTTTTCAAATTTATAATTATAGGCAGGTATTAACATTGTAAAGTGTTAAAAGTGATGTGAATAACAGTTAAAATCAATAATTCGAAATACATAAAAGTTTATGACGATATAAATATATAAGAAAAATTGCCTGATGAGCAAAAATGGAAGAAATGTGAAAATGTAAAAAAATCCTCAAAAATAATGGCGCAAACTTGCGCAAACTTTTTTTGTTTCTAAAATTAGAGATTCCAAATTTTATTGTGGTATTAAACATAATTCGAAGAGATGCTAACCTCACTTTCAAAAACCTCTTCTTTTTTTTCTTTTTTTTGCAAAAAAAGTGTAAAATTTTTTTTTTTAGCTTTTGAACGAATTGTTTCAACATGAATATTCAACATATGTAAGATTTTTTTTTTTTTGTTAAATAACTTTTGATCAAACCTTTCAGTGAAAATAAAAAATCATTGTTAAACCTTTATTCGTTTAGCCGTAAAAAAAATTATCGTTTAGCCGTAAAAAAAATATCATAAAAACATCCAGAAACCGAAAAAAACATTTAAATCTCATATAATTTTCTTCACTTTCCTGACTTTAGCAGGGTCTCAGAGCTACAAATCGCAACTAAAAGTCTTCAAAATTTACAATATAATGTAAAATATTATTGTCTGTCGAGCTGCGTAATTAGTTTTTAAGATTTCTTAAAATTCAGTTTTGCCTTTTTGGCCAGCTTTTCAGGTCAAATACTACTCTGTGCGGCGCGCAGACGGTATATCGGGATACTGCCATTTATTTTGATTTTTCCTATTAATACCAGCAATACTCACTAAACAGAAGTAACAGTCGTCCAAATGATTTCTGGGCTCTCTCCAAACCATCGGCACACCAAACTTAAGCCTTTTTCGTTTTCCTTGAGTCCACTGTCGCAAATTTACACAGCAAGTATTGCACACAATGTGTGGAGCCCAGCTTTTATCTTGGTCACAAAGATCAACTTCAAAGTAATCTAAATACGATTTTTTAACACATTCCGAAATACATAGGTCTTATGTTTTATTTAAAGGTGTATTCTCCACAAATATGACAAAATGTGTCAGCGTTATTTTTACATCTTCTATTGGAAGTAATTTCTATTTAGATCAACACTTTTTTAATAAACTTTGCCAACTGCAATAAACCACATCTTACAAGCAACTAACTTCCGATATGCAATTGGAGTGCAAAAAGAAAAAATAACGTTCTGAATAATATTACACAAATAAAATTCCCGTTAATCAGCTAGCAATTACACAAAAAATAATATTTTCGGAAAAAACGGAATGACAAACTGATATATACCCTCCTCACTTACAGTGGAGGGTATAAAAAACATATATCATGAAAACTAGAGCTGATAGGGACAAACTGATTACAGATTTGAATTCAGCGCACCCAAATCAACTAGAATCAGTTGATAAATTCAAAGAAGCAAAAATCTTTTTTAATTTTGTCGGGCTGTGTTATTATAATTTTTATTGCACAAATTATGTTTTTTACCTCACATGAATTTTAATTAACGTTAAACTAATAATTATTATCAATAATGAAGTTATGTTGAAACTTCTGTAAGTTTTGACCGATAATAAAATATTTATATTATGGTTTTGTTACAAAACAAAAAGACATTATATCTTATTAATACTTAACTTTACATTTTTTTAGTAAAAAAATATTTTTTTTGTTTAAGTTCGTTTATGATAACCCGTAAGAAAGAATTGTAATTTGTATTCTTTGTCTTACACTATGTTCACACAGGCGCCTTAATTGTCAATTTATAATATTATCGCAATTAAAGGCCTTATTAAGCTCAATTTACCATACTAAAAATTATTTTTAAATTGAGCAATATATACTTAATTGTTTCACTTATTGTCTAAAACTCGAAATACAACTCTTGAGAAGTATGTTCAGTGGGAAGAAAATTCTATAGGTGGCATTTCTAATGTCAAACAAATAAATATACAAAAAATAAAAATTAAGAAAATGAAAAATTTACTAAATTATTTAGGATATTCTCCCATAATTTTTCAATTATATTTATTTGGTTGTTGGGTTTAAGCTGGTTTATATGCATTTCACTGGTGCTTATGCCAGATCATCAGTAAACCTTCACCCAAATTCTTGAAAAAGTTTAAAATTTTTATAAGTTATATTTTTAAATTCTCATTAACAAAATGAGAATTCAAAAATAAAACAAAAAAACTATAACAAACTTTTTCAAAAACCCAACCAACAATTTTTCAATTTTAATTTATTTTATTTTTCTAATCCCCTCTGCATTTGGCTAACCGTTGGTTAACATTAAATGCCTAGAGGGGCAACCGAAAAATAAAATCTTCTTTTATTATATATTTACTAAATTATTCGGGATATGCTCCCTTAATTTTTCAATAATATTTATTTGGTTGTTGGGTTTAAGCTGGTTTATATGCATTTCACTGGTGCTTATGCCAGATCATCAGTAAACCTTCACCCAAATTCTTGAAAAAGTTTAAAATTTGTATAAGTTATATAAACATATAAACCAGCTTAAACCCAACAACCAAATAAATATAATTGAAAAATTATGGGAGAATATCCTAAATAATTTAGTAAATTAACTAAAATAAAGATTTTATTTTTCGGTTGCCCTTATAAGCATTTAGTGTTAACCAACGGTTAGCCAAATGCTAAAGGGATTAGAAAAATAAAATAAATTAAAATTGAAAAATTGTTGGTTGGGTTTTTGAAAAAGTTTTTTATAGTTTTTTTGTTTTATTTTTGAATTCTCATTTTGTTAATGAGAATTTAAAAATATAACTTATAAAAATTTTAAACTTTTTCATGAATTTGGGTGAAGGTTTACTGATGATCTGGCATAAGCACCAGTGAAATGCATATAAACCAGCTTAAACCCAACAACCAAATAAATATAATTGAAAATGAAAAATTTTTGAAGAAAATTTTAAAAAAATGTTTGAATAAATTCAAATACATACATATAAGTATATATATGTATGAATATAATTGTAAATATATTTTATAAGCAGGAAAACCCCTGAAAAGAAGGCATTATTTGATTTGGTATAAATACATCGTATTTTGCAGCTATCAAATGCTAATGGAGTAAGATAAATTGAGTATGTCTGAACACTTATTTTAATTGCTCAATCAACACTAAATTGAAACAATTAAAAATATCTGTCTGAACAGGGTATTAGTATTATTTGTAAATTAACAAAATGTAAAAAAATTAAATATATCTATTTCATTATAATGTTTTCCAAAATACATAATTGAACTTAATTTCGCATAAATATTACGAAAAGTGAAGTGATTAATATGGGATAGTTAGAAAAAATTTATTTTATTTTCTATTGGGCTGACTTATAACCGTAATTTCTGTCAGCATGGAGGGTGGGTTAAGGAGCAGTGTGGCAAATGTCATCTATAGCTACACTTTAATCATTAACTGCATTCTTTTTTTTTTTTTTAATTGCACATATTAAGTCACATTTTGTTAATTGGTTAGCTATCTTAAGATTAAATCTTTTGTATAAATAAAACTTAAAATATGATTTTTTTATTATAATTGGGAACTAATTACAACTTCTCACCTCAACGACGAGCACGGCTGGAATTATTAGGTAACCCCTGTATCCCTAAAAAAGCTGGAAACGGAAACAAGTTCCAGGAGGCTCTTATCCAGGAACCTTGGATTACCAACAACCAAGTTCGCGGATTAGGGATAATAAATTATATGCATACATACATACATACTTGCTAGAAAAGATTTAAATAAATATTTAAATTTAAACTAAATATTTAAATTCTCTTAGTACAGATGACATCACTATCACGATTTACCTTCCGAATGAGGCTGCCAATCCGCTCCGGGACGTGCAAAGGCTAGTTGTGTTCGCAAGAAGACTGAAT
Organism: Phyto melanocephala; assembly: GCA_941918925.1. Taxonomy (NCBI): domain Eukaryota; kingdom Metazoa; phylum Arthropoda; class Insecta; order Diptera; family Rhinophoridae; genus Phyto; species Phyto melanocephala. The sequence goes on from OW799233.1 coordinate 62,893,616, forward strand.
TTTGACCTGGTACTTGAGGGCTTAAAGGTCTATGGTCAGGAGGAACTTTAAAAGAGCGAAGGCCAATAGGTTGGCCGACGACTGGGAGAGCTACAAGCTGTGACTCAATAAGTATAAAGGGGAACTAAAGAGGGCTAAAAAGGAGTCATGGGGTTTTGCGAGTCCATTAAGTCTGTAAATGAGCTTTCAAAATTCAGGAAAATTTTACCCAAAGACCCAGATTCAGAGAATGGATGGCTCATAAACACAGTCTGTCTCGGAGATCCTGGGATTACTTATGAAAGCACACTTTCCGGGCACAAAGCAATATGGCTACTTTACGTAGTTTCGGATAATTTTCTCTTACTGTTGACGAAGCATATCTCCTGTGGAAATACTTTATCTAAGGGGTGGAGAAAGATTAGGGTTATTTTTAAAACCCTGTTATTTTTAAACGCTGTTAAGTAAGTGCACTCGAAGCCGAAGGATATTAGACCTATCAGCCTATCGTCTTTTTTGCTCAAGACGTTTGAGAGACTGATCGATCTTTATCTGAGGAGTTTTCTTGATCCCCATGTCATCAGTAGGGCTAAACATGCTTATCTTAAGGGTGGATCTGTTGATAGTGAACTGTACGATGTAGTAGGATTTTTAGAACGTAGCTTGCATGATAAAGAATATGCGATAGCGACGTTTTTTGATGGGGAAGTTGCCTTTGACAATTTTAGCTAAGTGGTTGTTAAGACGGCTCTGTGTGGGCTTGGGGTCAGGGATTTTCTGTGTAGATGGATAACATCAATGTTGGAAATTAGGGTTGAAATTCTAGCTTACCAAAGGAAGGAGTTTTATCGCTTCTATTGTGGCTACTAACTGTCAATGTTATCTTGAGGAAATTTGAGAGTGAAGGCAGGAAAATCATGGCATACGCGGATTATGTAGTACTGTATTTCAGGGAATGATTTCTTACGACGATTAGCTAAGACTTCAGTCGGCACTTCGGCTTCGGGGAATGGCTTGGGTGTAAACCAGGAGAAGACTGAACTAGTTCTCTCTATCAGGAGATAAAAGATCGAGGCGTTTAGGCGACCGATGCCTAATGGGGTAGAGTTAGATTTGGCAAGACGAACGAAATAACTCCTAGATAGCAAGCTGTTATGAGTTCAGAAGACACAGGAGATAGTGAAGGGGGTCCTGAATACCTATTGCACTTGCAGGAATTCCATAGGCATGAGTTGGGGTCTACGACCAAAGGTTGTAAATTGGATTTACACCATAGTGGTAAGATCGATTCTGTCATATGGATGTACTATAAGGTGGGAAGTATTGAAGAAAGGTTACTTTAGGTCAAAGGTCCAGAGGCGTGCTTAACCTGGTATTGCTGGTGCCATGAGAAGCACATCTCAGGGGGATCTGGATACTATTTTCGACACTGTTAGTTTTGACACTACTAGAGTTTTGGGTAAAGGGAATGGCGGCAAGGAGCTTGATCAGGTTAAGTGAGTCGAGTTTAGGTAGGTTACTTAATTGTATCCACACTAGGATTAAATGGGAAACTAGTCTCCAGGATTATATTCTATGTCAGAGTAATCTGACGGACTATGTGGTAGCAGAGATCAATTTTGATATAATACCCCGCTAATAACTCCGGATATGAATTGTTGGTTGGGATCCGACAGACTGTATGAGGAGTGTGCAGTTTTTACGGATAGATTGAAGATTTATTTAGGCACCGAGATAGATGTCTATATAATAAGTGAGAATATCCTGAGGTCTTACAGATGACAACTGAAGTGTGTTCCAAGCGATGATACTGGCTATGTATAGGGCATCGGATCTTATATTGGAACATGTTCCCTAAGATAGGAAGGTTACTCTTTACGTGGATAGTCAGGCGGCGCTTAAACAGACATTATGTTTAGCACTTTATAGGATCATGGGCCTATTTAATGACAGATTGTCTTATATACCGGAGTTCTATGGAATTGTCACCAACACCAATTTTTTATAACAAAATTTTTTTTTTTCAATAAACTTTATGTTATAAAATTTTCCATAACATTATTTTTTATTTTAATTTCTTTTTTCTTTTTTATCAAATGATATTTTTTTTCATGATCATGTAACAAAAATGTATTAAGAATATGAGAGAATGTAAACATTAAGAAAACATGTTCTGTTGATAAGACAGAAAAATAATAATTTAAAAATTAAAGCTGTGCTTCCCTAATTCTAATTTCTTTAAGTTGTAACATAAATACCCAGCCTGTACAATAGTACGACAATGTCTGAATCAGACAAGTCTTACAAATATCTGACTTTTTTTACGGACATTTCGTACAGATTTCTGTAAGACATGTCTGGGAAATTTAATGTACGACACGTCTGATAGATTTCTGACTGATTTCGTACGGATATGTCGAAGGGATTTTATTCTTTTTTGTTTACCGACATGTTTGATAGATATCTGACAGATTTCGTACAGAAATGTCTATGTTGTTTTTATTCTTTTTGTTTAGGATTTTTTGTTTTTTTTCTTCACAATTTAAAACGTAATTTTTTGCCTTTACCAATTTTGTAATCTTTATTTTGTTTGTTTTATAAATTGTTTATTTAAGTCATAAAGTGCAACAAAATAGGTGATATTAAAAAAATTAACTTATTGGTTTGTTAAAAAAGTTTAAAAGTAAAATAGTAAGTGATTGTTTTGTGATTAATGAACAATATACATACATATATAAAAAAAAGTGTCACGTCAGGCTTTTCGGAAAAATGCTAAAAAAGATGCGTTTTTGGATTTTCAAGTTAGCTTAAAATATTTAAAAACAATGTATATGAATATATGTAATTAAGAAATAAATCAAATGAATATTTCTTTTTTTTCTTTTATAATAAAATATTGAATCTTTCTAATAGAAATTTACAATATGTATACAAATCTTAAATCTCATACTAATTATATATTAATTACTACCACTGTAATAACTAACTGATCGTATTCAAATCTTAGAAACTAGTGTTACGTGATTGGAGTTACGGGAGCCTTCTCGCGAGGCTCAATGTATCGGCTTTTTTTAACCGCTTATGTCTTTCGAATAGCAAAAGGTACCTGGCGAGAGGATTGGGATGGACCGTCAGTATGTTTACGTACTTGCGCGAATACTTTATTGTTTCTTCAGAAACAGTGGGAGTATTTAGATGTCGGTGAATTGGGTACAAAGTCAGCAAAGTAAATTTTTGTTTCGTAGAAACCAATTGAAACATTCTTGATAGTACTTGCATTTTCTTTTCCTGTTCATCTCTTTGTCTTTGTTTTTTTCTTTGTAATATAGCATGCAAAAACAAAATTTCTAAGCCTGTAAGTTCCCCAAAATAGCCGACGAGATAGAAACTGGAAATAATTGCACGTTTCCGCTCAGTAAAATTCTAATATTTTAGCTCGAAAATGAACGCAAAGAATCAAGAATTACTGAAAGATGTTGCGATAACTATGTTAATTTTTTATGTATATTGTTGTTGTCAAACGCAGATGTTGCCTATGACAAAAATCGATAAAACGCTTTTAAATGCGATAGTAATTACCGAAAAGTAAATACTTGAAAAGGCGGCCTACGTTCTGCAACAATTTTTGTTTTGAAATATACCTGCAAAAAACTTTATATTCGAAATTGTATTTTTGATTGATTGTTTTTATACCCTTCACACAGTGAAAAAGGGTATATATAGGTTTGTCATTCCGTGTGAAATTTCTACAATTTTCATTTCCGACCCCATAAAGTATATATTTTTTAAAAGCTTATGAATAGGAGAGTCGATTAAGCTCTGTCAGTCTGTCCGTGTGTATGTTGAAACTTTTTTAAGCCCCCCCGACATTGCTTGGTCCCGGGTGAGGTATTAAAATATCAGAAATATTCGGGTGTAGATCGGTATTGAAAATCAAAAACATCGGTAGATAAACAACTGATGTATGAGCAAAAACCCACGACCACCTCGATTTTTTTTTCACAAAAACAACATTACAACAACAACATACATACATACAAACGTGTATACTAGTTATATATTACTAACATTTTCTTTATTTTAATTACAATTAGACTAATCTCAATTATGAACTCCCAATTTTAATATTTTCTCTATTCTCTACTTTATCACATATTGCTTTATTACTAAATTATTTATTCTTTACTTAAGTTAACGTCCTTGATGTTCACCTTGATTTCTCCTTTAAAGTAAATATTGCAATTGCATATCATTATTTTATTCTTATATTTTGTTGTTAGCATTTTAGTTTTTAAAATTAACGGTTATATTTTAAGATTACTTTTGTCGCTTAGTTTAAGCATTAAAATAAGAAATAATAAAAATTAGTCTTTGAATTGTGATCAAAGCGTTAAGTTGAAATCATTAAAATAAAGGTTTCATTTTATTTAATTTTTGTGCAAAAGTAAAATGTTTAATGTTTTATGTGCGCGAAACTAATAATTTAACTTACTGGTTAGAGAAAACGTGGCATCGAATCCCAGCTGAGCCAAAAAAAATTTTTTTATGTTTTTTTTTTAATTTTTTTTATTTTTTTTTTTTTTCTTATTTAATATATTATTTATATTTTTTTTTTAAAATATTTTTTTATTTTTTTTTTGTTTGTTTTGTATTTATTATATATATTTTAATTATTTTTTTTTAATATTTTTTTAAATTTTTTTTATATTTTTTTTTAACATACATACGTAAATTTATAATTTTACAATGGGATGTTTTTATATATGTATGTTTTTTATATGTATGTACGTATTTCATATGAGGAATGGTGATACAAACTACTGTTATTGCATGACTACACGTTGTGAAGGGTATATAAGATTCGGCATGGTCGAATATAGCGCTCTTACTTGTTTACATACATACATACTCCAAAAATATTGATCTTTTTGAGAGCCTAAAAGTACCACCGGAATCTTCATAAATTTCTACATAAATTGGCCACTCTTACCGGCAAATTAAAAAAACTTTAAAAATAAGCAAAAAAAAAAACTCGATGTGTACGTTTTTTTTGAAATTGTCCCATGTACATGTACGTATTTTATATGAGATGAATGGTGATACAAACAATTGTTATTGCATGACTACACGTTGTGAAGGGTATAAAAGATTCGGTACGGCCGAATATAACACTGTTACTTGTTTTATTTTATATATGTATTATTTATATTTTTTTTTAATTTTGAAAAAAAAAATTTAATTTTTTTAACAAAATTTTTCTTATTTTTTTTGTTTTTAATGCATTTTGTTTTTATTTTTTTTGTATTTTTTTTTTAACATACATACATACGTAAATTCAATTTATAATGTTTTTTATATGTATGTATGTACGTATTTCAAATTAATGAGATGAATGGCGATACAAACAATTGTTATTGCATGACTACACGTTGTGAAGGGTATATAAGATTCGGCACGGCCGAATATAGTACTGTTACTTGTTTTTTTTTTGTGCGGGAACTAAGTAGCAAATTCGTCTGCTGCCTTTTGTTATAAAATATATTAACTTACCATTTTTTCCTAAAATTGTAAAAACAAAGTTGATCATGCAAACTGATCAATGATATTTTGATAGGTTTTGTGTATTCAAAATACCGATAATTAACATGTTTTATTTATTTATTTTTTATTTTTAATTTATTTTATTTACTTTAACGATCTTAGTACTTTTATACACATGTGGTTGTACTCTTTCAAAATAAGTGCTTAAAAGTGAACTTCGTAACTATATTTCATAATGTTAATATTTACAACTTAACATACAAATAATAATAAAAAAAAACACATTAATTGCGTAGATCTCATTTACATTTCAAAGTGAGCAAAAAATATAAATGAGAAAAACATTTGTGTTGTAAACTACTGTCAAATTCAGAACCTACCGTATGAGTTATATGTTGTAAGAAATTTACTTTTAGGTAGTCAACAAATAATAATATGGTATGTGTTGAACAAATTATTAATAGAGAAAATATATACAACATTTGTACAACTATTGTAAAATTTTAAGACATACGATTCATACGACACGTCTTGGATTAAATATACGTACTATGTATTAGTTTTTACAACTATGAGTAATTCTAAATTTTTAAATACATAGCTTATTTCAGAGATTTACACTTGCACTATTTATACAATATTTCTTAACGTACCTAAAATTTAGAAAATAAGCTACATATGTAATTGTAATGTAATGTATTAAGTTTCTATCAATCGTTGAGCAATTTCATGATGAAACTGAAACATTTTTGATTTCCTTAATCCATTGAATAAAAATAAATAAGAAATTACAAATGAATACGAAAATGTAATCAATATGCCACTTTCACAAAATCTTATAAAATAGTTACGTTTGTTTGTATACGCTAGATAGAAAAATCATAGCTTCATAAGAAAATAATTAATTAAAAAATTAAATTTGATGCCGATGGAAGTGTTCGTCACTTTACTTCCAAATGACATGCAATAAGTGTAAAAGCAATTGATTCGGATAACACATTATTATGTTATTTTCGTAATCATTAGTAATCACCATAACTGAAAAAGTCGTAATTAAAAAACAACATACCAGCACTACATAAGTATATGCTAATTACGATTACTAATCATTATTTAAGAGCTATGTATAAATGTCTCGCAAAAGGATTTTAGATATATATGTACATATATACATATGTATGCTCACAATACATATCGATGGTCACAAGTAGAAAGGCCTTAACTCGTATTTTTTTATGAAATTGAGTTTTTCAGTTATGCAAATACATTGCACTGAAATACACCTTGATACATACATATGTATATAAATTTAACGCATTGCTATCAAAAATAACAGATTTACAAGCAATTTTACAAAAGAAGTTACATTATGATAATACATTTTCTATTACGTTACACGAGAGGGTTATCCTGTAAAGTTTGGATTACTTGAGTTAGGACCTTTCTATTTGACACCAACGATATGTACTAAAAACATATACATACATACATACATATATGTATGTATAACAACTATTCTTATCAGCGAAAATAAACTGTGGTAAGTTTTAAATTCCTGTACTATTTTTGTATTTGTTTATTGTATTATAACTTTTGGTTGGTAATTTTCATTAACAATTCTGTAAAACAGTACATTTTCATTTCATAATTATGTTTTTTGAATATGTACTGTATTGGCATCATATAGGGATTGGAAACGGAAATTTTTTTCGTTATATTTATTTTTGTTTTGTAATACAGTTTCTTTTTTATCTGCAGAAATAAGATTTTACTAACTTTTTCATTTATGATTTTTTATTTGCTTGACAGCCAACCGACAGAACAGAAACTGTGTGTGTACACAAGTAATTAAACCCAAATTATACTTAAACATACGATACAATATACAAAGAGGTTGTACATTAAAGCCTCAAATATTAATTATTCAATTATTTGATGTTTATTAATATATTTTATGGAAACAATTTCGTATGTATATATCCTTTTTTATTCCATAAATTGAAAAATTTTCATCTTAACACACATTTTTTTTGTCTTAAATTTGAAAATTTGGCTTAGACATTTTAACTAATATATCCAATTTAATTATTTCAGGTACGTTAACATTTAGCGAAAAAACTGTATATTGGTTTAAATCTAATAATATGTACATATATAAATTGTATTTAGATGACATTTTACATATATTTTATGATAGGTGTATAAATAATTCTTAAAATAATTAAGCATTTCTTAAACAATATTTAAAATTTCTTAAAACTCTTTTGTTATAAATATGCTGAAACGTACATAAGTATGTATGTCTATAAGTATGTAAATTCAAAAACCATTTATTAATTTCAAATTCCCTTGCCTAACCAAGTTTTTCTTTAATGAGAAAAAAATTTTCCTTATTTGTTTGTTTGAAAGCAAGTCATATTTATTTATCAGGTAATTGCAGTTCGGAGAGAACTTTTTTGTTTAAATTTTTTATATATTAAGTTTGACATTTAAAATAAATAATAGAATTGGTCAATGTCTGAATCAGACAAGTCTTACAAATATCTGACTTTTTTTACGGACATTTCGTACAGATTTCTGTAAGACATGTCTGGGAAATTTAATGTACGACACGTCTGATAGATTTCTGACTGATTTCGTACGGATATGTCGAAGGGATTTTATTCTTTTTTGTTTACCGACATGTTTGATAGATATCTGACAGATTTCGTACAGAAATGTCTATGTTGTTTTTATTCTTTTTGTTTAGGATTTTTTGTTTTTTTTCTTCACAATTTAAAACGTAATTTTTTGCCTTTACCAATTTTGTAATCTTTATTTTGTTTGTTTTATAAATTGTTTATTTAAGTCATAAAGTGCAACAAAATAGGTGATATTAAAAAAATTAACTTATTGGTTTGTTAAAAAAGTTTAAAAGTAAAATAGTAAGTGATTGTTTTGTGATTAATGAACAATATACATACATATATAAAAAAAAGTGTCACGTCAGGCTTTTCGGAAAAATGCTAAAAAAGATGCGTTTTTGGATTTTCAAGTTAGCTTAAAATATTTAAAAACAATGTATATGAATATATGTAATTAAGAAATAAATCAAATGAATATTTCTTTTTTTTCTTTTATAATAAAATATTGAATCTTTCTAATGGAAATTTACAATATGTATACAAATCTAAAATCTCATACTAATTATATATTAATTACTACCACTGTAATAACTAACTGATCGTATTCAAATCTTAGAAACTAGTGTTACGTGATTGGAGTTACGGGAGCCTTCTCGCGAGGCTCAATGTATCGGCTTTTTTTAACCGCTTATGTCTTTCGAATAGCAAAAGGTAACTGGCGAGAGGATTGGGATGGACCGTCAGTATGTTTACGTACTTGCGCGAATACTTTATTGTTTCTTCAGAAACAGTGGGAGTATTTAGATGTCGGTGAATTGGGTACAAAGTCAGCAAAGTAAATTTTTGTTTCGTAGAAACCAATTGAAACATACTTGATAGTACTTGCATTTTCTTTTCCTGTTCATCTCTTTGTCTTTGTTTTTTTCTTTGTAATATAGCATGCAAAAACAAAATTTCTAAGCCTGTAAGTTCCCCAAAATAGCCGACGAGATAGAAACTGGAAATAATTGCACGTTTCCGCTCAGTAAAATTCTAATATTTTAGCTCGAAAATGAACGCAAAGAATCAAGAATTACTGAAAGATGTTGCGATAACTATGTTAATTTTTTATGTATATTGTTGTTGTCAAACGCAGATGTTGCCTATGACAAAAATCGATAAAACGCTTTTAAATGCGATAGTAATTACCGAAAAGTAAATACTTGAAAAGGCGGCCTACGTTCTGCAACAATTTTTGTTTTGAAATATACCTGCAAAAAACTTTATATTCGAAATTGTATTTTTGATTGATTGTTTTTATACCCTTCACACAGTGAAAAAGGGTATATATAGGTTTGTCATTCCGTGTGAAATTTCTACAATTTTCATTTCCGACCCCATAAAGTATATATTTTTTAAAAGCTTATGAATAGGAGAGTCGATTAAGCTCTGTCAGTCTGTCCGTGTGTATGTTGAAACTTTTTTAAGCCCCCCGACATTGCTTGGTCCCGGGTGAGGTATTAAAATATCAGAAATATTCGGGTGTAGATCGGTATTGAAAATCAAAAACATCGGTAGATAAACAACTGATGTATGAGCAAAAACCCACGACCACCTCGATTTTTTTTTTCACAAAAACAACATTACAACAACAACATACATACATACAAACGTGTATACTAGTTATATATTACTAACATTTTCTTTATTTTAATTACAATTAGACTAATCTCAATTATGAACTCCCAATTTTAATATTTTCTCTATTCTCTACTTTATCACATATTGCTTTATTACTAAATTATTTATTCTTTACTTAAGTTAACGTCCTTGATGTTCACCTTGATTTCTCCTTTAAAGTAAATATTGCAATTGCATATCATTATTTTATTCTTATATTTTGTTGTTAGCATTTTAGTTTTTAAAATTAACGGTTATATTTTAAGATTACTTTTGTCGCTTAGTTTAAGCATTAAAATAAGAAATAATAAAAATTAGTCTTTGAATTGTGATCAAAGCGTTAAGTTGAAATCATTAAAATAAAGGTTTCATTTTATTTAATTTTTGTGCAAAAGTAAAATGTTTAATGTTTTATGTGCGCGAAACTAATAATTTAACTTACTGGTTAGAGAAAACGTGGCATCGAATCCCAGCTGAGCCAAAAAAAATTTTTTTATGTTTTTTTTTTTAATTTTTTTTATTTTTTTTTTATTTCTTATTTAATATATTATTTATATTTTTTTTTTTAAATATTTTTTTATTATTTTTTTGTTTGTTTTGTATTTATTATATATATTTTAATTATTTTTTTTTAATATTTTTTTAAATTTTTTTTATATTTTTTTTTAACATACATACGTAAATTTATAATTTTACAATGGGATGTTTTTATATATGTATGTTTTTTATATGTATGTACGTATTTCATATGAGGAATGGTGATACAAACTACTGTTATTGCATGACTACACGTTGTGAAGGGTATATAAGATTCGGCATGGTCGAATATAGCGCTCTTACTTGTTTACATACATACATACTCCAAAAATATTGATCTTTTTGAGAGCCTAAAAGTACCACCGGAATCTTCATAAATTTCTACATAAATTGGCCACTCTTACCGGCAAATTAAAAAAACTTTAAAAATAAGCAAAAACTCGATGTGTACGTTTTTTTTGAAATTGCCCCATGTACATGTACGTATTTTATATGAGATGAATGGTGATACAAACAATTGTTATTGCATGACTACACGTTGTGAAGGGTATAAAAGATTCGGTACGGCCGAATATAACACTGTTACTTGTTTTATTTTATATATGTATTATTTATATTTTTTTTTAATTTTGAAAAAAAAAATTTAATTTTTTTAACAAAATTTTTCTTATTTTTTTTGTTTTTAATGCATTTTGTTTTTATTTTTTTTGTATTTTTTTTTTAACATACATACATACGTAAATTCAATTTATAATGTTTTTTATATGTATGTATGTACGTATTTCAAATTAATGAGATGAATGGCGATACAAACAATTGTTATTGCATGACTACACGTTGTGAAGGGTATATAAGATTCGGCACGGCCGAATATAGTACTGTTACTTGTTTTTTTTTTGTGCGGGAACTAAGTAGCAAATTCGTCTGCTGCCTTTTGTTATAAAATATATTAACTTACCATTTTTTCCTAAAATTGTAAAAACAAAGTTGATCATGCAAACTGATCAATGATATTTTGATAGGTTTTGTGTATTCAAAATACCGATAATTAACATGTTTTATTTATTTATTTTTTATTTTTAATTTATTTTATTTACTTTAACGATCTTAGTACTTTTATACACATGTGGTTGTACTCTTTCAAAATAAGTGCTTAAAAGTGAACTTCGTAACTATATTTCATAATGTTAATATTTACAACTTAACATACAAATAATAATAAAAAAAAACACATTAATTGCGTAGATCTCATTTACATTTCAAAGTGAGCAAAAAATATAAATGAGAAAAACATTTGTGTTGTAAACTACTGTCAAATTCAGAACCTACCGTATGAGTTATATGTTGTAAGAAATTTACTTTTAGGTAGTCAACAAATAATAATATGGTATGTGTTGAACAAATTATTAATAGAGAAAATATATACAACATTTGTACAACTATTGTAAAATTTTAAGACATACGATTCATACGACACGTCTTGGATTAAATATACGTACTATGTATTAGTTTTTACAACTATGAGTAATTCTAAATTTTTAAATACATAGCTTATTTCAGAGATTTACACTTGCACTATTTATACAATATTTCTTAACGTACCTAAAATTTAGAAAATAAGCTACATATGTAATTGTAATGTAATGTATTAAGTTTCTATCAATCGTTGAGCAATTTCATGATGAAACTGAAACATTTTTGATTTCCTTAATCCATTGAATAAAAATAAATAAGAAATTACAAATGAATACGAAAATGTAATCAATATGCCACTTTCACAAAATCTTATAAAATAGTTACGTTTGTTTGTATACGCTAGATAGAAAAATCATAGCTTCATAAGAAAATAATTAATTAAAAAATTAAATTTGATGCCGATGGAAGTGTTCGTCACTTTACTTCCAAATGACATGCAATAAGTGTAAAAGCAATTGATTCGGATAACACATTATTATGTTATTTTCGTAATCATTAGTAATCACCATAACTGAAAAAGTCGTAATTAAAAAACAACATACCAGCACTACATAAGTATATGCTAATTACGATTACTAATCATTATTTAAGAGCTATGTATAAATGTCTCGCAAAAGGATTTTAGATATATATGTACATATATACATATGTATGCTCACAATACATATCGATGGTCACAAGTAGAAAGGCCTTAACTCGTATTTTTTTATGAAATTGAGTTTTTCAGTTATGCAAATACATTGCACTGAAATACACCTTGATACATACATATGTATATAAATTTAACGCATTGCTATCAAAAATAACAGATTTACAAGCAATTTTACAAAAGAAGTTACATTATGATAATACATTTTCTATTACGTTACACGAGAGGGTTATCCTGTAAAGTTTGGATTACTTGAGTTAGGACCTTTCTATTTGACACCAACGATATGTACTAAAAACATATACATACATACATACATATATGTATGTATAACAACTATTCTTATCAGCGAAAATAAACTGTGGTAAGTTTTAAATTCCTGTACTATTTTTGTATTTGTTTATTGTATTATAACTTTTGGTTGGTAATTTTCATTAACAATTCTGTAAAACAGTACATTTTCATTTCATAATTATGTTTTTTGAATATGTACTGTATTGGCATCATATAGGGATTGGAAACGGAAATTTTTTTCGTTATATTTATTTTTGTTTTGTAATACAGTTTCTTTTTTATCTGCAGAAATAAGATTTTACTAACTTTTTCATTTATGATTTTTTATTTGCTTGACAGCCAACCGACAGAACAGAAACTGTGTGTGTACACAAGTAATTAAACCCAAATTATACTTAAACATACGATACAATATACAAAGAGGTTGTACATTAAAGCCTCAAATATTAATTATTCAATTATTTGATGTTTATTAATATATTTTATGGAAACAATTTCGTATGTATATATCCTTTTTTATTCCATAAATTGAAAAATTTTCATCTTAACACACATTTTTTTTGTCTTAAATTTGAAAATTTGGCTTAGACATTTTAACTAATATATCCAATTTAATTATTTCAGGTACGTTAACATTTAGCGAAAAAACTGTATATTGGTTTAAATCTAATAATATGTACATATATAAATTGTATTTAGATGACATTTTACATATATTTTATGATAGGTGTATAAATAATTCTTAAAATAATTAAGCATTTCTTAAACAATATTTAAAATTTCTTAAAACTCTTTTGTTATAAATATGCTGAAACGTACATAAGTATGTATGTCTATAAGTATGTAAATTCAAAAACCATTTATTAATTTCAAATTCCCTTGCCTAACCAAGTTTTTCTTTAATGAGAAAAAAATTTTCCTTATTTGTTTGTTTGAAAGCAAGGCATATTTATTTATCAGGTAATTGCAGTTCGGAGAGAACTTTTTTGTTTAAATTTTTTATATATTAAGTTTGACATTTAAAATAAATAATAGAATTGGTTTTTATCTATGGACTTTGACATCTGAAATTTAAAATAAGTGAAGAAAAAACTAATCAGCTGACGAATCAAAACTACCTGGTGAATAAATATGTCTTGGTTTGAAAGTTTTATTGATTTTACGAACACATTAACACAGATCAAATCTGATATTATTAAAATTTAGTTTGCGAAACAAATTTTTTTACTTTTTTAAGGCCAGTTTAGACTATAATATAAGTCGTACGACATGTCAAAAATTCGTCTAAAATGATCAAAGTAGAATTGTGTAAAAGCAAATTGTAACCAATAGAAGAAAAAAATAGAGAAAATACGAATGAAGATTTGACAAGCGGACCGTATTTTTTCATTTTTTAAATCGTTTTAAAAAATTAAGCATTTCATTAGGTCAGAGGTGTATTTTTATGTAGTCATTGGCAAACACATTAAGGGTGTGCTAGCAATTCTACAACAATTACAAAAACAACATGTATATTTTTGATTGTGGTACACAGAGTAGAAGAAAATGGTTTGTTGTTTCTGTAGTTTTTGTAGAACTACAAGCACCATAAGTTGTTTTATTTATTAAATACATTCAAAAACAAAAAAAAACAAAAAATAAGAATAAAACTAAGGTTTTATCTTTGTAAAAAACGAAAAACATCTTATTTAATTTAAAAGCAGATTTTTATTTTATTTTTTGTACTCGCGATTATAATTTGTTGTGTTAATAAGATTCTTAGTTTGTTTTTATTTATAAATTATTCTACTTTGATTCTACTTCACACTAATAGTGTAAACGCAAAAAAAACTTGAGTACGGAGAGAATTTCATCACATTTTGCTTTTACAAAATCTAATTGAAGTCGTACGACTTGTATTATAGTCTAAACTGGTCTTTAATAATATTAGCAATCAAACCTTTGACCACAATAGCCACTGTTACAATTGTCTAATTCTGTTGCTATTTCCTGCGAAACTCCGATTTTGACATAGCGTTAAGTATTGCAGTTGACTGAAGAATTACTGTTGTTATTGTTAAAAATTAATGTGAGTTTAGCAATTTGTATATCAATATAGTGATTTTTATTCTACACTAGCCAAACCCGGCGCGCGTTGCTACGCCCTTTAATGAATCGAAATGCATTCTGAATTTTAATTGAATATCAAGTACAAAAACCTAAAAATTATAATTTTTTTTATAGGCGTGGCATTGCCTACTTTTCTAATTACAAAATTGTAAAGTCATAACAGCTCAATATGTGTGCACAGTTTCAGAAGAATCGGACCAGTGCAAGTACCTTAAAATTATAATTGTTTTTATGGGCGTGGCCCTGCCCACTTTTCTAATCACGAAATTGTAAAGTCATAACAGCTCAATATGTGTGCAAAGTTTCAGAAGAATCGGTCCAGTGCAAGTACCTCAAAATTATACCTTTTTTTATGGGCGTGGCACTGCCCACTTTTCTAATCACGAAATTATTTAGTCATGACAGTTCGATATGTGTGCAAAGTTTCAGAAAAATCGGTCTGGTGCAAGTACCTCAAAATGATAACCTTTTTTTATGGGCGTGGCCCTGCCCACTTTTCTAATTACGAAAATATATGGTTATGACAGCTTAGTATGTGTGCAAAGCTTCAGAGAAATCGGTCCAGTGCAAGTACCTCAAAATTAAAACCTTTTTAGGGGCGTGGCCCTGCCCACTTTTCTAATCACGAAAATATATGGTTATGACAGCTTAGTATGTGTGCAAAGCTTCAGAGAAATCGGTCCAGTGCAAGTACCTCAAAATTAAAACCTTTTTAGGGGCGTGGCCCCGCCCACTTTTCTTATCACGAAATTATTTAGTCATGACAGCTCGATATGTGTGCAAAGTTTCAGAAAAATTGGTGAAGTGCAAGTAGCTAAAACTGAAAACTAATTTTTATGGGCGTGGCCCCGTCCATTTTTTTCCACCAATAAACACTCCCTGGTAAGTGTACAACAACTTGCCAAAGTTTGAGTCCGATCGGTTTTACAGTTTCGGAGTCTATAGCTAACACACACACACACACAGAGTTTCACTTTTATATATATAGATAGATTGGTATCTATGTAGTGGATTTTTTTACACAAAGTTGACGCTTTTGCTTAGATTCGTCACACCGTTTGCGCTAAGCGTAAGTAGAGTGCAATCTGAGTTCTGTACCCATGTTCTGTAACTTAAGTGAGAACTTCTCGCATCGAAAAGTCATGAAACAAGTTTCTCGAAGTGTGAGAAAAAAGTGTATCTGTAACACATGACGAAAAATACCATTTATTATTAAGTTGCAACGCGTTGTTACGTTAGAGTCATCAAAAATTATACTTAATTATAAGAAAAAGAGAAAAAATAAACTTAAAAAGTGCGGAAATAATAGTACATATAAAATTTAATAAATAAAAACGTTTAAAAAAGTGTCCTGTAAACTGTCCTCTGGCAAATTTAAATTTTTTTAACATAATGTTAACTAATTTTTCTTTTTTTTGTTTTGAAACCCGCATATTTTTCTAAACGATAACAAATTTATGGTAAAAATATTTATACATACATACATACATATGTATGTATTGATAAAAGAAAAATCATTTAAATTTTACCTTTTCCATGTTTTTGTCACTCATATTTTACTTTTTATATTTTTTGGCTCAAAGTTTTTGCAATCTCGCGGTCTTTTTGTTTGTGACTTATTTTGACAGTTCAAAGTGAGAAGTTCTCGCCTGAAAACTTTACAGAAACACTTTTTTTATGGCTTACGAGTATTTTTCTTACGTGACAGATATTTCACACATGAATAGTTACAGAAACAGTACAGTGAGAATAAACAGCTGTTTGTCTCGATTTATTGTATTTCTGTACCTATTTACATGTTTCAAGTTAAAAGATTCTCGTAGCGAGAGTTACAGAACATGGGCACTGTTCTCAATCATTAATGACAAAAACAAGAAAACGCATAGCGCATGTCTGTTGTAATTCTGGGGTAGGGTTGCCATTCGTACTGTTTTAAACAGTTATATGTACTGTTATATTCACAATACCTAAAGCAGTACGAAAAAGTACTGTTTTTTATATTTGTACTGTTTTTTGAAGAATGAAACAGGAAAAAATTTTATTGTTAAATGTGTACAAAAAAAGGGATAACTATTTATAATTTATTTTTTAATTAACTTTTTTTGTAAGCATAAATTATTTTCTTTTATATAACTATACCACCTCTATTTGTGTTGTATAATTATTTATTGAATTTTAAAAATTATCAAATGTATTCATTTTAAAAATTCAATTGATTTTTTTAGAATTGTTTTTTTTTAACAATATTTAATTAATACTTTTGGATTACTATCTATAACTTAAAAAATATCAATTGTAATTGACAAATTATCAATTTTAAAGTAGACTTTACTTTATTGTTTATAAAAATTGTTATTGTCTTTAAAATAAATTATTAGAAATAATTTTATAGTCGACTTTAACCAGAAATGTTTTCTTTTTGTTAAGCCTAAATATTATTTTCTTCAATATTGTTAAAAATTGATTTTAAGTACAATAACCACAACTTACAACTTGCCTTCAGTTAAAGCTAGGATTTTGTCTGCTCGATAAATAGCTTTGCATTATTACAACTTCCATTTTTTTTTGTTATTATTATTAATTTTAATAATATTTAATGAATAAAAAATTATAAATTAAGGGTTTATAATGCAAAGCCATTTATCTGCCAAACAAAATCCTGCCTTTAGCTAACGGCAAGTTTTAATAATGGCCCTAAGTCTAATTGAAAAATTGATAATTTGTTAATTACAATTGATATTTGTTAAGTTATAAATAGTATTCCAAAAGTATTAACGGAATATTATTGTAATTTGAAGAAACAAATCAATTGAATTTACATAAATATTATAGATAATTTCAAAATTCAACTCGTAGTTTTTGAAATTCAATTACCAATTTCGAAATTCTATTTACTATTTTTGAAATTTAATTAATAACTTTTGAAATACATTAGATCATTTTCAAAATTAAGTTTAAAAATATAGCGCATAGTTCTGAAATACAGTCAAAAATGTTAAATCATTGGTAATTCGTTTATTCAAACTAATATCAATATTAATATCGAAAAACGACGTTTAATTTGTGTTTTGACCACGTTATTAACTTAAGATACTATTTGTAGTTTGACTCGATCTATATATGTATTGCATTTTACGTTCTCATAGTTTTGTATATGTGTTTTATGGTATTTCTTTACTTATTTTTAAAACGTATGTGATGTATCGAATTAAAAGCTAAGTCACCGTTATGTTCTCATAGTTTTTACATGTTTTTATGTTTCTTATTAACTTTTTTTAAATAAAAATGTGATGTATTGAAGTTAAAGTTATGTTATCAATAAATAAAAAAATGTACTGTTTTTTTATGGCAACCCTATTCTGGGGCCAAATTACGGCATTCGATCACGATCGAAATTTTATTCGAACGATCAAGTTTGCTATGCTTTAGGTATAGAGATTCTAATAATAATTTTTAAATTTCGATCACGTTCGAATGCCGTAATTTGACCCCTGAGGCCGAATTACGGCATTCGATCACGATCGAAATTTTACTCGAACGATCGAGTTCGCTGTGCTTTAGGTATAGAGATTCTAATAAGAATTTTACAATTTCGATCACGTTCGAATGCCGTAATTCGGCCCCTGATTTCTCGTGCTTGACGTCACATCAACAAACAATTAACTAATATTACAAGTAAAAATTAAAGAAAATGCCAAAAAAATAAATAAATAACAAAAATTATAAATAATAATAAAAAGCATTAAATAGCAAATGAAGAAATAAAGAAACCAAAAGAGTGATTAATATTTTTTTTTTTGTATCATTAACTTAAAAACGGTAAATAACCATATAAGCCGTAATATGTTCAATATACTTTTGAATGCACAATAATGCTTTTATTCATTCCCCTTTATTTATATAAACCTCACTGTTTATGTATTGCTTTTGTTAAGAGCGTGGCTGATGTGATGTACAATGCACGTCACATCAGCAGTACATTGTACATGCGCAGAACAATTTTTTACAGTCGGAATGCGTAATATTGTTTTTATTCATTCTTGGTTTAAAAGTGATTAAACAAAATGAAAGTAGGCAAGAAGAGCTTTGCTAAATAGGTGAAATTAGAGATATGACCCAATATAATATAAATGTAAACTAAACTAATTTTAAGTTGTTTTTTAAAGCTTCTCCAAAATATAATTTGTAATTATGTATGTATATGCAATTGTGCTGAATTTTATTTCAAAAAAAAAAAAACAGTTAAAACACTATAATTTTTGGAATTGTGTAAATATATATATGCTTTTTTGCAAAAAGCCACTGATCTAAGTAAACGCGAAATTTGAGTTATTAAAAAACGTCAAATCCAGCGCTGTTTTATATATAAAAAAAAACTTATTTAGCGTTAACATGATAAAGCTGTCATTACAATAGCAATTATCATAGTCGTAGTGGCTGCATGCGGTAAATGAAAAAAATCTGGCCGAAGCGGATACATTTATGCCCTATGATGACGTCAAAATTACGTCACAGCCATATGCGTATGTGGCTTTTTACATTTCGTGTACTACAGGCTTAAGCTATCAACGCACATTGAATATAAATAGAAAACAATAACGTGAATATTTCTGGCAAGTTTATTCACGATTGGTATTAAATGGAAGGGGAAAATATTTTGAGGGAAAACGTATTCACAATAGGGGTGATTGTATTTTGTCATTATTTTTTAAACATTATTCTGCTCGTCATCAAAGCTTTATATTTTTTGTATTAGATAAATGCTATGTAAATCTACCAAATTTAATAAACATACTTATATATAAGTACGGAAAACCATAGGTGATTAATAATGTCTAAACTCGATGTATGTATTTTGAAAAAAAATTAATAAAAATTTGACGATTAATTTATTTTAAAAGCTGATGTGCTCTCTGATTTGCAACAGCTATTCTTGCTTCATTTGATTCAGCCTGAAAAAAAATAAAATTATTAGTTATAAAAAATAATGTTGAACGCATGCATCTCTTACTTTTCTGTTGATCCTGTCTACTTGTCTGTTTTGATTTTCAAGTTCAGATCCCATATCCAGAGCCATATTTCGAAGATTTCCAATCATTGTGTTCACTTGACCCATATTTTCCTCCATTTCGTCCTCTCTTGCATCATTTGTTATTCTAAAATGGAAAACGAATTATAAGTTTAAAATTTTCTTAACGTTTCCAAATACTTTAATATAAAATTAATTTTTGTATATAACTTTTAAAAACATTCGAAAAAATCGGTATATGTATATAAAAACGCCATTTGACAACTTTAAATTTAACTAGTATTAAATGGGTGAAAAATAACATGTGCTAAATGCTTTCATAACAAGTAAGTGCACTATATTCGGTTGTGCCGAATCTTTTATACCCACCACTAATTTTCCGTACTTTTATAGCTAGGGTTTTTTTCCCGCAATTTTTTGTTTTCCGGGAATGCGAGATTTATTTTTTAATTTGCCGGGATCACGCAGAAAAACAAATAAAACGTAAATTTGTTTTTAAATAATATAAAACTTTTTATTAATAAGCATAAAGTAGTTTATAATGTTAAGGAAAGACTTCAAAACTATAAAAATGAATAAAGAAATTTGAATTGAAAAGTAAAAATATTTTTTATTGAAATATTAAATGTTATTCTCTAGATATGAGATTCAGCTATGAGATCTAAAATAAGATCATTAGAATTCAATTTCAAAAACATGTAAATACAATGTATAATTAAAAATTTTTTACGACGTAGAAAATAATCTTTTTATATGCTCAAAGTTTATTTAAGATTTTATTAACAAACTAGCATATTACCCGCTACTTCGATAGCGCAGTTCTTACTATTTACTGAATATTCAAGTTTTTTTTAATTACTAAATTTTTTCTGGTTAAAATTATGAAAACTTGTTTCTTGTTAGAAAAAAGTGCAGCAAGGATATATCGGGATTATATTTTAAATTCACAAAATGCAAAAATTGCTATAAAAATAAAAAATACATTTTGTCTTTCACTATAATCCTCAAAGTCAACTTGGATTATTAGTACCTACATACTTTCAGAATTCTATGTCTACAAAATATAAAAACTGCAAAAAAAATTCCATAAAAATGAGAATTTTTTTGTCGTCTATAACACTTAGAGTTAGAATTCGGTTTAAAAATCACTAATTTTATGAATCTATGTTTACAAACGTAATAATACAAAACAGTACAATAAAAATGCGAAAAGGCACCTTTTGTTTTGCCCTTATCATTTTTATTCTCAATTTGAACCAATAGTCCCTTATTATTCTATCTTCACAAATCTATAACACAAAAAGAGCACAATAAAAATTTAAAAAATAACCTTTTTGGTCACCCATAACATCTTTGGTCTCACCTAAAATCAATAGTCGTTTATTTTACAATTCTACCTTCACAAACGTAGAAAATACAAAAAGTACAAAAAAAAAAAAAAAATTCAAAAAAGTACATAACATTTTTTGTCTCACCTGGAATCAATAGTCCTTTATTTTACAATTTTACCTTTATAAACGCAGCAAATACAAAAAGTACCATAGAAATTCAAAAAGTACCTTTCTGGCCGCATAAACGTAAAAAATACAAAAAGTACCAAAAAAATTAAAAAAGTACCTTTTTAGTCGCCCATAACATTTTCAGTCTCATCTTGTACAATAGTCAGTAATTTCGAAATTCTATCTTCGCAAACGTTGAAAATGCAAAAAGTACCATAAAAATTCCAAAAAGTACCTTTCTGGTTGCATAAACGTAAAAAATACAAAAAGTAGGAAGCAGTGCCGAGAACCTGAATGGCTAATTAGTGGTAAAAGAGGATTAGGCGTTAACAGCTCCCCTCCAGTGCCTATGACACGGACCGGTTGTATTATTCGTCCAGTTCGCTTACGCCGCAACTGCGTGGATGGTTCATTCCCTTACGTGCTCACTCGTGGGATCAACATATGGAGAAAAATAACAATAATAAAAAAAAAGAACATAACAAAAAAATCGGATGAGTTGGGTACCTCATCCGAAGACGACCTTCTGGCCTCTAGCCAAGAGACGTTGGTCGACTTATTAGGCAGAGAGGGTACCAGTCATAGTACCCTGCTGCCCTCCAATACCTCTTCAAATAACCCTTGAACTCGACGTCAAGATTGACGACAAGTTGAAGAAGAAACAAAAGAAGAGGAGTCCGAATGACATCCTCAAAGCGAAATACAACAAGGCGGTTTTTATTCTTGACAAGATGGCCAAGAATACCGCCAGTGGTATCCCCCATGAACACGATGAGGAAGATCGCGTCAAATATCAGGCTGTGTTGATGAGTACCTGAAGTTTAAGGATTCCTTACCCAGCACGTCAAAGTCGGTAACTACTGATATTGTGAGGTCTAAGCGAAACCGATCTCAAACAGAGGGAGGTAAATCGCCAAAAAGGAGAAAGGTCACCGATAAAAACACCACTCCGGGACTGGCCACGAGCGCTGCGTGGACATCAGCCAGGCGCCCTTTTAATGAGGTGTAAAAGACCATCTCATTCTGGCCCTGGCAAACGAAAAGGATGGTGCCATCAATCCTGTAGTAACAGAATGGGATGCCATAGAGTCTAAACTAGCAGAGCTCGTTATGGATTACGTGCTCGCGAGTAAGACTGGACAGGCTCCCTGTTTTGACTCCGGCGAGATACACCGGGGCTACAGGGTAATCAAGTGCTTAGACGAGTTCTCAAAGGATTTTCTCAGCAAGTGCATTGCTAAGATTAGTGGTGACTGGGAAGGCTTAAGTCTTAAGCTTATCTCTGCTGAAGAGATTCCGATGAGACCTCGTGCAAGAATTTAATTACCAAAGATGAAAACCGATGCCCAAAAGATGCTGTAGTGTTTTAAGCGTCAGAACCCCAGTATCCCTATGGATGATTGGTTGATCATCCGCGCCGAGCAGGGTGATAACCACACATGCCTTACCCTCGCCATCACCGAATCGGCAACAGCGAAGCTCGAAAAGACGGGCTTCAAACTGTTTTTCGGTGTGCGGGACGCAAAGGTAAAGGTATTCCGACCCACAGGTTCTGGTGAAGCGGATGTTGTTGAAGCCGCCAACGCTCTGCTATCTGGGATGAATCTCCCAGAACCGTCCACCAATTCAAAAAATGGCGCTTAAGATAGTCCAAATCAATCTGCAGCACTCGAAATGCGCTACAGATAACCTTCGGATGCTCTTAGCTGAAGAGGATCTGGACATTGGACTATTGCAGGAACCCTGGGTAGTCAACTCGGTGGTAAAAGGGTTCCCGTCCTCATTATACAAAGTACTCTACGCAAAAGATTGTGGTAAGCCTAGGTCATGTCTTATTGCCAAAAAGAATATTAACATTTTTCTTTGTACGCAGCTTAGCTCAGCGGACCTTACAGTTGCAAGGGTCGAGCTGCCAAACAGGGAAAGCATTATAATTGCCTCGAGCTACATGGCGCATGAGAAGCCTGCTCCGCCAGTGGAAGTGAGTAATCTCCTAGCCTCAATCGGAGTATCTGACGATATGGTCCTGGGCTGCGATGCCAATGCAAGGCACACGATCTGGGGCAGCATTGAGATTAATGAACGTGGTGAGTATACCCTTGATTTCATTAATACTAATAAGTTAAGTATATGTAACTCCGGTAACACCCCAACATTAATTTTTCCGAGTTCGGTTAATTACAATGGATGGGAGGAGGTACTGGACAATACACTCATAAAAAGTAAGTCTAGGATATCAGTTGATAGGTGGAGGGTATCCAGCAATAGGTCTTTTTCCGATCATAACTGGATTCTCTTCGAGATTAGACTTCGTGACGAGATTACGACACCGCGTTTTCGGAACCCAAGAAGAACTGACTGGTTTAAGTTCAATGGGGTCGTAAAGCGTAAATTGGGTAAACTGCCAGTCATCGAAGATTCGATAACTGGTCTTGAGGAAATGGAGAAATGTTTCAGCAATGTTATGGTGAAAGTCTTCAAAATTTCCTGCCCTCTGACGAAGGTTAGGAAAACCTTCCCTCCATGGTGGAGCTCGGAGCTCTCTAACCTTCGGAGGGAGACACGTAAGGCCTTTAATAAATGTTATGGGAGCAAATCGTGGCAGCCGTACCGCGATAAACTGAAAGCTAATAAGAAAGCTATAGCGGCCGCAAAAAGAAGTTCATGGAGGGACTTCTGCGGATCTATAGACAGCACTAGAGACACGGCGCGACTTGGTAAGATTCTAGCCAGGGATCAGTCAGCTCCGACCTATATAAAAAGAAGGATAACTCCCGGTCTGAATCTTCGGCTGAATCCCTTGATATCCTTATGAAAACTCACTTTCCGGGATGAAGGGAGGTTGATACGGAAATCGTGAGTGCGAATAGGACGCATTCTGTAGTCGATGGGAACATATTCTCTTACGAGAGAATCTATGGGCGATTGATAGTTTCTCCCCATATAAATCACCTGGACCTGACGGAATTCTGCCACGTATGTTGCAGAGTGCCAAGGGATATGTTATTCCCTAAATTATATTCCTGGGAATTGGAGAAGGGTCAGGGTCGTTTTTATTCCGAAGATCGGCAGGAGAAGTCATGATAGTGCGAAAGACTTTCGTCCGATTAGCCTTTCATCTTTTCAGCTTAAAACACTGGAACGACTCATCGACTCTCATATCAGGCAGCGACTGGAGGGAACGACGCGGTTGTCGGGCAGTCAGCATGCCTATCTTAAGGGACGCTCTATGGAGACGGCTCTACATGAGGTCGTGGGGACTATAAAGAGGTCTCTCGAATTCGGGCAGTATACCATGGCAGCCTTCTTGGATATAGAAGGGGCCTTCAATAACGTAACCACCCTTGCGATTCAACATGCCCTTACTGGTCTGGAGGTTGAGGAGTACATCAGCAACTGGCTAGTATCCATGCTGAGCACAAGAGTGGTTATTGCTAATCTTGGTTACAGCACTATGTCAAGTCTAGTGGAAAGAGGTACACCTCAGGGTGGTGTGATCTCTCAACTGCTTTGGCTTACTGTTGTTAACACGATTCTTATTGAACTGGACAATAGGTTAATAAAGGTCGTAGCAAGGTCTATTAAATAAGGTCTGTGCAACTCTACAAAAACAAAAAGCAAAAAAATATACGGGCATTTTGTTAGTGTAAAATTACTCTAAGGTAGTCAAAAACAGCTGACTAAAATACCAAAAAATTCATCCAGGTGAAATTATCAGTCCATCTGATGGGAAACGTTACTGTCAAACTCTATGTATAAAAA
The DNA here is from genome assembly GCA_941918925.1 of Phyto melanocephala. Taxonomy (NCBI): domain Eukaryota; kingdom Metazoa; phylum Arthropoda; class Insecta; order Diptera; family Rhinophoridae; genus Phyto; species Phyto melanocephala. Next base: position 62,918,774 of record OW799233.1, read on the forward strand.
ATTATTTTTTATGAGGTATTTGACAGAGAGCAGCACAGCAAATTCGCCGTTGCATATACCTGTATGAATATGCCCAACGCCTATTGAATTTTGTGTTTTCATTTTGTTTAAAAATTTTTTCAAGACAACAAAAATAAATTGTGTTAATAGTAAATATTTGATAAAAATATGGCTGATAAAGATAAAATAGAAGTCTAGACGATGTTTTAAAGAAGCGTGCTGTTTCACAAGGTATGTTGGGCCAGAAAGATGCTCGTTTTGCTGCTGGTGTTTCTTGGCCTGTGAGCCAAGTAATGGCAAGGCTGCTATAGCTGTTGGTGTGGCTCAGTCCTTTGGTACAGAAACGCCTTTTACCAGCATGTCCGGCTCGGAAATATATTAAGTTGAAAAATTATCAATCATAAAATTGAAAAACATAAATGTCGCCTAAAAAGGTAAACAAATTTTGACAACTTCGAGTAGTAAACATAGGGGAGCAAAAAACGATCAGCTGATTAGTTGAACAGACCTTATTTAATAGACCTTGGGTCGTAGCTTATGCGGACGATGTTATGATACTAGTATCGGGACTGTTTCCGGACGTGATTAGTGATATCATGTCCGATGCCTTGAGATTGCTAAGAAACTGGGCCACGGACAGCGGTCTAGTAGTAAACCTAAGCAAAACGGAACTGGGTTCTAAGATGGAATGTGGTGTTGGATCTGGTGTCTTCTCTGCTGGACCGGGGATTGAACCCTCCTTCCGCCTTCCGGATGATTGCAGCGTCTTTCAGGCGGAAAAACTCGCTATCAGGGAAGCATGTAGGGTACTGAATGACGGAAATACCCACGGGGTATTGGTATATTTGTCGACAGTCAGACGGCACTCTTGTCACTCAGGTCGTACATTACTACGTCTCATTTAGTTGGCCAATGTAGAAAGGAACTGTCAAGGATTGGTCAGCGGGCTGACGTTACTCTAGTTTGGATTCCTGCGCATAAGGGCCACTATGGTAATGAGCGGTCTGATAAACTAGCCAGGAGAGGATCTGCTTTGGATATCTCTAACGCAATTGCAGTTGCAATCCCGTTAGGGACTATTAAAAGCACAATCTCCAGACACTTTCTCCGGAAGGCTAATGACAGATGGTGTGGGCTGAGCACATTGCAACTTACCAGTCGAAGGAGGGACATATCGAGGTTGCTGGCGGTATTGACGGGTCACTGGATGTTAGGCAAACATGCAAGTCGGCTCGGACTCCCATCGAACGACCATTGTCGCAGTTGTCTGGATAGAGAGAAGGAGGAATCGGTTTTCCACTTTCTCTGCGAATGTCCTGCACTGGCGGCTAAGAGACACAGATCTGGGCGAACATATACTAGATGGCCTCTCTGCGATATCTGAAGTTGGACTGAATTATCTACTGAGATATCTTAGGGCCACGGGGTGGATCTAGTACCCTTACTCTTGGATTTATTCTGAGATACATTAAGAGCTGACGAGTGATGTGGTCCTCTCGAAACGGAATCATATAGACTCTACTTGACTGTTGGCGTGCAGTGAACTACCACGATAACCAACCAACCAAAAAAATAAAAAAAGTACCTTTTTAGTCGCCCATAACATTTTCAGTCCCACTTTGTATCAATAGTCAGTAATTTCGAAATTCTAGCTTCGCAAACGTTGAAAATACAAAAGGTACCATAAAAATTCAAAAAAGTACATTTTTGGTCGCCCATAATATTTTTTGTCTCACCTGGAATCAATAGTCCTTTATTTTGCAATTCTACTTTTAAAAACGTAGGATATACAAAAAGTACATTAAAAACAGTACCTTTTTGGTCGCCCATAACAGTTTTTGTCTCACCTGGAACCAATAGTCCTTTATTTTACAATTCTACCTTTATAATCGCAGAAAATACAAAAACTACCATAAAAATTCAAAAAAGTACCTTTATAGTCACCCATAACATTTTCAGTCTCACCTTGTATCAATAGTCAGTAATTTCGAAATTCTAGCTTCGCAAACGTTGAAAATACAAAAAGTACCATAAAAATTTAAAAAAAGTACATCTTTGGTCGCCCATAGGGTTGCCATTTGTATTTAAAAAAAAGAGGACGTCAGCATAAAAAATGTAGGACATTTGTCCAAAAAAAGAGGACACATTTAAAAAAAATTAAATTTGATAAAATTAACGACGCCATATAAAATACAAAAACAAAATTTGTTTTTACGAAAAAACTTTATTTACAAAAATACAAACTGAACATATAATTCTGATTTAATAGTTGAAAATAAAAACAAAAAAAAAAAACAAACAACAAAAATTCATTGCATTCATTATCGGGAATGTATACTTTTAAAAATTTTACATATATTTTTCAACACTTCTAATTTGAGCCAATATATTATTATCGCATCTCTTCAAATATTTGTAAAACTCTAGGCAATCTGAAAAACAAACTTTATGAAAAACACACAGATGACAAGCAGACCCCTTTGCCGAACTTTAAAAAAAAAACAAGTTAAAATAGGCCACTTCGATAAATAGCGACAATTAAGGATAATAAAACTAATTTTTTACAAAGAGAAGTTTTAAAATTGTACTTTTTCAAAACTAATTGTACGAGCACCTAAATCTTTTTTTATACATTTTGTGACTTTAAATGTTTAAATGTAAGAAAAAAACTTCAGAGAAGTTGCAAAAAGCCGGACAACCCCGGACATTTGCTAAAAAAGAAGTAGGACTTCCCCGGATGCCCTAAAAAAGAGGACGGTGTCCGGGGAAAAGAGGACGGATGGCAACCCTAGTCGCCCATAACATTTTTGGTCTCACCTGGAATCAATAGTCCTTTATTTTACAATTCTACCTTCATACACGTAGAAAATACAAAAAGTACCATAATAATTCAAAAAAATACCTTTATAGTCACCCATAACATTTTCAGTCTCACCTTGTATCAATAGTCAGTAATTTCGAAATTCTAGCTTCGCAAACGTTGAAAATACAAAAAGTACCATAAAAATTTAAAAAAAGTACATCTTTGGTCGCCCATAACATTTTTGGTCTCACCTGGAATCAATAGTCCTTTATTTTACAATTCTACCTTCATACACGTAGAAAATACAAAAAGTACCATAATAATTCAAAAAAATACCTTTCTGGTCGCATAAACGTAAAAAATACAAAAAGTACCAAAAAAATTAAAAAAGTACCTTTGTGGTCGCATAAACGTAAAATATACAAAAAGTACCAACAAAATTAAAAAAGTATCTTTTTGGTCGCCCATAAATTTTTTTGGCTCACCTGGAATCAAAAGTCCTTTATTTTACAATTCTACCTTTCAAAACCTAGAAAATACAAAAAGTACCATTAAAATTCAAAAAAGTACCTTTTTGGTCGCACATAACATTTTTAGTCTCACCTGGAATCAAAAGTCCTTAATTGTAAAATCCTACCTTCATAAACATAGAAAATATAAAAGAAGTACTATCTAAATTAAAAAAAGTACTTTTGTGGTCGCCCATAACATTTTCAACCTCTACTCGGATCAATAGTCTCTAATGTCGAAATTCTATCTTCATAAACGTAAAAAATACAAAAAGTACCCAAAAAACAGAAAAGTACCTCGTTTGGGTTTCCCATATCAATGTATAAATATCGAGTTTAAATTTTTTAAATATTTATGCAATAAAAAAATATTTTCATAGACATAATTTAAAGTAAATCTACTCTATTTTGCATATAAGTAATTATGTTCTAAAAAGTAGCAAACTGTTTTCCCGAATTTTCCCCTTTCTACCCTGCTATGAGTGTGTTAAAATTTGGACCAAATTACATTTGTCCCCCTAAAAGTTTCCAAAAATTTCACCTAAATAATTGTCCATATTCTAATAGGCAATAATTATTAAATTTTGTCCCATTGAATAATATAGAAAATTTTCTTTTAAAAAAAGTAACCAAAAATGGGGACAATTTATATCCCTTATACATACGAATTTAAAAAAAGTATTGAAATCCTGTTGATATTTTTTCGTGGATTAACTAATACAGTTTAAATTTTTTTCCTAGCTCTATGTGTTTGGAAGTTACATAGGGTACCAAATTATAGTTTTTACCCCTTAGGGGTTGAAAATTAAAAAAAAGGCCAGACACGTGTCATTTCCAAAAAGCCCTTCTTAATGGAGCTGTACATTGAAAGAGGAACCGATTGTTAGCTATTTGCGTTTGGGCTGTGCGATGATGAATCAGTCAGTCAGTCACGTTACTCATATATACATATACTAGCATTTAACCCGCTACTTCGATAGCGCAGTTCTTACTATTTATTGAATACTCAAGTTCTATTTATAATTATTAAATATTTTTGGTTAAATTTATGAAAATTTGTATCTCTGGTTGAATTTACTTAGAAAAATAAAAAGTAGAGTAAGGATATATCGGGCATATATTTCCTTACTAAAAGCAAGATCAATGTTACTGAGTTTTAAAAAATAAGATTCATAATTTCCAAAAATTACCCTAAAAATAATAAAAGGAAAATTTTTTCCTTCACTAAAACTTCCACTTGGCTCATTATTACCTACACTCAGAATTCTATGTATACAAAATATAAAAAAAAAATTAAAAAAGTAATTTTGGTCGTCCATAATATTAGGAGTTAGACCTCAGATCAAAAACCACTAATTTTTAAAATCTATGTTTGCAAACGTAAAAATACAAAGAGTACAATAAAAATGCGAAAAGGCTTTTCTTGTGTCTCCAATATCATTTAATTTCTCAGATTAAATCAACAATCCTTTATTTCACAATTTTAGCCTTATTAACGTAGAATATACAAAAAGTCCCATTAAAATTCAGAAAAGTACCTTCTTTGTCGCCCATAACATTTTCTGTCTCACCTAGAATCAATAGTCCTTGATTGTACAATCCTATCTTCATAAACGTAAAAAATACAAAAAGTACCATAGAGATTCGACAAAGTACCTTTTTGGTCGCCCATAACATTTTTAGTCTCACCTTGTATCAATAGTCATTCATTTCAAAATTCTAGCTTTCCAAACGTTGAAAATACAAAAAGTACCATAAAATTTCCAAAAAGTACCTTTTTGTCGGCTATAACATTTTTAGTCTTCCTAGAACTAATAGTCCTTGATTGTACAATCCTATCTTCATAAACGTAGAAAATACAAAAAGTACCATAAAAATTAAAAAAAGTACCTTTGTGGTCGCCTATAACATTTTCAGTCTCACCTCGTACCAATAGTCACTATTTTCGAAATTCTAGCTTCGCGAACGTTGAAACTACAAAAAGTACCATAAAAATTCAAAAAAGTACCTTTTTGGCCGACCATAACATTTTCAGTCTCACCTTGTATCAATGGTCACTCATTTCAAAATTCTAGCTTCGCAAACGTAGAAAGTACCAAAAGTACCATAAAAATTCAAAAAAGTATCTTTTTGGCCGACCATAACATTTTCAGTCTCACCTTGTATCAATGGTCACTCATTTCAAAATTCTAGCTTCGCAAACGTAGAAAGTACCAAAAGTACCCTAAAAATTCAAAAAAGTACCTTTTTTGGCCGACCATAACATTTTCAGTCAGTCTCACCTTGTATCAATGGTCACTCATTTCAAAATTCTAGCTTCGCAAACGTAGAAAGTACCAAAAGTACCATAGAGATTCGAAAAAGTACCTTTTTGGTCGCCCATAACATTTTTAGTCTCACCTTGTATCAATAGTCATTCATTTCAAAATTCTAGCTTCCCAAACGTTGAAAATACAAAAAGTACCATAAAATTTCCAAAAAGTACCTTTTTGTCGGCTATAACATTTTTAGTCTTCCTAGAACTAATAGTCCTTGATTGTACAATCCTATCTTCATAAACGTAAAAAATACAAAAAGTACCATAAAAATTCAAAAAGTAATTTTTGGTCGGCCATAACATTTTAGTCTTATCTGGAATCAATGTTCAAATATAAAAAATAAAAAATATAAAAGTAATTATGTTCTAAAAAGTACCAAAATCTTTTCCCGATTTTTCCCCTTTCTACCCTGTTATGAATGTGTTTAAATTTTTACTAAATTACATAACTTTTTTGTCTGGTGAAATTCAATTATAAATTTTGTGAAAATTGGCCGTCAAATTAGGAATAACATACATTTTACGGAATTTTCCCCTTTTTGGTACCTTTGTCCCCAAAAAAGTTTCCAAAAATTTCACCTAAAAATTTGTCCATATTCTATTAGGCAATAATAATGATCAAATTTTGTCCAATTGAATAATATTAGAAAAGTTTCTTTGAAAAAAATTACCAATAAAAGGGACAATTTTTACCCCTTATACATGCGAATTTGGAAAAAGTGCCGAATTCCTATTAATATTTTTTGCGGATTACTTAAAACAGTTTAAATTTTTTTCCTAGCTATATGTGTTTGGAAGTACATAGGGCACCAAAAAGGTACCAAATTACAGTTTTTACCCGTTTTTCCCCATTAGGGGTTGAAAATTCAAAAAAGGCCAGACACCTGTCAGCGTATTTTTTGTGCAAATTACAATTCTTTTTCAATTTTATTTGTTTCGTTTTTAGTTTAGCAGATATAAGATGACCGATTTTACCCCCTTAAAGTACGAATTTCGGAAGTTCCATTCTTTTTATTTAGACTAGATTGTGCCCGCGACTTCGTCTGCGTAGTTATCGGGATAAAAGGTAGACTAAGTATTAACCAGATTATTTATGTGTTTGTCAAATTTATCAAAACATTCTCATTTATTATATTATTAGGATTATTAATTTGAACAACCCGTTTAGGCTGTGTAATGATGAGTTTTCCCACGACTTCGCCTGGTTATCGTGGTAAAAAGTAGCCTATGTGTTAATCTAGGTTGTTATCTTTATATGTATGTGCCGAATAACATTTAGCCGTTTTTACGTGATTGAGTAACAAAAACAAACATTCACATTTTTTATATTAGTAGGATTGCTCTGTTACAGAAAACGCTCGTTCACTTTATATCGATGTTGGACAGTTAAAAGTGCATTTAACAAATAAGCAATATTTGGAATTTTTTGACCACTTCCCTCAAAAAATTTTTACTCTTTCTTTATAGAAATTTTGAAGTATTGGTAACGTGGCCTGATTTTTTGTTTACATTTTTTAACACATTAAATCAAAAAGTATATCAAGTTATTTGTAAAAATATTTTTAAATGTAAAGCTTAAAAAAACCTTGAAGAAAAAAAGTGTATGAAAAAGAAATGTTACAATATAAACATCTGCTTTCGAATCGTATCCACCTTTTTCATTTCCCGGGATCCCGCAAAATAATCCCGGGAAATCGGGAAGATTAAATAACTCAAATTCCCGGGAAATAACTCTATTTATAGCACAAAATGTATTTGTTTGTTTTTAGCAGTAATCGCTCTGGAATAATCTCTTTATACAAAAATATGTATCACTTTCTTTGTATAACTTCGCAGTAAAATGTTTTCGTAAATTTAGTCTTTCAATGAAAGTGGGCGTTAAAGTAGGCGAATCAATGTAGTTTCTGCTAATAAATAAAACTGAGATATTCTATAGAGAAATTACTTGAATTTAATTGGAATGGGGATAAATCATAAGATAATTTGAATTAAGACATTTAATGAAAATTAACGCTGTCGTCTGTCTATGGTATTAGATTTCACGTAAATGCAGTAAATAATATTGAATTTATACTGAATTTAGCAACTTCAATATGGCACCACGGTCGGCAATCAATCAAAAAATTTAAAAATCAAAAATTTAAAATTAAAATAGATTCGATATGTTGAACTTTTTTACATATTTTTTGAAATGCCTTTCTGTTTAGGTGTAAGTTTTCCTTAATACTTAATACATCGTCCATCGTAAGCACGTTACGCTGTTACGGTTCTTTTAAAAAATACAATATACCAACATATGAATTATAACCTCCATGAGAAGATACCATTAAGCCCACGAATTTCCACAATTCCCTTTCTCTTATTTCAGAGTGTCCGTCTGCCATCCCAACTTGTAGCAACATGTTTAGATTTGTGATTGCTAGTGCATTTACAATTTTTACTAAATACAAAAACTGTCGTCTGTCACAGCAAAGTTTTAATTTGCATTAGTGAGACTCTAATGCAAATTAACGCTGTCGTCTGTCTATGGTATAATCATACTAAAGGGTGGTTAAGATTGTTTTAACATGAATATTCAACATATATAATTTTTTTTTTTCTTTTTTAAATAACTTTTGATCAAACCTTTCAGCGAAAAAAAATCATTGTTAAAGCTTTATTCGTTTAGCCGCAAAAAAATATCATATAAACATCCAGAAACCGAAAAAAGCATTTAAATCTCATATAATTTTCTTTACTTTCCTGACTTTAGCAGGGTCTCAGAGCTACAAATCGCAACTAAAAGTCTTCAAAATTTACAATATAATGTAAAATATTGTTGTCTGTCGAGCTGCGTACTTAGTTCTTAAGATTTCTTAAAATTCAGTTTTGCCTTTTTGGCCAGCTTTTCAGTTGTGGTGTTTGGTGGTTTGGTTGGGGTCGTTGCAAAATCCATTTTTCATATTGCACCACCAATGACATATACATACATATATATTCATTTTGTTTGCTTTTTTTTATTTATTTATTTTTTTTTTGAAAGCCGTTGTCATGTTTTTCAAAACGAGATATTAAACTCTTAAATCGGTTTTGTAGTTCCGAAGATTTTTACAAAACACCTATATATGTAAATAATGAACCAATATCAAAATTTTAAAACTTTCGAAATGTTGCATTTAAAACTCCGAGTTACAGCTCAATGAGCAAATTCAATTGAAACTGCCCAGCAAATTAATCAAATACAAATCGATCGACACAGTAATGGATGAAGAACAAGCCAAGAACAAGTCAATTATCCAACAGAATTTTTGAATTCATTGAAATCACCCGGAATGTCACCGCATGTACTAACATTGAAGGTTGGATCACCGGTAATTCTTATTCGCAAATTAAACGCACCAAATTTATGCAACGGAACAAGACTGACCATCAAAAACTGTTCACCAAATTTAATCGAGGCAGCAATCATCGGTGGCAGATTCAAAGGCGAAGACGTACTTACTCCACGAATTCCGATGATTTCCAACGATTTACCATTCCAATCCAAGCGGCTCCAATTCCCTTTGCGTCTTACCTTTGCTATTACCATGAACAAAGCACAAAGCCAATCATTGACTATTGCTGGTCTAATTTTGGAAAATTTATGTTTTTACACCAAATAAAAAAACAAAAAACATTGTCTCTCCGCTGGCCTTACGATGAAGTAATAAATAAATATAATTTCCAATTTGCCTTAAATACATGCGTTTCTTTTTAGATTGAGCCCATACCTACACCATATGTAAGTTATTCTGAAAAAAAACTTTATGATAGGTATTCCATGGATTTTTATAATGTTTGCTTTGGGCCAGCAACACGGATCGGGTCAGCTAGTAATCTTATATGCATTTTTAATTACCACATAAAGAATTTGCTCGAATTAGTTTATGTTTAACCGTCAGAAGTTATTAGAATCTTTGGCATCGTCCTCCTAAAGCAAGACTTTTAGCAAATGTGCTTCAATATTTAAATCGCACCTTTTAATCAATAGGGGTTTTACCCAAAATCTCCTCCTAACACATTTATTCTTAATTTTTTTTTTCCTTTTCTGCAAACATTTCCCAGCCTGTACAATAGTACGACAATGTCTGAATCAGACAAGTCTTACAAATATCTGACTTTTTTTACGGACATTTCGTACAGATTTCTGTAAGACATGTCTGGGAAATTTAATGTACGACACGTCTGATAGATTTCTGACTGATTTCGTACGGATATGTCGAAGGGATTTTATTCTTTTTTGTGTACCGACATGTTTGATAGATATCTGACAGATTTCGTACAAAAATGTCGTAAGTTGTTTTTATTCCTTTTGTTTAGCATTTTTTTTCTTTACAAATTAAAACGGAATTTTTTGTCTTTACTAAATTTTTTAGTTAAAAGTAAGCGGTTAATTGTTGTAATCTTGATTTTGTTTGTTTTACATATTGTTTATTTAAGTCATAAAATGCAACAAAATAGGTGATGTTAAAAAACTTAATTTATTGGTTTGTTAATAAAGTTTAAAAGTAATAGTGATTAAAAGTGATTGTTTTATGCTTAATAAACAATATATATAAAAAAATGTCACTTTAGGATTTTCGGAAAGAAAGAATTGTTTTAACTATTAAATCTAGCATATAAACAATGTATATAAATATATGTAATTAAATAATAAATTAAATGAATAAAAAAAATATAGATAGATTTCAGATTTATTTAAGAAATCTGTATGATTAATCGGTTAGAATTACATTCGACAAACTTTCAGGAATCCATACGAATGTCGTATAACAAATCAGAATTTCCCCTGCTTTTTCTATCAGACACGTCGGTAAAAAACTCAGAATTTCCCACGACATGTCTGTCAGAATTCGTGTCAACCACTTCACATGTTTGGCGATCAGAAGTCTGACAGCATTCGTATAGAATTCTTACTTGTTTGTCGACATTTCCTACAGACATCTGACATATGTCGGACAATTTTGCAGGCTGGGTTGTTTTAATTTAAGAAGTAAAAAAATTTATTTCAGTTTACGCTTTGACGACATTTTGAAAATGAACTTCCACTCGCATGTGTAAACAGAAAAGCAAATGGCAAAAGATTCGACTATTTTGAAGAATTTTTCGAATAATACGTATACATATTGCATGCCACTACTTGCATGTGTAAATCCAGGGTAAATGAAAAATAATTTTTCTCTCTCCATAATTCAACTGGCAACCAGGGATGCCAGTTAAATTCAGCTGGAAATTTTTATATTAATATTTTTTTTAATTGTTTTTTTTTTTGTTTAATTTTTTGTAGAAAAATAATTTCAGTGATAAAACACAAAGTTAAAATAGTTCGTTAATAAGCATTTTAATTAAAAATAATATTTCCATTTAAACGTCTTATTTTTTTATAAAAGTTACAATTATTGCCATTATTGCAACTATCAAATTCTATTGTCAACACAAGATATTATGAATATGTATTAGAATACATATTAAGCAATAAATGTTATAATACATTGCTGAGCAATAATCTTTTAACACAAGCTGTCAAATTCAATTGCAAACAAATAAAATGTAACAACACGAATGTATAAGAGAACGCCGCAGAAAAAAGAATAGAAAATATTAAAATTAACATTGTTATTATACAAAAATTTAAGTTTCTTTAATTATATTTAAATATGTATATAATGGCAAAAGAATCGTTTTAATCTAGTGTTTTTAGTAAAATTTATTTATTTTTTAAATTTTTTGTAAAATTTTTAATTATAGATCAATCTCCAGGAAAATTTTTAATTTTATGTTTTAAGATATTTACGCGTTCACTACCTATAGGTATAAGCTTGAACATTGGCAATTTGATGCCGTTATTCTGCCGGCTTTATTGCTTATATTAAGACATAATTAATCGCTCGTGTGGTCGGGGGCTTAAATAGTTTATCATTTAAGCTTGAAACATGAATATATAGTAAATAGATAACTTTTAATGTCAATCAAAAATATTTGACATAATAATAAAGAAAACACTGTAAGGAAAGATGTTGAAATGCCTTTAATTGTGATATCTAGAGCCATATCTTCTTAATAAAAGTTGAGTTCGTACATACCAAGCCAACAGAAGGCTTTCTTTTGGAGATTGTATTCAAAGTCATGAAATAGACCAATCACATCGTTCTCTGATAGTCACTTTGTTATAACTAAAACCTCTCAAACTCGGATAGTCTCAAAACTATACTTTTTCGGATTACTCTTTTATTATTACAATTCAATATATTAAATAAAAAAATAATTTAAATATAAACAAGTAAAAGCACTATATTAAGCTGTGCCTAATTTTCGATACCTACCACTAATTTTGTGTACTTTTATAGCACGAAATTTATTATTTTGTTATTAACTATAATCGCTAATCTATTTATACTGAAATATGTATTACTTTCTTCGTGTAGCTTTGATTTATTTATTTTCTTAAATTTAGTTTTACAATAAAACGGTTATTACTTCTACGTAAGAAGTAAAACAATATTGTATTTTTATGGAAACTGAAGAGCAGAATTTGGTAGCCAGAGGTAGTTGAAAACTAAATTAGCTCTGTGTGGGCATAATATAGAACAGGGAAGGAAAATGTCTTTTATGATTTTGTACCAAGTATGAAAGAAAAATGTACTTTTTAGGCCATGACGGTACCATTTTTTTTTATATTTACAGTCAAATTCCGATAATTCGTACCTCGATAAATCGTAATTACCGATAATTCGTAGTAAACTGTCGGTCCCTTTAAAAAAAACTCGTTAAATCTTAAAATTTCCATACATTTTGGTCCCCTCAATAATTCGTAATTTTTTTTTCAAATAAAATCTTCTTTACGTCTTATAAATCGTAATTGTTTGCTAACTACGTAATTAAAACAACAGAAACATGGAAAAAATGCTAAAAGCTGAAAAAGTGATGATGACGAAGTTCCCTTAATGGCGAATAAAGATGCAAAATTGGCAATTAATAAATTAAGATTTTATGTCTCCAATCGTAATGTGGACGAAGAAATTTTTAATTCCTTAATAAAAATAGAAAATACCTTGGACAACATCCGTGAGAAAAGTCTGAAACAAATGCAAATCACTCATTTTTAAAAAAATTAATTTTAGATAATGTAAATATGTATGTACATTATGTATTTTAAGTTAAGAAGTATACAATAAAAAAACAGAAACTTAACAAAAATGTGTATAAAAATCCAGTATACAATAAAAATATTAAATATTACATTCATAGGTACATACGTAGAGATCGGTTATTTAACAAATTCTATTTATTAAATACTTTTAGATAATACGTTTTCTGTTATTTTAAAATTAAAGCAACAATAATTTGAGTAGGCACGTGTAGTCTATTTCTTTACTTTGTTTAAATTAGGTTTTGAAAAGAAAAACTCGTTCGACGTTGGCCGGGGGATGTGGAATAAACAGAATTCCTTTTACAATTCTTGAAATATATGGGAACATGAACTCATTTAATTCATTTTTCTGTGTGATACTTTATACCAAAAATAGGAAATATTTGAATCTTTGTGTGATCTAAGTCCAATCACATCGGCTAGTGCTCTGTACTGATTATTTATTGCTTCAAAGTTTGTTTGTTCGTGTGGAAACATTTTCACCAGAAGAGGTACTATTGAATTTGTTTCTCGCATAATAACTTTTTCTGGAGTAAACTTATCGAACCATTTTAGTATTTCATTATTAAAGTCCACCTTACGTGCTTACGAATCATAAGTGAAATAAAATACATATAACAACAGCCAAGGTGAATTCATGTACCAGGTGGTGCCAAATTAACAGGTGATTTTTGTAAGAAGTTTGCAATAAAGTACTAGGCAGATTTTGTTGTTACAGACTTGATACCACCTGGTACATGAATTCGCTTTAACAGCAGCATTGCAGCAAAAACAGAGAAGCTGACAGTATAAGGTAAAACACACACAAACAAAATTAAATAGAATATGAACAAATTTTTAAATTGTACCAAGTTGCTCGCGGTAGTACCACGATACCAGCAAGGTCAAAAATGTACCATAAAGAGTATAATTGTACCATCATTTCCATCCCTGATATAGAAATAATATGAATTTAAGATAAAGCGTTAAATGCTAGGTGGGCGTTAAGGCCGTGGAACATAGAATTCGTCGTACGTCATGCGTCGTCTTTTTTAACTGACATTAATGCAAGAACGCAAGAGGTTGGCACATAGAATACTTTTTCAACGGATGTTAAATCAGCTGATTTTTTATATTGTGGTTTTTGTCAAAATTAAAATAAAAGCAATTAAAATGGAGTTCGAGGAAATTGTGGAGTTTTTAACGATTTTTATTTTACTTAATGAAGCTCGAGTTTGTCTTGATGTGTTGAATAAAGGTCGCAGGTTTTGGGTCAGGCCGCTATATCAAGACCGAGATATTAATGGTTTTTTTGCAGTGAACTTCGAGAAAATGTACAATAGTGATCCTGAACAGTTCAGAAAAACTACAATAATGGGTAAGGATATATTCAATTTGCTGTTCAGTTTGGTTACAGAAGGTCTTACAAAGAATTCCAACAGACCCTCAATACCTGCCAAGTGTAGACTTTTTCTTACACTAGCGTAAGTACCACTTGTTATTGCTTTATTTCGTCAGTTATGATTTTTTTTAAATTTTCACAGGTACTTGGCTCATAGAGGCAGTAAGCAGATGTTTTCATCAGCATTTAAGATGGGGCGTTCGACCGTTCGAAACATCGTTTTAGAAACGTGTGATGTAATTTGGAACACGCTTGGTTTTGTGTATTTGTCAGTGCCTCAGAAAGAAGAGTGGAAACGCATTGCGAATGATTTTAATGCTATGTGGAATTTTCCAAACTGTGTTGGAGCTATTGATGGCAAACACATAGCGTTTACATGTCCACCACATTCAGGCTCAAAATTTTTCAATTACAAAGGCACCTACTCCATAGTACTTTTGGCAGCATGCGATGCTAATTATACTTTTACAGCTATTGATATTGGTGCATATGGTTCTCAAAGTGACGGGGGTGTGTTGTGGAATTCGGGTTTTGGGCAGAAACTTTTTAATGGGCAGTTAGATTTACCTGAAGACAGCATTTTGACAGGCACAAATATAGAGTTCCTTTATTTTATGGTTGGAGATGCAGCGTGTCCTCTAAAAAGATGTTTGATGCGGCCATATCCAGGTTTGTACATCAGCAGTTTATGGTACCTAGTACTTACTTTCAAATTTTTTTGCACCAGGTTTAAACTTGCCTCTTGAGCGAGAAGTGTTTAGGTTAGGTTAGGTTGAAAAGGAGGAGTATAAAAGCCCAAACCCATGACAGGTATGCACTTATGCCCAGTTGGCATGTTGTGCGCTCCATATGGAGAACGGAATTCCCAAACAAAAACCATAAACATAATTTCCCATAAATAACGGACTAGTCCAAGAACCCAGTCCCCTCAATGTAACGCCTTATGGATCTCCAGTTCGAGTTCCCCAGGTATTCCAAGTTCGGCATAGTATCCACTGTAAAATTTTCGCGCCTAATATGCCCAAACGCAGGACAATGACAGAGGTAGTGTACCAGAGTCTCATCCTCTTCCTCGCAAGCTCTACATGTTGTCTCCTCAGATAATCTCATGCGAGCTAGATGAGTTCTCAACTCCGTATGACCTGTAATTATACCGGTTAATTTCCTAAGTGTAGGTCTACTTAGTCTCAGAATCTCCTTTGATTTCCCAAGATTTGGGTCACCCCAGAGTATTCTTGCCACCTTACCGACATCAGTGCTTTGCCATTTTCTGACAGAAGTGTTTAATAAACGTTTATCACGAGCTCGCCGTGTTATTAAAAATGCCTTTGGGATTTTAGTAGCTCGCTGGAGGATTATTTTATCACCTTTGCAAATGTACCCATCATCAGCAGAAAAAATTGTAAAAGCTGCAGTTCATTTACAGAATTTTTTAAAAATTAACGATGGCACTTATTGTTCTCCTGACTATGTGGATCAATACCAAGGCGAAAGTATAATAAATGGATTGTAGCGAAAAGAAATTTCTACTCCACTACAAAAACATGGCCGAATGATGTCTAACAATGCATCAAGTGACGCATTTAAAGTAAGGGATGAGCTGATGTACTTAATACATCTTCTCGCGTCCTATTTAAATTTCACCTTAAAAGCAACTTCAATTTAAATATCAAATGTTTATTCCGTTTTATTTTATATGCATATATATATATATATATATATATATATATCGGTTATATGCATTTCTAAAAATTCACAGCTTTTTGTGCATATAAGCGCGAAATGCAAATAAGCATATACGGTGCTTATAAAAAAAACTCGTTAATATGCATAAGCAGTGCATATATAAAAACTCCGATATTTGCATTAAGGGTGCATATAAAAAAAGTAGACAAAATTTGTCCAAATTTTTATACATATATATGTATCAGTTTTTATTAAAAATTCATTTTTCAAAAAAAAAAAAAAAATAAAAATATTAAATTAAAAAAAAAAATATTATTGTACATTTAGAAGTTTGTACTAAAAGTATCATTTCACTGAGATCAGTCAACTAGGTTGAAAACATAAAAAACTAGAAATTCATTGCCTACTAAAATTGCCCCAGCAGTTCCAATACTTGCGAAGTAAGAAGTGATTTTGTCACATCCTTATCATTGCTAATGAATTCACAAGCAATGGAAACTTGAATTTGGAATTGCTGAGGTAAATGTAAGTACTTAGTGTAATATATAATAATTTTTAAAAAAAACTCTTATATTTTCTTTTGTACATTTTAGCAGCAGCTCTCAAAAATCAATTGTTCAATTTTTTCCAATTCATCAATAAATCAATTTCTTGCTTGAAGAAAACACAGTAAACCACTTAAATATTCCACTGCATTACTTACAGATAGAATTGGTACATACTCATTGTCATCATCCTCGTTAGCTTGATTGAAGCTCAGAAACGATTTTCTCCTCGTTAGGTGGTAAATTTTCGTCCTGAGTTACAAAATTTTCAAATTCAGCTCCAAATTCTAAACCAGAGTCAGCAGTTATAAATTTTTCATCTTCGCGATCTTCTATCGCTGGCAGTTCGTGAGATTCCGAAACAAACTTACACCGAAATATATAAAGTCATATAAATTAAAAAAAAATAAGCCTGTATCTTTTAAAATCAACTTTTTAGAGCAGTTAAAAATGGTACTAGAAGCTACCACCCAATATGCTCGCTTGGCTGTATATAATGCTGCTAACATATGAAGGCTTTTCTTGAAATCTCTAAAATCATATTTGCTTACGTATTATATTTTGTCTATGGTATGCCTTGAAAGCATGAATGATCCCCTGATCTAAAGGCTGTAAAATTGAGGTGATATGTGCTGGTAAATATTGAACGTCAACGTTCTTTAAACTTATCTGCTTATGGGCTGTGTCTACGAATAAGATTACTTTTCTATTTTGTTGAATAATTTTTTCATTAAAAGCTAGTATTATTTTAGCCCAAATGTTCTGTGTCGTCCATGCCTTGTTTTGCGAAAAATACTTAATTTTTTTATTTTTAAAACATCGAGGCTGTTTTGGTTTACCTATGGCAAACATAGTCAGTTACATTGCACAAAAGGAGTAAAGTTTTACGTTCTTTTGATGACGTCAATCCAGAAATTTTGAAACCACTCCTATTGAGTGTTGATAAGGGCAATGCCTTGAAAAGTAGTCCCGTTTCATCGGCATTAAATATGTAACTTGCCTTGTATCCAGCGGTCAAATTTGGGAGAATTTCTTGAATATTGTCAACTGCTTGCTTATCAGCAGATCTTGCCGCACCATGAATCTTTTTTAAACTAATCCCCTCTCTCCGTTGCCATCGGTATAGCCAGCCAGGTGTAGGATATAAATTTTCGTGCAGGGCAATGTCAAATTGTTTGGCCTTTTCCATTAGCATATTGTTTGACACTACAGCGCCAGACAACCTTATTTGATCAAACCATTTCGATAATGCCTTATCCTTTTTTTTTTTTTATTTTCGACTCGATTTTTTCTTTGCGACATATATTTGCTTGTTTTGCTGCTTTGAATAATAGAACTTTTGTCTCTTAGAATACGATTTACGGTGTCGATTGAGCATCCAGCGATATACACTACTTTCAGATATGTATATAAATATATAAAGCTTAATAAATAAATTTATTAATTTGTTATTAAAAACATAATTTTTATAAATCAGCTGTTAGTTGTTAAACTACTTGATGTATGTTTAAAGTTGAAAGTTGCCCAACTTTATTTAGTACGTTGCTTTGACGGAGACGTACTGAATGTGACAACGCTCATAGTAAAACGTGTTTTTCAACTCAGCTGTCAGTTAAAAAAAGTGACGGATAACGTATGACGGATTCTATGTCCCACGACCTTTAAAGTGTTCTTCTCACTTTTATTTTCTGGCAAAGAAAGCTATGAATGCAAAATGTCGTCATCTAATACATAGAATTCTGTCGATTTTATGAGCTTTTAAATTTAAGTTACAGTATATTATGTGAGAAGATAATTATATTAACGAGAAATGTATACATACATATATGCAAAATTTTGTCGGTTTTATGATCTTTCAAATTTTATTACTAGTGGATTATGTGAGAAGTGGGCGTTAAGGGAGTTTCTAATAATAAGAATAACTGGAATATTTCAATATATAGTACTTTTTATTTTTGTAAATTAAGCAATTATGTGAATTAGAAATAAAGTGTTAGATGGGAGGTGGGCGTTAAAATGGGCGTATCACCTTAATTCTTTTAATTATACTTATAGTGACGAGAAACGTAAATATACAGAATTTCATTATCATACATCAAATTGTGTAGGTCTTATTAGCTTTTAAATTTCATTAACAGTAGATTATGTGAAGGAGGCGTGTAAAAGTAGTTTCCGCTGATAAATTCAACTTAGATATTTAAACATATAGACTTTTATTTTTTAAAAATCTTTGTCAATAGAGAAATTATATGAATTTGAGATAAAGCGTTATATGAAAGATGGGCGCGTCAGTATTTCATGTTTTAATGTGTCAATGTTTGCAAAATTTCATAATCATACATCTAATTTTTTTCAGTTTTATTACGTTTTAAATTTTAAATATGCCGTAAAAGATACTGTGCAGTATAAATTTCAGTACATTTTGATTTATAACTCCTTTCGTAATGTGTAGTTTTTGGCAACTTGCACGGAATTATATTTCTTTTTACTCGGGATGTATACTTTCGAAATTTTATCACTTTACGTCAATGCGTTAAGTCACAGTAGCATTTTATTCGAAATTGGAAGGACATTGTTTTTTAGACCTACACTTGCATTATGAGCTATAACTCTCTTCATATTGGTATATTTTGAATTAGCCCATTTTTAATACCTAATACAAACAAACCTTGTGTATAAAACATATTCTGACAAAATTTGATCCCCATAACTTGTTCGGTTCTGGCTGTATCGCGTTCACTAGATCGTAATAAATTTAATCCAAGACTAAGAATATACATACATACATACATATATACTTTATGGGGTCTAAAATTGATATTTCGATGTGCTACAAACGGAACGACAAAATGAATATAACCGCAAAAATTGTTTTGGTGGTGGGTATATAAACTGTTTGAACATGTTTCTCTAAAGTGGATATTTTTTTTTTTGACGAATGAAAATCTTTCTAAGAAAATTCTTGGAACCACTGGTCAAATGAATGGAAACAAACTGTTAAAAAAACCACTGCGCGCATACAAAATTACGTCTTAATAATTACCTTCCAATATATCCAGCTTGTGCCATCATTCCATTTCGATCATCCATAACTCTTTGAGGTTGATTGTTTACAACTTTTCCGTCATCGTTTCCTTTCCAAGTACCATCGTCTTCTTTAAATGATTGGCTCCTAAAAGTATGCAAAAAAAATGTACGAAATAACAAGAATTTATATAATCGGAGAAGAGTCGATGGCACCATCATACTAAATGAATATTTTTTGTTTTAATAATTCTATTATATGCAATAATTCCTTAAAAATTAAATGCGATTTATACAACATTTTGATATAATTAGTAGAAGTTTCATGTAGAAGAACTTAGAGCTACTTAGTTCCTTTAAAATAACAATAAATGTTTTGAGCATATTCAATATATTGTTAGTGTTTATATCTTTTATAAACGTTGGTTTTTTTGTATTGCATATAATAACACTTGAAATTTTTTTTAAAAGAAAGAACACTTTATTTATTTAAACACACTGAGATATTGTTTTTACAGTACTTTCTTTTCATTTATTGTAATACAGTATTTATCGCTTATATGCACGTCGGTTATAAGCATTTCTCGCTTTTATGCATCCAAGCCTGTGCAATTTCAGCTTGTAATTTAAAATATACATAAAAATTTCGTCTATATGCATTTCGCTTATATGCATTTATCGCTTTTATGCACCATAATTTTAATATAATTTGAATGAATAACAAAAGAAATTGTCTTCTATATGCATCATGAATAAATGCGATCAAAAATGAGTGCTAACAAAAGAATATGCTTGTCTATAACGCAAAAGCTTTCAATTATAAATGAAATTAAAGATTCTACTAAACAAGATATTTGTAGAAAGTATGGATGCTCAATCGACACCGTAAATCGTATTCTAAGAGACAAAAGTTATATTATTCAAAGCAGCAAAACATATAATATATGTCGCAAAGAAAAAATCGAGTCGAAAATAAAAAAAATAAAAAAAGGATAAGGCATTATCGAGGTGGTTTGATCAAATAAGGTTGTCTGGTGCTCTAATGTCAAACAATATGCTAATGGAAAAGGCCAAACAATTTGACATTGCCCTGAACAAAAATTTATATCATACACCTGGCTGGCTATACCAATGGCAACGACGAGAGGGGATTAGTTTGAAAAAAAATTCATGGTGTGGCAAGATTTGCTGATAAGCAAGCAGTTGACAATATTCAAGAAATTCTCCCAAACTTGACCGCTGGGTACAAGGCAAGTTACATATTTAATGCCGATGAAACGGGACTACTTTTCAAAGCATTGACCTCATCAACACTCAATAGGAGTTTAAAATTTCTGGAATGACGTCATCAAAAGAACGTAAAACTTTACTCCTTTTGTGCAATGCAGCTGGTGTTTATGTTTGCCATAGGTAAACCAAAACAGCCTTGATGATTTAAAAATAAAAAAATTAAGTATTTTTCGCAAAACAAGGCATGGATGACACAGGACATTTGGACTGAAATAAT
Organism: Phyto melanocephala; assembly: GCA_941918925.1. NCBI lineage: Eukaryota > Metazoa > Arthropoda > Insecta > Diptera > Rhinophoridae > Phyto > Phyto melanocephala. The sequence continues at coordinate 62,939,714 of OW799233.1, forward strand.
GCTAGCTTTTGATGAAGAAATGATTCAACCAAATAGAAAAGTAATCTTATTCGTAGACAATGCCACAGCCCATAAGCAGATAAGTTTAAAGAACGTTGACGTTCGATATTTACCAGCATATAGCACCTTAATTTTCAAGCCTTTAGATCAGGGGATCATTCATCCTTTCAAGGCATATATATGCACTGCTTATGCATATTAACGAGTTTTTTATAAGCACCGTATATGCATATAAACGTGTTTTTATGTTGGCATTTCGCGCTTATATGCACAGAAAGCTGTGCATTTTTAGAAATGCATATAACCGAATAATACTGTACATCCTTATCATCGAACTAAATTTGATACACACTATACAATCTCTACTGTAATACTTATTATGTGTTGTTACGGAGTTTTAAAAATATATATCTATATATAAAATCAAGAAATCAATCAAGAAGTTCAAGAAAAATAATTTAACATTGTTAAATAGTGAGTTAAAAAAATCAACTTATAAAAAAAGTTACATTACTGAGTAAATTTGTAATTAAATTTTTTTTGTAACTTGATTTTTTTTACCTCACCGACTCAACTAACAGCCGGGCATGTTACAAAGTAAGTTTTTCATTTTTGATTAAGTATATATTACTATATTTGGAAATTATCCGCAAATTTGCTTTCCCGTGACAAAGAAAGAAAGAAGTCTCTCTTCCGAAGCCCCTTTAATAGAAAAAAGAAAGAAATCGTAGAGGCAAACCCTTTACGCCACATAGTTTCCTGTTACCGGCATTGGCCAGGAGTGCACAAATGTGCTTAAACATTTATCGATCGCCCCTAGAACCTAAAAAATAGTTATAATCACATAAAAAAAACAAAGAGTGCTATATTCGGGCGTGTAGTCATGCAATAACAATTATTTGTATCACCATTCATCTATATATGTATACTAGCCAAACCCGGCGCGCGTTGCTACGCCCCTTAATAAATCGAAATGCATTCTGAATTTTAATTGAATATCAAGTGCAAAAACCTAAATATTATAATTTTTTTATGGGCGTGACATTGCCCACTTTTCTAATCACGAAATTGTAAAGTCATAACAGCTCAATCTGTGTGCAAAGTTTCAGAATAATCGGTCCAGTGCAAGTACCTCAAAATGATACCTATTTTTAATGGGCGTGGCACTGCCCACTTTTCTAATCACGAAATTATTTAGTCATGACAGCTCGATATGTGTGCAAAGTTTCAGAAAAATCGGCCTGGTGCAAGTACCTCAAAATTATAACGTTTTTTTTTGGGCGTGGCCCTGCCCACTTTTGTAATCACGAAATTATATGGTTATGACAGCTTAGTATGTGTGCAAAGTTTCAGATAAATCGGTCAAGTGCAAGTAGCTAAAAATGATAACTTTTTTTTATGGGCGTGGCCCTGCCCACTTTTCTTATCACTAAATTGTAAAGTCATGACAGATCAATATGTGTGCAAAGTTTCAGAAAAATCGGTTCAGTGCAAGTACCTCTAAATGATAACTTTTTTTTATGGGCGTGGCCCTGCCCACTTTTCTAATCACAAAATTATAAAGTCATGACAGCTTAATATGTGTGCAAAGTTTCAGAAAAATCAGTCCAGTGCAAGCACCTCAAAATTAAAACTTTTTTATGGGCGTGTCCCGCCCACTTTTCTAATCACGAAATTATTTAGTCATGACAGCTCGATATGTGTGCAAAGTTTCAGAAATCAAGAAAAGCAAGTAGCTTAAAATGATAACTAATTTTTTATGGGCGTGGCCCCGCCCACTTTTTTCACCCATAAACACTCCCTGGTATGTGTACAACAACTTACCAAAGTTTGAGCCCGATCGGTTTTACAGTTTCGGAGTCTATAGCTAACACACACACATACAGAGTTTCACTTTTATATATATAGATTCTACTGGTCAAGGCCTTTCATTTGATACCAATATAGAGAGTGTTCAAGAAGTTACATTTTAAAATACCAGATTTTACCCATATATAAATTTTTGGAATATATATTTAAAAAAAATATTTTCCTATAACTTTACCAATTAGAGAATGCTTTATCCAAAATTTTTCACGAATATCTCTAGAAGCATATAATATCCACAAATAGTAGCAAAGGTACCGAAAAATTATTTTTATATATGTATTTATCTTATATATTATACTATAAAAGCCCGGCGCGCGTTGCTACGCCCCTTTATGTATAAAAATGCATTTTTTTGGTGGCGGGTATAAAAATTATGAAGGCGTCACAAAAGGTGCCTTTCGCATTTTTATACCCTTATACACAGTTGAAAAGGGTATATATAGGGTATATATAGCTTATGAATAGGGGAGTCGATTAAGCTCTATCAGTCTGACCGTCTGTCCGTGTGTATGTTGAAATCAACTTTTTGAAGCCCCGGCATTCGCTTGGACCCCGGTGAGGTATTAAAATATCAGAAATATTCGGGAGTAGATCGGTATTGAAAATCAGAAACATCGGTACATAAACAACTGAGATATGAACAAAAACCCACGACCACCTCGATTTTTTTTTCACAAAAACAACACTACAACAACATACATACATACAAACGAGTATACTGGTTAGAGAAAACGTGGCATCGAATCCCAGCTGAGCCAAAAATTTTTTTTTTTATTTTTTTTATAATTTTTTATTTTTTATTTAATATATTATTTATATTTTTATTATTTTTTTTAAATTTTTTTTATTATTTTTTTATTTTATATTTATTATATATATTTTAATTATTTTTTTTTTAATTTTTTTTTAAATTTTTTTTAAATTATTTTTTAAAATTTTTTTTTATTTTTTTTTTTTAACATACATACGTAAATTTATAATTTCACAATGGGATGTTTTTATATGTGTATGTACGTATTTCATATGTAGTGAACGGGATAGTAAATTTTTTTTTAAGGAAAATTTATTTAATACCTATGATCTTTATGTTGCAGTTGTGTTCTTTGAGTGTCTTATATGAACATTTTGTCGGTTTAAAGAAAAGAGAAAAGGAAGAAGAAAAGGAACAAATTATTATGGCATTTAAAATTTTTTTTTCACTAAAAGTAACTTTTTGTGTAATCTGCATGTCATGACATGAAAATTTAAAGTTAATCTGTTAGAAGTATTTGTAACACTGTTTTGCTCCTAAAATATTAGTCATGTAAGTGGCAATACTGTTGTGTGAATCTTTTACGTACAATTTTACGTGTTTTATCTTCACCTTCTTATTGTTGCGTAGTATAACGGTAAAATCGTATGATTTTGCTTAAGAAAATTCTCGAAAAAAAAATGATTGATCAAAAAGAAGGATGGAAAACACGATGGCGTGGGATCATTCAGTTGGTAGCGGTGGTTAAGTGCAGAACGAAACAGAGAAAAAATTAAAAAACAGAAGTAACAATTGTGCAAATTGATTTTGAAAAACTATATTTCTAAAGAAATAAAAGAAAACCCAAGTGAACCGTTTAAGAAATAAAAATAAAACTAAGTGAAACACCATAAACATAAAAATAGCAAATGGAAAAACTCAAGTAGTCAATTTCAATTGAAAACAAAAGAAGAAAAAAAAAATAGATTGAACTCAAAACCAACTCAAATTCACTACAACAGTTTTCTTTACATCTACTAGAGAAATCAAACTTGGACAGCTTAAAAACAAAAAAATTTACAGAAAAAAAAAATACTTATTCTAAAAATTCTAAAACGTGCTTAAACCAAAAGAATAACCTAACCATCATTTATCGGTCAACATTTAAGTTTTCATATAACGGGCGCAGTCACACGTCTGTCCAGCCACAGAAAAAGTTCTGCCTCCTGTATTCTTATTTTTACCGTATCAACTGCAATATCCCACTATACCAGCATTTATACGAAATTCACCCAACAGTTCTCGGTCTTCAACACCTGTACCCGAATTTAACAATTTTCATATTCTTCCATTTTTGAGAACCACCTACATAAGTATTTCTATTGGTTTATAAGGGCAACTGTAACCCAAGGAAAAAAAAAACTAATTATTTTAGTTACGAAAATCTTGATGATGTGTGTATCAATAAACAAAGAAAAAACAGATTAATACCTATTAAAACTTAATTTTGCTGCTCGTAAGAAAGTTTTTATTTGATAATTTTGAAGTCAAAAATCTTGAATATATCTTAAATATTTTTTTTAATTAAGTAATATTTATCATCTTTAATTAACTAAATAATTATTGTCTTTAAAAGTAATAATATAAAAGTTAAGAGAGAAAAAAAAAATAAAGAAAATATATATATGAAAATTTAAATAATTTTTGTAATTAAAATCAAGTGTTATTAGTGTGAGCATTAATTGTTAACCGACAAGCTATTATATATATTTAGCCCAGTCAGAAACTTTAAATTTTCAGTAGTTCATCGTGTTCATCTGATTCCGGAGGCCTTCGAGAACCACGAGACAACATGATTGGTGAGTTTTTTTTATATATTCATATTTTTTTTCATTGTTAACGTTATTGTTTATAGTATAACTGAATGTAGTTAACAAGAAAACAAAAACAGAAACAGAATCTCTTATGGGTTTTTTTTTTGTATAAATCTAACCCTTAATATAAATTTCCTAATTTTTGTAAAAAGAAAACCAAAATAAATATCTTTTTTTTCATCTATATAAGTTGGTTCACTTTAATAATTCTTATTGAGTATACTTATTAATGTACGTTAATGCCGAAGCATAATTAAGAAATTAATGCTTGCACTAACAACTTATTTATATTTTAATTATGAACTTCTAGTTTTTAAATATACCTATGTACACAAAATGTAGATAAGAGTACGGAAGTTGTAAAATTATTTTCATTTTTTTTTGTCTTTATAGGACAAAACCATTCAATAAATCAGAATTTAAATTTTTAAACGAAATGGAGTAGATCAATTAATTCTTTTTAAGGTTGGTGGAATAATGGGATTGCATAAGGGTCCTTAAAAGGGAAATATATGTCGTCGATAGGACTTAGGTATGGGCAGGGTACAGAGACGAAGCTCGTCCACAACATCTGATGAAGCTATCGTATTTGGATACACTATTAAAATTATTGTTTTTGTAATTTCCTAATGTACTATAGAATTGTCATGACGGGCACTTTTATTGGTATGACAATTCTAATCCTGTTTATAAAGGGTGTTTTTTTAAGCCCGATAGAACTTGAAATTGTAAAAAATAACACAAAAAATTAAATTGTAATCAAAATTTTTTTTTATTCGAAAGATCAATACGTGACATTAACATTTGAAAATGATTTCGGGCATATGGGCACCGCGGCTGTTCTTGACGAAGCGTATTCTGGACGTCCGTTGTTTTATCGCAAAATTGTGTTCAGCGATGAGGCGCATTTTTGGCTTAACGGGTTTGTTAATAAGCAAAATTGCCGCATATGGAGCGAGACCAATCCACAAGAGACCCTACAGACTCCATTACATCCAGAAAAATGCACCGTTTGGTGCGGTTTTCACGCTGGTGGCATCATCGGACCTTATTTCTTCAAAAATGAGGCCGGAGCTCGCGTTACGGTCAATGGAGATCGTTACCGCACCATGATCAATGATTTTTTGTTTGAAAATATGGATGACATTGATCCGGAGGAGATGTGGTTTCAACAGGATGGCGCTACGTGCCATACGGCGAACGCAACCATCGACTTATTGAAATCAAAATTTGGCGATAAGTTGATTTCGAGAAATGGACCTGTCAATTGGCCTCCAAGGTCGTGCGATTCGACACCTCTCGATTATTTCCTGTGGGGCTACATGAAGTCACTGGTTTATGCTGATAAACCAGCAACAATTGACGCCTTGGAGGCCAGCATTGTTTGTGTTATTCGTGACATACGGCCAGCAGTGCTCGAAAAAGTGGCCCAAAATTGGACGTCCAGAATGCGCTTCGTCAAGAACAGCCGCGGTGCTCATATGCCCGAAATCATTTTCAAATGTTAATGTCACGTATTGATCTTTCGAATAAAAAAAAAATTTTGATTACAATTTAATTTTTTGTGTTATTTTTTACAATTTCAAGTTCTATCGGGCTTAAAAAAACACCCTTTATAATATCATATAATATCATATATATATAGTATCACCTCAAAAATAGGGAGTCTATAATAAACTTTACTGTTTCTTGAGTTTGTTTTGTGAGGACCGAACCCCCCTTCACGCCCGACGTTAGCTAGTCCTTCCAATCAATGGCTCCCGCAGTCCTCATGTAACATACTTAGCATACACTACTTTAAGTAGCACATAAATCGTATATTTATTAAATGTACGTGTTCATAACAGTAGAAAAAATGGCGCCCAACGTGGGGCCCGAAAGTAATTTAACCCAATTGCTTTTGGTTCCTAAAAAGTTTGTGTAAATTCGTTATCAGTTGTAGATTTCAAATTTATTGAGTGATAAAATGGTTTTGTGCAAGAATATTAACAAATTTTGATGAATAACTGACAGTACTTATATGGAACTTTCGTATACTTGAGTAGATAATCGAGTAAAACGACCTATGAGACCACTGTTTGTCCTTTCATTAGAGCATATGTATTATTGTATAAAATTTTTTTTTACCTCACATGTATGTATATCAAAATTAAAGTTATGCTACAGTCTGTATAGTTTTTTTAAAATATATTAAGGTTAATTAGAATTTTTGCGGAATTGCGAATGTCTATCCAAATGTATTTTAAAAATAATGCATTTAGTTAATTATTGTAAAGTTTAATTGTTGGCTGTAACATGAAATTTAATCCAAATGTATTTTAAAAATAATGCATTTAGTTAATTATTGTAAAGTTTAATTGTTGGCTGTAACATGAAATTTATTAAGATATACATATGTCTAAATAGCCTGGTCTTGTTATCTGCTTGGTTTTTTTAGGGTATCCAAAGAAACATAAAATGCTCCCAAATCTACCAACCTTAAAGAAAGATATAACGCCACTTAAATAATTCTTAAATTTTTTTTTGTTAACTTTGCCTAATAGCAGCTCTGATTGAGATATACAGACATATATATATATTTTTTTCTCTTGATTTTGTTTTGTTTGTATTTCGGAAGATACCGTTTAACTTTACAGTTCGTAACTTATTCAATTGAGAAATGTCGTTACCCCGAACTCCTCCTAACGAGACAACCCCCTCAACCTCTTCAACTGCGGTTGAAAATCTTTGTACTGTTTGTACCACTGCTATGTCCGAAAATGATAACTGTCTCATAATCAATAAATGTAGCCACTCATTTCATCGATCGTGTATTGAAAATTACTTAGCTAATTCGGCAGAGTGTCCAACCTGTAAAAAAGCATGCGATCTATCCGATCTGAAAAGAATGGATTTACTAGGTCAACAAGATACCCGACCAAGACAAAACAGTAGAGGTCGAGGCCGTGCAACGGTAGCGATACCATACAATACTCGAAGTCACAGTAGAACGGTGCTGCAAGATAGTATACGGCAATTACCAGAGACAGACAATGTACAGCCTGAAGAAGTTCCTGAAGCCGTTCAACCTTCACACTCTTCTCGTAACAATTTTTCCCAACAAAATACGCCACAAACCATGCGAAATAGGCAAAATTCTAATATCGATTATAATCAGATCAATCAAATAATTAAGGCCACTATGGCCAGACTACTAAGTAATCTTAATTGTGTCCCAAATTCACAGTCACCCTTTAGTTTAGGTGCGGTAGCGAAAAGTCGCAATAATGATAGTCACAATCACACAAACGCGTATTATAATCCACGTACTCAGGCAAGAAATTTTGCGACTGAAAATAATAATAATTATCCCCCTATATTTTCTAATCGTTCGTGTCATTCAGTCCCTTCGAATTCTAACATATCAAGTTTTAATCCTGATAAACTAACAGCCATTATTCAGAGTTGGAACATAAAGCTTGATGGTACATCCGGATTAACTGTAGAAGAATTCTTGTATAGAATAAATTCGTTAACCATTGATAATTTCCAGGGAGATTTTACTCCTATTATAAAGAATCTGAATGTAATTTTAAATGGCAAAGCCAAAGATTGGTATTGGCGATATAGAAAGCAAGTGAATACCATTACGTGGGAAAACTTTTGTGAGGCTATAAAATGTCAATATAGGGATTGTAAATCCTCGTTCGATTTAAAAGAGGAAATACGAAACAGAAAACAAAAAGTAGGTGAAACCTTTGACGCTTTTCGCTTTTCGATGTTATTTCATCTATAATGGATCGTTTGCCCTCACCAATCCCCGAAATGGAACTTATTGAAATTTTAGTGCGTAATTTAAGACCCGAAATCCGCCAAGATATTCTTTACGTCACTGTGCATTCAATACCCCATCTTAGAAGACTTGTGCAAATGAGGGAAACTTTCTGGAACGAAGAACACGTACGAAAAAACTTAACATTTCGAACACAAAATTTTCCGTTGGCAAGACGCCAAATTTCTAAATTAAGTCCAAAAGAAGAAGCTGACGTTTTAGTTTCCTCGAATGACGAGATAAATGCTCCAGTGGCTAATGACAAGGTCGTTTGCTGTTGGAATTGTAGTGAACGAGATCATTTTTGGTATGATTGTTTGAAGGAACGTACCATATTTTGCTGTGGGTGCGGTGTCAAGGACACTTATAAGCCTCAATGTCCCAAATGTTCAGTTAAAAAAATAAATTTTTCAAAAAACTCGTCAATGACTTCAAAAAACTAGATATAACTCAATCAACAGTCAATAAAAATAATTTTCTACTTAAGGACAAAGCCACAGAACTTCCCAACTTAGAAAATGAAAGAAAAATTAAAATTTTTCAAAGCGAAAACAAAATTATAGCCGCAAAAGAGAAAGATTCGTCTAAAATAAATTTTCCTATATTACCCTATCACGTCCGTTGGCAAAATTATATTTCTAAAATAAATAAAATTTTTAGTACTGATGCCATTATTCAATCTGATTGTAGTTCTAAACCTAAAAGATCCACTCAAAGAATGCGTTTTTTTTTACAAACAACGTAGGCGGTGTAGAAAGTTTTTGATATCAGCTGTTATAGCCAATAGTACCGATAATCGTTTTTATGCCAAGGTTTCACTTCTAGACTTTACCGAATTTGGACTTCTGGACACAGGGGCTAATATTTCCTGTATAGGAGGAGAATTAGCACAGAAAAAGTTTTCGCCAGGATAAATACGCTTAACTAATTTAGGAACGCATACTTCAAAATAATTTTGTACGGTTTTGTAAAATAATTTTATTATATTATCCACTGATGCTGGGTTACCATTAGGTAGAGATAACAATTGAAGCCAATTTGTGTTGGTGAAATAATAGTTCAGATCATCATAATTAGTTCTGTTAAAGCAGTATACTTTTCTACTATTCTCAGGTGAATTATAAGATATGGGAGTTGACAGGTACAAACTTATTTCAAGCGTAGGATGGTAGCGGTCCTCTGGTTTTACAGTTGGTGTAGCACGAATTTGAGAGCAGTTTTTAGGCTCATTTACAAAAACTAAATCAAGCAGCTTTCCATAATCATTATATATACCATTAATTTCGAACAGGCAAGAATCAAAAATACTGTATAAGAAGTCATCTATCCAACCCTCAGATTTAGTTGGAGTATAATATAATTTTGATATGGATTTTATTTTACAAATATTTAAAGAGATGCGATGGTAATATATTGGCTCAAATTGGAAGTGTTGAAAAATATATGTAAAATTTTTTAAAGTGTACATTCCCGATAATGAATGCAATGAATTTTTGTTGTTTTTTTTCGATTTTTTGTTTTTATTTTCAACCATTAAATCAGAATGATATGTTCAGTTTGTATTTTTGTAAACAAAGTTTTTTCATAAAAACAAATTTTGTTTTTGTATTTTAAATGGCGTCGTAAATTTGATCAAATTTAATTTTTTTTATATGTGTCCTCTTTTTTTGGGCAAATGTCCTAAATTTTTTTAGGTGGCGTCCTCTTTTTATACCCGCCACCAAAAAAATTTCCATTTTAGACCCCATAAAGTATATATATTGTGAATCGGGGTTTGATTTTATGACGATCTAGCTACGTCCGTCCGTCTGCCCGTCTGTCTGTTGAAAGCACGATAGAGGTCGCACCGAAAAAGGTAGGGGGCTTAAATTTTGCCAGAATCTTTCTTATAGACAAGGTTTGTTTGGTATTGAAAATGGGATAAATCGGAATATTAGGAAGAGAGTTATAGCTCGTAAAGCAAGAGTAGGTCGAAAAAACCATGTCCAAACGATCAAAATGTACGAAAATTTATACCGCACAGTGTATTTTTCGGTATATTTAAAAACAAAAACGTCATAAAAGCAACAAAATTGGATTTATGACTCTGAAATTTTGCACACCTGGCTGTTGGTCAAATGCTTTGTTTTAACGGAAAATAATGTGACACGCCCACTTTTACGCCCACCTCCCATATAACGTCTAAACTTGAATTCTAATAATTTCTCTACGAATAAAGATTTTAGAATAATAAAGAACTATATTGAAACATCTAAGTTGCATTCACTATTAAAAATAATTTCGACACGCCTACTATTACGCCGACTTTTTACGTTATCCACTGTAATGAAATTTAAAAGCTCATAAAACCGACAAAATTTCATTATGAATAAAGATTTTGGAATAATAAAGGACTATATTGAAACATCTAAGTTGCATTCATTAGTAGAAACAACTTCAACACGCCTTTTTTAATGCCTACTTTCATTCAAAGGCTACAACAACTTCGACACGCCTACTATAACGACCACTTTTCACGTTATGTACTGTTAATGAAATCATAAAACCGACAAAATTGGGGTATTATGATGAAATTGGCAACAGATATCCTTCTAGTCAATGTCATTGTTATGCAGGAAAATTAAGGTGACACGCCCACTTTAACGCCTACCTCACATATAACGGTTTATCTCAAATTCATATAATTTCTCTATGAATAAAGATTTTGGAATAATAAAGGACTATATTGAAACATCTAAGTTGCATTCATTAGTAGAAACAACTTCAACACGCCTTCTTTAATGCCTACTTTCATTGAAAGCCTACAACAACTTCGACACGCCTAATATTACGACTACTTTTCACGTTATGTACTGTTAATGAAATCATAAAACCGACAAAATTGGAGGTATTATGATGAAATTGGCAACAGATATCCTTCTAGTCAATGTTATTGTTATGTCAGAAAATTTAGGTGGCACGCCCACTTTAACGCCTACCTCACATATAACGGTTTATCTCAAATTCATATAATTACTCTATGAATAAAGATTTTGGAATAATAAAGAACTATATTGAAACATCTAAGTTGCATTCATTAGTGGAAACTACTTCAACACGCCTTCTTTACGCCAATTTTTTATGAAAGGCTACAACAACTTCGACACGCCTACTATTACGACCACTTTTCAAGCTATCTAGTGTTAATGAAATTTAAAAGCTCATAAAACCGACAAAATTGGAGGTATGATAATGAAATTTGCTACAAATTTTTTTCTAGTCAATGTTATTGCTATGCCAGAAAATTTAGGTGACACGCCTACCTACCATATAACGGTTTATCTCAAATTCATATAATTCGTCAATGAATAAAGATTTTGGAATAATAAAGGACTGTAGTGAAACATTTAATTTGCATTCATTAGTAGAAACATCTTCAACACGCCTACTTTAACGCCCACTTTCATTGAAAGACTGAATTTACGAAAACATTTTACTAGAATATCGAACTTATACAAAGAAAGTTATACATATTTTAGTATAAAGAGATTATTGCATAGCGATTAATGTTAATAACAAACAAATACATTTTGTGCTATCAATTTATTTATATAATAATATATTTCCCGGGAATTTTAGTTATTTAATCTTCCCGATTTCCCGGGATTATTTTTCGGGATCCCGGGAAATAAAAAAGGAGACTACAATTCGAAAGGAGATGTTTATACTGTTTATATTGAAATTGAATTCTAATGATTTTATTTTTGATCTCATAGCTGAAGTACCTGTATTTTTGTGCTCATATTTGATCTCGTATCAAGAGAATAATATTTTCTTCAATAAAAAATAAACTATTTTATGCTTTTTAATAAAAAGTTTTTTTTTTAATTAAAAACAAATTTACTTTTTATTTGTTTTGCTGCGGGATCCCGGCATATTAAAAAATAAATTTCGCATTTCCGGGAAACAAAAATTTTCGGGAAAAAAACCCTAGCTACAAAAGAACCGAAAACTGGTGGTGGGTATAAAGGATTCGGCACAGCCGAATATAGTGCTCTTACTTGTTTTTAAATAGATATGGCAACCCTAGAATCACCCAATTGTGTATAATATATGTATGTGAAATATGAAAGGATTAAAATTGTAAACATATCTATTAATTAATATTAATTGATCTGTATAAATAAACACATATACGGAATAACCTATTATTTGTTTATTATATTTTAATTATAAATGTTAACGAATAAAAACTACATATTAATATATGTACATAAATAAATACACAAAATATTTTCTGATATCATTAGGTACTTTTTCTTCGTAATAAAAAACCATTTGTAAAATTGTAATACCCATCATGCTTTATAATCAGCTGATTATTTTTATACCAAAATAAAAAACAAACAAAACAAGTGTAATATTTAAAAAGTTTTTAAATTTAAGAAGTTTACTTGTTCAGCCAAAGGTTTAAACCAATAAACAATTCTTCTATATCCATTGAAAAAACCAAATTGCTTTATTAACCTATACTAATGCTGTTTTGTTTGTGAATGTCGAAAACATACATATGTTACGTTATTAAAAAGTTAAGTTAAAGTAAAACTGAACAAAAGCAAAAAACACAAAAGATTTTTCAACAGTTGCTAATTATTTGCAAAGCAGAAGCGAAAGCCAGAGTTTATTTTTTTAACTGAAAACTGTTGCTTTAAAGCTAAAGCGTTTTAATTTGAACTTTTGCTGACAGTATTTAAACACTGGTTTTATGTACATGCTAGTCTTTTCATTCGAAAAGAAGTTTGATATATAAAAGTATATAAACAAAAACAAAAGTTTCGTAAGCCTAGTCGCACAAGTAAGAGCACTATATTCGGCTATGCCGAATTTTTTATACTCACCTCAAATTTGATGTACTTTTATAGCACAGAATTTAATATTTTGTTATTAACAGTAATCGCTATGGAGTAATCTCTTTATACTAAAATATCACTTTCTTTGTATAACTTTGATATGCTAGTAAATTTAGTCTTTAAATGAAATTTGGCGTTAAAGAAGGCGTGTCAATATAGTTTCTGCTAATAAATAAAATTTTCATATTTCAAAATAGTCCTTTATTTTTTTAAAATCTTTTTCATAGAAAAATTATATGAATTTAAGGTATATGAGGGGTAGGCGTAAAATTGGGCGTATCATCTAAATTTTCTGGCTTAACAATGACATTGACTAGAAGAATATATGTAGCAAATTTCATCATCATACTTCTTATGTTGTCGGTTTTATGAGCTCTTAAATTTAATTAACAGTAGATAACGTGAAAAGTGGGCGTTATAGTAGGCGTGCTGAAGTTGTTTCTGCTAATGAATACAACTAACATATTTCAAAATAGGTCTTTATTATTCAAAAATTTTTATTCATAGAGAAATTATATGATTTTGAGATTTGTGCATAAAGGTGGGCGTGTCACATTTATTTTTCGTTAGTTCAAAACCTTTGACCAAAAATATACCGAAAAATACACTGTGTGATATAAATCTTCGTACATTTAGATCTATAACACCTTTCCTAATGCATAGATTTAAGCAATTTTCAGGGAAAATATTGTTTTACTCCGTAATATATATTCGAAGTTTCATGACTCTACGTTAATGCGTTTGGACACAATTGCATTTTTTTCGATGTTGAAAGAAAATGGTTTTTTTTTGACCTGCTCTTGCATTACGAGCTATAGCTTTCTTCCTCATATTCCGATTTAGCCCATTTTCAATACCAAACAAACCTTGTGTATAAGAAATATTCTGGCAAAATTTTACACACCTAGCTTTTCCGGTCCAACCTCTACCTAAATCATCATAAAATAAAACCCCGATTCAGAATATACATATATACTTTATTGGGTCTAAAATGAATATTTCGATGTTATACAAACGAAATGACAAAATGAATATACCCCCACCATTTTTTTGGTGGCGGGTATAAAAAAGAACTCAATTTTTTAAACAGTAGCAATAGTACTTGTTCTCTTAAATGCACTTGTATATGTTCTCGTAAATAAACTCGTAAATGTATTTTTATGCTGGGCGCACAATAAGGAGAACGACGAATTTTTCGTCGCGAAGATTTGTCATCAAAAATAAAACACATTTGTGTATATGAGAATGCATACATTCGGCGTCGGTCGAAATTCGCTATAATCTGCAATAGATTTATTTCTATTTCTTACGCCGGCGAACGACGAAGAAATTGGTACAAGGTGACCATTTTTAATTATATTTGGTTTTACTTCTCAACTTTTTATGAAAATAAAGTTCGTTTTTACTTTAATAATTGTTTTAATTTTTTTTTTAAAACATTTAAATTTTATATAACCTTCACAACGTGTAGTCATGCAATAACAATGGCTTGTATCACCATTCATCTCATATGAATTTATACGTACATACAAGGTCTATTAAATAAGGTCTGTTCAACTAATCAGCTGATCGTTTTTTGCTCCCCTATGTTTACTACTCGAAGTTGTCAAAATTTGTTTACCTTTTTAGGGCGACATTTATGTTTTTCAATTTTTCAATTTTATGATTGATAATTTTTCAACTTATGATTTATATTTTCGAGCCGGACATGCTGGTAAAAGGCGTTTCTGTACCCAAGGACTTAGCCACACCAACAGCTATAGCAGCCTTGCCATTACTTGGCTCACAGGCCAAGAAAATACAACGATTAGCTATTTTGCCTTCACGCACCATTTGTACAACACCAGCAGCGAAACGAGCATCTTTCTGGCCCAACATACCTTGTGAAACAGCACGCTTCTTCAAGACATCGTCTAGACTCTATTTTATCTTTATCAGCCATATTTTTAGCAAATATTTACTATTAACACAATTTATTTTTGTTGTCTTGAAAAAATTGTTAAACAAAATGAAAACACAAAATTTAATAGGCGTTGGGCATATTCATACAGGTATATGCAACGGCGAATTTGCTGTGCTGCTCTCTGTCAAATACCTCATAAAAAATAATTTTTTATACATAAAGTTTGACAGTAACGTTTCCCATCAGATGGACTGATAATTTCACCTGGATAAATTTTTTGGTATTTTAGTCAGCTGTTTTTGACTACCTTAGAGTAATTTTACACTAACAAAATGCCCGTATATTTTTTTTGCTTTTTGTTTTTGTAGAGCTGCACAGACCTTATTTAATAGTAACGTTTCCCATCAGATGGACTGATAATTTCACCTGGATGAATTTTTTGGTATTTTAGTCATCTGTTTTTGACTCCTTAGAGTAATTTTACACTAACAAAATGCCCGTATATTTTTTTTGCTTTTTGTTTTTGTAGAGCTGCACAGACCTTATTTAATAGTAACGTTTCCCATCAGATGGACTGATAATTTCACCTGGATAAATTTTTTGGTATTTTAGTCAGCTGTTTTTGACTACCTTAGAGTAATTTTACACTAACAAAATGCCCGTATATTTTTTTTGCTTTTTGTTTTTGTAGAGCTGCACAGACCTTATTTAATAGTAACGTTTCCCATCAGATGGACTGATAATTTCACCTGGATGAATTTTTTGGTATTTTAGTCATCTGTTTTTGACTACCTTAGAGTAATTTTACACTAACAAAATGACCGTATATTTTTTTTGCTTTTTGTTTTTGTAGAGTTGCACAGACCTTATTTAATAGAGTTTGCGTACATACATATAAAAAACATACGTATATAAAAACTTCCCTCTGAAAAATTATAAATTGAGTTTACGTATGTATGTACATATGTTTAAAAAAAATAAAAAAATATATGTAAAAAAAATACGAACAAAAATTTAAAAAAAAAACGAGTTGCTCGTGGTTTTTTGCTCATATCTCAGTTGTTTATGTACTGATGTTTCTGATTTTCAATACCGTTCTACTCCCGAGCTTAATCGAGTCCTCTTTTCATATGCTTTCAGAAATTTCACATGTAATGACAAACCTACATATTTATATCCTTTTTCATTGTGTGAGGGGTATAAAAATGGAATTGATAGACTTGTGCATTGTGAATCAATTTATAAAAAAGTAAATTTTGGAAAACATTTGGATTTTGTATGTGACATGGACATACACACATATCTACAAACAAGAATTTATTTGCAAATAAGTTATAGTTTCAAATATTTATTCAATGATAGATCCGAAGGAAATTAAAATTCTACAAATATAACAATAAAACCAAAAATTTTCCACAAAAATTTGGTACTTTTTATAAATACTACTTACTTATTGCAAGGTAGTACGCAAATTCCGCAACATTTCTCCATACCACTCAGATTTTTTTCTGCTTCTCGCATATCGGCATTAATTTGATCCATTCCCTCTTCAATTCGATCAAGTTGTTCTAAGTAAGAATATAGAAGCGTTAAATGTATTAAAATATAGTTCTGTTTTATGTCAGATCAGTACTAATTTTAAAAACAAGTTTTATCTGTTTTTATCAAAATTTGTATACCGTAAATTTATTTTTTGTATCTAGTATATTTAATTTTGAAAGAGATAAATGATTTCATCCGGACAACTTTTAGCTGAAATTTGATTAATTAAGTACGACAATGTCTGAATGAAATAAGTCTGAAAAATATCTGATTTTTTTTTGCGAATATTTCGAATAGTACAACAATGTCTGAATCAGAGAAGTCTGATAAATATCTGATTTTTTTACAAATATTTCGTACATATTTCTGACAGACATGTGAAAATATGATATAAGATATGTCTGACAGATTTCGTACAGATTAGTCGGGAGTTTGGTTATTTACTTTTGTTTTTTTTTTGTCGTTAAATATTTTGTGTCAAATTTTTCTTAATTTTAACTTTCTAACAATCGTGTTCAAGTTACAAACAAAAATTAAAATAAAATTGAAAAATAAATATAAATACTCTGAAAGAAAACAAATAATTAAAAAGCATAGTTATAATTAAATAAATAAAAAAAATTAACATATCGTCGTTCATAAATTATTGTGTTCTATATGTAAGTATAGGTTTTATGCGTCACATAAAACACAATAATTTACGAACGACGATATATAAAAACTTTATGAAAGAGTAAATAGTGAAATGAGTTCCTTTATATATTAAAATAACAATAAAAGTATACGAATAACTATGTATACAAAATATTAATAATTAAATAAATTATTAAAAAATTCATTTTACTTCTGAGAGATTTTTTTACGAATTTTATTAAATACTAGCCAAGCCCGGCGCACGTTGCTACGCCCCTTAATGAAACAAAAAGCATTCTGAATTTTAATTGAATATCAAGTGCAAGGCTATTTTTTACCATCCATAAACACCCCCTGGAATGTGTAAAGCAACTTGCCAAAGTTTGAGTCCGATCGGCTTTACGGTTTCGGAGTCTATAGCTATCACACACACACACACAGACAGACAGACAGAGTTTCACTTTTATATATATAGATTCAAATATCGAATATAAATGAGAACTTCCCTTGCTTTTTATCAAATTTCTAATAGACACATCGATAAACAACTTAAAATTTCCCATGGCATGTCTGGCAGAATTCGTATCAACAAATCATTAAAACATGTTTAAATGTTTTCATAGTTGACCTAGACTAACAAATTTTAACTTTAAATGTTCCTTAATGAGGTGATTTCATATGCATTAAAAAATCGCTTAAAAATAATGTGCTTATCTTTAAACTGTCCGAAATGTAATTATATATTTTTAGTATTTTTCTTTTTAATATTATCTAGATATCTTATGTCAACCCTTTTTAAGAATAAAGGATTAGTCAATTGAACGTCAAATAGTCATATAGTTGCAGCAACAAGTTCTCTTTGTGCAAATGCAAGCAAACTTAAGAAGGGACTAAAAGATAACTCATGCAGTGTCGCAGCGATATTTACCTCCATGCGAATTGGCTCTATATCAAGCTTTTCACGTAATTTTTTTCAAAATCTTCTTTGTAGTTTTTCCTATAAATTTTTTCTAGTACTGTAATTTTGGGGGCGACGAATACACATACATTTTGGATCTTATTATATTTTTTTTATTTCCTTTTTATACCTACCAAAAAAAATGGTGGGGTATATTCATTTTGTCATTCCGTTTGTAACACATCGAAATGTCTATTTTAGACCCCATAAAGTATATATATTCTGAATCGGGGTTTGAATTTATGACGATCTAGCTATGTCCGTCCGTCTGTTGAAAGCACGATAGAGATCGCACCGAAAAAGCTAGGGGACTCAAATTTTGCCAGAATCTTTCTTATAAACAAGGTTTGTTTGGTATTGAAAATGGGCTAAATCGGAATATTAGGACGAGAGTTATAGCTCGTAAAGCAAGAGTAGGTCGAAAAAACCGTGTCCTTCGAACATCGAATAAAATGGAATTGTGTCCAAACGCATTAACGTAGACTCATGAAACTTCGAATATATATTTCCTGAATAAAAACGATATTTTTCCCCGAAAATTACCTAAATCTATGCATTAGGAAGGGAGTTATCGATCAAAATGTACGGAAATTTATACCGCACAGTGTATTTTTCGGTATATTTAAAAACAAAAACGTCATAAAAGAAACAAAATTGGATCTACGACTCTAAAATCTTGCACACATGGCTGTTTGGTCAAATGCTTTGCTTTAACGGAAAATAAATGTGACACGCCCACCTCCCATATAACGTCTAAACTTAAATTCATATAATTTCTCTACGAATAAAGATTTTAGAATAATAAAGAACTATATTGAAACACCTAAGTTGCATTCATTATTAAACATAATTTCGACACGCCTACTATTACGCCCACTTTTCCCGTTATCCACTGTAATGAAATTTAAAAGCTCATAAAACCGACAAAATTGGAGCAACGATAATGAAATTTGCTAAGTATATCCTTCTAGTTAATGTCATTGTTTAGGTGACACGCCTACTTTAACGCCTACCTCCCATATAACGGTTTATCTCAAATTCATATAATTTCTTTATGAATAAATATTTTGGAATAATAAAGGACTATATTGAAACATCTAAATTGCATTCACTATTAGAAACAACTTCAACACGCCTTCTTCAATGCCTACTTTCATTGAAAGGCTACAACAACTTCAACACGCCTACTATTACGACCACATTTCTCGTTATCAACTGTTAACGAAATATAAAAGCTCATAAAACCGACCAATTTGGAGGTATGATGATGAAATTTGCTACATATTTCTTTCTAGTCAATGTTATTGTTATGCCAGAAAATTAAGGTGACACGCCCACTTTAACGCCTACCTCCCATATAACGGTTTATCTCAAATTCATATAATTTCTCTATGAATAAAGATTTTGGAATAATAAAGAACTATATTGAAACATTTAAGTTGCATTCATTATTGGGAACTAATTTAACACGCCTTCTTTACGCCAATTTTCATTGAAAGGCTACAACAACTTCGACACGACTACTATAACGACTACTTTTCACGTTATCTAGTGTTAATGAAATTTAAAAGCTCATAAAACCGACAAAATTGGAGGAATGGTAATGAAATTTGCTACAAATTTCTTTCTAGTCAATGTTATTGTTATGCCGGAAAATTTTGGTGACACGCCTACTTTAACGCCTACCTGCCATATAACGGTTTATCTCAAATTCATATAATTCGTCAATGAATAAAGATTTTGGAATAATAAAGGACTGTAGTGAAACATCTAAGTTGCATTCATTAGTAGAAACATCTTCAACACGCCTACTTTAACGCCCACTTTCATTGAAAGACTAAATTTACGAAAACATTTTACTAGCATATCGAAGTTGTACAAAGAAAGTTATACATATTTTAGTATAAAGAGATTATTGCATAGCGATTACTGTTAATAACAAACAAATACATTTTGTGCTATCAATTTATTTATATAATAATATATTTCCCGGGAATTTTAGTTATTTAATCTTCCCGATTTCCCGGGATTATTTTTCGGGATTCGAAAGGAGATGTTTATATTGTTTATATTGAAATTGAATTCTAATGATTTTATTTTTGATCTCATAGCTGAAGTACCTGTATTTTTGGGCTCATATTTGATCTCGTATCAAGAGAATAATATTTTCTTCAATAACAAATATTTTTACTCAATTTATATTTTAAATTCAAGTTTCTTTAGTGATTTTTATAGTTTTTAAGTGTTTATTTTACATTATAAACTATTTTATGCTTTTTAATAAAAAGTTTTTTTTTTAATTAAAAACAAATTTACTTTTTATTTGTTTTGCTGCGGGATCCCGGCATATTAAAAAATAAATTTCGCATTTCCGGGAAACAAAAATTTTCGGGAAAAAAACCCTAGCTACAAAAGAACCGAAAACTGGTGGTGGGTATAAAGGATTCGGCACAGCCGAATATAGTGCTCTTGGTTGTTTGATTACACTATGCAACAAGCAAAAATTCCCAGAATAATATAATAATATATAATAGAAAGACCAAGATTCCGAGCTTCAGACCACCGAGGTTGGGGAACTGCGAAATTCCCCTATCGGATGGGGCAAAATATCTGGGTATTATCCTGGACTCTAAATTGTCATGGAAGCTGAACGTCCAGCACAGGGTGAAGAAGGCTACGGTGGCCTACTACACGTGTCGTGGGATGTTTGGTAGGAAATGGGGACTTACCCCCAACATGATTAAATGGATGTATACGGCCGTAGTACGTCCGATTCTCACTTATGGATCTCTGGTATGGTGGACTGCAACAGGGCGTAGGTATGTTGTGGACCAGTTGTATAGAGCACAGAGATCGGCATGCATTGGTATAACGGGAGCGATGCGAACTAGTCCTTCGGAGGCGCTGAACACTATGTTGCATCTCGTTCCCATAGATATTCATATATTGGCCACATCCGCAAGTAGTGCGGTGAGGCTTAATGCGACTGGATGTTGGAGGTCGAGGACGTATGGCCATGCGAGTATATTGGCCACTGCCTTCGAGCGTGAATCAACCCTCTGACTACATTACGCCCTACATGGATTTTGATGGGGCGTTCAGGGTTCTTATTCCCTCCAGGAGAGAGTGGAATGGGGGTCGCCTTTTGGGGAGCTTTGACCAGGATCTATACTGACGGTTCGAGGATGGAATGTGGTGTTGGATCTGGTGTCTTCTCTGATGGACCGGAGATTGAACTTTCCTTCCGTCTTCCGGATGATTGCAGCGTTTTTCAGGCGGAAGTACTCGCTATCAGGGAAGCATGTAGGATACTGAATGACGGGAATATCCACGGAAGCATTGGTATATTTGTCGACAGTCAGGCGGCACTCTTGTCACTCAGGTCATACATTATTACGTCTAAATTAGTTGGCCAATGTAGAAAGGAACTGTCAAGGCTTGGTCAGCGGGCTGACGTTACTCTAGTTTGGATTCCTGCGCATAAGGGCCACTATGGTAACGAGCGTGCTGATGAGCTAGCCAGGGGAGGATCTGCTCTGGATATTTCTAATGCAATTGCAGTTGCAATCCCGTTGGGGACTATTAAGAGCAGAATCTCCAGACACTTTCTCCTGAAGGCTGATAACAGGTGGCGTGGGCTGAGCACGTGTAAGGTGGCACGGCTTACGTGGCCCTCTTTTGATGCACGACGTACATTGCAACTTACCAGTCGAAGTCGGAGGGACATATCGAGGTTGCTGGCGGTATTGACGGGTCACTGGATGTTAGGCAAACATGCAAGTCGGCTCGGACTCCCATCGAACGACCATTGTCGCAGTTGTCTGGATAGAGAGAAGTAGGAATCGGTTTTCCACTTTCTCTGCGAATGTCCTGCACTGGCGGCTAAGAGACACAGATTTCTGGGCGAACATATACTAGATGGCCTCTCTGCGATATCTGAAGTTGGACTGAATTATCTACTGAGATATATTAGGGTCACGGGGTGGATCTAGTACCCTTACTCTTGGATTTTATTCTGAGATACACTAGAAGCTGACGAGTGATGTGGTCCTGTCAAAACGGAGTCATACAGACTCTACTTGACTGTTGGCGTGCAGCGAACTACCACGATAACCAACCAACCATCCCAGAATAACCACTATATTTTTTGATCCGCTATAGTCACCAAACTGCAAAAATCATCATAATATCAAATCCTATGGTAAGGTTTTTTTGGCATTTTATATAAAATTTGAGATTTTTTAAGAGGCTGCTCCATACATCATATCTTAACTTTGAAACGACGTAATCGATTTTGTTTAGCAATCCGTATGAAAACTTTAAATTACGCCAGCTTTAAGTTTTTCTAATATCATTTTCTGATCTAGTCATCAGTTTTGGAGTTATCGAGGAACAAGTCGGATTTTTTTTTTTAATTATAAAATTTTTGAAATTAAAAAATTACATTTTTATTTTGTCGAACTTTTCTGTTTAAACTAATATTTAAATTTTAATTAGGCTTGAGTTCATATTAACATTCTTTATTGTTACAAAGAATTTTTAATTCTGATAAATGAAAGAATAATCTGAAAAATTATATTTTTACCGACACTAGCAGAGTGGGATGCATTTTCGAAACCAGCTGAGATTTCATCATCAGCACTCTTTGATCGGTGGTTACATATGGTTGTAAATATCATCATATATCACAATTAAAAATTCTTTGTAACTGTTTACGCGCATAGTGTGAACGCACCCATTGTTTGGCGGTCTTACACTAGTTTCGTTAAATTGATATTTTGTATGTATCTATTAAAAAGCTCTGTTTGTTATTGTTATTGTTTATTGTTATTACTCTTGTAAACTTCGAATTGTATTGTACGTACAAACCCCAGTTTTTTAAGAAAAAAAGAATAAAACCCAAATTTTTATTATAATAAAAATTAATACCCGTGTTTCTCATTTTTTGATATTTTCTTGAAATATTTCGAGGAAAACATTTTGGTCCTTCGAACCGGATATAAACCCCCGAGATCCTAGAAATATTTAAAGAAAATATTTTTATTTTCAGATTCCCCAGTTTTTTTATTATTTTTGGAAAATATACCGCCATATTTTTTCATCCTCATAATTTTTCTTTAATTATTACACTCTCTGGAAAAAAAGGTATGTTTTATTTTTTTTAGTGAAAGAAAAGTGAAAATAAATAAATGAAAAATGAACAATCAAAAAACAACCAACAAGTGTCTTAAAAAAAAAAAAAAAGAAAATAAAATCCACCCCGCAATAAAAGTTTTGATTTTTTTTTAATTTTTTCTATTACACAGTGTTATTTTTTATTTATTCATTTTTATTTACGTGTGCTCGTTTTTTTTTACCCAAAAGAGAAAAGAATTTTTAAAAAAAATTTCTAATAAATAAAAATTTTGTGCATTTTTTTAAAAATTTTTAAAATTTATTTAAAAGTGTTTTCTTTAATGTTTGTTTCTTTTACTCTCTTTTAATTTTTTGTTGTAACAAAAGCTTTTGTTTTTATATATATATTGTGTGCTTGTTACAACAAAGAGACATTTTTTTTTACTCGTTGGTTTAACCAATAAATAAAACACAATATTATTAAATTATTTAATTGTGTTTATTTAAAAAAGGGAATAATTATAAATTAATTTTTAATATATTCTTTTTTTTTGTGAAAACCGCTTTAAAACAAGTGAGTAAGTTTTATATATTTTGTTTATTTAAACAACCCCCGCTCATATACTTGCTGCATGTGTTGGTTGTTGTTGTTGTGATTGTTTATAAACACACACTACACACTAGTGCTGCAGCTTTGCGAATGAACGAATAAAAACCGGTTACTCATAAATTAAGTGCAAAAAGTGATTTTTACCCGTTTTTCCTCGTTTTTAACTCTAAACAACAAATTTTTTTTTTGCATTTAAAATTAAATTTATTTATTTCGGTGATTTTTCAAACTAAAAATTATAAATTTTTCTAGTGCAAAGTGAGTACCCGGAAATATTTTGCGGCAGTACTAGTGTATATACACTTTTAATACCTTTTTCATATAGCGAAGTAATTTTACACCGCAAGATATTGTTGTTCAAGTTATTTTAACCTTAAAATTTAATAATTTTACCCGATTTATTGAACAACTTGTAAGATTACTTCATTTTTTAAATATTTTTGAACCCATTTTTTATAATTGAAAATTAAACCTTTATTTTGTATTTGAAAATTTTTGTTGTGCAATTTTTTTACTCGTTTTTTTATAAACATTTTTCTCCCTTTACTTATTAAACCCACTGCATTATTAAGATTTGGTGATTAATTTGAAATTTTCCATTGTTTTTAATTAATCAGTTTTTCTTATTGTTGACAATTATACGTGATAGTTTTCATTTTTTTCCCAATTAATATTTTTTTTTGAAAATTTGATTTTGCCATTTTTTTAAAGACCAATACATTTTTTCTGGTTACCATTTTCACTTCTTTTGAATTCAATTCAAAATTTCCCCTTATTGCTTAAGATCGAAAATGGATATAGCTACAATGATTCGTAATGCTGATCGTTTGGCGGAATTTATTATTGCCCTTATACCCATTGCTGATCATAATATTGGCTCATTATTGAGCCACGAAAGGGAAATTAACCGTTTATGGGAAGCTGTTCGGTCAACATATGAGCTGAAAAATCCATGGAACTTGGGAATTATTCTACCCCTATTATGAATTTACCCCCTTGTGACACCCCAATTTTCTATGGCGACTATAAGAGTTGGCCATCATTCCGCGATATGTTCTCAGCGTTGTATGGTAATAATCCCCGACTGACCCCGGTACAGAAATTGTATTATTTATTGCAGAAAACTGCAAAAGATGCCCATGATGCCATACAAACCATTCCGTTGAACAACGATGGCTATGCGATTGCGTGGAAAAAGTTGGTTGACACATATGAGAACAAAGGGGCGCTTATAAATGAACAGCTTCGAACCCTTTTAAGTATTAAACCCATTACTCAAGAATCAGGCGCGAATATTAAAAATCTGCAAAGAACCATCAACGATTGCATAACGAATCTTTCATTGTTGGAAGTTACTCCGGAAATATTCTATCACGTTATGTTAGTATACATTTGTGCTACTAAGTTGCCCGAGAACACTCTGAGCCTCTGGGAACAGTCGAAAAAACTTTGTCAGCAATCTCCCAAATGGGAAGATATGGACATATTTTTAACGGTTCATTTTAGAACTCTTGAATCGATTTCTGATATCAGACAATCGCATTCAGCACCCGTTAATAACCCAAATGGAACATATGGGAATAGTGGCTTCCAAAAGAACACTAATTTTAACTACCCGAAGAAATCTTCTTTTGCCCCGAAAAATGTTCAAAGTTTTTTAACAAAAACCACTACTTCCCCAACAGTTTGTCGTTGTTTTCTTTGTCAAGGATCACACCCCCTAAGACTTTGTCCTAGTTTTTTGAGTCAGAGTGCTGATGAGAGAATGTCGACAGTGAAGAGGCTTAAATGCTGTTCAAACTGTCTGGCAACCTCTCACGAATTTAAGAATTGTAAGAGCATACATGTATGCACTCTTTGCAAACAGAAGCATCAGTCTTTGCTTCATAGGAATATAGGACCACGGGAATATAATTCTAGCGTAGCTTCATCTCAGGTCCAAATAAATTCTAGTACAGTTGTACCACCCATTCAAGCTCCGTTGAATAGGAACTTTAACCCAGCTGACAACCAAACTCAACCCACCCTTAATTTTAACCCTTCAACCTCCACAGCGGCAAGAAATTTGCATACTTTCTCCACACACCTTGAGTCAAACCCTAAATCTACGGTCCTTTTAGGCTCTGCTATTTGTATAGTTCACCTAAATGACATAAGATGTGCGGCCCGAGCGCTGGTTGACCCTGGTTCGCAAGGTACTTTTATTTCCCGAAGGTTACAAAAGAAGCTTGCTATACCAACTTTTTCGGTGCCATCGACAAATGTCACTGGCATGATGGATTATTTAGCTGGTAAATCCTCCACAATGTGCGTACTGACGGTCGGATCACCGATTGATCCCGATTTTAGGATTAAAGTTTGTGCATATGTCTATTCAACATTACGCCGCTGCATTTCTGAAACTGTCCCAAAAATTACAAGTAGAAACAACAATATTGGGCCACCCTGGAATAATAAGTATCTCCGAACTATTAAAAACAGGAAAAACAAGTTATATAAGAAATATAAAAGGACCGGATCATCTGTAGAATATACCAAATACTGTATTGCTCGTTCTTACTACAATTTGGCAAATAAATCTGCATACGACAACTATATAATCCGTATGAAGTCGAAAATGAGATCAAATCCTAAATCGTTTTATAAATTTGTGAACTCTAAACGGCGATCGTCCGTTAATCCTAAATACTATAAATATGGATCAAATGACGCTGATGATGACGTTTCTATTTCCAATTTGTTTGCTGATTTTTTTTCAACTACCTACTCTAAAAAAGTATATAATAACATAACATCTTACCCATTTAATATACCTCAATCATCTGGTGTACAATTCTCTTTTATTACTTATAAAACGACTCTTTCAAATTTATTATCACTAAATAATTCGTTTAATGCTGGTCCAGATGAAATACCAAATTGCGTTCTAAAAAATTGTGCAGAAAATTTATGTTACCCGCTTACTGCTATCTTTAACAAATCCATTAAATTAGTATACGTACCATTGATTTGGAAATATCGTATATAATTCCGTTGTTTAAAAATGGAAGCAAAATTGAGATATCAAATTATCGTGGCATTGCTAAGCTGAGTGATATTCCCAACTTTTTGAAAAAATTTTAACTGATAATTTATACTATCAAATTTCTTCGATTTTGTCACCGTGCCAACATGGTTTTTGTAAACATCGCTCTACAACGACTAATATTTTGGAGCTAACTACTACAATAAATGATGGTTTTATAAATAATATGCAAACTGATGCTATCTACACAGATTTTAGTAAAGCTTTTGATAAGGTAAACCATGATCTCTTGCTTAACAAATTGTCATTAATGGGATTTACGGATATGACAATAAAATGGTTAAGATCATACTTGTCTTTAAGAACTCAACAAGTTAAGTATGGAAGTGCTACGTCTAATGCTATCAAAGTTCCTTCTGGTGTTCCGCAAGGTAGCCACCTTGGTCCTATTTTATTTACCTTATTCATAAACGACCTACCTTCAGTTATTCAGCACTCTAAAGTTTTGATGTATGCCGATGATGTCAAAATTTTTCGTTCTTCTAATAATCCCGAAGATCAACTTTTCCTTCAATCTGATATTGGCAAATTGGTAAATTGGTGTAAAATCAACTTAATGGAGCTGAATATAAAAAAATGTAAGCATATGTCCTTTTTCAGAATTAAGAAATTGGATTTATTTTATTGCATTAATGAGTGTAAACTTGATAAAGTTCTGAATTTTCTTGATCTTGGTATTTTGCTTGATCACCAATTAAATTTTCGTGACCATATTTCTTTAATTGTTAACAAAGCAAATGGTGTACTTGGATTTATGAAGAGGTGGTGCAAGGAATTTCTAGATCCTTATATTACGAAAGAATTATATTCATCGTTAGTTCGACCTATTCTAGAATACGGATCGATTATTTGAGATCCTTACTAAATATAATATTCATATTGATAGTATCGAGTCTGTACAAAAGAAGTTTTAAATATTTTGTCTTCGTGGCCTTCGATGGAATTCGTTTTTACTACCTTCATACGAAAGCAGACTCTGTCTTATAAAATTACCAACTTTAAAAAGTCGTCGTTCAATGCTGAGTTTTTCTTTTGTGCTGGGCCTAATTCAAGGCGATATCGACTCAGAATTCCTGCTAAGTAAAATATCTTTTAATGTTCCAACCAGACCAACTCGAAATTTCCGTTTTATTAACTTAAAATACTATAGATCCAACTAATAATGATCCTCTTCGTCGTATATGTGAAAACTTTAATAATTATTATCACCTTATTGGCCTTAATAAAAGTAAAGAAATTGTTAAAAAAAATATCATTTTATATTTAAATCGTTGAATTATTATAGAATATTATTTTATATATAACCTTAATTTTGTTTTGTTATTTTACATACTTTAGTCTGTAAGGATTATTATCTATAGACAATAAATTAAATAAATAAAAAAATAGATATGTGGTAGAAAAGATTACCGGTCGGTTGCCCTCGTGTACTATTTCAAATATTGTAGCCTCGAGCTTCCCCAATATTACCATGACCGACGTCATGTGTACCCGTATGGATATGCTTTTTGGAGGAAATGTGTATCCCAAAATTTTAACAACGGATGTAGAAATACATCCTAATGGCAACCTGATCGCCCAGAGAACCGTTTTCGGTTGGATAGTCACAGGTGAAGTTTTTCAATCCGAACCCATACATTCTGTTTCATCTTTTTGTACCCACATTGAGTTGAATAATCAACTCACTCGTTTTTGGGAACTTGAAGAAGTTCCACAAGCGACCCAACTCTCTGAGGAGGATCAATATTGTGAAAAGCTTTACCAGACTACCACCTATAGGAATTATGAGGGTCGATATGTAGTCTCACTCCCATTTCGTCGCGAATTTTCTAATGAATTATCATTAGGGGATTCTCGAAATAGTGCTATGTCCCAATTCAAGCGAAATGAATTTCGACTTTTGAAGGACCCGGATTTAAAGACCCAGTATGACAAGGTTATTAGAGAGTATTTTCATATAAGTCATATCAAGGCCGTGGAGAATTCTACTTCGATTTCGACCAGTTTTTATTTACCCCATCACGCAGTGATTAAACCCGATAGTATTACCACCAAACTCAGGGTGGTATTTAACGCTTCAAACCCGTCCTCCAGTGGCTTAAGCCTCAATAACGTTTTATACCCCGGTCCACAACACACACCCCGGCCACCATTGTGATCAACGTGATGAATGGACATATTGCCTAATGGATTTCAAATCCTATAATTTTCTATATACTTTTTTTTATATATTTTTTTTCACGTTTTTTTTATACTGAATTTTTCTTGAATTATTAATTAAATAATGAATTATTAGAAAATAATATTTTTGCTTTTCCCGTATTTTATATATTTTTATATTTTTTTTTATTTTTTTTACCCGCGTTATCTTTTAGCTCTCTTTGTTGCATTACTGCAAGGGGGGCGGGATGTTTACGCGCATAGTGTGAACGCACCCATTGTTTGGCGGTCTTACACTAGTTTCGTTAAATTGATATTTTGTATGTATCTACTAAAAAGCTCTGTTTGTTTTTGTTTATTGTTATTACTCTTGTAAACCCCGAATTGTATGGTACGTACAAACCCCAGTTTTTTAAGAAAAAAAGAATAAAACCTAAATTTTTATTATAATAAAAATTAATACCTGTGTTTCTCATTTTTTGATACCCTTCACACAGTGAAAAAGGGTATATATAGGTTTGTCATTCCGTGTGAAATTTCTACAATTTTCATTTCCGACCCCATAAAGTATATATTTTCTGACAGCTTATGAATAGGGGAGTCGATTAAGCTCTGTCAGTCTGTCCGTGTGTATGTTGAAATCAACTTTTTGAAGCCCCCCGACATAGGTTGGACCTTTTTTTTTTTTTTATTTTTTTTTTTATTTTTTATTTAATATATTATTTATATTATTATTATTTTTTTTTTAATTTTTTTTTATTTTTTTTTTTTATATATATTATATACATAATAATTTTTTTTTTTAATTTTTTTAAAATTTTTTTTTTAATTTTTTTTTTTTTTTGCTTTTTTAACATACATACGTGAATTTATAATTTTACATTGGGACGTTTTTATAGATGTATGTTTTTTATATGTATGTACGTATTTCATATGAGATGAATGGTGATACAAACCACTGTTATTGCATGACTACACGTTGTGAAGGGTATATAAGATTCGGCACGGCCGAATATAGCGCTCTTACTTGTTTTTATATTTTCTTGAAATATTTCGAGGAAAACAGTAACAATAAAGAATGTTAATATGTATGAACTCAAGCCTAATTTAAATTTAAATATTAGTTAAAAAATTAAAAAAAAAATAGAAGGCAAAAAATAATTACGATTTTTGGTACTTTATCTTAAAACTGCATTTATTAGAAATAAAATTTATTAAATGAAAATCCATAGATGAATTCGTGTTTTATTCCCGATAAACTGAAGGTACCTAGATTTGATATTTTTTATCACAAATTAGTGTAAAGCTAAACATTTTTATACCCTTCACACAGTGAAAAAGGGTATATATAGGTTTGTCATTACGTGTGAAATTTCTACAATTTTTATTTTCGACCCCTGTAAGTATATATTTTCTGAAAGCTTATGAATAGGTGAGTCGATTTAGTTCTGTCAGTCTGTCCGTCTGATAGTGTGTATGTTGAAACCAACTTTTTGAGGCTCCCGAACATCGCCTGGGCCCGGGTGAGGTATTTAAACATCAGAAATGTTCGGGAGTAGATCGGTATCAAAAATCAGAAACATTGGTGCATAAACAACTGAGATACGAGCAAAAAACCACGATATATTTGGCATGGCCGAATATAGCGCTCTTACTTGTTTTAAATTTTTTTTTCTTAATTTTTTTTTTTATAAATATACAAACGACAACTCAATTTATAATTGTACAATGGGATGTTTTTTTATATGTATGTCTTTTATATGTATTTACGTATATCATATGAGATGAATGGTGATACAATAATTGTTATTGCATGACTACACGTTGTGAAGGGTATATAAGATTTGGCACAGCCGAATATAGCACTCTTACTTGTTTATTTCTAAATTGTTTTCCGACGTTGATTAGCCAAGATAAAGTTTTTATCGGGTTTTGTCTGAATATATAACGTGACATTGCAGAACACTAAATTCACGTTTCACGAGTTTTGTAAATGATCGCACAAATTGTAGTACTTTTTATACCCTTCACCTGTGGTACACAAGGGTATATATAGCTTTGTCATTCCGTTTGTAATTTCTACAATTTTCATTTCCGACCCCATAAACTATATATTTTCTGAAAGCTTATGAATAGATTAAGCCCTGACCGTCTGTCCGTGTGTTGGTTGAAATCAACTTTTAGAAGCAACTATATGTTCCTCAAATCTGTATATGGTATCAATTCCTTTGGAAATATCCAGGAATGAATCGCTAGTGAAATTCAGCACAATCGCCCCATAACTTTCTGAGATATGAGCAAAAAACCACGACCACCTCGTTTTTTACACAATTTTTAGCTATTCGCACTTCACCGATTGTTTTTAAACTTTACACATATTGAATTCTCATGACTATTCAATTTCGGGATTAGAAAATTGGGCAGTGCCACGCCCATAAAAAAGTTATAATTTGTAGCTTCTTGCACTTGGTATTCAATTAAAATTCAGAATGCATTTTGATTGATTAATTGGCGTAGCAACGCACCCCGGGCTTGGCTAGTCTCTATATATATAAAACAGGTTGTATGTAACGTATGGACTTCAAAACAGCTAGACCGATTGTGATGAAATTTTCAGGGAATCTTTAGAATTTTTAGGCGGGTGACACTGTGAAGTCTGATTTTTGATTTTCTGTCTGCACCACCAATGACATATACATATATTTATTTTGTTTGCTTTTTTTTTAAAGCCGTTGTCATGTGTTTTAAAACGAGATATCAAACTCTTAAATCGGTTATGTAGTTCCGAAGATATTTATTTACAAAAAACCTATGTTAATAATGATCCAATATCAAAAACTTAAAACTTTCGAAATTTCGCATTCAAAAATCCGAGTTTTCGATTTATTTACAAAAAATTTTTACAGCTCAATGAGCAAATTCAATTGAAATTGCCCAGCAAATTAATCCAATACAAATCGATCCACAAAGTAATGGATGAAAAACAAGCCAAGAACAAGTCAATTATCCAACTGAATTTTTGAATTCATTGAAACCACCCGGAATGCCACCGCATGTACTAACTTTAAAGGTTGGATCAACTGTAATTCTTATTCGCAACTTAAACGCACCAAATTTATGCAACGGAACAAGACTGACCATCAAAAACTGTTCACCAAATTTAATCGAGGCAACAATCATCGGTGGCAGATTCAAAGGATTCAAAGGTGCTATTACCATCAATTAAGCACAAAGGCAATCATTGACTATTGCTGGCTTAATTTTGGAAAATTCATGTTTTTCACACGACCAGTTGTATGTGGCTTGCTCTCGAGTTGGCACGCCAAAATTTTTACGTTTTTACACCAAATAAAAAAACAAAAAACATTGTCTCTCCGCTGGCCTTAATATTATTATATACCGGGTGTCCCAACTAGAACGCAATTTTTAAATTTGGCGCCATTCGAAGTGTCATTGTTTGACATTTGAACAATTGTTATTGTTTGCTAGTAGAAGGTACGAGGTTAGTAAAAATGGAGCGCTACACGAATGAACAACGCATTCTCATTGTGAAATTGTTTTACCAAAATGGTGAAAGTTTTGCGGCTACAGTTCGCAAATTGCGATCAATTTGGGGTCACAATAATGCTCCAAAAGAGACAACTGTAAAGAGATTAATGGTTAAATTTGCCGAAACTGGGTCTGTTAGTGATGTAAAGACACTTCGACCTGGTCGATCGACCGAAAATGTCGCAGCTGTACGTGATGATGTCGCTCAAACTCCATCCACCTCACCTTTTTTTATGAAAATGAGGCAGATCAAGCGCAAACAGTCAATGGTGTTCGGTATCGTGAAATGATAACCAGTTTTTTCTTGCCTAGAATTGAAGAAATGAATGTGGAGGGAATGTGGTTTCAACAAGATGGCGCCACATGTCATACAGCCAGAGAAACCATTCAATTGCTGCATCAGTTATATCGCGGTCGTGTTATTTCGCGTTTTGGAGACCAGAATTGGCCGCCTAGATCGTGTGATTTAACACCTTTAGATTTTTTTCTTTGGGTTTTTTTGAAATCGTTGGTTTACGCGAATAAGCCGACGACGACTCGAGCCTTAAAAGAGGAAATTAGACGCTGCATTAATGAAATACCGCAGCATTTATGCAAAAAGGTGTGCCAGCGTATAAATATAATTTCCAATTTGCCTTAAATACATGCGTGTGGTAATACATAACTAATGTTTGCTTAGGGCCAGCAACACGTACCGGGTCAGCTAGTAAATTATAAAATGGAAATTAATACAATTTTGTATAATGATTATAAGTAGGTATAATATTTTATTATTAAGAAATTTTTAAAATATATTTTTTTATTGAGGCTAATAAGGCTTTACTTTATTAATGTAAATAATAACATTTTAATTGAATATTCTCAAAAATATCGTCAATTTTTAACCCATTAATACCCACTGTTACATATGTATGCGTAACGTCAATAGGGCTGTAGATCCAACACGAATAAAATAAACAAGTAATAGCGCTATATTCGGCCGTGCCGAATCTTATATACCCTTCACAACGTGTAGTCATGCAATAACAGTAGTTTGTATCACCATTCATCTCATATGAAATACGTACATACATATAAAAAATATACATATATAAAAAACATCCCATTGTAAAATTATAAATTTACGTATGTATGTTAAAAAAAAAATAAAAAAAAAAAATTTAAAAAAAAATTTAAAAAAATAATTAAAAAAAAAAAATTTTTTAAAAAATAATTAAAATATATATATCTAATGTAAAACAAAAAAAATAAAAAAAATAAAAAAAAAATGAAAAAAAAAAAATAAAATTTTTTTTGGCTCAGCTGGGATTCGATGCCACATTTTCTCTAACCAGTATACACGTTTGTATGTATGTATGTTGTTGTTGTAATGTTGTTTTTGTGAAAAAAAAATCGAGGTGGTCGTGGGTTTTTGCTCATATCTCAGTTGTTTATGTACCGATGTTTCTGATTTTCAATAGCGATCTACTCCCGAATATTTCTGATATTTTAATACCTCACCCGGGTCCAAGCGATGTCGGGGGGCTTCAAAAAGTTGATTTAAACATACACACGGACAGACGGTCAGACGGACAGACTGACAGAGCTTAATCGACTTCCCTATTCATAAGCTTTCAGAAAATATATACTTTATGGGGTCGGAAATGAAAATTGTAGAAATTTCACACGGAATGACAAACCTATATATACCCTTTTTCACTGTGTGAAGGGTATAAAAACATGCTTACGGTTAATTTTGTGTTATGCATTGTGTAATTATGTGCCTTTGTAACGACCATAAATCTATATATGTATGTATATGTATATAAGAGTAACGTGACTGACTGACTGACTGATTCATCATCGCACAGCCCAAACGCAGAGAGCTAGAGACATGAAATTTGGACAATCGGTTCCTCATTTAATGTATAGCTCCACTA
Organism: Phyto melanocephala; assembly: GCA_941918925.1. NCBI lineage: Eukaryota > Metazoa > Arthropoda > Insecta > Diptera > Rhinophoridae > Phyto > Phyto melanocephala. The sequence continues at coordinate 62,974,361 of OW799233.1, forward strand.
AGCAGGGATTTTTGGAAATTCGTACCTTAAGGGGGTAAAAAAGGGTAAAAACGGGTAAAATCGGTAATCTTATATCTGCTAAACCAAAAACGATACAAATTAAATTGAAAAAGTATTGTAATTTGCACAAAAAATAAGCTGACAGGTGTCTGGCCTTTTTTGGAATTTTCAACCCCTAAGGGGAAAAAACGGGTAAAAACTGTAAATTGGTACTTTTTTGGTACCTTATGTAACTTCCAAACACATATAGCTAGGAAAAAAATTTAAACTGTTTTAAGTAGTCCACGAAAAAAAATTAACCAGAATTCGGCACTTTTTTCAAATTTGCATGTATAAGGGGTAAAAATTTTCCCTTCTTTTGTACTTTTTTAAAAAAATTTTTTTTAATATTATTCAATGGGACAAAATATGATCATTATTATTGCCTAATAGAATATGGACAAATATATAGGTGAAACTTTTGGAAACTTTTTTGGGGACAAAAAAGGAACCAAAAAGGGGAAAATTCCGGAAAATGTATGTAATTCCTAATTAGACGGCCAATTTTCACAAAATTTTTAATTGGGATTCCAGCAGACATAAAAAATGATATTATTTAGTAAAAATTTAAACACATTCATAACAGGGTAGAAAGGGGAAAAATCTGGAAAAGAGTTTGGTACTTTTTAGAACATAATTACTTTTATGCAAAAGAGAGTAGATTTACTGACTTTTAATCATGTCTATTAAAATATTTTGTTACATAGATATTTAAACATTTTAAACTTGGAATTTGGAACTTGGACCAAAAATGTACTTTTTCGCATGCCTATGGTACTTTTTGTATATTCTACGTTTATGAAGATAGTATTGTACAATCTAGGACTATTCATTCAAGGTGAGACTAAAAATGTTATGGGTAACCAAAAAGGTACTTTTTTAAATTTTATAGTACTTTTTGTATATTCTACGTTTATGAAGGTAGGATTGTACAATCAAGGACATTTGATTCCAGGTGAGACAAAGAACGTTATGGGCGACCAAAAAGGTACTTTTTCGCTTTTATATGGTACTTTTTGCATTTTCTACTTTTTCCAAGCTAGAATTTTGAAAGTAGTGACTATTGATACAAGGTGAGGCTAAAAATGTTATGGGTGACCTAAAAGGTACTTTTTTGAATTTTTATGGTACTGTTTTGCATTTTCTACGTTTATGAAGGTAGGATTGTACAATCAAGGACTGCTGATTCCAGGTGAAACTAAAAATGTTATGAGCGACCAAAAAGGTACTTTTTTGAATTTTTATGGTACTTTTTGTATTTTCAATGTTTGCAAAGCTAGAATTTTAAAATTAGTGGCTATTGATACAAAGTGAGACTGAAAATGTTATGTTCGACCAAAAAGGTACTTTTTTGAATTTTTGTGGTACTTTTGATATTTTCTACGTTTATGAAGGTAGGATTGTGCAATCAAGGACTATTGATTCCAGGTGAGACTAAAAATGTTATGGGCGACCAAAAATGTACTTTTTCGTTTTTCTATGGTACTTTTTGCATTTGCTACGTTTATGAAGGTAGGATTGTATAATCAAGGACTATTAATTCAAAGCTGACACTAAAAATGTTATGGGCGCCCAAAAGGTACTTTTTTGAATTTTTATGGTACTTTTTGTATGTTCTACGATTATAAAGGTAGGATTGTACAATCAAGGACTTTTGATTTCAGGTGAAACTTAAAAAGTTATGGCCGACCAAGAAGGTACTTTTTTAAATTTTTAAGGTATTTTTTGCATTTTCTACGTTTATAAAGATGGGATCGTACAATCAAGGACTATTGATTCCAGGTGAGACTTAACATGTTATGGGCGACCAAAAAGGTACTTTTTCGAATCTGTATGGTACTTTTTGTATTTTCAATGTTTGCGATGCTAGAGTTTTGAAATTAGTGACAATTGATACAAGGTGAGACTAAAAATGTTATGGGCGACCAAAAAGGTACTTTTTTTAATTTTTATGGTACTTTTTGTATTTTCTACGTTTATAAAGATAGAATTATACAATCAAGGACTATTGATTCTAGATGAGCCAAGAAATTTTATGGGCGACGAAAAAGGTACTTTTTTGAATTTTTATGGTACTATTTGTATTTTCAACGTTTGCGAAGCTAGAATTTTGAAATAAGTGACTATTGATACAAGGTGAGAGTAAAAATGTCATGGGCAACCAAAAAAGTACTTTTTTTGATTTTCGATACTTTTGGTATTTTCTACGTTTATGAAGGTGCGATTGTACAATGAAGGACTTTTGATTCCAGGTGAAACTGAAAATATTATGGGCGATCAAGATGGTACTTTTTTGAATTTTTATGGTACTTTGTGTATTTTCAACGTTTGCAAAGCTAGAATTTTAAAATTAGTGGCTATTGATACAAAGTGAGACTGAAAATGTTATGTTCGACCAAAAAGGTACTTTTTTAGAATTTTTGTGGTACTTTTGATATTTTCTACGTTTATGAAGGTAGGATTGTGCAATCAAGGACTATTGATTCCAGGTGAGACTAAAAATGTTATGGGCGACCAAAAATGTACTTTTTCGCTTTTCTATGGTACTTTTTGTATTTTCTACTTTTATGAAGGTAGGATTGTATAATCAAGGACTATTAATTCAAAGGTGACACTAAAAATGTTATGGGCGCCCAAAAGGTACTTTTTTGAATTTTTATGGTACTTTTTGTATTTATGTTCTACGATTATAAAGGTAGGATTGTACAATCAAGGTCTTTTGATTTCAGGTGAAACTTAAAAAGTTATGGCCGACCAAGAGGTACTTTTTTAATTTTTTAAGGTATTTTTTGCATTTTCTACGTTTATAAATATGGGATCGTACAATCAAGGACTATTGATTCCAGGTGAGACTAAAAATATTATAGGCGACCAAAAAGGTACTTTTTTGAATTTGTATGGTACTTTTTGTATTTTTAACGTTTGCGAAGCTAGAATTTTAAAATTAGTGGCTATTGATACAAGGTGAGACCGAATATCTTATAGTCGACCAAAAAGGTACTTTTTTGAATTTTTGTGGTACTTTTGGTATTTTCTACGTTTATGAAGGTAAGATTGTACAATCAAGGACTACTGATTTCAGGTGAAACCAAAAATGTTATGGGCGACCAAAAAGGTACTTTTTTGAATTTTTATGGTACTTTTTGTATTTTCAACGTTTGCAAAGCTAGAATTTTAAAATTAGTGGCTATTGATACAAAGTGAGACTGAAAATGTTATGGGCGATCAAAAAGGTACTTTTCTGCATTTTAATGGAGAGTTTTGTATTAAAATTATATTGGAGACACAAAAAAGCCTTTTCGCATTTTTATTGTACTCTCTGTACTTTTACGTTTGTAAACATAGATTCCTAAAATTAGTGTTTTTTGATCCGAGGTCTAAATCGTAATATTATGGACGACCAAAATTACTTTTTCTCTTTTTATATATTTTGTATACATAGAATTCTAAATGTAGGTAATAATAAACCAAGTGGAAGTTTTAGTGAAGGAAAAAATGTTTCTTTTATTATTTTTAGGGTAATTTTTGCAAAATATGAATCTTAATTTTTGAACCTCAGTAGCATTGATCTTGCTTTTAGTTAGGAAATATATATATCCTTACTCTACTTTTTATTTTTCTAAGTAAATTGAATCAGAGATACAAATTTTCATAAATTGAACCAAAAATATTTAATAATTATATATAGAACTTGAGTATTCAATAAATAGTAAGAACTGCGCTAACGATGTAGCGGGTTAAATGCTAGTAGTATATAAACTAGTTTCACTTTTAGTGTTGTGGCAAAAGGTTTTTCTGTGAAGTGCGTAATTTCATATTTTGCAAAATGTTCAATATAATTACACGCAGAAGGTGAGAGCTTTTATTATAGTTATTTGTATGTTAAAGAGATATTTATTTCATTAACACCAAGAGGATATAGATCAAAATTGGTTAAAAAGAGTTAAATTTAATAAAAAATGTTTTTACGAAGAATTATAAAGTAAAGAAATGAGTGTTACGTATATGTAACACTAGGCTATTCTTGGTTCTTTTTGTAACCTCTTACAAATAAAAAAAATTATTATTTTTTTATTGTATTTGACGATCAGCTACATTTGTTGTTACAGATATAAGTATTTGACATTGGAGGAAGCTACACACTTTCTTGGGGAGCTGATGTAGCTAATTTTGTTGCACAATTGGTTATTAAACCACCCCGAGATGATAACTTACAGTCTGATAAAGATTCTGAAGAAGAAGGTGGAAATAGACCCTCAGAAATTTTTCCAAAAGCATACCATTCGTTATTTAGGATCTAACTTATCAGGATTCAATTACGGATGACGAAGAAGTTTAATTGTTAGAAAAGGCACTGGAAGATGTTATGAATAATTCTGCAGTAAATTTAAACATACATAGATTACATTGTATCGACAGATCCATCGCTAAAGAGTATACAATCGCTAGAAGAATCTCCCAAGATAATGAGGGTAGATAATGATAATGAATAGATAATGAAAAAAATTTGCTAGTTGAATTAACACTATCCAGAGCTCCTCGTGCTACCTAGTCGAATGAAATGCAAGTAAACAACTCTGAGTTTTCAAAATCTGCATCAACTTCAGCATCATCAACAAAAAAAGCAAAATTAACAAAACGTAGAATATCAAGGTTTATCACACCACTATCAAATCAGGTAAGCCAATGGGTTGCAGATAATGATGTTTGGTGTGCAAGTAAGCCTGACTATTCTGATTGTTCTGACTTACCTCCTTATGTTTAATTTAAAAAGTTCTTCGTTAACGAACTTTTGCAAATGATAAGTGAGAAAAGTAATAACTATGCACTTCACTGTGGGAGGCAGGCCTGGGCAGTATTTGAAATACAGATACAAGATACAAATACGTATTTTGTATCTGTATTTGAAATACATGATTTGAAAGTAATTTGTATTTTTTATTTCAAATAAATGTGGCTCAAAAACACATTTATACAAAATACAACTATTTTTTACAATAAATTTAAAAATAAGTTGTGTCAGACAAAAGCGAAAATCGCTAGAAACTATGACCACTAAAATTTCACATTTTACAACACTACTATTCAGCTTTGAATTGTTTCGTCTAAGGCGGATTCATTTACACTAATCATGTGATATTAAATGAAAAGCTAGAGAGTTCTATTTGCCACGGCATCTGAGATGTATCAGCCACACATTAAGTCTTTTAGCCACAACAGATATGAATAATTTCATAAAAAATTCTTTTGCCAGTAGGATTCACTACTCGGCAATTGCTAAATGTACTTTATTATGGAATTAACAGAAGACCCAAATAAGCTGAAGTCATAAAAGGTTGCCTCGGACATCAGTTAGTATATCCATGTACCACAAGATGGACCTCTCTTTTCGATTCCATAGTACAGCTAATGAAAAGAAAATCAAAATTAAATGAATTATTTGTTAAGTTAAATAAGGCTAACACGTTCTCAGCTATAGAACTGGAGTACTTAGAGGAATTTATTGAAATATTGAAACCAATAGATACGGCTTTAGACTACATACAGGGAAATAATTGCTATTATGGGAAACTTTTGCCTACTTTAATATCTGTAAGAACCAGGTTACATCGGCTGCAATATAACAATTTGAGACATTTTAGTTGTATTTTGCCAAAACTAAGGGAGAGCGTTGAGAGAAGATTTGTAAAGTTTTTCATGCTGGCTCCTGAAGCAAATAGAGGTATATTTGCGTCATGTTTCCACCCAAGTTTTAAAATGCGTTGGCTGCCAGAAAACATCACTGGAAACAAGAGGCAACGAATTTAAAACTTGGCAATAGATACCTTAGAAAAAAATTAAAAAAATCGTTAAGCAATGCTTGGATGCAGCAGATGTTGTAGTGGTTGCAGTAAAGATGATGAAGATTTTATTGTTTTTGCCGACAAGCAAATTGATAAACCTCGCACAACAAATTTGGAATTAGAGTTCAATTCAGAGCAAGATTTCCGTTTTGGAAAGCTATCCAAATATTAAAAATGCATTAAGAGAATTTAACAGTAGCTTGTGTTCCTCAGGGCGGGCCTGTAGAAAGATTATTTTCCTTAGCAGGTTTTATACATTTCCCAACAAGAGGCTGCTTATCTGATGATTCTTTAAAAAATCTAGTTTATATTAAAGGAAATACCTGTTTTATTGAATAAAGTTTTTATTTACTAACTATTAAATTCTAAATATGCTTTTTTTCACTTACTTCCCCAGTAAAAACTTGACGATAGAAAATTAAACGTAAATTTACAAAATAAGTCTCTCAAATGTAAAAAGTAAATGAACTTTTTACTAATGAAAATTTTACACTTTAACAATTTTATTGTTTAAATTGTGTATCATATGTACGTACATACTTATATAATAAGTAAATAAAATACTGGGTGGGCAACTAAGTAATTGCGGAATTCTTTTAGAAAATCAACATATATATATATACATATATATATGTATATCTATATATATATAAATCAATGTGTGTTTATATGTTTGTTTGTGCTTTATAGACGGTTAAACGGCTGGACCGATTTCCTTGAAATTTTCACAGAATCTTTCTGTATGTCTGGAAGGAACTATAGGCTATACTTTGGTTTGAAATTGTAAGTGGGGGAGTGCCACGCCCCATTAAAGAATAAGTATTAAATATTATATATCACGAAAGTTAATGCAGCTAGAGTCTTCAAATTAAGTATGGTAAACTTTGACATCCACACGAACATCCAAACAAACATTTCTGGAAAAAAATGGGTACATTAGAAGTAGTGGGTGTGGCAGCTTTCATAGCAATTGAATACTAAAATTAATATATTCGGGAAGCGATAACAGTTAGAGTACCCAAATTTTGCAAGAGACACTTTGACGTCTATATGATTATTTGAATAAGAAATGGTTGATTTAGCGTGGCACTTGCAAAATAAATATATTTTTGAACTATCAAATTTTTATTTCATTACGATGGGGGTGGCGAAGCACACCGGGTATTAGCTAGTATATATATATATATATATATATATATATGTGTGAAATAAAATATTTAGAAACAGAACTAAGAAGAGATACATATGTATGTATGCATATATGTAAATTTTTATGAGACCGAAATTCAAAAAATATTTGTATTATGTATCTGTATTTTGTATTTGAAATACACAGCTTAAAAGTATTTTGAATTTTGTATTTGAAATACACAACTTGAAAGTATTTGTGCAGGAGATGCGGGTTTTTTTTTTGGTATCTTGATAGTTATGGGTCACTTATTTGTGCCTCCGAAGAGGGGTTATTGGTCAAATGAAAGCGGCCTAAAAAATTAAATGGTTTGCGATGTAAGGCGCCAAAATCGTTGTATAAAATTTTTCCCAGCATACATTTTATTGATAATGCAAAACAGCAGATAAATGATAAAATTTGAAGATTACGTCCACATACAGATGTGATCAAAAAACGGTTTTAAAGATATTTTCCAGAACGATCTTGTAAACCATTTCGTTTTGGAGAATATCTTATAAATTTTGAGATCAAGGTGAAATCTGCATTTGAAACCTGATGTATAACTCCACTAAGAAGGGATTTTTGGAAATTCGTACTTTAAGGGGGTAAAAACGGGTAAAATCGGTAATCTTTTATCTGCTAATCTAAAAACGATACACATAAAATTGAAAAAGTATTGTAATTTGCACAAAAAATAAGCTGACAGGTGTCTGGCCTTTTTTGATTTTTCAACCCCTAAGGGGAAAAAACGGGTAAAAACTATAATTTGGTACTTTTTTGGTACCACCCTACGTAACTTCCAAACGCATATAGCTAGGAAAAAAATTTAAACTGTTTTAGGTAATCCGCGAAAAAAAAATTAATAGGAATTCGGCACTTTTTTCAAATTCGCATGTATAAGGGGTAAAAATTGTCCCTTTTTTGGTACTTTTTTAAAAGAAACTATTCTAATATTATTCAAAGGGACAAAATTTTATCATTATGATTGCTTAATAGAATATGGACAATTATTTAGGTGAAATTTTTTGAAACTTTTTTGGGGACAAAAAAGGTACCAAAAAGGGGAAAATTCCAAAAAATGTATGTAATTCCTAATTATACCGCCAATTTTCACAAAATTTTTAATTGGGATTCCACCAGACATAAAAAATGATATTATTTAGTAAAAATTTAAACACATTCATAACAGGGTAGAAAGGGGAAAAATCTGGAAAAGAGTTTTGTACTTTTTAGAACATAATTACTTTTATGCAAAAGAGAGTAGATTTACTGACTTTTAATCATGTCTATTAAAATATTTTGTTACATAGATATTTAAACATTTTAAACTTGGAATTTGGAACTTGGACCAAAAATGTACTTTTTCGCATGCCTATGGTACTTTTTGTATATTCTACGTTTATGAAGATAGGTTGTACAATCTAGGACTATTCATTCAAGGTGAGACTAAAAATGTTATGGGTAACCAAAAAGGTACTTTTTTTAATTTTATAGTACTTTTTGTATATTCTACGTTTATGAAGGTAGGATTGTACAATCAAGGACATTTGATTCCAGGTGAGACTAAAAACGTTATGGGCGACCAAAAAGGTACTTTATTGAATTTTTATGGTACTTTTTGCATTTTCTACTTTTTCGAAGCAAGAATTTTGAAATTAGTGACTTCTGATACAAGGTGAGACTAAAAATGTTATGGGTGACCTAAAAGGTACTTTTATGAATTTTTATGGTACTGTTTTGCATTTTCTACGTTTATGAAGGTAGGATTGTACAATCAAGGACTACTGATTCCAGGTGAAACTAAAAATGCGACCAAAAAGGTACTTTTTGATTTTTAATGGTACTTTTTGTATTTTCTACGTTTATGAAGATAGGATTGTACAATCAAGGACTATTGATTCCAGGTGAGACTAAAAATGTTATGGGCGCCAAAGAAGGCACTTTTTTGATTTATTATGGTACTTTTGGTAATTCTTACGTTTGCGAAACTAGAATTTTGAAATTACTGACTATTGATACAAGGTGAGACTAAAAATGTTGTGGTTGACAAAAAAGGTACTTCTTTGAATTTTTGTGGTACTTTTGTATTTTCTACGTTTTCAAAGCTAGAATTTTGAAATTAGTGAATATTGATTCCAGGTGAGACTAAAAATGTTATGGGCGACCAAGAAGGTACTTTTTTGAATTTTTATGGTACTTTTTGTATTTTCAACGTTTGCGAAGCTAGAATTTTGAAATTAGTGACTATTGATACGAGGTGAGAATGAAAATCTTATGGTCGACCAAGAAGGTACTTATTTGAATTTTTATGGTACTTTTTTAGTTTCTACGTTTATAAAGATAGGATTGTTCAATCAAGGACTATTGATTCTAGGTGAAACTAAAAATGTTATGAGCGACCAAAAAGGTACTTTTTGATTTTTAATGGTACTTTTTGTATTTTCTACGTTTATGAAGATAGGATTGTAAAATCAAGGACTATTGATACAAGGTGAGACTGAAAATGTTATGGGCGACCAAAAAGGTACTTTTCTGAATTTTAATAGGACATTTTGTATTTTTTACGTTTATAAAGCTAAAATTGTGAAATAAAGGACTATTGAGAGTTGAGAATTAAAATGATATTGGATACACAAAAAACCCTTTTCGCATTTTTATTGTACTCTTTGTATTTTTACGTTTGTAAACATAGATTCTTAAAATTAGTGTTTTTTGATCTGAAGTCTAACTTCTAATACTATGGACGACCAAGATTAATTTTTCTCGTTTTTTTTATATATTTTGTATACATAGAATTCTGAGTGTAGGTAATAATGAGCCAAGTGGAAGTTTTAGTGAAGGAAAAAATTTTACTTTTATTATTTTTAGGATAATTTTTGCAAATTATGAATCTTTATTATACCCTTCACACAGTGAAAGAGGGTATATATAGGTTTGTCATTCCGTGTGAAATTTCTACAATTTTGATTTCCGACCCCATAAAGTATATATTTTCTGAAAGCTTATGAAAAGGGGAGTCTGTCCGTGTGTATGTTGAAATCAACTTTTTGAAGCCCCCCGACATCGCTCGGACCCGGGTGAGGTATTAAAATATCAGAAATATTCGGGAGTAGATCGGTATTGAAATTCAGAAACATCGGTACATAAACAACTGAGATATGAGCAAAAACCCACGACCACCTCAATTTTTTTTTCACAAAAACAACTGTAGAATTGTGTGTATGGGGGACACACAAAACTAATAATAATCTCTCTAGCTAAACCAAGACTATTGGGTATTAAGTTAAGGGTGGTCAGCCAAAGAGATTACGCTTATAATCACTCAATAAATGATTATAATTGTAGGGAATAGGGAAAAGAAAGAGAAAATAAGTTTTAGTTTCTTTTCTTCCAATTTATTTACAATAAATTTATGTAGGTATATTCACCTTGAATATTTTTAGTTATATTGTGCACAAAGGGAGTTAAAGTTGTTGGTTCGGTGGTTGGAGAACGAGTGAGAAGCCCTTTTTATCAATAGTTTAAAAAACTTCGTTTTTGTTTAAAGAGCGACGTTAAAGGCTAAATGACATTTGGAAATTTGTACTAAAATCTGTGTAAACAACTTTAACCCTTCTTTGCACATATGATTATACAAATTTTCTTACTTAATAAAATACTTTATAATATAACAGTTAAATTCAATATTCAAATTTAGATAATATAATTAAAAAACTTATATTTACTAAAATTTCAATTATATAATTATTTAGCAATAAAAAATAACAGTTCAATAATTAAATTTAGTGTTCAAACGTTAGTTTGAACATGCCGCCGGCCTTGGCCTTAGGCCAATGATAGGTGGTGTCTGTGGATCATAAAACTTGCGTCAAAGATTTAATTGCATCTGGAAGTACTTTGGCATCTGGTGTTATTGACTCTGTTGATTGTTGGATAATCGATTGTGGTGCAGCCGTTGAGTGATGACGTAATTTATTAGTTTTTTCTTACTAGAATCTTTTTCTCTTTGAGGACTTGGGTGCAGAAACGTATGGTGAAGTTGATTGCATTTCTTGAATGTGCCCATGGAAGTGCATGACCGAATTGTATGACTTTTTCCTTGTCGACAAACCGCAACGAGTGATAATCTTTACAACCCACACACTTGCAGATATTTGGCTTACTACGTTGCAAATGATATTTTGATTGTATATCTTTGTTATGGGTTTGACGTGTAGTTGTGAATCTGCGATTGGTTCTGTAGAGAAAGTGACAACAAGCCCACGAAATTTAGATATTAATAAGAGACATAAGTAATAAGTTTAGTATAGAAATACGTTTTGTTAAATTTTATGTAAATGCCTAAAATTTAGAGAATTTGATTTCTGTGATTTGATAACTATGGAGTGTTGACACAAAATTTTAGTTTAAATTGTGAACCAAATCTACAAAAGCTTTTTTTTTTAATAATTTTTCCCTCCACTTATGCTTCTTATATCGAAAAATAATAAGCAAACATCTGGGGAATATGTAGTGCTTAACGAGATAAATATTTAATGCATTTGCACAATGTTTCGGTCGGGACAGCTGGTAAGGGAAATCACAGCTGAAATACATATTAAACCATATGCTATTTTTAGGGTTTGAACAAAAAGACTTAATGTTAACAACTAATTCTTGATTAGAAATATTTATTCTTGCACTACTACTGGAGTGCGAGACACTCCCCCTCGGACTTAAATGAGTCTCCGATTCAATGATCTGCATTAATTTAAAGTCCTGTTGAGTAAGGGTTCTTACGTTCACATTATTTGCATTTGATGAGCTTTCTTTAGGATATGGCAATATTTCATAGTTTGGTTTTAACGATTTGTCGAGATTGCGCATTTTTTCATTTTTGCTTGATGATTCCTCTTCGAGGAAGGGTAGGTTTTTTTTAGTATTTGTAGCAATTTTTTCCATTAAAGTGTTTGCTGGGTCATATTTTTCGCTCTGGGCAGGAGTTATCTTCCGATTCTCTGGGCAATCTTCAGATTGAATCAATATTGTGGGATATTTTACAGCATTCTGGGTGTTAGAAACAGCAATGTAGGGCGTGATTTGAATCAGCTCAACAATTTTACTTCTACATGCGTAGTAAGGGCTTGAGTGTTTGCTGAACTTTTGATTAATAGCCTCTGTAGTTTGACCCGAAAGCATAATATCATTGTATGAACCAACCACTTGATTCCATCTTCGGTCGAGGTCAAACAATATTACCTCTAATAGAGAGCTAGAGTGATAAGTTTGATTCCTATGATGAAATTTAGTGTAACATGTCTCTAACTGACAACAATAAAAATCGAATATTTGTTTTAGAGACGGGCTTGAGTACGCCATTTTCAGAGATTTGTCCCGATTATTTGCGTATATTACAATAAATTCTGAGTTCACGTTGTGAGTAATATCTATTATTACTGTTGTCAATGAGTTATGACAAATATTAAATATGCAATTCTACTGGGATAGGGGCTATTTCAGTATAGCGCTAGAATCGAGAGTCTAGTAAAATTTACTCAAAAAGTAAATTAGAGAATTTGCAATATTTAAGGGAACACAGATATGTTAGAGCATTACCTTCTCAGCAAAACGTTAGCTTCGAGTAACTAGTTATGGGGCGCTATTAATTTATATAGCGCTAGCTGTGTGTAATTAGTTCAATAATATATGTGTAGCCATTTACTTGTGTATCGCTAGCTAAGAGTAGCTAGTTAAGGTGCATGAAAATTTGGCAAGTTTCGAGATTTAGTGAAATAAAAACCAGAGAAACGTTTTCACTGTATTTATCCATTAAAGTTAGGGGCTATAAAGATATAGCATTAGAAACTTTTAATTATGTTAAATACGCATACGCAAATTGAGATCCTTATTATAATTTCATTCTATATTCTTTGTAAGGGGTAGGGGCTATAGGGTAATAGCACTAGATGTATGTAATCTAGTTTAATATGTAAAACAAGAATATAGAATTTAAATGTAATATATTGCATAAACATTCGTGTATAAACAATGATTGTGAGATTTGCATGGGTCTAACAAATTTCGAAAACTAGGTGAAAGAGAAAAAAATCATAGAATTTTGCTACTAATGTTGAAAAAACATGTAATTTAATTTATTTGAGAATGTATAAATCGCCATAATGAATTGCAGGTTAATTTTCAAATGATCACCAGTGGTAACCCCAATTGACGAACACCTGGAGGAAAAACTCACTGGTAACACTTGTCGGTTTTAATAGCGCCAGGTATGGGAAGTTGAAATTTTCAAATTTCGACAAAGTGAATTTAAAAATAAATAAAGCTATACACGTACTATTTTTAATAAGAGTTAATTAATTCATTATGTGTACCTGATATAATTGAGTCTTATTTAAATGAGTGCATATTTAAACGTATGTGAGTACCGACTTTATTAAACTTTGTTGAATATTTTTCTTGAAGAGAATTTGAGAGTATCTTTATATATAGTTATTGCGGAAAAAATAAATTATTAAATTATTTGTCATAAGTAGCCAAAACTAATGTGTTGAAAATGGGGAGGTTATATACAACAGATTAACAATTAACTTTAAGTAAATACAATTATTTACACATAAAGTAAACATAATTTTGTAGTTTTCCCTTAGAGTACAACGGAAATAACGAAATTTTTTATTAGGCTTTAAATTAGAGATCAGTTTCAGTTAAGTATAAGGTAAGTTTTAAATTTAAGTACATATAGGTATAATGTAATTGAACAAATGCAACACAAATTAAATTTCTCTATTCTTATGTTTTTAAACTTTATTGCACTGAACTTTACATCTCTGGTAACATAATATACATTTTCTTGTTTCCTCTCATTGACTAATTTGTTCGCGATCTCTTTTAAGTAAATAGATAAACATTCAACAAAAAGAGAGTGCTTTTAACACATGTACCATGGTACAATCAACAATTTATAAACAAATAGAACATTTTTGTGCAAATCATTGTATATTAATTTGTGTTGTCTCGCACTCCAGTAGTAGTGCAAGAATAAATATTTCTAATCAAGAATTAGTTGTTAACATTAAGTCTTTTTGTTCAAACCCTAAAAATAGCATATGGTTTAATATGTATTTCAGCTGTGATTTCCCTTACCAGCTGTCCCGACCGAAACATTGTGCAAATGCATTAAATATTTATCTCGTTAAGCACTACATATTCCCCAGATGTTTGCTTATTATTTTTCGATATAAGAAGCATAAGTGGAGGGAAAAATTATTAAAAAAAAAAAGCTTTTGTAGATTTGGTTCACAATTTAAACTAAAATTTTGTGTCAACACTCCATAGTTATCAAATCACAGAAATCAAATTCTCTAAATTTTAGGCATTTACATAAAATTTAACAAAACGTATTTCTATACTAAACTTATTACTTATGTCTCTTATTAATATCTAAATTTCGTGGGCTTGTTGTCACTTTCTCTACAGAACCAATCGCAGATTCACAACTACACGTCAAACCCATAACAAAGATATACAATCAAAATATCATTTGCAACGTAGTAAGCCAAATATCTGCAAGTGTGTGGGTTGTAAAGATTATCACTCGTTGCGGTTTGTCGACAAGGAAAAAGTCATACAATTCGGTCATGCACTTCCATGGGCACATTCAAGAAATGCAATCAACTTCACCATACGTTTCTGCACCCAAGTCCTCAAAGAGAAAAAGATTCTAGTAAGAAAAAACTAATAAATTACGTCATCACTCAACGGCTGCACCACAATCGATTATCCAACAATCAACAGAGTCAATAACACCAGATGCCAAAGTACTTCCAGATGCAATTAAATCTTTGACGCAAGTTTTATGATCCACAGACACCACCTATCATTGGCCTAAGGCCAAGGCCGGCGGCATGTTCAAACTAACGTTTGAACACTAAATTTAATTATTGAACTGTTATTTTTTATTGCTAAATAATTATATAATTGAAATTTTAGTAAATATAAGTTTTTTAATTATATTATCTAAATTTGAATATTGAATTTAACTGTTATATTATAAAGTATTTTATTAAGTAAGAAAATTTGTATAATCATATGTGCAAAGAAGGGTTAAAGTTGTTTACACAGATTTTAGTACAAATTTCCAAATGTCATTTAGCCTTTAACGTCGCTCTTTAAACAAAAACGAAGTTTTTTAAACTATTGATAAAAAGGGCTTCTCACTCGTTCTCCAACCACCGAACCAACAACTTTAACTCCCTTTGTGCACAATATAACTAAAAATATTCAAGGTGAATATACCTACATAAATTTATTGTAAATAAATTGGAAGAAAAGAAACTAAAACTTATTTTCTCTTTCTTTTCCCTATTCCCTACAATTATAATCATTTATTGAGTGCTTATAAGCGTAATCTCTTTGGCTGACCACCCTTAACTTAATACCCAATAGTCTTGGTTTAGCTAGAGAGATTATTATTAGTTTTGTGTGTCCCCCATACACACAATTCTACAACAACATTACAACAACAACATCTATACATATAAAAGAGTAACGTGACTGACTGACTGAATGACTGACTGACTGACTGACTGATTCATCATCGCACAGCCCAAACGCAAAGAGCTAGAGACATGAAATTTGGACAATCGCTTCCTCTTTCAATTTATAGCTCCACTAAGAAGGGATTTTTGGAAATTCGTACTTTAAGGGGGTAAAAAAGGGTAAAAACGGGTAAAATCGGTAATCTTATATCTGCTAAACTAAAAATGATACAAATTAAATTGAAAAAGTATTGTAATTTGCACAAAAAATAAGCTGACAGGTGTCTGGCCTTTTTTAGAATTTTCAACCCCTAAGGGGAAAAAACGGGTAAAAACTATAATTTGGTACTTTTTTGGTACACTATGTAACTACCAAACGCATAAAGCTAGGAAAAAAATTTAAACTGTATTAAGTAGTCCGCAAAAAAATATTAATAGGAATTCGGCACTTTTTTCAAATTCATATGTATAAGGGGTAAAAATTGTCCCTTTTTTTGGTACTTTTTTTAAAATAAACTTTTCTTATATTATTCAATGGGACAAAATTTGACAATTATTATTTCCTAATAGAATATGGACAACTATTTAGGTGAAATTTTTGGAAACTTTTTTGGGGACAAAAAAGGTACCAAAAAGGGGAAAATTCCGGAAAATGTATGTAATTCCTAATTAGACTGTCAATTTTCACAAAATTTTTAATTGGGATTTCACTAGACATAAAAAATTATGTAATTTAGTAAAAATTTAAACACATTCATAACAGGGTAGAAAAGGGAAAAATCGGGAAGAGTTTGGTACTTTTTAGAACATAATTACTTTTATGCAAAAAAGAGTAGATTTACTGAGTTTTAATCATGTCTATTAAAATATTTTGTTACATAGATATTTGAACATTTTAAACTTGGAATTTGGAACTTGGACTAAAAATGTACTTTTTCGCTTTTCTATGGTACTTTTTGTATTTTCTACGTTTATAAAGGTAGAATTGTAAAATAAAGGACTATTGATTCCAGGTTAGACTAAAAATGTTATGGGTGACCAAAAAGGTACTTTTTTGAACTTTTATGGTACTTTTTATATATTCTACGTTTGCGAAGCTAAAATTTTAAAATTAGTGGCTATTGATAAAAGGTGAGACCGAAAATCTTATGGTCGACCAAAAAGGTACTTTTTTGAATTTGAATGGTACTTTTTGTATTTTCTACGTTTATGAAGGTAGGATTGTACAATCAAGGACTATTGATTTCAGATGAGACCAAAAATGTTATGGGCGATCAAAAAAGTACTTTTTTGAATTTTTATGGTACCTTTTGTGTTTTCAACGTTTGCGAAGCTAGAATTTTAAAATTAGTGGCTATTGATACAAAGTAAGACTAAAAATGTTATGGTCGACCAAAAAGGTACTTTCTTGAATTTTTATTGTACTTTTAGTGTTTTATACGTTTATGAAGGTAGGATTGTACAATCAAGGACTATTTATTCCAGGTGAGACTAAAAATGTTATGGGCGACCAAAAAGGTACTTTTTTGAATTTGTATGGTACTTTTTGTATTTTCAACGTTTGTGAAGGCAGAATTTTGAAATCAGTGACAATTAATACAAGGTGAGACTAAAAATGTTATGGTCGACCAAAAAGGTACTTTTTTGAATTTTTATGGTAGTTTTTCTATTTTCAACGTTTGCGAAGCTAGAATTTTAAAATTAGTGGCTATTGATACAAGGTGAGACCGAAAATATTATGGTCGACCAAAAAGGTACTTTTTTGAATTTTTATGGTACTTTTTGTATTTTCTACGTTTATAGAGGTAGAATTGTAAAATAAAGGACTATTGATACAAGGTAAGACTAAAAATTTTATGGGCGACCAAAAAGGTACTTTTTTGAATTTTTATGGTAGTTTTTCTATTTTCAACGTTTGCGAAGCTAGAATTTTAAAATTAGTGGCTATTGATACAAGGTGAGACCGAAAATATTATGGTCGACCAAAAAGGTACTTTTTTGAATTTTTATGGTACTTTTTGCATTTTCTACGTTTATAAAGATAGGATTATACAATCAAGGACTATTGATTCTAGGTGAGACAAAAAATGTTATGGGCGACCAAAAAGGTACTTTTTTGAATTTGTATGGTACTTTTTGTATTTTCAACGTTTGCGAAGGTATAATCTTGAAATTAGTGACAATTGATACAAGGTGAGGCTAAAAATGTTATGGGTGACCAAAGAGGTACTTTTTTGAATTTTTATGGTACTTATTGTATTTTTAACGTTTGCGAAGCAAGAATTTCGAAATTAGTGACTATTGATACAAGGTAAGGCTAAATATGTTATGGGCGATCAAAAGGGTAGCTTTATGCATTATAATGGTACTTTTTTAATTTTCTACGTTTAAAAAGTTAAAATTGTGAAATAAAGGATTATTTATTCAAGTTTAGAATTAAAATGATATTAAAGACACAAAAAAAGCCTTTTCGCATTTTTATTGTACTCTTTGTATTTTTACGTTTGTAAACATAGATTGTTAAAATTAGTGTTTTTTGATGCGAGGTCTAAGTCCTAATATTATGGACGACCAAAATTACTTTTTCTCTTTTTATATATTTTGTATACATAGAATTCTAAATAAAGGTAATAATAAACCAAGTGGAAGTTTTATTGAAGGAAAAATGTTTCTTTTATTATTTTAGGGTAATTTTTGCAAAATATGAATCTTAATTTTTTAAATTCAGTAGCATTGATCTTGCTTTCAGTTAGGAAATATATGCCCGATATATCCTTACTCTACTTTTTATATTTCTAAGTAAATTGAATCAGAGATACAAATTTTCATAAATTGAACCAAAAATATTTAATAATTATAAATAGAACTTGAGCATTCAATAAATAGTAAGAACTGCGCTAACGAAGTAGCGGGTTAAATGCTAGTACATACATACAAACGTGTATACTGGTTAGAGAAAACGTGGCATCGAATCCCAGCTGAGCCAAAAAAAATTTTTTTTATATTTTTTTTTATATTTTTTTTTTTAATTTTTTTTTTATTTTTTTTTTTTATTTTTTATTTAAAATATTATTTATATTTTTATTATTTTTTTTTTAATTTTTTTTTTTATTTTTTTTATTTTTTTTTGTTTTATATTTATTATATATATTTTAATAATTAAAAAAAAAATTTTTTCTTTAAATTTTTTTTTTTAATTTTTTTTTTAAATTTTTTTTTTAAATTTTTTTTTTTTTTTATTTTTTTTTTAACATACATACGTTAATTTTTAATTTTACAATGGGATGTTTTTATATATGTATGTTTTTTATATGAATGTACGTATTTCATATGGGATGAATGGTGTCACAAACCACTGTTATTGCATGACTACACGTTGTGAAGGGTATATAAGATTCGGCACGGCCGAATATAGCGCTCTTACTTGTTTTTGATCTTGCATTGATCTGGCTCTTAGTTAATATATGTCCTATATATCTTTACTGTACTTTTTATTTTTCTAAGTAAATGGAATCAGAGATAAAAATTTTCATAAACTGAACCAAAAATATTTAATAATTATAAATAGAACTTGAGTTTCAATAAATAGTAAGAACTGCGCTATCGAAGTAGCGAGTTAAATGGTAGTTAATGGATAAAGGGATTAAGCAAGTGAATTTGCATTTACTTAACTTAATTCTATGAGTTAGCAAAGGAGTTATAGATCAAAATGTACGAAAATTTATACCGCACAGTGTATTTTTTAGTGTAGTATTAAAAAAAAACTTAAACTTAATAAAACGGACAAAATTAGATGTACGATTCTGAAATTGTGCAAACATTGCTTTTTGGCCAAAAGCTTTGTTTTAACGGAAAATAAATTTGACACGCCCACTTTCACGCCCACCTCCCATATAATGCTTTTTCTCAAATTCTATAATCTTCTTCTTCTAAATATATAAAACTGGATGTATGTAACGTATGGACTCCAAAACGGCTGGACCGATTTTGATAAAATTTTCAAATAATCTTCAGAATATTTATGCGGGTGACACTGTAGAGTCTGATATTTGGTTTTCGGTGTGCGGGCGTGGCAAAATCCATTTTTTATATTGCACCACCAATGTCATATACATATATTTTTATTTCGTTTGCTTTTTTTATATTATTTTTTATAAAGTCGTCATGTTTTTCAAAACGAGACATCAAACTTTTAAATCGGTTTTGTAGTTTCGAAGATATTCACAAAAAACCTATTTTAATAACGATCCAATATCAAAATTTTATAACTTTCGAAATGTTGCATTCAAAAATCCAAGTTTTCGGTTTATTTACAAAAAATATTTACAGCTCAATAAGCAAATTCAATTGAAACTGGCCGGCAAATTAATCAAACACAAATCGATCGACACGGTAATGGATAAAGAACAAGCCGTCAATTATCCCACTAAATTCTATCGATTGTTTTGCAGTTCTACCGCTAACCTATGCGCTCTTTAAGGATGTAAAGTTTGAATAATTGAGCCGTATATGTGTTCCAATAAAAAAGTATGCTGAATCGATTAAAGCTGGTTCTAAAGCAATACGATCAGTAGTTTACATTTTATTGAGGTTTAGTTACGTACGTGAATTAGTGAAGAGGTCCCTACGGATACTATTATTAAAAGAAATCAAATTTGGTGGTTGCGGAAATGGTGATCCGTCACAGTACACGCTACGAAAAAATGATTGAGGAGCAGAGACGTGTTATCGATGATAGATTTAAAGAATTTATGAAAGACGAGGAGAGTTACAATGATGATGATGTTGCATTCAACGTCGAGAAGATCATAATCACAAGAAAGCTTCAGTTACTCGAAAATACTACAATAAAAGTTCCTATGACGCAATGCAGGCTGAACTGGTTATACAGAAACAACTTCTGGAAACAATAAATTTGATAGTGTCTAATCAAAAGAATCATGATCAAACCAACAAGAGAATTTTACGATCGTTAGATATATTAGGTGATCTTCATCAAAAACTTTTTAAGGAAATGGAAAATAAAAAAATTTAAATAGAAGAAAGGCACCGGCACAATACGTTGCGAGTAAACGAAGTACAATATAAATGGAAAAACCATACTAAAAATTCAAGAATACCAAAGTGATGACTGAAGTGAATTTTATTTTTTTATTATGTCTTTTTAATTTTTATTTCTTTAAAAAGAATTATTTTATTATTATACCCGCCACCAAAAAAATGGTGGGGGTATATTCGTTTTGTCATTCCGTTTGTAACACATCGAAATATCCATTTTAGACCCCATAAAGTATATATAAGTTAACAGTGCAAAACTTTGCACCCTTTAATTATAATTTTTCCACCAAACCAATAGTGCTTGGTTTCATATTAATTTTTAAGCTTAATGCACTTAGCAAAAATATGTAAAACTTCCCATAAATGCAGACGATTTTCCAGGAACTTGTCTGCAGCCAACATCTATTGCATAAGTATTTTTATAAGAAATAATTTCCTAAGAAGAAATTATGTGTAAAAGTTTCGTTTTAAGCTAAAAGTAAAACAACAAACTCCTGTTGTGCCCCACAACAGCAAAGGCAAACAAAAAGGTTTTTAATTTTTTTTTATAAAAATAGTGCAAAAAACCTTAACTGGCGTCCGCGCTAAATTTAAAAAAAAAATCCTTCAGGTGATAAATTAAGCCTAAAGGAACCACGTCCTTGGTAGAAATTAAGCAGGGTGCATGCCGAACTTTGAAATAAAAATAAAAGGAATAAAAATCCTGTAAACGAAAAAAAAAAAATAGAAAATGAAAAATCAGTTCAGTTCAGTTAATGAAAAAAAATTAAAAAAACAAATATAAAAATCTTAGTGATAAATGGAACAAAAATCCTAAAAACATTAGAACAAGATTTGAAAAATCAGTCGTAAAATAAACAAAAAAAATTTTGTTCTTTTTGAAAACGAAATTGTAAAAATAAAAATCTAAGTGATAAAAGGAACTAAAATACAGAAAACAACAAGAACAAAAAGTGAAATTAATACAATTTTTTTTTTGTAAAAAAATAAATAAAATAAAAATTTTAGTGATAAAAAGAAATAAAAACCCACAAGAGAAGAACAAAAACGTAAAATCAGTGAAAGAACGTGGCCTGAAACCAACGAAAAATTTTGATAGGGATATACAATATTAGCCAATAGAAATAAAAGGTGAAAAGTGATCCTACATCATCAAGGCAACAATAGCAATAACGGTAAATAAGGCTCCTTAGTAGCGAAAGCGAAAATGGGGCACTACGTGCCAGCCATTACCAAATGACTCCAGATGATATCAGTAGAAGAGACTTGCAACCCACAGAGAATTTTCAAAGTGGTTTCATCCTTTGCACCCCTACCTGTGCTAACAGAGGCAAGGACTTCAAACATACCAATCTTGGAATCTGCACTTGACCAGCAGCAGCGATCTTGGAATCTGCACTTGACCAGCAGCAGCGAGAAGAATCAAAGAACTCAAGTGGAGAAAATTATTTGTAAGTAAGGCTAGAATATGGGCCCTCTACAGAAGAGTGATAGGCTCAAAATGAGGCTTATACCCAAGGATGACACATTGGCTATATACGAGTGTACTGCGGCCTACAATTACGTACGCTTCGTTAGTATGGTGGACATCCTTAGAGAAGAAGGTGAATATAAAACCTCTTCAAAAGATACAGAGACAGTGCTGCATTAGTATTTGTGGCGCCATGAGGACCACATCGACAATGGCCATTGAGAATATATTATCCATTTGACCAATTGAGATATAGGTAAAATATGAAGCGGCCTTAGCTGCCACAAGATTAATGACAATAGATGAGTGGCTTATAAGAGAACATAAGACCAGATACCAAAAAATAACGGATATCTTACCGATGGGAAATATTACGGAATTAATATGTGATAAAATCCCGATGAGATATGAGAATACTAACTGCATCACTATAATACCGGAAGAGGGAGAATGGGATGAGATAATCAGGATGGGAAACAACCATGGAATCGATCTTTATACAGACGGTTCAAAGATTGGTGACCAAACTGGAATGGGCTTATACGACATAAGCCGAAGTAGAAGCAAATACTTCCGTCTACCAGATCACAAAACTATTTTTCAGGCTGAGATCATGGCGACTACGGAAGGAATTAAATGGAACTAACCAGTGTAATTACAAGTCATACGGAGTTGAGAACTCATCTAGCTCGCATGAGATTATCTGAGGAGACAACATGTAGAGCATGCGAGGAAGAGGATGAGACTGTGGTACACTACCTCTGTCATTGTCTTGCGTTTGGGCATATTAGGCGCGAAAACTTTACAGTGTATACTATGCCGAACTTAGAATACCTGGGGAACTCGAACTGGAGATCCGTAAGGCGTTACATCGAGGGGACTGGGTTCTTGGACTAGTCCGTCATTTATGGGAAATTATGTTTATGGGTTTTGCTTGGGAATTCCGTTTTCCATATGGAGCGCACAACATGCCAACTGGGCATAAGTGCATACCTGTCATGGGTTTGGGCTTTATACCCCTCATTTTCAACCTAACCTAACCTATATTTTCTGAATAGTTAAACCAATAACCTATACAAATTATATTAAACAAAAATGTATCGCTGATCATTTATTGACCAAGTAAATAAAGTAAAACTTTTTCATCCAGTGAAAAAATAATAAATCGTCATAAAAAGTTAGAAAAAACTTAAACAACTTTTGAAAGTTTAACTAAAAAAAAACAACAGAACAAATTTGTATAAAGTGAAGCACATGGCGGGCATACAGTGAATTTTTCTAAAATTGTATTAGTAGGTTTGTGCCAAAATGTAACTAAAGATCATAGAAGCATCAACTATTTCATTTTTATGTTTCGAAAGAACGAATAACAAGCAACAATCAAAAAAAAATCACACAAAATTGTTCAAAAATAGTAATAAATTTAATTGCTGTAAAAATATACGTACATATTACTATCAGGGAAGTAGATTTATCATAAAAGTGATGCAAGTGTACAGGCTGTACGAAATTGAAAAGTGAAAATACTTAAAATTCTTTATTTTCATAAAACCGTTAACAACGGTCCATGTCTCAAAAATAGCAAGTATAAAGACAACCGAAAATAACGGGCAACGAAGTGTAAAATAGAATTAAAAAGAAAAACCAATACAAAAGCAAAATAAAAACCGAGAAAAAAAAGTGGTGGAAAACAAAGCAAAATGAAAAAAAAACTAAACTAGCATTTAAAGACAAAAGAGAGAAAAACATGTTCTAAAATTGAAAGAAACAAAAGTACAAAAAGAAAATATGAAAAAAAAACCAACTACATATAAAAACAATTCATATGCAAAATGACATATAAAATGACTGTAATAACAAACAATATAATAAATATGTATCTCTGTGAAGTGTAAATTGAAAAGCCAATTGAATGAAAGTATATACAACAAAAATGAAAAGAAGTAATATTACAAATTAAAAAAATAAAATCAAAATTTACAATACATAAACTAAACTAACCAAATTAGAAACTGGCAAGTGAAGAAAAAACAAAAAAATGTAAACCGAAACCATTAATAAAAAAAAAGTTACAAAAATACACATATTAAGCTAATGTAAGCAGAAAAAAAAGAAGTTTTTATTTTCATCATGTTGTCCACTGAATGCTGATCTAGCGTGTAAGGATAGAAGCAAATTAAGTGCAAAAATACAGCCAGAGAGAGAGAGAGAAAGTAAAGTGTAAGATAATATTTAAGGATATTTACTTTAGATTAAATTTGTTTACAATTTTGTTTCTTATCACATTGATTATTATCCCAGCAAACAATTTGGTAAGAAATTACATTATACAAATTAGCAAAATTTAAACCTAACTAATTTTACACTTACTTAAACCAGGAAAACAATGATTTGTAAAACATATCAAATACTCATGTATAAAAAAAATGAATTGTTTAATTTATATATAAAAGCAAAAAAAAATATGTATATAATAAGTTGTATACAATAAAATACAGTTACATAAGCAGTTTTAATTTTAATTTCTTTTATAAGCCGAAACATAAAATAAGACGAAATTCTAATAAATATGAAAAACAAAATACTTATTGAATTTATATTAATATGGGAAAATCAATAATAAATATATTTACTTAATACTTGCATATACTTATATACATATATAAAAAAAAATTCTTAAATATTATTTAAACAAAAATAATTTTAATACAATTAATTTAAAAAAAAAAAAATATTAAATTGGATGACAAAATTTCGAATTTTTACAACAAAAAAAAAACAGAAAATTTAATATTTGATAAGAATATTAAGAGCAAACCTCACACATACTGGAACAATTTTAGAACGTTTTTGGAAAAAATTCCAATTTAATTTATTTTACAAAACTGTTATAAAGTACTAAAGGCCTGCAATTGTTGCACTATACAACATAGCAACATGTGTCACATAATGCAACTGCTAATTCATGCAATGCCGAAAATGCATGTTTGACAAAGACATATAAAGACAGTGTATAATTAGTTTAATTAAATCTGTACATAGTTCTAACAGTGATATTGCATACATGAGCATAGAAAATGAGAAAGTCAACACATGCGACACGTGTGACATATGCAGCACATGTTTTTCATAGTGAATTTTAATCATTGCAATAGAACATTATATGCAATAAAATCAGAAATTTATTTAATATAATTGTAGTTACATACTTTAAGGAAATTTCTTTTAAGGATTTATTTATTTTATAAACCCGATTTTCATGTATGAAACGCTCAATGATTTTTTGGACCGTAGAAGAATTCATGTTAATCATTTTAGCTATTTTTCGCTGTGAGTGGCCGTTTTTGAAATCGTTTAAAACCAATACTCTTTGCTCTAAAGTGGTACGCGGACTCATTTGAATTTTTGTAAATTGACACTCCAAGGAACGAATCTAAACTAACAATTCAACAAAAAACATTGCTAGAATTAAAAATACGAAAAACGAAACCAAAAACAAAGCTGCATTGAAGTACCGTTACAGTATTTTTATTTCTATTATTTCATAACATATTTCATAACAGCGTACAACAGCTTGCCTAAGTTGCAATGACATGCTAAGACAGTGGGCCAATTCAAAGTAGACTCTCATATTGTACTATGTCATATAATTCATATTAATATGACTAGTGACTTTGAACACCTTTTGTTAACAAATTATGTATTTAATACAAGAAAGAAGACAAAGAGATGACGCTGTTAAAAATTGTATGTATACAGGAAAGAAGAAAATAGAAAATATTCTCTCTGAGAGGTGAGAAGCGAAGAAATTCTCTCTGAGAGACAGTATGGTTAAAAGTATAACATAAACAGTTTCTTATACATAGGAAACAAATGTGTAAAGTCATATTATTTTTTTTGTATGGAAATTACTAACAAAAATTTTATGCATGCATAAAATAATATGAAATAGCACAAATATGACTGATATGCAACCACTTTGAATTGGCCCAGTATGTTTGAGTTGGCATAACATGTTATAACACCTTGTTTAAATTCGCATGCCATAGCAAAGCATGAAATCTTTGAAAATGACATTTTTACAGAAAATGTTGAATTGTGCAGGAGTCTATAAAGTACCTTCTAGCTTTTGTTTTACAAGG
The DNA here is from genome assembly GCA_941918925.1 of Phyto melanocephala. Lineage (NCBI taxonomy): Eukaryota > Metazoa > Arthropoda > Insecta > Diptera > Rhinophoridae > Phyto > Phyto melanocephala. The sequence goes on from OW799233.1 coordinate 63,000,619, forward strand.
TGCGTTTAATTAATTATTTCTAACTGAAAATAATTTCTGCAGTAGCTCAAACGAATATTCTTATCATCATCATAAAAATTAAAAATATACAAAAAAATTATTTCAAAAGTTATAAGGAATCAAAATCAAAATGCTTACATGTCATTCTTCGATAATAATATATTTAAGCAATTGCTTAATAATTTTGATAAAGTTGCAAAAAGACTATTGCAAAACAGCCCATTTCAACAAACAAAAATAAAGTTAATGAATATATTATACTTTTAATTGAAAATTATAATTTGATAACAAACAACACAAAAACTTATTCGATTGAAGTGTGGCGATCTATACAAAATCATTTTTTTCAAAATTAAACCAACGTAGACTAAAACTAATACAATGTTTTTCTAAGCTCGATTGTACCATTAAAATACCTGAAAAAATAGAATCACTTGTACTTATTGATAGTACAATTGTAATAAAAGGTGAAGCAGATCCCATAGAAAACAATAGAGAATTAATAATAAGCATAGCAACGATTGAACAGAAAAGAACATATGTACATAAGCATGTGTGCTTCTATTATTCGTGAAAATTATGATGGAAACCTTTACAGTCATTTTTGGACAAAATAGATTTGATATACGACCTCACTGAAGAAAACGTACGACTTACTTTCATAAACTTCATTAAATCGAAATTAGAAGCGAAAGCAAGAGAGGCATTGCCTGACAACATTAAGACTGCTTTAAAACATGCAGTTAGGCCTGATAGCTCTAAGGTTATAGCAGGAAGAATAGCCGCTTTGAGTGTAAGAGACAACAATTATTCCGAATTTACTAAGCAAGCAGAGGAACTTGCTGATTCACTTAAACGTTCTTGAGTTGTGAAAGGAATTACAAAAGATAAAGCTCACGAAATGGCAACAAACTGTTAGTGCATGTCGTTCAAACGCAAAGTCTGACTTAGTAAAATCAATAATCGCGTCATCTAATTTTTCGGACTCAAAAGAAGTCGTGGCTAAGTTGGTAATCAAACGCTCAACGGAGGTAAAAGAACAGGTCCTAGCATTTCAAACGCATAACAGAAATAGGCAAAATGACACTCGTTTCGATAGCTATCCACATCAAGGGAATAATTTCAATCATTTTCGTATCAATAACTTTTTAAGAAATAATCGTGGTAATGTTAATAACTATTATCATAGAAGGAACAATAGCTTCACTCAAAACAACCGTTTCCAAAATAATTATAGGGGTCATAGTAGATGACGTGTGCCACCAAGAGGTAACAATTCTAGGGCTTACGTTAGGTCTTTAAACTTAGAAGCCCCTCAGCAGATGCTGTTGAGGGAGGAAGAAGGACACAACTAAATCTTGACCAACAAAATTTTCAACCAACCGTTTATTGTTTTAACCTTAATTTTTCTGACTTTATTAAAGTAAATTGCAGTGACACAAAAACCACACCTACTTTTCTTGTCGATACACAAGCAGATGTTTCACTTATTAAATACTCCTGCATAAATCCAAACATTTTTTTTAAATCAAAACGAAATAATTAATATTACTGGCATAACTTCTAATGGAACTTTAACCTTAGGAACAATCTGCACTAATCTGGTTATATCGGATTTCTTAGTTAGTCAAGTATTTCATGTTGTCAATGATGATTTTAACATCCCAGTTCTCAAAGAAAACAAATGCAAAATTGACTATGAAAATATGAATTTGACGATTGCGATTTGAAATAAGAAACTACAGATACCAATACTGAATGGGGCAAGGACTTTTTCTTGTATCATTCCACCTCGATGTGAAGTTAATCGGGTATTTCATTTATGTAACATTCAAGAACCTATGTTTGTGGACTCCCATGAAATTTGCAAAGGCGTTTTTGTAGGGAAAGGAATAAGATTCAAATAACGCTATTCTGCGTATTATGAACACAACAGTCGAAATAAAGTGCATTAGTAATAATAAAATAAAAATGGAAAGACTTATAAATTTTTACATTTATTCTATTAATGAAAATGAAATCAACAAAGAACGCATTATAGAACTGAAAATTATACTGAACAACCAAATGCCAGATGAAGTTCAGAATATCCTCATGCCATTGTGTGAAGAATAAGCAAACATTTTTTCTTTAAGGGGCGATAAAATGACAATAAACAATGTTTAAGAACAGAAATTTCGAATAGCTGACTCATCACCAGTTTATATTAAGAATTATAGACTTCCGCATTCTCAAAAAGAGGAAATTGACAAACAAGTTCAGACTTTATTGGAAAACAATTTAATAGAACCAAGCAGTTCAAATTACAATAGTCCATTAATTTTAGTTCCGAAAAAGAGTTCCGATAACAAAAAAACTTACAGAATGTGTGTTGACTATCGTGCAGTTAACAAAAAGCTGATCGCAGACAAATTTCCTTTACCACTCATTGACGTTATTCTAAACTAATTAGGCCGCGCGGAACATTTCTCTATTATTGATTTATTTTCTGGGTTTCATCAAATTCCATTACATCCTGGATCACGTGACATGATTTCATTTAGTACAGATAAAGGTTCTTTTAGGTTTAAAGTTTTACCATCTGGTTAAATGTTGCACCCAACTAATTTTCACGAGTGTTGTCCATTGCCTTTTCAGGACTACCGCCGGACCAAGCATTCTTGTATGTCGACGACATTATCGTTATTGGCTGCAGTATGCAACATCATCTAAACAATTTAAGAAACGTTTTTGAAATATTTAGAAAATACAAGCTAAAAATTAATCCCTATAAATGCGATTTTTTTAGACCAGAAGTAACCTTTTTGGGTCATAAATGTACGTCCAAAGGTCTTTTACCCGATGATTCAAACATAAAAATCATTCAAAATTATCCAGTTCCAACAGATAAAGATGGAGTAAGAAGATTTGTAGCATTTGCTAATTACTATCGAAGGTTTCATACATCTTTTGAATATTTTAAATCAAGTTTGATAAAACCAAATTTATTGCAGTATCCTAACTCTGCAAACAAATTTATAATAACTGTAGACGCATCAAAGATAGGATGAGGTGCAGTCCTCAGTCAAAATTTTAATGGTAAAGACTTACCAATATATTTCGCATCTGGATCATTTAATAAAGCTAAATAAAAACAAGTAACAGTGCTATATTCGGCCGTGCCGAATCTTATATACCCTTCTGTTGTGTATTATTGAAATAAAACGCTCTTTAGTTATTAGTTAAAATATAACTAATTATAAAAGATTTATTAATTCATTTGGGATATAAAGAAAGTAGATGATTGAATGCACGCTAGTTAAAGATTGATTAGCTGATACTTAAAATTAAGAAGGATAAGTATATAAAGAATTGAGAAATGACAGATTATAAAGAAGGGTTACCAACTATTCATTATGTACATTACAATCTTCCACGCTAATGTTGGACGTAGTCATTGAGGTAAGCTGGTTGTCTTCTAATACGACCGGATCTTCTCACAGCATCCTCTTGTATTCTTGAAAACGGCGATTGCAAATTTGTTTCATGAGCTTGCCCAATAGATGGGGTGGCAACCCTGCGTTCTATTTGAACTTCTTCAATTCTCGGTTTTTCTTGAACTGCTGGATCAGCAAACGTTACCGATTTTTTCGGCTTTGCTACTCCTGACTGATATAATTGGTTTATGTGGCGTTTTAACTCGTATCCATTGTCGAGCTTTATTTGATAATGAAGACGACCAAACTTCATTTTAACAGTTCCAAATTTCCAAGTTGATTTATTTTTTTCGTACCACCGTACCTGCACCGTACCTGCACCCTATCTCCCACGCTAATTTGGCGGACTCCTGGTGTGATTATTGCTGATGTAGTTTGTTTTACTGGACGCATTGCGTCTAGTTTTGTTCTAATTTCACGACCAAGATATCTTTGTGCGGGACTTTGACCATTGGCTAAAGGGGTTGCCCTGTAATAACGTTATAGATTTTTCGGACGTAGGAGCATCTTTAATTATTCGAATTTCCGGCCATTTTGACTTAGCGTCAACCAGTACGAAAAAATGATGATTCTGGAATGGACCGGCATAATCAATGTGGACCCGCTGAAAATTTTCATTTGGGTCTTCCCAATGATGAGTTACCACTTTGGGTGGACTTTTTTTTACTTTTGCACAACTGGCACATGCTCTTACCAAACGTTCAATGTCGGAATCTATGCCTTTCCAGAAACAATATTTCCTTGCTAGTTGCTTCATTTTAACGATGCCAACATGTGTATGATGCAATTCTTTTAAGATTTCTTCTCGCAACCCTGTAGGAACAACCACACGATCACCTTTGAATATCACGCCATCTTGAATAGAATATTCGGTATCAAAGTTGTTTCCTTCTATTAAATCTTTCTTTAATTTACAAAGTTCAGAATCGGTTTCTGTTTTATTAGCTATTGTAGTGGCCGTAATTGAAAAAGTAGAAATTACGTTAATAGTTTGATCTTGAATAACACGTACCTCTTCATCTAAAAAATGTTTGAAATTTTGTGCTTCATTTATAGGTGCTCTTGATAAACAATCTGCATTTACGTTGTCTTCGGCTTTTCGGTGTTCAATTTTGTAGTTGAATCCTTGAAGGAATGACGCATACCGAAGCAGTCTGGCTGATGTCATGTCTGGTGTTTTTGCATTTTGATGGAAAATTCTAGAAAGTGGTCGGTTATCCGTTAGCAAGGTGAATTCCCTACCATGTAAGTACATGAAGAATTTATCTACGGCAAAAATAATCGCTAATGCTTCTCTGTCTAGCTGGCTGTAGTTTTGTTCTGCTCTTGTTAATGCTCTCGATATAAACGCTACTGGGCGTTCTTCCCCATCCATTATATGAGATAACACAGCTGCTATCCCCGTTGGACTTGCATCACAAGCTAGCGTTACTGGCAATTGTTGATTATAAGGCACCAAAACTCTATCTTGCAATATTTCACGTTTTAATTTTTTGAATGCTTCTTCGCATTTTGTGGACCAAGTAAATTTTCGATTTTTTTCTAAAAGTTGACGTAATGGAAATGTGAGTGTAGAAACATCTGGAATGAATTTGGAGTAATATGTTATCATTCCGAGGAATCTCCTAGTATCATCCGTGCTTTCAGGCCTTGGGAGGTTTACGATCGCTTGTACTTTGGTTGGACATTTCGATATTTTGTTGTGGCTAATAACATAGCCGAGATATCTAATTTGCTCTTTAAAATACTCACATTTGTTTTTATTTACATGTAGTTGATATTTGGTCAATCTTTCAAAACAATTGATTAGACGCTCTTCACACTCTTCTAACGTTGCACCATGAATAATGATGTCATCGAAATATGAGATAGTACCATGTAGTCCTTGTAAACTTTGATCTAAAATGCGGTTAAATTCGCTAGAAGTAGTTTTGATTCCAAAAGATAAGCGATTCATTTGGTACGTACCTCGGTGTGTCGAAATTGTTTGTACCTGTTTACTTTCTTCGTCAACCATCACGTGAAGATACGCTTTGTATAAATCTAATTTACAGAAGAATTTAGAGTTTTTTAAACTGTTAAATATTTCGTCGATTCTCTTAACTGGGTAATGGGCTGATTCTAGTTGCGGGTTTACAGCGACCTTATAATCTACGCACAACCGTACATTCCCATCAGGCTTCGGAATCACCACCAACGGTGACCCCCAATTGCTTGTATTCACTTTAGAAATTATACCATCTCTTTCCAGACTATCAAGTTCCCGATCCACTTTCTCACGAAGAGCAAAGGGTACTTGCCTTTCCTTTAAGAACACGGGTTTCGCTCCTTCTTGCAGCTTTAAACTACACACCAAGTCTGGGATGCATCCTACTTTTTCCTGAAAAATTTGTGGAAATTTTTGTTGTACTTGAGAAATTGCATTTATTTTCATATTTTCACTAGTGCGATTTTTATTGCCACTTTGTTGATCAATTTCCGCTAAATTAATTTTCAAATGGCGAATCCACACACGCCCCAACAAAGCTGACTGCTCTGTTGACACCACTTACATTTGCTCTTTTGATGACTTGCTGTTGTATTTCACATTTACGTTCACGACACCCAACGGTATGAAAATATCCCCCGTGTAGGATCGAAAAGCAATATTAGTTTTTTCCATTTTCGTGTTTATGTTTAATTTGTTAAAATCATTTTCGGGAATTAAAGTATACCCTGCACCAGAAGCTACTTCAAATTGCTGTTCTTTGCCTTCAATAAACACTTTTGTAAAAAATTTTTGTGCATCTGTATGTGACACTGCTGTGTTGCTGTAGATGTCGATTACTTGATTAACGCCAAAAAAATCATCTGTTTTTGTTGTGAATGATTCGATAGAATTTGATGCGTTGTTGTCGTTATTGGTATTTTTCGATTTCTTTTGTTTCATTCTATCCTGAATACAAACCTTTTGTACATGACCAGTTTTACCACATGAGTTGCATTTTAATTTGTTCTTATTCGTTTTGCACTCTTTCGATAAGTGATTACTGCGGCCACATCTTAAACACAAACCTTCTATGCCCAATTCGCTGTAGTTAACCCTTGTTGATGACTTTGATGTTCGATTTCTTGAAATACTACGATTACGATTTCTACCGCCACGATGATTATCGCCATATTGATGACGGACTTGATGAATATCACCTGTAGAACCAGTTGCAGTGTTTGCAATTACTTTGTTGTTTATTTTAGCGGCTTCCAGTGTTTTTGCCTTTTCGACAATCTGTGTAAAAGTTGACTTTGTATCTTGTAGTAGCTGTTCTCTGATGTAGCCATCACGCAATCCTCTAATTAGCTGCGATCTAAGAAAAATTTCGGAAACAGACTTCCCACATTCACACACAAAATCACACTCCGTTGCCCTTCGTTGTAAAACAGCTACAAAATCTGAAAGAGATTGGTCACTATTCTGAATTTCAGAAAGAAATTTGTGTTGTTCTACTAACACGTTCTTTTTGGGACAGAAGTGTGTTTCCAGCAGCTTCACTATTTCGTTATATTTGAGCTGGTTTATGTTTTTAGGGGCAGCTAATGTCGTCAGCAGTGAATATGTCTCTGACCCTATGTACTGCAACAAAAGTTTGGCACACATGTCCTTATCATCAAAAATTTTCTTAATTTGAAAATGAATTTCCAAACGCTCTTTGTACATCCGAAATGATTCTGTTTTTGGAACGAATTCATCAAAATTTGAAATGATATTGACACTTGTGCTAGTTGGTTGTTGAATTGCTTGTATTTGCTGCTGTTGCTGTTGCATCGTCGTAGTCATGGCTGTTATTGCTCGTAACAATTGCTCCACCTGGGCCTCCATTTTGTTTGAGGTTAAGACCGTTCACTACCAATGTATTTTTTCCTTTAGTTGTTGAATTTTTGTTTATTTTTTTTTAGTTTGATAATTTTGCTCTTTATTTTTCACCTTCGTCGTCAATACTGTTGTGTATTATTGAAATAAAACGCTCTTTAGTTATTAGTTAAAATATAACTAATTATAAAAGATTTATTAATTCATTTGGGATATAAAGAAATTAGATGATTGAATGCACGCTAGTTAAAGATTGATTAGCTGATACTTAAAATTAAGAAGGATAAGTATATAAAGAATTGAGAAATGACAGATTATAAAGAAGGGTTACCAACTATTCATTATGTACATTACACCTTCCTTGTAGAAATTACAAACGGAATGACAAAGCTATATATACCCTTGTGTACCACAGGTGAAGGGTATAAAAATACACTTCATCAAAGTTAACAAAAATCAGATTGGAATTATCGGAGTACAGCTTTACAATTGAATACATCAAAGGAAAAACTAACGTGGCAGCAGATGCACTCTCCCGAATTTCAATTGACGAGTTGAAAACGGAAATAGAGGAATTTTTGGCCGTGACAACCCGCGGAATGTCTTAGCAAAAACAAAACCAAAAGGAAAATATAAATGCAAATCCTGACACTGTTAAGATTCCCATATATGACAAGTTTTCTCATGAATTTTCCAATAAAATATCAAAAGTTAGATGTGAAATTTTTTATACCAACAATAATTTGACAGAATTGAACATCAATATTAAAATTGTACTATCCGTGAACATTCCAATTGATAAAAAACATTTATTTAGATGAAATGCTTTTGAGGTTTCGACGAAAAACCGACAATCAGAATATTTCTAAGATAGAATGGCCAAAAGATAATATTTTTTTACAATCTGCAGCATACGAAAGTTAAAAGATTATGGCATAAAAATATTTATCAAATTAGAAATTATTTTTACAGACCCAATAAATAGAAAAAAGAAAGAACATTTGATGAACATTTATCACAATGATCCACTCTTAGGAGGGCATTGTGGACGGAAAAAATTATACGCAAAACTAAGGACAAAATTTTGTTGGAAAAATCTGGCTAAAAATGTAGCCACTTTTATTAAAAATTGCGAAAAATGCAACCTAAATAAAGTAAAACCAGGAAATAGGGAAACACTAATTTTAACACCAACACCAACTAAAGCTTTCGACATATATAGTTATTTGAGATACAATCGGCCCATTAGGAGAATCTATCTTTGGAAATAAATATGCAATAACCCTTATTTGTAATTTAACAAACTATTTAGTTACAATCCTAAAACCAAATAACACCGTAGCTCGAAAAATTTTTGAAAACGTTATTTTGATATATGGTCCAATGAAAACCATCATATCCGATTTGGGAACCGAATTTAAAAATCAAGTTTTATCCGAACTATGTAAACTCTTAAAACTTGAATTAAAATGTTCAACATCATATCACCATGAAACGATTGGAACAATAGAACGCAATCGTAGAGTCTTCAGTGAGTACTTAAGAGCGTATATAAATGAAATTATTTCGGAGTGGGACATTTATTTAAATTATATCACGTTTTTTCATAATACCTCCCCAAACACAGTATTCGACAACAAATTCACTCCATATGAATTAATTTTTGGTAGAAATGTAAGTATGATATATGATGCAATTACGAAATTAGATCCTATATATAACATTGAAAACTACAGCAAAGAAATAAAATATAGATTACAGAAAACAAATATTCTAGCTAAACAGTTAACAGAAAAACATAAAGAAATGAACAAAATATTTTACGATAAACTTGCAAAACCGATTAATTTAAAAATTAATGACACAGTATTATTGCAGATACAACCATACGATAAACATAACAGTATATACGATTAAACATACATATTTAGAAATACAAAAAGAAAAAATCTGTAAAATTTTTTATTTTTGTAACTTTGTATAATATAATATAAATTAATTGTATATTTAATATAAATTATAATTTAATAACTGTACAATATCCTAAATGTACTTACATTCATTGCCTTTGAAAAACAAAACAAACATTTCAAATATTCCACTTTTGGATTGACATTTGAGTCTTACGTAATAAAAGGTCATGTTATAATCAAACTTGATCAACTTGAATGTTCCATAATTTTTGTTATAAATAAAAATATTAAAATTAATCTAAAAACAAGTAAGAGCACTATATTCGGCCGTGCCGAATCTTATATACCCTTCACAACGTGTAGTAATGCAATAACAGTAGTTTGTATCACCATTTATCCCATATGAAATACGTATGTATGTACAAGAATATAAAAAACACACATATATAAAAACATCCCATTGTAAAATTATAAATTTACGTATGTATGTTCAAAACAATAAAAAACAAAAAAAAAATAAAAAAAAACTAAAATATATATAATAAATATAAAACAAAAAAAAAAACAAAAATAAAAAAAATAAAAAAAAATAAAAATAAAAAAAATAATTAAAGTATATATAATAAATATAAAACAAAAAAAAAATAAAAATATAAATAATATATAATATAAATAATATATTAAATAAAAAATAAAAAAAAAATTAAAAAACAAAATTTTTTTTTGGCTCAGCTGGGATTCGAAGCCACGTTTTCTGTAACCAGTATACACGTTTGTATGTAGAATGTTGTTGTTGTAATGTTGTTTTTGTGAAAAAAAAATCGAGGTGGTCGTGGGTTTTTGATCATATCTCAGTTGTTTATGTACCGATGTTTCTGATTTTCAATACCGATCTACTCCCGAATATTTCTGATATTTTAATATCGGGTCCAAGCGGAGACGGACAGTAAAAAGGGTATATATAGGTTTGGCATTCTGTGTGAAATTTCTACAATTTTAATTTCCGACCCCATAAAGTATATATTTTCTGAAAGCTTATGAATAGGGGAGTCGATTAAGCACTGTCAGTCTGTCCGTGCGTATGTTGAAAACAATTTTTTGAAGCCCCCCGACATCGCCTGGACCTGGGTGAGGTATTAAAATATCAGAAATTTTCGGGACAAGATCGGTATTGAAAATCAGAAACATCGTTTTTATTATTTTTTTTTTTATTTTTTTTTAATATTTTTTTTAATTTCTTTTTTAATTTTTTTTAAATTTTTTTTTAACACACATACGTACATACATGCGTGAATACACGTTGTGAAGGGTATATAAGATTCGGCATGGGCGAATATAGCACTCTTACTTGTTTGTATTTAAAGTTGTTGACAATCGTTTTGAAGTTAAAAACGAAAGCAAAATTTAAAATTTTAAAATAAACATAAGTTTGTTAAATTTCTTTCAAAGAAAACAAATAATTAAGTCAGTGATTAAAAAAGTAAATAATAATAATTAAGAAAAAAATATTCAAATTAAATAAATAATGGACAAATTAACTAATAAATATATTTAAAAAAAGTAAATAGTTGAAAAATTTCTTTAAAATTTTAAAATGACATTGCAATATATATCAGTTACAATATAGTATATTTAAATTATAATAGGATATGTATCAAGGCATATTTATTCATCAGGTAATTGCAGTTCAGAGAGAATTTTTTTTACGAATTTTAAAGATTTCTTTCGCATAATAAATATAAATTTCGCCTCCTTTTCTATCAGAATTTTATCGGTAAAAAAACTCCCAATTTGCACGTCATGTCTTTAAGATTTCACTTCATACGTTCTTCGGTCACAAGACTGACAGAATTCATATAGAATTCTAACTTGTGGTAAATTAATTACTTCTTCTATATCGATAGGTTCTTTCAAGCTATTTATGAAACCAGCTCTTCTAAAGCAATTTTGAATCACTGTAGGTGTTACCAGCCACCATGACACACACAGTCACACTTTTTGAAAAATCATCAATTGAAATCCCTGCCTCCAAAGCCAATAACTGTTTCTGTACTAGGGCTGAGCGGTAATGAACCTTAAAATTTTTAATTATACCATGATCTAAAGGTTGGAGTGAAAAGGTTGTATTCGGTGGCAAGTAATGTATAGTTATGTGTTCAAAAATAACATTATCTGGAATTTTATGACAACTAGCGTTGTCAACAAAAAGTAGAATGTTCTGTTTCAGGTTTTTATCAAAATCGGTCAAAATTTCAGTCCAGCTGTGTGGTTATTTTGAGTTGCATATAGCATACACACGCATACACACAGACCCATTCCAATTACACACAAATAGCAAAGTTAATCACAGTTTTGATATTGTCCTTCCAGACACTTCCTCGCCTTTTTAAGCAAATGTACCTGTAGGCATTGCTTTATAAAACAGTCTTATTTCATCAGCATTATATACCTGGCAAAGATGCAGGTCTTTTACTATATCCGGTGGCGTTGAATTTGCTCACTCTGCACCAGCAGTGTAATCTGCATTTGCCTTTTCACCATTAATTTTTCGAAAATAAAAATGTTTTCATTGGTTTTTCACCAGCGTTTGCCTCGAAACCTTCTACCTCCATTAAAACTCCAAACTTTTTGGCTCTTTCGCAAATCGTAGGCCTACTGATGATTGCATCTTTTGATCTAATATGATTAAACCACATTGAAACTGCCTTATTCACAATGTTATACTGTCCTGGCTTTAAGGTTTCCAATTGGTGTTTCCATGATAATATAATAATATTCTTCTCTCTCTTCCGACTACATTAAATTTGTTAATTTTTACTCAAAAGTATTTTAAAAACTTATGTTTTTTTCTTACAAAAAACCAAATTTTCTTCAGCAAACAAGCAATTGACTTAAATTTTTTTTAGTTTCTCTTTTGGTATTTCTTTCTACACATACCAGCAATGTAATTTCACGTTCCTTTTTTTGTACATGTTTTTACTTTTTGTAGAAAAAAGTGCTTAGGTGTAAATTTCACAACATCGGTGAAATTTGAACGGTTCTAATCGATAACTTGCTAAAAGTTCACACAAAAGATTCATAATTTACTTAAACTGTGTTGTTTTTTATAAAAAGGATTTGATTTATTAAAATAAATTGGTTGGTGGTGTTTTCTGACCAAAAAATGTAAGTTATAGTTGATTTTGTAAAATTGGGATATATAGTCCCAACACGTTTTTTACGTGTGATTAATTGTCCCAATTCATATTATAGAAGCCAAAAAGAAAACGTGCGAAGAGTAAGACCCTGATGTCGATTTTGATGATTCTGGGAGTGAGTATTTGACTGAGAGTTCCGACTACAATGAATCTAACTCAGAAACTGAGGATAATGCGCTTTGTGAACACGATGAAAAAAACGACAGCCTATTTTCCAGTGGGTAAATGTGGAAAGCCCACTGACATTTTCAAAGTCTATTACATCTCTCGCACTGAGAGTTCTTTTCAGTCTATTAACGAATGCATGGTAAAATTCAAAGGCAGATCAAGCATGGACCAATATATGCCGATGAAACCAATAAAACGTGGAATAAAAATTTGGATGCGATGTGACTCAAAGGCAGGATACACATATGATTTTAATGTTTATAATGGAAAGAAAGAAACTATTTTGCTACCCTTTGAGAAAAAGTCGTTTCCAAATTGGTTTTATCTATTTGTGAGAAAGATGTATGTTTAGCTTTTGACAGCTTCCAATTGTCATATGCCATCGCTTGTAGACATTGATAGAAAGCAAAAGGATGGCTCGAAAAAAAAACTGAGTGTCTCAAAAGTATCAGTGACTATAACAGAATTATGGGTGAAGTTGACTTAGCCAAACAGAAGACAAGTGTTTATAAATTCAGCCGCAATTCAAAAAAATGGTTGAAGAAAGTTTTCTACAAACTGTTGATGGTAAGCGTGGTAAATTCGTGTACTATTTATACTGAATATAAGAAGCAAAAGATATCTTTGAAGGACTTTTTGGTCCCTCTTGCTCAACGTATGCTATTCAAAGGGAATGAAAGGCAACCAGGGGGGAAGAACTCCCAAGCGTCCAATAACTGATAGCCTTCAGGTTTGAGATCACTTGCCAGTAGAACAAAAGAAACGTTGTCAGTGAGTTCACTGCACTTCACTTGGCATTGAAAAGCGCACAAAGATGATATAATGAGGCTGCAACAATGCTTTGTGCTACAAATGTTTTAGAGCCTTTCACAAATTAAATTCGTAAATACATACCAATAATAAAATAACAAAAATAAAAATAATTATTTTTTTGATATTATAAAATCTTTAATATTTTTTTTTATATATTTTAAATCAAATCGCCTATCATGAACACGTATTGCGACATAATGACCCAAAAAATTTTTATTGGGATCGTATGTCTCACGAAAAATACCTATTGGGATTATATGTCCCACGCTAAGAGGACGAATTTAGGATTTTTAAGTATGCAGAACGTAATTTTTTAGCCATATCTCTTAGAATGTACAAAAATTTCTATTAAAAAGTATATCGGTTTTCAAAATAAAACTGTGTTCCGAAAGGGTTAAGTATGTATTTTGAAATAAATGTGTAAATATGTATGTACTGTAGCACTTATGTATATACATATAACTATAACACCGTGGACATGAAAAATTCAATAAACCTATTAACCTGCAGAGAAAACATACCAAAACTGCGCACGCAGCTCTATATAATTTAAAGTCCCTTTTATAGGACTTACAAATTTTAAAGGTTACAAAATGCAAATAATTTTTTTTATTGTAAATATATACTTATCACAATGCATAGCTAGTATTGGTCTATTGATAAGTATTTTGAATTTTTCATTCCATTAAAAAACTTATTTTTTTATTATACGGTGAAATTTAATAACCTTAAACATACTTTTTATATTTTATGTTAACACAGTTCTTACCTCCTTGTTCATCCAGCATTACAATACTCCTCATGCCAACCTCGGCGCTCTAAATAGAAATATACGATCTTTATGATTTCGTCATAAGAATTTAATAAAGATTATGTTCCGTACAAATAGTTTTAAATGGCCAGTACATGTGTTGTTGTGTACAAAAACCATTTTGTTTTGTTGTTTCTGTTGTTGTGGGCAATACAATTTATTTATTTTTTTTTCTTTGTTTGAATTCTTTTGTTCATGTTTCTTTCTGTTATAGGGCTTTAACATGATGAGTGTCCACCACGATTTTATTTAGTTTGTTGATGATCGGGTGAGAGTTGAAAGTGAGGTAATCAAAAAAAAAATTTTCTGTGTTTTACATGATTTTTTTCCTTTTTTTGCTCACCATTAGGAAAATGGAAATATCTATTTTAGACCCCATAAATATTTACTTACTTAAATATTTACTTGTACTCTGAGTACTGATTTCATTTACGAATGATCTGAAGCCACAATAGAGCTCGAACGAAAGTTAGGGGGATCAAATTTGGCCAGAAAGGTTTGTTTGGTATTGAAAATTGCCAAATCGGTATATTAGGGAGTGAGTTATACCTCGTAATGCAAGAGTAGCTCAAGAAAACAATGTTCCTCCAACATTAAATAAAATGCGATTGTGTCTAAACGCATTGACGAGGAGCGATAAAATTTCGCATATTTCCTTAGTAAAAAAATGTATTTTCCTGAAAGTTGCTCAAATCTAAATCTAAAGGAGTTATAGATCAAAATGTACAGACATTTATACCGCACTGTGCCGTTTTCGGTCTACTTAAAATGTAATTAAACTGACATTATTAGATGTTCAATTCTAAAATTTTTTTTTTTTTTTTTGCAAGCATTACTTTTTGGTCAACAGATATTTAATCACAGAAAATTAAGGTGACACACCTACTTTTGGTCCTATCTCCCATATAACGCTATATTTAAAACACATATAATTTCTCTATGAACATAGATATTGGAAGAATAATAAAGGACCTTATATGAAATATCGAAGTTAAAATTATTAGCAAAAAGTTGTTTGACACGCCTACTTAAACGCCCACTTCTTGCATATTCTACTATCAGTGAAATTTAAAATTTGATACAACCGACAGAATTTGAGGTATGATGATGAAATTTTGCACATATTGCTCTCTGGTCAATTTCATTATTATCTCAGAAAAAAGTGACACGCGAACTTTAACGCCTACTTCCCATATAAGATTAATATAAATTTATATAATTTCTCTATGGACAAAGATTGTAGAAAAATATAGAATTAAAAAAATTTTAATTTATTAGCAAAAATTACTTCGATACGGCTACTTTAATGCTCACATAATCTTTTTATGAAAGCTCATAAAAGTAACAGAATTAGATATTTGATGATGAAACTTTGCATATATGTATGTATATCTTTCTGTTCTATGTTATTATAATGCGGTTGATGTTATATGCTAACTTCAACGCCCACCATCCATATAACGCTTTATCAAAAAATTGTATATTTACATTTCCATGAATATGTCAACCACGACTGTAAAAATAAAAACTCTTGAAAGTTTTTCAATATAAATTTATTGATAAAAAAAAAACACATAAAGTTTACTATGCGGAGTAAGGGTACAACTAAAATAAGGCCCTATCATCACGCTGTACCCGATGTTGTGCTGAAACCGAAAAATGTTTTCTCAGGTCATTTCGGAACAAAAACGTTCCGTGTCGAAGCCATTTTCTGAAGACCCTTTAAGATTGTTTTTTTTTTTTTCAAAATTTATTATTTTTTCAAACTTTTTTGTTCTATAATTATTTAACTATTTACATTTCTTAATGTAATTATATGATTATAATCAAAATCACAATCTAAAAACTATATTTGTTAAGTGAAATTAATGAATTTATAAAGACTAAATTATTAGTGACTAAATTGTAAAAATAAATTGTAATTGCAAATATGCTTTAAAATTAAGATAACAAAAAAAATTAACAAGATCCATAAGAAAAAAGAAAATATAGAGTCCAATTAGCGGTATTTCTTTTTTATTTTTATTCCCTTAGATGTGGTTGTAATATCACGTACGTAGTGCAAAAACATTATTTGTCTCCGTCATTCGTATTTGAACAGTCGCAAGAGCACCTAATTTAGAATTTAACTTTTTTTCTCAACTTAATATAAATTTTATTACCTAAGAATACTGTATTTTTGTGTATTTGGGGGGCAAACACAAAATGTTAAACAATCTGACTTAGATTCACCAAACTGTAGGGTAAGAAATGAGGGTGGTTTTCTAAGTGAGATTGTAATTATAAAAACTCAAAGAGTTATTATAATTGTAGGGATTGGGAAAATAAATAGAATACAAAAGAGAATTAGTATTGTTATTTGAGTTTAGGAATTATTTACAATCTTTACCTTTTGTTGTTGAGATGATTTGTAGAAATTGCACAAAATAGCGATTTGAAATAAGGTTTGCACTGAAGGTAAGATCATGAATAAATCACGGGCTTTATATATTTTACTTTAAACCTCGATTCTAAGCCGAACCAAAGATTTGGCGGAAGACCGGTAAGAAATTTCCAATCAAACCGTACGCTAGTGTGAGCAACTTTACATTATTTTTCAGTAAATTATTGGTAGGTACAATTCAAAGTAAGTAATATATTCAAAGGTTAGATAATATTCAAATGTAAGTACAATATTCAAAGGTAAGTATAATATTCAAAGGTAGGTAAAATATTCAATGGTTTAAATTATATTAATAAATTAATTTTTAATTATAAATAAATAATTTCAGTTTTTCTTATAAAATTCAAAAATTAAATAAAAATGTATGTCCAACGATGAGTTTGGACAAATACTATTAGAGAAAAGTCTGTCACGTACGATATGTCACGAACGATATTAAATTGAATTTAATATAAAATCATTTAAAGATTGTTTTCAATTAAATATGATGAATTTTAATCAAAAATATTTGGTTTAGTGTAAGAAATTAAAAAAAGAAAAAATACCTCCCAAGATTCGCAGATTTTTGCATGTTTCCATATATACCTCAAAATCACTTCTGTTTTATGTCACGTACGATGTATTTTTATTTTTCTGGATATTCTAGACAACAGTGATTCGAATATAATTAATACCCTTCACAAAGTGAAAAAGGGTATATGTATATATATAGGTTTGTTATTACGTGTGAAATTTCTACAATTTTCATTTCCGACCCCATAAAGTATATATTTGCGGAAAGCTTATGAATAGGGGAGTCGATTAAGCTCTGTCAGTTTCCGTGTGTATGTTGAAACCAACTTTTTGAAGCCCCCTGACATTGCCTGGGCCCGGGTGAGGTATTAAAATATCAGAAATATTCGGAAGTAGATCGGTATTGAACATCAGCAACATCAGTGCATAAACAACTGAGATATGAGCAAAAGACCACCAACAACAGATATACATACAAACGTGGTGTACTGGTTAGAATAGACGATGCCCAGCTGAGCCAAAAAAAAAATATGTTTCTTTTTTTTTTAATTTTTAATCTTTTTTTTATTTTTTTATGTTGTGAATGGTATATAAGATTCTGCACGGCCGAATATAGCACTCTTACTTGTTTTTTAAATAAAGTACCCTTTGAATGGAACATTAAGATCTAATTTTGTTTCAGTTACTCTTACTTTTGCAAACATTACTCCACTTTATAGGAGTACAAATATCACGTACGATGACATGGAAATGCCCATAAGTATGTACTTTCTCTATACACAAAGATTTTGAAATATATAAATTAAGTTCATTAGTAAAAATTATTTAGACACGCCTCAATGAAACTCAATAGCTCATAAAACCGACAAAATTAGAAGTATAATGGTGAAATTTCGAATATATAGCTTTCTGGTTAAAAATATAATGTCAGAAAATAAAATTGAGAAGGGTGCTTAACCAGGTGAGTTTAGGAGTTGCCATGCTCACACAATATAAATATTGTGTTTTAACTAGCTCTAGCTACCAATAATAAAAAATAAATTTATGCAAAAAAAAAAAAAAATAGAAAATCGAACTTACACAAAGATAGTGATACATATTTTAGTATAAAGAGATTTTTCCATACCGATTATTGTTAATAACAAAAAAATAAATTTTGTGCTATAAATGTACACAAAATTGGTGGTGGGTTTATAAGATTCGGCACAGCCGAATATAGTGCTCTTATTTGTTTTTCATTAATTACTCATTTGACATGAGCTGTTGCATGTATGGTGTAATTATACAAGGTGGCGGTGCCAGCCCAGCTGATTATTTTTTTGTGCTCTGGAGTATGTCAAACTACATATTTAAAAAATGATTTCAACTCCGGAAATTGTCAAACTCCATACATAAAAAAGAGAGACAAAAATTACTCTCCTTTACGCTATCACCTTATGTTATTACACCATGGTTGCATGCAAAAACTCGTCACTTAAACTTTATAAAAATTCTTCAAAGAAAATTTAAAAAAATCCATGCTTTCAACACTGAACGTATAAAACCTATATTATTTTTTGATGGTGAAGTGCTTAAATTAAATGATTCGTTTCGAATAGTCGAGTAGTTTTTATTTACCATAGAAGTAAATTTTTCACTTTGTTAAGAAAACATATAGGTACATATGTAAGTATACTATGTATACAACAGAAGTCTCAAAAATGTTTAGAAGACGATAATTAAAAAAAAAAACTTTTTTTCAATATAAACTTTGTCTATCAAATTTGTATTAAATTTTACTTCTGCAGAGTTACAATAAACAAATTTAGAAACGTCAAAAATTCAACAAGGTATTTAAGTTTAAATAAGTGTGAGCACTATATTCGGCTGCGCAAAATTTTGAATACCCACCACCAATTTTGTGTAGTACTTTTATGCCACAAAGCTTATTATTTTGTTAACAACTCTAATCACTGTAGAATAATTTCTTTCTACTCAAATATGGAATAAATTTAAATGTTAATAGTTCTATTAATTTTTAGTTTGACTCTAGTTCATTTTATTATTAAATTTTTAATCATTACATGAAGAAATCAATTTTTATTTGTGATAATGAAAGAATATATTGGAAAAGTAAGTTTTAATCCCGACACCAGCCCAGTGGAATGCATTTTCGAAACCAGCTACGGTTTCATCATCAGCACTCTTTGATCGGAATGTCTTAGTGTTGGATGTAAATATCATCTATTTAACTCACAAGTTTATACGAAATTTGATTTTGTGAATTAAACTTCACATACATATTCATATCTTTTGCTGTAGTGAGTGAGAACGAAATTTACCAAACTTAAGCTTTTCCCCTTTTTGTTATTCTATTCAATTATCACATTTTTTATTCTTGCTTTAAACCATCAGTCTGATGGTAATGAAAGCTTTTTTGTTGGTTGTGATCCTCACAACATTTTCAATCATACATGTTTGTTTGTTAAGTCAGTTATTCAACGGAAAGTTGGTACTGACCGGTCTATTGATCATTACACCGTGCCATGTGTATATGTTAATTTTCTTATTTTATTGTTGAACTTTTTAACAAAGACTTTATTAATTTTTAGTTTGGCTCTAGTTCATTTTATTATTAAATTTCTAATCATTACATGAAGAAATCAATTTTTATTTGTGATAATGAAATATAAATGAATAACTGACTTAACAAACAAACATGTATGATTGAAAATATTCCAACCATGCAATTTAGTACAGTTTAAAGCAATGCTAACAATATTACTCTTCATAAAAATACCGTTATAACTCTCTAACCATTTAATTTACTTAATTAACATTCTTAAGTGGTCACATGTTTTTTTTGCACATAATTTTAAAATCAAATTTCAGTAGTGAATAACGAAATAAAAAATTTATTTATTCGTCTGTAGGTAAGTGTTTGTGTATAAATTATAGGCTTATTTAAGTAATTATAATAAATCTTGCCCACATTTTGTGCTTTAGAATAGTTTTTTTTCTCAATTTTTCTAGGTACCTTATATGGTACACCATGCACCAGCGCACGAATTTTTATTGTGTTAGATGTCAGTTATTTTTTACTAATATTTTTATAGTTATTATTTATTAAGATATGGATGGCCTTATTATTGATGGAAAGAAGTACAATGCAAATGAGGTTGCTGATATGCTTCATGATGGTGATGATGAAGTGTTATGTGTACCTAACAATGGCAAGAATGCATGATGTACCATATATGGTACGGATAAAACATTTATATTTTTCCGATTTTCCGAAAAAAATGTACATTTCTCAAAAAAAATAATGATGAATTCGTGATTAGCGACCGGTTTTACATCATTAAAGTAGGTTAGTATCCATGCAAGGACCTGACCTCATGCATTTAAGGGTTAAGTTAGTGAAAAAATGTATAAATTTAATAGTTTATGGTAAAATATTTTTAAATTTTATACATTAAATAATAATTTTGCGACAATATCGATATATTTAGGAAATACAGAAATAAATCAGCTTTTGCAAAAGTACAAATATTTGCAACTAATCATAGTAAGTATTTAAGTTTAAAAAGTACAATATATCCACCGACAAGTCTTTAAAAATTTTCTTAAGCATTTGACAGACTTTTCGTTGATTTTTGACATTAGCTTAAGCCAGCAAAAGCATAATATAGTTAGGCCTTTAGTTAACGTGTAGTTATCAATTTTTATGAATGAATTTTAAAAAGAAGAAGAAATGTATACATAAATATAAATTCTTAATGTGCACCCATCTGCTAATGAATTTATTAAAAATTGAATGTATTTTGAAATAATTTTTGCTATAAATTTAACAATTCTTTTAGATAAGCGATATCTCATGAAAAACTCTGCATCAGGTAAATTAAAGTGATCCATTCAACTTCTGTGGTTATATTTTCTTTTCATACCATAAGAAATATTTACTTCATATAAATTATACAAATGTGCAAATCTTTCAATTGTTTAAAAAAAAACAATTAGGAACATAAACGCCAAATAGTACTCGGTTAAATTTAACTGAAATTTGGCAAAATAATCTAAAAGTTATAAGATAACTGAACTTTGTGTTAATGGGTTTTGGCTAACCAAGGTTTAAATTTTGAGTTTAGTGTTAACTGTAGATTATTTTTGTTATTGTTAACGGCCCTTACATGTTAAGTATTATACATCCGAAATATTTTTTTATGTGAAGCGTATTTTAAGACGGAGTAAGTTTTCCTACATATAACTTAACATTAATATTACGTCTTCAATTAAATGGTAATTTACTTTGTGGAATATTACAGACTATCACTATGTTACTATATATGGTTGAACAGCACAGCTAACATGATCATTATAACAGCAGAGCTTGTAAAGTGTGCGTCAATGTTAGTTTGATAATAAAGGTGTATATCTAAAAATGAAATAATAAATATGTCTGTATAATAAATTCGAGTATGCTTAAATAAAAAAGTGCTCTTAATTTGATAACGAATTTCAAGTCTTATTGTATTATTTGCAATACAAAAGAAACCCTAGTTTATTTAAGGAAATAAGCAAAAATTTTTATATACGGAATGAAATTTAGACGTAGAACACAGAAAGTCAACGAATCATCGTTCACAACAGAGATCGAGCGTTTGATAAAATTGACATATTCAGGTGAAAACCATCCATTCTTGGATCAGTCTCAAATAGAAACGTCTGTAAATGAAATACGTGATTCTGAAAAAAGAGCACGCGGTGTTTGACATGCATAAATCAAAGTTTGCAGAAACAGTTTCATAGGTATTAATACAAAATTGGAAAATTATTTATTTAGTTTATGTACATGATATTTTGTGCTTCAATAGCCTACAAATAACATGAGCATCAATAAGCTTCTCCTCAATTGCACTTGTTTTCATTTAATAAAAAACAAACAGAGATGACACTCAGCACATTACAGTTATCAATAAATAGAATAAAAATTTTGGTAATGAACAAATTGTGTTTAAAATTAGTTTTTATGTATTTCTTAAAGTAATAAAGTTCGCAGTTTTTTCTTTTATTAAAAACATTTGTTAACACAAAAAAATAGAAAAAATAAAACAGATTTATCGAAAACATTAAAAAAAAACAATTATTTATCATCCATGCCTTTCAACAACAGCTGACATTTTTTCACCTTTTATGCGACGGAAACAAAAGTAGAAAGTAAACCTACTTTGCTGCGTTGATACGTACATATATGCATTCTTTCCGTTTTGTTGTGTAACTTGTGACATACAATTACACTGATTCTACTTTTTGACAGATGCATAAAAAGGAACAATAAATGGAACGCATTATTGTAATCTTGAAATTTTTACAGAAATGAAAGAAATGAAGTTAGAAATTTAAAAGCTCGTATACAGGAATTAGAGGACAAACAAGGCAAAGCCAGAGCCAAATTCTATAGCATGGCGTAAGAGCACACATTTTCTGCGAAATTGTAATGCACCAAGAAAGCGGGCGAAATCTGTTTTACCACCTGGAAACAGAAAACGCGTAAACACGAAATCTTCAAATGAGTCACCGTTAAACTAAAACAGGCAAGAGCTACCTTTCATAACCAAGATTGGATAACATAACATAGATTGGAGTAAAATAACTATTTTTTTTAAAGAGCTCATTGGTAGTTTTAGTTAAAAAGAAAGATGGCAGCACAATATTTTTTGCCGATTATAGAAAACTTAATGACCTTATCGAGAAGGACAGTTATACGCTACCCAGAACATGCTAGACACGCTAGCTGGAACATTATAGTTTTCCACATTAGACCTGCAAAGTAGTTATTGACAAGTAGAAATATCTGATAAAGTCAAGGAAATAACAGCTTTTAGTGCAAGTGACAGGTTATGGCAATTTAACGTGATGCTTTTTAGACTATTTGATGCTCCAGCTACATTCGATCGGTTTATGAAATCTGTATTGATGAACACCTGAAAAACTAAGAAAAAGTTCTCAATTGAATAAAAGTAGGTGGACTCAAATTAAGTGTAAAGAAATGTGCACTGTTCCAGAAAGATGTTAAATACCTGGGACATCGCGTCGCAGAGGATGGTATATCAACCAACGAATATACAATTGATGCCGTGAAGGATTGGGATTGAGTTACTTACTGCAGGGGTTTGTGCCGAATTTTTCCAGTGACGCTGCCTGTCTACATGAGCTTGTCAAGAATTCAAGACCGTTCATGTGGAGTAAAACACAAGAACAAATATTTGTATGAAAAACACGTCGACTGATTGCAAAACAAACTGCGCACAATGTATCTTATCCAGAGAGCCAATAAGAAGTCGTGAATCACTGCAACAGTATAACTTAGGTCCTTCCTTTAAGCAAATAGCAATGAATATAGCAGGTCCTTTCCCTGTAAGTGAGGCTGGAAACCGTTACGTTTTAGTTGTAGTCGATTATTTTAAAAAATGGGCAAAGATATACGCTATACCAAACCAAGAAGCTGAAACTGTCGTAAACGCATTTATGAACAACAGGATGTGCCGCTACGGTATTCCGCTAGAACTATATTCTGATCAGGGAAGAAATTTTAATTTACGATATTCCAGGAATTGTGCGAGCTATACTGTATCCGAAAAACGAGGACTTCGTTGCTACATCTACGAGCTGATGGCACGGTCGAAAGGTTTAACCGCTTACCAGAGGGACTGGTATGAGCACATACCATGGCATACAGGTCAGCCATTCATGACTCTATCTCCCGAACACCTGCAAAAATTATGTTTGAAACCAAGCTGAAACTGCCAGCTAATTTAGAATTCAGGATTACGGCAGTAGATGAGCACGATGAGTACTTTTCAAGGGGACAAAAATAGTCGTGTACTAAGTAGTCGTGTCAAAGTATTTTCGTTAAATGGTATGTGGGTGTAACACCTTCACTTTCCGTAACTACAAAAATATTAACCAAACTAAAGCCAAAATAGAAAATAATAAAAGTCTTTAAAACAGTTAAAGTTCAACAATAAAATAAAAATTAACAAAAGTAAGTAAGTTTAATTGATTTCTGATAATGATTTCACTTCACACAGAGAACAATATAATTATTTCAATTCTTTGTTCATAAAGGAATTGTGTAAATTTACGAAAAAACGTTAATGTGAGCGTCTCATCTTAATTTTCCGTTATAACAATAATAATAACCAAAAACCTATATTCACAAAATTAAGAATCGTACATCTAATTCTAAAAACTGTCCAGGTTTCGTAATATGCTGATTAAACTTTTTTTTTTTTATTACTTTACGTCACTGTATGTAGACGCAATAGCAGAAAAACATTTCCTATGACTTCTTTTGCATTGCAATCTATAACTAACTTCCCAATAGACCGATTTAGCCCATTTTCCATATTCAGAATATATTCTTTTAAGATATCATCCTGATAGCTTTTGTTCTTCAAGCTATATCGTGCTTTTAATAGACGGGCAGATGAAAGTCCTAAAATAAAATCAGGAAAATGTATAATTTATGGAGTCTTAAATGAAGATTTCAATGTGTTATAAACGGAATAACGAAATTAATATACCCCACAAAAAATACATCACAAGGGGATGGAAATGTTGCTGCTTTTCAAATAAAATATGCTTATCGAGCTTTCTGTCGTAAATCATACGAAGTGATATTTTTAAAAATAATATATCAAATGAAATCAATGTTCTACATCGTAACGAGTAGAAATGGGTAAATATAAAATATATCGATAAACTTTTGTCGAGCATATTCAGTGGTGGGCTATTGGCGCAAAATCTAGCGATATCTGTTGGTCTATTTGTTTTTCTCTTTGGTTTTGATTATATTTTGGTAACAAAAGATTTTTTTCCACATTTGCTGCTGAATATGGAACTGATAGTATTCCTCGTTCAAACTGTTGCCCAGAAATAGCTAATATTCGAATTCTTGTAAGAACATCAGCAACAGTGATGAGTTTCCATATAAAATTACTAAAACTGGGAAGATTTCTTAATTGTACTAAATAAGCCATTGGTGTACTTTTTTAGTTTAAATAGTACCAAGAAAAGTACATTTGTGCCAAATTTGTCATCCCTGATCACACCCAAAGTATTGTATTTATTGATAATAATTCAGACATCAACCGACATCAACTAGTTGCAAAAAAGTCAACTTAAAGTTAGCTCAATTGCTTATAGGGAATATGTATGTATATTGATTCGCAGCGAAATGCCTATGACATATATTAGCATAATAACGTACTTTGTAAGGTTTTGTAATATTTGATTAGGTTGTTAAATGTGAATATGCAGAAAAATAGTGATCGAATAAAAGGCAAAATTTTAAGTAAGTATATGTAAGTAAGTAGTATATGTTATGTATGTACGTTCTACTATTATTATATATGTGGATGAATATTTAGATATTTGTTTAGATATATGAAGCTATGTTACTCAGTTACGCAAATATGTCTGAATGGAGTTATGTAAATCAAATTTATAACACTTATAGGTAATGCAATCTAGATAAACACAACCTGGATTTAATCCGATAACTTCTCAAACGAAGTCTAAACATAATTAAAGGCTTAGCGTTTTTGCAGATACATAAGTAGGTGTGTATGCCCAATTTCTATTGTTGTCAAACCCTGATACATTGCCTAGGATTGTGACCTTAATTGAAAGTAAAGTATTTACGGCTTAAATGCACGTTGGTTATTTGCATTTAAAGTTTACATACATCCTAACATGAACAATTTCCTATTGGTATTAAAAAAAACCACACATTATTTTCCATATGCAATTCTTAGAAAAAATTAAATCTTTTATATGAAAAAACTACTAAAATTTAAAATTTAAATTTGTGGAGCAAATACTTATTTCAAGCCTAAATGTACAAAAATCAAATAAATTTAAGTTATGTACATACATACATATGTTTTAAACATATTTATTTTATTGTTACTTTAATTTGAAAAATGCATAACTAAAGCAAAACTCTAAATAAAAGAAGTTGTTTATGTCTGTTATAACTAAAAAAGAAAAATTTAACTTTAAAAGGTATACAAGTTTTTAATTATATCTTAAACTATAAATAAGTCAGAGTCGATGAGTCGTTCCAGTGTTTTAAGCTGAAAAGATGAAAGGCTAATCGGACGAAAGTCTTTTGCACTATCATGACTTCTCCTTCCGATCTTCGGAATAAAAACGACCCTGACCCTTCTCCAATTCCCAGGAATATAATTTAGAGATAGGCAGAGCATGAAAATCCTCTGGAGCCAGGGAATAACATATCCCTTGGCACTCTGCAACATACGTGGCAGAATTCCATCAGGTCCAGGTGATTTATATGGGGAGAAACTATCAATCGCCCACGAGATTCTCTCGTAAGAAATTATGTTCCCATCGACCACGGAATGGGTCCTAACCGCACTCACGATTCCCGTATCAACCTCCCTGCATCCCGGAAAGTGAGTGTTCATAAGGATATCAAGGGATTCAGCCGAAGATTCAGACCAGGAGTCATCCTTCCTTTTTATATAGGTCGGAGTTTACTGATCCCTGGCTAGAATCTTACTAAGTCGCGCTGTGTCCCTAGTGCTGTCTATAGATCCGCAGAAGTCTCTCCATGAACTTCTTTTTGCGGCCGCTATAGCCTTTTTATAAGCTTTCAGTTTATCGCGGTACGGCTGCCACGATTTGCATATCACGCAGCGACTGGAGGGAACGACGCGTTTGTCGGGCAGTCAGCATGCCTATCTTAAGGGACGCTCTACGGAGACGGCTCTACATGAGGTCGTGGGGACTATAGAGAGGTCTCTCGAATTCGGGCAGTATACTATGGCAGCCTTCTTGGATATAGAAGGGGCGTTCAATAACGTAACCACCCTTGCGATTCAGCATGCCCTCACTGGTCTAGATGTTGAGGAGTACATCACCAACTGGCTAGTGTCCATGCTGAGCACAAGGGTGGTTATTGCTAATCTTGGTAACACCACTATGTCAAGGCTAGTGGAAAGAGGTACACCTCAGGGCGGTGTGATCTCTCCACTGCTTTGGCTTATTGTTGTTAACAAGATTCTTATTGAACTGGACAATAGCTTAATAAAGGTCGTGGCTTATGCGGACGATGTTGTGATACTAGTATCGGGACTGTTTCCGGACGTGATTAGTGATATCATGTCCGACGCCTTGAGATTACTAAGAAACTGGGCCACGGACAGCGGTCTAGTAGTAAACCCAAGCAAAACGGAACTGGTACTGTTCACAACAAAGACCAAGATTCCGAGCTTCAGACCACCGAGGTTGGGGAACTGCGAAATTCCCCTATCGGATAGGGCGAAATATCTGGGTATTATCCTGGACTCTAAATTGTCATGGAAGCTGAACGTCCAGCACAGGGTGAAGAAGGCTACGGTGGCCTACTACAACTGTCGTGGGATGTTTGGTAGGAAATGGCGACTTACCCCCAACATGATTAAATGGATGTATACGGCCGTTGTACGTCCGATTCTCACTTATGGATCTCTGGTATGGTGGACTGCAACAGGGCGTAAGTATGTTGTGGACCAGTTGTATAGAGTACAGAGATCGGCATGCATTGGGATAACGGGAGCGATGCGAACTAGTCCTTCGGAGGCGCTGAACACTATGTTGCATCTCGTTCCCATAGATATTCATATATTGGCCACATCCGCAAGTACTGCGGTGAGGCTTAATGCGACTGGATGTTGGAGGTCGAGGACGTATGGCCATGCGAGTATATTGGCCACGCTGCCTTCGAGCGTGAATCAACCCTCTGACTACATTACGCCCTACATGGATTTTGATGGGGCGTTCAGGGTTCTTATTCCCTCCAGGAGAGAGTGGAATGGGGGTCGCCTTTTGGGGAGCTTTGACACCAGGATCTTTACTGACGGTTCGAGGATGGAATGTGGTGTTGGATCTGGTGTCTTCTTTGATGGACCGGAGATTGAACTCTCCTTCCGTCTTCCGGATGATTGCAGCGTTTTTCAGGCGGAAGTAATCGCTATCAGGGAAGCATGAAGGATACTGAATGACGGGAATATCCACGGGAGCATTGGTATATTTGTCGACAGTCAGACGGCACTCTTGTCACTCAGGTCATACATTATTACGTCTAAATTAGTTGGCCAATGTAGAAAGGAACTGTCAAGGCTTGGTCAGCGGGCTGACGTTACTCTAGTTTGGATTCCTGCGCATAAGGGCCACTATGGTAACGAGCGTGCTGATGAGCTAGCCAGGGGAGGATCTGCTCTGGATATCTCTAATGCAATTGCAGTTGCAATCCCGTTGGGGACTATTAAGAGCTGAATCTCCAGACACTTTCTCCGGAAGGCTGATAACAGGTGGCGTGGGCTGAGCACGTGTAAGGTGGCACGGCTTACGTGGCCCTCTTTTGATGCACGACGTACATTGCAACTTACCAGTCGAAGTCGGAGGGACATATCGAGGTTGCTGGCGGTATTGACGGGTCACTGGATGTTAGGCAAACATGCAAGTCGGCTTGGATTCCCATCGAACGACCATTGTCGCAGTTGTCTGGATAGAGAGAAGGAGGAATCAGTTTTCCACTTTCTCTGCGAATGTCCTGCACTGGCGGCTAAGAGACACAGATTTCTGGGCGAACATATACTAGATGGCCTCTCTGCATTATCTGAAGTTGGACTGAATTATCTACTGAGATATCTCAGGGCCACGGGGTGGATCTAGTACCCTTACTCTTGGATTTTATTCTGAGATACACTAGAAGCTGACGAGTTATGTGGTCCTGTCAAAACGGAGTCATACAGACTCTACTTGACTGTTGGCGTGCAGCGAACTACCACTATAACCAACCAACCATAAATAAGTCAGTTATAATTTTTTTATAATTCATTTGTTATTACTTATGCATTTGAAAAAAATTTCAGTTATTTTTTGTATATTTCTAAAATGATTGATCTTAATGTATTTATGTACCTTTTTATTTATTTTTAATAATTATTTTAACTTGCTGAGCTCCAATAGCTTTGCTGGGGCTCAATTCTCGTTCTGTGAAACTGTAAAATAAAAAAATGCTTGAATAGCAAAGGGTATGGGGGCACCATATGATATTACACACAAACACTTTTCATTTCATAGTTTTATAGAACGAGAATTGATACCCTGGTCCCCACAAAGTTTCATGTTATCGTCGTTTGAAAGTAAATCCAAGAAACTGTCCTATATTTTGTTTTTTACCATTTTGCAAAAACAATTTTTTTCAACGAGCACTAATTTGTTTATTTTATGTTTTGTTACATACTTATGTGTATGTGGTGTGCATATGTGTTTGTAGCAACTTTAAGCGCTTCTCTGCAGAAAATGTCTATAATGAAACAGTACTGGTTTACTATCAACAATAGGTCTGTCTGCGTACACATATTTTGCATAATTTTATGCAAAATGTTACAAAATCTTGCAAAATGTTGTCTGCGTACTCAAAATCTCTTGCAGCGAGAGAGCAAAAAAGAAAATTTTTTGACAGTTGGAAGTTGAGAACTTGCAAAATGTTGTTGGAGAAATTTCTTCTTCCAAGATTTTGCAACTAGTTTGAACAGCTGTTTTTATTTACTAATTATGAAAAAATTTTGTCAAATGAAAATAAAAATTGAAATTTAACAATGGCAGAGGTAAGTAGTTAGAATTGTGCTGGTTTTTGAACGTTTATAAAATATTATAATAAACAACATTTTACTTCATGCTAGAAACGTCCAAATATACAGTGTGACCGTAATGTAAGTGGATTGGAGATGGCAGAACCGATAAAATAAGCATTTTTTAATTTATCGCGAGAATTCACTTTCGCGTACATATATGCTAAAACTCTTTTGCTTTGTAATTTCAATTGTTTACACACCGATCAGCTGTTTTATTGCAAAATTTTACTGAATACTGTCTGCGTACTTTTTGATATATTTGTAGCCGCCAGAGTAAAATTGGTCTTACTCTTCCAAAAAAATTTACTGAGTATTTGCTACTGGAAAAGTACGCAGACAGACCTAATGCCACAAGTACTACTGACTAACTATACCAAGAAATTTAACATCATGTTCGTGTCTTTGAAAATCCACTAGTGAATCATCTACTGACTAGGTAGTTCTTATGAGACTTTATGGCGACATTTATTTACATTTTTCTGGGTTCAGCTCCATTAGGTTATGTCTACACCATAAATTAAAAGCTTCTACGTCCTTTTGTAAGAAGGTGTGATCAGCGTAATTATTATAACTTAGGAATATTTTTACGTCGTCAGCATGCATGATAACGTTTGAGAATTTAATAGTATCTGGTAGATCATCAACAAATAAGGAAAACGGCAATGAACCAAGATGCGTTCCCTGAGCAACACCAGAAACAACGGCTATTGGTTTAGAGATAATGTTTTTAAAACTAACATTTTGTTTTCTATTTGTCAAGTACGAATAAATCCACTTGAGGGAGTTCTGTTTTTTTATTAGAAGTAAATTATTGACTTTATCAACAGCTTTGCTTAAGTCAGTGTAAATTACATCAGTTTGCTTTTGTTCAATAAAACCATGATTCATTTAGTAAACTGCAACAGATTTGTAACAGTCAAACAAACCATGTTTTAAAGGAGACAATATGGATGCAACATGATGGCAAAGATGGTCAGTTATAATTTTCTCAAAAAGTTTAGGTATTGAGCTAAGTTTAGCAATACCTCTGTAATTAGCGATACTGAATACGATGAAAGAGCCCTCCCACATAGTAGCAAAATAACCGGATTTTATTGACATATTGAAAAGTATCGTAAGAGGAGAAACTAAATCCTCAGCTCATTTAATAGGAAAGTTACTCGGATTTTCATCAGGGCAATATTTAAAGGAAAATTTGAGATTTTGTTAATTGCTAAAAACCGTTGATTCATCAAGAAATGGAATTAATATAGATGCATTTGATAATTATATTACTGGATAGGATTTTGATTCGTCAAATTTATCGTCAGAGTAAGTGATAGAAAAAAGTCAGCAAACAGGTTACTTATTATTAAGTCAGAATCGAATTCAGAATTAAGGTACTTCATAAAAGTTTGAAATGCAATTTTCCTCCTTTTGCAATTAACAAAATTGTAGAAGCTCTTTGGATCAGTTTTAAAATTTTGACGAATTTTATTTAAGTAACTCAAGTAGCAAGACTGATTCATTGAATTATATTGTGCACGAATATTTGGCATAATCGATAGAAGATTTAGACTTTTTGTATATTTTATAAAGCTTGTTCTTTTTATTTTTAACGGTAGAGAGATACTTGAAGTTCCACGGTGGGCCAGATTGTTTTAAAACAAAAGTTTTAGGAGTGGTTGGATTTATATATATGAATAGATTTTGTCATAAAACTTTTTAATAACGTTGTCGATATCGATTCGATTACCCAAAAATTAGTATAACAAAGAAAATTTGGCGAGTTTGTGATGTTTAAAAGTTCAATAAACATGTGGTAGTTAGTTTTTTTGAAGCAAAAACTATTTGCATTCAAATTAATAGATTTTAATGTAGAAGAATTTGATAAAACAGAAATTTTGATTATAGTCGTAGGATGGTAACAATCCTCGGGCAGGAAAATTGGATCCGAACGATAAACTTTTATATCCGTACAATCGTTTACAAAAATTAAATCCAGTAGTTTAAAATCAACGTTGCAAATACCATTTAGCTTATAAATATTAAGATCCATTAGCAAATATATGAACTCTTTATAATACGTATTTATTCTTGACGTTGTTGGAATGAAATAACCATCATCAAATGAGAAACTCCATGATAAATATGGCATATTAAGATCTCCAAGAACAAAAACAGAATCGTTTTC
Source organism: Phyto melanocephala (assembly GCA_941918925.1). NCBI lineage: Eukaryota > Metazoa > Arthropoda > Insecta > Diptera > Rhinophoridae > Phyto > Phyto melanocephala. Next base: position 63,032,662 of record OW799233.1, read on the forward strand.
ATTAACAGCTTTAGCAATTTTTTTAATAGCCTCAGCATGTTCATGATAAACCATCTCAGATGAATTTGGAGGGATATAAAAGAAGTGATGAAAAATGATGAATAATAATACCAATAAATTCAATATTTAAGAAAGAATCTTCTAAAAACGCCTCAGAAAAAAGTTGACTGGCTATCAGAACTCCACCTACCCTGATACCACAACCACTATCACGACTATAAATTTGATAATCACTACAGACTATTTTAGTGTTTAAAACATTTTCTATAAGCCATGTTTCAGTAAATACAATAACGCTGTGAATAAAAGCGAAGCTATTATTGAACAGGGCAGATAATTTTGTATTTAAGCCACGAACGTTTTGATAAATTATTGAAATATCAGTAGAACAATTTAGTTTTTTGGAGTCATTGAGACACGTATTGGGAGACGTGCAGCAGTCCTGCGGTTTTCTTTGTAAACATTTTCGCGCACAAATGTACTTACAGGCCAAAAGCTAGGATCAACGAGTTGTTTAGGGAGATCTTCAGGTACAGCAATTTTGTTATTTTCCTCGGTTGGGAGTACGTATATTTATACACAGAGATTTCACAATTTGACTGAAGTTTTGATCGAATGTAATATTCAACATCCTCAGCAGTAGTTTCCGCAGCCAAGCGTGATAAAAAAATATTTTTATTAGGGGGTATAGCTTTTAACGACTTAGGTGCAACTTGAATATCGTTAGAGATAGTAGACGAAGAAGTTAAAATTTGAGCATAATTAAGATTTCGTTCAGGAGCTATTGATGAGTTAATGACTATGGGTGAAATTTCAGATGTGGCAGGTAAAGGCTCCAAGGAGTTAGGTGTATCAGCTACAGATACTGATGTGGATCCAGATGCCAAGTTATTTCGGGGTTGTGAACTTATTTCGACTACAGGAGCAGATGAGTTGATAGAATCGGAATTTATTTTGCGCGAGTTTTGTGATGATTCAGACCTTAAATGCGCTTTTTTTGCGTTTAGAAGATATTGACGAAATTTTCTAAATTGGTGAAATTATTAAATAGTTCTCCAAATTTAGCAAAATTATTTTGTAGCAAGAGAAATTCCTTGGTAAGTAAATTAAACTCATCTTTAGAATTTTTAAAATGCTTATCAAATTCTATATTTACGATTTTGCAGCTTGGGCAAGTCCAATTTAGAGATTTTAAAGGATCGGCCAGCGCATCAGCATCACGTGCTTTAAGACTACTGCATTTTAAATGGTACAAATTAGGACACAACCATCATGATACGATACGATGATCACCACCAGTACTTATACAATTGGCACTTGAGCACTCCATTATGAAAAAGGTTGGGCAAACAGATATATATTTATGTATGGCATTGTTCCAAACTTAGTTTGTTATCAAAGACACAAACTAATGCAATCCCAATATTACCAGCATCAAACAGGAAAACATATGTATAAATACAAACAGTTTAATTCAAATTTTATTGAGACTTTAAAAAAATGTTACAAAAGTAGTTCAATTAAGGTAACATTAGTATAATACTTAAAACTATAATGTATTGTTTTAATAAACATTCATGACATTTTGTACAGTGTAAATGCTACATGCTTGTAATGATAAGGATGCTAAAATTATATTGTTCAGAATATAATAAAAGTTTACGTTGACTTTAGTATGTCCTATGGTAACTTAACTAAACTTAAATACTATAAATAATCACATATATACAAGAACTATTTTAAAGAAAATAGAACAAAAATGTTTAGTCCCTATTTGAGCCTGAAATTATATGAGTATAGAACTCCGGTGAGCAAAAATCAACTGAGTTTCTTAGGGAGGATAAATTCTCCTGCGAATTCCCATTGGAGAAAGATGTGCGCTGTTGGACCAATTGGACTCAAATTGGGAATAAAAGATAGCATTCATTAGGCTATTTTGATGGACTCCCAGGCGGCTTACGTATGGATTAATGCAAAAGATGAAAGAGGTTTTATTTTGGCTTAAAATTGTCATGTAAATAAGTAAAATGGTTTACACTGCTCGGAAGTAAGGCGGTAATAGAGTCTGAAAATTGACATACTGATACGGGCCAACTATTGACTACTGAGTTTATAGCAAGATTTCGTAAAACATTTGGACCGTCCAGGACTGTCCGCTTATAAATATCTTAATAAAAAATTTTAAACTGTTCTACTTTATCGGTATCCTCTAGGTGAACCATATCATTTACTATTGGTTTATTAAAATTCCTAGATTCCCTATTACCAATTATCTTATTTACTTCCCTAAACGCTTCTGGACCAGGTCTTATATTTTCCATCCTTTTGTTAAACATCTCTGCCTGATGTAGTTCAACTTGCTCCTTAATAATAGTTTTCAATAGCTGTATTAGACGCGATATTCGTGTGTAGTTCAATTTCCGTTTCTATGAAAAATTTTCTTTAACACCTTTTGCCAAGAGTATTTTATCTTGAAAAGATTTTGTATTCTTTCTGGGACAATAAATCGCTTGTTTTTCAATTCTATAATCTGCGAATGTCTCTCTAATTCAAAGTTAATACAATCATTAAATTGAACGATGTGTGCGTCAATAACCTCAGCAGATAGGTTTCTTTTTGTTAGAGAAACAAGAATCTGTAAACCGGAATCAACATTTTCACGAAAATTATTCCAATTTGTGTTTTCGAAAGATGTGAAATATCTTGTAGGTAATATTATTTAATCATAGTAAGGAAATCTAAAAACCAACTTTAACGAAAAATGATCTGAGAAGGAAGGAAATGTTTCTATATGATAATTCGTGTCAACCAGATCTATTCGATTTAAGCTGATGAGGAAATGGTCTAAAAACTAAAATCTGTTTGAGAAAAATTTGTTGGAATGTAAATACTACCGAAAAGGTATCTATTAATAAGACCTGCGAAACTTAAATTTATTTCAATAAAAATATTTGAGAATTTTATATTGTTAATATCTGGCACAGAAAATTTTATATTCTTTTTCATAAGAATTGCAGTGCCCTGGTTAGAATAGTCTCTGATAACATTATAGTTATCAAATGTAATTTTTGAGTTTTTCCTAAAACGAGTTTCTTGCACAAAGCAAACGTCCACTGTATGCAGATTAAGAATTTTTTTAATTCGATACGTTTACTAAGCTGTACTAACAATATTGTGTTAAAAGTAATAAAAATGAAATTATTTCGGGCCATATTTAGATAGGACGTCATTTAGTAAATCGGCGTATTCTTTCCTTGTCATTTCTAGAGGTAATGATTTTTAGTTCTTTGAAAACTTAAAAATTTTCGATTCAAGTAGATGGCTGTTTGGTTCTAAAAACATATCCCCTAGTTTTAGGAATTCTTCAATAAACGGAGGCAGAGATCTTTTACTTAGAACACAAATACTATGCTCGGGATAAAAATGACTAGCGAATGAAATGTTCTCTTTTACTCCATGACTGTTTAATACAGCATTGTTGACATTTCTTTTCGACTCCTCATTTTTATTTTTAGCCTTGGACAACAATTCTCTTTTATTCTTTATATGCTATTTGTAGGACGAACAACCCCTGTAGTTAGCGTCGTGGCAGCTTTCATTACAGTTGGTACATATTGGAATAGAAACTTTCTTCTTTATACTACAGAGACCGGGTTCGTGCTTTAAATTGCATTTCACACACTTGAAGCCAGAATTACAGTTTCGGGCAGTATGGCCCCATGATTGCCATCGATAACAATGAACTTCTGAATCTAGGAGACTGCCAAGAGATTGGTTGGTTAAGAATAAAACGTAACCTGTTAAAGTCACTTAATTTTTTACCCTGTACGAGTGTAATAATAAACAAACCTGTGTCCAACCAAATTGTTTTTTGCAGAAAACTGTGTAACAAATTTACTAACCTTCTCGACTGTATTGGGTATAACCTCATCAAGGGCTGCTTTGATTTCGGACAATTCAGTCAAGTGATACATACCCTTTAAAATTACCAATACTCTTTTCAATTCCGATGGAGTGAAGGAGTAAGAATTTATAGCCTGGGATCTCCAAATGGGCTGGTAGATCCTACCTCTTACTCTTATTTCGGAATGAGTTAATTATCTTATAGCCACCTTGGGTGTTCTATCATTTAGTTGGTCAACAAGGTTTTTTATATTTACATTGTGTAATATAATTGGTAGACAACATTTTTTATTTGCACGGTTTGTAGGATTTTTTAGTTTTATTCCTTTTGGATTTGCATCCTCATTTATCCTGCCGCTTGCTACTGGGGTACTAATGTTTATTTAAATATCACCTAGTATTTCAAAAACTACAAGAATTTCCATTAATTCTTGTAGTTCCAAAGCTGGATACGTCTACGTTTGTACAGTTTGTGGAGTAAGCAGAGATTTTTTCACCTGCCAAATCTCTTTTTGTCCTTTTAGATTGGACTTTTTAAACTCATAGTCTTAATCTATTTTATATACCTGTCATCTGATTCGTTCAGAGTAGTAATTCTACTTAAGGCTATTAAGTTGCCAATTACGTCAGCTTTTCCCGCCTCCTGTTTGTCGGGCGGCAGTCTTGTAGCATTTGGTGTCGGCTCAGCCAACCCAATCATGCTTAATTCCATATAGTCCTTTTTATAAACAGCTTGCTATTTATACAGCTTCGGACAACCAAGTTTTCAAAATATGAGGCTTTAAAATTTTCAATTTAATAAAAATTTAGAATTTATTTTAATTTAAGCGCAAAAATGTGACTCGCCAGCTCAGGAGTTGCCAGACTTTTTTCTGTATACAAACAAAAAACCATAAAATCTAAGTTTATTGCTGTTTTTGTTATTAAAAGCACGTAAAATTATATTTTAAAATACTTTAAAGAAGCAAAAATAATAAAAAATAGACATTATGTCACACTGACAGTATATAATTTCACATAGAAATTCTGAGTAATTAAAAATTTAAACAGATAGATATGGTAAAAATTAATAACAAATATAAGTTATAGGCCAAAATGTACGAAAATTTATATCGTACAATGTCTTTAACGGTACATTTAAAATTTAAATCGTAATAAAACTGACAAAATTGGATTTACGGTTCTAAAATTTAACACCCACCTCCTATATAACGTTTTTTTTTCAAATTCATATGATTTCTCTAAGGAAATATATTTTGGAAGTATAAAGGACTCTATATATTGATATATCTGACTTGAATTTATTAGCCGAAACTCTTTGCCACGCCTACCATAACACCCACTTCTCACATAATTTACTATTAATTAAATTAATAAGCACATTAAACCCATAGAATTAGATGTTTGATGATGTGCATATATACATTACACGTCACTCGACATGCCTACTTCAAAAAACATTCACTTTTGGTCGCCTATAACATTATAGGTTTTGCCCGGAATCAATAATCCCTTACATAATAGTTCTGTCATTATCAACGATGAAAATAAAAACAAGTAAGAGCGCTATATTCGGCCGTGCCGAATATTATATACCCTTCCCAACGTGTAGTCATGCAATAACAGTAGTTTGTATCACCATTCATATCATATGAAATACGTACATACATACATATATAAAAAACATACATATATAAAAACATCCCATTGTTAAACTATAAATTTACGTATGTATGTTAAAAAAATAATAAAAAAAAAATAATTAAAAAAAATTAAAAAAAAATAATTAAAATATAAATAATAAAAATAAAACAAAAACAAAATTAAAAAAAAAATAATAAAAATAGAAATCTATTATATACATATGCAAGGCATATTTATTCATCAAGTAATTGCAGTTCCGAGAGAATTTTTTTGTTTTTATTTTTTATGTATGAAGTTTGACATTTGAAATAAGTTAAAAAAGCGAGAGAATTGTTTTTTATTTATGCATTTTGACAGCTGAAACTTAAAATAAGTGAAGAAAAAAATAATCAGCTGACGAATTAAGAGTACCTGATTAATAAATATGCCTTGATACATATGTATATAAAAGAGTAACGTGACTGACCGACTGACTGATTCATTATCGCACAGCCCAAACGCAAAGATCTAGACACATGAAATTTGGACAATCGGTTCCTGTTTCAATGTATAGTTCCACTAGGAAGGGATTTTTGGAAATTCGTACTTTAAGGTGGTAAAAAGGGTAAAATCGGTAATCTTATGTCTGCTAAACTAAAAATGATACAAATTAAATTGAAAAAGTATTGTAATTTGCACAAAAAATAAGCTGACAAGTGTATGGCCTTTTTTTTTAAATTTTCAAGCCCTGAGGGAAAACGGGTAAAAACTATAATTTGTTACTTTTTTGTAACTTCCAAACACATAAAAAAAAATTTAAACTGTATTAAGTAATCCGAGAAAAAATATTAATAGGAATTCGACACTTTTTTCAACTTCACATGTATAAGGGGAAAAATTGTCCCTTTTTTTGGTACTTTTTTTAAAACGAAACATTTCTTATATTATTCAATGGGACAAAATTTGGCAATTATTATTTCCTAATAGAATATGTACAAATATTTAGGTGAAATTTTTTGAAACTTTTTTGGGGACAAAAAAGGTACCAAAAAGGGAGAATTCCGGAAAATGTATGTTATTCCTAATTCGACGGCCAATTTTCACAAAATTTTTAATGGGGATTTTACCAGACATAAAAAATGATATCATTTAGTAAAAATTGAAACACATTCAAAACAGGGCAGAAAGGGGGAAAATCGGGAAAAGAGTTTGGTACTTTTTATAACATAATTACTTTTAAGCAAAAAACAGTAGATTTTGTTACACAGATATTTGAACATTTTAAACTTGTAATTTGGAACTTGGACCAAAAATGTACTTTTTCGCATTTCTATTATACTTTTTGTATATTCTACGTATAAAAAGGTAGAATTACAAAATAAAGGACTATTGATTCCAGGTAAGACTAAAAATGTTATGGGTGACCAAAAAGGTACTTATTTGAATTTTTATGGTACTTTTTGTATTTTCTACGTTTATGAATGTAGGATTGTATAATCAAGGACTATTGATTCCAGGTGCTACTAAAAATTTTATGGGCGACGAAAAATTTCCTTTTTTGATTTGTTATGGTACTTTTTGTATTTTCAACGTTTGCGAAGCTAGAATTTTAAAATTTTTAGCTATTGATTTCAGGTGAGACTCAAAAGTTTATGGTCGACAAAAAAGGTACTTTTTTAAATTTGTATGGTACTTTTTGTATTTTCTACGTTTTCGAAGCTAGAATTTTTAAATTAGTGACCATTGATGCAAGGTGAGACTGGAAATGTTATGGGCATCCAAAAATGTACTTTTCTGAATTTTTATGGTACTTTTTGTATTTTCAACATTTGCGAAGCAAGAATTCCGAAATTAGTCACTATTAATACAAGGTGAGACTGAAAAAGTTATGATCGAAAAAAATGTACTTTTTTGAGTTGTTATGGTACTTTTTGTATGTTCTACTTTTATGAAGGTAGGATTGTACAATCAAGGTCTTTCAATTCCAGATGAAACTGAAAATGTTATGGGCGACCAAGAAGGTACTTTTTTTAATTTTGTTGGTACTTTTTGTATTTTCAACGTTTGCGAAGCAAGAATTCCGAAATTAGTGACTATTGATACAAGCTGAGACTGAAAATGTCATGGGCGACCAAAAAGTTCGGGACTTTTTGTATTTTTTACGTTTATAAAGCTAAAATTGTGAAAAAAAACGGATTATTGATTCAAGTTGAGAATTAAAATGATCTTGGATACACAAAAATTTTACTATTTGTATTTTTTTCGTTTGTAAACATAGATTCTTAAAATTAGTGTTTTGAAAATTACCTTTTCTCATTTTTTTTATATTTTGTATACATAGAATTCTGAATGTAGGTAATAATAAACCAAGTTTTAGTGAAGGAAAAAATTTTACTTATATTATTTTTAGGATCATTTTTGCAAATTATGAATCTTAATTTTTTAAACTCAGTATCTTACTTTTAGTTAGGAAATATATGCCCGATATATCCTTTCTCTACTTTTTATTTTTATACCCTTCACCTGTGGTGCGCAAGGGTATATATAGCTTTGTCATTCCGTTTGTAATTTCTACAATTTTCATTTCCGACCCCATAGAGTATATATTTTCTGAAAGCTTATGAATAGAGTAGTCGATTAAGCCCTGACCGTCTGTCCGTCTATCCGTCTGTCCGTCTGCCCGTCTGTCCGTGTGTTGGTTGAAATCAACTTTTAGAAGCAACTATATGTTCCTCAGATCTCTATATGGTATCAATCTCTTGGAAATGTTCAGGAATAAATCGCTATTGAAATTCAGCATAATCGCCCAATAACTTTCTGAGATATGAGCAAAAAACCACGACCACCTCGTTTTTTTACACAATTACAACAACAACATACATACATAAATATATGTAAAAACCATACAAAAAAAGAAAAAATTACAAAAAGAAAAAATATTAAAAATAAAAAAAATTACAAAAAAAAAATTTTAAAATAATTTAAAAAAAATTTTAAAAAATTTTTTCAAAATTTTTTCAAAAAATTTTTTTTAAAAAATTAAAAAAAAAATATAAAAAAAATAATAACAAAATGTAAATAATATATTATATAAAATAAAATTTTTTTGGCTCAGCTGGGATTCGATGCCACATTTATTCTAACCAGTATATACATATGTACGTATTTGATATGAGATGAATGGTGATACAAACAATTGTTATTGCATGACTACACGTTGTGAAGGGTATATAAGATTCGGCACGGCCGAATATAGCACTGTTACTTGTTTTAAATAAATTGAATCAGAGATACATTTTTTCATAAATTCAACCAAAAATATTTAATAATTATAAATAAAACTTGAGTATTCAATAAATAGTAAGATCAACGATATTGAAGTAGCGATTTAAATGCTAGTAATATATAAAATAAAAAAAAAAATTAAAAAAAAATAAAAGAAAATTTTTTTTGGCTCAGCTGCCACGTTTACTCTAACCAGTATACACGTTTGTATGTACATATGTGTATTGTTGTTGTTATGTTATTATGTGAAAAAGAATCGAGATGGTAATGGTTTTTTGCTCATATCTCAGTTGTTTATGTACCGATGTCTCTGATTTTCAATACCGAATATTTCTGATATTCTAATACCTCACCCGGGTCCAGGCGATATCGGGGGGCGTCAAAAAGTTGTTTCAACATACACACGGACAGACTGACAGAGCTTAATCGACTCCCCTATTCATAACCTTTCGGAAATGAAAATTGTAGAAATTTCACACGGAATGACAAACCTATATATACCCTATTTCACTGTGTGAAGAGTATAACAAGTAGATTTCTATTTTCGGCTGTGCCGAAGTTTTATTACCCACCATTTTGTGTACCCTTCAAGCAAAAATTTATTTTTTTGTTATTAACAGTAATCGCTACGGAATAATCTTCTTATACTAAAACATGTAGCACTATCTTTGTGTAAAGTCCTACAATGAAACGTTAATTATTTCTACAGTGGGAGTTATATTACTCACACTTTTTTACTACAATATTGTAATTTTTGCGGAAGTGGAAGATATAATTTGGAACCCAGAGGAAGCTAAAAACTAATATTAGCTTTGTGTGGGCATTGCACCTCCTACTTTTAAAATTGTATAATCAATGTTTGAAATAAACTCAGATAATCCATTACAGATTTCATTTTTGTTTATATAGAAGTTATATGAATTTAAAATAAAACGTTACATGGAAAATGGACGTTAAAGTGGGAGTGTCATCTTAATTTTTTTGGAATTATGGTTACATTAAAGAGACATGCTTACATATATGCAAAATTTCATAATCATACATCTTATTCTGTCGGTTTTATGACCATTTAAATTTCATGAATAGTAAACTATGTGAGAAGTGGGCATTAAAGTAGGCGTGTCAAAGTAGTTCTTACTTAATAATACTTTTACTAAATTATATTTATTAATTGATGCAAAACTTCATCATCATACATATAATTCTGTCGGCTTTATGAGCTTTTAAATTTCGTTAACAATAAGTTTTTTCAGACATGGGCATTAAAGTAGGCGTGGAAAATAAGTTTCTACTAATAAATTCAACTTAGATATTTCAATATATAGTCCTTTATTATTTTAAAGTCTTAGCACTTAGAGAAATTATATGAATTAAAAATTATGCGTCATATGGGAGGTGCGTGTTAAAGTGGGCATGTCACCTTAATAACTTAGAATTATACTTATATTAACGCTTGTGTGAGATTTTATATTTCATTAACAGTAGGTTATGTGAGAAGTGGACGTTAATGTAGGCGTTTCGAAGTAGTTTCTGCTGATAAATTCTATCGAAGTATTTTAACATACAGTCCTTTATTTTTTATAAAATAATTGTCCATAGAGAAATTTTACGAATTTGATGATATTGAATGTGGGCATGTCACCTTAATTTTCCGTTATTACAAGTCTTTTGTCAAAAAGCAATGCTTGCAAAATTTCTGAATCGTTCATCTTATTTTGTCGGTTTTATTACGTTCTAAAGCTGGAGTTACATACCATGCGTTCTATCCGTTGTTCCGTTTTATGCATCAGTCAAAAAGTAGAATCAGTGTAATTGTATGTGACAAGTTACACGGCAAAACGCATAGAATGCATAAACGTATCAACGCAGCAAAGTAGGTTTACTTTCTACTTTTGTATCCGTCGCATAAAAGGTGAATAAATGTCAGCTGTTGTTGATAGCCATGGATGACAAATAATATTTTTTTGTCGATGTTATCGATAAATCTGATTGTGTGGTGGATTTATTTATTTCATTTTTTTGTATTAAAAAATGTTTTTAATAAAAGAAAAAGCATTCGAAATAAAGTTTACAATTACTTTTAAGAAGCACATACATAAAAACTAATTTTAAACACAATTTTTTCATTACCAAAATTTTTATTCTACTTATCGATAACTATTATGTGCTGAGTGCCATCTCTGTTTATTATTAAAAGAAAACAAGTGCAATGGAGGAGATGCTTATTGATGCTTGTGTTATTTTTGAACTTTTTGTAGCACAAAATATCATGTACATAAACTAAATGAATTCCATAAATGCCCTTAAATTGTCAATTTTACTTTCCATTTTGGCAAAATTGTTTTTAGTTAATAAAAATATAAACACAACATAGGGTTACCATATTTGAAAAGTGAAAAAAGTACATTGAGGGGGAAAAACAGTACATTTTGATTTTGATAACATAACTTTTACTTCAATATATCACATTTTTATTTAAAAAAAGTTAAGAAGAAACATAAAAACATGTAAAAACGTGGTCAAAACACTAATTAAACGTGCGTTTTTCGATTTTAATATTGATATTAGTTTGAATAAACGAATTACCAATGCGCTAAGATTTTTGACTATATTTCAGAACTATGCACTATATTTTCAAACTTTATTTTGAAAATGATCTAATGTATTTTAAAAGTTATTAATTATATTTCAAAAATAGTAAATAGAATTTCGAAATTGGTAATTGAATTTCAAAAACTACGAGTTGAATTTTGAAATTTTCTATAATATGTAAATTCAATGGATTTGTTTCTTCAAATTACAATAATATTCCATTTATTCTTTTGGAATACTATTTATAACGTAAAAAATATCACAAGTTGTAATTGACTAATTATCAATTCTTAAGTAGACTTAGAGCCATTATTACAACTTCCCGTTAGCTAAAGGCAGAATTTTGTTTGGCAGATAAATGGCTTTGCATTATAAACCCTTAATTTATTATTTTTTTATTCATTAAATATTATTAAAATTAATAATAATAACAATAAAAAAATGGAAGATGTAATAATGCAAAGCTATTTATCGAACAGACAAAATCCTACCTTTAACTAAAGACAAGTTGTAATAATGGCACTTAATCTATCACGCATAGAAATTGTTATTGAACTTAAAATCAATATTTACCAATATTTAAGAAAATAATATTTAGGCTCAACAAAAAGAAAACATTTCTTGTTAAAGTTGACTATAATATTATTTTTAATAATTTTTTTGAAGTTTATTTTAAAGACAATAACAATTTTTATGAACAATAAAGTAAAGTCTACTTTAAAATTGATAATTTGTCAATTAAAATTGATATTTTTAAGTTATATATAGTAATCCAAATGTACTAATTAAATATTGTTAAAAAAATTCTAAAAAAAATCAATTGAATTTTTAAAATGAATACATTTGATAATTTTTAAAATTCAATACATAATTATACAACACAAATAGAGGTGGTATAGTTATATAAAAGAAAATAATTTATGCTTACAAAAAAAGTTAATTCAAAAAGAAATTATAAATATTTATCCCTTTTTGTACACATTTAACAATAAAATTTTTTTCTATTTCATTCTTCAAAAAATTAAAAAATTCAATACATGTACATATATCCAAAAACAGTACAAAAACAGTACAAATATAAAAAAACAGTACTTTTTCGTAATGTTTTAGGTATTGTGAATATAACAGTAGACATTACAAAAAACAGTACATGTACTGTTTAAAACAGTACGAATGGCAACCCTAACACAACAGCTGATTAAAACATAAGAGTTGATGCATAAAACGCATTGTGTGTAACTTGAGTTTAGAAACGTATAAAAAGGTGAAAAAGTATCAAACGCAACAACGCATGAACGGATGGTATGTAACTCCACCTTAAATTTTAAATATACGGAAAACGCACTGTGCGGTATAAGTTTTCGTACATTTTGATCTATAACTGCTTTCGTAATATACATATTTGAGCGCTTTTTAGTGAAGTCTAACAAAGTCAAATTATATATAGCCAAAGAAAAAATTTCAAAATGTAGGAGAAGAACAAACAAATGTAGAGTTCAGGATGTCGTATACTACAGATTCTACCTTTTTGTTCTCTTTAAGACAAAACTCATTTGTCTTTCAATTCCTTAAGTGTTAAAGGGGACTACATATACATATAATATTTTGATAAATTTAAAGGCTTGGAGATATAAACAAATTTTTAATTATTAAATGAAGGTTAGCTATTTATCGCTAAAATTTTAACTTAAAAAAAAGCCAGCATTTTTCTAACCAGAATTAGCGGATTTTATTACAAAAGGTATAATCACTGTGTGTAAGCTTAAAGCTTAGTCTAGATGATATGTGGAATTAGCAAATTTATGCTTAAAAATTTGTTACAAGTGCCAGCATATCATATTTGTTGAAAAGAGTACTTGAGCTTGAGTATCCTTCTTCAATATGTTCATAGTAAAACAATAGGAAAATTCTAAAAAAACTAATCGTTGAATATCCTAGATTTCAGACTTTATATATCTCATGTCTATACCCTTATATATATATTACTTTGCTTCGGATGCCATTTTGAATTTGAATAATTTTTTATGATGTTCTCTATTTTACTTGAGCTTAATCAATTGCCTTGAAGTTAAAAGCTTAATTTTCTTCAATAAATTTAAATAAAAATATTGGGTTATGTTTTAGACCTTAAAAATATATAAAGAAAAGCTACTGCTAATATTTTTAAATATGGTTACGTTTATACCTTTTATAAACTTTGGCCTATTTCCTTTAAATATACTTTGAGTTATTTTATTGCAATTAAAAACAGTTGAAATTCGTTATAAAATTAAGAGCACTTTATTTATTTAAACACACTCAGATAATTTTTAAAGCACTTTACTTATTTCACTTACTGAAACACTGTTAGCTCACACTTAACCCGTATGTGCTCAACTTTTTTTTTTCATAAAAAAATGGAGTTTTGTTTTTATAAGTCTAAGTAATATTTAAAAGAGGTTTCCACCGCCTCGATTTTGGGGCGCTGAGCACCGCAGGCCACATAAAATCTTCTCAAAATTTTTAATATATATTTAATGAAATTACTATTTTAGATTATTACATTTATTTATTTTATATATGGAGAGTACAAACATACGTATTATTTAAGATTTACGATTTAAGAATGGAAAGTTTCAAAACAATTAGTATGGCATCCGACGTTACATTTTCGGCATTTTTTTTTGTAGTATTTTTATGGCAGTGGCCACAGCGTAACTGGGTTGCACTGGAAATAATTATGTGACCAGCTCCATCAAGACGGACATCATCTGGCACCCTCCCTTTCCTTGAAACTGGCTTAAGTGGACGGCCTATGGAGTGAGCCGATGCATACTTTCCCTGATAAGTAGTAACTACAGATCTAGTAAAAGCTAGATAGTCGAGATTTGACTTCTTTTGCCCATCTGGAGATAACTTATATAGTTGAAAAGCATTATTCATAGAAGCGTTTAAGGGCCACATCAAGAGTTGCCAATATCATTTCTTTTTATTTATGCTAATGCGGTAACAGGCTATATTTTGTTTAAGGCGATCCACGCCGCCCATATATTTGTTATACATTTGTACACAGAAAGGTTGTTGGATCGATATTTTCTTCTTCTCGCTGCTTGACCAACGATGTGCAGATTCAATTGGTCCAATACCTTCACAGGTTGATGATACAGTAACTACGTTATTGTCATTGTAGCGAACTAGAGTCACACCAGATGTTTCGTCAGTTACTTGATGGTAGCTCCCACGCTCTTTTTTCTTTATTTCTACAAGCGATTTCAATGGTGCATGCTCTACCCTGATTCTTTCAAAGCTGTGAGCAATCTAAAAGATGTAAAAAAATTATCCATGTATACATGCACTGGGAGTCCAATGGGCAGTTTGGAAATTAAATTGGTAACAACAGAACCTCCAACACCTAGATCTGTATTGGTGTTACCTGTGCTTGCGCCTTGATAAGGTATGGCTTGAATAAGATATCCTAGGCGTGTAGCCATACACCAACACTTGAAGCCAAAACGTATTGGCTTACCATGTATGTGCTGCTTTGTACTGTGATGTCCATAATACGAAATCATGGATTCATTAATGCTAACTTCATAATATTGTGGCCAGTACTGCATCCATTTTTCGTTTAATTTCTCCCATAAAGGTCGTTCTTTTGTAAATTTATCGTTTACATCTAAAGCCGCGTTATTAGAAGCATGCAAAAACCGAAGTATCTGTTCAAATCGTGAACGATATATTGCTCTAGCTACCCCAGGGTGGTAGGTATCGGTTCCAGTATCCCAGTACATACGATTTCTAGCTTGAACGTTATATCCACTTAGGAAAAATATTGCAAACACTAGGCGAATTTCATTCCTTGTTACTACAAATTGTTTACCTTCAAAAATCGCGTACCTTTTTGAACGTTCTACAAATAAGTCTATTATGTCATCATCGTAAAATAATTCAATATAATAAGCTCTACCGTTATACTCAGGGTTGAGCAAAATACATACCTTGATGTATTTCAAATACAAATACTTTCCAGTTTTGTATTTCAAATACAAAATACAGATACTTTCAAGGTGTGTATTTCAAATACAAAATACTTTTAAGCTGTGTATTTCAAATATAAAATACAGATACAAAATACAAATATTTTTTTAATTTCGGTCTCATAAAAATTTACATATGTATATGCATACATACATATGTATCTCTTCTTAGTTCTGTTTCTAAATATTTTATTTAATAAAACTAAGTTATACATGTATGTGACAGCGCATAGAGAAAGGGACCCAAGGGTAAAACAAAAACAATTTTAATTTTTTTTGATGTGGACAACATCTGAGCATCGAAAGAGACCGATCCCATGCCCCAAAAGTGTTCACTCCCAGAGATATGCGCGTTTTAAAAAAATGAAGATGACAATTCTAAGCGCAAATAGAAAGGGACCTAACGGTAAAATTTATTTATTTAAATTTTTTTCCCCTACTAAATTAACAAAATAACTTGATTTTACGAAACTAAAAAAAAATATTTTTTTCCTTATGAACAATGTAAAAAAATAGAAAAATCATTTAATCTTTAAAATGGATCTCCTGAACAAAACCTGTTTTTACCCTTATGTCCCTTTCTCTATGCGCTGTAACATATATATATTTATATATATATATATATATATATATATATATATATATATATATATATATATATGTTGATTTTCTAAAAGAATTTCGCAATTACTTAGTTTCCCACCCAATATTTTATTTACTTACTATATAAGTATGTACATATGTACATAAGATACACAATTTAATCAATCAAATTGTTAAAGTTGAAAAATTTTCATTAGTAAAAAGTGCATTTACTTTTTACATTTGAGCGACTTATTATGTAAATTTGCGTTTAATTTTCTAGCGTCAAGTTTTTACTGGGGAAGTAAGTGAAAAAAAGCATATTTAGAATTTAATAATTATTTAGTAAGTAAAAAATGTATTCAATAAAACAGGTATTTCCTTTAATATAAACTAGATTTTTTAAAGAATCATCAGATAAGCAGCCTCTTGTTGGGAAATGTATAAAACCTGATAAGGAAAATAATCTTTCTACACGCCCTGAGGAACACAAGCTACTGTTAAATTCTCTTAATGCATTTTTAATATTTGGATAGCTTTTCAAAACGGAAATCTCTTTGCTCTTATCATTTAGGAATCTGATGAACTCTAATTCCAAATTTTATGTGCGAGGTTGATCAATGTTCTTGTCGGCAAAAACAATAAAATCTTCATCTGCTGCATCCAAGCATTGCTTCACGTTTTTTGTATTTTTTTCTAAGGTATCTATTGCCAAGTATTTAATTCGTTGCCTCTCGTTTCCAGTGATGTTTTCTGGCAGTCTACGCATTTTAAAACTTGGGTGGAAACATGACGCCAATATGCCTCTATTTGCTTCAGGTGACAGCATGAAAAACTTTACAAATCTTCTCTCAACGCTCTCCCTTAGTTTTGGCAAAATACAACAAAAATGTCTCAAATTGTTACATTGCAGCCGATGTAACCTGGTTCTTACAGATATTAAAGTAGGCAAAAGTTTCCCATAATAGCAATTATTTCCCTGTATGTAGTCCAAAGCCGTATCTATTGGTTTCAATATTTCAATAAATGCCTCTAAGTACTCCAGTTCTATAGCTGAGAACGTATTAGCCTTATCAAACTTAACAAATAATCCATTTAATTTTAATTTTCTTTTCATAAGCTGTGCTATGGAATCGAAAAGAGAGTTCCATCTTGTTTGACATGGATATACTAACTGATATCCGTGGCAATCTTTTATGACTTCAGCTTATTTGGGTCTTCTGGATTAATTCCACAATAAAGTACATTTAGCAATTGCCGAGTAGTGAATACTACAGGCACGAGAATTTTTTATGAAAATATTCATATCTGTTGTGGCTAAAAGACTTAATGTGTGGCTGACACATCTCAGATGCCTCGGCAAATATAACTCTCTAGCTGATTAGTGTAAATGATTTGACCTTAGACGAAACAATTTAAAGCTGAATAGTATTTTTGTCAAATGTGAAATGTGGTGGTAACCACACCGCAAATTACAGGGGATGTCCAGTATTTATACAGATTAAGCAAAACGATCCTAATAAACTCGCTTATCGGTGATTACAGCCAAGTGACTTCCCATATTTATCCACCAATAATAATATCTCTACACAAAATAAGCCCTCTGATCAAAACAATAACCATTACACTAATTACCCTGTCAACCCACTCCCCACTCATACTAATAACACATCGTATGCTTACGCTGCTCAACCATGTAGTATTCCTTTTGTACGATCGGTCGGTCACAAAATCCCGGAATCTCAAACTCCTAAAGAATCATCAGAAAAATCGCACTTAGAAAGTTCTATAAAGCTTCTGATACAAACTATGAACAGCTTTATATCAAGCATGCAAGTCATGATGCAGGAACTGTTAAGAAACCAGGGCATGCTACTTCAAGCATTCGCCTATAAACAATGAACCAGTTAAGAATATCTTACTGGAATGCAAACGGCTTAAGCCAACACAAGTTAGAAGTAGAAAATTTTCTAAAGTCTCAGTCTATTGACATACTGTTAGTTTCTGAAACTCACTTTACATTAAAAAACTGTTTTCGAATTAAAGGTTACTTTACATACGACTCAAAACATCCAAGTGGTAAATCATGTGGTGGTGCAGCTATAATTATTAGGAATCTAATTAACCATTCCACAATGCCGGAATATAAAACAGATCACATTCAAGCCTCATCAATACGCCTTTTGGACCTAAACTTAACTTAACACAAAATAACAGATGACCAATTCATTACCTTCTACAAAACGCTGGGCAACACATTTATAGCGGCAGGAGATTACAACGCTAAACACACATTCTGGGGCTCGAGACTCATTACTCCGAAGGGCAGACAGGTATTAAAAGCTATCTCATCCCTAAAACTTGACGTTATATCTGGTGGACAGCCCACTTATTGGCCTACAGACCTACAAAAGACTCCTGATTTAATTGATTTTGCATCAAACGTGATCAACTGACTGCAGTCCCTTTATACGACCTGTCCTCTGACCACTCTCCAACTATTATACTAATGCACAGCTGGCAAAACCTAGAAAAACCTTTCTGTTTTCCTAATAGACATACTAACTGGCTAAAATATAGAAAGTATGTAAGCTCTCACGTACCTCAAAATATTTCACTGAAATCCGAAAATGAAACTGGAGCTAAAGTAGCTACACCTTTTAAATGCTATAATGGCACTAAGAATAAATTTTCAACAACCATTCAAAACCATATAAAGGAAAAGAGAAATCTAAGAAGACAATGGCTACTACACCGCTCGCCAACCTTGAAAATACAACTAAATCACTGTCAAAGAACCCTTCATAGTGCTCTTTTGGAGAATAAACAGTCAGCTCTAAAAGCATATTTAGAAGGTTTAGACGCAACTAAATTCACGGATTATAGTCTTTGAAAGGCCACCAAAAGACTGAAAAACGCAATTAGATGCGAACCTGCAATTCAGCTTAGCGAAGGTAACTGGGCTAGGTCCCATAAAGACAAAGCTGTTTTTGCTGATCATCTCGAAAAAGTATTTACGCCTAATATTTCCAGCTCATGCTCAACTTTACCAGATATCGAAGTTCGTGTTGTTTCTCCAAGGAAAATTCGTTTCTCGTCCCTAACTTCAGCGGTCAAGAAACTGAAAACAAATAAATGCCCTGGCATAGACAAAATTTCAGGAAACATGATACGTGAACTACCAACATCTGCCCTTAAGATGATTTTTTTTATATTCAATTCCATCTTAAGAACCGGTTTCTACCCTAAATCATGAAAAATATCAGAAATTACTATGATACCTAAGCCAGGTAAAGACGCTAGCCAAGTGTCATCTTATCGCCCGGTAAGCTTACTCTCAATTTTATCACAATAGAACAAGTTCATCGCATAGTTAATCTTATCAGACAGGCTTTTGAGGACAAACACTATTGCTCATCACTTTTCATAGACATTTCTCAAGCCTTTGACAAGGTCTGGCATGATGGGCTTCTACATAAAAAAGGTTCTTTGTTACCCCAAAATATCCACAAACTACTGCGAAATTATTTATTGGATCGTTCATTTGTAGTAAAGTATAAAGACTATATCTCGGACTCAAGAAAAATCGCAGCAGGAGTTTCCAAGGCAGTATACTTGGTCCTCTCATGTATATAATTTATACATCAGATATGCCAACTAATAACTTAATACACACGTCAACTTTTGCGGATGACACAGCATTTATAAGCATAGATAAAAATCCAGTAATTGCTTCTTATTGCCTGCAGGATCATATTAAAGAGCTCGAAAAATGGCTCAACCAATGGAAAATAAAAGTAAACCCAGCAAAGTGCGCACTTTCACCTTGAGAAAGGGAAACTGGCCTAACCTGAAGATAAATAACATCGCTATTCCAGAGCAAAATCATATAAAATATCTTGGCATACACCTTGATCGACGCCTTACCTGGTCTCAACATATCGAATAAAAATCTATGCAACTCAAACTCAAAATATTACAACTTCAGTGGCTTCTTTGTTCTCATTCTGCTCTCAACCTAAACTACAAGGTTCTACTTTACAAAGATATCAATAAGCCAATATGGACCTATGGAATCCAACTATGGGGAACAGCTTCTGCTTCTAATATAGAGAAATTACAAAGACGGCAAAACAAAATATTACGACTTATTACTGGAGACCCGTGGTACATTAGTAACGCGAATATTCACAAGGACCATATTCCATTTGTTCGCGACGAAATAAAAACCTTTTGCTCAAAATATGTACGAAAACTGGAAATTCATCCAAATCCTCTCGCACAGAATCTGCTATATTATAATGGACATACTCGACTCAGGAGAATCGACACATTGGCTCTCGCGGTCTCGTTAGAATGATGACCACTATGCAATGAAAATTGGAGTCTCTATTGCAATGGCAAAAGACCCAGAAATTCGTTAATTTAAGATTTTAATACTTATTGTCATTTTCTTAATATAGAAAGATCCAATAAATAAATTATGAGTTAATAAAAAAAAAATTTAAATATTAATGGTCATAGTTTTTAGGGATTTTTGCTTTTGTATGACACAACTTATTTTGAAATTTATTGTAAAAAATAAATGTATTTCGTATAAATGTGTCTTTGAGCCACATGTATTTGAAATACAAAATACTTTTAAGTTGTGTATTTGAAATACAAAATACTTTCAAACCATGTATTTCAAATACAGATACAAAATACTTATTTGTATCTTGTATCTGTATTTCAAATACAAGTATTTCAAATACTGCCCAGGCCTGGTTATACTGATCATGTTAGCTGTGTTGTTCGGTTATTTATAGTAACATAGTGGTGTTCGGTAACATTCGACAAAGTTCTCGTGTGTACATGCTAGTTCATTCGAAAACCGTTACATTTAAATTACGACGTAATGTTAATGTTAAGTAATATCAAAGAATATAAATCATATAGAATGCGCATCACGTACAAACAAAATTTCTAATGGCGGGTTCTAACATTGGAACCCGCTCTCTTCATTACGAATGGCTCTCATATAGTTTCGCTTACAAAATTTTGTCAAGGCGTTTTGTTGTTGGTTTCTTTATTCATATTTATTTACCATGCACTCGTTTAACATCATGCGTTAGACAAGGAATCAAAGAAACAAAATAAATACGAACACGTGTTTGTCTGTTGTTTCAGCATTTATGTATGGGTGTGTTAATAATCTTTAAATAAAGATATGAGAAAATATAAATTTACATTTATTAAAAAGGTCAAATAAATTCAAACAAATGTGAACAAAAACAAGTAACAGTGCTATATTCGGCCGTGCCGAATCTTATATACCCTTCACAACGTGTAGTCATGCAATAACAATTGTTTGTATCACCATTCATCTCATATAAAATACGTACAAATGTATATACTGGTTAGAATAAATGCGGCATCGAATCCCAGCTGAGCCAAAAAAATTTTATTTTATATATTATTTATATTTTGTTATTATTTTTTTATATTTTTTTTTTAATTTTTTTAAAAAAAATTTTAAAAAATTTTTTAAATTTTTTTTTTAATTATTTAAAAAATTTTTTTTTTGTAATTTATTTTATTTTTTATTTTTTATTTTTAATATTTTTTCTTTTTGTAATTTTTTCTTTTTTTGTATGGGTTTTACATATATTTATGTATGTATGTTGTTGTTGTAATTGTGTAAAAAAACGAGGTGGTCGTGATTTTTTGCTCATATCTCAGAAAGTTATTGGGCGATTGTGGTGAATTTCAATGGCGATTCATTCCTGAATATTTCCAAGAGATTGATACCATATAGAGATCTGAGGAACATATAGTTGCTTCTAAAAGTTGATTTCAACCAACACACGGGCAGACGGACAGACGGTCAGGGCTTAATCGACTCCTCTATTCATAAGCTTTCAGGAAATATATACTTTATGGGGTCGGAAATTAAAATTGTAGAAATTACAAACGGAATGACAAAGCTATATATACCCTTGTGCACCACAGGTGAAGGGTATAATAATATTGAAAACAAATACGCTCAAATGTGTTACAGTAGCAGAAGCATATAAATATTGTTATTGTACTGTATTCTTTAAAATTAAAATTTTTATTAAAATTGCTGTCACTGTTTCGCCAATAATTTGTTGGCACGTTAGGAAGCAAATAGTTATGTATGTATTTTGTGATAAAAGAAAAGGAATTTCAATTTTATGTAAGAAAGTCAAAACTCCAAAAAAAATACTTATGTACCTGTTGCCTGCACTGGAGTTATTTGACCGTTTTTTAAAAAAAAACCCACATGCAATAAATGTGCAAAAACCTAGCTAAACCGAAGTCAGGTAGAATTTTTGTATTATTGTTGTATTTTAAGAGGCACAAATCGTCAAGGACACTTCGCCCGAAAATTTTTTAGTGATTTTTTAAAGGCTCTGCAGTTTTTTATTTTATTTTGAAGCATTTCATAACACATTTCAGTTTCAAAGCTGCAGTGAAACATTACGTACTATGTGTCTAGAAATTATAATAAAAGTAAATAAAAAAAAAAATAAAAATAACGCAAAAAATAAAAACTCTACTAAAGCAATGAATTCGAGTACAAAAAAGAAAAATAAATCGCCATCGGGCATAAAATGCTGCGTGAAACAATTCCAAAAGTCGAGAAGACATTTTAAGGGCTTAAAAATGTTTAAACTTCCTTCGCCGGATATGATACTAGGTCAAATTTGGCGAGAGAAATGTCGAATTCCTGAGAAGAATTTTAATAAAAATCTTTATATTTGCGAAAATCATTTTTCAAGTTTATACTTTGGGGGAAAAAATTCAAAAGCTGACGCCATTCCAACTGTAGATATTGATGAAATGGAGGAAGAATTGTAAGATTTTAACGCAGAGTTCAGGTCCTCTCCAAATCGCAGATCCCTACCGGAAAATACAAAATACTAAAAAGTTAAATCGTAAAAATATAAAAAAGTATCTTATTGAATCGATTGATTGTTTACAAAATATAAGCGCAGAAAGCAAAATTTTTTGTAAGCTTTTGTTGAGCTCTCGGCCAAAGGAATATTCTAAAAATGTAAAATATTTAGCTCAGAACATATTTTACAAATCTCAATCCACATACTTATTTCTAAGGGACAAATTAAATTTGAGTCTTCCTCACATTTCCACCTAGAATCGGTGGGCGCCGATTAAATTTCTTCAGCCCGGCTTAAAAAATAATGCTTTTGAATTCGTGAGGGAAAAATGCTCCCAGTTGGATGACAGATGTGCTAAGCATATGGTTTTAGTTATGGATGAAATGAGCATAAGATAAGAGCTGAGGTATAATAGAAGTCTAGATTTAGTTGATGGATTTGAAAGGACTAATAGAATTGCTACTCATGTATGTGTTGTTATGATTAAATCTATGTTTTCTAATTTTTCAATCATTCTTAATTACTTTATTTCCTACAACGGCTTATCTGCGGATACTTTAAGTGAAGTAGTTAAAGAAAATTATAATATTTTAAAAAGCATGGGTATAAACGTTCGTGCGCTTGTATGTGATCAAGGCTCGACCAACCGAAAATGTTTTTCCAACCTTAAAGTATCTGTGGAAAAGCCGTGTTTTTGAAACTAATGATCAGAAAGTTTTTTGCATGTACGATTTCTCCCATATAATTAAGTCTTTGCGAAATAGCTGGTTAAAGTGTGACATAAAATCACCGGATGGAACGGTAAGTTTTCAAGTAATTAAGGAATTTTATGAAATGGAAGCAAGTGCATAAACAAAAATGTGGCCAAAATTGACACGGCAACACATTTACCCTAACTGTTTTGAAAAAATGCGTGTAAAATTTGCAACACAAATTTTCAGCAGAACTGTTGCGGCTGCTATCAAAACTATCTCCAAAACCACAAAATTTAAGATAAATTCCACAAAATTGGCCTTATCAACAGCTCAGTTTGTGGAAAAACTTGACAAGATTTTCGATTGTCTTAATAGTGGCTCCCTTTATGGTGATAACTGCTACAGATCTGCAATTCAGTTTAACAGTGAAGCATATAAATTTATTAATTTTTTTTTGCAATATTTAGAAAATGTGGAGCTTTTGGATAAAAAGAAGCGTGTTTTTTTTAAATGGATTGAAGCTCACTCTTAAATCAGTTCTTATGTTAACCGATGATATTTTAAAAGAAGGTGGTGATGTATATTTTTTAATGACAAAATCCCTTAATCAGGACAAATTAGAAAACACGTTTTCTGTATTGCGGCAGAAAGGGGGCAACAATAACAACCCGTCTGTAGCCGAATTGAATAATATTTTGACAAAAATAATGGTGACTAAAATAGTTCAGTCAAGCTCTTCTAGCAACTGCGAACTTGTACAAGACGGAATAGCGAATGTTGATGCTGGCTTTCAAGCAGATTTATGTATTGAACATAAAGAACCAAGTTGCTATGAAATTGACAATGTTGATTTCGAAAGCCACATATAAAGCTATAAATTTCGAAGTAGTTTCTATGAGATACTTTGCTGGATATGTAGCATTTAAACTCATTCCAAAATTACAATGCCAAAAATGTTGTGACGAATTGAGAAAGACGGATGAAGTTCTAACAGCACCAAGCGAGCTTTTTATACACTTTGAAAATTATCAGTCGCTTACAGATTTTGGAAGCTTAGCTGCTCCATCAGATAAACTAATGGATGCTAGTAAAAGACATATTTTAATATTTCATAAAATTTTTAAATCTGAGCCCTAAAAAATTGGTGTAAAATCTTTTATTATTGAGTCCTGTAAACGCTTGACTCCGCAGTGGTTTGCCGACGCTTGTCCTCAACACAGAATGAAGTAGTACTTCTCCGAAAGCATTGCTATCTGTGCCTATAGAAAAAGGAAGTTCCAAGGAAAAAAATAAAATAAAAAATTTAGCAAACGAATGATGTAATTTATCAAAGTATAATAACTTTGTCAATTTTACAAGGGTGGTTCACATTCTTATTGAACACCTTTTGATGGCAGAAATTAATGAAGTGGGAAAAACATATCAAAAATTATTTATTCTTAAATAAAATACATACATACGGCCATGTCATGGAAAACGAAATCATGTGAAATTGAAATTGACGAATATTTTCAATTAAATTTTTGTAAAAATGGACGCAGCTTTTCCTGATTTCAAAAGTAGTTTAAGTATAGGAAGGTGGTCTTCAAACTATGAAGTATATGAAAGGAAATATTTTTATGAACTTTGAATACGGAAGAATTTTTAAAATTTGATCGATTTCAATTTCACGTGATTTCGACTTCCATGACATGACCGATAGTTTGTTTTTATTTTAATTGTTTTATAAAAAAAACAACTTATTCATTTTCCAATATTATTATTTAATTTATTTTGAAATGAATAAACTTTTCAACATTCTGTTTGTTCTAAAAAAAAAAAGTAATACATAATTCTCAACTCTAGTTTTATTCGCATTTTTTATATAAAGTTTTATTTATTTAAAATACCTCAAGTGAAATTCAAATGCTTAAAAAAAACATTTTCACCTAAGTATAATAAATTTCATTGTATTAAAATTATCTCAAATCAATTAAAATGTACACGTACACTAAAATTTTCACTAAGAAGGGCAAATAAAATTCGATCACAATTGATGCGATCTCATTCGTACAACAACAATATATATGTATATGCTTTTGCTACTGTAACACAGTCAAGGGTATTTGTTTTCAATATAACATTTATTTGACTTTTTTTCTAAATGTAAATTTATATTTGCTCATATCATTGTTTGAAGAACATTAACACATCCAGACATTTAAGTATAAATGCGTAAACAACATACTGTTACAGATTTATTTTTAAGTAGCTTAATTTACATTATAATTTATTTTAGTTGTAGTAGTTTAAGTTACTGTAGTTTTATTTGTATTAGTTTATTTTGCTGGTTGTTCGAAAATGTTGTTTGTTATTTTGTGTAGCATACTTTTAGGCACTTCTATTATTCGTGCATATTACTTAACGTCTTAATTTAAATTTAACGGTTTTCGAATGTACTAGAATGTACATACGAGAACTTTGTCGAATGTTACCGAACACCACTATGTTACTATAAATAGCCGAACAACACAGCTAACGTAATCAGTATTACAGTAGAGCTTGTAAGGTGCGTATCAAAGTGTGTTTGATAGTAAAAGTGTATAATCATAAGTGTAAAAAGTAAAGTGATATTAAAGCAATCTTTGAGTGTGTTTAAGTAAATAAAGTGCTCTTAATTTTATAACGAATTTCAACTGTTTTTGACTGCAATAAAAGAACTCAAAAGGTTTATTTAAAGGAAATAATCCAACGTTTATAAAAGGTATAAACGTAACAATACATACACGCGTACGTAGTTACACGTCTGACTGACAAGAATTTGTTGATTGATGCCCCTATTGCGGTTCTCCACTTTTGTAATAGTTTGGTTGTCTTTGGCAAATTGATATTGTCATTCTCAACTCAACTGACAGTTGACTATTCTGTTGTGTACCTATTTTTTCGTGGTATTACCGTTTTCAACTTTGTTAAAATTTGGTCGACAAAAACTTTTAACTGCTTAAGAGTAGTTGTGTTATTGGCAGTTAAGGTTGATTTTTTTTTAAAGCAGTAAAAATGGAAAACAAAATGGAGAGATTGTATGTATATGTACATTTTTATAATTACTTTTTAATTTCATTACATTTTTGATAGCTCCCGTCAGCAAAGAATCTAAGAGCAGCACATCACTTTAAAATAGGAGGAATAGCCACCACGCGAACAGGTGTTTTTAGATGATCTTTAATTTCATCCCGCAAATAACAAAAACGCTTCCTTGTTTAGTCGGAAATAACTTATAAGTCTATTAATATAAAATTATTTTTTAGTTTCGCTACTTATTAAAAATATATACTTGGTACTGGGCAGCTCAAGAGGGTTTGAATCATCACGAATTTTTCTTCTTGTACGTATCGCATCTACACAGAAGTTTATTTTCATAATAATCGAAACTTATATCCATTATAAATACTTTTTATTCGGCACAGCAGTTAAAAACAATTTTAGGGAATTTTTTTTTTTATATTTCATTTGTCAAATGTAATATTTAAAGTTGGCAGTTCGATATTTTAAGTTGGCAACTTTATAGCAAACTCAACTAAAAACAGTTGAGTATCACAATACCTAAAATGAGTTTGGTTGCGCATAAGTTGGGTTGACTCTCACACAACCAAACTGAGTTGAGTGGTGAACCGCAATAGGGGTATGAATTTGTACAAGAAATGAAAATATCAAAACATAAAAAAACATACATACAAACATGCAAACTGAAGTATTTACAAACACACGCAATTACGTATAAAAGCGAAACATTGTTATGCTCTTTACATTTGCTTCTTTCCCTTTTGCCTTACCGACCGCGTCATAAAATTTTTTTAAAACATATTTCAATTTGGGCCTTCATGCGCATTCTATATGATTTATATTCTTTGGTAATATGCAGTAATAATAAAATGTGCCTAAGAGTATGCTACACATAATAACTCACATCATGTTCGAACAACCAGCGAAATAAACTAATACAAACAAAACTATAGTAACTTAAACTACTACAACTAAAATAAATTATAATGTAATGCAGTTCATTTGAACTTTTCTTTAAAAAGAAAATTAATTGTGATAATAAAAGTATAATATGAAAAAGCATATTTGTGCTAACACTATCCGACTGGAAAGCATTTTGAAATCCATATGAAAATATAATAAGTTTTCCTTGCACGTATAAGGCACATAAAGTCCCAAATAAAGCGCTTTATCACACTACCAAATTATAATGCTATTAATATGAACATTACTATATACTTATGTAAATACTAACTACATTATGGTCAATTGTTATTGTGTTAAATTCTAAGTTAACACTTTCTTTGCATATTAATTTCTTTTTTATTTCCATTACTCTTAATACAAAACATATACAAAAAAAAAGAAAACAAGTAAGAGCACTATAGTCGTGCTGTGCCGAATCTTTTATACCCACCACCAATTTGATTTACTTTTTTAGCACAGAATTTATTATTTTGTTATTAACAGTAATCACTATGAAATAATCTCTTTATACTACAATATGTATTACTTTTTTTGTTTAACTTCGATATCTAGTAAATTTAGTCTTTTAGTGAAAGTGGGCGTTAAAGCAGGCGTGTCAGTGTAGTTTCTGCTAATAAATAAAACTGATATATTTCAATATAGTCCTATATTCTTCCAAAAACATTGTCCATAGAGAAATTATATAAATTTAAGTTAAACCGTTTTATGGGATGTAGGCACTAAAATGGGCGTGTCACCTAAATTTTCTGGCATAAAGCTTTTAAATTTCTTTAACAGTGGATAACGTGAAAAGTGGGCGCTATAGTAAGCGTGTCGAAGTTACTTCTGCTAACGAATACAACTTATTTATTTCAATATAGTCTTTTAATAATCCAAAATTTTTATTCATAGAGAAATTATATGAATTTGAGATAAAGCGTTATATGGGAGGTGGGCGTAAAAGTGGGCGTCTCACATTTATTTTCCGTTAGAACAAAGCCTTTAACCAAGAAGCAATGTTTGCACAATTTCAGAATCGTACATCTAATTTTGTCAGTTTTATTAGGTTTTAAATTTTGAATATACCGAAAAATACACTGTGAGGTATAAGTATTCGTACATTTTGATCTATAACTCCTTTCCTAATTCATAGATTTAAGCAATTTTCAGGAAAAAATATTGTTTTTACTCAGGAAATATATATTCGAAGTTTCAAGACTACGTTAATTAGTTTGCACGCAATTGCACTTTATTCGATGTTGGAAGGACATAGTTTTTTTGAAATACTCTTGCATTACGATCTATAACTCTCTTCCTAATATTCCGGTTTAGCCCATTTTCAATACAAAACAAACCTTGTGTATAAGAAATATTCTGGCAAAATTTGAGCCCCCTAGATTTTTCGGTCTTTCTATCGTCGGTCTATTCGGTCTATCGTCTTTCTATCGTGCTTTCAACAGACGGACAGACGGACGGACATAGCTATGTAGATCGCCATGAAATGAAACCCCTATTCAGAATATATATACCTAATGGGGTATATTTGGATATGTTACAAACGGAATGACAAAATGAAAATGTCCCCACCATTTTTTTGGTGGCGGGTATAAAAACGTTAAAAATTCCAATTTAGTTTTCTTCATGTTTATTCAATACGTTTAATAAACTTGAAACTTTACATATTAAGTTCCAGAAATAATATAATTTTACAAAAAGAATATGATTATCAAAATAAAATACATAAATAAAAAGCAATATAAATTGTTGGTTGGTTTATGAAGAATTTTTAAATTTTTGTTTCTTGTTTTATTTAAAATTCTCATATTGTTTATGAAAATTTGAAATAAAGCTTGTAACATTTTTAAACTTTCTCATAATTTTGCGGTTTAAAGGTTTACTGATGATCTGGCATAAGCACCAATGAAATGTACCAATAAACAAAATAAACCATATAAGAAATCAAGAAATATGTGTGGGAATTATATAATAATAAAAAATTAAATGTATAATCAACGTATAACTATTGTTTGTTGTGGTTTTGGTTCTAAACAATAATAAGCTAACGATCTGCAATAACATAAATATTGTCTACTATTAATCCTTATTATTTTCGTGATTTCTACTTGCGATATTTTTTTTTAAATTTAGTATTTGATGTCATCAAAACAAAACAACTAAAATTGCAAACAATTTTTGCGATAAAAATTTTAAAAAGCACTAAAACATTGATAAACCTAATAAGTTGACAGCGCTGTTTCTTATAGCCGTTTTACACTTGCTTACATCTTTCATCAAATCAACAAGATGTTAACATCTTCCCATATGAATTGTACGTGCTTGTGTGTCAACATTTCTTAACACCTTTTAAATATGTTCCTAAATCATTTTGTTCCATTCAACATCTTTGGATTATTTTAGTGTCTTCACTAGAAAAAAAGAAATATTGTTGCAAAAAAAATACATGGCATCACTAGAAAAAAATTACAAGTGCAAAAAATAAATACATACAAAAAGTGGACTTGAAATATGTCGTATAAAATTAGATATCTTAATTATCTTCATCCTCTAACAAAATATGAAATACATACATACATATAAAAAACATACATATATAAAAACATCCCATTGTAAAATTATAAATTTACGTACGTTAAAAAAAAATAAAAAAAAAATTAAAAAAAAATTATAAAAAAATTAAAAAAAAAATAATTAAAATATATATAATAAATATAAAACAAAAAAAAAATAAAAAAAATAATAATAAAAATATAAATAATATATTAAATAAAAAATAAAAAAATATATAAAAAAATTCAAAAAAAATTTTTTTGGCTCAGCTTGGACTTGATGCCACGTTTTCTCTTACCAGTTTGTATGTATGTATGTATGTATGTATGTTATTGTTGTAATGTTGTTTTTGTGAAAAAAAAATCGAGGTGGTCGTGGGTTTTTGCTCATATCTCTGTTGTTTTTGTAAGGATGTTTCTGATTTTTAATACCGATCTACTCCCGAATATTTCTGATATTTTAATAACTCACCCGGGCCAAGCGATGTCGGGGGCTTCAAAAAGTTGATTTCAACATACACACGGACAGACTGACAGAGCTTAATCGACTCCCCTTTTCATAAGCTTTCAGAAAATATGTACTTTATGGGGTCGGAAATGAAAATTGTAGAACTTTAACACGGAATGACAAACCTATATATACCCCCCTTTTTCACTGTGTGAAGGGTATAAAAATAAAAGTTGTAAGACAAATTTTATTTTAAATAAATATTTTTATACACTTCACACAGTGAAGAAGGGTATATATATGTAGGTTTGTCATTCTGTGTGAAATTTCTACAATTTTCATTTCTGACCCCATAAAGAATATATTTTCTGAAAGCTTATGAGTAGGGGAGTCGATTAAGCTCTGTCAGTATGTCCGTATGTCCGTGTGTATGTTGAAATCAACTTTTTGAAGCCCCCCGACATCGCTTGGACACGGGTGAGGTACTAAAATATCAGAAATATGTGGGAGTAGATCGGTATTAAAAATCAGAAACATCCGTACAAAAACAACAGAGATATTATTATAGAAATTAGAAACATCGGTACATAAATAACTGAGATATGAGCAAAAACCTACGACCACCTCGATTTTTTTCACAAAAACAACAGTACAACAACAACATACATACATACAAACGTGTACATACAAAATCTTTTTTTTATATATTTTTTTTTAATTTTTTTTATTTTTTATTTAATATATTATTTGTATTTTATAATTTTTTTTTAAATTTTTTTTTTGTTTTATATTTTTTATTTATATTTTAATTATTTTTTTTTAATTCTTTTTTAATTTTTTTTTAATTTTTTTTTAACATACATACATACTTACGTAAATTTTTAATTTTACAATGGAATGTTTTTATATATGTATATATGAGATGAATGGTGATACAAACTACTGTTATTGCATGACTACACGTTGTGAATGGTATATAAGATTCGGCAAGGTCGAATATAGTTCTCTTACTTGTTTTTTATAATTGCATACGTATACTCAATTTATAATTTTACAATGGGATGTTGCTATACATGTATGTTTTTTACGTATGTATTTCATATGAAATTAATGGTGATACAAATAATTGTTATTGCATGAAAACACGTTGTGAAGGGTATATAAAATTCGGCAAGGCTGAATAAAGCACTCTTATTTTTGCTAAGATATGATATATGATTTTTTCCCCCAAAATGATGATATTAATTTTTAGAAATTTTATTTTTTTTAAGTTGTAGATACAAAACATAATTTTTCTATAATTCTTATCTACAATCAGTGTTGCCATAAGAAGATAGAGAAAAAGTGCAAAACCTCGGGAAAAAAAAGTGCTAAAATGTTCTAAAGTTCAAAAAGAAAAGTGCTAGAATTTTGCAATATTGTTTTTTTAAAACATTAAAAATTAAGTATACTTTTTTAATATAATAATTTGCAACATATTTATATACATATTTTGTTCAATTAAATTCAATTGTACAAAAAAATTGTAAAAAATTTACACAAAAAAATTGTCAACAATTACTCAAATGTGGTAAGAAGGTTAACAGTTCAATCATATAATTTTCTTCACATATAAAATCTTGTTGGTATTTTGCAGATGAACCAATTTTAATCAAAACATCGCACAGTGGGTTCGATAGTACCCAAAGTGGCGATTAATTCATAGACGCCGTAGTTTTAAAATATTATATTTTTTTATTGATGGGTTATTATAAGCACATAAAAACACAGTATTATAGAGAAAAAAAGTTTAAAAAAACCGTTAAGCGCATTTTTGTTTTTTGAAAAAAAAGACCTTAGTTCACAATTTATGCTGTAACTTTGGAATAAAAAGCGATAAATTAATGAGTAAAACTGAAAATTAAAGCATGCTCAATGTTTAATTAAAAAATTAAAATAATTATTAGGCTCCACGAAAAGCCCCCAATGAAATAACGCCCAGGAAACAATCCCCAATGAAGTAAACCCCAAAAAATTGGAAATAAAACCCAAAAACAGTGGATGAGATAACATCCAAAAACAAATGAAATAAACCCCAAAGCGAAAACGAAACAACCCCCAATATTTGGGAGTTATTTCATATGAAATAAATTTGTAGATTTGAATTTGGAGATTATTCCATAATTTGAAAACCCCAAATGAGAAATGAAATAATTTCCAAAAAATATGAAAGACGGCCCAAAAAAATTGGGAGTTATTTCATATGAAATAACCCCCAAAAATGTATGAAAAAAATTTGTAGAATATTTCATTTCTCGTTTGGGCGTTATTTCATTGGGGGGCTTTTCGTGGAGCCTAATTATTATATGTACTTGTATTTCTATAAATCTAATCTAAGGTCCAACTTTTGTTTTTTACAAAATGTTAGATATATACAAATTTTTTCGAAAGAGCTACAAAAGAGAATATTAAAATTTTTTAGTAATGAATTAACATAAATACATAAAAACACAGCTTTAAAAAAAATTAAAAAAAAAAATTTTTTAACCTGTAAGGCGTTTTATGTTTTTCGGAAAAAACATGATCCACAATTTTCGCTGTAACTTTGAAATCAAAATAAACTTAAAGAAGAATTTAATAATATGTATTCCTATTATTATCCAGTTTTTGCTTTCACCAAATTCAGTAAATGTAAAAATTAATCTAAAAAATAAAAAATTGAAAACTTTTTGGGGAATCTTGTTTTTCGTTTTATCTTTTAAATAAATTTCATTATGAAATAACTCCCTAAATTTAAAAATGCAATAAGTTCCTAAAATTATTTTTGGGGATGCTGGTAAATATTATAAGATTGAAAATAAATAAATTTCAACTGAAATGATATGTTTAGGTCAATTTACTAAATCAAGGAGTTTAAAAAGTGTATAAAAATTATTCACGTATACATAGGTTGAGAACTGAGAAAATTCGCGTGAATAATTTGTATACACCATTAAAACTCCTTAACTCTTATTAAACATATTTATATGTAATTTTTATTTAAACAAGTTGTTTGGTAAATTTTGTAATATTTTTTTTTTTAAGGTTTGGGGAAGCCACTCTTTTGTTAAGGAAAGGTTCCATAACCGTAGCCACGTTTCTTTCGAGAATGGTGTACGAAAAAAATGAAATATGTGTTGATGAGGT
Organism: Phyto melanocephala; assembly: GCA_941918925.1. Classification (NCBI taxonomy): domain Eukaryota; kingdom Metazoa; phylum Arthropoda; class Insecta; order Diptera; family Rhinophoridae; genus Phyto; species Phyto melanocephala. The sequence continues at coordinate 63,066,427 of OW799233.1, forward strand.
TCCTAAAAATAATATACTTAACAAAGAATCTTCTGATGAAGAGCTAGATAATGATGCTTGAGAATTACCAATTTCTAACAATGAAAACGAATGTATAGTATGTAAAGACAATACACCGAATATTGTTATTTTGCCATACAAACATTCAAAACTTTGTGATGAATGTCATGTCAAACTAATGGCTGGTGCGATTTCTGCCGGATCGCAAAATTATGCTTGTCCTTATTGTCGTGGCATTGCTCAAGATGCAATGCAAGTATTTATCTAGAAAGTAAATATTTTGAAATAAAAAACATAGTTCCTACTTTATAATTTAACTTATTATTTTTCTTCTTTAAAAATAGGTAATTATTTCATTTTTAATTTGGGGATTTGTTTCATTATGAAATAAGTCCCTAAATGTTGGGGTTTTATTTCATTTTTGTTTGGGGTGTTATTTCAATTCATTGGGGGCTTATTTCATTTTTGAGATTGGGGCATTATTTCATAATGAAATAAGTCCCTAAAATTGGGGACTTATTTCATTTTCATTTTGGGGAGTTATTTCCTGGGGAGTTAATTCATGGTGCCAATTTTTTTATGTAGGATACAATGAACTATAACAATTAGAAGATATGGAAGCGTGACACGATATTTTTTAAATGCAGTGTTCGTGAGTTACATATCATTTTATCAATAAATTTATTTATAATAACGTAAGTTATTGCCGAATTTGTGCGTTAGCTTATTTTTTAGATTTTTTTTAGCATTTAATATACATATTAGTATTTAAGCTTTAGTTTTGTTCACACATTAAGTGTTTTCGTGATCATTTCGAGCCCGTGAGTTAATTTTAAATTTAATAAAAACACGAACGTATGCAAAAAATAGAATTCGGTGTAAATAAAACAGAAATTATTTTTTATAAGTAAGCGTGAGCAGGGTTCCCAGTTTTTTTTTTAATTTTATCCCCAATTTTAAGTTTTTCATCCCCGAAAATCCCCAAAAAGACATTTTTTTATCCCCAAAATCCCCAAGTTTTTTTAAATTATTTTAATTAAATTAAGCTATATAGTTTTAAATTAAATTCATTTTTATTCGTGTTATTATTAGTAATATATGAAGCAGTCTTTAAATTAATTTGATTTGTACTTTTAAATGTATGTATATGAAAAAAAAATGTTATCAAAGAATAAATAAGTTAAAAGCAAATTATGTATCAATGTTTATCAGAATCAAAATCTTCTGATTCATCGGCTAATAAAATTTTGTTATACATGGTGTTTGTATTAAAAAGCTTCAGCATTTTAGAAGATGAATTAAAGATTTCACAACAAATTGAATTATTTTTGAAGTATGTTTTCATTCTGATAAGAGCTTCTAATAACTCATATTGTATTCTATTGCGAGTTTTTATTTTGGTTGAATTCATTATTGAAAAATCGCGTTCAACGCAAGCGTTACTCGTTGGGACGGACAGCACATTCAAAATAAGTTCAGCAAGCTCTTCAAAAGGTTTCGAACCAGCAGCATCTTGGTATGAAAAAACTTTGGACCAAAATACACTTAAATTTGTACCCTCATCTTCACCCAAAAAAAATCTCTCCAAGGAACAAATGGCATTTGGATTCATACAAGTCTTTTGGCGTATTTATATCTAACATGGGCTGTAATATTTCTAAAATAGATATTAACTTTGGTTGTCCTACTGAACTGCAACATAAGCTTGGCGAAAACTCCTTGAATATTTAAAAAAAAATTCAAATTTGAAGAAAAACGTTTCAACATTTGTGCCAATAGACTCTTCATGTACAAAAAGCATATGTTCTTAATTTTTAGGCATATAGATATAGGTTGAGTTTTAACTTCTTCTTCAAATTCGTAACCCATATCCCTTGCATCTAATAATAGATATACTGAATCCATTTCGATGATTTCTTTAATTTTTTCTACATCATCTTCTTTCAATTTAGAAATTATTGATGGTTTAAGAATTCTTGATGCTAGTGAAAGAAGAGTTACAAATAATTTTTCGTAAATTCTTCCATCATCCATTTTACCGCTTTGAAAATCTACATTCAGTCTATTCATTTCATTTAAAATAGGAGCCATAAATATTAAATATAGCCTTATTTCATCATTGCACATTAAATTATATATAAGATGTGCCGTGTTTTCTGCCTCTGCTGTTGCTATTATTGAAAAGTGGTACTTTAGTTCGACCCATTGATTATAAAAAAATGAAATAAATATATAAAAAAAAAATAAGAGGAAAATACAAAATTAGTAAAGTAAAACAATTATATTTTATCCCCAGAAAATCCCCAGATCCCCAACACGAAATTTTGATCCCCAATCATGAAAAAAATCCCCAATTTGGGGACAAATCCCCTAAACTGAGAACGCTGAGCGTGAGCCTCATTTATAACAATAACTTTAATACCGAAAATAAAGACAAAAGAGAGTTAAAAACAAACAAGTTGATTTGTTGTTTGTTTTTTCAGATTAAGGATTTAGCAACTGGAGTTCTTTCACAAAAATTTTAATAAGTAAAAGAACGCGGTGCCTCTGCAAAAGTTTGGTGTGAAATATATAAAATAAGATACTATATTAAAATATCACTTAATAAAATTTGCTGGATCGCAACAAGAAATTTGTTGAAACTCTGTGTGTATATCGAAAATACACCAAATATGGAGCCCTTTTTGAAAAAATATTAAAAATAGTTGCAAAACATTTATCTAAAAAACATTAATGCAAGTATGTAGCCAAATACCTGAAGTTGATGGTTCCATTTTAATAAAATTAGTTTTAGAACGCTTAATAAGAATTATCAGCACCCAAAGTATCAAAATTTTCAGATTTAGGCACGGCACGAAAAATTTTGAAAAATTATTTGACTTTGACAGCTCACAGTCGATAGAGTAATTTACTCAAAACAAAAGTTTTTGGCAAATAGTGATGTAGAATTTAATTACCTTTCACCCAGTACCACACACGAATGTGTAGGATAAAGTTCAACTTTTGAATGAATCCTCACTTTTGGTACATTTCAACCCTCTGTGCATCGTTCGATATATTGATGTTATAGCAAGATACGTTATTTAGTTTTACGCTTTCCCTTATACGTATAACAGAACATAAAAGTTGTGTGTTAATTTTTTCTGTTCTAAATTTGCTTTTTATTAACCCCATTAAACTAAATAAACGCTCCACTTCAGCGTTTGAAAATGGTAAAACCAAAAGAAACAGCACAAAATCCGATAATTCCGTAAAAAGATTTTCATTAATTGAATTTCTAAACTAGTATCCATATTGGTATGCCAGATTTGTTCAGTTATATAGCTCCACTGATTTTGAATTTTTTCCATTTCAGTTATACTAAATTTTATATCTTCTAAGATACAAGTAATAGGTGCCTAAATTTGTTTAAGGGTATTTATTATCTATAGAAAATTTTAAAAATATTTATAATAAATATCAAAATATTTTTGGGAAGCCGATAATTTTAGTTCATTTACAAGCGATTTTAAAAACATAAAACATATGTTTCTGATTGTGTCTTCTTCTTCAAAAGATATTATGTTTTTTTCTTTATTCTTTTTTAATAACGTTTCGAATTCATATCCTAAATACGGATTTGGTAGCAAATATTCTTCAAATATTTCTTCCTCATTTCTCAAAATTATGTCCACAAGCGTTTTCTTTATATATATTTTACCAGCTATAACCTATACAAGAAAGAAAATATCATCTAAAATTTACATATAAAAAATAATTGATAATTTTATATGAAAAAAGTGCAAAAAACGCCGGATTATTATTAAAAAAGTGCTAAACTAGCACTTAGCACTTTTTTTAAAATCTTTTGTGGTATCTTAAGAAAAAAAAATGCTAAATCTAGCATAAAAAGTGCTAAAATGGCAAGCCTGTCTACAATCAATTTTTTAAACCAATAAAGTTTTGTATCAGCTTTTCGCAGAGTCTACTAAAAAAAAAGTTGAATGTCATTGACGAACTCTGTCTTTGTTTTTTAAGATATATTTTCAACATAATAAACCAAATTATCATAATTTTTCAAACTACATTCTCTCAAATACATGAAATGCAACGACTTTATCCTAAAATTTTAGATAATTTTATAAAACCCAATTACCTTAGCTTCAATTTCATTAATAAACTTGACTTGGAAAATAAATTATTTCTTTTACAAAACAAAGATATTTATTTGGGGGTGTTTGTAAAACAAAAAATTTCCTATCTAGAACTTGCAGAAAATTAAAAAAAATAACTCTGTTGAATATTGTACTTTATTTCACATTGAGTTTTGTAAGCAAACACTGAAACGATTTATTTTAACTATAATTATTTTAAATAACTTTCATGTGTTGACCCTTCAAAAATAATTAATAAAAAAGTGGCTTCTTCAACAAGATAAATACAAAACTTTTCAAATTTAATTGATGAGAATGATATGTTAAAAACTGAGAAATATAGTTTAGAGAACTGAGTGTACTGAGTTTTCTCTACTTTGACGAACACTTTACAACTATAGATAAACTAAGTTGTGAAGAATTTTAGTCAGAAGTCTCAAAAATAACTCGAGCTGACAAAATCTTAGCTTTTGCGACCATGTCAAAATTTGTTAAAACCCTAATATGTCTTCCTTTTTCTTCTGCAAATGTTAAACGAATCTTTTCAGTTGTAAATTTAAACAAAACAAAATATAGAAATAGTTTAGATAACAACACTCTGAGGTTAGGTTAGATAGAACAGGCGGCTGTTGTGCAGCTCACTTGGGTCCATTATATTGATGCCTTTGTGATACATGAATAGAAAAGTAAGAATAGAATAGAAAAGAGAGAAAAGAAGCAGACAAGTCCAGAGTCTCTGGAGGGAATCGAACCCGCAACCCCCAAGCTAGCAGACCAGCACACTACTGACTAGTCCACCGGGCACTCTTAAGGGTATGTTATATTCAAAAGAATACTTAAAGTTAAACGATTGTTCATGCTATAATTTAAAAATAGATCAAAGTATATCTGAAAGCTTAAAACCTATTCTGAATTATAATACTTAGTGATGATTTCTAAAATACTTTAATACATACATACATATGTCATTGTTAAATGTATGATTGTTTTTTGTATTAAAACATTCAAGTTTTTTATAAGTTTCTACATTTCGAATGATAAATATGCAATTTGAATATATCAATGTACTACAGAGTATCTGTCAATTTGATTTTATTCACAAGTTGCTATATGAATATGTATATTTATTTTCATATGAATTTAATATATTTTTTGCTTTAAATAAGTTATCTAATAATAAATCAGTTTTCTTAATTAATTTTTATTGTTTTTTTTTGCGTTTCACAGAAAAAAATAAATATGAACTTCAATTACGAAATTAATATTAATAATTAAAAAATTGTTTAATTTTGCTCCAATCATCAAAATGATACTATTAATTAAATGAAAATTAATAGTTTTTATTAAAAAAATATTGAGAAAAATATCAATTAAAACAGTATTAAAAAATTAATTAAAATTTCCAAAATTTTCAAAAATTATTTTAATTAATTTAATCATGTCGATATTTGAGATTTGGTAATTATATAATAAAATCATTTATTATATCAATAACAAAAATTATTTACTGCCTGTTCAACGATGTCGAAAAAAATCCCAAGCGAAATTTCATTCGTACAAAATATTGAAAACAACAATAAAAACTAAAAATTTGTTTTTGTTTTCAACGTATTTGTACGAATGAAATTTCGCTTGGGTTTTCTTTCGACATCGTTGAACAGGCAGTTAACCTGTTTAGAAAAAAAATAAATATATATTTTTGATATTTCTATATTCTTAATATACATATATGGTACATATGAATCTATGTTTTTAAATACATTTCGTTACTTATATAAAAATAACTTAGCATAAAAAGTAGGGTTCCATAAGTAGACATACTACACCATATCGAAAGCCGGAGATCCAAAAATAACTGGTAGCATCAACAACCTATATAAAGAATATTAACCGGTAAAAAGGCTTGATCAGATAAAGTGAAGAAATTCAACAAACTTACCTATTAAAATGAGAATTCTGAGGAATATAAGGGGATACAATAATTATTGGATTTGGGCACATCTACAATGAAACTGAAACCATTTATTATATTAAAAACTGAACATATTTTTATATACTTTCACTTACCAGAACTTTTTCATGCAGATTGTCTACTATTTTTTATTATTCTGCTCCTTGAATAATAATTATATTAAATTTATTCTAAGAAATTCAAATTTCAAAAAATTTCATTTAAAATAACATTTTTTATTTTTTATTTATTTTATTCAACTGACAGAAATCTCTTTGTTTTTTGAAAATATTTAATATCAATTGAAAAAATTAATTTAGTTAATGAAAAATATAATTAGAATTTTAAAACAAATCAAAAAGTCAATTAATTAAACAAATTTAAGGAATATTTTTTTCTGTGTTGTAATAAAATGTTTTTGACCTAAGTGATAATTTTCTCTCCAAAGCTACTGGCAACGCTGTATACAAATCTATATATATAAAAGTGAAACTCTGTGTGTGTGTGAGTGTGTGTGTGTGTGTTAGCTATAGACTCCGAAATTGTAAAACCGATCGGGCTGAAACTTTGGTAAGTTGTTGTACACATACCAGGGAGTGTTTATGGGTGAAAAAAAGTGGGCGGGGTCACGCCCATAAAAAATTAGTTATAATTTTAAGCTACTTGTACTTGACCGATTTTTCTGAAACTTTGCACACATATCGAGCTCTCATGACTAAATAATTTCGTGATAAGAAAAGTAGGCGGGGCCACGCCCCTAAAAAAGTTTTAATTTTGAGGTACTTGCACTGGACCGATTTTTCTGAAACTTTGCACAGATATTGAGCTGTTATGACCTTATAATTTCGTGATTAAAAAAGCGGGCAGGGCCACGCCCATAAAAAATTAGTTATCAGTTTTAGCTACTTGCACTAGACCGAATTTTCTGAAACTTTGCAAACATACTGAGCTGTCATGACTTTACACTTTCGTCATAAGAAAAGTGGGCAGTGCCACGCCCATTAAAAAAAGGTATCAATTTGAGGTCCTTGCACTGAACCGATTTTTCTGAAACTTTGCACACATATTGAGTTGTCATGACTATAAAGTTTCGTATTTAGAAAAGTGGGCAGTGCCCACGCCCATAAAAAAAAGGTATCAGTTTGAGGTACTTGCACTGTACCGATTATTCTGAAACTTTACACACATATTGAGCTGTTATGACTTTACAATTCGTGATTTTATGGGCCATGCCCATAAAAACAATTATAATTTGGAGGTACTTGCACTGGTCCGATTCTTCTGAAACTTTGCACACATATTGAGCTGTTATGACTTTACAATTGCGTGTTTAGAAAAGTGGGCAATGCCACGCCCATAAAAAAAAATTATAATTTTTATGTTTTTGCACTTCATATTCAATTAGAATGCATTTCGATTTATTAAGGGGCGTAGCAACGCGCGCCGGGTTTGGCTAGTATATATATATATATATAAACAAATGTGAAGTCGAATGTCACACACGACGATTTTAATTGATCAACTTTTTCCATATTTTCTTATGAACTTGCTTTTATGTTCACACACGATAATTTCTTTGGCGATTAGCTTTTATTTTTTACAATGTATCATTTGTGCTTTAGCCGTAAGTAGCAATAATAAAAATAAAAACATACATAAAATAATATAATTGATTTTAATTAAAATGTTTTCACTAAAATATTTTTTTTGGGTTTTTTTATTTTTAAATATTTTAAGCTTTTAATTCGTGACGTTTTTAATTCAAATATTAAATTACTTACACATCAAGAAGCGAAATACGGAATGAAAAGAAATATCAAATTATTACTTAGTTTGTTGTTGGTTTGTGTACTATATGATTATGAAGCTAGGATTGTGCTGGTTTGACTTCCGGCTATCTACAGTCTGGCGGAGTTCTTGAATCCTGCATCACACACGCAATAAAAGAAAAAGATTCATGACTCAAATTAAGATGCCAGATTTAGAATACATACACAAAAAAATAATAAATGACCGTAAGTTAAATAGATTAGGATCAGATGTGTAGACCCGTGGAGAACAATTTTCCCTCCCATATATTATGTAAAAGAAACACCTATGGCAACCCTAATGCTCAACATTTTCATAAGTTGCCCCTAAACAGACTTCTAAATCAATTCAACCACATAATTTCGATTTTTAACATTCCTCTATTTAAATTTAGCAATTCATTGTTCAGTTATAACACATTTTTAAAAAACTTTATATAATTATAAATTTAGGCTTATACTAATTTTAGTTGAAATTATTATTATTTTTTTTTTATAATACAACTATTTAATTATTAGTTTAATTATTTTAAGTGACAATTTAGGATTAGTTGTAACGATCAATATGTACATAAAAGATTACAAATTTCTTTATGTAGTCATTGAACAGAAAGAGAAAAAAAATTACATACAAAAAGGAGAAGAAATATTTTTGCGTTTTGGCTGAATTCGCCGCACTAACAACGATTTAGCAATTTATGAATTTGTGTACATATGTATATATTATTAAGAATTTATATATACAATATATATTCTTTTGTTTATATTAATTTAATTTTATTTTCCATCGTTGTTGTCATTAAAGGTCTTTAATGCAACCGATGAGTTTAAATTTGATGCTCTTGTGAAATATTCCTGCCTGTTAAGAAGGGTTGTTGTTGTATTTAAGACACTTTTTTTTTCTTTTCCCTTTACACCTTTTATTAACTATTGTTAATAAATTTGTTTTAATAAAAATATTAAATTTTCTTATACCTAATCATATGTATAATACACTTTTCACACACTTAAAAATTAATTACAATATTTCATTGTAACGTTTAAAATTAATAATTAATATTTTATGCACGGACAAACGGATTTTGAAACAGACCGACGACGACTGATGGATCAGTGTTTTGTTTCTATAATGAGTTTATACTATATTTTTTTAAGCCATAAATAGCCAATATGAAAGAGTAAGATAGGCACCAATGTCGATCGTTAACTAGAGGGTGAATAGTTATTAAACAAGGAAAGTAGAAGTAAAGTAAAATGTGACAGAATTTAGGATAAGAAAAGAAACAAAAATTATATATGTTATATATGTATCTGTACATACATAAATTTTATATATATACATATATATGTGCATATATGTATATATGTACAAATATGTGAAAAGAATAATCAATGAAAGATTATGCCAATACAGTAGTATCTCGATATAACAATCTATATATTGTCAGCTTATATCGAATGACAATATCTTATCGTTATATCGAATGAATTTTTTGATTGTTGAAACTTCAGGGTAAAGCTATTTTTGAAATTCAGTAATTTATTGGCAAGCAATTATTTATAAAACTAAGAGAATCCATTTTATGAAAAAGAAAAGAGTCTATGAAGATTTGAAGAATTGATTAATTGTTGTTTGAGGAACTACTAGGCTAATGGCTTCTTCTCGAAGTTCTCTCAAAACTATCGATTTCGAAGAATCAATATTATTCTGTTCGCTCCATTTGATGCACATTTCAAAATGTTTTATGACTAGCATTAAAGCTTCCACTATACAGCTGCTTATGAATTTCTTTAGCTTTCAATTGTAATATAGCGCCACTGATCGGCATAGGTTTTTTTCGTTGGGCTTGGAGCCAGGAAAACAGTGTTGTTTCCATTCTTTCGAATTCCCCCGATTTCACCGATCCTCTGTTTATACAACCAAAATTTGTTTTTTCCATATTGACCAAAAGCTTTTTACCAGACTTTAGTATAGTCGATATAGTCGACTGGGGCAAACTATATTTTGTCTTTAAAGAACTTACAGATTCGCCTTTGCAGTGATCCTCTACGATCTTTAATTTTTCATTTAACGATAGTCTCTTTCTTCCAGACATTTTACTGCTTATTCCAAAACGATCTGATCAACAATGGCAATGAGTGTTAAAAACAATACAGAAATCTAAAATACAACAACTGGAATAATTACGGTATTTTTTTTTTGCTAGTTTGCGTTTTTCTTACCTACATTATAGAACCACTAACAAAGACACTCTCTGTAATAATTTTTCCTTTTTAGTGTGTAATCGTTATATTGAGTACAACATTTTTGGCACCCATCGTAATATAAGGTATACAATGGTAATGAATTGTTCCATCGTTAAATAGCAAAATCGTTAAATCGCATAATCGTTATACCGGAATATTACTGTAGTTATATATCTGCAACTGATTATTTAAGATTATCTTAGGAAATTATATAAAATAAAATGCTTGATATTCTAATTATATTTCTAATTAGTTTTAGTAAATGTTTGTAATGTTCTGGTATGTGAATAGGTTAATAGTAAGACTTACTAAACTGTTTGACACTTTATATTTTAAGGCGACTTGTCTCGGCTATCCGCGAATAAGAATTCCACAATTCCAAGTGTAACATATGGGCATGCGGATACACGAGTCAAATTCCCGTTCGCACTTATGCGGGATAATTATTCAACTGCCCAATCCTGTCTTTCAGTTTAAGGGACAGCTGAAATTTAACTAATAATGTACAATCATTGAAAAATGAGTGTCCTTAAGTTCCGGGAATTTCCAAACAAATTATCCTGAACTAACTTAAGGTGTTTTACAACAAAGTGTTACGTAGCAAGGTATTGGAGTTGCACATGCAACAAATGATTTTGTCATTTAGACTTTCACCAAAATAAGTTATTAGGATTGCCTAAATATTTAAAGATTTCGCTTTGTTCAATTTATAACTTTGCGTGACTTTTTAAAAAACAAAAAAAAAAAGGGTGATCTTGAAAAATTAAATGCAGTTTGATTACCACTTTTTTCGTATTTTTTTCAAAGTATGTTTGTTTTTTATTAAAAGAAGTAGTAAAATGTTTATACTACTTTTTCGGCAGTAGCCGCTTTTTAGACACCCTATATTTAGGTAATTTTTACAAATAAAATAGAGAATATCTTAAAATGGTCAAAAATGGTCTCGCCCATATTTTCTGAGCATATTTGCTACATAATAATTGAAATAATTTAACTAAGTTTGGCCGCCGCAAGTTGCCGCTGTAGGTGAAATAAGAAGAAAACTGTTACAACCTCATAGCGAAAACGAGAAAATTTGTTTCTCATTTTTAAAGTATGTAACAAAGATGTGTGCAAAATGTGAAAAGAAATAAAAAAGGGTTTCCAATTTTTTTTTTACTGCAGCAATTTTAGTGTAAAACAAGTAAGAGTGCTATATTCGGCCGTGCCGAATCTTATATACCCTTCACAACGTGTAGTCATGCAATAACAGTAGTTTGTATCACCATTCATCCCATATGAAATACGTACATACATATAAAAAACATACATATATAAAAACATCCCATTGTAAAATTATATATTTATGTATGTATGTAAAAAAAAAATAAAAAAAAAATATTTAAAAAAAAATTTAAAAAAAATTAAAAAATAATTAAAATATATATAATAAATATAAAACAAAAAAAAAATAAAAAAAAAATTTAAAAAAATAAATTAAAAAAAAAAATAAAAAAAAAATTTAAAAAAAAAAATTAAAAAAAAAAATACAAATATAAATAATATATTAAATAAAAAATAAAAAAAAAAATATTTGGCTCAGCTGGGATTCGATGCCACGTTTTCTCTAACCAGTATACACGTTTGTATGTATGTATGTTGTTGTTGTAATGTTGTTGTTGTAATGTTGTTTTTGTGAAAAAAAAAATCGAGGTGGTCGTGGGTTTTTGCTCATATCTAAGTTGTTTATGTACCGATGTTTCTGATTTTCAATACCAATCTACTCCCGAATATTTTTGACATTCTAATACCTCACCCGGGTCCAAGCCATGGTGGGGGGCTTTAAAAAGTTCATTTCAACATACACACGGACAGACTGACAGAGCTTAATCGACTCCCCTATTCATAAGCTTTCAGAAAATATATACTTTATGGGGTCGGAAATGAAAATTGTATAAATTTCACACGGAATGACAAACCTATATATACCCTTTTTCACTGTGTGAAGGGTATAATAAAGTTACTTGTTGCATATTTTTATTGCTTCTCGTTAAATAATAAACAATATTTTGCTTTGCCAATCAGGTGGGGATAACTATTGCAATTTTTTTATTTATCTCAATTTTAAAACACCTGTTTTAAAATTAGGCAGGTAGTTTTAAAACTTTTTTATACTGAATAATATATAAACTGCAGGTATATATTTAATTTTTTTTTGTTCAAATTAGGTAATTGAAATCCTTTTTTTTAATTTTTGGGTATAAATTAAACCGCAATTGTATAATGCAACCAGTTAAGCTTTTACTTTCTAAAACTACTGATCAGTAACAGAACTTGTACCATTTTATTTTAAAGTGCGATAATGTCATTTACCAATTTAGAGTTGTTGGAGTTATTCAGAAACTCAGGTAATGAAAATGCATTTAAGTTGGCTATTGTGGAAAAACTACACGATTTACCAGGATACCACGAAATGGATGTTCACAAAATTCACTTCGTTTTCCTAACAATTAAAAAAAATGGTTTGCCTCACACTGTACGAAAAAATCATTTATGAAAAACAACCTAGACTGGCTAAATGGAGTTACAACTTTTGAAAACATCGAAGAACCGCATACATCCTCTGACAGTAAAAGAGGAAGACCTGTAAAAACTATACACAAGAAAACGTAAACTTGAAAATGCCACAAAAGATATATCTAAATCGCATCTTTCTGAAGCATTATGCCCTAAGTTTGTAAAAGACAAAGATAAATCAAGGTCCGGCATTACAAAAGCTGTGGTGCTTGCAAGCCCAGTTCGACTTGTAACGATTCCTTTCATCTACCTCAAGTCTCTAAGGGATGTGCTACCTAATAAACCGGCTGTACTCGTCGTTGGGGTGTGTTCTTTCCCTTAGAGTAATTGATTAAAATTCGCTACAATAAACTTTAATTTAGGTAGCTATGCTTTAAACCAATGATGGCATTTTTAAACTAAAATAAATAAAATAAAATAGATATTATTGTAGAATAGGGTCGGATGTTAGGACCATTCTTTTTTTTTTTAACCAACCCTTCATACTAGCAACAACAGTAAGTTAATGCTAGCCCATAATTTAAGTAACTCGCCTACATGACTTCACCTTTCGTAAAACAATAAATTAGAAAATTAAAATTTCATTTTAACAATTGGTACACAAATATAACAATATTTTATTCATAGTGTGATAAATTAAAATTATGATATTTTGAATTATTTTAAAATACAAATGAATAACTATTTGGTCACCTTTTATATAATTTCATGAAAATATGGCAACCACACAACGTGAATGTCTCTATTCCTTTTTGTTTCATTTTTTTATACTTTTCTTTTAGTTATTCATTCCTTTATAAACACCTGAATTGTGAACATCATACTTGTAATAAAATAATAAATTGAAATTATAAAAACCAACAGGTTATGGGCCCAGGCGACGTAACCTTAAAAGTGAAAATTATTTTGTGCTAAAGGACAAGTAAAATGAGTAGTGTTTTACAAATTGAAAAGTTGGAAGGCTCCAATTATGAAAGCTGGTCGGTGCAAATGAAAAGTGTACTTATACATAGTGGGTTTTGGCACAATGCATGCGGCAGGGTAGTAAGGGAATCGTGCAAGACTGACAAGGAAATAGAAAAATGGGACGCAAGTGACGAAAAGGCACTAGCCTTAATAATATTTAGTGTGAAACCAACTCAACTTGGTTATATAAGGAACGCCTAAACATCCCATGAAGCATGGTTGACTTTACAGACAACGTACCAGCCAAAAGGCCCCATACAGAAAGTATCGCTGTACAAACGTTTGCTCAGTCTTCAAATGAAGGAAGGTACCAACGTGATGCTGCATGTTAAAAAGTTTTCTGAGACAGTGGAAAAATTGGCTGAAACAGGCATAGAAATGCAGGAAGAGCTTTTAAGTATAATGTTGTTGTGCAGTTTGCCTAAAGATTTTGAAAATTTTGTGATTGCAATGGAAACGCGTGACAATCTTCCTAGTTTAAGTGTCATCAAGCAAAAACTTCTAGAAGAAGCTGAGAGGCGAAAGGAAATAGTGGAAGAAGAAGCAACAACAGGCAGTCAACAACAACAAGCATATAACGTACGCTCTACGCAAAAACAGAAGAAACAGAACAACAACAAAAAGCCTTTCACTGGAAAGTGTTTTATTTGTAATGTAGCGGGACATTTTACCAGTCAATGTCAGAAAAGAAACAAACAGCAAAGACAACAACAACAGGCATTGTCTATGGTAACGAAAACAAAAGCATTGTCTACAATAGCAAAGGCAGATCATAAGATGAAATCAGGTGTTTGGTATGTCGACAGCGGTGCAACGTCGCACATGTGCAATGATAGAAGTATGTTCACAAGGTTTGAGCGGCATAGCCAGCGTTGTCAACTCGGTGATTTTTGTAATTGTAAATTTATATACATACTACCAAAATGTAACTTATAGTACAATTACATGCAACTCGGCAAAAAAATAATATTACACTAAAAATTTAATTATTTATAAGATGGTATTGATTGCCCAGAAAGTTTTTGTTTCAAAATGTCTAACTTTATACATATATGCATATGAGGTGAATGTGAATAAAAGAAATTCCTCTTTCTATCATCTTATAAATGATTAAACCTTAAAGCAAACTTTTAGCGTCCCACAACTATAACGTTTAAAAATTTTACCAGAAAACCTTGAAATTTTGAGTTAAATTAACATAATTAATGTTAGAAATGTTTTATCACATACAAAAGAAGATATTATACCATTACCAATGGCAAAATATTGAATTGATTTTTGGATTGAAGTTAAATCGTACAAAGATGCAGGCTACTTAAATCCCTTTGAAGCATTAGCTAATATTGCCGTTAAACTTTTGTCGCTCCCATGAATGTGTTTAAATCTAAAATACGCAACCGAATGTCTTTAAATTCAGTTAATGCCTTACTTCACATTAAAAATGAGCTTAAACGGGAAAATTCCTGTTGCGAAACCTACCAAATAGCTGATGAAGTAAATATTCTAATATGTAATATAAAAATATTTAAATATTAAATAATAGTTGTACTTATTTGGTGAATAATTTCTTTAATATTTTGTACAACAAATTCAAATATGTTTATAAAACGTCGTATAAATGCATCAGGTATAGTAAAATTAATCCTGTCGTAATTTTTTCTCAATGTTGAAATAAATTTCTTACAATGCATCACTCCTGAGATATATTGTGAATTGATAATTACTATAATAATTTTTCCAATGTTTTTGTTTATTTTTATTTTCATATAAATATACTTATGTATCTATGTAAATCTCTACTGACTGACTACAAGATATTCGTTGTTTGATTTTTGTAAAATTTTTTTGTTATTTATTCTGATATACATATTTTTAAATGTCTTATTTATAATGTCTTATTTTTAAAGAAATTTATAAAAATGTATAATTTTATTAAATAAATAAAAAAATAATTTACAAATTATAAAATTAGTGCTTTTTTTTAGAATGACGCGTTTTTTCCTGGGTAATGGTGCTTTTTGAAATATTAAAGTTGACAACGCTGGGCATAGCGAAGAAATAGCGTTGGCAGGCAACAAATTCATAACAGCAACAGGAAAAGGTGATGTATATTTAAAATTAAATGGTATTAGTATTACGTTCGAAGATGTACTGTATTCTTCCGAGTTACAGGGAAATTTCATCTCTGTCACTAGAGTCGTCGACAGAGGTATCACAGTCAAGTTTAATGCGAACACGGCAATAGCCAGACGTCAAGATGGTACGATTGTATTTCGTGCTAACCTACCGTTGCAACATGCAAGTGCAAGTGAAAAAAAACCAATCCACTAACACTTTTTTACTAACACAACTACACTTTGGCAACCTGCGACTCAGCTTGCGAAGAAATTTTTAAGCAAGTAAAATTTTTACAGTTACGGCAAGTAAAGTGACAAGCCGAAAAACAGTGTTGTCTAATACTGAGTGTTTTGTTAACTCACTAATATATCATACAGTTGTGGTAAATAATTCAGCTAGTTTTTTTAATAAATATGTATATATTTATATGAAGAATATTAAGAAAAAATATAAATATTCATTTAAAATGTAAGTTTTAATATAAATATCAATTTTTAATAAAAAAAAATTATATTAAAAAGTTATATGTCTAAAGGTAACGTTCAATAGTGGCTATTGACAACACTTAATTACCAATTGAAGCAGCGCCATTTGTGTTAAATTTGTTTGAAGTTTATTTGTTGACGACATTTTAAAAATGAACTTGCACTGTGCTGTGTAGCCACTCAAAAAATTTTTGTGTTTTTTTTGGAATTTCTCCTGATTTTCGTTAGTAATACGTATACACTACTTGCAAGTAAATACTTGCTTGTGGCAACGTAGGGTAAGAGAGAGGACAACCTTTTTGCTGTGTACAAAACTACAGAATTTAAATTACATGTAGAAAATTAAAGTGGTCATAAAATTGTCACATTACGCACAGACAACGGCAAAGAATACATCAACTTGGAATTTTTTTATTTATTTATTTATTTAAGTCTATGGATTCTAGATCCTTACAGACTAAAAAGCAGTACATACAAAATGTTTAATATTAGTTATTTAAAAACAAAATAATTTTACATTTTACAATATTAACATTTAAAGAAAAATCAATATGTTGATAAAGTTTATTGAACTCGGTACAAATCCTCAAAAACGGATCGAAGTTGGCATAATTCGTTCTGAAAACTTTGACTGATAGCGGACAAAAACGACGTGTAGAACGACATGGTACATTAAAAAAGATATTCGCTAATAGGAAATCAGAGCATATACATCCTTTAATTAAATTTAGAACAAACGTAACGTTTAACATTGTTCTACGACTTTTTAAAGTTGGCAGCTTCACTAGTGAAAGTCTACTAGTATAAGGCGGCAGGCTTAACGAATTCCACTGTAAGCCACGAAGACAAAATAGCAGGAACTGTTTTTGCACAGATTCAATGCTATTAATATAAACATTGTAAGTTGGATCCCAAATTATTGAACCATACTCAAGAATAGGCCTGACAAGAGAAATATACAATTGTATTGTTACATATGGATCTGTAAACTCTTTCGCCCAACGTTTTATGAATCCAAGGACAGCACGTGCTTTATTAACAGTTAAAGAAATATGCTGAATAAAATTTAGTTTAGCATCTAATAGGATTCCAAGATCGGAGACCGATTCCAGTCTTTTTAACGTAAAACCATTTAAAACATAATTAACTTTAATATAACATCTACGAAAGAAACACATATATTTGCATTTTTCAGGGTTCAGCTCCATTAAGTTAAATTTACACCATACATTAAAAGCATCTATATCCATTTGTAAGAGGGTATGATCGGCGTAATTATTATAACTTAGGAATATTTTTACGTCGTCAGCATACATAATAACGTTTGAGAATTTAATAGCATTTGGTAAATCATTAATGAACAAGGAAAACAGCAATGGACCAAGATGACTTCCCTGAGGAACACCAGAAACAACGGCTATTGGTTTAGAGATAATGTTTTTAAAACGTACATTTTGTTTTCTATTTGTCAAATACGAATAAATCCACTTAAGGGAGTTCTGTGTAAATCCCATTACATCAAGTTTTTTTATTAGAAGTTTATGATTAATTTTATCAAAGGCTTTGCTGAAGTCGGTGTAAATAACATCAGTTTGCTTTCGTTCAATAAAACCACGATTTACAAGCGTAGTAAACTGCAACAGATTTGTAACAGTCGAACAACCCTTACGAAAACCATGTTGTAACGGAGACAATATAGATGTTACATGATGGCAAAGATGGTCAGTTATAATTTTCTCAAAAAGTTTAGGTATTGTACTAAGGTTAGCAATACCTCTATAATTAGCGATGTTATTTCTGCAGCCAGACTTGAATAATGGTATTATAAAAGAGTCCGTCCACATAGTAGGAAAATAACCGGATTTTATCGACATATTGAAAAGTATTGTAAGAGGAGAAACGAAAGCCTCAGCACATTTAATAAGAAGGCTACTAGGAATTCCATCAGGGCCATATTTATAGGAAAATTTTAGATTTTTTAAACTGCTGAAAACCGTTGATTCATCAAGAAATGGAATTGATATAGCTGGATTTGATAATTCCATTAGTGGATAAGATTTTAAATCGTCGAATTTAGCGTCAGAATAAGTGGTAGAAAAAAAGTCAGCAAACAGATTACTTATTATTAAGTCATCATCGGATTCAGAATCAAGGTACTTCATAACAGTTGGAAATGCAACTGTCCCCCTTTTGTAATTAACAAACTTGTAGAAGCTCTTTGGATCAGTTTTAAAATTTTGGCGCATTTTATTTAAATAGCTCAAGTAGCAAGACTGATTCATTGGATTATATTGTGCACGAACCACTGAATATTTGGCATAATCGATAGAAGATCCAGACTTTTTGTATATTCTATAAAGCTTGTTCTTTTTATTTTTAACGGTAGAGAGATACTTAGAGTTCCACGGTGGGCCAGATTGTTTTAAAACAAAAGTTTTCGGAGTAGTTAGATTTATATATAAATAGATTTTATCATAAAACTGTTTAATTACGTTGTCGATATCGATACTATTATTTAAAAAATTAGTATAATAAAGAAAATTCGGCCAGTCTGTGTTGTTTAAAAGTTCAATAAACATTTGGTAGTTAGTTTTTTTAAAGCAAAAACTTTTTTCATTCAAATTAACAGATTTTAACGTAGAAGAGCTTGATAAAACAGAAGTTTGGATTTCAATCGTGGGATGGTAACAATCCTCCGGCTGAGAAATTGGATCCGAACGGTTAATAGTTATATCAGTACAATCGTTTATAAAAATTAGATCTAATAGTTTAAAATTAACGTTGAAAATACCATTTAGCTGACAAAGATTAAGATCCATTAGCCAATTCACGAACTCAATATAATATGTATTTATCCTTGACGTTGTCGGAATGAAATAGCCATCATCAAATGAGAAATTCCATGATAAATATGGCATATTTAAATCTCCAAGAACAAAAACAGAATCGTTTTCATTAGCAGCTTTTACGATTTTTTTAATAGCTTCAGCATGTTCACGGTAAACCATCTCAGATGAATTTGGAGGGATATAAGAAGAAGTTATAAAAATTTTCTTACGTTTCAGCTTAATAACAACACCAATAAATTCAATGTTCAATGACGAATCATCTAAAAACGCCTCAGAAGAAAGTTGACTGGAAACTGCAATTAGAACTCCACCACCTCTGACCACGATCACGTCTATAAATTTGATAATCACTACAGAGTATTTCAGTATTTAAAACATTTTCCATAAGCCATGTTTCAGTAAACACAATAATGCTGTAGGTAAAAGCGAAGCTATTATTGAACAGGGCAGATAATTTTGTATTTAAGCCACGAACGTTTTGATATATTATTGAAATATCAGTAGAACAATTTAGTTTTTTGGAGTCGTTGAGATACGTATAGGGAGACGTGCAGCAGTCCTGCGGCTTTCTTTGTAAACATATTCACGCACAAATGTACTTACAGGTCAAAAGCTAGGATCAACAAGATGTTCAAAGAGACCTTCAGGTACAGCAATTTTAAACGATGTTATTGTTCTCGGTTGGGAGTACGTATATTTATACACAGAGATTTCACAATTTGACTGAAGTTTTGATCGAATGTAATATTCAACATCCTCAGCAGTAGTTTCCGCAGCCAAGCGTGATAAAAAAATATTTTTATTAGGGGGTATAGCTTTTAAAGGCTTAGGTGCAACTTGAATATTGTTAGAAATAGTAGACGAAGAAGTCAAAATTTGAGCATAATTAAGATTTCGTTCAGGAGCAATAGATGAGTTATTGGCTATTGGTGGAATTCCAGATGAGGCAGGTAAAGGCTCCAAGGAGTTAGGTGTATCAGCTACAGACACTGATATGGATCCAGATACAAAGTTATTACGGGGTTGTGAACTAATTTCGACTACAGAAGCAGATGCGTTGTTAGAATCAGGAGTTATTTTGCGCGTGTTTTGTGATGAATCAGATCTTAAATGCGCTTTTTTGCGTTTAGGAGATAGATTTTGTTGCATATTAACGAAATTTTCTAAATTGGGGAAATTATTAAATAGTTCTCCAAATTTAGCAAGTTTATTTTGTAGCAACAGAAATTCCTTGGTAATTAAATTAAACTCATCTTTAGAATTTTTAAAAAGCTTATAAAATTCTATATTGATGTTTTTGCAGCTTGGACAAGTCCAATTTAGGGATTTTAAAGGATCAGCCAGCGCATCAGCATCGCGTGCTTTAAGATTACTGCATTTTAAATGATATAAGTTAAGACACAACCAGCATGAAACCATACGATCACCACCAGTACTTATACAATTGGCACTTGAGCACTCCCTTGTGAAAAAGGTTGGTATTTATGTAAAAAAGGTATATATTTATGTATGGCAATGCTCCAAAATTATTTTGTTATCAAAGACACAAACTAATGCAAAGAAATTTCATCTTTAGAAAGCAACAACACATGGACATTATCAGATTTACCTGATAGCCATAGGGCAATTTCGTGTAAATGGGTGTATGCTCTAAAAAGAGACAAGCAAGGTAATGTTGAAAGTCATAAGGCTCGTCTCGTCGCAAAAGGGTGCAGCCAGCAGTACGGAATTGATTTTATGGAAACATATTCTCCTGTATCCAGGCACTCCACCATAAGAATTTTGTTGGCCTTAGCCGTTGAGTACAAAATGTGCCTACACCAGATCGATGTAAGTACCGCCTACCTTAACAGTGATTTGCATGATGAAATCTATATAAAGCAGCCAAAGTATTTTGAGAATAATAAATACCCTTATAAAGTTCTACGCCTAAAGCAGTCAGGTAGGGAGTGGAATTCCAAACTCGATGCAGTATTAAAAAAGTTTGATTTTCAACCGACTGATGCTGACCCCCGTCTGTATAAGCGTAACGTTAAAAATTGTTTAGTATTGGTAGCTGTTTATGTAGACGATATTATTATCGGATGTGTGAATAAGCAAATTGTGTTCGAGGTAAAAATGCAAATATGCAGTGAATTCGATGTATCTGACAAGGGGCCATTACATTATTTTTTGGGCATTGAAATTGATCGATGTGGTGAGACTGGTGCAATAAAATTTGGTCAAACGAATTATATACAGAATTTGTTGAAAAAATATGGTATGAGTGATTGCAAAATTGTTTCGACACCTCTTGATGCAGGTTATCAACCACAGTGTACTGATAATTGTGAGAAGATTGATAAACAGCAATATCAGTCAATGATTGGCGCTTTGATGTATTTGGCCATCACAACTTGGCCAGATATTTTACATTCAGTCTCAAAACTCGCTCAACGGAATTCTGATCCTCATCGTGAAGATTTACAGGCAGTAAAGCACATATTAAGGTATTTAGCAGGTACAGCAGATTATAAATTGAACTACACAATTTCTAAAGATTGTTTGTTAACTGGATACGTAGATGCTGATTGGGGTGGTGACATTTCCGATCGAAAGTCATACACCGGTTTTTCGTTTTTCGTCGGCAGCTGTTTAGTATCATGGGAGTCGAGAAAACAACATTCTGTAGCGTTAAGCAGTACTGAGGCAGAATATATGGCCGCATCTGAAGCAGCGAAAGAGGCAGTATATTTACGATGACTTCTAATTGAATTGGGTTATTCCAAAGGTGTACCAGTGACTCTTTTTATTGATAACCAAGGTGCGCAAAAACTGGCAACCAATCTCGTATACCACAGACGAAGTAAACATGTGGATATAAAATACCACCATATAAGAGAAGTTGTTAAGGCGAACGAAATCGTTTTACAATATTGTCCGACAAACAATATGGTAGCAGATATTTTAACAAAAAATTTATCTAGACCAAAACATAATTATTGTATTAATGAGATGAATATAAAATAAATTAATGTAAAGATACATCCACGTTGAGGGGGCGTGATGAAAATATGGCAACCACACAACGTGAATGTCTCTATTCCTTTTTGTTTCATTTATTTTATACTTTTCTTTTAGTTATTCATTCCTTTATAAACACCTGAATTGTGAACATCATACTTGTAATAAAATAATAAATTGAAATTATAAGAACCAACATAATTAATAAAAATATTTTTTTTATTTAATGAATATATGTAAGTATAATTAGTTAATGATATTTATCTTAGTAAATTCAAAACAGACAGATTAATAAATATTAAAATATGATAACTTACATTATTTCTTCCCACGTAGTCTGCAAGCGCTCGTAGACGGCGGAGAATTTTAGTTTATATGTATATTAAGTTAGGGTTTTTAATAATGGATAAAATTATTTAAAGAAATTATTAACAAAATTTACAACTATTTTAAAATAAATAGTGTATTTGTGGTCAAATACATACATATATACACAAACAAAATAACAAAAATACTAATAACAAACGTTCGAAATTAGAGTGACCATCTAATATCTTACAATAAACAAGAAAAAATTTTTAAATTCTTTAACAGATAATGCAACTTAAAGACATTATTAACTCATTTATATACATAAATATATAAATATATATATTAATATATATATACCGGGTGTTTTTTTCAGTGGTATAGAACTTCGAATTGAAATAAAACACAAGAAAATCGTTTTAATGACCATCAATTTGGCTTTATTGGAAGGATAATTTTATGCCATTAATGTTTAAATATGATTTCAGGCATGTGGCCGCCGCGGCTGGTTCGAATAAAGCCAATTCTACAGTTCCAATTTTTAACCACTTTTTCGAGCATATGGGGCCGTATGTCGGCAATAACGCCACGAATGTTGGCTTCCAATTCCCCTAACGTTTCTGGTTTGTTGGCGTAGACGAGCGACTTCACATATCCCCAAAGAAAATAATCCAATGGTGTCAAATCACACGATCTTGGTGGCCAATTGACAGGTCCATTCCGCGAAATTATGCGCTCATCGAATGTTTCCTTCAATAAATCGATTGTGGCGTGCGCTGTGTGGCATGTAGCGCCGTCTTGTTGGAACCACAACTCATCCACATTCATGCCATCCAATTCGGGAACAAAATAGTCGGTTATCATGGCGCTATACCGGTCTCCATTAACGGTAACTGCCTCTCCAGCATTATTTCGGAAGAAGTATGGCCCAATGACTCCACCAGCCCATAGAGCACACCAAACAGTCAGTTTTTGTGGATGTAATGGCGTCTCAAGGGTTGCATGTGGATTCTCTTCACTCCAAATGCGGCAATTTTGCTTGTTGACGTAGCCATTCAACCAAAAATGAGCCTCATCACTGAACAAAATTTTGCGATGAAAATCAGCATCGAATTCAATCTCAATTTTCAAAATAAATTTGCACGATTTGCAAGCGTTGCTCCTTTGTCAACCTGTTCATGATGAAATGGCAAACCAAACTGAACATAAATGACATTAGAGTTGCCAGATTTGACCACAAAATGCCAGTTTTATCTCTATTCGAAAAACAAACCTGTAAAAAAAACACCCAATATATATATATATATATATATATACATATATGTATATCTATATATACTATATACATATACGTATACACACTTTCCTTTTAAATAAAAAGTAAATTGTTAATCGTGCCAGGAAATGTGGTCACAATTATGTCACCAAAAAAATTACGTTAAGCGTTGTACCAATTACAACTATTGTCAACTATCAGCGTTATATAAACAGAAAAGAATACAACCGCAGGCTAATTATCACGATGTTAGAACAAATGGAGCTGCTTATAGGAAATTCTCTTAAATACAAGAGCACTGCAAATCTCTATTAAACGGCACGGAATGGCAGATTCTGCTGGAATACGTTTTCCTTGAATTTATGCCGAGCGCAATTAAATATTTCCAGGTGGCATGCTTCTGGAGTCCTCCCAGAATGAATAAATCGCCAAACCTCGGAATACCCTTGGATAATACCACCAAATTGTAAATATATTCAGTTTTATTAATTACTTATTTATATTTTCTTTTGTTTTTCAGGAAGAATCAAATTATTTTTTTTTTAAAACTCTTCTTTTTTTCTGAATTTTTTTTTCCAAAAAAATCTAGACCGTCTCTATATCCAAGAAAAAATTATATTTCTCTCCATACTTTAAAAAAAAAAAACTTTACAAAGTGTTTCATACGCGCAAAAAAATTTCCTTTTCCAAGTAAATAAAACAAGATAAAAAAAATCGCCATCACAAAGCAGATTAAGTTGTAGAGCCATCGTATAACTTAATCTGAAAAAAAGCGATTAAGACAATTCAAACTATTCATATCCAAATGTCTTTGATATGAAATACCCCGATATGACCACCATTTACATCTTCCAATTCTTAATTACGTTTAATATTTTCTCCGGATGTGCATCGTAAACCAGCAGGTGGCACTTGTTCACGATGTTCATTAGCCATAGGTCTAGCATTGTTTAAAATCATTAAATTTCTTATTTTGCTCGAAAGCATATTAACAATTTCATTCCTAAAATCACTCAGCGAGTCTGAAACTATCTGTCTTACCCTACTATCATCAAAATTTGATCGATCATCTGAACCGGTGCCGGTATTTCCCTCCTTCCGACTTTGTTGTCGAGTAAAAGGACCTTTTGGCACTGCACCACGTGATTCATTTAGTTCCTCATCATCTATCGCTAAGTTCTCTCTACTACGTACTAAAGACATTGTTTATTTGCTAAAACTTAACTAACACTAGTGTTTATAAAAAATTAAATTAAATTCCTACACGCAAGTATCACTAAATAAAATATTGCAATCAACAAACTCTCAAGTCAAAACAAATAAATCCAACGTAAATTCAATTGTTTTACTACTAAGTGAAGTCCAAGGTTATAGTTATTACAATCTAGCAATAATATCAATAAAATAATAACATACAATAATAAGATTTCCATACTCAACGTGAAATTAATCGACACAGCCAAAATAATTTAATCAAACGTCAAATCTGTGAAAGATAATATGGATAAATAATGGAAGGTAATCGATACTTAAAACGAAACCAAGTTGCAATAAATCCAATATAATTTATAATCCACACGAAATAAAAATGTAAAGTAAAAGAATAAAACAAAGAAATAAGTAAGAGTTGCACGAGTTTATAACCAAATTATTTCAAATTATAAAGTTCTCCAGGGCAAACCCAAACTTAAGATACTATGACATTCGAGCAATTGAATAAATTAAAAGGTTATAACCCTCAAATTGAATAGTTATAAAATCCATATAACTCATCAAAGCTGGAATACAATAAAAGAAATTATAAATATTTAGCAAAAAATAATTTAGGAAAATACCATCAATTCCCCAAAGGATTCAAAATGGCCATCAGTTTCTAGATGTTAAAATTTTTTTTTTTTTTTTTTTTTTTAAGTAACGTAAACTGTGGCCCCACGTTGGGCGCCAAAAATTCTCTGTAACGATTCCTTTCATCTCAAGGGATGTGCTACCTAATAAACCGGCTGTACTCGTCGTTGGGGTGTGTTCTTTCCCTTAAGCTTAGTCTAGACGATATGTTGAATCAGCAAATTTGTGCTTAAAAATTTGTTACAAGTGCCATCATATCGTGTAAACGCAAAATTTTGTCATCATACGTATGATTAACATCATTTGCTAACACTTTTTTAACAAGGCCATCAAATGTATATTGACGATTTCAACATATCGTGTAAACAGCATATTTTTAATGCTGGACAAATTTCCTACGTATGAAGGCAGATTTGTTGTTTGTTGAAAAGCGTATTTCAGCTTTTCATCATATGGCAAATGTAGTATCAAATAGAATTGTTGCAGTGTTGCCTAATTTGTTATATTCTTTGCTAGAATTTGTAAGTTATACATTAGTTATTTAGGCAAAATGGTTGATGTGAATTTTTGATCACTCTTTGATCGGTGATAAAGTATTGGATGTAAATATCATTTATTAAACACCTAGGCTTTTAGTTAATTAAATACGATAAGTTAGTTTCCTATATCATATATTCTTACCACAACGAGTTACACTAAAATTTTACCAACAGCAACCCCTTTTTTAGTTTGTTATTATCTTTTATATAGTACTAGTTTTGGCCTGCTCTAGCCATCAGCAAGATAGCGAAAGCAATAGATGACTGTTTCACAATTACTGTTTAGATTGGTGCCAACTTTAAAATTTCGAAAAGCATCAAAACATTTAAAAACGCGTTATTTTCAAAATTTTTAACTTTTTATTTTATTTATTTCGTAAAATTCTAAATTTCCGTATAAAAATATAATAAGTAAATATAATAAGGAACATAAAGCCAAAAAAAATCTATATCACCCTTTAAATTATAATGCTATCAATATGAACATTACTATATGATTACTTATGATAATACTAACTACATCATGGTGTCAATTGTTATTTTGTAATATTGTAAATTAAAATTAATTAAGTTTTTGCATATTAATATATTTTTTAGTTTCATTTCTCTTATAAACCATATAAGATATCAAGAAATAAGTATGGAAATTAAATAATAATAAATAATAATAATAAATATAATCAATGTATCTAACTATTGTTTATTATGGTTTTTGGTTTAAAACAATAATAAGCTAACAATCTGCAATAACATAAACATTGTTTACTATCAATCCTTATTATTTTCGTAATATCTACTTGCGATATTTTTTTTTTAAATTTAGTATTTAGAAAAAACAAAACACCTGAATTTCAAAATTTTTTTGCGATAAAAAAGCACTAAAAACATTGATAAAACTAAAAAGTTGACAGCGCTGTTTCTTATAACCATTTCTTTATTTTTGGTTTGGTCAGTACTCAACAGAATCACAAACTAGTTTGTTTAGTTTGTGACAGAATGTTGGTTGAACAACAAAGCATGATGTTATGTTCCGTGTTCTTGTATTTTGTAATTCCTAATTTTTAATTGTTAAACTTCTTGTTCTAAATAAGTATTTGTTAATTTTACTCAGGTTTGAGTTTAATTAGAATTTTTTTCTTTATATAAAATTCAATTGTAATAATAAAAGATAAACTTTTTCAGATTATTCTTTTTATTATCACATACATACATATACATAAATATAATTGCCGCAAACAACTGCATTGTCAAATTTATTTGGCATATACAAATATATAAACAAATGTTAATACGAATTACCATACATAATTAAACGAAATTCAACATATCGTGTATACACAAAAATTGTATGATAACTCATATGTTGAAATATCATTTGTTGGCGTATGATGAATTCAAAAAATTTGGTACTTTCAGCATATCGTGTAAACGACCATCATATTCAATATGATAACAGAGACATTTGCTGTTATTTTAGAGCAAATAAATATTAGCACACATATGCTGATTCATCATACCGTCTAGACTAAGCTTTAGAGTAATTGATTAAAATTCGCTACAAAAAACTTTAATTTAGGTAGCTATTTATGCTTTAAACCAATGATGGCATTTTTAAACTAAAATAAATAACATAAAATAGATATTATTGTAGAATAGGGTCTGATGTTAGGACCATTCTTTTTTTGTTTTAACCAACCCTTCATACTAGCAACAACAGTAAGTTAAATCTAGCCCATAATTTAAGTAACTCACCTACATGACTTCACCTTTCGTAAAACAATAAATTTGAAAATTAAAATTTCATTTTAACAATTGGTACACAAATATAACAATATTTTATTCATAGTGTGATAAATTAAAATTATGATATTTTGAATTATTTTAAAATACAAATGAATAACTATTTGGTCACCTTTTATATAATTTGATGAAAATATGGCAACCACACAACGTGAATGTCTCTATTCCTTTTTGTTTCATTTATTTTATACTTTTGTTTTAGTTATTCATTCCTTTATAAACACCTGAATTGTGAACATCATACTTGTAATAAAATAATAAATTGAAATTATAAGAACCAACATAATTAATAAAAATATTTTTTTTATTTAATGAATATATGTAAGTATAATTAGTTAATGATATTTATCTTAGTAAATTCAAAACAGACAGATTAATAAATATTAAAATATGATAACTTACATTATTTCTTCCCACGTAGTCTGCAAGCGCTCGTAGACGGCGGAGAATTTTAGTTTATATGTATATTAAGTTAGGGTTTTTAATAATGGATAAAATTATTTTAAGAAATTATTAACAAAATTTACAACTATTTTAAAATAAATAGTGTATTTGTGGTCAAATACATACATATATACACAAACAAAATAACAAAAATACTAATAACAAACGTTCGAAATTAGAGTGACCATCTAATATCTTACAATAAACAAGAAAAAATTTTTAAATTCTTTAACAGATAATGCAACTTAAAGACATTATTAACTCATTTATATACATAAATATATAAATATACATATTAATATATATATACCGGGTGTTTTTTTCAGTGGTATAGAACTTCGAATTGAAATAAAACACAAGAAAATCGTTTTAATGATCATCAATTTGGCTTTATTGGAAGGATAATTTTATGCCATTAATGTTTAAATATGATTTCAGGCATGTGGCCGCCGCGGCTGGTTCGAATAAAGCCAATTCTACAGTTCCAATTTTTAACCACTTTTTCGAGCATATGGGGCCGTATGTCGGCAATAACGCCACGAATGTTGGCTTCCAATTCCCCTAACGTTTCTGGTTTGTTGGCGTAGACGAGCGACTTCACATATCCCCAAAGAAAATAATCCAATGGTGTCAAATCACACGATCTTGGTGGCCAATTGACAGGTCCATTCCGCGAAATTATGCGCTCATCGAATGTTTTCTTCAATAAATCGATTGTGGCGTGCGCTGTGTGGCATGTAGCGCCGTCTTGTTGGAACCACAACTCATCCACATTCATGCCATCCAATTCGGGAACAAAATAGTCGGTTATCATGGCGCTATACCGGTCTCCATTAACGGTAACTGCCTCTCCAGCATTATTTCGGAAGAAGTATGGCCCAATGACTCCACCAGCCCATAGAGCACACCAAACAGTCAGTTTTTGTGGATGTAATGGCGTCTCAAGGGTTGCATGTGGATTCTCTTCACTCCAAATGCGGCAATTTTGCTTGTTGACGTAGCCATTCAACCAAAAATGAGCCTCATCACTGAACAAAATTTTGCGATGAAAATCAGCATCGAATTCAATCTCAATTTTCAAAATAAATTTGCACGATTTGCAAGCTTTGCTCCTTTGTCAACCTGTTCATGATGAAATGGCAAACCAAACTGAACATAAATGACATTAGAGTTGCCAGATTTGACCACAAAATGCCAGTTTTATCTCTATTCGAAAAACAAACCTGTAAAAAAAACACCAAATATATATATATATATATATATATTTATATACATATATGTATATCTATATATACTATATACATATACGTATACACACTTTCCTTTTAAATAAAAATTAAATTGTTAATCGTGCCAGGAAATGTGGTCACAATTATGTCACCAAAAAAAAAAATTACGTTAAGCGTTGTACCAATTAAAACTATTGTCAACTATCAGCGTTATATAAACAGAAAAGAATACAACCGCAGGCTAATTATCACGATGTTAGAACAAATGGAGCTGCTTATAGGAAATTCTCTTAAATACAAGAGCATTGCAAATCTCTATTAAACGGCACGGAATGGCAGATTCTGCTGGAATACGTTTTCCTTGAATTTATGCCGAGCGCAATTAAATATTTCCAGGTGGCATGCTTCTGGAGTCCTCCCAGAATGAATAAATCGCCAAACCTCGGAATACCCTTGGATAATACCACCAAATTGTAAATATATTCAGTTTTATTAATTACTTATTTATATTTTCTTTTGTTTTTCAGGAAGAATCAAATTATTTTTTTTTTAAAACTCTTCTTTTTTTCTGAATCTTTTTTTTTTTCCAAAAAAATCTAGGCCGTCTCTATATCCAAAAAAAAATTATTTTTCTCTCCATACTTAAAAAAAAAAAAACTTTACAAAGTGTTTCATACGCTCAAAAAAATTTCCTTTTCCAAGTAAATAAAACAAGATAAAAAAAATCGCCATCACAGACTGCAAAGAATCAAAGGGAGGGAATCCTATTCCACCAAATGCCTTACTCACAAAGTATAATATAGAAGAAGCTTTAGCGTTGTTTATGGAATTGGGATTGTCAATGGAAAAATATTTTATTTTACGAAGCTCTCTAAAGAATCCTAATGTGAATATTCTTTCTGGATACCAAAAGATTACATCTGGAAAAAAGATGCAGTGTCACCTAATGTTAAGGTTACTAAAGTATAGGTAGAGGTAAAACTGCAAGACTTAATGGATCATACAGCCAAATGACTTATTCAAAGATTGCCTGAAGAGGAAGCAGTATCACTTCCAGATACGCTTACATTGATAAATAAGTGGGGATGTGATGGATCATCCGGTAAAAGTGCTTACAAACAAACAATATCGACAAGTGATACAACTATTACAGATACAAATATGCTTATGGCTTCTGTAGTTCCTTTACGACAGAGAAGTGAAATCGCGGAGCATTAGAAAAATTCTCGCTCATCATCAGTTTATTTTTGCCGTCCGATATTTTTTCAATATGCAAAGGAGTCTTCAGAAATAATCAAATCTACAGTGAACGATATAAAAAAGTAAATTTCGGAACTAAAGCCTTCTGTTATAGAAATAAATAATGGAAAAAGTGTTATGATTGATTATGAATTTTTTTAACAATAATTGATGATCTTAAATGTAATAACAGATACCTCGTCATCTTTAAAGTGTGAAATTTGCAAAAAGCCACAGAAAGACTTCCAAAATTTTCATGACTTTTAGTGATGAGCAAAATTATGAATATGGAATTTCTCCATTACATGCCAGAAAGCAGGTGTATGGAAATACTAGCGATGGTAATATGTCCAGAACATTTTTTGAAAGTGATGAGGTAACAGCCCAAATTATTGGGGGCGATAATAATAGTACAAAAAGGTTGGCAGTTATCCTAAATGTTATGTTAAATGTGAATTTAAATTTAACATGGATATATAATTATGAAAAATATATGAAAAAATTAATTCATACATTTGTATGTTAAATGAAAGTGCTGCCAAGTAAGCAAAATAACAATGCTGTTTTCTGTCTTATCGGATGGCGTATTCTACGTTAAACTTAATGGCCGTGTCTCTGACATAGCCTGCAGGGGCAGTCCGAAGGCCTCGGACAACTGTCTGATGTTTTTCTTTCTAAATTTTCGGATTTGAACAATGTGTGTTGCAAAGCTCACCGGGTTAAACTAGTTACCTAATATAAATTTACTTAGATTTAAATATTAAAAGTATATAAAAATGTATATTTGCGATACAAATAAAAAAATTATATATTGTTACAGATTTATTTTTAAATTGCTTAATTTACATTATTGTTTATTTTAGTTGTAGTAGTTTACGTTACTGTAGTTTTATTTGTATTAGTTTATTTCGCTGGTTTATCAAACATGATGTGAGTTATTAGTGTAGCATACTTTTAGGCACTTTTATTATTCCTGCATATTACTTAACGTCTTAATTTAAATGTAACGGTTTTCGAATGTTGTAGTTTGTACATACGAGAACTTTGTCGAATGTTGCCGAACACCACTATGTTACTATAAACAGCCGAACAACAAAGCTAACATGATTAGTATTACAGTAGAGCTTGTTAAGTGTGTGTAACAGTGTTTCAGCGTTTATTAAAAGTATATAACAATAAGTGAAATAAGTAAAGTGCTATAACAATATCTGAGTGTGTTTAAGTAAATAGAGTTCTCTTAATTTAATAACTAATTTCAACTGTTTTTGATTGCAATAAAAGAACTCAAAGAGTATTAAAAGAAAATAAGCCAACGTTTATAAAAGGTATAAACGTAACAACTGGTGTCAGAAGTAAAATTGCATTTTTTAAAAAGTAGACATGAAATTTGAGGAGCTTAAAGTTGAACAACTCAAGAAAGAATTGAGTAAGCTGGCATTGCCGACAACAGGTAATAAAGTAGAATATCAGAAAAGATGAATTTAATCGGCGTAATATTGACATTGATGGTTACGAGTTTGACGAAAAAGAAGAAATGGAAGTTTCCACTCGTGCAACTACAAACAACATGGATTTAAGTACAATGCTTGCTGCTTTAATGGAAAAAATATAAATAAATAGCCAAAAATTATTGGCTGAAGTTAAAGTAGAAGTTCAAGAAGTTAAAGTAGAAGTTTAAGAATCTTCTAGAGCTAATAATGAAAAATTATTAGTCTGATCTTGAAAATGACATCGGAGCACAGGCTAGAGATATTGACGAAAAATTGCAGTTGTAAGTTAAAAATGTTGACGAAAATTTTGGAAATAAAAATTAATGATCTTTAATGTCAAGAGGGACCAGTGCGAATAATTCCAGAAATATTTAGTAGAATAAACGCTCCTACTTTTGATGGCAGTGCACCATTTAATGTTTTTAAATTTCAGTTTGAGACAGTTGCCAATAGAAATATGTGGAACAATGAAGAAAAGGCTTTAGAGCTGATTTTGTCATTAAAAGGCAACGCAGCACAAATTCTAGAAAGTATACCCATTGGCTGCAGAGAAAACTACGATGACGTAATGGTGGCACTACAACGTAAGTATGGCGGCGAGCACGAACGAGATATATAGCGAATGGAATTAAGAGGCAGAAACCAGAAAGTTAATAAGTCGTTACAAGATTTCGCAACGGAGATCGAGCGTTTGGTGCAGCTGACATATCAAGGTAAAACTCACCCATTTTTGGACCAGTTTAAAATTGAAACATTTGTTAATGGAATACGTGATCCTGATATAAAGCACGCGGTGTTTGGCACGCATAAATCGACGTTTGCAGAAACAGTTTCATATGCACTAACACAGGAAACTGCAAAATTGCTTTCTAAGCCGCAGATATACAAGGTGCGAAATCTTAAAATTTCTACAGAAATGGAAAGGGATGAAGTAAGAAATTTAAAGGCTCGTATACAAACGTTAAAGGAAAAACAAGGTAAAGCCAGATCCAAATGCTATAATTGTGGTAAGAGTGGAAATTTTCAACGAAATTCTAGGGCACCAATAAGCGGGCTAGATCGGTTTCGCCACCTGGAAACAGCAAACGGGCAAACACGAAATCATCAAATGAGTTACCGTTAAACTAACACGAGCTAGCACTATGGGACAAGATCTAGCACCCATAACCGAGGGCCCCACAATCTCAGTTATGCAGCAGAAAAATAGCAACCTTACTGCTTGTGGGTATATCAATGGTCGAAGGCATATTTTTACCATAGACACAGAAGCATCGCAGTCTATTATCAGGCCTGATTTAGTAAAGAACACAATCGAATCGTTATGTGGCGTAAGTGTGCGAACAGCTGCTAGGGAGCCTGCTACTGTCTATGGTAAAACAAACGTAAAAGTAACTATCGCCAACACAAGTGTTAATCATGTATTCATCGTTGCCGATATTGTGGACGAAGTAATAATCGGTGCAGATTTTATGATTAGTTATGGCA
Source organism: Phyto melanocephala (assembly GCA_941918925.1). Classification (NCBI taxonomy): domain Eukaryota; kingdom Metazoa; phylum Arthropoda; class Insecta; order Diptera; family Rhinophoridae; genus Phyto; species Phyto melanocephala. The sequence continues at coordinate 63,100,199 of OW799233.1, forward strand.
TTAATCTGCACATGGGCCAGAAGGTTATGATTTGGCGGAACGTTGAAATACCGCTAGATGTTTGTTATGAAAATAAGGTGCCTGTAAGAAAACTCATTGCTACAGAATATGAGAAAATATCACCACAGTCAGAAAGTGTAGTATGGGCGCGTATAGAGGGAGATTGTGTGGACAACCGGTTGTGGGTAGTAGAACAAACCGATATAAAAAGTGACTTACTACCAGCAAAAGCCCTTGTCAAAACCAGCAATGATGGAAGAGTCCCTGTTAGAGTGCTTAACCTTTCCGCCTGTGAAAAAGTCGTCAAACCAAAATCCGAATTAGGTAAATGTGCTAAAGCTGATGCAATAATTAATTGCGAAATGAAATCGGGTCCTGTCAGTATGTCAAACAAAGAGCAGGAGATGCTAGCAGAATACGTAGAGAAGTGGGTTAAAGGATTATCGCCACCCGATAGAAATAGAGCAAAACAGCTACTCAGAAAACATGCATTCATCTGCGCTCTGAAAGGTCAACATCAAGGTATAACATCACTTGTAAAACATCAGATAAATACCGGCGATGCAAGGCCTATAAAACAAGCTCCTAGAAGTATTCCTCTAGCGAAGCGTAAAGAAGTCAAAGAACTTGTCAATGAAATGGAGCGGAATGGAGTAATAGAACCTTCTTCAAGTCCTTGGAGCTCACCGGTAGTTTTGGTCAAAAAGAAAGATGACAGCACAAGATTTTGCCTGGATTATAGAAAACTTAATGACACGCTAGCTGGAACAAAATGGTTCTCTACATTAGACCTGCAAAGTGGTTTTTGGCAAGTAGAAATATCGGATAGAGATAAGGAGAAAACAGATTTTACTGCAAGTGACGGGCTATGGCAGTTTAATGTGATGCCATTTCGACTTTGCAACGCTTCAGCCACATTCGAGCGGTTAATGGAACGGGTTTTGAGGGGACTCCATTGGAAGATATGTCTGGTCTATCTTGATGACATAATTGTCATGGGTAAAAGTTTTGGCGATCAGCTGAAAAATCTAGAAGAAGTTCTTAAACGAATATCAGTAGCTGGACTTAAACTAAGCGCAAAGAAATGTGCATTGTTCCAAAGGAGGTTAAATACTTGGGGCATCGAGTCGCAGAGGATGGTATATCAACTGACGAAGATAAAGTTCAAGCTGTAAAGGACTGGCCTCGCCCGAAAAATCTGCATGAGCTACGTAGTTTTCTAGGCCTCTGTACCTACTACAGGCGATTTGTGCCGAATTTTGCCAGTATCACTGCCAGTCGACATGAGCTCACCAAGAAGTCACGACCATTTCTGTGGGCTGAAGCACAAGAACAAGCATTCCAGAAGCTGAAGGAGTTGTTATGCATAGCACCAATTTTGGCATATCCTATCGCTGGAGAGAAATTTGTATTGGATAGCGATGCGAGGGGCTACGGGATAGGTGGTGTTCTTTCGCAGGTTGTTAATGGAACAGAAAATCTGATAGGCTACTACATTCGAATACTCTCGAAGCCTGAAAGAAATTATTGCGTAACACGTCGAGAGCTTCTGGCAGTTGTAGAGTGTGTAAAGCATTACCACAAATACCTGTATGGACAACACTTTGAACTAAAAACCGATCACTCTGCACTCATATGGTTACTACAATTCAAACAATCTGAAGGGCAGCTAGCCCGTTGGATTGAACGTCTCCAGAGCTACGATTTCAGTATTGAGCACAGAAAGGGCACTAAACATGGAAATACAGATGCACTTTCCTGAAGACCGTGCAGATTGGAGTGCAAACATTGTGCGAAAGCTAAAGGAAAAGAACGTGTCATTGACGTTCGATTACCACATATAGAGACAAGTGGTGACTGGTCAGCGGCGCAAAGAGACGATCCCATACTGGCAAAAATTATGTCAGGAAAGGAGGAAGACAAAAGGCCAACCCGTAACCAAATATCAGCGGAAAGTCCACTGATGAAATCATACTGAGCGCTCTGGAATAGTCTGCAGGTTATTAACAAATGCCTTTATCGCAAATGGAAAAGTACTGAGGGTAAATCGACAACAAATCTGATTATGGTGCCATCCTCTAAAGTCAAAGAGGTATTAAAAGAGTTTCATAATGGTTCAAGCGGTGGTCATCTTGGTGTAACAAAAACCATAGAAAAGATAGAGCAACGTTTGTAGCCAACAATTTGTAGCTGATTGGATAGCAAATTGCACACAATGTATCGCAGCCAAGGGCCCAGTAAGAAGGAGTCGAGGAGCGCTGCAGGTGCTCCCTTTGAGCGAAAAGCGATGGATATAGCAGGCCCTTTTCCTGTCAGTGAGGCTGGAAACCGTTACGTTTTAGTTATAATCGACTATTTTAGCAAATGGCCAGGGTATACGCAATACCAAACCAAGAAGCTAAAACTGTCGTAAACGCATTTGTGAACAACTGGGTGTGCCGCTACGGAGATCCGCTTAAGCTACATTCTGATCAGGGAAGAAACTTTGAATCTGCGATATTCCAGGAAATGTGCGAACTATACGGTATCCAAAAAACGAGGACTACTCCACTGCATCCACAATCTGACGGCATGGTCGAGAGATTTAACCGTTGAAGGAACACTTAAGAAAATTGGTAAGTGCACACCAAAGGGACTGGGATGAGCACATACCAAAATTTCTATTGGCATACAGGTCAGCCGTTCATGACTCTACCTCCCGAACACCTGCAAAAATTATGTTTGGAACCGAGCTGAAACTGCCAGGTTATCTAGAATTCGGTATTAAGCCCTCTACAATAGATGAGCACGAAGAAGACACTTCAAGGGGACAAAAAGATCTAGACGAAATTCATGAATTCGTTCGTAGCCGAATAAGAATGACTAGCGACAAGATGAAGGCCAGATTTGACAGAGCAGCAAATTCTGAAGGCTTTAATGAGGGTCAGCTAGTTCTAGTATATAACAACGGAAAAAAGGACTGTCTTTTAAATTGAAAACTCATTGGGATGGGCCGTACAAGGTGAAAAAAAGAATAAATGATGTTATGTATAGAATACAGAAGTACAATAGCCCAAGATCAAAGATGAAAATGGTTCATCTCGAGCGCCTCGCTAAGTACGGAAAAAGTGAATTTGTTCCTATTCGGGACGAACAGGCTTAATTGGGCGGTAGTGTTACAGATTTATTTTTAAATAGCTTAATTTACATTATTATTTATTTTAGTTGTAGAAGTTTAAGTTACTGTAGTTTTATTTTTATTAGTTTATTTCGCTGGTTGTTCGAACATGATGCGAGTTATTATGTGTAGCATACTTTTAGGCACTTTTATTATTCCTGCATATTACTTAACGTCTTAATTTAAATGTAACGGTTTTCGAATGTTGTAGTTTGTACATACGAGAACTTTGTCGAATGTTGCCGAACACCACTATGTTACTATAAATAGCCGAACAACAGAGCTAACATGATCAGTATTACAGTAGAGCTTGTTAAGTGTGTGTAACAGTCTTTCAGCGTTTATTAAAAGTGTATAACAATAAAAGAAATAAGTAAAGAGCTATAAAACAATATCTGAGTGTGTTTAAATAAATAAAGTGCTCTTAATTTAATAACTAATTTCAACTGTTTTTGACTGCAATAAAAGAACTTAAGGGTTATTTAAAGAAAATAAGCCAACGTTTATAAAAGGTATAAACGTAACAATATAAAAAACATGCCAATATTTAACTGCGGTCCTATTTCAACCGCAATTTGTGGAGCACCCTGTACCTCTAGCAGTATTTTGTAAACATTATTTAAAGCCTAAAATGTCCTCTGTCAATATCTTTTTAAATCTTTAAAATATCTTAATTATTTCAAAAGTTATGATTTTTGCAACAAAAAAGGCTAAAGGCGCCACTGTGCGGCAATTACTTTTCCTTTTTTCTCCTCACTTAAAACGGTAAAAACATCTATAAACTAAGAATTGCCCAACTATAATCGTCGTGTGTGACCATAGACTAATACGACTTAGCATAAAATAACTAACACAGGGGTTACACGATCAAGTTTTGTGTATAAATTTTCAATACACTCACACTTTTCTACTAATACACGCATACTTTTAGAACTTGATGCGAACTTGCTTTTTAAATTCCATTTCCATCGAATGTTTCCATCTACAGTCAAGAAAACAGCTGATTGCAATTGTTGTGACGATTTTTTTTTTTTTTTTTTACAAAATATTCTGCCGCCACAATTTTTTGTTTTGTGTTTGACAAATATTCTGCCGCAATTTAAATTAAATATAATTAATAACGTTTGTGAATAAAAATAATAAGTGCAATGATGTGTTGCGATTCATTGAGCTATATAGAAGGAATGGAATTCTTTAGAATATGAATCTTTCATCATATAGACGAAATGATTTAAAAATGAAAGCTTATGAATCTATTGCTGCTGAAACGACAATGCCTGTGGAAGAAGTGAAGAAAAAGATAAAGTCTTTTCGAACAGCCTACAGTGCAGAAAAATTTAGAGTTGAAAAAAGTTGTTTTCTTGACAAAGACATTGCGTGCAGCCAACGTCACAGCATCAATTTAAATTAATTTTGACAAGTAGTATGTGTGAAAAACTTTAACGTATGACTGCAATGTAAACGAAATTAAACAAATCGTGTATGCACGAAAATTGTATGCTAACATAAGTTGAAATATCAATTGTTGACGTATGTTATTAATATTAGCATACATATGCTGATTCAACATACCGTCTAGACTAAGCTTTATAAAAAATTAAAATTATTTTCAAATTTTTTTGCTCTTTAAAAAAGCAATGAAAACTTATATAATCAAAAGTAAACAATTTTGAACTCATTGATTTTTTTACCAGCTACCAAAAAAAAGCGTGGGGGTATATTCATTTTGTCATTCCGGTAGTAACACATCGAAACATCTATTTTAGACCCCATAAAGTATATATTTTCTAAATCGGGGCTTAATTTTATGACGATCTAGCTATGGCCGTCTGCTGAAAGCACGATAGAGATCGAACGGAAAAAGCCAGGGCGCCCAAATTTTGGTATAATATTACTAATACAGAATATAACTAATACAGAATATTACTAATACAGAATATTACTAATAAGGTTGGTTTGATACTTGGCTAAATCGGAATATTAGGGAGAGAGTTATAGCTCGTAATGTAAAAAATTTCCTTCTAACATCGAATAAAATGCAATTGGGTGCAAACGTATTAACGTAGAGCTATGAAATTTCGAATGTATATTTCCTGAGTAAAAAAAATATTTTTCCCTGAAAATTATACAAATCTATGGTTTTTGAAAACGAGTTATTTCGATATGTTCAACCTTGATGACTGTTTGGTTTAATTATAAATTTCATTTAGTAGTTTCAAATTATATATGAGTATACCGATAAAGATTTCTGATGATGAAATTTAAGCTGGTTTCATAAATGCATTATTACACTCAGCTAACATCGGAATACGCTTTATCTCAAATTTACATATTTTCTCCTTGCCCAAAGATTTTGGAAAAATAAAGGACTCTATATTGAAATATCTGAGTTGAATTTATTAGCGGAAACTACTTCGACACGCCTTCTATAACGCCCACTTTTCATGTAATCTCCTGGTTATCACCTTCACGGAGGTTTTGACTGTTAACTTTGAGCGATCTTGTCCCCTGAACTTTCCGGGCAAACGCATGCATCCGATATGGTGGACGGCGGAGATAGGGGCTCAGCGAGCCACTGTCAGAAGGCTGTTCAATAGGGCGAAGTATACGCGTAGGGAAGATGATTGGAATAACTGTAGGCTAGGTTATAATAGATAGAAAGGGGACATTAGAAGAGCGAAAAGAGACTCGTGGATTAGATTCAGTGAGTCAGTGGATTATGTAAATGAATTGTCCAGGTTCAGACGGATTTCATCTAAGGACCCTGTAGTCCCTGGTTTTATTCAGAGACCGGACGACTCATGGACGGAATCCAACTCTGAAACCCTTAATTTACTTATGGAGACTCACTTCCCGGGATGTGTTGATCCTGGGGCAGTGGGACTGTTGGGTGATGATGAACGATTCCTGGGTCCATACTCGAGAACTGAGGTTAGGTAGGCGGTGTTGGATATGATAACCTTGGATAAGGTGACATGGACGGTTAAGACTTTTGGGTCGTACAGATCGGCAGAACCAGAAGGTATTTTTCCGGCAATGTTACAGAATATGCAGGGATCATCACTCCTACTGCTGGTTGAGCTATTTAGGGTTTGTGTGCTGAATGGGTACATTCCTAGAGGGTGGAGGGAGGTCAGGGTTATTTTTATGCCCAAAGCGGGTAGATTTTAGACTAATTAGTGTTTCGTCTTTTCTTTTGAAGACCTTGGAAAGACTGATTGATCTACATCTGAGGACGAGAATTGATATTGGCATAATCAGCGGTGCTCAACACGCCTATCTTAAGGACAGGTCTGCCGAGAGTGCGCTGCATGATATGGTTGGTTACATAGAGCGGGGGTTGCGGAACAGGGAATACACCCTTGCGGCATTCCTGGATATAGAGGACGCCTTTCATAATTTGAGAACAGGGGCTATAGGTCAGGCACTGGTTGATCTAGGGGTTCCGTCCGTTCCGGGACTTCGGCCGTCAGTAGTAGGATGGCTTTCTATTTCGGTGGTCAGATCAATTCTTACATATGGATGCTGTGTTTGGTAGGAGGCATTGGGGCTGGCTAGTCGTAGGAACCTTCTGTCTAAGGCTCTGAAGTGTGTTTCGATCGGCACGACAGGTGCCATGAGAAATACTCCTCAGGCGGCCCTGGATGTTATTCTTCACTTTCTGCCTATTGAGCAGTATGTAAGGGGAATGACAGCCAGGAGCATTCTTAGACTGAGGGAGTTAGGATTGTTGGGAAATTTCAGGCAGGGTCATTCACGGATCTTGGTTGAAATTAGTGTGGTGGTTATTGCCTGGGCTTGTCCGGCTCCACGGATTACAGGATACGGGCTCAGAGGTCACTATATACATATGAGGATAGCCAGGCGACTCTTAGTGCCATGAGGGGCTATTATGTGAATTCCGGACTGGTCGATGACTGTAGGAGAGCTCTACGAGAGATTTTAAGGGGATACAGGTTGAAACTATACTGGGTGCCGGGTCACTCCAACACAAGCGGCAATGAGATGGCTGATGAGTTGGCGAGACTGCGCTCGGAAATAGTGGATCCTGATAGGGTGGAGGCGGTTAGGCCTCCTTTGGGTTTCTATTTTGGTAGGATCAGGGAATGGGTTCTGAGCGAGACTAATCGGGACTGGAGTAACCGAACGGCCTGCAGAGTATCACGGACGCTGTGGCCGATACTCAGTAAATCTGATTCGGATTTGCTTCTGGACAGAGATAGGGTCTGCCTGAGGACCATGATAGGGATGATTACGGGCCACTGCATGATGGGCAGGGTGGCGGTAAGAATGGGGCGGAGCCTCTCGGATTTGTACAGGCTGTGCGAGGATCCAGAGGACTTAGAGACAGTTGAGCACATTCTGTGCCAATGTCCCAGACTACAGATTAGCAGGTTGAGATGCCTTGGTAGCAGATTTCTTGGCAAATTAAGGGATGTCTCGAGCTGCGAACTCGAGAATTTGATAGGATTCGTAATAGGAATGACCTGGCTTCGTGACTTGGGACCGGGAATCGGTCGATTGTAGGGTCTTGGTTCTTTTTTATTGTCCACTTTTTTCCTTTTTCTGACTTCTTTCCTTCTTCCATTCTCTTCTTTTTGTATTTCAATTCTAATTTCTAAAATCTCTTATTATTTTAAAGGCGTCACAATGGACCGTATTGGCCTTACTTACCTACCTACCTACTCTTTATCAAATTTAAAAGCTCATAAAACCGACAAAATAAGAGGTATGATGGTGAAATTTCGTACATATTGCTTTCTAGTCAATGTCATTGTTATGCCATAAAATTAAAGTGACACGCCCACTTTAACTCATACCTCCCATATAACGCTTTATTTTAAATTTATATAATTCCTCTATGGACAAAGGTATTGGAAGAAAAAACGACTACATTGACACGCCTACTGTAACGCCTACTTCCATTAAAAGGCTTAACTTACGAAAATATTTTTCTAGCATATCGAAGTTATATGAACATATATTAGTACTTATATAAATATTATTCCATAGTGATAACAGTTAATAACAAATAATTAAATTTTGTGCTATGAAGAACTCAAAATTGGTGGTGGGTATAATAAATTCGGCACAGCCGAATATAGTAATCTTACTTGTATGATAAAATAAATTTTATGGACATTAATAATATTTAAAAAAAATGTGTGGTTTTTGTATTACACTGCTCAGCAGCAAAATCTCCCATTAAATAAAACTATGCGGACTATATGGATTTTGATGCGCTGAACTCAAATCTGTTGTCGGTTTTTTTCCATCAGATCGGGATATTTTTATGGGCGTGGCAAATTTTCTCCCCTTAATTAGTCAGGTGCGGATACATATTTTACCCTAATTCGAGAACCAGTCATCCGATTTTCAAAACACCAGAGGATGTGTAACAAAATTGTTTTTATTTTAGTCGAATAGAATTTTTCTCTATCTCTTATCGTTTTGGAATTATTCAGAAATAAATGGAGAAAAATTCATGCAAAATTCGTAATATTTTTCAATTTAAAAATGGAATTAAAAAAAATATGAAGCAAATATTCAACATTTTGCATTTTTTTCTGAGAGCTACTTATCTTAAAAATAAAAAAAGCCATAAACCATAAAAATCGATTAACAAATTTAGATTTTATTGTCAATTTACCGCAGGTACGCAATATTGACCAAATACATATGTGTAATGCAGCAAACCACGTCAGAGTGGGCGCACTAAAGCGCCTTGTTGCAACAATAAATGGCAACTATTAACTTCTATATATTTTCGTACAACAAAAACATATACAAGCAAAAAAATTTGCCATATTGTAATTTTGTAGCAACGCATCGCTTAAAGCACCCACCCTGTCGTCACCCGTAGATAACTTCAAATTACAATAAAAAATTATAATATTTACAGCCTATATATTTTTTATTTAAAATAACACAAAATTTTTGTTAATAATTATTAATTTTTATTTAGGAAACATTGTTAAAATAAACAAGTAACAGTGCTATATTCGGCCGTGCCGAATCTCATATACCCTTCACAACGTGTTGGTATGCAATAGCAATTGTTTGTATAAGCATTCATCTTATATAAAATACGGACATACATGTAAAAAACATACATATAAAAAACATATCATTATAAAATTATTAATTGAGTTTACGTATGTTTCTAAAAACAAAAAAAAAAATATATTAAAAACAAAAAATAAAAAAAATTTTTTAAAAAAATGTTAAAAAAATTACAAAATAAAAATATATATAAAAAAATAATAATAATATAAATAATATATAAAATAAAAAAAAATTTTTGGCTCAGCTGGGATTTGATGCCACTTTTACTCTAAACAGTATATATGTATGTTGTTGTTGTAATTGTGAAAAAAACGAGGTGGTCGTGGTTTTTTGCTCATATCTCAGAAAGTTATAGGGCGATTACGCTAAATTTCAATAGCGATTCATTCCTGAATATTTCCAATAGATTGATACCATACACAGATCTGAGGAACATATAGTTGCTTCTAAAAGTTGATTTCAACCAACACACGGACAGACGGTCAGGGCTTAATCGACTCCTCTATTCATAAGCTTTCAGAAAATATGTATATACTTTATGGGGTCGGAAATGAAAATTGTAGAAATTACAAACGGAATGTCAAAGCTATATATACTCCTGTGCAACACAGGTGAAGGGTATAACAAGTAGCTTAAGCTGTTCCGTTGTATGCGGAGTTTCAACTTTAGTTTTCTTTAATCAATATTTATTTTTTTTTTTATATTATCAGTTTGAGATTCTTGACAGATCGACTAACAAAAACCTGCAAGCATTTCTTTCGATGGATTTCCATTATGACGCTTCTCTATATGGAACATATCTTGATGGAACCTTTCACCATGTTCGTCTAACTCAGCACCAAGATGATCCGGAAAAAAAACCTAGATGCGAGTCAAAATAATGAATTTTAAGGGCCATATTATACCTTAGAGCTTTGTAGGCAGAAATTAGTTCTTCGATGATTTCATGGTAGTTTTCAGCTTTTCCGTTTCCCAAAAAATTGTGGCACACATTTACAAAAGCAGTCCATGTTCTTTCTTTCACATCATTAAATTTCGTTTTAAGGACCTCGTCCTTCATAAGCTGTCGTTTTTGTGGACCTACAAATATGCCTACCTTTACTTAAGCATCTCTAATTCGAGGAAATTTGCTCTTAATGTATAGAAAGTCTTCACCGTCCTTTTACATTTGGCATAGCTTTATATGAAGAGGAGGCAAACGAATTTGTTTTTTCTCCTGAAATAAAACTTACTCTTTTCGCCCAAATTTTAACATTGTTGTGTTTTTCTTTCGCGCGGCTATCTGATTCACATAAGAAGCAATAAAACTTAGTATATCCACTTTGCAATCCATTTAACATTGCTACGACTTTCAAATCTGCACATATGTACGTTCGATGAGTAATGTGAACATTTAATTTTTTGTAGTATCATCTTCATGCTACAATAGTTCTCTTTCATATTTCTTGCACACGCGAGTGTCGCCGATAGAAATTTGTTGCCATTGTGAAGTAAAATATCTTTCAAACTTGTCTTGGATGAATCAATAAAAAGCCTCCAATCCTCAGATTTATGAATGCAACACAGTTGTCGCAAAAGTCCATCAGCATTTTCCTAAAATACCAAATCTTCATCTCTGCTGAAATAACTCCAAAAAGGTTGTTCTCTATTTCGAAAATACGAGATGATAACGTCCTTTTGCACCAAATTCCATTCTTTTAATTGGGATGCAAGAAGCTCAGACTTGTTTTTTGAGAGCCCTAATTTACGAGCTAAGTTTTTCATATCAGCTTAATACGGAAAATAAGGTTTACTCGTTGGACTTCCAAATGAATGCGAAAAAACACCCATGCTGGCGTTAATGGATTCAGTTGCTACAGAAAGCCCATCTTTTTCATCGTCTGTAGGAGGCAATGGAGGTAAAAATTTACTTGTAAACTGGTAAGCATGAAGTATTTGGATATGTAACTTTATTTTTGGTTTTTTTCGTAAACCCACGTGTTTAAGTATGGCAAAAGTAGCAATCATTTCGATGATTTTGTGGTTCACTCCAAATCGCTGGCTTCATAAACGGCAAAGACTTATGATTTCCTTTTAACCAACCTCTTAAAGACTTACCACAGCTACTACAACATATTTTCGGCAGCTAATTTTTATCTCTATCATCGATAGGAAACCCAAAATACCGACGATAAGCATCTTTAGGCTTGAAAGATATTGTCTCCCGTTGAGAACTTAAAGTTAGATCGCCACATACGTAACAAAATAAATTTAGAGATTTGTTACAAATCCTTGACATTTTGTAACATGAAAGCGTTTGTGGATTCTGTAATTGCTTTATTTCCTTACACAATAACAAAGTACACTATAAGATCAATTTACTGTTGCCGATTTTAACCGCACGATATTCAAATTAAAAGTGACTCACTTATTGTCCATCAGCTTCTGTACATACAATAAATTCTAGAATCTACCCTAATGTTCTTAATTTGAAAGCACAGGTAATTGAAAAATACTTTTATAAATTTTAATTCCAAATACTATGCAAAATACCGTTGTACTTTAGTTTCATAACCTGCTCACCTAACGAAATGTTACATACATATATCATATGTAAGGCTGGTTGCATTACAATATTGGGTACCTGCGGTAAATTGACAATAAAATCTACATTTTTTAACCGATTTTTATAATTTATGGCTTTTTTTATTTTTAAGATAGGTAGCTTTCAGACAAAAGTTTAAAGTGTTGAATATTAGCCTTATATTTTTTTTAATTTCATTTTTAAATTGAAAAATATCACGAATTTTGCACGAAAAAATTTTTTTTCCATTAAGTTTTAAATAATTCCAAAACGAAAAGATATAGAGAAAAATTCTATTCAACTAAAATAAATACAATTTTGGTGTTTAATTTTTGAAAATCGGATGACTGGTTATCGAGTTAGGATAAAATATGTTTCCGTACCTGACTAATTTCGGGGGAAAAATTTGCCACGCCCATAAAAAAAATCCCGATCTGATGTTAAAAAACCGACAATGGATTTGAGCTCAACGCATCAAAATCCATATAGTCCACATAGTTTAATTTAATTGGAAGACAAAAAATGTTTTTTTTAGAACAGTGTAATCGGTGTTTCCTTATTCTAACTCTACTTTTTACTTAAAAGTTGCTGATATGCTAGGTTTAAGCTTCAATTACATTTAACTTTTAACGTTAGGTTTATAAATTTAAAGTTGCCATTGAAAATAAATCATCAAAAATGTTATTGCTTTTTGTTAATAAAAAATATAAAATTTTCATTGATGCCACCATGTTTTTTAAGAATTTAATTAATTTGTTGAAAGTATTTGCATAGATACGGTCAGAAAATTATGACATCAAATTAAAGTATTCGGTTAATTTATTTTCAAATAAGAAATTAGTTAAAATACAAAGGACAGTTGTTAAAGGATTACTTTAATAAAATACTGACTTTAAGTCAAATTTAAAATGGTCAGAAAACAAATGGACAAGAATTTGAAATGTGAATTTGAAATTATGAATTTTATTTCCTAAGGCAGTTTTAAAAGCTGGGTAATATTTAGAACATTTGGTTCGATGCAGTTTTAATATGAGTGACAATCAATTCGATTTTTGCAGACTTCTCTCAAATAATCCATTGTAGCAATTGAACTTTGTACTGTTAAAAACATACTCCCGCTGATGAATTTGCATGCTAATCAGTGGGGTGGGTGTGGGGTGTGTGGGTGTGGTTTAATTTGCCAAACAGATTTTCTCCCAAGTTTTTAAATTTTATTTTAAATAAAAGAAGTAATCTTAAACAAAATTATAAATTTAAAAGGCTTATCTAACAAAAATTTATAACAGGCTTCTAAAGGGTCTTTTTTATTTTTTAAAAACCAAATTAGTCAACTGCTTTCATGTCAGTTATTGCGTTTCAAAATTGAGCAGCCAAATTGACATCAACTGTTAATTTTTCATATTTAAATATTAATTTTATCATAATTTATTGTACAATGTTTTTACTTTCTTCATTAAGGATTATATTTTATGTATTCGAATAGGTTAACCGGTTTTACTAAATTTTCAAGAAAGCAACCGATTTTTTTTAAATCTAAATTTTAAGCTATTCAAAAACCGGATTTTAAAAAAAGTCGAATAAACGATCACCCTTGTATCTACGTGTTAATCGAAATCTTTGAATAGATATACATATATAAATACTTTATGGGTTCGCAAACGAATATTGTAGAAATTTAACACGGAATGACAAAACATAAATAAGGGTGCTATATTCGGCCGTGCCGAACCTGATAATACCCTTCACCGTCATGTACATAGGTATAATCACCACATCTAAGCTTAGCCTAGATTTCTAATTGTATGTAACACGCCATTTTCTTTATTATTTGGAGGTCTTTTGCCTAAAAAACAAGACTTCAAAATATATTGAAATATCATATATGTTTACTGCTCTACATCCCTCCACTATTTTAAAAACATTTTATGGCCATCATAGTGATAACAAGAATATATTACTTTTCATATTTAATTAATAAACAACTATAAATTCATAGAAAGAAATATTGCTTAAATTTTTTTATTTAATTGACTTGTCTGTTAATTCTTATTTTTGTTAATTTAATTATTTCTTAAATTATTATAAAATATTTTCAAAAAACATAGACTTTTTTTAAAATTTGACTTCGAAGGATAAACTTAATATATCTTATCTAAGGAGTAAAATAATGAAAAAGTAGCGGTCAATCTACAAGAGATACATATTTTTGGTAAATGCACACATATAACAAAAGTTTTCAGTTTCAGTTTGTCTAAAGCTAATTTTTCTTGTATTCTGGTATATTTCTCAAGATTTTCATTATAATAGGTAAGTCAGTTGAATTTCTCTCTGTCCGATCGAGCCTTTTTACCGGTAAATATTCCATTATGTTGATACTACCAATAATTTTCGGAAATTCTGTGTTTGACAAGGTATGGTTTGTGTACTACACATACCAGCTACATTTTATACTAAATTAATATTATATAAGTAATGAAACTAATTAAAACAAGTAAAAGTTCTATATTCGGCCGTGCCGAATCTGATAATACCCTTCACCATCATGGAGATATGTATAATCCCACATCGTAGCTTAACCTATATTTCATATTATATGTCACAGTTCTTTATTATTTCCGACGCCATCTTTGATTTTGAATTTTTACGTAGTTAACTGTATTCTACTAGTCAAGCCCTTTAATTTGATACACATATTGATGAAGTTAAAAAATTTTTACCCGCCATTTTGGATTTTACATTTTTTAATAATTTACTGTATTCTACTGGTCCAGCCCTTTCATTTGATGTCAATATTGAGGGGGTTCAAGAAGTTATATTTGAAAATACCAGATTTGACCCATATATAAATTTATTGACCGCCATTTCGTAGTGGTGGCCAACATTAATTTTATTGACTCTTTCGGTTGTCTAGAAGCCAAAAAAAAAATGATTTTCGTTTGTAAATATTTTGAATATATAAAATTTTCAATTGATTCTTCAAGCTCGAGGTCTTTATAAATATTTGTTGATTTATGTATTATTCAATATTTCGCTACTCCTTTGTGTAGCATCTTCAGGAAGATATCTATAAAGACCTCGAGCTTGAAGAATCAATTGAAAATTTTATAAAATAAAGGTCAAATAAGAGCAATAAGAATTTTGAATATATATTCAAAAAAAAATTTTTACCTATAACTTTACCGATTAGAGAACTCCTTATCCAAATTTTTTCACGAATATCTCTAGAGGCATATTATATTTACAAATATTAGCAAAGGTACCTATAAATTATTTATTGCTGAAAAATTTCAATTTTGGTGGTAAAAATATGGGAAAAACAGAGGCAGTCGTGTTTATTTGCTCATATCTCAGAAAGTTATGGGGCGATTTTGCTGAATTTTAATAGCGATTCATTCCCGGATATTTCCAAAAGATTGATACCATACACAGGTCTGAGGAACATTTGGTTGCTTCTAAAAGTTGATTTCAACCAACACACGGACAGACGGTCAGGGCTTAATCGACTTCTCTATTCATAAGCTTTCGGAAATATATACTTTATGGGTCGGAAATGAAAATTTTAGAAATTACAAACGGAACGAAAAAGCTATATATACCCTTGTGCACCACAGGTGAAGGGTATGGATGAATTCGTGTTTTATTCCCGATAAACTGAAAGTACCTAGTTTTAATATTTTTATACCCTTCACCTGTGGTGCACAAGGGTATATATAGCTTTGTCATTCCGTTTGTAATTTCTACAATTTTAATTTCCGACCCCATAAAGTATATATTTTCTGAAAGCTTATGAATAGAGGAGTCGATTAAGCCCTGACCGTCTGTCCGTCTGTCCGTCTGCCCGTCTGTCCGTGTGTTGGTTGAAATCAACTTTTAGAAGCAACTATATGTTCCTCAGATCTGTATATGGTATCAATCTCTTGGAAATATCCAGGAATGAATCGCTATTGAAATTCAGCACAATCGCCCCATAACTTTCTGAGATATGAGCAAAAAACCACGACCACCTCGTTTTTTTTCACAATTACAACAACAACATACATACATACAGACATGTAAAAAACATACCAAACAAAAAAAATTACAAAAAAAAAAAATATTAAAAATAAGAAAAAAATAATAAAAAAACTAAAAAAAAAAAAATTAAAAAAATTTAAAAAAAAATTTAAAAAAAATTTTTCAAAATTTTTCTAAAAAAATTTTTTAAAAAAATTTAAAAAAAATATAAAAAAAAATAATAAAATATAAATAATATATTAAATAAAATAAAATAAAATTTTTTTGGCTCAGCTGGGATTCGATGCCACCACATTTATTCTAACGTGTACGTATGCACGTATTTTATATGGGATGAATGGTGATACAAACAATTGTTATTGCATGACTACACGTTGTGAAGGGTATATAAGATTCGACACGGCCGAATATAGCACTGTTACTTGTTTTTATCACAAATTAGCGTAAAGCTAAAAATTTTTTTATATTTTTATTTTTTTTTTTTAAATACAAATTAAGTTTAAATTATTTTCCTACATTAATTAGTCTAGAAGTTAGATGACATCTTAAAAAGTACCAAAGATAAAGTTTTTACCGGTTTTTGTCCCTTAGCCTTTCGATTTAAAAACAAGTAAGAGCACTATATTCGGCTGTGCCGAATCTTTTATACCCACCACCAATTCTGTGTACATTTAAAGCACAATATTTATTATTTAGTTAATCGCTATAGAATAATCTCTTTATAATAAAATATGTATCACTTTCTTTGTAGAGGGTGGTTAAATTTGAAGGGCCCATGTTTAAGGTGAACCACATCTAAACTTCAACTTTTTTCTTGTATTTCATTTGACATTTCTCAATCTTAGACTAACTCAATTTAAACCGTGGAAAGATACGCAATCAAGCAACGCTTTTAAATATTAAAGATTTTTATAAAAATGGGCGTTCAAATCAAAATGCATTTTGTGCACTTCGTGATTCTTTTGGTCAACATAATCGTTCGAATTCGTCCACAATCGTGAGAATTGTAAAAAATATTTAAATGTCTGCAAAGCAGGTCTGTATGAAATGTGAAAACATCTGTGAATGCCATCTTAGTTCGTTGAATGGGAAACATTGCTGTTTTTCACGATAACGTGGCAAAAGAGCAAGCACCCTCGACTCATCATCGTGCCCAACAATTGAGCATCAACAATATCATTGAAAATATGGAGTATCGGATCGAGGTGTGCCGCAGAGGTTGGGGGGCCATTTGGCCGATATTTTGTTTCATACATATTTTGAAGCATACAAATATTATCATTATAAAAATAAATGATAATAATTTCATAATAATTTTATTCAAAATCAACATAGTCCCTTAAAATTAAACCACCCATTATTTATAACTTCGGTATGCTAGTAAAATGTTTTCGTAAATTTAGTCTTTCAATGAAAGTGGCCGTTAAAATACGCGTGTCAATAAAGTTTCTGCTAATAAACATAACTTAGATATTTCAATATAGTCCTTTAGTATTCCAAAATCTTTATTCATAGAGAATTTACATGAATTTAAGAGGAAGAAAGTGAATTTAAGGTTAAATTTTAAGGGCCACAGGGTGATTTAAAATATACATTCTCTGCATTTTTCTAAAACGGGAAATTTATTAGTAAGATTTTGTTTTTTAAACTTCTATAACATTTTGCTTTTAAAAGATTTTCAAACGAAATAAGTTTTGTATAATTTTAAAATTTGTTAGTCATTATTTAGTACATGAAAATAAATTGTTTATAATGTTTAGAGATAATTTTTTTTGGCTTAGGTCAAAATTTTCCTAAATTCCCATTTTTAATAGAGCATAACTTCAGGAGAACATAAGCATAAGTTGTTAGCATGCCATCTAGTAGTTGCTAGTAGAGTCATCTATCTTATCATCTTTATCTTATATTTAGCTACAGTACAATAAATGGTGCAGTGTAAGATGAATAAATGCTAATATATAAGACTAATATATTTTTATAAAAATTTAAAGAAAAAAGTGTGCGTGGCACATCTATTTTCCGTTATAACGAAGACTTTGACCAAAAAGCCATGTTTGCAAAATTTCAGAATCGTACATATAGTTTTGTCAGTTTTATTACGTTTTAAATTTGAAATATACACTGTGCGGTATAAGTTTTCGTACATTTTTATCTATAACTCTTTTCCTAATTCATAGATTTAAGCGATTTTCAGGGAAAAATACTCTTTTGACTCGATAAATATATATTCGAAGTTTCATGACTACGTTTATGCGTCTGGACACAATTCAAAAGTGAAAGTGGGCGTTATAGTAGGCGTGTCAAAGTTGTTTTTGCTAATGAGTACAACTTAGGTGTTTCAATATAGTCCTTTATTATTCCAAAATCTTTATTAATAGAGAAATTATATGAATTTTAGGTAAAACGATATATGGGAGGTGGGCGTAAAAGTGGGCGTGGAACCTTAATTTTTTGGCATAGTAATGAAATTGCCTAGGGGGATAGACGTAGCAAAATTTATCATCATACCTCTAATTTTAGCAGTTTTATGAGCTTTTAAGTTTCATTAACGGTAGATAACGTGAAAAGTGGGCGTTATAGTAGGTGTGTCAAAGTTATTTTTGCGAATGAGTACAACTGAGGTGTTTCAATATAGGCCTTTATTATTCCAAAATCTTTATTAATAGAGAAATTATATAAATTTTAGTTAAAACGTTATATGGGAGGTG